>JAKSXM010000231.1:17502500-20002500 GCA_022575985.1 Anagrus nilaparvatae
GCTGGTCCATATAAAATTTTAAGGTATAGAGGTCGTGGATCAGCTAGTTATAAAGGCTATATCGGAATTTTTATTTGTATGACTAATAAAGTTGTACATTTGGAATTAATAACAGGGTATGCTACTGACAATTTCATAGCGGGTTATCTATGATTCACTTCCACTCGTGGTCCATGCTCTGCTCTATTCAGCGATCAAGGAACTACCTTCATTGGGGCTGATAAAGCCTTGAAGGAACAGTATACAGCCTTGTCAAGCTATATGCAGGAACATCAGGCTAAGTTAGCTTGCGAGGGTACAAATTGGTCGTTTAATCCTCCAGGCGCTCCACATTTTGGAGGTCTTTTGGAGGCTGCTGTAAAGTTGGTCAAACACCATCTTCGTAGAATCTAAGGGGATCATACTCTAACTTTTGAGGAATTCTACACCCTACTCAAACAAGTAGAAGCTTGCTTGAACTCCCGCCCATTGTTGCTACTATCAGACATTCCTGCTGATGAACATTTTTTATCACCATCTTTCTTGCTCACTCAATCAAATTCCCATATTGTACCTGAGCCTAGTTACTTGAATACTAAAATTCCCCCAATAATGGAAAGGTATAAGCAAATACAAAAACTGTTGCAGGAGTGGTGGGAATCATGGTCGTAAAGTTGGTCAAACACCATCTTCGTAGAATCTAAGGGGATCATACTCTAACTTTTGAGGAATTCTACACCCTACTCAAACAAGTAGAAGCTTGCTTGAACTCCCGCCCATTGTTGCTACTATCAGACATTCCTGCTGATGAACATTTTTTATCACCATCTTTCTTGCTCACTCAATCAAATTCCCATATTGTACCTGAGCCTAGTTACTTGAATACTAAAATTCCCCCAATAATGGAAAGGTATAAGCAAATACAAAAACTGTTGCAGGAGTGGTGGGAATCATGGTCGAGAGAATTTCTCTAGAGTCTTCAAGAATTACGAAAATGGAGACAAAACAAAAGAAATTTACTGGTTGATGACATAGTCTTGGTCTCAAACAAGACCTTACCTCCTTCAAAATGGCCATTGGGTTGCGTAATGAAAATTTATGAGGGTCCAGACGAATTGACAAGGGCTGTTGAAATCAAGACAGCTGGTTCAATTTTGAAGCGCCCAGTCCATAATTTGGTTTTGCTTGAAAAAGCAGATGATACTAATCATTAAAAATAAAAATTAATTAATTTAATTGGTTTTTTGTATTAGAAAGTTAAATGAGTACTTGTGCTCAATATTTTTTGTAAATAAATGTTTCTTAATTAATTTTTTAAATCTATTATTTGTATATAGATGTTCAAAAGTCAAAAAAATACAAAATAATATTTATAATAGTTTTATTCTAATTTTTTAAAATCTTTTTATATTTTTGCAATTTTTTATTAGGATAAAAAATTAAGCCGGGAGAATGTTCCGTATTCATGTATATTTGTAAATAGTGTTAGTGTATATATTTTGTAGAGTTATTCAACACAGTATTGTTATTCAACACAGAAATTTGTAGGTTAAAACTTTTTGCTTGTCGCTAACAACTAAAAGAACTACAGTTTCAGTATATCTAGTTAATTACAAAAATTAGAACAGTTTGGATGAAGCTAAGAACTTGAGCTTTACCTTAATTTGTGAAATTTACTTATACAATTAAAGTTTAGAAAAACTCCAATACGTATAAGGTTACTAAGTATGCATTTTTTTAGAATAAAAACATTGAATGAAATTTAATAGTTTTTTCATTTTCAATTTTTTGCTTCTTTTTTTAATTTTTTAATTATTTTTTGAAAACTATTGAATATGTATATCAAAGTATTTAAAAAAATAAATATATTTATAGTTATCTTTTTATTTATCGATTAAAATTATAATATTTCATTTCTGTATTTCAATATGTTATTTTCAAATAATAGAAGATTTGTGAGCCCGCTCTATGCCCAAACGACTTTAACTAAAACACGATTGCAAAGTATAAAAAATTTAAATCAATTGTACATAATCGTATTATATTTGTAGATTTTTTTTTTTTTTTTTTTTTTTTTTGCTCTACGAGCAGGATTGACACATGTAATTTTTTACATGCGTCTAGGTGAGAATGCGTTACGCATATTCAAGTATAAGTAGATAAAGCAACTCAAACAAATAAAAGAGATTTAGTAGATAGAAATGCTTTAAAAGGTATATTATGCTATAATAAATTTTTTGTAATTAAATAAAGTAAAGTAGATAAAATTTTAACGAACACCTATATTTTTAAATTATACAATTATTAGACGATGCTGCTCCACAAGTTGAAACAAAATTGAACAATTTTCAAGAAGATATTAATGGAAAAATAAAAACTATTAAAAAAACATTATCTGATTTTCAAACAGCAGCTATAAAAAAAGTTTACGATACTGTTATTAACGGTCAAATTACCTTTGTTAGTGGCTACTAATAATAGTTTTAATTAATTATCACTATATTTTAATAGTTACATATATTGATGTTGTTCTTTAAAATTAAAAATAATTTAATTTACTTATTTTGTTCCAAATAAAGAAAAATAGTTTTAAAAAATCTCTTATTATCTTTTTTTTATAACTTTTATAAAGCTTTAATTTTAAGATGCTTTAAAAATTTGCAACATTTTATAATTTTTTAAGTTTAAATAATTTATATGAATCATAAATTATTTAGTTACTCATATCAAATGTGATAATAATCATTGGCAAGTATGCAAAAACCTGTTATCAGATACACTAGTAGTACTTCAGTATAAATTTTTATTTATTTTTTTCGCTGTTATAATTGTTTACTCTAGGGAACAAAGACCAAATGATATTTTATAGTAGTTGAAGAAGACTATAATCAGCAATAATCGTCAATGATTAATTAATTGATTATTTTATAATCTGAACAAAATATTTTGTTAAAATTAATTGGTTAGACATCCAAATGATTCTTTCAAAAAATTCAATGGGATACGACCTTGTTGGACTATTTTAAAATAAAAAACAAATTTATTTTTTATTCTAACGTTTCTTCATCTGACCTATGACCTTATCAAGGACCTTTATTAAACAATAAAAATTTCATTTTACAACAGGTTTTTTTATAAAAAATTATTATACATATAAAATTAAAATTAAACTTTTTCATACCATTAGGTATATATCACATTCCTTTTTTAAAAAGAATATTCCTCAAATTTCATGTATATACACATATTTATGATAAAATTATAGTAAAAGAACATCATCATTATATTTTATTGCACATCTTTCTATGTAAAAAATTTTTGCTTTCTCTTTCCATTTCTGGAAGATTTAATTTTTTTCTTTTTTTTCTCGAAAGAGAAAAGCATTTTCTTATTTATATAAGGGATTGGTATGTCTTAAAATATAGCTTTTCTTTTATATTGAAAATGATTTACCAGTACTCTGAGATTATTTCTATAGTGGTGACGATTTTTGACAGTGATGACGATGATAATTTTAAAAGGAACTATCAATTTTTTCAAGATTAATATGATGAACGGCAAAGTCTTTTGAATACATCAATGGTGAAGCTAGGTATGAAAACTTTCCTGAAGATTTAATTTTTCTGGAAGAGTAGCAAAAAGAAAATATAAAAAATATGAGTTTTGTTGAAGTATTAGAATTATTTTTTACAAATAATTTGAAAGAACACATAATAAATTGTACTAAAGAAAATGATTTTAAAATAACACAAGATCTATTAGACGCCTTTACTGGCATACATTTTAATGTGCTCAAATTTTAACCCAAGAAAATGTGAACGTGATTACTGGAGTGATTTACTTTATCAAAAACGTGTGGCATTGGTAATGCCTAGCGATACATTTTTTATGATAAAAGGAAAAATTATATATTCAAAAGAAAGTGATAAAGACGATACAAATATACTTTGAAGAGTAAGCATAATGTGCGAGATATTCAAAACAAACATCCAACAATTCAATTATTTCTCATCAAATTTATCCATAGATGAAAATAATTATCAAATTTAAGGGCAGATGTCGTATAAGGCAGTTTATGATGAATAAAGCAATTAGATTTTGTATGAGCTCTGGTCCCTTTGCTCAAATTCCGGATACCTATTAATTTTGAAATTTATTGTGGGAAGGGTTCCAATGAAACAATAGAAAAACTTAGTAAGTGCACATTGAGTACTAGACTAGTTATGAAATTGCTCAATTTATTTCTTTTAGACACCCCTATAAACAAAATAGAAGATTATCATGTTGATTCTGAAAATTTCTTTTTGTTTTTGACAAGTTTTTTTTCATTAAATGACACCCAAAAATGCTTGAGCACCTTAAAAAATCGAATAAATTAAATGTGTGACTTATGTTATGAGTTTCAGGTTTTAGGTAATCAGGACAGTGAAAAATACAAAAAACATTCAGAAGAATATAAATCTCATTACATATTATAAAAAAATATTTATAAGAGAAAAAGGCCTTGTGCGTTGAGTTTGACTTGGCGCAGAATTTGACACTGCCGAAACTTCCAATAAACAAACAGTACTACAGCAGGCTGCTTTGGCTTTTCGTTTAATACTCTTATTTTTTGTTTTGATAATAAGGAAAAGACATCTGATAAAGATAAAAGCTATAACTTTTTGGTTCCTAATAGAGGAATTTTAATTTTCGATTTTTTGGCATATAAGCAAGTTTAAATAATTTTAAATCTACGGCTACTAAATAAATTAATTTATAAATTTAAAAATTTGAATTTATTATCTTACTCATTATTTTGTATTAATAATATTAATCTGTTTCATTTTACTTTGATTAATAAGGGCTTAATAGAAAAGTATAAGGGCTTAATAAATAATAAATTGTAGCTTGTATTAAAGCCATTCTTAATCAAATCAGAAAATCCTCTCAGAATGGGTCAATGAAATCTAACAAAGACTTTTTTTCTAATTTTCTGCGCAAACGTTATTTCTCCACCTTATGGCCCTAAACTCCTAGGTAAGTTGAGACACAGATATTAGTTTTTTTTTAAATAAATAATTTTGCTGTAAATATTAACATTTTAATTTCATTTTATATGTTTTTAGTTTTCTAAAATAAATTTTTGCGTCAATGAAAAACAAAAATATAAACATATTTCAAAATAAGATGAATTTTTCAATTTTCATAGCAATTTCAGACAATGTAGCTTTTTTATGCAAAAGTTTCGATATATTTGCGTTTTTTTTTATGCCAAATTTAATTACGAAGCGAATAATACAAAATTTAAATATTTATATTTACAAAAAAACTAACAATTTAAAACAAGCTAATGTAGGTAATTAAAATTTCATTAAAAACCCATTGTGGATGCACATGAAAAATAAATAATAAAGAGAAGGAAAAGAGATGATGCTAATTATAGTCAGCCTTAGTTATAAGCGTTAGTGAGAATACATATCCTATTTAATAATAAACTTAATTTTTATATTTAATACAAAGTGTTACTTATTTATAATAAGAGGCTCCATGCTTACTTACCCTAGATTTCCTAGTTTATTTTAATTGGGTTTATAAGGGTAATCATTTAATTGAATCAGACTATGCGGTAATTATAAATTGCTTTGGTATAATCTGTACCCTAATTTGTGGCGAACATGACAGAACGCAACGCATTAAATACTCGGATCAAAGTAATAACTAGAAAAATTAAAATTATTTTAAAAAAAAGGTTTTCTTCATAAATAATTAATTAACTTAATTAATTTTGAATAAAGTTATTGAATAAAAGGGAAGGGCGTTAATCGTTAGCGAAAGCTCCATTAACGAACCATGAGGTAGCGTAAGATCAAGTAAATCACTTGGGTTAACGAATATCTAGTCCGATCGAGACTAAAAGTTGTACACAACAAAGGATAAAAGGGCGAGAAAGAGAAGAAAACGCAGGTGCTAAGTAGAAGGTCGAGATAACGATAATATGGCGCATAATAAAAGAATAGGTACTCTGGGGCATGGTTAAGATCAAATAATAAAAATATTTAGAAATTTAGTTATATGTTACTTAAATAAATTCTAATTAAAAAAGTTTGCACCAAAGGTCTCTAGGGACTTTTGCACCCAAGCTTCCTAAATGAAAAATATTCTAAGTCCATCCCCCCTCCCCTAAAAACGTCACTTTTTCACCCCCCCCCCTTGTCGTGCCGTACATTTTCAAATGCTCCATCCAATGAACATATCTCATGTTAATAACGATTTTTGTTACCTTTATGATTCAAATTAATTCTTAAAAGTAGGAATGAAGCTTAATAAGAGTTCGGATTTCGAAATAACTGAATTTTGGGTCTGGGTGAATTAATTTATTTTGAAGAGTCTGCTATACATCAACTATTAATTTTCTTATTTCATATGATTTACTTTTCAGCTGAAACTTCAATTTTAGAAAATAAAGTTCTTCGATTTCGAATTTTATATATTGGTGGTTATGTTAACTTTGCAAAGGAAGTACCAAATTTCCGTGGAGAAATACAACAAGTTTGGTTTAACAATTTCCCGTATTTAGAAATGGCAAGAACATTTGCATCCCATACAAATTTAGGAGCTGGAATTTTACCTATTTTTATGGTAACAGGAGTTTTTGGAAAAAGAAATCATCATATTCATTATCCAATAACATTTACTTCAATACATACATTTGTTGGTCTTTCCGTCCTTAAGGCATACACAGAAACAAATATATATTTTCAAGTAAGTCATAACTCAGATAAATCTACTATTAAAATATAAAAAATTTAATAATTTAAATAATTTTATTTGCTTTAAAAATGCTTTTTACCTAATTTAAGTTACTTTTCCTAACTTAGTATTAAAAACTAGGTTCAAACCAATGTGCATATATCAAAAACATAAATAACGCAAATTTTTAACTTTAAACAGCTCTAACTCCATCATTATAAAAATTTTATTTTAAATAATTTAGCGCTTTCAATTTTAATTAATAATTCATATTTTCTTAAAATTTTAGTGATGTATTTCAATTTCTTCAAAACAAAAACACTATCAAAAAAAAAAACATTTTCATAGCCTTCCTCCCTTAAAAAAGTGATATTTCAACAACGAAGAAAATTTTCTTCTTTTATTATAGAATCTTCTAAAGATTTCTTTATAAGAACCTGTTAACATGGAACATGTTTATAGGAAGTGGTTAACCTGAAAATGTGAAAATCAAAGCTAGGGGTCAAATATGTCTGATTTAATGCGGAGGGGGGTTAAATGAGACTTTGAATAATTTCAATTTTGGGAATTAGAATTATCCAGATTTAGGGAATCAAAATAGTTTGGGTTTAGAAGATTAACATTTAGTGAAGATGATAATTAAAAATTATTAAAATAGCAAATTGTATTGTAATTTGTATGTCTAATTGTCTATAATTAGCTGTAAGTAAACATGTTTCATATATTTTGGTTGTGTTTATACAAACTGGTTATAAGTTTTTATTATATAAATCGCGTGATTAGCCCGAATCCTTATTATGTCCATTTTTACAGTGCTTAGGTATCAGCTTATTATCAACTTCGTTTTTAAGGGTCGTTTTACCTAAATTTTTTTTTGATAACCGATTTTTTTTTTTTTCTATTAATTACTTTATATATGTCTCAAGAGTATGTAAAAAAAATTTATCTTTAAATCCTCCCCTCTGAGTATATTTTTTTGCCTGTTTTGCCGGCGCCGTTAAACGTGTTTTTGATAAAATTTAACGGTATGGCTCTAATATTATCTTACATATCTTCTAACTACTGTTAAATAGTTAGAAATCATGTCAGAACTGGTCACTGATAGAAATTATGAGCAAATTTTGCTAATATTCGCGATGGTTTATGACGCCAAATTTAGGCGTGCCAAAATGGTAAAAAATAGCAAATCGGCCCAGCAGCAGGGGTAAAATCAGCTACAAGTTCAGTATGAAAGCCAGAAGGATAACTTTATGGCTCAAAAATCACTGATAACTTATAAGTATACTTCAATATACAAAAAAAAAATGTTTTTTTAAATTTTTAAGAAAAAAAAATATTTACTCTTATTTAGAAAACTATGTTTTTACACCCACTAATTAAGATTTCTTTAAAGCTATTTGACAGATTTTTATTTTTTTGGTCTAATTTTATTTGTTGTAAGTTCCTTTACGCAATAAAAAAAAAATTAATAATTTAATGATTAAAAGTGCCGAAAAAATTATTCCAAAACTTCAAAGTCGTTTTACTCGAAACAACGTCTTTAAAACCTTGTACTCGATTGCGCGATAACTTCTGCACCGATTTTCTTTAAATTTACTAAGCAACTTAATAAATGCACTAATTTCGGGATGTCGTCGAGTTTTTTTTTTTTATGTTCTGAAAAAGTTTTTACAGCTGCTTTTGCCCGAAAATTATAGGCTTTTTTTTTCATTTTAACTTTGCGTAGCCGCCATTTTGTTCGTAATTAATTTTTTTAAAAAAACTCGACGACATCCCGAAATTGCGAGTTTTCAGTCTTACCAATTTTTTTTTGTACGTTTTAGATTATCCTAAGTCAAGATATCAAGTACACAGTTTTGATTTTTTTTTTTCAGAGACGCAAGTTCACCTCTCTCACGCACAACTGTCGTCACAAAAAACAAAAAAATTTTTTTAAATTTTTAATATATTTGTAAACTATAAAAAAAATTTTGATTCAAATATCTATCCGTTATTTCACAATCCTACCTTGAAAATCAGCTAAAATATCGACATATTTAGGTAAAACGACCCTTAACATTATTATTAAAGTTGACTTCTTCGCCCATTATTTATAAAATAAATATTAATTAGAATTCCTCTACCAAGAGGGAAAATTAATGAAAAAAAGATACAAGTTTTTTTTTCCATGTGACGTTTCGCGTTTCTTCTACACGCCTTATCAAACTAAAAAATATTTTATTTATTAAATTTATAAAATGATAATTATTATAATATTAAAAATATATCATACCATACAAGTCATAAAATTATATTTTGTGCAAGCTTTTGCACACCTATTTTGTGCAAGCTTCTAATTTTTAAAAATTCTTTACTTGTTTATTTTCGATCGATTTTTTGCGAGATATAAAAATTTATTATAAAAATTTAATGATTTTTTGACACGGTATGGCGAAAAAATGCCTTGGCTGCATTGTTTCCGGACCGAAGTAATACCTAAGCAGGGAGTCCCGGTCCAGATTCTATGATATTGTCATAAATGCAGGAGGGTGGGGTGCTTAATGGGTATTGTAATTGTATAGATATATTGTAATTCCTCCTCAGTTATACTGAGTATCAGGGCATCAATAAATTTGAGTTTGAGTCCCACATAACCATACAGTATGCGGTGTATGGTATGCGTAAAAGCATTCTCCTCTTCCTACGAAAAAGGCCCAAGAAAAAAAAAAAAAGATTTTTTATTTATTGTTCTCATTAAAATTTGATATAATAATATATATTTTTTTATTTGATAAATAAGGAACTAACTGTTGTTTTTAGTAAAATTCAATTTATTAAATTTGTCTAGTGTGCGACAGTTTCGACAATTTTATTATTGTTCTTTTCAAGCTATAAAAAATTATATAAAATTAAATATAAATATTTACACAAATATTGTTGAATGTATCACTAAATCTATCTACATACCAATTCATCATAGTATTTAGTCATAATTTTTTATTAAAATAACATAAAGGTGCATCCTTAATACATAAACAAAATCTTTTAACAAAGTTTCTTCAGATAACATAATAAAATTTCAAAATTAATCAACAATAAGTAAATCATTCCTTTGTTATTATTAGCACCATTTTGTCTGCTGTTATAGTCACATGTAATTTTTACATATAAAATGTACAACGTCACGTGTATATATCATATAGGTTATATATACCCTCGTGAAATATACACTAAGAATATTGCAATGTTAAATCGGCAATTTTTAACATTTTTTTCACTAAATTTATAGAATTTTTATAAACAGGTTTCAAATTGTTGGTGTCTTCCACCCTGTTTATCGTATTATCATACAATTGTATATTAGCCATTTCTTTAAAAAGTCTTTTATGCTTATTTTTTCCGACACCTAAAATTTTAACATTATTAAGATCAAAAATATGATGATTGTCTTTAGAGTGTTCAACTAATGCTAATTTCTAGTTTTAATATCATATATATGATCATTTAACCTAGAACACAGCTTTCTACCACTTTGACCTATGTAACACATATTACAATCTATACAATTTATTTAATAGGTAACACCTGATTTTTCTTTATCACTCAGCAAATTTTGTCCTAATCTAATAATATTTTTAAACTTATTAGTAATTTTATTTATAGGTAAGAAATCTAATTATTTGGCCAGTTTATTTAATAGAGGTGTAAAATATTTAAAGAAAGGGATTAAAATTATTCTTTTTTTCATTGCATCAGAACTTTTACTGAAATTAACAATTGATCCAGTATTTTTAATTAATTTTAACCTCTTTCTAATATGTAAATCTATAAAATCCATCGCATAATTATTAGCTAATAAAATTATCTTTAACAATTTAATATTATCAGACACAAATTTTGAGTCAGATAATTTGGAACATTTATCCACTAAATTATATACAATAGCTTTCTTATGATCTAACGGGTGAGTTAAAGATCAAAAATCTAGCTGAGTAAGTAACAGCAGACAAAATGGTGCTAATAATAACAAAGGAATGATTTACTTATTGTTGATTAATTTTGAAATTTTATTATATTATCTGAAGAAACTTTGTTAAAAGATTATGTTTATGTATTAAGGATGCACCTCTATGTTATTTTAATATAAAATTTTGACTAAATACTATGATGAATTGTTATGTAGATAGACTTAGTGATACATTCAACAATACTTGTGTAAATATTTATATTTAATTTTATATAATTTTTTATTGCTTTAAAAAGACAATCATAAAATTGTCGAAACTGTCGCACGCTAGACAAATGTAATAAATTGAATTTTACTAAAAACAACAGATTGTTTCTTATTAACCAAATAAAAAAATAAATATTATTATATAAAAATTTAAAGTCAGAGTGCCGCTTTAAGATATTTTAATGAACGCTAAAATTTTAAATAACATCTTTATTGAGCTATATAACGAAAAAAACTTAAGCAAAAAGAATGAGTAAAAATCGTTTAAAAACTAGGAGCTTCCACAATAATTTTGAGATCTATAAGTCCCATTTAAGTCAAAAATTACAATTATTGCAGCAATTTAAAAATTGGTCATATTTGGCCAAATATATTCATTTGGTTTACTGACTATAACGGTAAGAGAACTACTGATAAAAAAATTCGGTTTACGGTGGTCAATATATACTCAAAAAAAATGAGACCAACTGGAAGGTATTTGGTTAACTTACAAGCTAGCAGCGTCATTTAGAAGATAGCCTAAAAAGTCCTATCTTATATAGCATATAACCCTGCTATAGGGTCTAATTTCTAGGACCAGGAGCCCCATGCGGGTAAACTAAGAGTTTGAAGGATGTTTTCTCAACTACCACATGAAAGTTAGAAGCAAATCGTATTTCCAAACAGTTGACAATCCCCTTCATATCCCCAAACAAATGCATAAAAAATTTTGATTTTTTTAAAATTTTGACGATTCCCGCGGTTCAAATTTGCTCTAACCCAGCTCATTTTGAAGGGCTTTGATTGATAAAAAACATATAAATTTTCTAGAGAGGTAATTTTTAGAAAAATAATTGAATTTTAAAGTAAAATTTTTAATGTTAATCTTCATTCTTATAGAATTTAGGGGTTCCTAAAGTGGGCAAAATTATTTTGTGAAATTTTTTATGTGAAAAAGGTATCAAAGACAAATCTTTTAAGATCATGTAGACCTATTTTGGTACTAAGAAACCAGATATATGAATTTTTGACAGATTTTCGAAAAAAAAGAGAAAAAAACACGTTTTTGCCCCCCCCCCCCCCTGCCCTATGCAGTGCAGCTGGGGGAAAAATCCCAATGAGGAACTTATTATTTTTTTATGTATAAACAATCTGTAAAAGGATTCTTAGATATCATACTGGTGCAGATTTTCTCCTAACATTCCGGGATGCTCTTTGGGGTACAAACTGTTATGTTAAAAAGGTTCTGTTTGAAAAAGTAGGTACGAACTCTCTATTCACATCTAATCTATTATTTACTAAGAACTCTAGTCTCTACTGTCACTAGTACAACCCCCCCTCCCCCCACAGAGCGTAGTACGAGTTGAAGTCGCATCTAATAATCAGCCCCAAGCCTTCTAGGTTGTCTTCTTCTACCAGTGCCTTCAGACGGTTCGAAAGCACCGCGTCCCTGCACGGAAGATACGAGTATGCCACTATGACTTCCCTATTCGACCCGTTAACTTCAAATACCTCAACTCTAATAGTAATTAATTGCTTATTAGTATGAATAATTTTTATTTAAAAACTAATCTACTCTAAAACTAATCTAACTACGTACTACATCATTTCGATTATCACTCATTGATTTTTTTTTATAATTTTGTATAAAAACAAAATAACTGTCTTTTACAACTTTCACTACATAATTATTATTTAATCAAGAAAAAATACCCTGCCAACTAGCTGGCACTGAGGTTCCTCAAACAATGGGCTGTAATCTTAATTTACAACAAATATTATTGATTACAACCATGCAATTATACATACATTTTTCGTTTTTAGTAGCTGGTAAAGTAGATTATTAAGATCATTTTGTTATTAAAGTTAAAATTCTAGCGTCCATGGATTGGTCGCGCCGGCATTAATGGATTTTAAATCATTTTTGCATAATTAAAAAGAGAAAAATATAAAAAAAGCTAATTTTATTTTTTTTTATAAAATTTTATTTTATTAGAATATATAATTATTCCTTAATAATTAAAATATTGGGTAACATGATTTTTTTGTTTTGTCAAAGAAATGGTTGGTAACGATGCGAAAATTATAAATATTCGCTCAATTATTATAAAAAGGTAGGAGTTTTTACCAGAATTTATAATAATTTCTTATAATTTATTTTCTCAGTGTACTTCTTGCATTTGACCAATCTTCCGCAACAATGATAATAATAATAATAATAATAATATTTTGTAATAAAAAAAATAACCACATTAATTGCTTCAAGATTTTAACATTATTTATATTATTTCTATTAATCACAAAATAATAAATTATTTAATTCTATAAATTGTTTGATTCTTTAAAAAATGCCAATATAACTTTTAATTAAAATGCAAACATAACCATTTAATATTTTTAGGCTGTTTATTATTGTTTATAATTTCATTAAGCTGCATACATAAATAAACATAGCAATGAGCAATATAATCCAAGGAAGTCAAAAAGAAGCAAGATTTCCATCACTCTTTCTTGTGTGTTATAATTTATATCAAAATAAAAAAAAATTGCGATTGGATACAAAAAATTACTATAAACTAAATTTCTAAAACTTGTACTCTCATTAAAATAAATTAGATATGTCCAAAATGAAAAATAAATTTGGTGTTTTATGTATTTTTTTGTAAAAAAAATTTTAGGAAAAAAATTTTCAAAAAATTAAGTATCAGATTGGAGATATCAAGTAAAAACCATACTTTCAAGTATAAGTACTTTCATGGAAATAAATGAGGTATTGCATCCAAAATAAAAAAAAGGGGGGTTTTCAGATTTTTTGATTAAAAAATGTTTGGAAAAAAAATTAGGTCTTAATTCGATAATGGTTTTGAAATATCACTAGTTACAATATTTTCAGATATTAATACTTTCATAGAATTAAATGAGGTATTACACCAAAAAAAAAAAAATATTGCATTTTTTTTTATTTTTCTTTTTTTTTAATTTTGACCAAAAAAATTTTGAAAAAATTAAGTATCAGATCCAAAAAATTACAATAAACAAGGTTCTTAAAACTAGCAATTCCATGAAAATAAATTAGGTACTAAGTCCAAAAAGAAAAAAAAAATTCGTATTTTTTGTATTTTTTTGTGAAAAAAATTTTAGAAAAAAAATTTTCAGAAAATTAAGTATCCGATTCGAGATATCACGTAAAAACCATACTTTCAAATATAAGTACTTTCATGGAAATAAATGAGGTATTACACCCAAATCAAAAAAAAAAAGTACCTCGAGCTTTTTTGGTAAAAAAATTTTTGAAAAAAAAATTAGGTCTTAATTCCATAATATTTGTGAAATTAGATTAATAAAACCTTAATAATATGGTAAATAAAAGCTCAAAAATTATATTTTCAATTTTTTTTTTTAATTGTATCACTACATAATTATTAAATAATTAAATAAAAATGTGTTCTTAATTAATACATACACAATGTATACATGATTTTGCATACCCATGTAGTGTATATGTAGCGTTAGTAGTACAGAAATCTTAAAAATAACAAAAAAAGGTGGATTCACTGATGTTACTCTTTAATATAATTATATAAAAATATAAAATTATTATTATTTTTATTATTATTACACTATAAAAAATAAATTTTAAACTAAACGAGCAATATCATTTCGATTGAAACTAATTTTTTTTAATAATTTTGTATAAAAATATAATAAACTGAGACGGTATGGTAGGCACCCTACCTTTTAAATGATTTAAATGATCAATATTTTTTTATTATAATCATACTCTCTCATAACCTAACCCCGACTCACATTTATTAGAAATTTATCAGCTGTGCTTCCGTGATCAAAGATCACGTACACACACATTTAAAACAAGGCGACGCATGCGCTTCTAATCATATGACTATAGTTATATAATATATTTCGCTATCTGACTTTTGAGATATCTTTTACTATCTTATGCGCGTTAATGTGAGCGAAAACGTATAAATACGGCGCAAAGACACGAGAAGATATACATTCGTTATCCGGCTGTGTTGCACAACGGATCTTAAGTAAACTTGAGATGCTCTAGTTACTTGTGCTCTTGGAGTTGCTCCAAGGAGGGAAACATAGGTTGGTTACCACCTATTATATATATCGGCCGTGCAAGGGCGAGATGCTCCCTTTGTACGTCTTATAGCTCGGTAAAGGGAATCTGGCGCTGCCACTTATGGTCTCTCGACCCAATCAGTAGAAGTTGGTTACCCCTTCTACAGGTAAATCTCTTTAGTTATCCTGACTGTCATTCGAGTGAGTTGCTCTCTCAATACGGCCAGGTTAATTAAGGGCTGCACTGAGATTGACGTTTAGAGTCCTTAGATGGTCACGTGGGTCTGGTTACCAACCGCGTGACGTCAGAAACCTTTTGCTTTGCTATAAGTCAATGCGACGGCGAGTTGCTCCCGTCTTTTAACAGTCCGATATATAATTCCCATACTTGGGGTTGTCCTAAGCACTATACGTAAACCGAGCTAACGTAATTAATATTAAATTCATTTTTTTTTATATAATTTTGCATTATATAATTTCTGCTACATATTAAAATATTATTGTAAATAATTTCGATTATTAATTAAATTTTGATTTATATAAGTTTGCTACACACACAACAACCATTGTAAATAAATTATCATAATCTTATTTTTTATAAAGTCAATTACTATTTGACGAGTATATTGTTAATTAACTATTATAAGACAAAGCCATATATTTTCGTAAATAAAAACTCTACTTTATTTTATTCCGTAAAATCAAGTCTTGTTATTGTGTTACCAAATACCCATCCTAATAGATCTGGTCTATATTATCATAGAAAAGAATCGAAGGTACACTGGGCCCCCCATCGTACCGTCTCAAAACATAAACTACAATTAATGTTAAAAAATATGAAATTACAACAACAATTAAGGACCCTTGAAATTCCACGTGTTGTTGTATGAGGGGGTGTTTTTTTATTGAAGTGTGACTAATGGGATAAGAAATGGCCCATATAGGGGGTGAGGTAATTGCACTGATGCGCAACTAATGACAGGGCCCATATAGGTAAAGTACTTTTTTATCAGATCATTGACGTGTAAGGTGTCTTGAAACTGCATGTATAGTTGCGCTAATAAGATAAGACAGGGTTGAAGTGCGCATGTGCATTTCCATGTAGGGAGATGTTTATTGAATCGTGATTAAGACAGGTCCTTTAGACAGTCTGATCCCTGATGCGTGATTAATTTTTTAAGGTTGGTCCCATATTGTGTTGTTGAATGAACGGGGGGTATTGATTGATTAGAGTTTAATTGATGGGCGTATTTTTTCAAAATTTTTATATGTGAACATAATTTTTCTTTCTCGTGTTGTCGATGGAATTTGATATTTTCAGTGTGATGAGAAAGGGATCTGATGGAGCCCTTGAAAGACTTTAAGAAAACAGATAATCTTGTTTTGGATGAGTGTAGTGTCTGTCTGGAGTTGTTTAAATACGCTGCTACTTTAGACTCATGCATACATAGATTTTGCTATGTTTGTATTTTTGATGGTCAAAAATTAAGCCTGAGTGTCCGTATTGTAAAACTAAATTTAAATCGATTACTCATTTTGTTGACGGCATTGAAATGAAAACGTTCATTACTGACGATTCATTTCAATACTTTAGTTCATACTTTGATTACGAAATTTTTGAGGCTCGTCAAGGCTTTGAATTGCAGAGCGTGATTCTTGATCAAAGACGTTGTTAAAAAATTTAACTAGGAAAATATGTTAATTAAATTTAATCCGTTGTAAAGAAAATATATTTCAATAACAAAAAATATATTTCAATAACAAAAAAAGTCGATGAACTTTTTGAATTAGGCCCAAGGTATATTTTGCATTGAAATTTAATTTTTTCATTAAAAAATAACTAACTCCATTTTAATGATATATATGTCGCAGTGTTATAGAATAGTTTGTATTATAGGCTATAATACGGATTATAGAAAAGTAAAATTTTTAAAATCATTACTTTCCTATGATACTGGAATTTTAAGTGTCATAGCCTATAATCCGTATTATAGCCTATAATACTAACGCACTTTTAAATTATAGAAAAATGAAATATAAAATCGTTTTCATCATTTCACTACCATTCAATTATTTATTTTTTATACTACCTACATAATTATATTAACTTACTATGAAATTTTTAATTGTTTTATTTCAATTATTTGACAAAAAAAATTATCTGTTTCAATTATCTGACAAAAAAAATGGCGTCGCATGATAAACATGCGTTATTAGTGCCTCTAAATAAAAATTCATAAAGTTTAACTTAAAGTCTATAAAGCTGGTATGTTTTGTGTGTGAATTATTAAGCAAGAATATTATGGTATATTATATATAAAAACTAAGTGATATTCAATTTTTTGTTATAAATAGTGTTTTTATTATATATGAATAGACATAACCCCTTACAACCTAGACAACACCTACTGGTTGATGAGCGGTAAAATATATGTTTCAGTTCTTAAATGTATAAGTGTCGGTAAAGAAGATTTTTGTTTACAATGTCAGCTGTTCCGGAAACTATTGATATACTTTATAAATGTTCTGAACCACCACTTAAAAAATGTACTGCTACTAACACACCAAAAACGTTAGTGTGTATTAATTGTGGAAATGCCTATCATATTAGCTGCTCAAAGAAAAGTAAAAATTTTATTTATATTAAAGGTTACTTGATAAAATGCTGTAGAACCAATTCTATTAAGCTTTCTAATTCTGATTCTTTGCATAATCAAATTCAAGAACTAAATGATTGTTTAAGTGCGAGAGATGAAATAATTAATAAACTTAAAGCTGAAAATAATAAGTATATGCAAAATAACACAACGTTAAATGAAGAACTAAATAATATTAAATTAAAAAATAATTCAGCAAATGATGATTCTCTCTCCGATGATATTGCTAAAGGCTTAAACAATAAATGCTTAGAGTTAGAAATAAGATGCCAAAACCTATTGGAAGAAAATAAACAGTTAAGTGAAAATTCTTTAAAAAAATACAACATTTATGATATTAATGAAATAACTGAAAATGATTTGAAATCCAGTGATAGTCTCAAATTTTTACTAAGAGAAAATAAATTATTGTTCAAGTTAAATAGAGAATTAGAGGAAAAATGTACAATCCTAAAAGAAAACATTAATTTATTAAAATCTAATAGTAATAAACAACCTGATATTTCTAACACTAATAATAATAATATTAACATAAATAGTGTAAATAAATCCTACAGCGAAGCATTAATATCTGAAAATAAAAAAAACTCTATTTTATGTTTAAAACCTAATAATATAAATAATGCTATCCAAGATATTAAAACTATTATTTCACCAGCTGAACTCAATATCAAACTAAACTATATTAAACAACAAAAAAGTGGAAATATCCTTATCAATTGTGACAATGATGAAGCTAAACAAAAAATAATTAATAGTATAAACACTCAAACTAACAAATTTCAGCTAATAGAAAATATTAAAAAAATGCCTTCAGTTAAAATAATTGGAATTGGTGAACAACTTTTCTCAGAAGATTATAGTACTCTTGAAAATTATATTAAAAAAAAAAATAATATTGAAAATCTTGATGGAGTCTTTAAAATAAAGTATATATATAATAATAAAAAAACTAATTACAAGACTATTTATGCTAATTGCAGTGGTGAAATCTTTAAACACCTTATAACTATGGGTAGAATCTACTTAGAATGGGGATCCTACAGACTCTACGAAGATTATGGACTTGGAAGATGTTGCAAGTGTTGTGCTTATGGTCACTCAATGAACAAATGCCTTAATGAACACATCTGCACCTATTGCGCAGGTGGACATAGCAGTAATAATTGCAAGTATAAACAATATAAAAAATGTACAAATTGTCTTAGTTATAATATTAAAAATAAAAGTAATTTAAATACAAATCATTACGCTCACGACAATATTAACTGTCATACATATAATAAACTTAAACGCAATAAAATCAATTTTATTCAATATGATTCATGAGACCTCTAACTTGGATACTAGTAATGATATTTCAAATTTAAATTTTTTTCCTGAAGTTCTTACTCATAATTTAGCTGATTTAAATAATGAATTGTTTTCTCCTATTATCAATACTCAGTTAATCATAGCTCACTTTAACGTTCAAAGTCTGAATTCAAAATATGAACTCCTAGAAACCTTTATCTCATCCCTAAATCACAAACCTCATATAATTATTTGTACTGAAACTAGAATGATAGAATTTTTAAATTATTTTTCCTTAGATAATTACTCACATTATTACAATGACAGCAAAATTAATATATGTGATGGAGTAGTTGTCTATGTTTCAAAAAATTTGGAACACACTGTCACTATTGAAACGATTGATGTATTAAAATTATTAAAAGTTAAAATTAAAATCAATGATCTAGAATTGAATATCTCTGCTGCATATCGTTCACATGACATTAATAAAACAAAATTTAATGAATTAATTGAAACATATTTAAACAAGTCTAATAATTTAATTAATCATTTCATAATAGGTGATTTTAATATGAATATTATGAATAATGATTATGAGAATAATACTTTTCTTGGTCACATGTTATCTAATGGTTTTTTACCTTTAATTAATTCAGTAACTAGGCCTAATAATCAAATTTCTAAAGGCACGTGCATAGATAACATCTTTGCAAAAACTACTTTTACTTGCAAATCTATTGTACATAATCAACTATTTTCTGACCACTATCCAATTTTTGCAATAGTAGATACTAATAAACATTTTACAAACATTGACTCTAATGAGTATAATTATATTGATTATAAAAAACTCTTCACATCAGCCTCATTAATAAATTGGGAAAATATTTTAAACTTTAATGATCCTAATATTGCTCTAACTAAGCTGAAATATTACATAAATAAATCTATACTAACTGCTACTAAAAAAAAAACTAACAAGATCTATAATAAAAAACATGATAAGAAAAGAAAGGAATGGATGACTAAGGGATTGTTAATCTCCATCAATCATAAGGACCAATTATATAATTTACTTAAAAAAAATAATAAAAGCCTTTATCTAAAAAAATATTTCAACAAATTTTGCAAAATATTAAAAAAAGTTATCATCGAAGCCAAAAATCTAAACGAGTCTATCAATGCCAGTAAAAATTTAAATAATTCAAAAAAAATATGGAATTTTATAAATAAAAAACTTGGTAAAAATAATTCCAAATCCTCTGAAATTAAATCAATTAATAGAAATAATGTTATTCTTACTAATAAAAGCCAAATAGCTGCCAGCTTTAATAATCACTACAACACTGTTGGTTTAAAACTTGCTAACCAAATCCCTGACTCTATTGTCGATTTATCAAATATTAATAATAATTTGGATTCTATATTTATGAAAGGCACAAATCCAAATGAAATATCAAATATTATCAAAAATTTGAATGATAAATGTGGTGGAGTGGATAATATTAATGTGAAAATGCTTAAAACACTCTCTTCTTTCATAGTAAAACCACTAGCTTTCATATTTAATACCTGTATAGCCAGCGGTATCTGGCCAACTGATCTTAAAAAAGCAGACATTATTCCTGTATTTAAGTCTGGCGATAAAAGTGCTATGGTCAACTATAGGCCAATATCACTTATATCCAATATTGCTAAGATCTTTGAAAAAGTTATTTTCATTAGATTATCTTCCTTTTTTGATAAAAACAAAATAATTTCCGAAAATCAATTTGGCTTTCTAGCTGGTATAGGAACTAAACAGGCACTGCATAAAGTAACTGATTTAATCTATAATGGACTAAATGAGAAACAAGCAGTGCTTGGGACGTTCTTAGACCTATCAAAAGCATTTGATACGGTTGACCATCATATATTGTTAAAAAAAATGGAAAGATATGGAGTCAGGGGTACGCCATTAAACCTTTTTAAAAATTACTTACTGGATCGTCAGCATGCTGTTAAGCTTGGGGATACAAGAAGTGATTATGTTATCACTAATGTTGGAGTACCTCAAGGTTCTATATTAGGACCTTATTTGTTTCTCATATACATTAATGATTTACTCAGTCTTGTTCCCAGAGTTTTTTCTTATGCTGATGATACAGCAGTTTTCACTGTTGAGAAAAATTGGAATTTGGCTAATTCTGCAATGATGGATTCGCTTAGTTTGATTAATAAATGGTTTATGAACAATAAATTAACACTTAATCTAGATAAGTCCAGTTTTATCACTTTTGGTAACTATGCAAACAGTTTACCAAAAAATAATTATTCTATCGCAATCTCTGATTATAAGTTAACTAGAGTGACGTCTTGTAAGTATTTGGGTATACATTTTGACCAACATATGCGTTGGGATAATCATATTCAAAACTTACTAAAACGAACTAAATATCTACTATTTATTTTCTATAAGCTTAGGCACATTAACAAAAAAGTACTAAAGATTATGTATTATTCTTTGTTTCTTGGAGTAGTGTCATATGCTATTTCCATCTGGGGATGTGCATATGATAATAGACTAAAAATTTTGCAGAGCTTTCATAAAAAAATTATTAAAATTATAAAAATTGATCCTTCGCAATTTTTGGATTTAAAACAGCTTTTCAAGCTCAATGCTCTAACACATTATTATGATGATCTTACAAACTTATATAAAAATTCTACTTTCAGTACTAGAAAAGATCATATTAAGTTACCTACTATAAAAAAATCTGTTTACAAAAAGAGTCCTTTCATTATATCCTTAAAATTATATAATTTACTCCCTAAAAACTTTAAACTTCTCAATTTATCTAATTCAAAAATTTTAAAAAAGAGACTTTTAGAACCTTTGAGCAATTTGAATCAGTTTAATAATTAATTAAGATATGAATAATGATTTATTATTGAAATTATACTTGCAATTTATTATGTTGTATTTAGTAAATATATTTTTTATTTTAATATTGAATATTTGAAATTTATATTAATAATTATTTATGTATAGACTACTAGTCATTTTAACTATTGTTTTATAATGTTTAATTTTATTTTGTATTTAAATTTTATCTATTTCTATTTTCTTTAAGAATTTAATTTAATTGATTTTACCATTTCCTCGCACAGTCAAACTTTGATTTGACTCTGAGGATGCGGAAATGTTTTGTATATTACATTTTACTTGTTTATGTACAATTTTCTGTATTTTATAATGGTTAATAAATAAATAAATAAATAAATAAATAAATTTATTTATTTATATAAATTTAAATTATTTATCTCATTAATGGCCAATGTAAATAACAACAATATTTACGTACAGAATAATAATATTATTAAGATAAGAATAATATAATTTTATATTTGGTATATTTTGATCGCGACTTACTTATAGAATCAAAATTGGTACTATATCATTCAAAATTAATATAGATATCATCTGTAGTATTTGAATTTCAAACAGTATTCTTCTGTTTTAAAATTACAAAATGACTTTGCATGCCAACAGAAAAATGAGGTTCCTTAGACTTACCTAATGTATGTGGTATTATTTTGACACGCTTTATTAGCCACGTTTTTTTTTGGTTTTCAATGTTCAAAAAAACTATAATCTTCTGATACGAAAGTCGCATAAATATTCATAATGGTTATTTATATATCTAGAATATAAAAAGGTATTTCTAATATGAGTTTTTGATGAAAGGAGTGGGAAACAGAGGCGGAGTTCTGGATGGAGAAATGAAAAGATAGTTAGAGCTGCTGCGATGCAGTAGCTACCCATTGACCTGCTAGCGTTGGAGCAGAAATTCATCTACGAGAGCGTAGATGAGCGCGAAGTGGCTTCCACTCGCGCCTGCTTCAACTCTATGAAAGCATGAAAGAAACGATGGAAAAAGAACCAAGAGAAAAATGCCCTATGGACTCGCAGACTGATCTCAGACCTGCAGGCATCGATGGGACGACAGCATGGGGAGGTGGATTTCTACCTTACCCAGTTCTTAACTGGTCACGGGTATTTCCGTGTCATGTTCAAGCATTGGCATAAGGTGGCAACAAAGGAGTGCTTGCACTGTCCGGGCGTGGATAATACAGTAGAGCACACATTCTTCGAATGTGTGCACTACGCGGAGGGGCGCCCGCCCTTCCCAATTTGGAGGCCGGAGACGGTGCACAGTGATCTAGAAAAAAAAAAAGAGGAAAATAATTTGCTTTGATCGAGAATTTAGCCAATTTTAATGCGGTTTGCGGCATTTTTCTACTAAAGCCCTCTATTTTATGAAAAAAACGTCGACAAAATTATTTGGCTTCTTTTTTCACCCCTAAATCGCTAAAATCCACCCCTAAATGTGAAATATGAAATATTATATTAAAATTATATATTTGTGCATATAAAAAAAAATAAATTTATAAAATGAGGCAAAAATGAAAAATTTATCAAAAAATAACATATTTTCTTTTTTTTTTAATAAAAAACTACCCTTAGGAAAACTCCTAATACTCTTTTAACAATCCTAAATTTAAATAAAATTTTTTTCTAAATAATTAATCAAGGATTGTTAAAAGAGAATTAGGAGTTTTCCTAAGGGTAGTTTTTTATTAAAAAAAATATGTTATTTTTTGATAATTTTTTCATTTTTGCCTCATTTTATAAATTTATTTTTTTTTATATGCACAAATATATAATTTTAATATAATATTTCATATTTCATATTTAGGGGTGGATTTTAGCGATTTAGGGGTGAAAAAAGAAGCCAAATAATTTTGTCGACGTTCTTTTCATAAAATAGAGGGCTTTAGTAGAAAAATGCCGCAAACCGCATTGAAATTGGCTAAATTCTCGATCAAAGCAAATTTTTTTCCTCTTTTTTTTTTTCTAGATCACTGTGCGGTGGTCCCGGAAATGCTACGGAGTTCTGAAAACTGGAAAAAAGTAGCAGAGTACGTAAAGACCACCTTGTTGGAGAAGAAGGAGGAGGGCTTTCTATCGTAGAGAGCTCTCCTGCCCCTAGGTAGGGGGGAAGGCAGCGGTCAGCTGCCTAGGCTGCGCGTCCCAAACTGAAGTTATACCTGAAAAGGGAGTTCCAGTTTGGGACAAACAAGCGCGGGGGGTTTAATGTGTGTTTATCCAGTAAGAATCTAGGGCGTAGCCAGAGACCGCGTTCGCCGGTAGGCTCCCGGTTGTACACTTTGTAAGGTGATACAAAGTGTACAACTGGGCGGTCATGGAAATTTGCGGGTCTTTAAGGCCCGCAAACACTCCATGGCTGATGCAAGATTCACATATTTCCCTTAAAAAAAAAAAAAAAAAAAAAAAATATTTCTTACATATTAATTTCAATGAAAGTATATAAATAACAGATATTTAAACATATGTACACTCTAGTAAAACTCTTTTCTTATACATTAATTTTATACAAATGACAATCATTTTGTTACAAATCCCCTTTCAAATATATATACATACCCAATAAACAATATGCTAGCACAGACTGCTATATTGCAGGCATAACTTTTCCGTCCCGCGAGTTACGGATGTCAGCATATATGATGCTTTTGTTTCCGCATTTGCAAGCAAGTAGGTAGTATGCTATGCTAATACCAAATGCCAGCATATGCGAGCAATAATTGCTCTCTATATTTGCTTTCACGGTACAGTATGTTGTGTAACTTGACGGTAATATTGTATTTTTAAATAATACGAAAACTATATTATCGATTCATTAAAAATACCCAATTGTACATTATGTTTTATTTTAATGAATAATTATTAATAAATGTAAATCTTAAATAATATTATTTGTTAATAAATTTAAACAAAACTTAATTTATTTTAACATACATATTTTTCTGTAAGTCATTATAATAATCTGTGATTCTAATGTATTTAATTAATTATTATTAAAATTAAATTTTTATTTTTTTTTTTTAACACCGGAGGGGCTTGACGAGTTTTGAACCTTCGATGTTTGGGATGCCAGCTCCAGAAAGATCCTCAACACCACGCGCGCAAGTAGCATTTTAATGAAAAAATATTGAAGAGATAGAAATATTTTTATTTAATATATAATATTAAAAATTGATATTAAAATATAAGATACTTAAGAATATTTTGAGTATTAAATTCATAGTGTATGCAAATATAATTTAAAGCGTATATTATAACAACAAATAAAAAAATCAGGATTCTTTTTTTGAAAAGTTTTTTTAATTCAAAAAACTAAAAATATCTTATTGCTTAATGCTTAGTTAAAAAATTCACTCTGTTACTGCAGCTTAATTATTTTACAACAAATTAACAATATTACTAAAAATGTAGCAAATTTACTACAATTCGTTATTTTATTACTAATAGTATTTTTATTAACAGTGGATTAACATTAATGATTCGTAATAAGATTTCTAATCTGTAGTAATAATTCATACATTTTTTTTTACAATTTTTTTAAAGCAATATTTCTTATATATGAATAGTTTTTATAATTAGAACAAAATTATACAAGAATATATTATATGATTTTGGAAAAAAACTAAAAATATTTTAAATCAATAATTTTCCTAAGTTTCAAATGATAAGAAAGCGAGATGGTGTTTTAAAATTGTGTGAAAACTGTAATTACCTAGTCGATAATATAGTTCTCATAAAGTTTTGGTTTTTATGTTCACAAAATACTAGCATAGTGCTTAATATACTTGCAAGCAACTCATTAAAGCATTTGCTCTTAGATTGTCAGCAAATGTTTTTGTGAGTAGCACGCCCAATAGTGGCGAGCACAAAGCTAGAACAAAGCTGGAAAGTAATGCTTTTACATTTGCCGCGAGCAAGTGGTGTTTATTGGGTATGTATATACTTAAGAACACAACATAATAATAATGATTTGATTAAAAATTTTAAACACCCGTACTTCACTCATGAATGATTTAAATGAAATAATTTTAAAAAACTTTTATAAATACTAAACAAAAAAAATCATTTTTTTCATTTATATAATGAAATCTTATAATATATTCTTTACTTATTTTTATTAAATAAATATGCATTTCAATAATAAACATTATTTAGTTTGGTAAGTTGCACAACAGTAATATACTACTAAGATCTAGGAAGTAACATAGATCTTAAGCAAAAGCTATCTAAAATTTGTAGATAGATGTATTTTGGATAATGAAAAACAAAGAAAAAAGCCCTATAAATGTCAAATGACACTGTTTTGGACGTGAATAGCAGTATATACCAGCAGAATACAATGATAAGTAATTAATAAATTTTTATTTTTATTTTTTTTAAAGCAATATTGTTTTAAATTCATTGTAACAAACCTATAACACCTACACAATTATGTTATATATAAAACACCTTATCGAAAACCTTTTTCTTAATTTAAATTTACATATAAATACTCAAACGTTTTATCAACTCTTCTTGATATTACACCTTAAAATATTAAGGTGTAAGGTTAATAAAGCTTAACTAATAGTTTTTATATTTTAATAATATTTTAAAAAAGATAACACGATTATATATTTTTATTTTTAAAATTATTTCAAAACAATGAATTATTTAAATTACTTATTAGATTATGAGAATTTATTAAAAATTATGAAATTAATATCACAACATCCAATGATTCATATTGTAAATATTAAGACCTCATCATTTTTTTAATACACAGTAGGTAACTTCAATAAACAAATAAAACTATGTTTAAGAAAAATAATAATTCGACACAAAAAAATCTTAAGTTACACATTTTATATTGTGGTATCCGCAGGCGATCCTCACTGCCGCTTGCCTCTATACCGACGATATTTTTCGTCAGTACTTGGCAGTTTCTGTGGTCTTCGCCCAGACTTCTGATCCGTAGAGCAGGACAGAGTTGACGACTGACATCAGGAGCCTCCGCTTCCCTGGTTTGGGTCCCCCAATGTTGGCCATGAGCCTTGACTGGGAGGATGCGGCCAACGCTGCCTTTTCACACGACCTCTGAAATTGCTCCCAGAAGGTCAGCTTGTTATCAAGCTGAACTCCCAGGTATTTCGCCGATGTTCTGGTTCGGATCGTGTGAGGGTTTCCGCCGTCGACGATAATTACATCGAAGTCGGTGGGAAACCTTCGACTAGTCAGCAGTACGATCTCCGTTTTTGGGATCGCAAGCTGGAGCCCGTGATCGCCCATCCAGAGGTTGACCCGTCTCATGACTAGATTCAACCTCTCCTGGGTCACTTCCATGTCCCTGCCAGTTACGGTCAGGGCCACGTCGTCGGCGTACCCGATCAGGGAAACTCCTTCCAGGAGGTGGACGCACAACAAGCCATCGTAAAAGGCATTCCACAGATCAGGTCCGAGAACCGACCCTTACGCGTTGCCTGCACTCAAAACCCTTTCACGTCTACCGTCGAACGTGTCGTAAAGCAGTCTCCGGTCCCGCAGGTAATCCTTTAGTACGCTACCCAGATACCTGGGAATCCGGAAATCGTACTCGAGGGACCGGATCATGTCATCCCACCTGGCCGAGTTGAAAGCGTTTTTGACGTCCAGCGTTACCAGAAGGACGTCCTTGCGAATTGCAGGCCGCTTTTCCCTCTTAGCCTCTACGGTATCCACGACACGCCGAATGGCGTCTATCGTGGAATGCCCTTCACGAAAACCATGCTGCTCCTCAGAGAGACCACCGTCCTCCTCGATTGCCCTTCTGAGCCTTGCCTGGAGCAAGCTCTCCATCACCTTACCAATGGTATTTAACATACACAAAGGTCTGTAAGATGATGGAGAGTCCAGGGCTCCCCCCTTGCCCTTGTTCAAGAGCACGAGACGTGCCACATTCCACTGCTTTGGGAATACTCCAGCCACCAATACAAGCATTGAACATCCTTAACAGGATACCAGGGATTACTTTGACCGCTCTTTTGAGCACTTCCGCCGGTATCCCGTCCGGCCCCGGCGCCTTGCCATTTTTCATGGCCTTTATGGCCTTGACCATCTCGCCTTCGCTGAACAGCGGCACTTCCTCCCTGGGTATCACCTCAACCGGAATTTCCCGGATGGGCCTTTCAGGGAAGACAGCACCGACGATCCGTTCAGTCGACGCCGCGTCCATCATGTTGTCGGACCCCCGGTTCAATTTGCCCATTACGACTTTGTAACCTAGGCCCCAGGGGTCCTTGTTTACATCTTCGCGTAATGAACGCAGTCATCGAGCCTTGCTTTTACGGATGGCCTTGGCCAGTCGGTGTTTGGCGTCCTTATGTTCCTGAGAAACAACGGCGGCCTCAGGTCTGTCCCGTGCTCTTTGCGCCTTTCGTCGTGTCCTGTGGCATTCCTTCCGGAGCTCAGCTATTTCGGGAGTCCGCCAGTACACTGGCTTTCTCCCTTTCCAGGGCCTGCGGGGAGGCATCGAGTCATCACAAGCCCCGCATAATAGACACGTTACTTTCTTAACTAAGATTTCAGCCTCATGGGGACTTGTGGCCCCTCCGTGCCAAGCGGGGATGGACGCTGACTTGATTCCAAGATACTCTTCGAATCTGTCTTTGTCCATTTTTGGGACGTTCCGACCCAAGGGGCGCCTCCTGTACGGAGGTCGTTGTGAGGTTCCTTCCAATACCCGGAAGGCGATGTAATGATGATCACTACCATTGTATTGATTATCCATCACCTTCCAGTCGCCTGTTCGCCCGGACGCAGCTTATGTAGCGAAGGTTATGTCCGGGATAGAGACACCCCAACCCGGCCTCTCGTAGATGGGCCTGTTGCCTCTATTTTGGACCACTAGTTTGCACCTAGTGGCCATTTCGAGCACCATTGGTCCCCTGGGGTTAGTCGTTGGCATCCCCCATTCCAGAGCCCTGGCGTTGAAGTCTCCGCCAAAAATGACGCCACCAGTCGCCGTCCGGACCGTGCTCTCGATGCTGGCCAGCTTTGTAGCCAGCTCTGCCGAGTTGTCGTTTGGGGAGAGATAGCAACTTATGTAAGTTGTCTCCCCGCACTTGGCCCAGACGTGGCAATTCCCTTTCCCTTGTTGGGTAAGAGACGTTTGGGCTCTGCCTCGAAGCCATATGGCGCAGCAGCCAGTGTCATCGGAAACCCAGTACTTGTGGTTCATGTTGTAATATTGCTCGCTTAGTAAGAGGATATTTGCATCCTCTTCGCGAGCAATTCGATCCAACAATGCACCAGCTTCCCGTGCATGTCGCATGTTCCCTTGGAGAACCTTGATAATTTCCGATGACACCTGCTTCTTGCCACAGCTAGAGCCTCCCGGTAACTGGGGCAGTTTCCCTCTCCAGGATAGTGCTCCGTGGAGCACTTATCCTTTCTGGTCTTGCAGAGGAAGCACTCAGGCCTATCCTTACTGCACTCTGTCCTCTTATGGCCATCTTCGCCACACTTTAAGCACGCCTTACTTCTGTCTGGGCCTTTGCAGACATATTGGCTATGCACGGAGGCGCACTCTACTCGATGCCCTGCCGATCTGGATTTTGCCCTTTTTGGCCAGGCGTAGAGCGTCGGCCTCAAGAAGGTCCACCTCGGCCATCTGGCTTATTGTGCCTTTGGTTTTGAAAATGGACACCTGTAATAGGTCTCCATTTTCGACACCTATGGCCTTGGCAACAGCTGCCTGAATCTCCTGTTCTTTCGTGACCCCATCCAAATCTCGAATTTCGAGTTTTAGTGTCGGGATCAAGTAACGAACATTCGACTCAGGGCCCGTGACCGACTTCACCGCTTCTTCAAGTTTTTGTCGGTCCTCGATGGCCTCCAACTCAATAAGGACGCTGCCGTTTTGAGTTTTCCTGATGCGGTGGACCTTCGCGCCAGAGTATTTCAAACCAAAGTATTTCAAACATGAATAAATTAAAATGTATGTTTGTATGTATTTAAAATAATGAATAACAAAATAAATAATAGTGCTAACAAAGTAAACTTTATCCTTTTGGGAATTTAGTGATAAATTAAAAAAAATATTTTTAGACAAAAATATTATTCAATTTATTTATTTATTAAAGTTTGAACATACATATTGTTAATAATTTACAATAAATCATTATCTTTTATATCGTTAAATGTGTTAGAAAATTCTTTTTCGCTACGAATATTAGGTTCTGCAAAGTATATGCCAGTAACTTGATGAAAAATGTTATCGATGCCCACATTCATAGGATTTTCGGAACCGCCTTGGACAATACAAATTAAAATTTCTGAATACGATGCGCATAACCCACAAGTATACAGAATATCTATAATTTCTCTTGATCTTGTTTTTTTGTGTATAATAATCGCCAACCATAAACGGAAAATTTCAGAAAGTTGTTCCATTTCAATCTGTCAAAAATCGAAAGTAGCAAGTTAATAAAAGAAAAAATGAATACAACTATTTTTTTGTACAATTATTTTCTGATATATAATTCACCACCTATTTCTTAAAAAAAAATATAAAGAATCGCAATATTTGGAGTTTTTCTTATATTTTTAAAAAACTTTCATAATACACAAAATATTAAAATATTTGGATTAAAAAAATACCTTTTACAGTTTTTCTTTCAAGCCAAATATACGACTTTTAATCCAAACCAAATAAACGATAATAATTTTTAGGTACACCTAAATAAACAAATTATACATTAAAAATTTTTTATTTTTATAAATATCATCTATTTCTTACTAAATCAAATAAAAAAAGTTTATCGTAATAAAAATATTAAAATATTTTGAAGTATTAAATAATGTATACAAAATTTCATAAAAGCGTTGTTTTTGTAAATAAATAACAAACCGGTTTTCTACAATATACTTTCATAGCAATTTATTAATGTAATTAAAAATATCAAATAAATAACTTTTATATTATTTAATAAAATTACTTTTTTACTTACCGAATTTAACTTGAACCCATTTCAAACAATTTATTACAATTTATTATTTAAATAAATAACAATTTATTATTCATAAGGTGAAAAATGATTAAAATTTTTTTAATACTTTTTCCAGTAAAATTTACTTTTGAAAAAAGAAGGAGATGAAACAGAACACACGCTCGTCTTTTTCCTTGCCAAAGAAATGAGAGTCCCCCTTACTAGTTAGAATCGTCGTGTTTTTAGTAGTTAGAATTGTCGTGTTGTATGTCATGTTCATACTTTTACACATCATTATACAAAGTAAAAGCACAAGACAAACAGCGCGTCATTATAAACATTTTTAAAAATTATTAAAATGTTATCTTTTATTTAAAATCTATTTTTTCTGATCATACTATTGACCTTATTTTTTATTTTTTCGTCCAATACATTTTGTCAAAACATTTTGTGATAGTTAAAATGCCATAAAACATACCACAAAAAAAAGAAAAAAAATATAATTTTATTATCGTTTTTATGTATTTATAAATTTAGCTGCTGTTTTAACCCCCCCCCCTGGGGGGAAATATATTTTCTGATACTTAAAGTAGCATACAACATTTTAAATACTTTATTCCACAACAAAAGGTAAAAAAAAAAAAATTTTATCATGGTATTTATGTTTTAATAAATTTAGGGGTTGCTTTAGGGGTTGATGGTTAAAATAGCATAAAATATTTTTAAATACTTGATCCCACAAAAAAAAAAGTAAAAAAATTAACTTTAAGCGTGTTTTTTCTATTTTTTTAAATTTTGGGAGCAGTTTTCACCCCGTATAATTAGCCCGAATATCATAGTTTTGATCAATTATAATAAAATATCTCCTTCATCCATTATCAAAAAATAAAATACATTTGACCAAATTAGCTTTACTTTCGAAATTTTGCAAAAAAACCCCTAAAAGGGGTAGTTTTTGCTGATTTAAGGGTATTCCACTAATTTCCAGCCCTAATGGACACCGGATTTGGATTCAGCGACCCAAAAAACATATAGTAAAGCAAATCTCATATTGTCAACAGATTTACACAAAGGTCTGTAAGATGATGGAGAGTCCAGGGCTCCCCCCTTGCCCTTGTTCAAGAGCACGAGACGTGCCACATTCCACTGCTTTGGGAATACTCCAGCCACCAATACAAGCATTGAACATCCTTAACAGGATACCAGGGATTACTTTGACCGCTCTTTTGAGCACTTCCGCCGGTATCCCGTCCGGCCCCGGCGCCTTGCCATTTTTCATGGCCTTTATGGCCTTGACCATCTCGCCTTCGCTGAACAGCGGCACTTCCTCCCTGGGTATCACCTCAACCGGAATTTCCCGGATGGGCCTTTCAGGGAAGACAGCACCGACGATCCGTTCAGTCGACGCCGCGTCCATCATGTTGTCGGACCCCCGGTTCAATTTGCCCATTACGACTTTGTAACCTAGGCCCCAGGGGTCCTTGTTTACATCTTCGCGTAATGAACGCAGTCATCGAGCCTTGCTTTTACGGATGGCCTTGGCCAGTCGGTGTTTGGCGTCCTTATGTTCCTGAGAAACAACGGCGGCCTCAGGTCTGTCCCGTGCTCTTTGCGCCTTTCGTCGTGTCCTGTGGCATTCCTTCCGGAGCTCAGCTATTTCGGGAGTCCGCCAGTACACTGGCTTTCTCCCTTTCCAGGGCCTGCGGGGAGGCATCGAGTCATCACAAGCCCCGCATAATAGACACGTTACTTTCTTAACTAAGATTTCAGCCTCATGGGGACTTGTGGCCCCTCCGTGCCAAGCGGGGATGGACGCTGACTTGATTCCAAGATACTCTTCGAATCTGTCTTTGTCCATTTTTGGGACGTTCCGACCCAAGGGGCGCCTCCTGTACGGAGGTCGTTGTGAGGTTCCTTCCAATACCCGGAAGGCGATGTAATGATGATCACTACCATTGTATTGATTATCCATCACCTTCCAGTCGCCTGTTCGCCCGGACGCAGCTTATGTAGCGAAGGTTATGTCCGGGATAGAGACACCCCAACCCGGCCTCTCGTAGATGGGCCTGTTGCCTCTATTTTGGACCACTAGTTTGCACCTAGTGGCCATTTCGAGCACCATTGGTCCCCTGGGGTTAGTCGTTGGCATCCCCCATTCCAGAGCCCTGGCGTTGAAGTCTCCGCCAAAAATGACGCCACCAGTCGCCGTCCGGACCGTGCTCTCGATGCTGGCCAGCTTTGTAGCCAGCTCTGCCAAGTTGTCGTTTGGGGAGAGATAGCAACTTATGTAAGTTGTCTCCCCGCACTTGGCCCAGACGTGGCAATTCCCTTTCCCTTGTTGGGTAAGAGACGTTTGGGCTCTGCCTCGAAGCCATATGGCGCAGCAGCCAGTGTCATCGGAAACCCAGTACTTGTGGTTCATGTTGTAATATTGCTCGCTTAGTAAGAGGATATTTGCATCCTCTTCGCGAGCAATTCGATCCAACAATGCACCAGCTTCCCGTGCATGTCGCATGTTCCCTTGGAGAACCTTGATAATTTCCGATGACACCTGCTTCTTGCCACAGCTAGAGCCTCCCGGTAACTGGGGCAGTTTCCCTCTCCAGGATAGTGCTCCGTGGAGCACTTATCCTTTCTGGTCTTGCAGAGGAAGCACTCAGGCCTATCCTTACTGCACTCTGTCCTCTTATGGCCATCTTCGCCACACTTTAAGCACGCCTTACTTCTGTCTGGGCCTTTGCAGACATATTGGCTATGCACGGAGGCGCACTCTACTCGATGCCCTGCCGATCTGGATTTTGCCCTTTTTGGCCAGGCGTAGAGCGTCGGCCTCAAGAAGGTCCACCTCGGCCATCTGGCTTATTGTGCCTTTGGTTTTGAAAATGGACACCTGTAATAGGTCTCCATTTTCGACACCTATGGCCTTGGCAACAGCTGCCTGAATCTCCTGTTCTTTCGTGACCCCATCCAAATCTCGAATTTCGAGTTTTAGTGTCGGGATCAAGTAACGAACATTCGACTCAGGGCCCGTGACCGACTTCACCGCTTCTTCAAGTTTTTGTCGGTCCTCGATGGCCTCCAACTCAATAAGGACGCTGCCGTTTTGAGTTTTCCTGATGCGGTGGACCTTCGCGCCAGAGTATTTCAAACCAAAGTATTTCAAACATGAATAAATTAAAATGTATGTTTGTATGTATTTAAAATAATGAATAACAAAATAAATAATAGTGCTAACAAAGTAAACTTTATCCTTTTGGGAATTTAGTGATAAATTAAAAAAAATATTTTTAGACAAAAATATTATTCAATTTATTTATTTATTAAAGTTTGAACATACATATTGTTAATAATTTACAATAAATCATTATCTTTTATATCGTTAAATGTGTTAGAAAATTCTTTTTCGCTACGAATATTAGGTTCTGCAAAGTATATGCCAGTAACTTGATGAAAAATGTTATCGATGCCCACATTCATAGGATTTTCGGAACCGCCTTGGACAATACAAATTAAAATTTCTGAATACGATGCGCATAACCCACAAGTATACAGAATATCTATAATTTCTCTTGATCTTGTTTTTTTGTGTATAATAATCGCCAACCATAAACGGAAAATTTCAGAAAGTTGTTCCATTTCAATCTGTCAAAAATCGAAAGTAGCAAGTTAATAAAAGAAAAAATGAATACAACTATTTTTTTGTACAATTATTTTCTGATATATAATTCACCACCTATTTCTTAAAAAAAAATATAAAGAATCGCAATATTTGGAGTTTTTCTTATATTTTTAAAAAACTTTCATAATACACAAAATATTAAAATATTTGGATTAAAAAAATACCTTTTACAGTTTTTCTTTCAAGCCAAATATACGACTTTTAATCCAAACCAAATAAACGATAATAATTTTTAGGTACACCTAAATAAACAAATTATACATTAAAAATTTTTTATTTTTATAAATATCATCTATTTCTTACTAAATCAAATAAAAAAAGTTTATCGTAATAAAAATATTAAAATATTTTGAAGTATTAAATAATGTATACAAAATTTCATAAAAGCGTTGTTTTTGTAAATAAATAACAAACCGGTTTTCTACAATATACTTTCATAGCAATTTATTAATGTAATTAAAAATATCAAATAAATAACTTTTATATTATTTAATAAAATTACTTTTTTACTTACCGAATTTAACTTGAACCCATTTCAAACAATTTATTACAATTTATTATTTAAATAAATAACAATTTATTATTCATAAGGTGAAAAATGATTAAAATTTTTTTAATACTTTTTCCAGTAAAATTTACTTTTGAAAAAAGAAGGAGATGAAACAGAACACACGCTCGTCTTTTTCCTTGCCAAAGAAATGAGAGTCCCCCTTACTAGTTAGAATCGTCGTGTTTTTAGTAGTTAGAATTGTCGTGTTGTATGTCATGTTCATACTTTTACACATCATTATACAAAGTAAAAGCACAAGACAAACAGCGCGTCATTATAAACATTTTTAAAAATTATTAAAATGTTATCTTTTATTTAAAATCTATTTTTTCTGATCATACTATTGACCTTATTTTTTATTTTTTCGTCCAATACATTTTGTCAAAACATTTTGTGATAGTTAAAATGCCATAAAACATACCACAAAAAAAAGAAAAAAAATATAATTTTATTATCGTTTTTATGTATTTATAAATTTAGCTGCTGTTTTAACCCCCCCCCTGGGGGGAAATATATTTTCTGATACTTAAAGTAGCATACAACATTTTAAATACTTTATTCCACAACAAAAGGTAAAAAAAAAAAAATTTTATCATGGTATTTATGTTTTAATAAATTTAGGGGTTGCTTTAGGGGTTGATGGTTAAAATAGCATAAAATATTTTTAAATACTTGATCCCACAAAAAAAAAAGTAAAAAAATTAACTTTAAGCGTGTTTTTTCTATTTTTTTAAATTTTGGGAGCAGTTTTCACCCCGTATAATTAGCCCGAATATCATAGTTTTGATCAATTATAATAAAATATCTCCTTCATCCATTATCAAAAAATAAAATACATTTGACCAAATTAGCTTTACTTTCGAAATTTTGCAAAAAAACCCCTAAAAGGGGTAGTTTTTGCTGATTTAAGGGTATTCCACTAATTTCCAGCCCTAATGGACACCGGATTTGGATTCAGCGACCCAAAAAACATATAGTAAAGCAAATCTCATATTGTCAACAGATTTAGACCCCAAACCCGCATTTTAACTGGACTAATTAATAGAATTTTAATTTTAAAACAAATTTTAAAAAAATTTTATTTTTTTTAAAAAAAATGAAAATTGAATGTTTCCAAAAGTATGCTATATGAGTCCCAAAATTATGATCTATGTCACCCGCAGTCTATTATAAAAATATTTATGAAATATTTAAATATCTAAATATTTAAATATTAAAATATCTCTTATGAAAACATTTTGATAACAGTTTTATTTAATTTCGTCAATTTATTTAATTCCAATGATCACGTAAATAGACACACAGTGTCAAGTGCAAATAAATTTTCAAATATATATAGTAAGTTTCAAATACTTGCAGTAGTAAGATAAGATGATAAATTAATTTTTTTTTTTTTTAATGTTATTAGTTTAGAACAAGAGAATCTCATGGACTTATTTTATATAATGGTGGGCGTGAGCAAGATTTTATTGCAGTTGAATTAGTCAGTGGACACATTCATTACGTTTTTAACCTTGGCGATGGAGTAGTTAGAATCAGAGATAATGTGAAAATGAGACTAAATGATGGAACTTGGCACTCAGTCTCCATTTCTAGACCAGGAGTTAAGCAGCATACATTAGTAGTAGATGATCACGTAACTGTTACTAACAGTCAAGGAATTAATGAAAATTTTGACCTAGATGGGATACTTTATGTTGGTTAGTATTTTCTAAAACATAAAAAAACCTTCTTTATCAATAAAAAGTAGCTTAAAAATAAAAAATTTCCACTTTAAATGTTGTGGCAATGTTTTCCAGCATTTCCCATAATTTAATGTTAGATACCTTAGAAAGAAACTGGAAAAATTTTGAAAAATAAGATTCCTATAAACTTGTTTATCATTATAAATAATGAACAGTCTGAATGAAGAAATGTTAAATTTTTTTTTTTATTTAATAATATATTTCTTTTATGTTATTAAATTTTATACTTATTTCAAAAAATAGACCTTGCTCTTTGTTCAATATTTGTAATATTTTTTCTCCCTAGTGAGTCGAACAAATTTATTAGGATAATAAAAAAAAACTAGAAAGCTGTTTAGCATCTAAAGAAAGATTGGCTTCGTCTCAGATGGTATTTAAATTGTAATGTCTACCATTTTTTTGCTCTGTTAGTTAAAAATGTAATACTTATTTATTAATTTAAATTACAAATTTTTTTTGAATATTATAATAATTTAGGGCATTTAACCCTGAATTTTCGATCAAGATAAGTGTTGAATTAAATAGAAATTACATTCTCCTGCTAAAATATCGGCACAATTGTTTGAAATTCTCAAAGAGATAAAATTTTTTTATGACATACCTTAGAGCTAAGAGTAGTTTAAAGCTATCATACAAATTGGTCTCAAGTTACCTATTTCATAAAAAAAGAATAACCCGAACCGAAAAGAAAGCATAAAAAAATTGACTTCAGTATATCCAATTGTATTTCAAAGATTAAATTAGTTCCTGAATGCCTTTTTTAAAAATCTAATCTAACTCTATTTATTGGGTTTTCTTATTAGAGGGATCAGGTATCGGTTTTAGGAAATGTCTTAAATATAATTTTAACCTATCAGATTAACTGAATCCTCTTAACCCATTAACGCCTGAAATCGACTTTTGCCGCATCTCTACTTTGGCTACGCGAATCTCAGCGAATTTTTTTCTATTTAACATAAAAATTGGAGTCGAATTATTTTTAGTATGCTCTTTCAGAATCTGACGAAAAAATTTTCGAAAATTATAATTTATGAAAGTGTTTAGTGACTTATTCATGGGTATACTGTTGTTATGATAAAATATTTTTATTATCTTGACTATATAAAAAATTAAAAATTTAAATTTTAAAATTATGGATATTATACATAGTAAATATTGATTTTTTCTTACAATGATTTAATAATAATTTGCATATTAGGTTAGACACCTGTGTCATTTAGTATTAATTTCTTTAAAATATATACAAATATGTTGACATTTGACTAAGTAGAAGCACTGAAACATAATATATAAAAAATAAATATAAATAAGAAACTAAACGATGATATATTATTAGAGGTTATTTTTGATGAACTTTACCTTTTGTCAATGTACAATCTCATGTATTATTATGAATATAAAAGAAAATCACTTTTTTTATCATATTGAATTATGAAAATAACTATAATTTTAACTGATATGAATAAAAAACAATTTATTAATAAAAAGATTGTAAATAGTGGACACATAAAATTTTATTAATTATTGACAACATTCTGATATCCTTCGATAAATATTTGGAAAACCTGATGATGTAACAAATGTTCTTAAACATGTCGTAAAAAATAAAATCATTAGACGGGCTCTAAGGTATAATTTAAATTTTAATTTTAATTTATTCTTTTTAAATAAAATTTGGATATTACGAGGACAGCTCGTAAATTAAAATTAATTCTTAAATTCTTTCAAATTTTGGTATACATAAAATTATACAGATAAAATATTTAACGCGTTTGGCTAAAATTACTAAAATTTCATGTCGGGTAGTCTTTTTGTAAAAAAAAGAATTTTTAATTTATATCCTGATAAATTTTTGAATACAACTGTATAAATTATAAAACCAGTATCTTCCAAACTAACTAACCTTGATGTCATTATCCTACGGGGATTACTTAGTTCTACGTACGAATAAGGAATACGTAACTTTAAAGAATAATTAGAATAAATATGAATAATAATCCTGGGGAATAATGATTTTATCCCAGGGTTGTATATTTTTTGATTAAGTGAATAAATATTAACCTAATAAATATTAACCTAATCTTGATAGGTTCGATGAAGCTGGTTAGACTGAGGCTAAGTCAATGTTTATAAGAAGAAACGGTGTCACTTGGGAAATAATAACTGGGTTCTTTAAGTACAAATACTTAGTTTATTATAAATAAATATATCCGTATAATTCAAGTAATGACTAATTAACCAGTTTGATGGTATGACGGATCTAGTAATATACCGGTAGCCTGAGTCTTGGGGCAGTTACGGGGCAATATATAATCTAATTGATTTGCCATTTCGTTCTACCTGTATGAGAAATAGTGGAGTCTAGGAGTGATTTACGCTTTACCTTAAATGTACTGCATATATATTACATATTAGAGTTTTTATTTATAATCGTTGAACAAATATTCCTGGAGTTCATTTTTTGATAACATGCAGTGCAAAAGCAAACAATGATAAAAATGGTCTTAACGTGATAATGTATAAGTAGTTTATGAATTATGCTATGATAGCAACAAGCTAATCCCAGTTCACTAGTATAAAATCTTGAATTATTTATTAAATGTTGATGAAGATCTTGTTTTTATATTAATTACGATGACTACAATACTTAGTACTGTATAAAAATAAAAATTCACTCAAAATTAAAGCTTTATCACTATTTTTTGTCAAATATTGCACACTTACTTTGGGATGCTTGACCTGCCGTCGCGCATGCACTTAAATAAAAGAATGGACTAATAAATTTATTTTTGAAAATTAATAATTTATAACAAATTTTTTTTGTTAACAAATTATTTTGTATATTATTGTTACGGACAGTAACTTTATAATATATATTTTCTTGATTTAGTATTTAAATGTTCACGGAATAACTGTTAATCTTTGATACAGTACCTATTTGATTTATCGGCCTCCTTTTTTGATTCAAAGCCCCTTCACTCAAGTTAAATTCTACCTACGGTTAATAAAACTGTTAGCAGTACTTGAGTCTTCCTAAATCTCTGGTTGTTCCTCACAAAAATCTCATCAATTTATGTGAGCTAATAAATTTAAAACCACGTGACACCAAATTTAGTAAAATAAAACAGAAGAAAATTTCAAAATAGTGGACATTTCAAAATGGCGGACCAATATGGTGATCAGAAAAAATTAAATTTTGCACATGGTATTTTTTGGATACTTATTACAAATATCTATCTATTTTTCTAAAATTCAAAATGGCGGATTCAATATTGCCGCTGAGAAACGTGAAATTTCGAGATTTTTGACGATTTTGAGCCTGAAAAAAAATTGTATAATCACCCTAAACAAAGCCTATTTTATGATTATACAACTTACAGTTTCTTTTCATGCTCAAAATCGTCATAAATCTCGAAATATAGCGTTTTTCAGCGGCCATATTGAATCCGCCCTTTTGAATTTTAGAAAAATAGATAGATATTTGTAATAAGCATCCTAAAAATACCCTGTACACAAATTTTGACCAAAACATAACGAAATTTAGTTTTTTGTGTCTGCAAATGTGTGTCTGCTCTTAATCCGCCTTTTAAAAAATTTTTTTTGTTTTATTTTACTAATTTTAGTCAAATGCCCTAAATGGAACAGGTTTTATAGCTCTGTCAAATGCAGTTTCTTCTTAGGATTTAATGGCTTTAGCTTAAATGCTATTTATAATTTTAACTTAAAATATTTATAATTATTATGTTCCGTAATTATTATTTATTTATTAATTATTTATTTCATAACACAGGTGTAAGGGGATTAGGGGATTTGAAAGAAAAAAGTCCAAAACTTGATTGAGACAAAAGTTACCTGATTCTTTGTGAGATGAATTCAAAAGCTGGTATGCTCGTATTCATACAGTTAAAACTATTACATAAGTAAATAAAACATAAAATATAAAACATAAGTAAAAATATATTAATTTCAGACTCAACTGATGTATTATGTTGGCTAAAAAAGTATTCATCAAAATGGGAAAGATTTGTAAAGCACAGATGCTCAGAAATTCATACTTTGCTCCCTGAGGTGAACTGGAGCCATGTAAGGTCCGCTGATAATCCTGCTAATTGTGTGTCTAGGGGTTGCATCCTGATTAGTTGCATGCCTTTTCTCTTTGGTGGGAAGGGGGAGTAAGGTCAATAACCCAACTGATCTTCAAAATAGCATTTTAAGCAAATCAGTAAATCTATCTAATATTGACTGTGAGGTTTCTTTTGCAAAACAAACTCCTAAAGTAGTTATTTGGGATTTGGTTGATCAATATTCTGAATTAAGCCAACTACTTAGAGTCACATCTTATGTAATTAGATTTATAGACAAAATTTCCATTAAGATAAAAAATAACTTCAACCAAATTGAACTTATTAAGCAACTCTTGGTTTTCCGTAAAATATTAATTAGGTTTGTGCAAATTAGTATCAGTACCTGAACTAGTGAGAGCTAGAATGATATGGATTTATTTAGTTCAAAAAAGCTAATTTTGCAAAGATATTAAATTACTTATGAAAAATCAAAAGCCTGACGGTTTAAATTTACGCCGTTTAGATCCATTTTTTGATCAGAATTTGCTTCAATTAGGCGGTCGTATTCACTTATCATTAATGGAATATGATCAAAAGCATTCTTGCCAAGTCTTTCCAAGCGAATGCTCTTTCTCTAAACCTTCAGTTGAAAAAACCTTACATGGTGGTATACATCTAACAATGTCAACATTAAGTCAAGAATTCTGGATTATAAAAACTAGAAATTTAGTTAGATTTCAAATTTATAAGTGGAATACGTGTACTCGGTTTACAGCAAACACTTTAAATCAAAAAATGGGCATACTTCCTTCTTGTGGAGTAACTCAACCTGATAAGCCTTTTTGTCTAAGTGATGTAGATTAGGCGGGTCCCTTTGATACCCTAAGGTTTAGAGATCGTGGAGCTCATAAAACACTATACAAGTCGTACATTGCATGTTTTTTTATGTATGAATTTAAAAGCAGTCCCATTAGAATTGATCACAGGCTATTCTAGCCAAGATTTCATTGCTGCCTTCCAAAGGTTCGCGTCAACTAGAGGACAACTACCTTTGTGGGCGCCGACAGGATCCTCAAAGAAATGTATGTCAAATTATCGGATTACATACATGAACTTGTGGGTATTTTGGCAAATGAGAGTGCTACCTGGAAATTTAACTCACCAGGAGCTCCTCATTTTGGCGGAATCTGGAAAGCAGCGGTGAAATCTGTCAAACACCATATTTGCAGGGTCGTGGGAAACAAAAAATTAACTTTTGAAGAATTTTATACCCTCATTAAACGAATAGAAGCTTGTCTGAACTAAAGACTTCTGGTCCTACTAACTGATGACCCTTCGGATAATATTCTTTTATTACCATCCTTACTGCTAACATAATCGCAATCGTACATCCTCTCTGAACCAAAATACCTTAATCCAAAAATTCCACCTGTCCAAAGATATAAGTTGGTACAACAAATGCTCCAGGATTGGTGGCCTTGTTGGTCAGGAGAGTATTTGCAATCATTCAGGAACGCTACAAGTGGGCGCAAAAGCAAAAGAATGTGGAGCTGACGTAGTGTTGATCTCGGATGATACACCCTCAAAATAGCTTTTAGCTAAAATTATTAAAGTTTATAAAGACCCCGATGGTTCGGTCAGAGTGGTGGATCTCAGGACGGGATCAATCGAGCTAAAACGTCCTATACATAAATTAATCATGTTAAACACATTAAATAATGAACAAACGATATATATTTATAATACATAAATTTATGGATTTGTGTTAATTTACATAATTTATGTATTAGGTTTAAAAATTTCTGAAATTAAAAGTTTGAATAACACTAAAAATTCTTTAATTGTTTATTAAAATGTATAATTTTTATTTTTTTGTAATTTTTAAATGCATATTTTGTAATTCAGATTTTCAAACTTTAATATAAAATTGTTAAAAAATTATTTTATTATATTATGTTTCTTGTGTCACTAAATTATGTTTTAGATTTTTATTTTTCATTTACCACAATTATTTATTATATTCATGCTTTAATTACAATTTTATAACTAAAATTGTGGTGGATGGAATATTTTGTGTAAATATATGTATTATATAGTATGTGTGTGTAGGAGCGCTCCCCTCCCTTTTTGTATACACGCTCCCTTTACTAGTTACTGTTCGCTGAGATACCATGCGAGAAACGAACAAAATTTTCACAGGATTTTTTTCTCAAAGTATAAATTTCCCAAAAACTTTTTTCCCATTGCAAAAAATTAAAAAAATAATAAAGTTAAAAAAAAATTTTTAATATTTCCCAAAAAATTTATTAAAATTGAAAACTTTTTTTTTATTTTTTCAAAATTTTTTATCTTTTTCAAAAATTGATATTTTAAAAAATTAAATATGATGTGCCACATGAATTCAAATAATGTAAATTTCCACCTTCTTCCTTGAGATTTTCATATCTAGATACAATATTATACATGGATTTTTCCAATCGTTTTTTGACAGGTGTTCTTGGCCTTTTTTATCTTTTGTCCTAGATTTAATTGGCATAGCATTGTCTCAGTGGATGCTTGTTTTTTTTGCAACTCAGCAAAGAAAGCAAAGGCACTTGGATGATAACTTCCGACCACCACTTGGAAAAATAAATTTGTAGACAAAAAAAAATGGAAAAATATTGCTTATTGGGAAAAAAATGATTGGGAAAAAAAGGTAATGGGAAAATAAACTTTTTGTGAAATTCGGAGTGGGAAACTTTTTTTGGAACTTTTGTCCCCATACCATTATTTCTTTTGCTTTTTTCGGCTGGAATCTAGAAATTTTTAAGCATATTAAATTACTTGAAGATTAAGAAAAACCATAAATAAACCTAACTACTACTGAAAGTCTTCTAGTTTTAATTTAAGCGCATAATTTAAAACAACTTTTTAAACTTTTTCTACCATTTTTTTAAAAACGTGGATAAAAATTTATAGATTTATATTTGATTATACTTTTTAAATTAATATTTAATTATTATTTTTATGCAAAATTTTTAAAACGGATGATATAATAAGTTCTTTTAAATTACGTACTCAAATTTAAACTAATACTTGTTTTTCAGCAGTATTGGCTTTTAATTACCTTACAATAAGCATTTTATTGCTGTTAACAAATTTGTTAATATCTTTTCTCAGATAAAAACTAATATCTTAAGGCACGCAGGTAGAATTTGATTTAGGTAATTAAAAAAATTGTTAATATATTCTTTTTAAAGAATATAGGAAATTAAAATTTTTCTTTGATTTTTTTCAGGATTAAGAAAGATTAATATATACTTAATTATTCAGATATTTTAATCAAATTTAGAAACTCAAAGTATATTTTATATTTTCACAGCAAATTTTAGTAAATTATTATAAAGGACACTTGGTGCCAGTTTTATGGAACAGTAATCTTCAGAAAACAATCTTATTATGGTGAAAAATAAATAAGGATAATCTAAACCCTATCATTTATATTAATTAATGTAGATAAAAAATTTATCTTTATAAGTTTTAAATATTTTTATGTAAATTTAGGTTAAAGAAAAGTTTTCGAATAATTATTCATGAATACTTTGAATAGCATGTAATAATAAATAATAGTTTTCAATTTATGAGGGTGTGGATCCCATAAATGTTGTTAAAGAGAAAATACTGAATAAATATGTAAAACATTTTATTTTATGTGTCCGTTCACTATATAATTTAAAATAAATTAAAGACAATAAAAATTTTTTTTTTTTTTTATATTAAAAGAAAATTTATTTTTTCCGTCTAATAGTGACAAGTCAATTATAAACTGACGCGTTTCGAGATATGTAATCTCATTTTCAAAGATTTAAGAAAATTTTTTTTATTTTCGTGTCATCTCTTTGATACAACGAAGTATACTGAATATAAATTTTGTTATATTTATATTTTTCAATTTTAAATTTTAAATTTTATTTGTATCAACATATATTATTATTATTATTTACAATTATTATTATTGTTATGAATTATTTTGATTATTATTGTGATTTAAATATTTTATTGCTGTGTCATATAAATAATTAGAATTAAAAATTAATTGGTCATTTAATAACAAATGTGGATTTTTTTGATATTCTATATATATAAAAAATTCTTCAACAGCATTCATGTATTTACCTTTTTTACAGTAATATAATGCTTCTAAATTTGTATTGATATCAGTATAATTATGATTATTGTCTGTAATATGTTTTGCATAATTAGATTTTATTTTTTGATTTTTATCGTTATTATTGTTATTCTTATCATTATTGTTCATTATTTTTAATAGATTCTTTCTTGTTGGTAGATGTTCAATAAAACGATCTTTAAATGGTCTACCTGTTTGACCTATGTAAAACATATTACAGTCATTACAATTTATTTTATAAATTCCTGTACAATTATCAATATTAATTTTATTTTTATTTTTTAATAAGTTAAATGTATTATTGTTTGTCGTAAATCCAATACAAATATTTAATTTATTTAGTTCTGTTTTTAAAATGTTTGGTAATAAATTTGAATATTTTTTTTTTTTTTTTTTTTTTTTTTTTGGGCCCCTTCAAGAAGGGGCCTTTTTCGTAGGACGAGGAGAATGCATTTACGCATACCATACACGCGTACTGTATGGTTATGTGGGACTCAACCTCAAATTTGTATCTGGGGTTGCCCAGATATACACAATTGAGGAATTACAATACCCACTAAACTCCCCACTCTCCTGCATTTATGACAATATCATAGAATCCGGACCGGGACTCCCTGTTTAGGTATTACTTCGGTCCGGAAACAATGCAGCCCAGGCATTTCTTCGCCATACCCTGTCAATAAAGGAGGAGATTTTCCTACGAGAGGAAACCTTCCTCCTTTTTTCCAATCAGTGTCGCCCGTACGTACTCTGCCACACTGTACCAGTTAGCGGCACTGCGCAGCATTTCCGGGACGACTACTTCCGGCCTCCATTCATCGAAGGGCGGTCGCCCTTGAGCGAAGCGAGGACACCCAAAAAAGGTGTGCTCAGCGGTATCCAGCTCGCCCGGGCAATGCAAGCATTCCGGAGATGTCACCTTGCTCCACTTGAAAAGCATATCGCGGAAATAACCGTGACCAGTTAGGAACTGTGTGAGGTAGAAGTCAACCTCTCCATGATCACGGTTCATCCAGCTTTCCAAATCGATGATAAGGCGGTGCGTCCAACGTCCCCTCGGGTCACCATTCCACCTATACTGCCAACATTCCATTGTGCGGGAGCGAGCGCGAACGGAAGCTACGTCGCGCTCTTCTTCCCCACGGTTATAGATCGCCTGCCTTTCCAAGGCAAGCAGGTCGATGGGAATCACCCGAGCCACCACCTGGATCGCTGGCTCTGATACTGTCTTGTACGAGCAAGCGATTCGAAGTGCCCCCTGCCTCTGTACTGCCTTTAGTTTCTTGCAGTACTTTTTTATGCGGACATTGTCCGCCCATACCTCTGCACCGTAGAGCAAGATGGAGTTAACTGTCGTCATCAACAGCCTCCTCTTCTCAGATCTGGGACCGCCGATGTTCGTCATTAGCCACGAGAGGGACTTTGTCACCCGGCCAGCCTTTTCACAGGCCTGCTGGAATTGTCTATTGTAGGTCAACTTGTTATCCAAGAAGACCCCCAAATATTTGACCGATGGTTTGGTCTGGATCATAAGGGGATTACCTCCGTCATCAAAGCTGATGCCGAATATGGTATCAACCCTTCTCCGGGTCAGAAGGACAATCTCCGTTTTCGGGACTGCCAGTCTTAGTCCGTGATCCGACATCCAGCTATTGATAAGGCGCATGGCCTCATCCAAGGTATTCTGCTGGTCCTCTGGCTCTCGAGCTGTTATAGTTAGAGCAACGTCATCCGCGTATCCGATCATGGAGCATCCATCCGGGAGCTCAATCTTTAGCAAGCCGTCGTAAAAGGCATTCCACAGATCAGAACCCAGAACTGAACCCTGCGCTATGCCTGGGCTTAATACTTTACCTCTTGTGCCATCGAGCGTGTCCCAGCGCAGGTATCGGTCCCGGAGGTAATCTCTGAGTATATTTCTCAGATAATCAGGAACTCTGAATACCTGCTCGAGGGAGTGCAACATATCGTCCCACTTAGCCGAGTTGAATGCGTTTTTCACATCCAACGTGACAAGCAGGACGTCCGGTTTAATATCCGGCCGCACTTGTCTGGCCCTCATAACCACCTTCACGACCTGCTCGATGGCACCGATCGTGGAACGCCCCTCACGAAAGCCGTGTTGGTCGTCGCTAAGGTCACCCGCTTCCCTAATTGCTTGCCGCAATCTTCCTCTGACCATGCTCTCCATCACCTTGCCAATGGTATTTAACATACACAATGGTCTGTAAGATGATGGAGATCCTGGTTCACCCTTTCCCTTGCTTATCAGAGCCAGACGGGCCACTTTCCAGTCCCTTGTAAAGGCGCCTGCCACGAGGCACGCGTTAAACATTCCAAGCAGGAGACCAGGGATTACCTTTGCAGCCGCCTTAAGGGCTTCCGCGGGTATTCCGTCTGGTCCTGGCGCTTTCCCATTTTTCGTTGACCTAATTGCCTGAAGCATCTCCGCCTCGATAAATAGCGGAACTTGCTCCCTCGGGACATCCAAAGCAGGGTGTTGTTGGTTTGGATGATCCGGGAAGAGAGCGTCCACTATTCTTTTGGTCGTTGCTTCATCCATCGTGTTGTCACATCCGGACTTAAGTTTGCCCATGACAACCTTATATCCCAGGCCCCACGGGTCGCTGTTGACATCATCTCTTAGGGACCGAAGACAGCGCGCCTTGCTGAGGCGGATAGCTTTCGCCAGCCTATGCTTGGCTTCCTTGTACTCTTCAGAGCGCGTAGCCAGCTCTGGGCGGCCATGCGCTCTTTGCCGTCTTCTGCGTGCGCCGTGACAGACCCGTCTTAGCTCCGAAATTTCTTCATTCCACCAGTACACGCTTCTTTTACCCTTCCAGGGCCGTTTACGCGGCATAGAGGCATCGCAGGCTCCCCTCAGAAGAGCAGTTACCCTCTTGACAAGGGTCTCTGTCTCTCGCGGGGTGGTCGGTCCTCCATGCCAGGCTGGGATAGACGAGAACTCTTCGCGAAGATAATCCACAAATCTGTCCTCGTCCATCTTTGACACGTTCCAGCCTAGTGGGCGCTTTTTGTACGGGGGCCGATTAGCAACCCTATCACGCACTTTGAAGGTGATGTAATTATGATCGCTGCCATTGGCTCCATCCATCACCCTCCAGCCACCCACTCTTCCTGCCAGCCCGGCCGAGGCAAAAGTGACATCAGGGATCGATTCGCCAAAGCCTGGCCTTACGTAGGTTGGATTGTTCCCAGAGTTCATGACCACCAGATCAGTTCTAGCAGCCATCTCTAGTATCAACGTTCCCCTACGGTTCGTGGTTGGCTTTCCCCATTCCACGGCCCTGGCATTTAAGTCCCCAGCAAATATGATATTGCCAGAGACTTCCCTTATCGTTTCCTCCAATGAGGCCAGCTTTGCGGTGATCACCCCAATAGTGTCATTCGGTGACAAATAACAACTAATGAAAGTTGTATCACCGCACTTTGCCCAGACGTGGCAATTGCCTTTTCCATGTCGTGACATAGACGTCTGAGCACGACCTCGTAGCCATATAGCGCACCGGCCTGTGTCATCGGTTAACCAGAATTGCTGGTTCCTATTGCGAAGCGGCTCGGATAGCAAGACGACGCTAGAGTCTGTCTCGCCTGCGAGCTGATCGAGCAAAAGGTCAGCAAGAATGGTTTTGTTCATATTCCCTTGCAGGACTCCGAACATTACCGATGACACTTTATCTTCCTTGCAGTAAGTGCCTCCCGATAACACTTACATGCTCCGCATCCTGGAAGGTGGTCGGTCTTGGCCTTGTCAGCTCTTTCCCTGCAGAGGAAGCATTCTGCTTTTTCCACAGGACAATTTTCTGACTTGTGGCCTTGAACGCCACATTTAAAACACGCAAATTTTCGGTCCATGCCCTTACATGACCACTGGTTGTGGCCGAAACCAGGACACTTAAAGCACCGTGTAACCTCGGCTCTTAAGCGCACTTGCCAATTAGACCAGCCATTATTTAGCCGGCCTTTTTCGGTCAATTTTAGTGCGGCGGCTTCTGGTAGGTCTACGACCGCCATATCCGCCTTAGTACCCTTAGCCTTGAAGATGGCGACTTTTATGTCGTCATCGTTCTGCAGCTTGGTTGCCTCCTTTATCACCTGCCTCACTTCGTCGCTACCAGTAGTACCATCTAGGCTTCTGATCTCCACGGTTAGGTGGGGAATCAGTTCCTTGACTGTACTTTCTGGGCCTGCGACCGTCTTGACAGCGTCTAATAGTTTTTGCCGGTCTTTCGACGAGCTCAGCTCTATTAGGACGCTCCCATCCTGGGTTTTCTGGATTCGGTGAACCTCAGTCCCTGAATCTTTTAGTTGGACACCTCTTTTGATCTCCAGCAGGGCTGTTGCATAAGACTTCCCTTCAGGAGGCTTTATTATTAGAGCCTCCTTACGCTTAGAGATCCTTATGCGCCGGTTCTGGCGCTTCTTTCTCCTGCCTTTTTCTGTCGCCTCGGAAGGAGGAGATACGCCATCTCCTTCCTTCTTCTGCGGCTTTTTCTTTTTGCTTCTTTTATTTTCTGCCCCCTGCCGCAGGTTTGCTGCCGCTGCAGTTATTTTTGGCTGTTCCTTCTCCTGCTGCTTCTTCTGTTCCTGCTCTTGGTTTTTACGAGCCTCTGCCTCCTTTCTTTCAAACTCTTTTTTCTTTTTCTTCTTTTCCTTTTTTCTTTGACCTTTGCTTTTAACAGCGACGAAATCATCCTCGTCTGGAGGGGAGGTATCTGTAGCTACATCTTTTGGCTGCGTTTGCTGGCCAGAAGCTAACTGATTTACCTCCTGAACCATATCATTCGGAGGAGACATCACTGCATTAGCGAAGGTCTTCCTTAGAGGGAGTTCCGGGGACGTTTTCTGCGCCGGTCTCTTTTTTGTATTCTCCTTTCCGGGTGGGCTTCGGGACGCAGTCCGAGCCCTCTTCTTTCCTTTTCCAGTCATAACCCCTAATGCTTCCTCTATAGGAATATCGGGTTTTTGTTTTCCATTTAAAAGCTCCTGCTGCAGTTTAAAAATTGTCTTAAGCCTGGCTAAATATTTTGCAAACTCAGCTATGCCTTTTTTGACTGTCATATTACAGTTCTTCTGTACTTTGACTGAGTCTCTCATCTGAGTAATATCTCTCTCCATGTTTGAGTGGATTTCAATGCACGCCTTGTTATAGTCCTTTGATATTCGGAGATATCTTTCTATATTTTCTTCCCTCTTGCCTTCGTCATCAGGCCCAACTTCGCTAACATTAGGCAACGAATATGACCTCTGGTCCTTCAGAATAGAAGGCCGTATCAAGCTGTTGCTTGAACCTTTTTGGGCGCCACATTTTGCGCATATATCACCTTCCATTGAGGATTTGCGGGAGGAATCCTCGACCTCTAGCCTAGTTAAGACTACCTTTGCCGTCTTTTTTCAGCATTAATTAGAGCTAGATGTTGTTGCTCTGTGGGCGTGGTGTTCTGCCCTTGCTGCTGAGAAATGCTAAATTGGAGACCCCCAGAATCCGTGTCTCCGGCTCTGACCATCAAGGCTTTCACTTGATCGGAATCAGAGGTTGAATTATCCTCTGTAAGAGGGGTATCAACCTGGGGTAATTCACTGTATTTATTTAGCATTGTACATAAAATAAGCCTGTGTCCCTGGACAAAGGGCCCTTAGTTGGGTAAGAGTACCCTTCAGAGTATTATTAAAGGATTTATGTTAGTCGCTGACAGAGAGTATCTATCAGCTTCCAGCGTCCATCCAGTAATAATAGTCCTACAGATCGGGGGGTTTTCACCACCATGTCTGATGACATCACATACGATTATTAATCCGGCATGTAACAGACTTCGATTGAGAGGCGGTGACGCGAGGGAACACCAATTCTCAATCTAACAGGCGAAGTGTTTCCACCTCTATGTTTGCTACCATTCCACAATGTTTTATACCTGTCATGGAACAGGTCAGGCATCTACCAGTGGAGTCATGAGGGCTGATGTCAGATTTTACTCTGGAACCAGGCGGCATTGATTCCATAGATAGATCCCCTACAGAATGGAGGATTGCTCCTCCTTGTCTGATGACAATGCCACTTCCCAATAACCCAATAACCCATCACCTTCACACATTACTAAACCAGAAAATACAACCTGCAGTCATGATTTAGCGGGACTCGCGACTACCTTTAATCGGCTACGTCGCTGTGCTCGAGGTAGAATTTTCCCATGCTAAGAGCCAATACTTCAGGTCTAAGGCAACCCTGTATGTGGCTTATATCGCACTTAGGTTGGAGAAAACCTTGGAGCCCCTTTAATATGCCTCTTCCTCAAGGATAGTTTAGGATAGCAGTCTGCGGCTGCATGCCTGTCAAGAATGCTCGAGGGAAAGACAAGGCATAAGACCCGGTTTATAGGGCAGCCTCAGTTATTCCAGAACCACTTATAGACTAACTATGAGCAGTCTGCGGCATTCCTAACATGCACACATGGGATAAAGCATAGAGCATGTCCCCGGAGAAATGCAAGGCATGAGACCCGATTTATAGGGCAGCCTCAGTTGTTCCAGAGAGCTATATCCTATATCCTTGATTCTAGTTCAACCTTGAAAAAAGGCGGCCTGAACCAGCCTCCTCCTTCCTCAGCCTTATGAGGCTCCGGGCTTGGGACCGGTACAGCGGAGTTAATAAATTTGAATATTTAGCACTTGTATATATTATATTATTATTTTCTGTAGAGTTTATTGAACTATTATTATTATTATTGTTATTTTTATTTTTATGTTTTATTATTAATTTATCTATTAATTCGGATTTATATCCGTTTGAATGTGCAATTTGTTTAATAATTCTAATTTCTTTATTATAATTTTCAATACTTAATGGTATATTTAATGCTCTATGTATTATGCTATTATATGCTGCTAATTTTTGAGTATATGGATGATATGAATTTATATTTATTGTTGAATCTGTAGTAATGTTTTTTCTGTAAATATCAAAACTGAGTTTATTATTTTCTTTTATTATTTTTAAATCTAAGAAATTTAAAGTATTATCTGTTTCAAATTCAACTGTAAATTTTATGTTTTTATGTATACTATTTATATAATTTAAAAAATTATTAATTTGTCTATTAGTACCATTAAATATTAAAAATGTATCATCTACATATCTATTGTAATGTATAATATTGTTTAAAAATTTATTTTGATTTGTAAATATAAATTCATTTTCAAAATTATTTAGATAAATATCACTTAATAAACCAGAAAGTGGTGAACCCATGGCTAAACCTTCTTTTTGATAAAATATTTCATTATTAAATTCAAAATAATTTTGCTGTAATATAATTTTTAACATTTTAATTAATTCATTTATTTGTGTTTTATTTAATTTTTTATTTATTTCTAAATTTTGTTTTAATATTTTAATAGTTTCATCTATTGGTATGTTGGTATACATATTTTCTATATCAAATGATACTAATTTATATTGATTTTTGATTTCAAGATTTTTTGTTTTTTCTATAAACTCATATATATTTTTTACACTATGGTTATTTTTTAATATTATACTGTCTTTTATTATTTTAACTAACGCTTTTGCAGGTTTGTATCCAGGTGCTGTTTTATAGTTGTTTACTGGTCTTGTTGGTATATCTTTTTTGTGCATTTTAGGTTGACTTGTTAATTTTGGTGCTTTAGGATTCATATTTTTTAAAAATCTTTTTTCTTTTTCGTTAAATAAATTTGTAGATTCATTGATAACACTATTAATTTTTTTATTATAATCTGCTGTTGGATCTACGTTTAATTTTTCTATTGAGTTTTTGTTTATAAAATCATAGCTTTTATTATTATATTCTGTTTGTGTCATTATTACTATTGCATTTGTTTTATCTGCTTTTACTGCTATTGAATTATTATCATTAAGTTTCTTATTTATTGTTTTCAAATTTTTACTATCTTGTTTATACATGGCTGTCAATTTATTTTGTGTTGTTTTATTTAATTTTTTATTAAGTTTTTTATTGATTAAAATCCTAGTTTCATTTCTAACTTTTGTATCTTTAATTATACTAATTACTGCTTCAGCGTTTGTCACATCTTCTTGAATTATTTGATTTTTATTTTTGTTTAAATTTGGTAGATTATACTTTAAACCTTTATTTAATGTAGCTATTTCATTTTTAGTGAATTTAATATTTGTCAAATTATGTATTTTTGGATAAAATATATGTTCATTAATTATTATTTCTTGTTTTTCTTGTTGTTCACTTAATAATTTTTTATATTTTTTATTGTGTTTATTACAGATTTTTATTGCATATAATTTTAATTTTTCTTTAATGTAGGTATTTATATTATGCATGTGTATTATATTAATATTGTTGAGCATTTCTAGGTGTGATTTATAAAGCAATTTATTTAATTTTTCTTTTTTTTCATATAGGTATTTTATTTCATTTTTTATCCATAACTTTTGTGCTAGGTTTTTCACTTTTTTTGCTGTTTTTGATGTGTTTTTAATTTTAATTTCTGCGAATTTAGGCACTATATTATTTTGTAAACATTTTTTATTAAATTTGATGTTTAAATTTATTTTCAATATTTTCGTTTTTATTCTTTTGTATTTATACACACTTTTTGCTTGACTACCTTCTAATAAGTAAAACATTTTATTTTATGTGTCCGTTCACTATATAATTTAAAATAAATTAATGACAATAAAAATTTTTTTTTTTTTTTTTATATTAAAAGAAAATTTATTTTTTCCGTCTAATAGTGACAAGTCAATTATAAACTGACGCGTTTCGAGATATGTAATCTCATTTTCAAAGATTTAAGAAAATTTTTTTTATTTTCGTGTCATCTCTTTGATACAACGAAGTATACTGAATATAAATTTTGTTATATTTATATTTTTCAATTTTAAATTTTAAATTTTATTTGTATCAACATATATTATTATTATTATTTACAATTATTATTATTGTTATGAATTATTTTGATTATTATTGTGATTTAAATATTTTATTGCTGTGTCATATAAATAATTAGAATTAAAAATTAATTGGTCATTTCATAGCAAATGTGGATTTTTTTGATATTCTATATATATAAAAAATTCTTCAACAGCATTCATGTATTTACCTTTTTTACAGTAATATAATGCTTCTAAATTTGTATTGATATCAGTATAATTATGATTATTGTCTGTAATATGTTTTGCATAATTAGATTTTATTTTTTGATTTTTATCGTTATTATTGTTATTCTTATCATTATTGTTCATTATTAAATTAGAATTATTAAACAAATTGCACATTCAAACGGATATAAATCCGAATTAATAGATAAATTAATAATAAAACATAAAAATAAAAATAACAATAATAATAATAATAGTTCAATAAACTCTACAGAAAATAATAATATAATATATACAAGTGCTAAATATTCAAATTTATTACCAAACATTTTAAAAACAGCACTAAATAAATTAAATATTTGTATTGGATTTAAGACAAACAATAATACATTTAACTTATTAAAAAATAAAAATAAAATTAATATTGATAATTGTACAGGAATTTATAAAATAAATTGTAATGACTGTAATATGTTTTACATAGGTCAAACAGGTAGACCATTTAAAGATCGTTTTATTGAACATCTACCAACAAGAAAGAATCTATTAAAAATAATGAACAATAATGATAAGAATAACAATAATAACGATAAAAATCAAAAAATAAAATCTAATTATGCAAAACATATTACAGACAATAATCATAATTATACTGATATCAATACAAATTTAGAAGCATTATATTACTGTAAAAAAGGTAAATACATGAATGCTGTTGAAGAATTTTTTATATATATAGAATATCAAAAAAATCCACATTTGTTATTAAATGACCAATTAATTTTTAATTCTAATTATTTATATGACACAGCAATAAAATATTTAAATCACAATAATAATCAAAATAATTCATAACAATAATAATAATTGTAAATAATAATAATAATATATGTTGATACAAATAAAATTTAAAATTTAAAATTGAAAAATATAAATATAACAAAATTTATATTCAGTATACTTCGTTGTATCAAAGAGATGACACGAAAATAAAAAAAATTTTCTTAAATCTTTGAAAATGAGATTACATATCTCGAAACGCGTCAGTTTATAATTGACTTGTCACTATTAGACGGAAAAAATAAATTTTCTTTTAATATAAAAAAAAAAAAAAAAATTTTTATTGTCATTAATTTATTTTAAATTATATAGTGAACGGACACATAAAATAAAATGTTTTACTTATTAGAAGGTAGTCAAGCAAAAAGTGTGTATAAATACAAAAGAATAAAAACGAAAATATTGAAAATAAATTTAAACATCAAATTTAATAAAAAATGTTTACAAAATAATATAGTGCCTAAATTCGCAGAAATTAAAATTAAAAACACATCAAAAACAGCAAAAAAAGTGAAAAACCTAGCACAAAAGTTATGGATAAAAAATGAAATAAAATACCTATATGAAAAAAAAGAAAAATTAAATAAATTGCTTTATAAATCACACCTAGAAATGCTCAACAATATTAATATAATACACATGCATAATATAAATACCTACATTAAAGAAAAATTAAAATTATATGCAATAAAAATCTGTAATAAACACAATAAAAAATATAAAAAATTATTAAGTGAACAACAAGAAAAACAAGAAATAATAATTAATGAACATATATTTTATCCAAAAATACATAATTTGACAAATATTAAATTCACTAAAAATGAAATAGCTACATTAAATAAAGGTTTAAAGTATAATCTACCAAATTTAAACAAAAATAAAAATCAAATAATTCAAGAAGATGTGACAAACGCTGAAGCAGTAATTAGTATAATTAAAGATACAAAAGTTAGAAATGAAACTAGGATTTTAATCAATAAAAAACTTAATAAAAAATTAAATAAAACAACACAAAATAAATTGACAGCCATGTATAAACAAGATAGTAAAAATTTGAAAACAATAAATAAGAAACTTAATGATAATAATTCAATAGCAGTAAAAGCAGATAAAACAAATGCAATAGTAATAATGACACAAACAGAATATAATAATAAAAGCTATGATTTTATAAACAAAAACTCAATAGAAAAATTAAACGTAGATCCAACAGCAGATTATAATAAAAAAATTAATAGTGTTATCAATGAATCTACAAATTTATTTAACGAAAAAGAAAAAAGATTTTTAAAAAATATGAATCCTAAAGCACCAAAATTAACAAGTCAACCTAAAATGCACAAAAAAGATATACCAACAAGACCAGTAAACAACTATAAAACAGCACCTGGATACAAACCTGCAAAAGCGTTAGTTAAAATAATAAAAGACAGTATAATATTAAAAAATAACCATAGTGTAAAAAATATATATGAGTTTATAGAAAAAACAAAAAATCTTGAAATCAAAAATCAATATAAATTAGTATCATTTGATATAGAAAATATGTATACCAACATACCAATAGATGAAACTATTAAAATATTAAAACAAAATTTAGAAATAAATAAAAAATTAAATAAAACACAAATAAATGAATTAATTAAAATGTTAAAAATTATATTACAGCAAAATTATTTTGAATTTAATAATGAAATATTTTATCAAAAAGAAGGTTTAGCCATGGGTTCACCACTTTCTGGTTTATTAAGTGATATTTATCTAAATAATTTTGAAAATGAATTTATATTTACAAATCAAAATAAATTTTTAAACAATATTATACATTACAATAGATATGTAGATGATACATTTTTAATATTTAATGGTACTAATAGACAAATTAATAATTTTTTAAATTATATAAATAGTATACATAAAAACATAAAATTTACAGTTGAATTTGAAACAGATAATACTTTAAATTTCTTAGATTTAAAAATAATAAAAGAAAATAATAAACTCAGTTTTGATATTTACAGAAAAAACATTACTACAGATTCAACAATAAATATAAATTCATATCATCCATATACTCAAAAATTAGCAGCATATAATAGCCTAATACATAGAGCATTAAATATACCATTAAGTATTGAAAATTATAATAAAGAAATTAGAATTATTAAACAAATTGCACATTCAAACGGATATAAATCCGAATTAATAGATAAATTAATAATAAAACATAAAAATAAAAATAACAATAATAATAATAATAGTTCAATAAACTCTACAGAAAATAATAATATAATATATACAAGTGCTAAATATTCAAATTTATTACCAAACGTTTAAAAAACAGAACTAAATAAATTAAATATTTGTATTGGATTTAAGACAAACAATAATACAGTTAACTTATTAAAAAATAAAAATAAAATTAATATTGATAATTGTACAGGAATTTATAAAATAAATTGTAATGACTGTAATATGTTTTACATAGGTCAAACAGGTAGACCATTTAAAGATCGTTTTATTGAACATCTACCAACAAGAAAGAATCTATTAAAAATAATGAACAATAATGATAAGAATAACAATAATAACGATAAAAATCAAAAAATAAAATCTAATTATGCAAAACATATTACAGACAATAATCATAATTATACTGATATCAATACAAATTTAGAAGCATTATATTACTGTAAAAAAGGTAAATACATGAATGCTGTTGAAGAATTTTTTATATATATAGAATATCAAAAAAATCCACATTTGTTATTAAATGACCAATTAATTTTTAATTCTAATTATTTATATGACACAGCAATAAAATATTTAAATCACAATAATAATCAAAATAATTCATAACAATAATAATAATTGTAAATAATAATAATAATATATGTTGATACAAATAAAATTTAAAATTTAAAATTGAAAAATATAAATATAACAAAATTTATATTCAGTATACTTCGTTGTATCAAAGAGATGACACGAAAATAAAAAAAATTTTCTTAAATCTTTGAAAATGAGATTACATATCTCGAAACGCGTCAGTTTATAATTGACTTGTCACTATTAGACGGAAAAAATAAATTTTCTTTTAATATAAAAAAAAAAAAAAAATTTTTATTGTCTTTAATTTATAATAAATATGTGATCGTGACTGAAATAAAAAAACCTTAGCTTTTTTATAATTCTTTGCGATTTTTACTAATAATTGAGTTTCTTATAAAGTGAAAAAAAAATATTTATTTTTATAATAAATGACAGACAACACGCGTCTTTATAGACAGGTTTCTATACACGGTCATTGTGAAACCGAAGTAGTGAAACCAAGCCCACTAAAAGAGGACCACAAGCTCTAGCATAGAAATTTTTGATTTATTTAAACAATTTAAGTGACATAATTAAAAAACAAAATCTTAGTTCTCTAACAAATCTTGAATTTAAAATCTTACATAAAAAACTAAATAAATTTAAAAGCTCATGGATTCTGCATACTGGAATATACAGTGAAGTATATAACTACATAGCTACTACTAAAAAAATTTTTGTGAATAAAAGTTTGTGTAAAGTATATAACGATATCCATGTTTTAAGGTGCTTTAAGTGTTGCCGTTACGGTCATATTAGTAAAAACTGTGATGATCATGATATTTGTCATATATATGCTTTTGATAATTCCAACAAATTTAACTCTAATCTTATCAAGTGTATTAATTGTATATCTTATAATAAAGAACATGGCACAAAAAATAAGAACAATCATACTGCCTCTGACACAGCAAATTGTTATGTGTATAGTTTAAAAAAAGAGCAAATAATTGATAAAAGTGATTACTCCACATACCCTCTCCTTTCAAAATGAATATAACTGACGAATATTGCAGAGATAATTTTTTTATGGAAACTATATGCAAAACTAAAAATGATTATAATAATGTAAATAAAAATAAAAAAGGTATGTTTATAATGCATTTTATCATATAATCCTTAGATTCTAATTTCTTAGATCTTCATTAACCTAAAAACTTTAAATATCAAACCTAAATTAATTATTTTATCTGAGACTTGGCAAATTAAATTTTTAAAATTATATAATTTAAATGGATACGATATACTTTATAATGAAAGTAAAATATTCACAGCTGATGGCACACTAATATATATATATACAGAAATAAATTACACAAGTAAAATTACTAATATTGGTGATATAAAAGCAATCGAGAGTTTCTTTAATGATTAAGTAGTCACTGCTCTGTATCGTAACCATAACGTCCAAATATCTAACTTTGTTGATAACTTAAAAACCTATCTAGATTGCAATAACTACAGGAATCACTATTTTATTGGAGACATTAATATTGATATATTAGATGATAATTTCAATAAATTAACATTTTTAAATGACACTGAAAACTATATTAATAATTTTTTAAATTCAGGATTCCTTCCTGTAATAAATAGTATTACTAGACCCAATGAAGAAAATGGTGGTTCCTGTATTGATCATATCTTTGTTAAGACTAACTGGGAGACAAATTTTATTTACTCCTATAACTGTGTGAGTACATTAGGTGATGATAACATGATTTCCCTAAATATTGAAGTTACTAAACCTAATGAAATAAATAAATCTAATTATTGTATTATTTATAAAAAATTATATAATTTTGTTAGAGATGAACAATGGTTAAATGTATACAATAGTATGGATGCCAATTCAGCTACTGATAACTTTATAAATAATTTAAAAAAGCATATCTTAAAATCTTATAATAAAATTTAAAAAAAATATAAAAAAAGAAGTGATTGGATCACTAGTGGTTTGATGAAATTTTGTGATACCAAATAAAAATTATACTTAATCTGGCGTGAAGATAAAAAAAATAAAACTAAAGAAAATGCTTATAAAAACTATAAAAAGCTATTGAGAACCATTATTAAAAGAGCTAAAGATACATCTCTAAATTCTGAGGCAAATTTTTGTAATACCAACTATTTAGTTGGTACCAATAGTAAAAAATTTTAGGAATTCGTTAACAAAAAAGTATTTGGTAAAAATCAATTCTCAAAAAATAATAAAATTAAAGAATTAAAAGTTGACAGCAAAATAATAACGAACGATACAGATATTGACACAGAAATAAATAAATTCTTCTCTAATATAGGTAACAATCTGAATAAAAACAAAAACAAAAAAATAATCTTAAAAAATCTGCAAATATTATTTCGAGCCAATCTTTTTTTATTGAACCTACTGATATTACTGAAGTAACTAATGTTATAAAAAATTTAGTAACATATAAAGCTGGATCAGTAGATAGTATTAGTAACAGAGTAATGCAATGTTTGCTTGATTTTATTGTAAAACCCCTAGTTTTGATTTTTAATTGGCAATCAGTGTATTTCCAACTCACTTCAAAAAAGCTATCATTAAAGCAATCTATAAGTCAGATGATAAATCCTTAATTCCTAACTACAGACGGATCTCTCAAACATCAAATATTGCTAAAATTTTTGAAAAGATTATTAAATTCAGGCTATCAAACTATCCTGAAATAAATACTTACATGACAGTCTTGATCGTTCCAAAAAACCTTTATGTATATTCTTTGACCTATTCAAAGCTTTTGACTGTGTTAGACACGAGCTTTTGCTCTAAAGATAAACTTGAAGCTGTAGGTATTAGAGGTGTAGCTTATAATTTATTTAAAAGTTTCTTGCATAACAGAGTACAAAAAGTTAAAATAAATGAAGTCACTAGTGATTATGAACAGGTAACAATTTGTGTGCCTCAGGGTTCCGTTTTGGGCCCCATTCTATTTAATATTTACATTAATGATTTATTACATATTAGTGAGAATATCATCTCATTTCCTGATGACACTGTCATCCTAGTCTCAAGTAATAATTGGGAAACAACCCGAAATATAGCGAACGATATCCTTAATGATACAAATAATTGGTTTAATGATAACTTACTGAGCCTAAATACTGGAAAATCTAATTATATCACATTTGTCTTAAGTTCTGATATAATTCTTGATAAAATTGTAATATTTATTAATGACCAAATTAACAACTCAATTATTAAACTAAACAGAGTTGATCATGCTAAGTATTTAGGTATTATTACAGATCAGTTTTTACGTTGGGATAGACATATAACTGAATGGATTAAAAAAAATGAGGTTTATCATATTTTGATTCCACAATTAAAATATATACTTAGAAGCAATTAACTGAAAGTCATTTACTACGCTTCTTTCCACACCATTATATCATATGGTATACTGGGGTGGGGTAGAGCTTTTTTTTTTTTTTTTTTTTGCGTAGGAAGTGGAGAAATGCATTACGCATACTGATCAGCATCCGAACTGACAGTTATGTGGGACTCGACCTACTTTGCCTATGCCCACTAAAACTCCACTCCCTTCCTACCTTATGCGAGCCTATCCCGGGACCGTTTTCACATTACTTCAGGACAGGTTCAAGACCATTTAGTTCTATTCATGAACTCCATCTTTTGACTTGCATCCACTGACTCGCCAGTCAGGTTAAGGACTCCGTCATTCCATCTGGTTGAAATTTCCTCTTTATGTACTGTCATCTTTAATAAAATATATGTTAGCTAAAAATATACGTTAATTCTCATTATCATCAAAAAGAAGGTTAATAAATAAATAAATAAATAAATATATATAAATAAATAAATAAATAAATATATATAAATAAATAAATAAAAATTATCCTACCATCTACTATTGCTTGCGGTATCAAGAGTAACTGCAGGGATGATAGTATGTTAGTACAACAGCTGCAGTCATCAGGATAACCGCAATACGTCTTAATATTAGCCTATACCTTGGACTTCAGGTTTTTTGGTGCGGAGTATGTACTCCACATACTGGCCAATTACGGACCATACTTCTTCATTTCAAAGCATCGGCCAACCACATTTTCAGGTGTTATTTGACCGATGATAGCTTCTAATTGAAACTTTTTAGCAGCCCACCTATCGCATTTGAAGAATGTGTGTTCCGGCGTGTCGTCTTTGCCAGGACAGTATATACATTCAGCACTATTCATCTTCTGGATCCGAAAGAAGTAGGAGCAAAAAAGTCCATGTCCGCTTAGGAATTGGGTCAAAAAATAATTAATGTCCCCATGCCCTCTATTTATCCAAGGTGATATCTCTCCTATCAACCTCTTGGTCTATTTGCTCTTCGCGTGGTCGGTCCAACGTTCCTGCCAATCGCTTAGGCTGATCTGGCGCGAAGTAGCCTTCGCGCGGTCAATACCTTCCCTCTCTTTGTTCAGATAGATATACTGTCTCTCAAGAGCCAGCAGATCTATCGGGATTACCCCAGCAATGACTAGAGCTGCCTCCAACGACAATGTTCGATAGGCACAGGAGATTGGCAGGGCTCCTTGCCTCTGCACGCTCGTAAGCTTAGACGCATGAGTGACCTTCTTTATACAGTCGGCCCATACTTCTGCACCATACAGTAGTATGGAGTGGGTTACCGCCTTCTCCGTGCTTCTCAGAATCTGTGCCTTAAACGTCAGCTTCGTGTCCAGCAGCACTCCCAAATACTTTAAGTGTTCCTTCGTTTCTATCCTATCCTCCCCAATACATATTGGTATAATAGTCTCAATATGCTTACGGGTGAATAGGACAATCTCAGTCTTCGCCGTTGCAAGCTTTAGGCCGTGGTCTTCCATCCAATAATTTACCCCATGCATTGCCTGATTCAGTTTCTCCTCGGCGATTTTTTCATTTTTTGCCGTAATTACTAGGACCAGCTCATCCGCGTAGCCTACAGTAAAAGTGTCAGCTTGCATCGGTAGCCTTAGTACCTGATCGTACATGATGTTCCATAGATCCGGTCCAAGGACTGAACCTTGAACTGCACCTGCAGTTACTTTCCTCACTCTTGTTCCTTGTGCAGTTTCAAAGATTATTTCCCGATCACTCAGGTAGCTGCTGATTATTCTTCGCAGGTATTTTGGCACCTGGAAGTTCCTGAGTCCCTCCATGAAGTTGCTCCACCTTGCTGAGTTAAAGGCATTTTTTACATCGAGGGTCACTAATAGCGTGATCTTTCTGGAATAGTGATTACCAGTCTGTGCATTGTCGATGGCCCGAACAATACTGCTTATTGCATCGATTGTTGACTTCCCTCGGCAAAATCCGTATTGTCTAGGAGAGAGATCTCCCGCAGTTTCTACGGCCCTCAGTATCCTTGGCTGTAGCATCTTCTCGTAATTTTTGCCGGCTGTATCGAGTAATCCTAGAGGGCGCCAAGAGTTTGGCAGTCTAGGGTCCCCTTTGCCCTTACTGATAAGGACCATTCTTGCTCTTTTCCAGAGTTTACTGAAGATGCCCGCACGTGCACAAGTATTTTACATACATAAGAAGAGTTTTGGGCATTCGTGCGCAGCTATCTTCAGTATCTCGGTAAGTATCCCATCAGGACCTGGTGCCTTACCGTTCTTGAGAGAGTCCACCGCTGTGAAGAGTTCCTCCTCCGTAAATTCGGGGAAAGCCTCATCATCTTCACCTGAGTCATTTTCCTCCTCCCTCTCCGGGTGGGTAGGGAAAAGTCCGTCAAATATAAGCCTTACCTCGTCTTCGTTCATAATTCATTGTGGAAAGAGCACCGATTCTCTTGGTGACTATCTTGTACCCAAGACCCCATGGGTCATTATCAACCTTGTTACACTAAGCTATCTCGCATGCTCTTTTGTTTCTCCTAACAGCAAGTCTCAGCCTTTTCTTGACCTGCTTATGCTCTGCCATCAGATCAGCAGCGTCTGTTCTGTTCCTTGCACGTGTTGCTCTCCTTCTTGTAGTTAAGCTTTCACTCCTTAGACGATCTATTTCAGCATTCCACCAGTAGGCTGGTGGTCTTCCATCACGGGTCCGTTTTTTTGGCATGGCTTTGTTACATGCTTTTTCCAGCAGCGTCATGATTCCCTTAACTATATCCTCTGCATCGTCAGTATTTCCTGGTCTAATTGCTTTCCCTAGGATAGCAGTCTCTCCTCTTCTAAGCGTGTTCACCAAAATTTCGCGGTTTAACCGCTTGATGTTCCATCCGCAGCATTTCTGTGCTTCGTCTCTTCGTGTCGGCCGCCGCTCATCATGCACCTCAAAAGAAATATATAGGCGGTCGCTCGCTGAGAAGTCCTCTAGGACTTGCCAATCAGTAATCCTGGCAGCCAAATTTTCTGTTGCAAACGATATATCTGGGATGGTCTGTCCGTAGCCTGACCTTCTGAAAGTAGTAGTGTTACCTACGTTTAGCACGGCCAAATTGAGCCTGGCAGATAGGTCAAGTATGTCCTCTCCTCTTGCATCCGTTTCTGACATACCCCACTCTGGAGCTCTGGGTGGGGTAGAGCTAATGATACATTAATTAAACTGATTCAATAAGTAAAATATAGATTATTTAAGTGATAATGAGCAAACAATATTAAATGTCAAGCAAACATTCTATTTTTTTGCTATTAAGAAAGAAATAATTAAATTATATAATTCCTTGTTAAAGAAAAATGATAATAATCTTGATACTAACAGAAATAATTTATTAAATATCCCAAAAATACTTCAGCTACTGACCAAAAATATTATTCTTTTATAGTTTTTAAAATATTTAATGCTTTGCCCAAAAAACTTAAGAATAAAAAAATAAGAAGGTAACCTTAGTCACATTCCCCAAAGTTGGATTAACTCTTAAAAAATGTTTGTTAAAATTTTTTTTGGAGACTAATTATAAAAATTAATATCCATTAAATCTAGTATTATATAAGACCATTAATGCATTATGACTTACCAAATCTTTATAATTATATTATATTTAAATTTATTGGCATATTATATTAATATATTTATATTTATAATAATTTATTATATAAGCTATTGTAAAATTTAAAAATTATATTTCTAAACTGATTTGTCCATGTACAAACTTTGTGTTTCTATGGGTTATGACAATTTGTCATAACATTGTATTTAATAACCTAAACGATAATAAATAATAAATAATAATAATTTTGGCGCTCTTCTACTTTTAATACTTCTGTTTCACAAAGACCGTGTATTTGACTATTAATTAATAGAAGTCTTATAGTCAAAAGAATTAAAAAATTTATTTATTATCTATATACAAAAATTCTATCTTTAATTTACATAAAAGATATTCTGTAAAGATAGGGTAAGTTGTGTAAAAAAACGTATATTTTGAGTACAATTTTTTTGGCAAATAAACGGGTTTTTAAAGGTTCCGCTAAAATTCCAAAATCCTCTCACGAACTCAAGAGTATATAATCTTTTATCTATTATAATACTTATGACTTATTTTAATATTTTTTCCTTTATATATGGCTCATTTGGAACCAAACCGGGTTATTCGAATCATAAAATCGGTTTCGAAGTATTTTTTCCCGAAAGTACTACTAAAAACAAGCTTCCATAATAAAGCTCCTGTAATAAAAAGGTTCTTTATTTGTTTCGTCTTATTTTATTTCTAAAAAAATATTTGAATAATAAATAGTAAAGAATATAATCAATTATATAAACAAAAAACTAGGTAAAATTGAAAAAAATCAATTTGATTTAGAAAATTCAGTTGATTTTTTACAAAATCTTGATACTAAACAGTGAAATACGCTGGGTCGTGTAATTGACGACATAAAAGGGCACACTTATAAAATATTCAACAAATAGACGTTAATAATCAATATTCGAAAGAAAGAGTCAAAGAGTCAACTCTTAAAGAAATCCTGTCAAAAGTTAATTAAATTTTATTATTTTAAAAATAAAAGCATTAATATAAAAGCAAAAAATTTTATTCTTCAGTTTCTTTAAAAATTTTTTTTTTTTTTCTAAATTAATATAATGATTTTTATTTTCATTTTTCATTAATATTAAAAAGTGCTGTAAAACGTACAGATATATTCACTTTTTTTTTTTTAATAAATATGCAATAAAAAATATTCTTTATGTCTTGCACTAAGGAAATTAAAATGAAATTCCTCACTTCATAAAAAATTAAATAAATTTATAAACGATAAAATAATAAATTTTAAATAAAATTAAAAATTCAATAATAACAAAATACACACATCTCTCGTGCGATCGTATCAAATTTTTTATGTATCTGTCACTCGTTATCTCTTGTTTTTTTTTCGCTTGTAATTACAAAAATGTATAAAGTATTGATTTTAATTCATTAAAGCTTTATAATAATAAATGAAGAGAAATAGATCCTTCTTTAAAAACAAAAAACGAAATTTATATAATAATTTAATAAAATTACATGCAAAATAAAAATAATAAAAAATCAAAGATCTTACTTTTTTAATAGAACATGTTATGGAATTGAAAATCAAAACCAAAATTTTTTTTTTAGACTTAGTCTAGCCAGAAACTTGCTCTCCATCACCTTGTTAATGGTTTTTAATATAAATAGTGGTCTGTAAGATAACAGAGAGTCGGAAGCTCCTCTCTTTCCTTTGTTCAGGAGCACGAGGCAAGCCACCTTCCACTCCCGCGAGACACTCCCGCCACCAAACAAGCATAAAAAATGCCCAGCAGGATACCAGGGATTACTTTAACGGTCCATTTAAGGACCTCCACTGGTATCCCAACCGGTCCCAGCATCTTGCCATTTCTTAGACCGCCCACTATTTTTTCGGTCGTTGCCACGTTCATCGAATTCGATTTGCCCAAGTCTCCAGGTGTCCTTGTTTACATCTTCGCGTAATGAATGTAGAAAATGAGCCTTGCTTTGGCGGATGGCCTTAGATACCCGATGTTTAGCCTTTTTGTGTTTCCGAGAGATCAGCGCGGTCTTAGATGTTTCCCGTGCTCTCTGCGCCTTCCTTTTCACCCTGTGATTCAACCTTCGGAGGTCCACTATTTCTAGGATCCACCAGTTAACTAGCTTTCTCCCCTTTCATGGCCGACCGTGAAGCATGAAAGCGTCGCAAGCCCCGCCTAGTAACCAGGTTACTTTCTTTACTAAGATTTAAGCCTCGCGGGGAATTGTGAATCCTTTGCACCAAGCGGGGATGGACGCTGAAACGATCCGATGATATTCTTCGAATCTGTCCTCATCCATCTTTGGCACGCTCCAACCTAGGGGGTGTCTCTTGTAGGAAGATCGCTGAGAGGTTTCCTCTAACACCGCGAAGGTGATGTATTTATAGTCTCTACCATTTTTTGCCATTTTCGCTATCCATCACTCTCCAGTTGTTTATTCTCCTAGAGGCTCCTTCTGTTCCGAAGGTTATGTTAGGAATGGAAGAACCTGCCCTCGGACTCACGTAGGTCCGACTGTTGCCTCTATTCTGGACCACCAGTTTATATCTGATGACCATTTTGACTGAACTTCGTTCCCTGGAGATGGTTGTAGGCATCACCCACTCTAGAGCCCTAGCGTTAAAATCTCCAATGAGGATAACGCTGCTGGTGACCCCGCGGATGGTGTTTTTGATGCTGGTCAGATTTACGGCAATCACCGCATTATTTAGGGAGAGATAGCAACTTGTAAGTTGTCTCCTTGCACTTGGCCCAAACGCGGCAATGGTCTCTCCCTTGTCGGGACGCTTGGGCTCTACCTCGGAGCCATATCGCAAAAAAATTGGTCTCATCAGACAGCCAGCCCTGCGGGGTGTAATTGCGAATTTTATCGCTTAATGAAAGGATACTTATATCCTTTTCGCAAACAATCTGTTGCAACACTTCACCAGCAAGTCTAACCGTATTCGTGTTCCCCGCGAGAACCTAAATTATTTCCGATGACACCTGCTTCTCGCAGCAGCCAGAGCCTTCCGGTAATTTGGGCATTTTCCCTCTCCGGTATAGTGCTCCATGAAGCATTTTTCCGTTCTGGTCATACAGAGGAAGAACTTAGGCTTCGCTTTGCTATACTCTGTGCTTTTATCTTTGCCACATTTAAGGCACGCCTTGCTTCTGTCTGGGCCTTTACAGACATGCTGGATATGCCCATAGCCCTAGCATTTGAAGCAGCGCCTTGTGCTCGCGCGGAGGCACACTCTGCTCTTGCCCTGCCGATATGGATTTTCCCTTTTCGGCCAGACCAAGAGCGTCAACCTACAGTAGGTCCACCACGGCCATCTAGCTCGTCATGCCTTTGGTTTTGAAAATGGTGACCTTGAATAGGTCTCCTTTTTCGATACCTATGGCCTTGGCGACAGCTGCCTGAATCTCCTGTTCTTTCGTTACCCCATCCAGATCTTTATTTTCGAATTTAAGAGTGGGGATCAAGACGTGAACATTGTGATCGACTTCACCGCTTTTACCAGTTTTTCTTGGTCCTCGATGGCCTCCAGCTCAATAAGGACGCTGCCATTTTGAGTTATCCTTATTCGGTGTACCTTCGTGCCAGATTCCTCGAGATTCGCGCTTTTCTTCAATTCGAGGAGCGTTTCCTCGTAGCTTTTTCTTGCTGCACAGTATGCAAAATGGACAAAATCGCTTTTGGACTGAGTTTTTGAGCTATCGACATGAAATATGTTTTGAACAACTTTAAAATAAGTCTATTTTCTTATCTCACTGCGGATTTTTCATATTTGATTATTTTTAATTAGCTTATTTACTAAAAATGCATTTTATGCGAAATTCTAAAATATGCAAAAATTATGACTGAATATTTTTTTACCTAAAAATTGTATATGTATATAATGCAGGATTAACACAAAAAAATTCCCGTTCATTTTAGAGTGCAAAAAAAGGAGGAAGTGAAAATTTCGTTAAATGAATAGGTAGAGGTAGTGTAAATAGGCTAATTAAAAATAAAAAATTTGAAAAATCCGCAGTAATGCACGAAAGCTTGCTTATTTTAAAGTCATTCAAAACAGGTTTCAAGTCGATAGCTTAAGTGGAAGCTCCAGTGTTTGCTGTAATTTGGCAGCAGCCAACCTTTTCTTTTGTCGCCACTTCTTTTCCGCCTTGCTTGCGTGTTTTTTTTTCCTGGTATTGGGATCCGTCGGCTGCTCGTCCAACTTCTCCCCATCTTGTATCTGCGGCTTTAGCTGCTGCTTACCCTTGCGCTGTTGGTGTTGCGCATTCATTTGCTGCAACAGCTGCTGTCTCTTTTCTTTATCCTGCCGTTGCTTCTCCTACCTTTGCTGCAGTTTGCTTACTGCCTCTATAAATTTCTATATTCGGATCTATAGTTTTTTATGAAGCATAGTGGGCTTCCTGTTTCGATTCTGTAATAAAATAATATTAATATTTGGATTATTCATTGGGAAGGAACACTTTTTTTATTTTTGGTGTAAATTGGTTAAAAATGAAAGAAAGTTGGTAAAACCAATAAATTGAGATGGATAAATTGGTGAAATATGAACAAATTTATGGATAAAAAATAATTTTGGGATAAAGAAAAGTGGAGTTTAAAGTAAAAAAAAAATAGAAAATGTGATAAAATTGTTTGTAAATAATTGTTTGTAAACAAAAAGATAATGAAATTTTAGTTGAAAAAACAGTGGTTGTTGAAAGAAAAAAAATGTATTGGTTGTTGAGAAATCTTAATTTCTTTTATGCATTTAAAAAAAAAATATCAAATTACTTATGCAGCGTTGTTAAATTATTGTTTTAATATTTTCTATAGTTTCTGCTGTTTCCGGCGCGCAAAACCGCTGATTTTACACAACTAGTCAATATAAAGGCAGAAAAAAATAATAACATCAAAATTGGTTATGTGATAATATTTTTTGTTGTTCAAATTAATTTGTGCAGTTTATTTTTTATTTAAACTTTGTTTCTAAATTATTTTAAGATCAAAATTAAAAGTAGCATCGTTTGAAAAATTTTTAAACAGGTTAAAATGAAAAAGGAGGTATTTAAAATTTTTTTTATTTTTGCTATTTATATTTTGAATGAATAATATAATTTATTTAAACACCCGATGTAAATTTTACAATGTGTTTCATATTATTATCGAAAAAGTAAAGTTCTTTGCAAGGGCGACAAAGACAAAAAAACTATGAAATATTTAAAGTGAAAGTGAAACAAGGATTGAGACTTTACTTTTGCTACTGTTTATCATCAGACATCACCAACAAATGTAATCCTCAATTAATAGCAGTTTGTATTTCTAAAAAATAAACTATCAACGAATCGCTATCATTCTATCAGAAGTTATGTTCAAGCGGTCCATTGAAAATCAAAAACCTAACATGCAAAACGCAATCATTACAAAAATAGTTATCCATTTAAACTATAAAACTTGTGGCCTACCATGGAGTGTTTCAATATATTCTTTTTTAAATAGGCTTATGAATGTTTGTAATGACGCAGTTGACAATCCAAAAGCTGGAGACAAGAGTATTGGTAATAATTTATTTTAATGTTTTAATCTTAAAAATATACAGTTAACACGCTAAATAAATTATTTAATACACAGTAATTTTAAATTTACAGTTAAAAAATGTTTACCAATTACAACAATTTATTGAGAATAAATGTTCTATACAAAAAGCAATGAATGAAATAAATTCAAAGGCATTGGTAGAAGCATTAAGAAAATAAACGAGTAGAAAAATAGACGAAGCTCCAGAATCAGCAATATCTGTAAAAACTGTTAATCCTTCAAAAGAATTAGTTACTAATACTAGTACCCAAACTTTGCCTGCTTCTTCAACTGCGTGGATGCTGAATATAATAAAATATTAAAGTTTAAATTTATAGTTTCTTTATTTAAAAAAATGTAATTTAAAAAAAAATAATTAAAAACTTTAAGGGTAGTTTTTAAGGATTCTGGGGTAGAATAGGGGTAATTTTACTAAAAAAAATTAAATGAAAGAAAAGTAGAAAATTATTGACTTAGTCTTAACAGAATAAGTCGTTATTTTTTTATTATTCAGTTGACTTATTAAATTTTAAATATACTTCATCAGCAGCATAATGTCTAACAATTTTCGGCTACAAATAACAGAATAAAAATCTATTCAGAAAAATTCATCAGTAATTTGAATAAGATTATCAAGATACTGAATAAAGGCAACGTACTGTCATGTTTGTTCAATTTTATTGGTTTTAAGGAAGTTCATAGCAGTACTTTCAAATATCATGGTCTCTTCGAAAATTGTTGACTTACTCTTAAAACAATAAGTCGTTATTTTTTTATTATTCAGTTGGCTTATTAAATTTTAAGTATGCTTCATCAGCAGCATAATATCTAATAATTTTCGGCTATTATTAACAGAATAAAAATCTATTGAGGGAAATTCATCAGAAATTTTAATAAGTTTATCAAGAAACTGAATGAATTCAAAGTACTCTCTTGTTGATGCAATTATGTTCGTTTTCGGAAAGTTCATAGCAGTACTTTCAAATGTCATGGTCTTTTCGAAAACTGTTGATTTAGTCTTAACAGAATAAGTCATTATTTTTTTATTATGCAATTGGCATATTGAATTTTAAGTATGCGTCATCATCAGCATAATATATAATAGTTTTCGGCTATTACTAACAGAATAAAAATCTATTGAGGAAAATTCTTTAGAAATTTTAATAAGTTTATCAAGAAAGTGAATAAAATCAAAGTATTGTCATGTTGAATCAATTTTATTCTTTTTAGGAAAGTACATAGCAGTACTTTTAAATATCATGGTCTCTTCGAAAACTGTTGACTTACTCTTAACAGAATAAGTCGTTATTTTTTTGTAATGCAGTTGGCATATTAAATTCTAAGTATGCTTTATCAGCAGCATAATATCTAATAGTTTTCAACAGAATAAGTCATTATTTTATTATTATGCAATTGGCATATTAAATTTTAAGTATGCTTCATCATCAGTATAATATCTAATAGTTTTCGGCTATTATTAACAGAATAAAAATCTATTGAGATAAATTCATCAGAAATTTTAATACGTTTATCAAGAAACTGAATAAAGTCAAAGTACTCTCATGTTTATTCAATTATGTTCGTTTTTGGAAAGTTCATAGCAGTACTATCAAATGTCACGGTCTTTTCGTAAACTGTTGACTTACTCTTAAAAGAATAATTCATTATTTTTTTATTATGCAATTGGCATATTAAATTTTAAGTATGCTTCATCATCAGCATAATATCTAATAGTTTTAGGCTATGATTAACAGAATAAAAATCTATTGAGAGAAATTCATCAGAAATTTTAATAAGTTCATCAAGAAACTGAATAAAGTCAAAGTATTGTCATGTTGATTCAATTTTATTCTTTTTAAGAAAGTTCATAGCAGTACTTTTAAATATCATGGTCTCTTCGAAAACTGTTGACTTACTCTTAACAGAATAAGTCGTTATTTTTTTATTATGCAGTTAGCATATTAAATTTTAAGTTTGCTTCATCATCAGCGTAATATCTAATAGTTTTCGGCTATTATTAACAGAATAAAAATCTATTGAGATAAATTCATCAGAAATTTTAATACGTTTATCAAGAAACTGAATAAAGTCAAAGTACTCTCATGTTTATTCAATTATGTTCGTTTTTGGAAAGTTCATAGCAGTACTTTCAAATGTCATGGTCTTTTCGAAAACTGTTGATTTAGTCTTAACAGAATAAGTCATTATTTTTTTATTATGCAATTGGCATATTGAATTTTAAGTATGCGTCATCATCAGCATAATATATAATAGTTTTCGGCTATTACTAACAGAATAAAAATCTATTGAGGAAAATTCTTTAGAAATTTTAATAAGTTTATCAAGAAAGTGAATAAAATCAAAGTATTGTCATGTTGATTCAATTTTATTCTTTTTAGGAAAGAACATAGCAGTACTTTTAAATATCATGGTCTCTTCGAAAACTGTTGACTTACTCTTAACAGAATAAGTCGTTATTTTTTTGTAATGCAGTTGGCATATTAAATTCTAAGTATGCTTTATCAGCAGCATAATATCTAATAGTTTTCAACAGAATAAGTCATTATTTTATTATTATGCAATTGGCATATTAAATTTTAAGTATGCTTCATCATCAGTATAATATCTAATAGTTTTCGGCTATTATTAACAGAATAAAAATCTATTGAGATAAATTCATCAGAAATTTTAATACGTTTATCAAGAAACTGAATAAAGTCAAAGTACTCTCATGTTTATTCAATTATGTTCGTTTTTGGAAAGTTCATAGCAGTACTATCAAATGTCACGGTCTTTTCGTAAACTGTTGACTTACTCTTAAAAGAATAATTCATTATTTTTTTATTATGCAATTGGCATATTAAATTTTAAGTATGCTTCATCATCAGCATAATATCTAATAGTTTTAGGCTATGATTAACAGAATAAAAATCTATTGAGAGAAATTCATCAGAAATTTTAATAAGTTCATCAAGAAACTGAATAAAGTCAAAGTATTGTCATGTTGATTCAATTTTATTCTTTTTAAGAAAGTTCATAGCAGTACTTTTAAATATCATGGTCTCTTCGAAAACTGTTGACTTACTCTTAACAGAATAAGTCGTTATTTTTTTATTATGCAGTTAGCATATTAAATTTTAAGTATGCTTCATTAGCAGCATAATATCTAATAATTTTCGGCTATTATTAACAGAATAAAAATCTATAGAGGGAAATTCATCAGAAATTTTAATAAGTATCAAGAAACTGAATAAAGTCAAAGTACTCTCTTGTTGATGCAATTATGTTCGTTTTCGGAAAGTTCATAGCAGTACTTTCAAATGTCATGGTCTTATCGAAAACTGTTGATTTAGTCTTAACAGAATAAGTCATTATTTTTTTATTATGCAATTGGCATATTGAATTTTAAGTATGCGTCATCATCAGCATAATATATAATAGTTTTCGGCTATTACTAACAGAATAAAAATCTATTGAGGAAAATTCTTTAGAAATTTTAATAAGTTTATCAAGAAAGTGAATAAAATCAAAGTATTGTCATGTTGATTCAATTTTATTCTTTTTAGGAAAGAACATAGCAGTACTTTTAAATATCATGGTCTCTTCGAAAACTGTTGACTTACTCTTAACAGAATAAGTCGTTATTTTTTTGTAATGCAGTTGGCATATTAAATTCTAAGTATGCTTTATCAGCAGCATAATATCTAATAGTTTTCAACAGAATAAGTCATTATTTTATTATTATGCAATTGGCATATTAAATTTTAAGTATGCTTCATCATCAGTATAATATCTAATAGTTTTCGGCTATTATTAACAGAATAAAAATCTATTGAGATAAATTCATCAGAAATTTTTATACGTTTATCAAGAAACTGAATAAAGTCAAAGTACTCTCATGTTTATTCAATTATGTTCGTTTTTGGAAAGTTCATAGCAGTACTATCAAATGTCACGGTCTTTTCGTAAACTGTTGACTTACTCTTAAAAGAATAATTCATTATTTTTTTATTATGCAATTGGCATATTAAATTTTAAGTATGCTTCATCATCAGCATAATATCTAATAGTTTTAGGCTATGATTAACAGAATAAAAATCTATTGAGAGAAATTCATCAGAAATTTTAATAAGTTCATCAAGAAACTGAATAAAGTCAAAGTATTGTCATGTTGATTCAATTTTATTCTTTTTAAGAAAGTTCAGAGCAGTACTTTTAAATATCATGGTCTCTTCGAAAACTGTTGACTTACTCTTAACAGAATAAGTCGTTATTTTTTTATTATGCAGTTAGCATATTAAATTTTAAGTTTGCTTCATCATCAGCGTAATATCTAATAGTTTTCGGCTATTATTAACAGAATAAAAATCTATTGAGATAAATTCATCAGAAATTTTAATACGTTTATCAAGAAACTGAATAAAGTCAAAGTACTCTCATGTTTATTCAATTATGTTCGTTTTTGGAAAGTTCATAGCAGTACTTTCAAATGTCATGGTCTTTTCGAAAACTGTTGATTTAGTCTTAACAGAATAAGTCATTATTTTTTTATTATGCAATTGGCATATTGAATTTTAAGTATGCGTCATCATCAGCATAATATATAATAGTTTTCGGCTATTACTAACAGAATAAAAATCTATTGAGGAAAATTCTTTAGAAATTTTAATAAGTTTATCAAGAAAGTGAATAAAATCAAAGTATTGTCATGTTGATTCAATTTTATTCTTTTTAGGAAAGAACATAGCAGTACTTTTAAATATCATGGTCTCTTCGAAAACTGTTGACTTACTCTTAACAGAATAAGTCGTTATTTTTTTGTAATGCAGTTGGCATATTAAATTCTAAGTATGCTTTATCAGCAGCATAATATCTAATAGTTTTCAACAGAATAAGTCATTATTTTATTATTATGCAATTGGCATATTAAATTTTAAGTATGCTTCATCATCAGTATAATATCTAATAGTTTTCGGCTATTATTAACAGAATAAAAATCTATTGAGATAAATTCATCAGAAATTTTAATACGTTTATCAAGAAACTGAATAAAGTCAAAGTACTCTCATGTTTATTCAATTATGTTCGTTTTTGGAAAGTTCATAGCAGTACTATCAAATGTCACGGTCTTTTCGTAAACTGTTGACTTACTCTTAAAAGAATAATTCATTATTTTTTTATTATGCAATTGGCATATTAAATTTTAAGTATGCTTCATCATCAGCATAATATCTAATAGTTTTAGGCTATGATTAACAGAATAAAAATCTATTGAGAGAAATTCATCAGAAATTTTAATAAGTTCATCAAGAAACTGAATAAAGTCAAAGTATTGTCATGTTGATTCAATTTTATTCTTTTTAAGAAAGTTCATAGCAGTACTTTTAAATATCATGGTCTCTTCGAAAACTGTTGACTTACTCTTAACAGAATAAGTCGTTATTTTTTTATTATGCAGTTAGCATATTAAATTTTAAGTATGCTTCATTAGCAGCATAATATCTAATAATTTTCGGCTATTATTAACAGAATAAAAATCTATAGAGGGAAATTCATCAGAAATTTTAATAAGTATCAAGAAACTGAATAAAGTCAAAGTACTCTCTTGTTGATGCAATTATGTTCGTTTTCGGAAAGTTCATAGCAGTACTTTCAAATGTCATGGTCTTATCGAAAACTGTTGATTTAGTCTTAACAGAATAAGTCATTATTTTTTTATTATGCAATTGGCATATTGAATTTTAAGTATGCGTCATCATCAGCATAATATATAATAGTTTTCGGCTATTACTAACAGAATAAAAATCTATTGAGGAAAATTCTTTAGAAATTTTAATAAGTTTATCAAGAAAGTGAATAAAATCAAAGTATTGTCATGTTGAATCAATTTTATTCTTTTTAGGAAAGTACATAGCAGTACTTTTAAATATCATGGTCTCTTCGAAAACTGTTGACTTACTCTTAACAGAATAAGTCGTTATTTTTTTGTAATGCAGTTGGCATATTAAATTCTAAGTATGCTTTATCAGCAGCATAATATCTAATAGTTTTCAACAGAATAAGTCATTATTTTATTATTATGCAATTGGCATATTAAATTTTAAGTATGCTTCATCATCAGTATAATATCTAATAGTTTTCGGCTATTATTAACAGAATAAAAATCTATTGAGATAAATTCATCAGAAATTTTAATACGTTTATCAAGAAACTGAATAAAGTCAAAGTACTCTCATGTTTATTCAATTATGTTCGTTTTTGGAAAGTTCATAGCAGTACTATCAAATGTCACGGTCTTTTCGTAAACTGTTGACTTACTCTTAAAAGAATAATTCATTATTTTTTTATTATGCAATTGGCATATTAAATTTTAAGTATGCTTCATCATCAGCATAATATCTAATAGTTTTAGGCTATGATTAACAGAATAAAAATCTATTGAGAGAAATTCATCAGAAATTTTAATAAGTTCATCAAGAAACTGAATAAAGTCAAAGTATTGTCATGTTGATTCAATTTTATTCTTTTTAAGAAAGTTCATAGCAGTACTTTTAAATATCATGGTCTCTTCGAAAACTGTTGACTTACTCTTAACAGAATAAGTCGTTATTTTTTTATTATGCAGTTAGCATATTAAATTTTAAGTTTGCTTCATCATCAGCGTAATATCTAATAGTTTTCGGCTATTATTAACAGAATAAAAATCTATTGAGATAAATTCATCAGAAATTTTAATACGTTTATCAAGAAACTGAATAAAGTCAAAGTACTCTCATGTTTATTCAATTATGTTCGTTTTTGGAAAGTTCATAGCAGTACTTTCAAATGTCATGGTCTTTTCGAAAACTGTTGATTTAGTCTTAACAGAATAAGTCATTATTTTTTTATTATGCAATTGGCATATTGAATTTTAAGTATGCGTCATCATCAGCATAATATATAATAGTTTTCGGCTATTACTAACAGAATAAAAATCTATTGAGGAAAATTCTTTAGAAATTTTAATAAGTTTATCAAGAAAGTGAATAAAATCAAAGTATTGTCATGTTGATTCAATTTTATTCTTTTTAGGAAAGAACATAGCAGTACTTTTAAATATCATGGTCTCTTCGAAAACTGTTGACTTACTCTTAACAGAATAAGTCGTTATTTTTTTGTAATGCAGTTGGCATATTAAATTCTAAGTATGCTTTATCAGCAGCATAATATCTAATAGTTTTCAACAGAATAAGTCATTATTTTATTATTATGCAATTGGCATATTAAATTTTAAGTATGCTTCATCATCAGTATAATATCTAATAGTTTTCGGCTATTATTAACAGAATAAAAATCTATTGAGATAAATTCATCAGAAATTTTAATACGTTTATCAAGAAACTGAATAAAGTCAAAGTACTCTCATGTTTATTCAATTATGTTCGTTTTTGGAAAGTTCATAGCAGTACTATCAAATGTCACGGTCTTTTCGTAAACTGTTGACTTACTCTTAAAAGAATAATTCATTATTTTTTTATTATGCAATTGGCATATTAAATTTTAAGTATGCTTCATCATCAGCATAATATCTAATAGTTTTAGGCTATGATTAACAGAATAAAAATCTATTGAGAGAAATTCATCAGAAATTTTAATAAGTTCATCAAGAAACTGAATAAAGTCAAAGTATTGTCATGTTGATTCAATTTTATTCTTTTTAAGAAAGTTCATAGCAGTACTTTTAAATATCATGGTCTCTTCGAAAACTGTTGACTTACTCTTAACAGAATAAGTCGTTATTTTTTTATTATGCAGTTAGCATATTAAATTTTAAGTATGCTTCATTAGCAGCATAATATCTAATAATTTTCGGCTATTATTAACAGAATAAAAATCTATAGAGGGAAATTCATCAGAAATTTTAATAAGTATCAAGAAACTGAATAAAGTCAAAGTACTCTCTTGTTGATGCAATTATGTTCGTTTTCGGAAAGTTCATAGCAGTACTTTCAAATGTCATGGTCTTATCGAAAACTGTTGATTTAGTCTTAACAGAATAAGTCATTATTTTTTTATTATGCAATTGGCATATTGAATTTTAAGTATGCGTCATCATCAGCATAATATATAATAGTTTTCGGCTATTACTAACAGAATAAAAATCTATTGAGGAAAATTCTTTAGAAATTTTAATAAGTTTATCAAGAAAGTGAATAAAATCAAAGTATTGTCATGTTGATTCAATTTTATTCTTTTTAGGAAAGAACATAGCAGTACTTTTAAATATCATGGTCTCTTCGAAAACTGTTGACTTACTCTTAACAGAATAAGTCGTTATTTTTTTGTAATGCAGTTGGCATATTAAATTCTAAGTATGCTTTATCAGCAGCATAATATCTAATAGTTTTCAACAGAATAAGTCATTATTTTATTATTATGCAATTGGCATATTAAATTTTAAGTATGCTTCATCATCAGTATAATATCTAATAGTTTTCGGCTATTATTAACAGAATAAAAATCTATTGAGATAAATTCATCAGAAATTTTTATACGTTTATCAAGAAACTGAATAAAGTCAAAGTACTCTCATGTTTATTCAATTATGTTCGTTTTTGGAAAGTTCATAGCAGTACTATCAAATGTCACGGTCTTTTCGTAAACTGTTGACTTACTCTTAAAAGAATAATTCATTATTTTTTTATTATGCAATTGGCATATTAAATTTTAAGTATGCTTCATCATCAGCATAATATCTAATAGTTTTAGGCTATGATTAACAGAATAAAAATCTATTGAGAGAAATTCATCAGAAATTTTAATAAGTTCATCAAGAAACTGAATAAAGTCAAAGTATTGTCATGTTGATTCAATTTTATTCTTTTTAAGAAAGTTCAGAGCAGTACTTTTAAATATCATGGTCTCTTCGAAAACTGTTGACTTACTCTTAACAGAATAAGTCGTTATTTTTTTATTATGCAGTTAGCATATTAAATTTTAAGTATGCTTCATTAGCAGCATAATATCTAATAATTTTCGGCTATTATTAACAGAATAAAAATCTATAGAGGGAAATTCATCAGAAATTTTAATAAGTATCAAGAAACTGAATAAAGTCAAAGTAATGTCATGTTGATTCAATTTTAATCGTTTTAGGAAAGTTCATAGAAGTACTTTCAAATGTCACGGTCTGTTCGAAATTTATTGAATTAGTCTTAACAGAATATGACGTTATTTTTTGATAATGCAGTTGGCATATTAAATTTTAAGTTTGCTTCATCATCAGCGTAATATCTAATAGTTTTCGGCTATTATTAACAGAATAAAAATCTATTGAGATAAATTCATCAGAAATTTTAATACGTTTATCAAGAAACTGAATAATGTCAAAGTACTCTCATGTTTATTCAATTATGTTCGTTTTTGGAAAGTTCATAGCAGTACTTTCAAATGTCATGGTCTTTTCGAAAACTGTTGATTTAGTCTTAACAGAATAAGTCATTATTTTTTTATTATGCAATTGGCATATTGAATTTTAAGTATGCGTCATCATCAGCATAATATATAATAGTTTTCGGCTATTACTAACAGAATAAAAATCTATTGAGGAAAATTCTTTAGAAATTTTAATAAGTTTATCAAGAAAGTGAATAAAATCAAAGTATTGTCATGTTGATTCAATTTTATTCTTTTTAGGAAAGTACATAGCAGTACTTTTAAATATCATGGTCTCTTCGAAAACTGTTGACTTACTCTTAACAGAATAAGTCGTTATTTTTTTGTAATGCAGTTGGCATATTAAATTCTAAGTATGCTTTATCAGCAGCATAATATCTAATAGTTTTCAACAGAATAAGTCATTATTTTATTATTATGCAATTGGCATATTAAATTTTAAGTATGCTTCATCATCAGTATAATATCTAATAGTTTTCGGCTATTATTAACAGAATAAAAATCTATTGAGATAAATTCATCAGAAATTTTAATACGTTTATCAAGAAACTGAATAAAGTCAAAGTACTCTCATGTTTATTCAATTATGTTCGTTTTTGGAAAGTTCATAGCAGTACTATCAAATGTCACGGTCTTTTCGTAAACTGTTGACTTACTCTTAAAAGAATAATTCATTATTTTTTTATTATGCAATTGGCATATTAAATTTTAAGTATGCTTCATCATCAGCATAATATCTAATAGTTTTAGGCTATGATTAACAGAATAAAAATCTATTGAGAGAAATTCATCAGAAATTTTAATAAGTTCATCAAGAAACTGAATAAAGTCAAAGTATTGTCATGTTGATTCAATTTTATTCTTTTTAAGAAAGTTCATAGCAGTACTTTTAAATATCATGGTCTCTTCGAAAACTGTTGACTTACTCTTAACAGAATAAGTCGTTATTTTTTTATTATGCAGTTAGCATATTAAATTTTAAGTATGCTTCATTAGCAGCATAATATCTAATAATTTTCGGCTATTATTAACAGAATAAAAATCTATAGAGGGAAATTCATCAGAAATTTTAATAAGTATCAAGAAACTGAATAAAGTCAAAGTACTCTCTTGTTGATGCAATTATGTTCGTTTTCGGAAAGTTCATAGCAGTACTTTCAAATGTCATGGTCTTTTCGAAAACTGTTGATTTAGTCTTAACAGAATAAGTCATTATTTTTTTATTATGCAATTGGCATATTGAATTTTAAGTATGCGTCATCATCAGCATAATATATAATAGTTTTCGGCTATTACTAACAGAATAAAAATCTATTGAGGAAAATTCTTTAGAAATTTTAATAAGTTTATCAAGAAAGTGAATAAAATCAAAGTATTGTCATGTTGATTCAATTTTATTCTTTTTAGGAAAGAACATAGCAGTACTTTTAAATATCATGGTCTCTTCGAAAACTGTTGACTTACTCTTAACAGAATAAGTCGTTATTTTTTTGTAATGCAGTTGGCATATTAAATTCTAAGTATGCTTTATCAGCAGCATAATATCTAATAGTTTTCAACAGAATAAGTCATTATTTTATTATTATGCAATTGGCATATTAAATTTTAAGTATGCTTCATCATCAGTATAATATCTAATAGTTTTCGGCTATTATTAACAGAATAAAAATCTATTGAGATAAATTCATCAGAAATTTTAATACGTTTATCAAGAAACTGAATAAAGTCAAAGTACTCTCATGTTTATTCAATTATGTTCGTTTTTGGAAAGTTCATAGCAGTACTATCAAATGTCACGGTCTTTTCGTAAACTGTTGACTTACTCTTAAAAGAATAATTCATTATTTTTTTATTATGCAATTGGCATATTAAATTTTAAGTATGCTTCATCATCAGCATAATATCTAATAGTTTTAGGCTATGATTAACAGAATAAAAATCTATTGAGAGAAATTCATCAGAAATTTTAATAAGTTCATCAAGAAACTGAATAAAGTCAAAGTATTGTCATGTTGATTCAATTTTATTCTTTTTAAGAAAGTTCAGAGCAGTACTTTTAAATATCATGGTCTCTTCGAAAACTGTTGACTTACTCTTAACAGAATAAGTCGTTATTTTTTTATTATGCAGTTAGCATATTAAATTTTAAGTATGCTTCATTAGCAGCATAATATCTAATAATTTTCGGCTATTATTAACAGAATAAAAATCTATAGAGGGAAATTCATCAGAAATTTTAATAAGTATCAAGAAACTGAATAAAGTCAAAGTAATGTCATGTTGATTCAATTTTAATCGTTTTAGGAAAGTTCATAGAAGTACTTTCAAATGTCACGGTCTGTTCGAAATTTATTGAATTAGTCTTAACAGAATATGACGTTATTTTTTGATAATGCAGTTGGCATATTAAATTTTAAGTTTGCTTCATCATCAGCGTAATATCTAATAGTTTTCGGCTATTATTAACAGAATAAAAATCTATTGAGATAAATTCATCAGAAATTTTAATACGTTTATCAAGAAACTGAATAAAGTCAAAGTACTCTCATGTTTATTCAATTATGTTCGTTTTTGGAAAGTTCATAGCAGTACTTTCAAATGTCATGGTCTTTTCGAAAACTGTTGATTTAGTCTTAACAGAATAAGTCATTATTTTTTTATTATGCAATTGGCATATTGAATTTTAAGTATGCGTCATCATCAGCATAATATATAATAGTTTTCGGCTATTACTAACAGAATAAAAATCTATTGAGGAAAATTCTTTAGAAATTTTAATAAGTTTATCAAGAAAGTGAATAAAATCAAAGTATTGTCATGTTGATTCAATTTTATTCTTTTTAGGAAAGAACATAGCAGTACTTTTAAATATCATGGTCTCTTCGAAAACTGTTGACTTACTCTTAACAGAATAAGTCGTTATTTTTTTGTAATGCAGTTGGCATATTAAATTCTAAGTATGCTTTATCAGCAGCATAATATCTAATAGTTTTCAACAGAATAAGTCATTATTTTATTATTATGCAATTGGCATATTAAATTTTAAGTATGCTTCATCATCAGTATAATATCTAATAGTTTTCGGCTATTATTAACAGAATAAAAATCTATTGAGATAAATTCATCAGAAATTTTAATACGTTTATCAAGAAACTGAATAAAGTCAAAGTACTCTCATGTTTATTCAATTATGTTCGTTTTTGGAAAGTTCATAGCAGTACTATCAAATGTCACGGTCTTTTCGTAAACTGTTGACTTACTCTTAAAAGAATAATTCATTATTTTTTTATTATGCAATTGGCATATTAAATTTTAAGTATGCTTCATCATCAGCATAATATCTAATAGTTTTAGGCTATGATTAACAGAATAAAAATCTATTGAGAGAAATTCATCAGAAATTTTAATAAGTTCATCAAGAAACTGAATAAAGTCAAAGTATTGTCATGTTGATTCAATTTTATTCTTTTTAAGAAAGTTCATAGCAGTACTTTTAAATATCATGGTCTCTTCGAAAACTGTTGACTTACTCTTAACAGAATAAGTCGTTATTTTTTTATTATGCAGTTAGCATATTAAATTTTAAGTATGCTTCATTAGCAGCATAATATCTAATAATTTTCGGCTATTATTAACAGAATAAAAATCTATAGAGGGAAATTCATCAGAAATTTTAATAAGTATCAAGAAACTGAATAAAGTCAAAGTAATGTCATGTTGATTCAATTTTAATCGTTTTAGGAAAGTTCATAGAAGTACTTTCAAATGTCACGGTCTGTTCGAAATTTATTGAATTAGTCTTAACAGAATATGACGTTATTTTTTGATAATGCAGTTGGCATATTAAATTTTAAGTTTGCTTCATCATCAGCGTAATATCTAATAGTTTTCGGCTATTATTAACAGAATAAAAATCTATTGAGATAAATTCATCAGAAATTTTAATACGTTTATCAAGAAACTGAATAAAGTCAAAGTACTCTCATGTTTATTCAATTATGTTCGTTTTTGGAAAGTTCATAGCAGTACTTTCAAATGTCATGGTCTTTTCGAAAACTGTTGATTTAGTCTTAACAGAATAAGTCATTATTTTTTTATTATGCAATTGGCATATTGAATTTTAAGTATGCGTCATCATCAGCATAATATATAATAGTTTTCGGCTATTACTAACAGAATAAAAATCTATTGAGGAAAATTCTTTAGAAATTTTAATAAGTTTATCAAGAAAGTGAATAAAATCAAAGTATTGTCATGTTGATTCAATTTTATTCTTTTTAGGAAAGAACATAGCAGTACTTTTAAATATCATGGTCTCTTCGAAAACTGTTGACTTACTCTTAACAGAATAAGTCGTTATTTTTTTGTAATGCAGTTGGCATATTAAATTTTAAGTATGCTTCATCATCAGTATAATATCTAATAGTTTTCGGCTATTATTAACAGAATAAAAATCTATTGAGATAAATTCATCAGAAATTTTAATACGTTTATCAAGAAACTGAATAAAGTCAAAGTACTCTCATGTTTATTCAATTATGTTCGTTTTTGGAAAGTTCATAGCAGTACTATCAAATGTCACGGTCTTTTCGTAAACTGTTGACTTACTCTTAAAAGAATAATTCATTATTTTTTTATTATGCAATTGGCATATTAAATTTTAAGTATGCTTCATCATCAGCATAATATCTAATAGTTTTAGGCTATGATTAACAGAATAAAAATCTATTGAGAGAAATTCATCAGAAATTTTAATAAGTTCATCAAGAAACTGAATAAAGTCAAAGTATTGTCATGTTGATTCAATTTTATTCTTTTTAAGAAAGTTCAGAGCAGTACTTTTAAATATCATGGTCTCTTCGAAAACTGTTGACTTACTCTTAACAGAATAAGTCGTTATTTTTTTATTATGCAGTTAGCATATTAAATTTTAAGTATGCTTCATTAGCAGCATAATATCTAATAATTTTCGGCTATTATTAACAGAATAAAAATATATAGAGGGAAATTCATCAGAAATTTTAATAAGTATCAAGAAACTGAATAAAGTCAAAGTAATGTCATGTTGATTCAATTTTAATCGTTTTAGGAAAGTTCATAGAAGTACTTTCAAATGTCACGGTCTGTTGAAAATTTATTGAATTAGTCTTAACAGAATATGACGTTATTTTTTGATAATGCAGTTGGCATATTAAATTTTAAGTTTGCTTCATCATCAGCGTAATATCTAATAGTTTTCGGCTATTATTAACAGAATAAAAATCTATTCAGGTAAATTCTTTAGAAATTTTAATAACTTTATAAAGAAATTGAATGAAGTCAAAGTACTCTCATGTTTATTCAATTATGTTCGTTTTAGGAAAGTTGATAGCAGTACTTTCAAATGCCACGGTCTAATCGAAAATTATTGACTTAGTCTTAACAGAATGTGACGTTATTTTTTGGTAATGCAGTTTGCATATTAAATTCTAAGGCGCTTTCTACAATAGCCACATACACCAATATATGTATATGTATGGATAGACATATTTGTGTATGGCCAACCTAATTTATAAATCTGTTTTACCAGCAGGTAAAAAGTCTACAAAAATTAATGTAGAAAAATAGAGGGCGCAGATATCTGATGGTTGGCCATACACAAATATGTCTATCCATACATATACATATATTGGTGTATGTGGCTATTGTAGAACCTGCCTAAGTATGCTTCATCAGCAGCATAATATATAATAATTTTTGTCTATTGTCAACAGAATAAAAATCTATTGAGGGAAATTCTTTAGAAATTTTAATAAGATTATAAAGAAATTAAATGAAATCAAAGTACTCTCATGTTTATTCAATTATGTTCGTTTTAGGAAAGTTCATAGAAGTACTTACAAATGTCACGGTCTGTTCCAAAACTGTTGACTTAGTCTTAACAGAATATGACCTTATTTTTTTCTAATGCAGTTGCCATATTAAGTTTTAAGTTTGCTTCATCATCAGCGTAATATCTAATATTTTTCGGCTATTATTAACAGAATAAAAATCTATTGAGGGAAATTCTTTAGAAATTTTAATAAGTTTATAAAGAAATTGAATGAAGTCAAAGTACTCTCATGTTTATTCAATTATGTTCGTTTTAGAAAAGTTCATAGCAGTACTTTCAAATGCCACGGTCTAATCGAAAATTATTGACTGAGTCTGAACAGAATATGACGTTATTTTTTGATAATGCAGTTTGCATATTAAATTCTAAGTATGCTTTATCAGCAGCATAATATCTAATAATTGTCGGCTATTATCAACAGAATAAAAATCTATTGAGGGAAATTCATCAGAAATTTTAATAAGTATCAAGAAACTGAGTAAAATCAAAGTAATGTCATGTTGTTTTAATTTTATTCGTTTTAGGAAAGTTCATAGCAGTACTTTTAAATGTCACGGTCTGTTCGAAAATTATTGACTTAGTCTTAACAGAATATGACGTTATTTTTCGATAATGCAGTTGGCATATTAAATTTTAAGTTTGCTTCATCAATAGCATAACATCTAATAATTTTCGGCTAGTAATAAAAGAATAATAATCTATTCAGGAAAATTCATCAGAAATATTAATAAGTTTTTCAGGAAACTAAATAAAGTCAAAGTAATGTCATGTTGACTGAATTTTATTCGTTTTAGGAAAGTTCATAGCAGTACTTTCAAAGGTCACGGTCTGTTTGAAAATTATTTACTTAGTCTTAACAGAATAAGTTATTATTTTTTAGTTATTCAGTTGGCATATTAAATTTTAAGTATGCATCATCAGCAGCATAATATCTAATAATTTTTGGCTAGTAATAACAGAATAAAAATCTATTTAGGGAAATTCATCAGAAATTTTAATCAGTTTATCCCGAAACTGAATAAAGTCAAAGTAATGTCATGTAGACTCAATTTTATTCGTTTTAGGAAAGTTCATAGCAGTACCTTTAAATGTCACGGTCTGTTCGAAAATTATTGACTTAGCCTTAATAGAATAACACGTTATTCTTTGATTATGCAGTTGTCATATTAAATTTTAAGTATGTTGTAAAGCTTTTTGATCAAGTTTGTTGATCAAGTTTGATGATCAATTTTAATGATCAAGGTTGCTGATCAAATTGGGTGATCAAGTTTGTTGATAAAGGTTTTTGATCAAGTTTGATGTTGAAGGTTGATGATCAAGTTTGATGATCAAGGTTGCTGATAAAGTTTGGTGATCAAGTTTGTTGATAAAGGTTTTTGATTAAGTTTGATGATCAAGGTTGTTGATCATGTTAGATTATCATGGTTGCTGATCAAGTTTGATGATCATGCTTGTATCTCAAGTTTGATGATCAAGTTTGATAATCAAGGTTGCTGAACAAGTTTGGTGATCAAGTTTGTTGATCAAGTTTAATGATCAAGGTTGCTGATCAAGTTTGTTCATCAAGTTTGATGATCTAGTTTGATGATCAAGGTTGTTGATCAAGTTTGATGATTAAGTTTGATGATCATGTTTGTTGATCAAGTTTAATGATCTTGTTTGATGATCAAGCTTGCAGATCAAATTTGCTGATCAGGTTTGTTGATCAGGTTTGATGATCAATGTTGCTGATGAAGTTGATCAAGTTTGTTGATAAAGGTTGTTGATCAAGTTTGATGATCATGTTTGTTGATCAAGTTTGATAAACAAGGTTGCTGATCAAGTTTGGTGATCATGTTTGTTGATCAAGTTTGATGATCAAGGTTGCTGATCAAGTTTGGTGATCAAGTTTGTTGATCAAGTTTGTTGATCAAGTTTGATGATCAAGGTTGCTGATCATGTTTGATGATCAAGTTTCATGATCATGTTTTCTGATCAAGGTGGTTGATCAAGTTTGAAGAACAAGTTTGATGATCAATGTTTTTATTAAAATTACAAATTATTTATCAGATTCGAGATATCAAGTAAAAATCATACTTTCGAATATAAGTACTTTCATGGAAATAAATGAGGTATAAGGTATTATATCGCAAGCGTAGTCACAACGCAAAAGGCACAACGTGATTTTAGGTCTTTGTGCCTTGCGTTGAGGCTGCGCCTACGGTTGTGACCCCCCATTTACTGCGTTTGTATAACCAGCTTAAGGCGCGGGCATTTCGTAAAAAAAAGATCTCAATGTTCATGATACACGCGACTCTTCGCGTTAACCAGCTGCGTTTACGTACGTTTGTAGAAGCAGCTTAAGGCAGTCTTCTCTTGCGCGAGCATTATTTAAAATCGATGATTCCCCGAATTCGAAGGTTTTCTATAAATTTTGAAGGGTGCTATGCTGATTTAAAGTGTTTTGGTCAAATTTCTCTCCTCAGTCACCGTTATTGAAAATCCCGTAAAAAAGCTCTAAAAAACGTTAATGAAAGAAAAAAAAGTAGGTTTTCGATGTAAAATTTGATGAAAAATTCGAATTTTCAGTCAGATTTTTCCTACTCTATATCAATTCGCGGGAAAATTCAAATTTGTGTTAAATTTTAAGTGAAAATAACTCAAGCTTCCAGTTAAAAAAAAATTTTTTTTTTTTTTTTGCAAACTCAGTTTTTCCGAGGCTTCACTCCGCGTGCGTAGAGCAAAATATTAACATCAAGCTTGGTTTAGGTATCCGGTTATTTCGCGAGGGTAGCGCATGGAGAATTGAACAAATTTAACGTTACGACGCGCAGATGATAGCTTTGTCGAGTTTTACAAACACCGTAAAAGGATGTTAACCATTGCAAGCGTAGCCGCAACGCAATGCGAGCAGCATGATTTTCGGTTTCTGCGCTTTGCTTTGCGGGCGGCTTTCGCCTACGGTTGCGACCCCCTATTACGACTTTTGTAGAACAAGCCTAAGACATTCGGCTCTTTTAAGAGCATCGCGAAAAAAGATTTTCGCTTGCCTGATGCAAGCTACATTTTTCGTGCATCGTGCAAGAGTATGCCTCTAGCTTGCCTCTGGCATATGGCTTTAAAAAGGCCTCACTTCGCGTACATTTTGCAAGAGGATGTAACATCTGCATAACCGCACCGCACGGCGCAGCCCAATGCTGTTGCGGGAGTCCCTCTTGGATTAGCAAAGCGGCAGATCATTATAAATAGTGCAAGCAGGACTCCCTCGTTGATTATTCAAGCGGGAAATAATGCAGGCGGAAGTCCCACTTGGATAATGCAAACGGGAGAAAATTCAGGCGATATAAAGATGTATACAATGTTCGTGATATTCTACTGAAGAGATTTCAGTAAATTTTCCGAAGCAAAATTTAGCTTTCTTCGTAATTTTCCCCTATATCACGTTAACGTTCTGATCCCTCTCTTGCATGCAGCACAGTGATCTAGAAAAAACAGCGAAAATAAGTTAGCTTCGATCGAGTTCCCATCCAATTTTAATGCGGGTTGGCTTGTTTTAGTCCTGAAGACCTGTATTTTGCGAAACGTATAAAAAAAAATTGTTTCCACATGTTTTTCAACCTTTTGTCAAAAAAACCAAAAATTAAAATTTAGCCAAAAAAATATTTAAGATTTTGAAAAATTATATACATACTTAAATTTGATAATAAAACAATAAACTTATGTTAAAATTACCCCTATTCTACCCCAGAATCCTTAAAAACTACCCTTAAAGTTTTTAATTATTTTTTTTAATTTACATATTTTTAAATAAAAATTACCTTTTTTTAAATTATAACATAAAAGGTTTATAACTTATACTGCATTATTATTTAAATATTTTTTATTTTATATTTATAAATAAAGAAACTATAAATTTAAACTTTAGGATTTTAAATATATTCAGCATCCATTCAGTTGAAGAAGCAGACAAAGTTTGGGTACTAGTATCAGTAACTGATTCAGTTAAAGGATTAATGTTGCTGATTCTGGAGCTTCGTCTACTTTTCTACTCGTGCATTTTTTTAATGTTTCTACCAATGCCTTTGAATTTATTTCATTCATTGCTTTTTGTATAGAACATTTATTTTCAGTAAATTATTGTAATTGGTAAACATTTTTTAACTGTAAATTTAAAATTACTGTGTATTAAATAATTTATTTAGCGTGTTAACTGTATATTTTTAAGATTAAAACATTGAAATGAATTATTACCAATACTCTTGTCTCCAGCTTTTGGATCGTGGAATGTGTCATCACAAACATTCATAAATCTATTTAAAAAAGGATATATCGAAACACTCCATGGATGTCCACCCTGTATATTCACCACTGTAACTACTCGCCACCTGGGGATAACTACCACGTAGAGAGAGGGATTCTTGCTCTGGGGATCTTCACCAGAAGAATGAATAAATTTGTATGTGCGATTAGGTAATAATTAGAGCGCGGACCTCGGAGAGATCTGACCCGCGTATCCGTCTAACTTTATAATAGCGCTTTAGCGAATTGCGCGGAAATTATTGTATTCAAATTATTTTATTTTTAATATGTATCTTTCACAATAAAAATTATACCCGGGATATAATGCTTCAATATAGAAAATCTTATTAAATTTTTTGTTATCAGGTGGTGTAGAAAAGTATCTATATCCTTTACTATCGAAAATAATAATAAGCCGCCATGGATATATGGGTTGTTTGGCTTCATTGGATTTTAATGGAGAAAGTCCAGATCTAATAATTGATGCTGTTGTACCAAGTTCCCTTGTTGAATCAGGTTGTGATGCATATGCTGATTTTGTTCCAGGAAAGAAATGTTCTCATGAGTTTTGTGCCAATCATGGCACCTGCATTCAAAAATATAACAAATTTATTTGTGATTGCAATATGACAAGTTTTTCTGGCCCATCTTGCTCTGAAGGTAATTATTCATTAATGAATGGTCATATTATTGAGTTTTCATAGATCTTATTATATTTGCGCAAAACTAAATAATTATTCAAAATTTTTTTTATCGCTCGATATGAAGGAGTCAAGTTTAAAACAATATTTTAGAACGTGACTTTTACGAGCATAATTTGTTGTTTATTAATTTTTAAAAAACATTAATCCAACGTTTCGATTACATTGAAAAAGATTACATTGTAATCGAAACGTTGGATTAAGGTTTTTTAAAAATTAATAAACAACAAATTATGCTCGTAAAAGTCACGTTCTAAAATATTATAATATAATATTATATTATATTATAAAAAATATATAATAAATATATAACATATTATATAATAAAGGAAAATATATCTACATTTCTTTTCTAAATTTTGAAATAAGAGAATAAAATAAACTCATTTCTCGTTAATATTTTCCAGGTTTTCAAAGTCTTTCCAGCGTTAAATTTTTTTTTGTTTACGTTTTTAACATTTTACAGTGTTTTCTCGTCACTGATGCAGAAAAATCGTATACGTCCCAAATCGCTGTTTACCATCCTCGGCTTTGCCTCGGAAGGTAAAAATTTACGTGCGATTTGGGCCCTTCTATATTTTTCAGGCCATGGGTCGTAATATACTATTTCAATTGCAGTATTTAATACTTTTTCTAATGACAAAATTATTATGCAAGTAGCAAGATTTTTCAGTTTTTCACTGAATTTTTAACGTCGGATAATTTATGAAAATTTGTTTTTTATTAATTAGTTTTCTCATTTTAACAATATAAAGATGCTCAAGAAAAAAATCCGTGAAAAATTGGAAAATTTTGTTGGTCAATTTTAGCATTGTAAAAAAATTTGAAATTGCAAATCAACAAAATTTGACTTCCGGAAAAATTTTCCGACGCCGGAAATTAGCTTTCTCATGTTAACAATATTAAAAAACGCTGATTTTAAAAAAAAGAATTCTGACTAGAAAAAATTTTCTAGCGTTGTAAAATCAGTGAAAAACTGGAAAATCTTATTTGTTGCTAAGCAGTTTTTTCATTGAAAAAGTATTTGAAATTGCCAATTAAAAAGTAGCTGACTTTAAAATTTTTCCCGATTTTATTTCCCGACGTCGGAAAATTGGTAAAAAACTGAAAAATCTTCTTATTTGCTTAATAAGTTTGTGGCTACAAAAAGTGATATGTGCTGAGTTGAAAAATCATTGTTTTCCTACGTTAAAAAATATTTGAAACACTAGAAAATATTAATGGGAAATTTATTTTATTTTCTTATTTCAAAATTAAAAAAAAACTGTAGGAAAAAAAATTCCTAAAAGATCCTACGTACTTTTTTTAGTGCTTATAATGGAAAATAATTATTTTCATTAAATTTTCTTGACAGATAATTAGTTTGCTAGCACAAAATTAAATTATTATAGCCGCCAAAGTTTTTCTGTAAATGAAGAAATTCAATTCATTTTTTAAAATTTTAATTTTTTTTTTTCTGAAGAAATTATGTAAAATCTTGCATGAACCACGACAGGCTTATGTTCCAAGTTAAGTTATTTGTTAATAATATAAAAGCAATTGTAATATTTACTTCGAATAAAACCCAAACCTTTTAGGTAAGTATCTAAACATTCATACCATGCCTTAGGGCTTTTAAACCGTATAATGCTTTATTTAATTTATAAACTTTATCTGCACCACCACTGAAACAACCTTAGGGTTTCTTTTTTTTTTTTTAAGGGTATATGTGAATCTTGCATCAACCATGGAGTAGCATACTCTAAACTCCCCTGCGCTTATTTCCCATAAATCTGTAACCTACGGTAATGGACACCTCTCTTACATATGTAAAATATTTGAAAAATAGCGCCAAGATCATCGTCGTTATAAGACATCAATAAATTTATATTCACGACGAGGATAATCTTGATGGCAGCACTTTCCAGAAAACAAATTATAAAATTCAAAAAGATGCAGATGCACTTTTCCCTTGCAGTCCGGAATGCAAGAAAATGTGCAACTGCGTAAGAATATTGAAATATGTAAATAGTTAGATTAAGTTAGATTTAGATTTAAATACATACAAATTAACATTAAATTTTAAGCATAGAAAAATTAGAATCTTAAATTAAATAAATAAAATAAAAAATATTTCAAATCAAGTTGCATAGAACGTAATTAAATAAATATGTATGAAAAAATAAATATTGTAAGAGAATAATTAATTAATTAAATTTGAAAATTAAATTAAATATAAAATAAAATAATCATATAGGATTTTAAATTAATTATTCTCAATCATTCTAGAACATTTAGGAAGAAGGTTGACCAGCTATAAAAGAACTCGCAAAATCGGGCTTTTTTCATTCTTTTGGCAACCGTCAACTGAACCTCTAGTGTAACTAAGTTCGGAAATAAATTAGGAGATTCTTAAAAAATTGAATTTTTTATTTAAGGTGACGATTGTCCGTAAACCTTTCCTTTTCCCATCCTATGCATATTTTTTGCAACAGTTGGCTCAGCCCTCTTACACATCTTGTGTCGAGAGGGATTGTTAACAACCTCCTTAAAGGTGCATTAGGCGGGCAGGAGATATTTATACCTACACGTACATGAAAAATACATCTAATAATTTATTTTACGTAACGCACCCCAGATGGGGGGTTACAAACCGGAATTCCCTTTTAATAACTTCAGTTTGGGATGCGCAGTTTAGGGATGGGAGAGCTCTCCACGATAGAAAACCCTCCTCTTTCTTCTTATCTGCTACTTTGTTCTAATTTTCAGAACTCTAGAGCATTTTATGGCAGCCATCTCGCTTTCCTCTTCACTTTCGTAGATGTATTTCCGCTCCCTCGCTAGCAGATCGATAGATGTGATCGATGCTACTACCTGGATCACCATTAGGGATACCGTATGGTATGCGCAGGCGATCCTTAAAGCCACTTGCAGTTGTACAGAATAAATTTTCTTGACAGTTTTGGTGATATCCGACCAGATTTACGATCCGTAAAGCAGGGCAGAGTTCACCACTGATGTCAAGAGTCTTCGCTTTCCTAGTTTAGACTCTCCTAGTTTCCTAGTTTCCTAGTTGGCCATAAGCCTTGACAAGAAGAATGCGACCGACGCGGCCCTTTCGCGACCACTGAAATTTTTCCTAGAAGCTTAGCTTGTTTTCAAGAAGACTCCATAGTACTTGTTAAAACCGATGTTTTTGCTCGGGTCGTTTGAAGATCTCCGCCACCATTGACATTGACATCGATGTCGGTGAAAACCCTTTTATGCCGTGTTATCAATCGATATAATTTTATTATTTTCTTTATTCATTTTATTGAATCTACCGTAGCTATTTAAATATATATCCATATATTTAACAAAGTAAGTGATTTGCCTTTTTTTTTTTAATTCGAGCTCATAGTTCAGAGTTATAACTCCTTATATTCAAGAAGATAAAAATTTAAAACCCAAAAAAGTTGTCACTCTCATCACTTGATAACTAAAAATAGTTATTACCGATTCGTTAAAACTCTACAGCTATATATTTGTTAAACAGTTATCTAAAACCAGTTTCATTGGTTTTAAGTTTAATCTTTTCATTAAAGAGAAATCTTAGAAATATCACTTAGTAAAATTTTTTCTATTTTTAACTTTTTCATACATGGGACTAATCTAAGCCGACATCTAATTTTACTACAAAGTGAATTTTTTTACATATAAAAGCACTGAAATTCTAATATAAATATATTTAGATTTTTCATATTATAGACGGCTACAATATATTTAACGATGGAATAAAATTTTTCTACTTATTTACTTTTTCATACTTGGGACAGCCGACATCTAATTTTACTACAAAGTGAAGTTTTTTGAATTTTTTTCATAAATAAAACCACCGAGAATCTAAAATAAAAATTTTTATTTTTTTTATATTACAGACCAAAATATATATAACGACGGAATAAAATTTTTATAATTTTTTACTTTTTCATACTTGAGACAGCCGACATCTAATTTTACTACAAAGTGAATTACAAAGTAATTACAATTTTTCTATAAAGGGACACAACTCGAAAAAAATTTAAAGTCAGGTATATGCTGTTAAATTTCAAACTAATATTACAATGCTATCATTGCATAAAAACAATTGAAATTACAACTTTTATAAAAAGCAGAACACTATACTGAAAATATTTAAGGCAGGGTATAATCTGCTAATTTGAATACTAATATCTGAATGCTACAATTGCATATAAATAATTGAAATTACAACTTTTCAATAAAACAAGACACCATTCGAAAAAAAATTTAAATTGAGGTATATTCTACTAATTTCAATACAACTATTTCATATATAAACAATATATTAAATATTACATATTGAATATTGTATGTTTAATATTATATATTTAATATTATATATTTAACGACCTAATAAAATTTTTATAATTTTTTACTTTTTTATACTTGGGACAGCCGACGTCTAATTTTACAACAAAGTTTTTTGAATTTTTTTTATATATAAAACCACCGATAGTATAAATTGAAATATATAAAGTGTATTTGTATTATAGAGGGCCTATATAAGAGAAGATCAAAATTTAAAAACTCATAAAGTAGTCACTCTCATCACTTAAGGTGGCCGGTCGTACCCGAGGGAGAAAAAATCGATTTTTGGTTTTTGGTTTTTTTGGGTTCGAAAACATCTTAAGAATATATATTTAAAAAAAATTTTATAATCATATCTTGAATAATAAGGAAATTATAGAAGATTAAGGGAGTCATCGCGAAAGGCGTAAGATACAGTATTCTAAACTTTAAAAGCGTTTTTCTCGAAACAACCCGAAACCCTATCCAGAAAAAGACACCTTCTTTTTTCCCTCAGGTACGACCTGCCACCTTAATAACTAAAAATAGTTATTAATGAATCGTTAAAACTATATGGCTATCTATTTTTTAAACGGTTGTCTAAAACAAGTTTCATTTGTTTTCAGTTTAATCTTTTAATTAAAGAGAAATCTTAAGGATACCTCTTACTAAAAGTTTTTGAATTTTACATTTTTTCAAACCTATAAGACCGCTTACATATATTTTATTATAGATAAAATTTTTGTTGAGTTTTTTCGTATATAAAACAACCGTATATAAATAAAGTATTTGCATTTTTTTCATATTACAAACGGCCTATGAGAATTTTACCAAAGTGTGAAATTTTTTCAATTTTAGATTTTGTCATACCTGGGAGCGCCGAATTATATTTTATTATAACGTAAATATTTTTTCAGTTTTTCCATATATAAAACTACCAAAAATATAAGATAAATATTTTCAATTTTTTCACACTATAAACGGCCTATACGAATTTTACCACAGTGTAAAATTTATTCAATTTTTGATTTTTTCATACTTGGGGCCGCCGACATATATTTTACTATAGACTAAACATTTTTTTTATTTTGGTTTTTTGTTTTTTTATACATAAAACCACCGATTAATAAATTGAAATATTTGAAGTTTTTTAATATTATAAACAGCCTATTTATTACAGAGGAGAATTTTTTTCATTATTTTCATAAATAAAACCACCGAAATTATACGAGAAACATTTTTAGTTTTTTCGTATCATAAACGGAAAATATATATTTAATTATGGAGTGAAATTTTTTCATACTTGGGACTGCCGACATATAATTTATTGCAGAGGAAAATTTTTTAAGTTTTTTTAACGACGCTCTGGAGTTGAATCCCAAGTCGTTGAGTGATAAAAAAAATAATACACATTTAACTATTTAAATGATACAAATAATACTTTATAAATTCAAAAAATTAATTTTTTAAATAATATATTCACAAATTTAATGGTAAATATCTATTAATTTTACTAATTTGAAATTAATGTGTTATTAATTTTTAATCACGCAGTACTTCTGCAAAAAGAACAAATTCAAAACTCAAATTTAAACTCCCGTGTGTATATTTATCAAGTAAATATTAATATTTGTTATTAAATGCAGTTTAAAAATTATTTTATGGAAAAAAATTTATTTTAAAATAATAAATTATTACTTAATTAATAAATATTAAATTACAAATTAAAGAATAATATTAAATTTGTGTTTTTATTTACTATGACCTTAGTGCGCGCGCTTTGTTTAATAAACAAACAATATGGCGTCCTTGCTGCTAAAACTGCTTAAAATTAATAAAAAAAAATTAATAAAATTTTCTTCGTTTAGTTACAAGAAATTCCCCACGTATCTTATCTTATCTTATCTTATCTTACTACTATATAAATTTGAAAACTTATTTGTGTGTCTGGGTGTGTATGTATTATCATCAGGGCCAAACCAGTGAACGAAATTATATAAGACCGGTGTCAAATTAAAGAAAAAATTTCCGCGAGTGACATAGTTCACAGTTTTGCGATTCAGCTATCTTACTTTTGGAGATATTCAATTTTTAGTGTTTTTGAACTTGATAAAATTTTAAAAAATTTTTAACAAAAAATTAAATATCTTGAGACAATCGAAAAAAATTTAGTGTAGCACTTTGTAGTATTCGATTTGGCACCAATTTTTGCGTATTCTCCTAAATTTTTATTCAAAACGGAGGTATCTTTAAAATTTTATAAAATATTTTTAAAGCTGGTCGAAAATTTTTAAAAAATTTTTTTACTTTTTGTGGTATTTATAATCATCTATTTGTGGGTCTGTGTGTATGTGTTTCATCATCAGGGTCGAATCAATGTCAAAATGAAGTATCCAAATATAGGAAAAAAGTCAGCAGGTGACATTGGCCATAGTTTTGAAACTCAGTTACCGTACTTTTGAAGATATTCAATTTTTACTATTTTTGGAAAAAAAAAATTTTTTGAAAATTTGCTTAAAAAGTGAAATAACTTCTAAGTATGATAAAATTTTACTGTCGAAATTGGTATTACTCGATTCGGCACTATTGGGAAGTAACGTTACCGATGCGACATCTAGAAAGTCAATGTTAATTTTGTATTGAACTAAAGTTAGAGGGTTTTTCAACGACCCTCTACATTTAGTTCAATACAAAATTAACTTATTATTAAAATAATAATTTAAAACGTGACTTTTACGAGCATAATTTGTTGTTTATTAATTTTTAAAAAACATTAATCCAACGTTTCGATTACAATGTAAACTTTTTCAAGGCTGGAATAATATATGACATTAGTTTACAAAAAATATACATAGAAGTTTTTACAAAGAAAAACTTACAAGATGGAATAGTTATTGACAAAACTGTTTAAAAATATCATAAAACGTTGTGATATGCATAATAACTATGTGTGACATAATTGAAACATTAACTGTAAAAAAGATTTAATTATGCATATATAGTCAAAATATAATTAAAAATATGAAAAAATAAATAAAAATTAACCTACGTATGCACAAACAATAATAGTACATATTGATAATATGAAAATTACTAATTTAGAAAAAAATGTAATATATATATAACATTAAATTATGAAAACTCTATTGAAAAATAATACGTTATTATGCTTTTAAATAACTACGATGTTTTGATTGTTATTGTTATTATTATTTATTCAGTCAGCTGTGAATTATCATAATGATGGTAGAATCATACAAGTATAGACATCTATGGCCAGGAAAGATAACCACAAACTTCATGTTAAGTTACGATGATATTAAACTTCTATGATAATGTAGACGCATTGTTTATAACAACGATGATTTATTTGACAGGTTTTTTCTCATTTTGTGGATATTAGACAAATAAGGTTTAAAAAGTTGTTGTGAATCCCCTTGCTCATTTATGGCCCCCTCATAAATATTGATGTGTAGAACCTCACTGGTTTTTCTCTTGTGATAATTAGATTCATGATCTAATAATTTAAACTTAGACCAAGCAAAATTATGTTTTGTATTTTTGTAATGTTTTAATACAACAGGATCATCATCAATATTTTTTTGACTTATTTTATCATTATTGATTTCACAATAAATAGGGGTATTTTCAGTTACAGTGCGTCTTTGTGGTCTCTTACGAGGCTGATTAATTCCTTTTCTTCTTTTTTCTTCTTCTTTTATTAAAGCATCTATAGGTGACTTGTGCTCATTTAATCTGATACCAACTTCCCTCTTGGTTTCACCAATATATGTGGCTGGGCATTCTGTACAATCAATTTTATACACAACACCAACCTGCCTTTCTTTGGGTATTCTATCCTTTGCTTTTATGATAATATTATTTTCACCCAAATTATTAAAAATCTTTGGTATGGCTAATATGTTATGTCTTTTGCAACATTCATTTACGCTGTCATAAATACCTTCAACATAAGGAACACGTAATTTTGGTTTCCTCATATTTATCGATCTTTGTATGTCAATAACATCATTACTGTTTGTTACATTGTTAAACTTCCTGTAATTTAACGTATCCAACCTCTTTTGTACATAATAATCAATAAATTTTTCAGGATACTCATTTGTTAATTAAAATTTCTTTTACAATTTGAAGATTATTTTCATGAAAAATATCATTAGAAAGTAGGATGGCTTTGTCAACTAAACAATATATGATACAAATTTTTTGATGTTTGGTGTGTCCAGATCTGAAATTTACATATCTAAGAGAAGAAATAGGTTTCCTGTACTAGTTATGTAGTATTTTGTTCTCCTTCCTTGTTAATTGTATGTCTAGAATGTTTATAGTATTTTCTTGTTCAACCTCATGAGTAAATTGTAACTTAGAATGGTAAGAATTGAATATATTCAACATAACCATAATTTTATTTTTTGGTATGCAAGTAATGATGTCATCTACACACCGAAAATAAAGTATTGGTTTAAAATCAATACTATTTAGACATTGTGTTTCTAAGTCAGACATATCAATGTCAGAGAACAATGATGAAACAGCTGAACCCATTGGGGTCCCAAATACTTGCTTGTAGTACTTTTTGTTGAATTGTAAAAACGTATTATCATTTAGAAAGTCAATTGCCTTAAAAAATTCATCTAAAGGAATGATGGTATTTTTCCTCATTTGTTCATACCTCCTCTCAATGCCTGATTTGACTAACTCAGGAGGGACGTTTGTAAACAAACTGGTGGCATCAAAGCTAACAAATACGTGGTGATCAGAGATAGAGATGTTTTTAATTTTTTCAATAAAATCACTGCTATTTCGTATGTAAGACGCAGGCTTTTTAATGCAGTTATTTAATATTATGCTGATTTGTTTAGCTAAAAAATGTGTTGGATTGCCAACAGTAGAAACAACAGGTCTAAATTTACAAACCATGCGACCATTATTATCAAAAATGACTTTATGAATCTTCGGAAGACCATATAATCTAGCTAAGCACGTATTTGTTTGTGTCAAGCTAAATTTATGGAATTTCTTGGTTAAAAAACCATTTATGTTACAACGACTTAAAAATTGATATGTACGTTTTTGTAAACCTTCAAGAGGGTCTTTATCTAACCTTTTGTACGTTGATCTATTTTCAAGTAATGCCTTCATCTGTTGATAATAATAATCCTTATAACATGCAACCGTGGAGTTACCCTTGTCTGCATTCGTAAAGAAAATATTATTTTGTGATTTTAGGAATTTTTTGGTAAAACACACATCGGTATAAAATTTTCTATCGATGGCATTGATATGTTTGGTTTTATTTAAAGTGTGAATTTTAAGATATGATGCTGTAACGCATATCATCAATAACTTTATCGTCAAATTGATTTTTGTCAATGAGATATTCAACATTCTTTATAGCCTGTATGGCATCAACGTTACTTAAACAAGATCTAACTGAAAATTTTTGACCCATAGAGACTGTGTCTATAACTCTTGTTAGAATTTCAATATTGGTAAGATTTAAAAACCACTTTTTATTATTATTATTCTGGTCAAAATTATTGATGCTAGAAGGGTGTTCAACATTATCCTTATTAATGAGTGCATTAATTTTTTTAATTGAGATGAAAATTAATTATTCATTCAAGTTATCAAGATGGTTTTGATAAAACAACTTTAAAGAAGATACTAAGTTATTATCAAGGTTTCTAAAAAGGATTTTTTCAATTAATTTTTGCCTATTTTTTAAAAACTTAAGATGAATGTTGATGTCTTTTATCTGTATTCTTAATATTTTCTTTTGCAAAATTTTTTTACACGAGTTAAATGACTTATTACCTCTATTGCTATAAAATTTCAGATGTTTGAGGTTGCTGTGTAAGTCTTGTATATACCTTGGAGTTAAATCGTTTGATCTGCAATGCAATAAGAATCTATTATGAGCTGAAACCTTAACAATCTTCTTGCTGATATTTAAAAACAATCTTGTCTTGTGATAAAAATATTTGTTTGAACTCTTAAGTATAGAGTCCAAAAATTGTGAGATAGAATTGAAAGTAGATGTTTCACTTAGGGCATCATTCAGTCCAGGCCCCATACTAATAATTTATTTGAATAATTATTCAAATTTTTTTATCGCTAGATATTAAGGAGTGAAGTTTAAAATAATAATTTAGAACGTGACTTTTACGAGCATAATTTGTTGTTTATTAATTTTTAAAAAACATTAATCCAACGTTTGGATTACAATGTAATCTTTTTCAAGGCTGGAAAAATATATGACATTAGTTTACAAAAAATATACATAGAAGTTTTTACAAAGAAAAACTTACAAGATGGAATAGTTATTGACAAAACTGTTTAAAAATATCATAAAACGTTGTGATATGCATAATAACTATGTGTGACATAATTGAAACATTAACTGTAAAAAAGATTTAAATATGCATATATAGTCAAAATATAATTAAAAATATGAAAAAATAAATAAAAATTAACCTACGTAGTAAAATGTAAAAATGTGAATATTGCACAAAGAATAAATAGTACATATTGATAATATGAAAATTACTAATTTAGAAAAAAATGTAATATATATAACATTAAATTATAAAAACTCTATTGAAAAATAATACGTTATTATGCTTTTAAATAACTACGATGTTTTGATTGTTATTGTTATTATTATTTATTCAGTTAGCTGTGAATTATCATAATGATGTTTTTATGACAGCGTAAATGAATGTTGCAAAAGACATAACGTATTAGCCATATCAATGATTGTTAATAATTTGGGTGAAAATAATATTATCATAAAAGCAAAGGATAGAATACCCAAAGAAAGTTAGGTTGGTGTTGTTTATAAAATTGATTGTACAGAATGCCCAGCCACATATATTGGTGAAACCAAGAGGGAAGTTGGTATCAGATTAAATGAGCACAAGTCACCTATAGATGCTTTAATAAAAGAAGAAGAAAAAAGAAGAAAAGGAATTAATCAGCCTCGTAAGAGACCACAAAGACGCACTGTAACTGAAATTACCCCTATTTATTGTGAAATCAATAATGATAAAATAAGTCAAAATAATATTGATGATGATCCTGTTGTATTAAAACATTACAAAAATACAAAACATAATTTTGCTTGGTCTAAGATTAAATTATTAGATCATGAATCTAATTATCACAAGAGAAAAACCAGTGAGGTTCTACACATCAATATTTATGAGGGAGCCATAAATGAGCAAGGGGATTCACAACAACTTTTTAAACCTTATTTGTCTAATATCCACAAAATGAGAAAAAACCTGTCAAATAAATCATCGTTGTTATAAATAATGCGTCTACATTATCATAGAAGTTTATTATCATCGTAACTTAACATGAAGTTTGTGGTTATCTTTCCTGGCCATAGATGTCTATAGTTGTATGATTCTACCATCATTATGATAATTCACAGCTGACTGAATAAATAATAATAACAATAACAATCAAAACATCGTAGTTATTTAAAAGCATAATAACGTAAATCGCAAAACTGTGAACTATGTCACTCGCGGACATTTTTTCTTTAATTTGACACCGGTTTTATATAATTTCGTTCACTGGTTTGGCCCTGATGATAATACATACACACACAGACACACATATTAATTTTCAAATATATATAGTAGTAAGATAAGATAAGATAAGATAAGATACGTGGGAAATTTCTTGTAACTAAACGAAGAAAATTTTATTAATTTTTTTTATTAATTTTAAGCAGTTTTAGCAGCAAGGACGCCATATTGTTTGTTTATTAAACAAAGCGCGCGCACTAAGGTCATAGTAAATAAAAACACAAATTTAACATTATTCTTTAATTTGTAATTTAATATTTATTAATTAAGTATGTATGTGCTTTTATTTAACCTTAGGTTATATACTGTATTTAACCTCTTATACGGAGGTCACCAACAGTTATTTGCACAAGCGGTCCAAACCGCATTTTTTGCTTTTATTCCCTCGGAAGTCGATATATATATTGAGATATATACCGCTTTTTCCTTTAATGGAAATAATTAGATAGGTTTGGAGACGTATGGACAAATTGTTGGTGAAACTGTGGGATTAGAAGGGATGTTTAGGATAGGTGGAACTTTAACAATCATTTCAAACTTTATCTATTCATAGCCTAAACTAGGGTTTGGGATGGCCAAATGCGGTCCAAGGTCCGACTTTTTAATAGGAGCCATGCTGACAATTCCGTCTTTAAAGCGCAGAGTTGTTATTCACAACAATCGCTTTAAAAGAGGCGCGAAAAACCTTGGAAAAACGCCCTCTATGCATGACATACGGAGGCAAGCAAATGGCACTTTCCATTTCGTCTTGCCCCCTGCGACTCGGCAGCTAGCTCTACTCTCCCTTCTTAAAATAAATATTTAGTTTTATTAAATATTTATTTCCAGAAAAAAAAGTTGTCATTGCTCTGTATTCGAACCCACTTCATAATATTTTGCTATATTACAAAGCGAGCACGTTACCTCTGCGCTACCGAGCCGGTTTATTAATTAAGTAATAATTTATTATTTTAAAATAAATTTTTTTCCATAAAATAATTTTTAAACTGCATTTAATAACAAATATTAATATTTACTTGATAAATATACACACTTGACTTTTTAATACTTGGGACCACCGACATATAATTTATTATAGAAGAAAATATTTTTGAGTATTTTCATATATAAAACCACGGAGATTTTAAGAGAAAAATGTTTGGTTTTTTAATATTATAGGTGGCCAATTTTTTATTTGCAGAAGTTAGTAGTATAATGGTCACTACGAGACAAGACAGAAAAACCTTGCAAAAATAAAAACCTTGTCATTATTTGCATTATTTATTCCGGAAGTAACCTTGATTTTTTGAAAACGTATATATTTTGTAATGTAGGTGAAATAACTTATTTAATAATTTTTTGAAGATCTGAACCTTTATCGTAAACGTATTTTTATCGTGTCTTACCTTGATAAAATAGTAGATATGAAGCTCTTCTCGAGTTACGGGATGCCACAATATTTTAACGTAATCTTATCGTCTACAGAAATGCTATAAGTTTATATATACGAGAAAATAATATTTTATCTTGACTTTTGACTTGTATACATAAATGTTTAAATTGTTTTCATTTTTCGGTAGTTTTAAAAAAAGTATTTTTTATTCAATTTTTTTGGCACGATTACCTTTTAACCAAATATAGAGGTGAAATTGTGCTTTCATATGTAAATGCTTTTTTTTTTCTTTTTTTTTTTGGAAGCTGTAGGAAAATGTATATTTTTTTTGGCACGATTACCTTTATAACCAAGTATAGAGGTGAAATTGTGCCTTCATATGTAAATGCTTTTTTTTCTTTTTTTTTTAGAAGTTGTATGAAAAAGTATATTTTTTTTGGTGCGATTACCTTTATATCCAAGTGTGTATGTGAAATTATGCCTTCATATATAGATGCTTAATTTTTTTTTTTTTAGTGGTTATTTAAAAAAGTATATTTTTTAGGTACGATTACCCTATATTAACGTCTATTTAAATTATTTTTTATATTACGGACATAGTCAAAAAAGACCTTGCGAAATCATGAGATTTTTTTCTTGTTGAATTTTTAAATAATAATTTAATATTATAGAGGTAACAAAAAAAGGAGCTAGACATATATGTACAATTATATATTCGTTAAATTTGGAATTGTGGGAGGTGGTTTTTTATTTGTATGAAAAATAAAACACACGTTAATTATTATAAAATTATGTATATATTTATTTATAAATGGTATATATTTAAAAAATGTTATTTATAAATGTAAAACATGATTTTTTAATTTGAAGTTATTCTTTACTTTAATAAATTGCTCCTGTTTTTTACGTTTTAAAGATAATTATGAATCTAATTTTTTATACATACTTCAATCGACAATGATTGGCTCGTCATCGGTGTCGTCATCGGGTAGTGGTATTTCTTTTGTACATGAATTTTCTTTAAACGATTCTGGATTGAACGATAAACCGCTTGATGTAACTTCAGATTTCCGGAGCTGATCCTTACACATTCTTCTCCAGTTTCTATACAGCTTCGTTGCTAGGTACTCTACTTCTAAGTCCTGGGCGTTCCTCCTTATGTTTGCCACTACCCTCGAAATACCTGTTGCAATCAATATTTCTGGAGTCATTTCGACTCTTCTCAATGTAATTAATGCCTGTTCAAGGACATCACTATCATTTGCCTCGATGATTCGTTTAATACGAGTTACAGTTTCCATGATTTTTTTTTTAAACTTCACTGTTTTATTGTTTTTTAAATTCTACGATTTCTTCGAAATACGTTTTAACTGCTATTACACTAGGTATATATTTTAAGAAATTTTTGACTTCTTTTTTTTTGTATCCTTTTAATTTTACTTTTTTGAAAGACTCTCTGAGCACAAAAGAGATTTTTAGTTTTTGGTCTTCGGATTTTTTGTCAAATATTCGTCTGGCAAATTCAATTTGTTTTTTTTCGATTTCTGCAGCTAGCTCAATTGTTTCTTTTTTTAATGCCGCAACGGTTCCTGATAATTTGAGTGGATCAATTTTACAACTAACACTACCGGTTTCAGCTAGTTTACATATCTCATTTTCTACAAATTTTCCTAATTCACTATTGAAATTTGACATTTCTCACACAACCTTTTCTTGTGTGAATCTAAAATGAAACTAAAGATAATTATGCATTTATTTATGAAATTAAATTAGTGAAATGCTGTTGTAAGTTTGCTTGTAAACAACATTGTTATATTAAAGATGATATTTTACTCATGGTTTATATCGTAAGAATTTGCTGACTATTTTTTTATTTCTTCTGATAATGAAATCTGCCTTGGAAATTTTGCATATTAATATTTTTTTATAGAAATATTTATATTTTTTAATAATAATATTATTTCAAATATCATAATCGGTTTAAGGTTAAATTCATACCTTGGTTAATAAAATTAATTGTTAAATTCTGAAATGGTTTTAAATTATTTTCAAAAATTTACTACCTATGTTTTTTATTTATATTAATAACCTTACCTTGTTAATATTCTATGTATACATGATGTAATTAGATATTTAGATAATATTCATTGTAAACTTGCAATTATGAGGAAAGTAATTTTTTTTTGCTTTTGTTTTAAAAAAATCTGGTCAATGTTTTTTAAACAAATTTTTTAATTATTATAAATCATACCTTGAGATTCTGTTATGTTTATAGTTAACCAATAACACAGAAAATGTAGTGCATTATAAATAGTAGAATTTTAAAAAATTTAGCTTGTTATCGTTAGATATTCATAAACGATTGATCTTTTTTTATTTTCGTGAAAAAATGTCGACCACAAATTCATTATTGAAAATTTTTAAAATTTTATTGAAAATTGTTTATAGCAGAGAACCTAGCATACGTAAATTTTGTGACTCTAAATGGCGTGCTAAAATAGTTAATAAACCACCAGAATTTATTTTAAGAAAAACCAAATTAATTTTAAGTCATTGTACCTACTCTACCTTACGTGAAATCTGTAAAAGACTTGTTTTGAGTGAATTTGATAATGATCAAGTAATTATACTTATTGGTGACATATTGAAAATAAGAGGACAAAATCATCTTCAATGTTTTAAAGCTTACATGAGAAAATACGAGTCAAGAATACGTAAGTCTTAAAAATATATTTAGTGTTGTTTTAAAAAAAAAAATTTTTTTTTTAACGAATTTTAGATTTTGCGGATAATTTTAACGATGCATTTATGGAAATTGAGATACCAGATGTTGGAGATTCATTTGGTAAAGTTTGATTTTACTATTCTGTACAAAATTATCATTTTTTCCCATGTATTCAGTACGAAATTGATATTTTTTCTCGTGTAAATATTTATATCAGATATACAACAAACAGTTAATGTCCACCTGGTTAATAATATTAACTTGGGTAAAAAATTGTACCTTATTTAAATTATTTTTTACATTACAAAGCTATATTATAAATGAACCTTTTTTTAGACACGATCAACCTATATTTCCAAAAATGAAGATAAAATTGTACCTTATTTAAATTATTCTATTCTTACGGTGTTATATTTAAAATGAACATATTTTATGTACGACTACCCTATATTGTCAAATATAGAGCATAAATAGTGTCTTTTTTTTTAGTTTTTTAAACACCACCTGATTCTTTCTGATGTAAACTTTTTTTAAAGAATAATTGTATACTGATATTAGAAAAAATTTAATTAAAAAACAAATTTTAGATCACGTTGGTTGCAATTTTGGTGAACCAAGAGCTACTTTTCGTAGAAGTGACTGTGTTAATTATGAAAATATAACCGAAACTAATATCGTTGGTACTGATACTGTGGAAGTGATAAATGACAACCCTATAGAAAACAATGAGCCACAAGACGAGGCATTAAGTGAAACTGGTAAATTTATTTTAAAGAGTATTTTTTTACTTATTGACTGGTAAAGCTTGATTTTACTATTCTGTACGAAATTATCATTTTTTCTCATGAGTCTTTCTTTGCCAAAACAGCAATGGTTGCCAGGGGGGGTCGTCGGATCGGCCTTAAATTTTCCCCGTGTTTTTATAACACTAAGACAGGAAAATCCTGAAATTTGCAGCCCTCTGGGTCTTAAACAGCCCGAGTTATGCCCAATCAAACTTATTGCGTGGCTCTCAATCAGCGTTGGTGCATTTTGGGAAAATACTAAAAAATTATATAAAACAGCTTGAAAAAATATTCTGAAAGAGTATATATGTTGGAAAATCTTCAGTAAATCCATTTCTGCCATTAGTTTTTCGGAAAAACCCCGGAAAACTCCGGAAAATAGGAAAACGTGTTTTTGGAAAAACCGAAATAACTCTTTTGCCGCCATTTTTTTTTTGAAAATTTTTTTTTCAAAATTTTCTTCAACCGAAATCCCATCGAACTAGCCATAAAATATTTTCTGTTTCGGCCAATAAGGATCGATTTTAGTCTGTTTTAGATTATTTTTATATTTTTGAAACTTACATATGTAATAAACCATAAAGGGTTACATAAATTGATTTTTTTTCTTTCAGAATCAAATAGCCAGGGAAAAAGTAGTTGAAAACAAAAAAAAATTTGCTATTTTCGATGAAAATTAACCGAGTTATGGTCAAGTAAAGATATTGTTACAAATAACCAAATTTATACTAATTCCAATTTTAGGGTCCATAACGACATTATAACTTAAAAAATACATAACTCGCTTAAATTTTATCGTAAAAATAAAAGTTTTGGATATGTAACTACATATGTAAGTGTACTTACATATGTAAGTTTCAAAAATATAAAAATAATCTAAAACAGACTAAAATCGATCCTTATTGGCCGAAACAGAAAATATTTTATGGCTAGTTCGATGGGATTTCGGTTGAAGAAAATTTTGAAAGAAAAATTTTCAAAAAAAAATGGCGGCAAAAGAGTTATTTCGGTTTTTCCAAAAACACGTTTTCCTATTTTCCGGAGTTTTCCGGGGTTTTTCCGAAAAACTAATGGCAGAAATGGATTTACTGAAGATTTTCCAACATATATACTCTTTCAGAATATTTTTTCAAGCTGTTTTATATAATTTTTTAGTATTTTCCCAAAATGCACCAACGCTGATTGAGAGCCACGCAATAAGTTTGATTGGGCATAACTCGGGCTGTTTAAGACCTAGAGGGCTGCAAATTTCAGGATATTCCTGCCTTAGTGTTATAAAAAAACGGGGAAAATTTGAGGCCGATCCGACGACCCCCCTGGCAACCATTGCTGTTTTGGCAAAGAAAGACTCTCATGTATTCAGTACAAAATTATCATTTTTTCTCGTGTAAATTTTTTATATCAGATATACGATGAATAGTTAATGTCCGCCAGGCTACTAATGTTAATGACCACCTAGTTAATAATATTAACTTGGGTAAAAAATTTTACTTTATTTAAATTATTTTTTACATTACAACGCTATATTATATATGAACCTTTTTTTAGACACGATCACCCTATATTTCCAAATATGAAGATAAAATTCTACCTTATTTAAATTATTCTTTTCTTACGAAGTTATATTTAAAATGAACATATTTTAGGTTCGACTACCTTATATTGTCAAATATAGAGCATAAATAATGTCTTTTTTTTAGTTTTTCAAACACCTGATCCAATCTGATGTAAAATTTTTAAAGAATAACTTTTTACTGATATTAGAAAAAATTTAATTAAAAAACAAATTCTAGATAACGTTGGTTGTAATTTTGGTGAACCAAGAGCTACATGTCGTCGAAGTGGCTGTGATAATTATGAAAATATAACCGAAACTAATAACACTGGTACTGATGCTGTGGAAGTGATAAATGACAACCCTATTGAAAACAATGAACCACAAGACGAGGCATTAAGTAAAACTGGTAAATTTATTTATAAGAGTATTTTTTTACTTTCTGACGAATAGAAATAAAAATTTAATTTAAAAAAATCTAGAATTGCTCAAATTAAGTTACGTCGGTACGATTTAGGAAAATCCACAAGCAGGATGTAGTAAATACATTGATAATCAAGAAACTGAGCCTGTCAATGACGAAGCTCATAATATCGTGAACCTTATACTGACTGGTTTTTTTGAGGATTATCTATTTTTACTCGATTTACCATTATCAGGTGATGAAAATAACACGGTTGATCCGGCGGATATGAGCCTATCAGGTAAAAAATTTTTAAAAGTTTTTCCTTTTTTTTATTCTAAAAGAAATTTTGTTTTCAGTACAGCGTGGTCATGGCTCTGGAAATCTTGATTTAAGTGGAACAGAAAGTAATAATCGATTAACTGTAATAAGTGAAATTGTACGTCGTTATAAACGATTCAAGTCGATTCATTGACAGGTCGTGAAATTTGTGTTAAATTCAAAAAACCGTCATTGGAAGAGAATGATATTGGACTATGGTTTGAAAATTGTATGAAAGATTTGCATAACTTGGTTGTAAAACCCTTATTACCAAATGACTATATAGGTTTTGAAATACGTTCGGAAACATTAAATAAACCTCTTTGGTTATCTTTTCGTCCTGTGAGTAGATTTAATCTTTACGAAATGATAACTTTGATTGAAAGCGTGTCCCAGAGCTCAACAAGTTTTGACGTTAACGACGGTTGTTTGAATATTTTAACAGCTATTGTTCGTGTACCTTCAGGTAGGGGTAGGGTACCATTAACATCACTGAGTTTGTTCGACGTGAACAAAAGATCAATTTTAAGAATAAAAGATGATAAATCGTGTTTTTCGAGATCTCTTTGTACAGCTTTAGTACATGCAAAGAGAGGTCAATTGAGAAGCGGTGTTTTACATGAAAATTGGAAAAAAATAAGAAAAGAAGGTAATTGTCAGAAACTTGCAGCCAAACAATTAGAGCGAGATGCTGACGTAAATATACCTGATACAGGTTGCGGGTTAAATGAGATACATCAATTTCAAATTCATTTAGCTAACCAGGGTATATGCATCGTGGTCTATGACGATGTAAATTTCGGTAAGGGTGAGTATCCAATTTATGACGGTACGAGATACGTGTTGGATAGCGATTCGGAAATTTTGTATATACTTAGAATTATGTACTTTGTACGTACAAATCATTATAGACCAATTTTAAATCTTAAGGCTGCAGCTGGTTCAAGATTATATTGTATATTTTGTAATAAAAAATATTCAGAGGATAAATTCCACAGATGTTCAAACAGATGTTACAAATGTTTTCAAACACCTCCCTGTGCAGCGATTATGTTTCAGAAACTTATAAATTGTACGCAATGCAGCAGACAATTTATAGGTAAAAAATGTTTTGAAAATCACAAAGCACCGGGTTTGTATAAGAATATCGGATCCGTTTGCGAAAACGTGAGACATTGTCCTAGCTGTCTTAAATTGATCAAATCAGATGTTATTTTGAAACATAATTGTAACGAAATTTTTTGTAACACCTGTATGAAACGAACAGGGATTAATCATTTATGTTTTATGCAACGTTTGGCAAAGAAAAAAAAAGAGAACGAACCTAAAGTAGTTTTTTTATTTTATGATTTTGAAACAACTCAATCGGAAACTTTGGAGGGGAATGTTTTAGTTAAAATTAGTCGTAATAATGACGGGTGAGCAGTATCGGGCTTGGAAACATCCTTGGACCTGTATGGTTAGCGGTCCAACAGGTAGGTATTTTTTTACTGATTTCGTCGGTGTGATAGTATTAATTGTGAATAAATATTAAATTTTAATAGGTTCCGGTAAGACAGTTTTTATAAAAAATTTCCTAAACAATGTGGATAAAATGAGTGATAGGGCGTTTGATCGTATCTTACTGTACTATTCAATGTGGCAAGACACATACAAGACGCTTGGAGATAACATTGAATTTTACGAAGGTTTGCCAAATCCAACTGATTATTCAAATGACAAGGATTTAGCAAAACTTTTGATTCTCGATGATCTTTTAATCGAGGCCTCGGATTGCAATGATATTTTAAATCTGTTTACAAAAGGCAGTCATCATGGTAATTCGAGTGTCTTTTTCACCACACAAAATTTATTTCATAAAGGTAAAAATCATCGTGACATTTCATTGAATTACTTGGTGCTACTTAAAAACCCGAGAGATAAATCACAGATACGACACTTGGCGCATCAGTTATCCCCCGAAAAACCGCTTTTTGTACAAGAAGCTTATATAGATGCTACTAATAAACCTCATGGTTATCTTCTTGTTGATCTCAAACAGTCGACTCCTGAAGTTTTACGCTATCGAGCAAATATTTTTCCGCACGAAGTTCTGCATCAGACGGTATACCTACCTATTAATGGTAAAACCTCCAAGCTAAAACAGAACAGTAGCTCTCAACAACGACACCAGCAGGTAATTTATGTATAATGGAGGGTAAAGGAACCTGCAACAGTAGTAGTAGTAGTATTAGTAACAGTGGTATTCGGAAATGTCCAATATCCAAGAAACATGCAAATTTTTTACGCGCTTTACTGTACCTGGAGGGTAAGCAGAGAATTGCGCTCCTGAACAGTGTTAATCGAGACTTTATCAAGTGTATTTGCGAATGCGCGTTAAACATACTCAAGGGAAACGTGGTGTTGAAACCGAGTGAAAAAAACCGACTCAAAAAACATGCACGTCTAATGAGATTATTGGTTTACAAAAGAAAAAATAACAATAAAAAAAAAATTAAACAAAGAGTAGACATCTTTAAGGGTAAGAAAAAGCTACTTATACAGCACGGACGTGGTGGTTTTTTACCAGCTCTTTTGGCACCAATAATTGCAGCTGTATTAAATAAATTTTTGTAAAAAAAAAACAAAAAAATGGATTTTGCGGGTAAAATGCTTCTTGTTCCAGAAGATTTATCTACAGTCACATCGGTCGCTGGAAAAACTTTCCAAACACCTGGTACTGTACAGAGTACACTGGATGCCGAGATGAGAGATATATTAGAGTCCAATAAAGACGATCGCGAAAAAAGTATAGCATATCAACAGACTCTGTAGCGTTATTTGAATCTTGCATCAAACAGACAAAGTAATTTAAATTCCGAAATTACAGATATGCAAGATAATTTAGAAGCTGGTGACGAAAAAAAAAATAAAAAAATTGACGAAGAAATTGTGAATTCAGTAACTGCTAAATTTCGTAAAAAAGCTGAAAATTTTTTAGCGTTTGTACGTAAAATTAATACAGTTACTTGGGATCATACGGGTAGAGTACGCCTGCGTGGTATTTTACTCCCAGACTCAAATATCGTAGACTTGGTAAACGACGCGATGCGATCAAGAAAAACATTCTCAGCTGCTGGTAGACGTCAGTTTTGTTCCGCGCTTCGAGCTGCAGGTTTACCAGAATCTTTTGTTGGAAATAAATATTTTTGGAGAGAAGGTGAAACATTGGAGGAGGCGCATCAGAATTCGTCGTCTCCGCATTCATCACTAGCGTCGTCTTCCCACCAACCTATGGTGAGTACACCGCTGGCTAGTAAAGAAAATAAAAAAAAGGACAATCGGTCAGTGCAACTATCGGAACATAGTTTAACATTTCAAGACGCCTCTGACGGTTATAACGACAGCGAAGCGACTCCTAAAAAAAAAATAGACGGAATTCAATTCACAGATCTAGGGTATTGTTCCGTATTGTAAATTATTGTAAATATACCTTTATTGTAATATAATATGTAAACACGCCTTAATTCATGCATAGAAAGAGATAGGTAATATCAAGCGCTACCTGTCTGTGGACAGTACGCACTCAGCCGTATACCAGTACACACGTATTAATAAATCATCTTATCATCATTTTAATCACAGTATCAGTTATTTTACATCCACTTTCATCCACTCCAATATTCCACCAATTAACCTCTAAATTACTTCAATATTGTTCATTTGGTCCTTCGATCCTTTTTTGGCTAATAGTTTTTTAATTTAATCATTAAATTAATTAAAAAACGCAGAAATCAGCACCACGAGGTTTTATAATTTTTTCTTCAAGTGAAAAAGGATATTGGATATTTAAGGTGTATTTAAAGTGGATAATAATAAAATTTACTGACGCTCATCGATATTATTGTGCTGTGATTAAATATCAATTAACAGTTTTTTCAAAATTTGTAAAAAGTGATTTACACGTGCTGTTCTAAATTAAATACAATTATATTTGCAAATATAAAGCTAATTATTTGAAAGCAAATAAAAAATTAATGAGTGCGGAAATAATATTTTAAAGAATAAATTATTTAAAAATTTATAAAAATTAAAAAACAAAAAGTGTATTACAAAAAAAAAGAAAATAGTCATAAATCGAGAAGAGGGGGCATAATATATTCATACCAGCGTGTTTCTCTCTCACACACATATTATCAGAAATATAAGCGTCATGCGAACGCATTTTCTCAAGTAGACGACAGCAAACTCCAGTTGCCGCCATATTTTTTATATTTGGGAAGCAGAAGCACGCATTCAAGTTTTTTCTCTCTCTCTCTCTCTCTCTTCGCTCTCACTTACTCATATCAACGACGACATCATGCAGTAACTAGTATCACGTCATCATATATTCTCTTCGGGGCATCTACATCACGACTACAAGTACATACGCGATGGCGCACTGGGCCCGAAGCGTCTGCTCCAATCATTTTCATTGTCTGCAGCGTGGCTAAATATTTGTCTACTGCTGGTGTCTCTTATAAACTCAAGTTACGTTTTTCTTTTATTATAATTTATTTAATTATTTTTAATTATTTTCTTTTATAATAATAATAATACAAAAATAAATAAGCTCTTTTTTCAGTACACTTTTTGTAATATTTTATTCTTTTAATTTCTTAAATTTTTTCTAATAAATAAATTCAAAATTTATTTTATAATAATAATTAATATAAAGTTAAACCAATAATTAAAATTCAACTTCACGTATGATAAAATTAAGAAATTCAAACTTCTGTATCGTACAATACTAATATATACTATATGTTAAAAAGAGATAGAGATGTTCGAAATTCTATGTAGAAAAAGATAGAGATGTTCAAATTTCTATTCTACGCTAAAAATCATTCGAAGAAATCAGATCGTACTCTTACTAGTACCTTATTTCTATACAGCAATCAATGCACTTCTACTCTTGATTTCTTTCGGTGATTAAAACATAATATTTATTTTGTTCTAAATTAATATTTTAAAGTTACAATTTTAATTTTATTATTTAAAATACTATTTGTATTCTAAAAAAATTATAATAAAAATTGAAAGTTGTATTATAAAAAAAAAGAAAACTCTATCTCTTACATTTATCTTTGCAATATTCTTAAAATTTTAATTAAATATTATTTATATCTTGATCATATTACTAATTAACTCGATGTTACCTAGGTCTCAAAATTAAATGGTCGACATCAAGAGGTCTATCATAAGCTGTAGCTGTTCGGGCTGTCTTGTCAATCAGTGGGAGTACCTGGACATCATTTGCAGATCTCATCAATCAAGATATAATTTTCTTTGTCATGAGGACTATGTTTAAAATATGTTAGATCTTTATTATTTACTTTTTACTGTTTTACTCAAATTTAAGTCGTAATGCTCAATTTAAAAATCTATAACGTTTATCATTGTTCTCGGGAGGCAAGGTTTAACTTTCTAAACTCAAATTTTGATATTTATTATATAACTAAATATTCTTAAATTTTCTAGAAATATTGTAAAAAATTTAGTAAATTTTGTCATAAAAAAATTATCTAAATCTTTAATTTAAAATGATAATTCTTTACGATAATTTTTTCTTATGTTAATTACATTAACTTTTTTTTGACATTTCTTACAAATCTCAATAATCCGTATTCTGTTTAAGATAGGAGAGTGGTAGATGTCAAAATTTGTAAATTTTTATATTTTTTCTCAACATTTTGCGATTAAATTCAATAATCTGTATTCTAATCAAAGATAGGAGAGTAGCAAATGTAAATCTTGTAAATTCTTAAAAAACTCACCGACATTTCTCAACCAAAAACTCATTAATCCGTAATCTAATAAAAGATAGGAGAGTGGTGAATGTCAAGCATTAAAATGCATTTAATTCTATGTACACACATGACAAAATTTACTTAGATTTTATAATTCAAATCACATAAATCTTAAATATAATTCTTATGTAATTTTCATACTAAAAATTTATTCAATAATTCTTGCTATAATTTTACAATTTTATCTTAATCTATAATTTCATAATTTTTCACCTGTGATGTAAAATTAAGTGGGGAGGAATAATGAACCACATTTTATAATCACTAAGATGAGATAAAATTGTAAAAATAATCTTAAAATTAATCAAATCATGTTAATGAGGTAAATTACTTTTAATTCTGGTTTAAGAAGGTTAGTCTGAGTTTCTCTAAAACAATTAAAATTATGTTAGCAGACCAGTTATAAACTATAATTCTTAAACTTAGTCCTCAAATGATTTCTTAAATTTATTCTTGTATTGTTAATCACAAATGATAGTCCTAATACTCTTATTGATTGCTAGGATCGTTTTTATTAGCAATAGTTATTGATAATCATTTTGATGTAAATCAATATTATGTTCTTGTTATTATTGTATTCATTTACAATGTATATATAAATTCATTTTCTAAAAATATCTAAATATCTTCATAATTAGTATTATATTCTTTTATATTAATTGTTAAAATACAAATCTATAATTGTTTATATAAATCAAGAGACTTTTTAAAAAAACACATAATAATGTTTTTCAAAAAAAATTGTTTGTAAATAATATTTTAATTCTTAAACTCTTTTTCAATTTTTTACCTTGATAAAAAATTAAGCCGGGAGAATGTTCCGTATTGTAAATTATTGTAAATATACCTTTATTGTAATATAATATGTAAACACGCCTTAATTCATGCATAGAAAGAGATAGGTAATATCAAGCGCTACCTGTCTGTGGACAGTACGCACTCAGCCGTATACCATTTCACACGTATTAATAAATCATCTTATCATCATTTTAATCACAGTATCAGTTATTTTACATCCACTTTCATCCACTCCAATATTCCACCAATTAACCTCTAAATTACTTCAATATTGTTCAGGTATTTTGAGCAAAATCAAATTCAACGTTTCCGTTATTAAATATGGACTCACAAACAGCAAACGACGCGGAAAAAATAATTATTCAAAGATTTTCAATTATTCAAATAATTTTTCAAAGATTTTAATATCGAGTTTCGTCTGATTCGCAATCCGGATGCCAAAGCTGCATGTGTGGAACGCGTGATTCAAACGATTAAACATCGTATATGGCGTTACTTTACTCACAAAAATACACGCAGATATATCGATATACTTGAACCTATAGTTCAGTCCTACAATAACACGGTACATTCTGGTACAAAAATGACACCTGCGAGTGTCAATTTGCAAAATGCAGATACAGCTCGATACAACTTGTTAAAAAGATACACGCATGGAAGAAGAATCAATTTGAAACCCAAATACAAAGTTGGATCGCTAGTCCGAATCAGTCGCGCACCAGAAGTTTTCCGAAAAGGTTACGAGAGTGGTTGGACATTAGAATTATTCAAAATTGCACACGTTTCAACCGCGAGACAGCCACCTATATACATTCTCCAAGATTTAAATGACGAGATTATAGATGGTATCTATTACGAGCAAGAACTTTGTCCAGTTAAAAAGAATCTCCCGGAAGAAGTATTTGAAATTGAAGAGATATTACAGACAAAAGGTCGGGGCAAAACAAAGAAACATTTCGTATCTTGGAGAGGATATCCTGCAAAATTTAACTCTTGGGTTCTAGCGAGTGATTTAGTTGACATATAATCAGTATCTACAGCAACAACAACATGAAGAAGGATCAATTTTTCGTGGTACTACCAAGTAACAGTAGCATGCATGTATATCCTGAAAATACGACGACTCACTTCGCTACATACTTACCTCGACAAATTGAATTAGATGGTCAGTGGGAGGTTGCATTAACTGAAATTCAAATACCTATGACTATGTATCATTTAAAAAAAAATAAAAATTCCCTCGACCAAAGAATATTTGTTAAAATTTTGAGAAATGACAAGCAAAAGGAGGTTTTGCTGAATAACGTAATTCCGAGAGAGGTTACCAAAACATCTACTCAGAAAGAGCCACCAGTGAGTACAACATCGGTGTCATACGTCTGTTCGGGTATATACAACAGTGTAGAATCCTTTTTAGAAGAGTTAAATCAATTTTCGACAGTTCAAAATCATTTCAAATTTTTACGCAACCGCGGTGGTTTTGTTTTCGTAAAACTGATTTGTGAAAATTCATGTAAAAACACTGCCATGCATTGTTTAGATATTTCGGAAAAAATTAAAAAAATTTTGGGTTTCAATCAACAACAACAGCAGGAAATTTTTGAATTACGTGGTCCTGAAAAAGAACAAATAGTTGCAAAAAAACTACCTGATATCACAGCCAATATACCAAATACAATTATGATATATACAGATATACTCGAACCTTGTATCACGTGAGACGTCCACACACCTCTATTGAGACGTGTAGCTCTCGATCACGAGAAATACACGTTTGGCTCGATTCGAGTAAAAAATTTCTCACCGCCAACTTACGTACCCTTGCTGAGTAATTCGTTCAGATCGATAGAGATTGATTTACGCGATGAATATGGTGCACCAGTGCCATTCGATTCTGGAACGTTGATCGTGACGCTGCATTTCAAGCGTACCAGGTGAAGAAAAATGGCGCATTATATCGATTACTACAACAGTCAAATTGGTGATGGAAGGGATAGAAATTACGTACATACAGGTATAAGCCGTGTATATATCGGTACACCCAATCAGCGTGGTAACGGTATAGGTTCTTTTCTTGGCGGATTATTTCGCAACATACTACCACTACTTGGTAAAGGTGCAAAAGCTGTCGGTAAAGAAGCTTTTAGAACAGGTATCAATGTGTTGTCTGATGTTGCTTTACGTAACTCACCAGTTAAAGAGGCTCTGCATACGCATGCACGTGAGTCGGTTGGTAATTTAAAGAGAAAAGCTGAAAATAAATTGGATGAATATCTAATGGAAGGGTCAGGATATAAATTCAAGCATCCTGCTCTAAGCAGCCATTTGTTGAATACACTCGGAAGCTTGAGTACGGGTAAAAAAAGTCAAAAAAAAAAAAAAAAAAAAAATCTAAAACTAACAAGGTTCGCAAGTCCTCCACAACGCTGAGAATAAAAAAAAGAAAGAAAACTTTAAGAAAAAAAAAAGAAGACGAAGAAAAATAAAAAAAACCAATCTAAAAACAAGTTTCTCGATATATTTTCACAAAGATAAAAAAAAATGGCGTTTCTACATACCCACACGTGTGAGTGTTTAAAATCTAAATTAGAATTATTTACTGTACCTTCTACACAAGTGACTATAGAATCAAGCCACTGGGTTCATTACAAACCTATTGCGTCGCTAACCGATGACTGTCCAATTGAGTTTAATATACCAGGAAATACTGAGGAATATTTGGACTTGAGCCACACTATGCTCAGCCTAAAAGTAACCATAAAAACGGATACCGATTACAATGGGGCCAATGACGCGACTGTTGCTGATATAAATAATATTGGGCCAGTGAATAATTTCATGCACAGTCTTTTCAGTCAAGTTGAAGTTTCGTTTAACCAGAAACTCGTAACGCCGCCAAGTAACAGTTACGCATACAGGGCATACAGAGAAAATTTACTCAATTATAGCACAGATGCAAAACGTACTCATTTACAAACTGTGTGTTGGTACGATGATACTGCTGGCTCAATGGATGGATTGGCGGATGAAAATAATGGTCTAAAAACACGACGTAAGATGTTGAATACTAATAAAACTATCGACATGATTGGACACTTACATTGCGACGTATTTAATCAAAATAAATTTTTATTGAATGGCAGAGCGTTATACCTACAAAGATAATTAACTTGGAAGATTATGGTCAGTGTTGTCCAATATTTCAAAATTTACCAACGAAAGATTTATATTGTTTATGGTATTCTGTGAAATTCGATTATCAAAGGTATATATGTGCAGTAAATAACGCATTGCGTTTAAAAGATTGGTTAAACAAAAATAGAAAAAAAAACTCCAAGTAAAATGAATAGTTTAGAGATTTTAAAATTACTATCATCGATTCCATCTCACACAGTTGGTGTATTCCCAGCTGACAAAATACCACGTTTATGGACTAAACCAGTAGCGTTTATTTTTAATACACAAGATAATTCACTTCCGGGTCAGCATTGGGTAGCTGTATACGTGAGTAAAAATGGACATGGTTTATTTTTTGATAGCTACGGATTACCGCCGTATATCAATAACCACATAAGAAGGTTGAGGAAAAATTGCGAACGATTAGCTTGGAACACGAGGACATTACAAAGCGAGTCATCAAGTGTCTGCGGTCAGTTTTGTATAATGTTTTTATATTATATGTCAAGGGGATTTAAAATTGCTGACTTTCTAAACAATTTTACAAAAGACCTCAAACGTAATGACAAAATTGCTGAGTCTTACGTAAACAAACTCAAGTACGAATCAAAGTATAAAAGAAAGCGTTTATACTACTTTTATATTTAATCGAAAAAATACTCTGGTAGAGGCTTGAACAGTTGTTTGAGAATACAAAATTGTAACTGTAAAACTTTAAGTTACTAATTTAATATAAAAAAAATGACTGAAGAATACGATTTACCACATTTGGTACTCTCAAAATTTTACGGTTTAAATAAATCTTTTTCAAAGAAAATTTTTGTCGGATTCAACTTGAACGAATCAAAAAAAAAATTCAGGTTAGAATACCGCTTATGCGGTAGCGATGTCAACGCTGGCTTCATAAGTCTCAATTACGGCGGATGGGTGATGATGAAAACATTCTTTCCAAGAATCAATGACTATCTCATAAATAGAACAGAAAATCAGGATGAAACTCTAAGTTTTGATATTTTTACTGTAAGATTTACTAAAAGTTTTTGGGAAAGAGCCGTAAAAATTTCCCCTGAAGAAGAAAAAAGTGATGGAAAAAAGGTAAAAAAAAGTTTAGTAATGAAAAGAGTCACTTTCGAGACGCTAAAAAATATAGCACCTATAATTGACGACGAGTTTGATGAATTACATGGTAGCAGGTTTTTCCTATACTCTTTAAAAAATTCATTTATAGAGTACATAATTTCCTGTTTAAGTGAAGGAAATAAAAAGCTGGTTTCGCATATTAGTCCAAACGACATAAGATCTATTTGTCAGCAATTTAACGAAAAAACTACAGCAGTGATTCGTGAAGCAGCAATTAAAGCAGACCCAAGCTTAGAACAGGCTGATATATCTTGCTCGCATGTATTTTTGAAAGAACTTTCAGTTTTAAATTTTGAGTACATTTTATGTGCAGTAAGCAGTAAATTAAATTTCTAATATATATATATAATTTCTATTTTACATTAAAAAATATCAAAATATATTAAATTTATAATAGGCTGATTCCATGTGAAACGTACGTTGACCTCCAGATGGGGTATTCCGATTGGGCTGTAACTTTGCACAGGTGATTATATATATAAAATGTCCTCACTCCCCAAATTTTACGTCGTAAAATCGCTTCTAGCCGTCTCTGTGAATTTTTGAAAATTGGGACCGATTTTAAAGCTCTCAGGCACCAACTTTTGCTTCATTATATAAAAGCATGAAAAAATGTTAAAAATATTATTAGAAAAACGGTTTCGATCGGAAATTTCCCTGGCTATTTGAATTTCTAAACCGTTTTTTTAAATTTTTACGTGGAAACCCGGAAAATTGGAAAATGTGAGCCGTACTGTCTGTAGCTCATAACTCAAAACCCGTCACTTCAAATAACTTTAAACTGGGAGTGGAGACTGAGTATTCCATATACTTTCACCTGATATTAATATGGGTATGGGTATTTTCACATACGGAAAAGTTATAACGATAATTAGTGAAATTTCCCGATTTTGAAAATGCAAATTTAGCGAAAAAAGCTATATTTATATGCAAATTTAGGCAGAATCGATTTCATATGTAAAATTTATCATAAAATAAATTATTTTTTAATGCCTTTAAACCTTTTCTATTGATATATATAGTCAATTCTACGAAATCAGACTTTTTATAAGAAGCTATTCAAGTAATTCTTATTGAAAATGACCTAATAGGAAAACGAATGGCTGGAATTTTTAAAAATGAAATTTGGCTGGATTTAGTATGTTAAAATATGACATTTTGCCAATTTTTATGGTTCTGGATTAAAAACTTTTGAAATAGCAGCTATTTTTTGAAAGTCTGAGTAAATTTTCTTTTTTAATTTTTTTACACTCTGAACAGAGCTCAAAAACTATTTTTAACCATAAGAAATAGCTGAAACTTCTTATTGAGAGTCATTTTGGCTGGCAGTTTTTGGAAAAACATCGAGGAAGCTGAATAAAACTAAAATTCTAAAGAAAAATTTTTTTTTTAATGTGGATTTTTCAAACACTGGGAAATTCTTTTCTTTTTTGTTGCACTTTAAATTACTGTTCTTCAAAAAGAAAATTTTAATTCTTTTTTAAAATTTCTATTTCTGGGTATTTAACCTTTTAGTTTTGAAAAACTTAAAAAACAAATAATTATAAAATATAATAATTAAAAATCCATATTAAAAAAAAAATTTTTCTTTAGAATTTTAGTTTTATTCAGCTTTCTTCGATGTTTTTCCAAAAACTGACAGCCGAAATGACTCTCAGTAAGAAGTTTCAGCTATTTCTTATGTTTGAAAATAGTTTTTGAGTTCTGTTAAGAGTGTAAAAAAATTAAAATAGAAAATTTACTCCGATTTTATTTAAAAATTTGAAAATATTTTTAATTCAAAAAACAGCTGCTATTTCAAAATTTTTAATCCAGAACCATAAAAATTGGTAAGGTGTCATATTTTAACATACTAAATCCAGCCAAATTTGATTTTTCAAAATTCCTGACATTCGTTTTCCTATTAGGTCATTGTCACTAAGAATTACTTGAATAGCTTCTTATAAAAAGACTAATTTCGTAGAATTGACTATATATATCAATAGAAAAGGTTTAAAGGCATTATAAAATAATTTATTTTATGATAAATTTTACATATGAAATCGGTTCTGCCTAAATTTGCATATAAATATAGCTTTTTTCGCTAAATTTGCATTTTCAAAATCGGAAAATTTCACTAATTATCGTTATAACTTTTCCGTATGTGAAAATACCCATACCCATATTAATATCAGGTGAAAGTATATGGAATACTCAGTCTCAACTCCCAGTTTGAAGTTATTTGAAGTGACGGGTTTTGAGTTATGAGCTACAGCCAGTACGGCTCACATTTTCCAATTTTCCGGGTTTCCACGTGAAAATTTTAAAAAACGGTTTAGAAATTCGGATAGCCAGGGAAATTTCCGATCGAAACCGTTTTTCTAATAATATTTTTAACATTTCTTCATGCTTTTATATAATGAAGTAAAAGTTGGTGGCTGAGAGCTTTAAAATCGGTCCCAATTTTCAAAAATTCACAGAGACGGCTAGAAGCGATTTTACGACGTAAAATTTGGGGAGTGGGGACATTTTATATATATAATCACCTGTGCAAAGTTACAGCCCAATCGGAAGACCCCATCTGGAGGTCAACGTACGTTTCGCATGGAATCAGCCTATAGTAAAAAATAAGATTTGCAATTTGTACTATAAAAACAGTAAAAGTTACAATATTTTTTTTAAATCTTTTACTAAGTTGTCGTTTAAAAAATTTAGTATCTCGTATAGTAATTTTTAGTACAATTCTTTAGTATATAAATAGCATATATATGTCTCATATTACGTCATTGAGACATTATAAAAAGTTAATTCTTTCATTTTATCTGGCGGTATCAAATTTAAAAATATAAATCTACTTTATCTTACATCAATAAATTGTATAAATTAATTCAAGCTTTTAAAATATACTGCAAGAGGCTAGTTAAATTTTACTCGCAAGTGGAAAAAATGGGTTTTAGTTTCTATATAAGGACACTGAGTTTCTAACTTAAACATACATAACTAGTGTACATAGAACTTCGCGTGCGTGTGCAAATGTATACATGTATAATAGCTCCATCCAACCCTCGAGTTTCTCGATCAGATGCGATAATAAATATTTGAATATAAAATATTATAGGTAGGTAGATTAATTAAATAATTGCTGCGGTTCAAAAGATGGTTGGAATTATAAAAGAAAAAAAAACAATGTGCTCTGAAAATTAATTAATTTTTTCTTTCGCTATACTTGAACTAATTTTTCCTATGAAAGTCTAGAATTTTTACTATACGAGTTTTGTAAAATTTAGATACAGATATAAATTTCATTTTACACTAATTACACTTCTCGTATAGTAAAAATTAGTACTCAAACAAGTAATATACGCATTTTATATATGATTAATTTCATGAATATTCATGGTAAACTTTACATACTAAAATATTATTTTCTACAATAAATAAAACATAGTGCTCAATTAATATAAAAAGATAGGAGTTTTTACCAATATTTATAATAATTTCTTCTAATTTTTTTTCTCAGTGTAATAATAATTAAAATAATAACACTTTTATTATAAATAACTATTTTAAAGAAGTTATTTATTCTTAAAATATGTATTAAATTAGTTCATAAACAACGATAAATTTAATTAATCAATATATTGAATTATATAATTATTTGAACGTAAAACCTCATTTTTAACTACTATATGGAAAATCCGCATAAAGATTGCGCTTAAGATGATCAACTTTTTAAAGAACAAAATTAAACGCACACCTTTCTGTCACATTTCTTTGGGTTCCTTAGACCATAGAAAGTGACAAACAAGTGAGAAATAGAAAATATTTTGCTTGCCCTATATTTTTTTTCTTTAGTTGGGAGACTCAAAATCACGTTTGTTCGATGTTTAAAAAAAACCGATTTCTGAATTATATTTTTATAAATTAAAATTATTCTAAATGATGGATTTATGTTTTTTCACTTATTTTGCATTCACAATTTACTAAAAAGAGTATACTCCCTTTTCTTTATATATATGATCAAAAATCAGAAATTTTCAGTTTTCAACTTCTTGAAGCAGCTCAAAAGGTAAATATTGGCGTTTTTAAAAATTCATACTCTTGGGAATTTCCTAGCAGATTCAAATGATTTCATCAACTTTTCATCGAATTCCTGAGGAAAAAATATATAAGTAAAAATTGCAAATATTAACTAATAATGAATATTAATTAATATTCAAAATTTCTTGTATCGCTCGATGATAAGGAGAGTATTTCAATTATTTTAAATTGCAAATATTATTTAAAAAATTTTTTCTTAAAAAATGCGAAACTTTAAACATTGGCTCTCTGAAAACTGGGGCCCTAAAAACTAAAAAAATGAATTTTTCTTGTATAAAGCGTCGTCAAATGTTAAAATAAATACAGAATTCGGATTGTACAGGAAAAATTAAAACGAAGTACGTTTTTAGTCCAGTTTTTAACATCATTTGAATATGTTAGAAAAATCCCAAGTTGATGAATTATTAAAAAACCCAATATCTAACATTTAAACTGCTCCAAGACGTTGAAAATTGAAAATTTGTATTCTTTGGTCTTAAATATCCTCTTTTTAGTAAATTGTCAATGTAAGAAAAGTGAAAAAACATAAATCAATCATTTAAAAAATAATTTTAATTTATAACAAAAAAATTCCAAAATTGGTTTTTTTAAATATTGAAAAAACGTGATTCTGAGGCTGTCAACTCAAAAAAAAAAACTATGCGGCGAGCAAAAATTTTGCTATTCCTAGCTTTTTTATCACTTTATATGGTCTAAGATACACAAAGAAAGGTATCAGTAAGGTGTGCCTTCAATTTTTTTTTTTTCAAAAAGATGATCATCCTATTGATTATTGCGAAAATTAAAAGAGATTTCATGAAATAAATGAAGTCCTTTGGTAGAGTATAGGTGAAATATCGTTTTTTTATGAAAAAATTATGAGAAAAACATAAAAAAGACCATAAAAAGCTAATTTTATATTTAAAATAAAATATTAGATGGTATGATAAAATAAGCAAAAAATAAAACACGATTTCTTTAATCATAATCGTCAATTGCGAGTGACGCACCATAAAAGTTGCCATTTTTCCAACGGAATTTTGAAAAGTAGTCTTATACCAAGTTTCCCTGAGCGCGAAAAAAAGGAGTTTTTCCTCTATCCTGAGATGTCTCAATTTTTAGACCGTCAAAAAAGCCAAAAATGACGTTTAAATGACGAGTAAATGTATATAATCTAAATTTTAATTTATGTAGATAAAACAGATGACTGTCACTATGGTATGTAAATAAACAAAAACATAAACACTGATACATTATTTTAAAAGAATGAATTTTAACATTAATGCATGATAAATTATCACATATATTTTTTCATTTTATGTAAAGTAAACAGATAGGGTTTAAATAGTTTATGAGAGTCCTCCTGTTTATTTATAGAATTAGATTGCATGTTAATATGTAATCTTTCACTAATTCTTCTTTTATGATAAGATGGTTCATAATCTAGTATCTTGAAATTTTTCCAATCAAAGTTGTGTTTAGTGCTTTTATGATGTTTTATAATTACTGGGTCATCCTCATTTATAGTATATAATGAAACATCATTGGATGCATTGTTGTCAGGGGCTTTGGATTTGGATCTAGTCAACATGTTGTGTGAATTGCCTTGTTTGCGTTTTATATCCAATTCTATCAATTTTTCAACCCCACTTTGATGTTCATCAATTCTTACAAGGCATTGTCTTTTGGTTTCACCAACATACGATGCAGTATATATTTTTAATTTATTTATATAATTTAAATTTTTAGGTTATATTACATGTTCTTTGACTAATACATTTTTTGTATTTTTATGTATCAAACTTTAATTATTTTGTAAGTATTAATTTTAAGTTTGCAATTACTTATTTTATACTTTTTGTATACATATGTTACTATATGACACTATTATTTTTAGTATTGAAAAGGAAGCTATGTGCTTCGAAACGTCTAAATTTTGAAAAATAATAAATACATTCACTCGCAAAAAATCGTTTTCTTCTTTTTTATCAATTTAATATTTATGTTAGAAAATTAGCAGAATCATCTCTGTATATGACTAAAAAAAAACCAAAGTCTAAAATTTAATTATATCAAATCAAAAATTGGCTCTAGTTAAAGAATCATTGATATCATATCAAAACGGATTATTCGTGAATTACTTACATTAATAATTAACAGTTTAAGTTTGTAGCATAACATTTCAGATAAAAATTAATTATTTGCTTTCAGCTTGATTAAATGCAAATGCATGTTAATCTGGATCTTTTTTTTTCTTATTATTCAGGACCCAAAAAAGAATAATTTTATCATTTGTACATTTTTCAACAAAATAAACTCATAGAGTTTATGCTATGTCTTTAACGAATAATTAAATGAGATTAAATGAGTTTAATTTTTCTGAAATGATATTTTGCAGATTTAATACGAAGTTCAAGATGCTAATTACCGGTACTGCGCAGCATTTCCGGGACGACTCCTTCCGGCCTCCATTCGTCGAAAGGTGTTTGCCTCTCAGCGAAGTGAGAACACCCAAAAAAAGTGTGCTCAGTGGTATAAACCGGGCTATGCAAGCATTCCGAAGACGCCATCTTGCGCCACTTGAAAAGATTTTCGCAGAAATAACCGTGACCAGTTAGAAACTGTGTGGGGTGAAAATCTACCTCACCATGATCACGATTCGTCCACCGTTTCAAGTCGATGATGAAGCGGTGCCCCCTCAGGTCGCCAGTCTGAGTCCGTGAACCGACATCCAGCGATTGATAAGGTGCATTGCCTCATCCAGGGTATTCTGCTGGTCCTCTGTCTCTCGAGCTGTTATAGTTCGAGTGCGTTAAAATAATTGAATGCTTTATTTCAATATCATGCATATAAAATTAAGTCAATTAAATATACATTATAAATTATATATTACATCTCTAATGAACAATAAGCAACAGACTAAGGACAACGCCCAATACTAACAATACAATACAATACACTTATAATAAAATTTTTTATATATCTTTTACTTATCTTATTATCTACCGCTCATTCACCTTTACGTTTTAATCATGTTTTAATAAAATGATATTTCATAATTTTAGAATTAAATTCTTATTTAAATTTACTTAAATTTCACAACACCTCCTCAAATTAAAAAAAAATTTTTTTAATCAATTTTAATTGTTTTCCAAATAGTCAAACTAATTTCTACGCAAAGATTTCGTAAAAATATCTGCTAAATAATATTCTGCGTTTATTTTAATTACAATTATATATCCTTTCAAGTATTCTTCGTTTACAAAATGATCAATGTACTTAGAATTTTCTGTAAAATTATCGTTTTCAACTATCTCAATAGCTCCCTAATTATCCTTATATATACTAATTGGTTTTCAATAGAAATCTCAATATTAAAAAATGTTAATATATTTTTTATTAGTATTAACTCACTTACAACTTCTGACAGTGCTACATATTCTGCAGCTGTCGAAGATTTAGTTACACTATTTTGTTTCTTTGATTTCCAATAAATTACATTTCAATATACTCTAATTACATAACCTGTTGTATATTTGTTATCCAGAACATCACCAGCCCATTCTGCGTTAACAAAAAAATCAATTATTTCCGAATTTATATTTTTCTTAAATGTTAATTTTAAATCTTTTGCAAAAAATATAAATAATTTAAAATTCTTAGGGCATATTTATAGTAGGTATCATTAGAACAATTTTAAAATCTGCTTCATTAATTTACGCTGTAACTGATATCTAATCTTGTACCTAAACTTATGTACAATAGTGCCCCGATTAAATTTCTATATTCAATTATGTCTGACAAACACTGCTTGGGTTTATATTTCAAAGGGTATCTCGGGATTAGAAAGGTGAAATACTCTAAGCGCCACATTTTCAAATAAATTGAATAGTGGTGTAGGTTTGGCAAAAAATATTAGGTCTTCACGGTCCTAAATTATTTTTGACACATTGCCTCCTCGTGAGGGCCAAAATACCTGTTTTTTGGGGCTTTTTTGCCCTTTATTTAATTTCTCTCTCTTCACCACCTTTTTTTATATATATGGTAATTTCCACAAAAAATCCTTTTATTGAATAAAAAAATAAAAAAAAATTAATTTTTCACAATGTAGAACCAAACATTTCAAAAAATTTTTTATCTAAAAATTTTTCTTTTATTAACCTTCAATAAAAAAAAAAATTTTTATACCATCACTCCGCACAAAAAATTTAATAATAATGCGCAGGGGGCAGAGCCCCCTAGTACATATATATATATACTAGCTGCCATCGGCTCGCTTCGCTCGCCCCGGCAGCCACCATGGGGGCTGCGCCCCTCTGGACCCCTGCCACTTTATCTTTCTAAAAATATGTTTTAGCTTACACAATATTTTGTAAAATAACCTTTTTTTATATCCAGCGATTTAACCCGGGTAATACTCTGAAATAGTTTTTTAGAAGAGATTTATTAAAATTTCATTTGAATTATTATTACTATTATTATAATTATTTCTCATTTTTCCACATTAATTATTTAAAAAGGATGGTAATTAATAAATAAAAAAACATTATTTAGTAATTATCTAAAAAATTATTTTAATAAATTTTTAATGTGTATATTAATAAATTATTTATATAAATAAGTAAAAACATAAACAATTAAAAAAGTGTAAATAATAATTTTCACAGCCTGTGTGTTTCACAGCCTAGCGATTTGGCCTGGCTAGGCCCGGGTAATACTCTGGAATAGTTTTTTAGAAAGGCATTATTAAAATTTCATTTTTTTATTCCAATACGTTAGCTTATGGTAAAATCAAAGCAAGAAAAATTTGGTAAAAAGAAATAGGTTAATAGAAATCGTTAATTTTTAATAGTTTTTCTCTTGCACTCAAAAGGTGATTTATTTTCAATCTCTCCCAATGATATGTGATCATGAAACCTGTTTATGGGGAATTAGAATATAGCTGACGTTTAGAATAATAGTTATAAAAATAACGAATTGTATTGTTCAGTAACATTTGAATTATACCTATACCTCAGCTGTTAGTAAACATGCTCTATTCATTTAAAATTAGTTTACAAAAACCAGTTATAAGATTTAATTCAATGAATTTTGATTTTTCCATAAAATATTTAATCACCCATAATGCAATTTATCAATCTTTCCCGATGCTAAGAGAGCTTTTATTGACAATAGAAAATATGAGTTCAATTGGAATTTCTCCATGTTATATATAATAACTTATAATTATATATAAATATATGAATTTAAAATCTAAATTTTATGCTAAATATATATGTAACTCTGGAAACTTCTAACATATTTACTTGAAAATTTAGGTGGACACGTAAAAAACAATTCTAAATCATATAGAAACTTTTCTGATTACAAGAAATTCAAAGTTTTTAAGTTAATTACGATTTTTTTGAAAATTTAAAAAAACATCAAAAATGATCACTTTTTTGAAAAAACTTTTTTTTGTCAACCAAAATTTTCTATCGCATCAATTGAAATCCTGTATAGCCTATGTAACTTCTGCAATTTTTCCGTGTTTTTTGCCACAAACCAAAAAAAAATTTCTATCGGCATATATATAGACTAGCTGCCTCCGGCTCGCTTCGCTCGCCCCGGCAGCAATCATGGGACCTGCGCCCCCCTGGACCCCTGCGGCTTTATTTTTCCAAAAATATGTTGTTTTAGGTTACTTAATATTTTGTAAAATAACATTTTTTATCCGAAGTATTATCTAAAATTTACTAAATCATAAAAATTACGGGCATATGAACCCAGACAGATAATTAGTAATCAGCAATACAAAGCCTAGCTACCCTTCCATAGGATCCACAAGTGTTCGTTGTTTCCCTCGAATACCCATTCTAGGGTTCTGTCTGATAATAGCTATTCATGCTTCTTTTAGTTACTATATTCAGTTCCTACATCAGTGGCTGATAAAAATTAGACATATATATAATATTAGTCCTAAACTTCTATAATTTTCGAAAAACTATTGTATCTTTTGACAGATCGAACCGATCGCCTTAAAAATTTAGGTGGATGCGTAAAAAATATACCCGAATCGAATGAAATTCTTTTTGATAAAAAAATTTTTCCTTAGATTTTTGATTTTTTGGTTTTTTTTAAAAATTTGATAAAAATTTTTTTTTTGAAAATTTAGTTTTTTCAACATAAAAAATTTTTATCGTTATGAATCGAAACGAAACGTAGCCTATGTTTTGACCCGTAATTTTTGCCGTCTTTTTCCGTAAACCCCGCGTCTCTAACTTATATCGCGTTCAAGTTTATCTATTTCGGACAAACAAAGATACATAAGTAAAGATTTAGGAAGGATAGGATAGGATAGGATATAAATTTAAAATCTAAATTTTATGCTGAAAAATATATGTAACTCTGGAAACATCTAACCGATTTGCTTGAAAATTTAGTTGGACACGTAAAAAACAATTCTAAATCATACAAAAACTTTTCTGATTACAAAAAAATTCCAAGTTTGTAAATTAATTATGATTTTTTTGAAAATTTACGAAAACATCAAAAACTATCATTTTTTTGAAAAAACGTTTTTTTGACGACAAAAATTTTCTTTCGCATCATTCGAAATCCTGTATAACCTATGTCACTTCTGCAATTCTTTCGCGTTTTTTGCCGCAAACCGCGTCTCTCTAGCTATTACTGTCTATTCACGCCTATCAAACTAAAAAAATTCTCTATCAGCATATATATATACATAGATATAGATATAGATAAGTATGTAATGATACAAATAATTTCATTATGTATATATACAAAATTGAAATTAAAAATATTGGGTAATTTTTATTTATTGTGTAAATTCATGTAATACTCCAGAGAAATCGCGAAGCAGGGGTGCAACCTACTTGCCGACATGAGATTTGATCTACTATATGTTTTTTGGGTCGGTTATCACGAAAATGGGGGTCTTTTTAATGAGATATTTTCGGAACACTAATTTTGCAAAAACGACCCCCAAGAATGGTTTTTTTATATATTAACAAACTGAGTTTCCAGATTTAGCCAAGAATCTGTTTAAGAGTATTTTTTGGGTCACTGATTTATTTATATAATTTAATGTAATTTTTTATGAATAATTAATATTCCACCCTTAAGCCAGCAAAAATTACCCCTAATAGAGAAAAAAGAATAAAGAGAAAAAAAAATAAACAATAAAAAAAGAATAAAAAATAAGTTAGTTTTTTATTTTAAAATAGTTTAACAAGGTCAAAAATCCCATTGAAATTTCTAATGAAGAATTTTTGCATATTTATGCATTTTTTACTTTCAATAAGAATCAAGAGGGGGCTAAGGTAGTTTCTAGCTAGCAACTGCAGCCAATGTAGGTAGTTACAAGTTCTCCTCTCCAAAGGATGATGATTTCGTCGCCGTTAAAAGTCACCGCTGGTCAAAAAAAGAAGGAAAAGAGGAAAAAGAAAAAAAAGTTTCAAAGAAAAGAGGCAGAGGCTAGTAACCATCACAATATTAAGGTGTTTACCGCAAAGCTGGCCTCTTAAAAGAAAACGATAAGGGAAGTCTCTGGCAATATCATATTTGCCAGAGACTTAAATACTAGGGCCATTGAATGGGAAATGCCAACCACGAACCATAGGAGAACGTGAATCCTAGAGATGACCGCTAGAACCGATCTGGTAGCTATGAATTTTGGGAACAATCGAAACTACGTGAGGCGTTGAGCCGATCCCCGCGTCTTTTTTACCTCGGCCGTATCGCCAGCAAGAGTGGGCGATTGGAGGGTGATGGACGAAACTAATGGTGGCGACCATAATTACATCACCTTCCAAGTACGTGCTAGGGCCTTTAATCTGCCCCCCTACAAAAACCGCCCACTAGGCTGGAATGTGTCAAAGATCGACGAAAATGGATTTGCGGAATATCTTCGTAAAGAGTCCTCGCCTATCCCAGCCTGGCATGGAGGAACAACCACCCTGACAAGGGCAGAGACTCTTGTCAAGAGGGTAACTGATCTTCTGAAGGGAGCTTGGGTTTCCTCTATGCCGTGCAAACGGCCCTGGAAGGGGAAAAGGAGCGTGCATTGGTGGAATGAGGAAATTGCGGGGCTTAGGCGGGTCTGTCACAAGGCACGCAGAAGACGGCGCAGAGCGCATGGCCACCCAGAGCTGGCTACGTGCTCTGGAGAATATAAGGAAGCCAAGCATAGGCTGGCAAAAGCCATCAGCCTCAGCAAGGCGCGCTGTTTTCGATCGCTGAGAGAAGATATCAACAGCAACCTGTGGGGCCTGAGATATTAAGTTATCATGGGCAAACTTAATTGCGGGTCCGAAATCACGATGGATGAAGCAGCAACCAAAAAAATACTGAAAATCACCCGGCCTTCGATGTCCCGAGAGAGCAAGTTCCGATATTTAGCGAGACGGAGATGCTTCAGGCAATTAGGTCAATGAAAAATGGGAAAGCACCAGGATCAGACAGAATATCCACAAAAGTCCTTAAGGCGACCGAAAAGGTAATCCCTGGTCTCCTCCCTGGCATGTTTAATGCGTGCCTGATAGCAGGAGTCTTTCCGAGGGACTGGAAAGAAACTCGCCTGGCCAGGATCTCCGTCATCTTACAGACTATTGTGTATGTTAAATACCATTGGCAAGGTGATGGAGAGCATGGTCAGAGGAAGATTGCGGCGGGCAATCAGGAAAGCGGGTGACCGGACAATTACGAGAGCGGGTGACACATCGTGGCAACTTTATTAATGGAAATAGAGGGCGCTCTTATTAACGTGATCATGGAGGCACCTGGTAACAGCAGTATGATAGGCAAGAAAATGGAAGTAATAAGGGTAATTATAGGGGCAACAACTTTTTTACAGAGGTTAACTGTAGTACACGTAATAATAATATAGAAGTAAACAATAGCCAGAAAAATAAATAGGTTTTAAATAGGTAATAATAATATAGAAGTGAAGCTTATGGTTGCTTTGTCGAATATATAAATCAAGTCGAAAATTTAACGGGAAAGAAAATTAAAAAGTTATGATGCGAAAATCTCAGAGGTATATGTTAAACAACCCAAAGTTTACAGAGATGTTAAAAATAAAATTTATAAATTAAAGAAAGCATTATACGGTTTCAGAGAAAGTCCTAGGTCATGGTATGATTGTTTAGATACGTACCTAAAAAGCTTGTGTTTTATTCGACGTAAATATGACCATTTCTTGTATAGTATAATAAAGAAAATGAAAAAGTGTATTTGATAATTTTTGCAGATGATTTACTTATTTGTTGTAAAATTCAAGGAAAGTCAAATTTTATTAAAATTTTATTGACACAAAAATTTTAAATGAAAGATATGGGACAAGTTAAAACATATTTGGGAATAAATATATAATATAAACATGAAAATTATGTTCGGACATTAGACCAAATTGAGTATATTGAATCATTAGCTAGAAAGTATAACTTAGAAAATCAAAAATTGTATAATACTCCATTGGAGTAAAAGGATACCCTGGGATAAGATAGGTAAAATGCCCTGAGCACCAGATTTTCAAATAAATTAAATAGTAGTGTAAGTTTGACAAAAAAATCAAAGGTCTTAAATTTTTTTTGACCCTTTGCCCCTTCGTGGGGGTCAAAAAACGTATTTTTGGGAGTTTTTTGCCATTTATTTAATTTATTGGCCGCACAACTACCAAATCCTTTGCAATTTGGAGGAAAGCAGTATTATACATAATTTTTCAGGGGGAAAATATTTATGAGGCTTTTTAAGGCCATTAACCCTCTTATTAGATTCGACTTTTAAGTCGAATCTAATAAGGTCAAAACATGAAAAATTATTAAATTTTTTGTGCGGAGTGATGGTATAAAAAATTTTTTTTTTATTGAAGGTTAATAAAAGAAAAATTTTTAGATAAAAAATTTTTTGAAATGTTTGGTGCTACATTGTGAAAAATTAATTTTTTTTTATTTTTTTATTCAATAAAAGGACTTATAAAAATTTTATTGCAATTTTTTGTGGAAACGACCATATATATAAAAAAAGGTGGTGAAGAGAGAGAAATTAAATGAAGGGCAAAAAAGCCCCAAAAAACAGGTTTTTTGGCCCTCACGTAGCCTCTTCGTGAAATTTGGATTTTAAATTCACATATTTATATATATTTATAAGTTATTATATATAATATGGAGAAATTCCAATTGAACTCATATTTTCTATTGTCAATAAAAGCTCTCTTAGCATCGGGAAAGATTGATAAATTGCATTATGGGTGATTAAATATTTTATGGAAAAATCAAAATTCATTGAATTAAATCTTATAACTGGTTTTTGTAAACTAATTTTAAATGAATAGAGCATGTTTACTAACAGCTGAGGTATAGGTATAATTCAAATGTTACTGAACTATACAATTCGTTATTTTTATAACTATTATTCTAAACGTCAGCTATATTCTAATTCCCCATAAACAGGTTTCATGATCACATATCATTGGGAGAGATTGAAAATAAATCACCTTTTGAGTGCAAGAGAAAAACTATTAAAAATTAACGATTTCTATTAACCTATTTCTTTTTACCAAATTTTTCTTGCTTTGATTTTACCATAAGCTAACGTATTGGAATAAAAAAATGAAATTTTAATAATGCCTTTCTAAAAAACTATTCCAGAGTATTACCCGGGCCTAGCCAGGCCAAATCGCTAGGCTGTGAAACACACAGGCTGTGAAAATTATTATTTACATTTTTTTAATTGTTTATGTTTTTACTTATTTATATAAATAATTTATTAATATACACATTAAAAATTTATTAAAATAATTTTTTAGATAATTACTAAATAATGTTTTTTTATTTATTAATTACCATCCTTTTTAAATAATTAATGTGGAAAAATGAGAAATAATTATAATAATAGTAATAATAATTCAAATGAAATTTTAATAAATCTCTTCTAAAAAACTATTTCAGAGTATTACCCGGATTAAATCGCTGGATATAAAAAAAGGTTATTTTACAAAATATTGTGTAAGCTAAAACATATTTTTAGAAAGATAAAGTGGCAGGGGTCCAGAGGGGCGCAGCCCCCATGGTGGCTGCCGGGGCGAGCGAAGCGAGCCGATGGCAGCTAGTATATATATATATGTACTAGGGGGCTCTGCCCCCTGCGCATTATTATTAAATTTTTTGTGCGGAGTGATGGTATAAAAATTTTTTTTTTTATTGAAGGTTAATAAAAGAAAAATTTTTAGATAAAAAATTTTTTGAAATGTTTGGTTCTACATTGTGAAAAATTAATTTTTTTTTATTTTTTCATTCAATAAAAGGATTTTTTGTGGAAATTACCATATAAAATATATATAAAAAAAGGTGGTGAAGAGAGAGAAATTAAATAAAGGGCAAAAAAGCCCCAAAAAACAGGTATTTTGGCCCTCACGAGGAGGCAATGTGTCAAAAATAATTTAGGACCGTGGAGACCTAATATTTTTTGCCAAACTTACACCACTATTCAATTTATTTGAAAATGTGGCGCTTAGAGTATTTCACCTTTCTAATCCCGAGATACCCTTTGAAATATAAACCCAAGCAGTGTTTGTCAGACATAATTGAATATAGAAATTTAATCGGGGCACTATTGTACATAAGTTTAGGTACAAGATTAGATATCAGTTACAGTGTAAATTAATGAAGCAGATTTTAAAACTGTTCTAATGATACCTACTATAAATATGCCCTAAGAATTTTAAAGTATTTATATTTTTTGTAAAAGATTTAAAATTAACATTTAAGAAAAATTTAAATTCGAAAATAATTGATTTATTTGTTAACGCAGAATGGGCTGGTGATGTTCTGGATAGAAAATATACAACAAGTTATGTAATTAGAGTATATTGAAATGTAATTTATTGGAAATCAAAGAAACAAAATAGTGTAACTAAATCTTCGACAGCTGCAGAATATGTAGCACTGTCAGAAGTTGTAAGTGAGTTAATACTAATAAAAAATATATTAACATTTATTAATATTGAGATTTCTATTGAAAACCAATTAGTATATATAAGGATAATTAGGGAGCTATTGAGATAGTCGAAAACGATAATTTTACAGAAAATTCTAAGTACATTGATCATTTTGTAAACGAAAAATACTTGAAAGGATATATAATTGTAATTAAAATAAACCCAGAATATTATTCAGCAGATATTTTTACGAAATCTTTGGGTAGAAATTAGTTTGACTGTTTTGGAAAACAATTAAAATTGATTAAAAAATTTTTTTTTTTAATTTTAGGAGGTGTTATGAAATTTAATTAAATTTAAATAAGAATTTAATTCTAAAATTATGAAATATCATTTTATTAAAACATGATTAAAACGTAAAGGTGAATGAGCGGTAGATAATAAGATAAGTAAAAGATATATAAAAAATTTTATTATAAGTGTATTGTATTGTATTGTTAGTATTGAGTGTTGTCCTTAGTCTGTTGCTTATTGTTCATAAGAGATGTAATATACAATTTATAATATATATTTAATTGACTTAATTTTATATACATGATATTGAAATAAAGCATTCAATTATTTTAATGCGCTCGAACTATAACAGCTCGAGAGACAGAGGACCAGCAGAATACCCTGGATGAGGCAATGCACCTTATCAATCGCTGGATGTCAGTTCACGGACTCAGACTGGCAGTCCCGAAATTGGATATTTTCCTTCTGGATCTGAGAAACCGCGTCTCTCTAGCTATTACTGTCTATTCACGCCTATCAAACTAAAAAAATTCTCTATCGGCATATATATATATATATACTAGCAAAAGTTGGAGGGGGGGCTCCGCCCCCCCTGTATTGCATTTACTTTTGTTTCTATTGCTTAAGAAAATCATGTTTCACTGCACATTTATAATTATGCAAACACATTAAGAGTTTTCAGAAGAGCCTAGTTCTATCCCCAGTAAAGTTAAAATTATTAATTAAGGAAAAATATTTGAAAAGGTATTGGAGAGGCTATTTCTAATCCCGAAGATAATTTATTTCTTATGGAATCCAACAGAATCTAGCATTTTAGTATTAGTATCTCGTGTACTATTTTGGTATTCTATAGACTTAGAGACTTCAAGACCTATTATGAATCATGTTAGCCGGCTAGTGATTTCATAATTTAAACTTCGTGTTATTAACTGGATATGCAATTTTTTCGATATTTTTTGATCTAGAGAATTTAAGGTCTCATAATAAAAATTTATCAAATAATTTTCAGAGGGGCCTCTTTATAGTCTTAATAGTTTGTAACGTAAACAAATATAAATTGCAAATAATACAGTAATTTTTAAATAAAAAATCGTACATTTGATTCCTGGATATGCAAAATCTAGTTTTTCAGAGGGCCCAATTATTGGTTAATGATAATCTCGATAGACTAAATGTAAAAAAATTAATTTATGATACAACAATCATGTTTTTGTTTTCTGAATAGTAAAGAATCTATAAAATTTCTTGAATTTTTCTCTACTTTTTTTATTTTAATGCAAATTTTCGAAAAAAATCAAAGAAATGTTCAGGCTCTAAAAAAATTTTACACATTTTTAAAGAAGCGTCTGTTCTTTATGCAAATTTATCTGAATACATATAAATTAGTGCCGAATCGAGTAATACCAAAAATTTTATCATATTTAGAAGTTATTTCACTTTTTAAGCAAATTTTCAAAAAATTTTATTTTTTCCAAAAATAGTAAAAATTGAATATCTCCAAAAGTACGGTAACTGAGTTTCAAAACTATGGCCTATGTCACCCACTGACTTTTTTTCTATATTTTGATACTTCATTTTGACATTGATTCGACCCTGATGATGAAACACATACACACACAGACCCACAAATAGATGATTATAAATACCACAAAAAAAAAAAAATTTTTTTTAAATTTTCGGACCAGCTTCAGAAATATTTTATAAAATTTTAAAGATACCTCCGTTTTGAATACAAATTTAGGAGAATACGCAAGAATTGGTGCCAAATCGAATACTACAAAGTGTGACAGTAAATTTTTTCGATTGTCTCAAGATATTTTATTTTTTGTTAAAAATTTTTAAAAATTTTATCAAGTTCAAAAACACTAAAAATTGAATATCTCCAAAAGTAAGATAGCTGAATCGCAAAACTATGGCCTATGTCACTCGCGGACATTTTTTCTTTAATTTGACACCGGTTTTATATGATTTCGTTCACTGGTTTGGCCCTGATGATAATACACACACACACACACAGACACACAAATAAATTTTCAAATATATACAGTAGTAAGAAAGATATAGTAAAAAATTTTAAAAATATTTTATAAAATTTTAAAGATACCTCCGTTTTGAATAAAAATTTCAGAGAATACGTAAAAATTAGTGCTGAATTGAATACTATAAAGTGCGATACCAAAATTTTTCGATAGTATCGAGATATTTCAATTTTTGATAAAATTTTTAAAAAATGTTATTAAGTTCAAAAATACTAAAAATTAAATATCTCAAAAACTACGATAGTTAATCAGAAAATATAGGGCCTATGTCACCCGCATTTTTTTTTTCTTTATTTTGACGCCGGTTTCATGCCAATCGGTTCGGTGGTTCTTGAGTCATTAGGGTACAGACAAATAGACAAACAGACAAACAGACAAACAAACAAATAAATTTTCAAATATATATAGTATTAAGATATAGTAAAAAATTTTATTTTTTTTTTTTTTTAATTTTAAAGCAACGTACGTTTTTAATAAAAATTTAACTAAGTACGCATAAATTACATTTTAATATAGAATATGAATTACATTATAATATACACAGACCCACAAATAAATGATTAGAAATACCATTAAAATAAAAAAATGAAAAAAATTTTTTTACCAGCTTTAAAAATATTTTATAAAATTTTAAAGATACCTCCGTTTTGAATAAAAATTTCAGAGAATACGTAAAAATTAGTGCTGAATCGAATACTATGAAGTGCGATAGCTAAATTTTTCGATAGTATCGAGATATTTCAATTTTTGATAAAATTTTTAAAAAATGTTATCAAGTTCAAAAATACTAAAAATTATATATCTCAAAAACTACGATAGTTAATCAGAAAATATAGGGCCTATGTCACCCGCATTTTTTTTTCTTCATTTTGACGCCGGTTTCATGCCAATCGGTTCGGTGGTTCTTGAGTCATTAGGGTACAGACAAACAGACAAACAAACAAATAAATTTTCAAATATATATAGTAGTAAGAAAGATATAGTAAAAAATTTTAAAAATATTTTATAAAATTTTAAAGATACCTCCGTTTTGAATAAAAATTTTCTTATTTATTGACACTTTTGGGCTAATTTGATACTTTTGGGCCAATAAGGTACTACTGGACAAAACCGGCCCTTATGGGTCTAAGCGATTTTATTTTTTTTTATTTTTAAGCAGATAAATCAATTAATTATAAACCTATTAACGAATTTTAAAATAAAAGAAAAACAATATAATAAATATTTTTAATTAAAAGTAATTATTAAAATTGTATTTAAAATTTTACATTTGTTGTTCTCATGACTAACCCACTTTTTCAATCACTCTACGGGGGTTGGCGTGCGAAGCGCACAGGGGGCCGAGCCCCCTAGTATAATTATATACTTACTTGATAACCAAAAAAGAGCTTTGATAGCTCGGGCGGTAGCTCGTAAAATTTTCTATCTGTATGTTAAGGGTTCGCCGCCCAACTCAGATAAAATAATTTTGGTTTTTCTTTGAAAAGATTAAATTCTGAAATTATTTCTACCATTACTCTAGGACTGAGGCATCCGCATAATATTAAGAAAATTAGCATTATAAAGATTACGCAGTTCAAAATGCTTCTGGGGCACTCAAAGAAGTCACGGGATTTAGGAGAGTTAACGTACCTCCTGACCATAGGTACATTGCTGATAACATATATCACTACACAAAACATCAACTTGTACATAGCATAGTGTAAACTTTATCAAAAATCAAATATCAAAAAAGAAAATTAAAAAAAAACAAAGAGACCAAAGCTATTATCTAACTACGTACTTATTTGACAACCTAAAGTTTTTAACAAATTAAAATTCCTTACTTGACTATTATATACAATAATTTGGTTTTACCAAGACTGAACCACTCTGGCTCGGATAAAAAAATCCTTGAAATTATGTCTGGTTAAAATTTAGCATATTAAAATTCCTAATTAACTATTGTAAAAAATAATTTAATTGCAGTAGAAATCCCTTCTCCTCTTTCGTCAAGAGAGTAGTCCTAACATACCCTGCTTTTTTTCAGTTTTTAAAACTCCATAGCATTTCCGAAACCACAACCTTCGACCTACTGTTCATGCAGAGTGGGTGTCCTTCCGAGTAGCGCACACATTTACAGAATGTGTGCTCCATGGTATCTATTTCACCCAAATGGTGCAGACACTGTTTTTTGTCACCTACTTCCATTTCGACAGCCTGTCACGGAAATATCTAAAACCTGTCAAAAACTGAGTGAGGTAAGAATCGTCTTCTCGGTTTGGTATCCCATCCAAACCTTCAGATGAGAAATTAGTATGTGCGTGCACCTACCCTGCTTGATACTCCTCATTGTTGTTGCTATTTGGTCATTGTGCTGGAGCAGGTACAAGCCATTTAGCCATTTAATGCTCCTATCATACTTATCTTTGCGTTCCAATGCCAGCAAATTGTTGTGTATGACACTTGTTGGACCCAGTTCTCCGATACATACAATTGGATGGAATTTACTACAGACATATAGAGTCTTATTTAATCTGTATGTATTACGCCTGCCCTAAATTTTCTCAGATGACAATGACCAACTTTGCAAAGATACGCAGTCAAGGATTTTTTTGTATTACCTAGTAGACACTGTGTCAAAGATTTGTTTATCTTAGCCAGGGTGGTTAATCCTTGGTAATCCCATTTTATTCTACAGAGTGGTAAAAATACTACTAGCAATGGCCAAAGAAAAAATTATTCCTAATATTTATTTAATTTGAAAAATAAGATGACAGACAAATTCAACTTAAATAGAAAATACTCTAAATTATATAATTTTATAAAATGTTTAAAATTATTGTTGATTTGTTTGTTTTAGAAAGTATATCGTACAAATTTAAAAGTGAAAATAGTGCAATAGTATTAACTTTTCCTCCGAAGCAAAGACCACGAACAAGAAAAGATGTAATTGCATTTGGTTTTTTAACTAGTCTTGATGATGCTACTTTAATCCTAATCAACTCAGAATTGACAAAAAATTATCTTGAAATAAGTATTGTAAGTAAAACAATATTTCTTTATGATTTATTCTTCAAATTTAATTTACAACTTTTTTAACAGATAGTTAGTCAAAACTATTTTAATATTTTTAATAAATTTTTTTCAAACTTATTGGACAATAACAAATCTTTTTTTTTTTTTTTTTTTTATTAATTTGTTTTTTGTATAAATATTATACAAAAAATTGAGATTACACATGATTTAACATAATTACATTGCACATGAAGTTTAATTATATAAAAAGATAAAAAAATTTTTAATGAAAAACATAAATATATAAAAAGTAAAAATAAAAAATAACTGAAAAAACATAATAATATAATATATAAATTCAAAATAAAAAATATAGTAAGTATTCAATCTGTAGTGTTGGTAAGTGTGAGGATGAGTAAAAAGAGGAAACAGTTTATAAATAATTTCTTAAAAAATTATGAAGGAAGTTAAAGATGGGGGGACAACGAAGGAATACCCGATTGTCGTGAATCAATTTCTAGTAAGAATTTGTGTAAATTTGCTTTAAAGGAGCTAATTGAGGACGAGAATCGAATATTTTCGGGAATTGAATTCCAAAAGGAAATCATGTAAACGAGGGAAGAATTACTGTAAAAAGGATTTTTCGTGAGATCAACTTTTAGATGGGGCCTGTTTTTTGGACGCAGCTCTCAAGCTGGCGTATATATATTGATTTTATATTTTAAATAAGTAGGTTTACCATTTTGAAGTATGTTGTAAATATATGAAGCACAAAGATATTTAGCCCTTAATTTAACTTTTAGCCAACCTAGACTTATCCTAGCAGGAGAGGTCCTAAGAGGATATTTAATATCACAGACATATCGAACTGCCGCATTTTGCAATTTTTGTAACCTCACATATTGATGTTCAGGAAAATTACCTATGGGAAACATACAATAGTCTAATAAGGGAAAGATAAGAGCAGAAACTAACTGCTTGCGAAGGTTTTTTGTAATTAAATTTTTAAAATACCTTAATTTATAAAGGGAATAATTTACTGTTTTGACAACATGATTAATGTGAGTACTCCATTTCATGTCTGAATCGAAGAATATGCCAAGATTGTTAACTACTTTAGAGAGTTTTATATTTACACCACCAAAATAAAATGAATTATCAGCGTTATAAAAATCATTTACATTTCTCCTGAAAAGAATTATTTTAGTTTTATCTTTGTTTATAACAAAATTGTTTAAAGAGGACCAGGCTTCTATTTCCTTAATATCATATTGTAATAGAGAAATACCAAGATCAAAATCCTTATAGGGAATTTGAATATAAATTTGAAGATCGTCAGCATAAAGAAGCCTTTTTGAATACACAATTTTAGTAGCTAAGTCGTTTAAATATATAAGGAAAAGAAGTGGGCCCAACACCTAACCCTGTGGAACTCCACTTATGATTTTTTTTATGGAGGAGGCCTTATCATCATAAATCACTGATTGAGTTCTATCAGAGAGATACTCAGAGAACCAGCCTATAGCACTATCAGAGAAGCCAAAGACTGAAAGCTTCTTTAAGATGATTTCATGAGAGACCCTATCAAAAACTTTTGACAAGTCAATCATGACTAAAATGGTTATTAGATCCAAATGATGGCCACGACAAATATCATCATTAAGATTGGTCAAAGTGGTCTGAGTACTGTGAAATTTCTAAAATCCTGATTGAAAACTATCTAACAGATTTAGTTGGTTTAAATAGTCAAAAATTTGCTTATGCAGAATTTTATCAAAAATTTTAGATATTATACAAAGCAGTGATACAGGTCTATAATCACCAAGAGAACTAGGATTTGGAACTTTAGCTGTGGGAAGAATATTACCATGTTTCCAGGCTTTGGGAAACTTGTTCAATATGATTAATTTATTCAAAAGGGCTAAAAAAACCCTTGAAAGAGCAGGAAGACAAAGTTTCAGTACCTTTAAGGAAATGCCATCTGGACCTACGGATTTGGTTGAGAACTGTTTAAAAGCCCAATCTAAATCTTCCATTTTTATGCGTTTAAATTTAAAATTATTTGACCTCATTTGGCTTGTTGAATTTTGAATAAGAGAAACAGAGGGGAAGGCATTTTGGGTAGTTAAAAAATAGTTGTTAAATTCATCAGGAGTGAAAATTGGTTTTTCTTTTATAGAAGATTTAGTAAGACCCAAATGGTTTATTTCTTTCCAAAGTGTATCTGATGAGCAGTTTGTATTTAGCTTCTCAGAATAAAATTTGATTTTTTCGTCTGTGATTTTTTTATTTAACCTGTCTTTTTGAATTTTATAACGATCGTAACATTCCTCTCTACGGCTTCTATAGTATTTACGATAAGATTTATTTAGTTCCTTCAGCTCGTACTTTAATTCAGGCGTGAGCCACGGTAGGGATTTATTAATTAAAGTAAATTCTTTGTAGGGAGCTAACACATCAAGGACTGAAGTAATATTTTTAGCAGTGTTTTCCCAAATTAGATCAATATCGGAACTTTTAAAGGCAAATGCCCAATCGAATGCAAGTAATCTTAGCGTAAATTCATCTTGTGAAATACTATCTAAATTCCTGTATCTTATTTGGGCTAGTGGAGTTTTTGGAACAAAGATGTCTAAAGTAACATCAGTTAGAAAATGATTATTGATAAAAGGATGTTTTCCAAAAGATATGACACGATCATTTTCATCGACAATACAAAGGTTGATGAAAGAGTAGTGCTGGGGACCCTTATGAGTGGCATCGTGAGGAACTAAATTCAACCTGTTTTCAAAGATAAAATCGTACATTATGAGAGATTTTTGATGAAAGTAGTACATGTCAGCGTTGAAATCACCTAAGATTAATTTATTACTATAATTAGCTATGATACTAGATAAATTATCTAAGAATTTAATACCATGGTGGAATCTCGAATCAGGAGGTCTATAAACTACAGCTATGACTAGGTAAGAGCATGAAAGATCAATTTCACATATAAGGTACTCGGACAATTTTTCTTGACCAGTTTCTATACTTCTATCGAGAATACGGTATTTAATATTGCTTTTAATATATAATGCTACTCCTCCCGAACTCCGACCTTGCCTAATATTTCTAATTAAGGTATATCCCGGTATTTGAGCCATAACATCAGTAAAGGCACTGTGTAGCCAAGTCTCTGTTACTGCTACCGCGTGATATTCTCCAGACATAAATTTAGCGCGGACAAAATCCATACGACCTGTTTTACAAAGGGAGCTTGCATTGAAATGACAAGCTTTGAGGAGTTTGGGGGAGTAGGCAATAGATTTAATATTTTTACATTTATGATTTAGATAATTAATAGAGCTTACCGGTGATTGCTATTGCTGGGGTTGTTGACTGAAATCTTGTGAAAAAATAGGTTCATCAAGTTGAGAGGTGATTGAGGGAGGGGGTGATAGTGAGGAAAGTATTGGTATCGGGTTTTTTGGTAGATTTTGTTGAAGTACAGGTTGACGTAGAATAGTAGTAGGAAGTGAATTAGAGTGACGAGAAGAACTGTGAGGTACATTAGGGAAAGAGGGACGGTAGTTCAGAAGGTTTGGTTGTACATTGTGAGAAGAAGTGTAATTTTTATTTGGATAATTAGTCTGATTGTTATTTTTTGAATATCTATTTTGGGGGGATGAAGTATGAGGATAAATAGAATTATTTATGGGATTGCTAGTTTGTTTTTGATGATTGTGTGTAGAAGTAGAAGGTTTTGAGTGAATGTGAGAATGAAACATGTCATGTTTACGATGATTTTGTTGATTACTAGTTCTTGATAGATGAAAGTGAGCTTGAGGTTGACGTGTATTGATTTGTGAACGAAATTGGAGATTTTGTTGATGAGTTGAATCATTTATCTGAGGTTGAGCTATTTGAGAGAGCTGCTGTTGTTGCTGTGGTTGTAGCTGCTGGTTCTGTGGCTGTTGTTGTTGCAGATGATGTGCTTGGAGCTGTGTCTGTTGTTGCAAGTAATTTAGCGGCTGAATATTTTGTATCTGCTGTTGCTGCAGAGCTAGATCTGAGGATAGGTTCTTAGATAGATCTTCTAAATCTTTATAACCATTTATTAATATAGCCCGATCATCAGGTGCTATTTGAAGAAGAATTTGCCCTTTGTTGTGCCAAACTCTAAAAAGGCCAAAGGAACGTTTTAAGTTTCTAGTAGCAGTGAATAGTTTGTGCGTATCCTGAGGAAGCAACTCATTAATGTAGATAGAATTTGCAGACATGGAGTATTTAAAGACATCAGAATTTGTGATATTGCCACAAGATTTTTTATTATCTAACAAGCGTAAGCAGTGTGCAGAAGAATAAAAAGTGACTTGGACTAGAGAAGTGTTGCTTGGGGTCTTGGAATCTTTTCGATTTATAACTATAAACTCACATTTTGATATGTGGATATCACTTTGAATTAACGTACCCAGTAGTTTTTTATTCATCAGAACGATATTTTTATTGAAACTATGTTTTTAAATTTAGAAAAAATTAAAATTAAAAAATAAAAAATAAATAAAAATAATAAATAAATAAACAAAAATTAAAATTACGTAAAATTTTGCAAAAATGGGTTATTTCAGCTATATTAAGTGTGACCAAGCTTCATCAGTACGTAAATCACATTTAATATTCGTATTTTTTTTTGCGTAGGAAGTGGAGAAATGCGTTACGCATACTGTTCAGCATCCGGACTGACAGTTATGTAGGACTCGACTTAGTTTGCCGTTACCCACTAAAACTCCACTCCCGTCCTACCTTATGCGAGCCTATCCCGGGACCGTTTTCACATTACTTCAGGAGAGGTTCAAGGCCATTTAGTTCTAGTCGTGAACTCCATCTTTTGACTTGCGTCCAATACCTCACCAGTCTGGTTAAGAACTCCGTCGTTCCATCTTAATAAAATTCCGTTTTTTGTGCTGTCATCTTCAATAAAATATATCTTAGTTGAAATATAAGTCATTTCCTATTATCGTCAAAAGAGAAGGTAATAAATAAATATATAAATAATTAAATAAATAAATAATTATTATCCTACCATCTTCGAGTTATTGCGGTATGAAAAGTAATTACAGGAATGATTGAATGTTAGTGCAATACCTGCAGTCATCTGGATAACCGCAGTACCTCTCAATATTAGCCTATACCTTGGACTTCAGGTTTTTTGGTGCGGGGTTTGTACTCCACATACTGGCTGATTTTAGAACATACTTCTTTATTTCGAGCATCAGGCCAACCTCATTCTCAGGAATGATTTGACCGATATTAGCTTCTAATTGAAACTTTTTAGCAGCCCACCTATCGCATTTGAAGAATGTGTGTTCCGGCGTGTAGTGTTTGCAAGGACAGTATATACATTCAGCACTCTACATCTTCTGGATCCGAAAGAGGTAGGAGCAAAATAGTCCATGTTCGCTTAGGAATTGGGTCAAAAAATAATTAATGTCCCCATTCCCTCTCTTTATCCAAGGTGATATCTCTCCTATCAATCTCTTGGTCCATTTGCTCTCCGTGTAGTCGGTCCAATGTTTCTGCCATTTGGTTAGGCTGATCTGGCGCGAAGTAGCCTTTGTGCAGTCAATGCCTTCCCTCTCTTTGCTCAGATAGATATACTGTCTCTCAAAAGCCAGCAGATCTATAGAGATTACCCCGGCGATAACTAGATCTGCCTCCAAGGACACTGTGCGATAGGCACAGGAGATTCGCAGGGCTCCTTGCCTATGGACGCTCGTAAGCTTAGACGCATAACTGACCTTCTTTATGCAACCAGTCCGCATGTATTTCTCATGAGCCTGCTTAGCGCAGCAGTGAGCCTGGCAGCCTTCTCCGTGCTTCTCTGAATCTGTGCCTCTTCGTATCTGTCGACGTTCGTCATGCACCTCAAAAGAGATATATTGGTGGTCACTCGCTGAGAAGTCCTCCAGAACTTGCCAATCTATAATTCTAGCAGCTAAATCTTCTGATGCTAGAAATATATCCGGGATGTTCTGTCTGTAGCCAGGTCTTCTGAAAGTTGTAGTGTTACCTACATTTAGCACCGCTAAGTTGAGCCTGGCACACAGGTCAAGTATATCCTCTCCTCTGTCATCCGTTTTGGGCATACCCCACTCGGAAGCCCTTGCGTTGAAATCGCCTCTTGTGACAATTTTACCGGTCATGTACTTTACTGCATCTTCTAGACTGTTAAGTTTGGTCAAAGTGTCCTCTCTGGACTCATTTGGTGTTAAGTACCCACTTATGTAAGTAACACTTTGCGTCTTAATCCAGACAAAACCTCTGCCGAAGCCATTCTCTTGTACAAGTTTACTATCCAAATAGCTGCTTTCCCAAGCTCATCCAAAAACCAGTTCTCGGAGCGTGATCCAGCCCACTATTCACTTATAAGGAAAAGGTCCGCAGACTTCTCTTTAGCAAGCTGAAACATCATGTTTCCCGCTAAGGGGCTTGTGTGCACATTACCTTGTAGCACCTTTAACAGTATTTGGCTTGCTAGAGTCACTCCTTAATTTTACAAGAGCCCTCTGTAGCGCTTCGCACTTTCCTTTTCCAAGGTCGTGCTTCAATTCCTTCCCTTTTAGACCGAGGTCCAAGCATGCACCTTGCATTTGCTGCGCAGTCAGTTGCTTTGTAACCTTCTCCTCCGCATTTATAGCATTTTGCTCTCCTGTCGGGTCCGTTACATTTTGTGGCTGTATGACCAAAACGCAGGCATTTAAAACAGCGAGTTAATGGGGTACTTAACCTTACCCTGCAGTTCATCTACCCAATTTTAATACGCTTCATGTTGACTAGTTTAAAGGCGGATTTTTCATCAAGGTGAACGTATGCAGCCCTCTGCTCCCTTGCGTTGCTCTTAGAGATAGTCACCTTAGCTATCTCTACGTCTAATTCTTTGCCTTTCATGGCATCTAGAATATCAATCGGCTGGGTGAGGCAATCCAAGTCAAGTATTTGGATGACCCTTTTAGGAGCAAGGTCTCTTACTTCGACCTGTGCACCCAGTACTTTTCTTACTTCTTGTGAGAAAGAACCTATTTTGTAACTAGGTTCTTTTAGCTCGATCAGCACAAAGCCCGTCTTTGTCTTTCGCACCGGTCTTATTTTGGCACCGAAATCTTCTGGTTGGACCTAAGAGCTTATAGCTCCCAGGACTATAGCGTATGTTCTACCCGTAGGCAGTTTAATAGCTACAGCTCGGTCCCTTTTTTTAGGGATTTTTTTTTTCGTGGCTGCAGAAAGCTTATTGTTTGGTCTAAGGCGGCCCCATATGTGGCTTAATTCGCACTTAAGTTTGAAGAAAACCTTGGAGCCTCTTTTGGTGTGCCGTTTCCTCGGAGATACTAATGGATAGCATTCTGCAGCACACATTCCAGAGAGCCATAAGGTGTATGCAGCATACTCAATGACAGTGTATTGGGTTCAGCAGTATGCGTGTCCTACAGAGAAAAGCAAGGCATGGGACCAGTTTATAGAGCAGCCTCAATTTTTCTAGAAAGCTATGTCCAGTATCGCTGATTCTAGTTCAACCTTAATAAGGTGGTCTGAACTACCTTTCTTATTCCTCAGCCTTATGAGGGACCAGGCTTAGGACTGGTGTTAATGGATTTTAATAGGTTTTTTAAAGGAAAGTATTAGACTGAATTAAGAAATAAAAAGATGTTTTGTGTGAATTCGACTTTAAAATGATATTTATTTAATTTCAAAGAATCGAAAAAAATAATGCAATAAAGGAGCACGTTTTGTATAAAAAGAATGATGTGGTTATGTAACGCACGATGTTTGCCGTTCGAGAGTTCGGCAGCGAGAGAGCAAGCGCGTGCGTGCCGTGAAACTCGAACCCGGTGGCCACGGGGCAGCCGGTGCGGTAAGTACATAAAACGTGGTCCTTTAGCGCATGTATTATACACACACACTAATGAAAAGACATCTTTCTCTCTCTTTACAGTACAGCAATTAATAAAAGTTTGAGTATGAATACTGTAAAAAGAGAGTATACGGAAAAAAATTCTAAGTTGTATTGACAAATAACTTTGTTTAAATATGCCAACAAAGTATTTGTTGAATTGTCATAGTTACTTAGTTGATTCAAACGGAGTGAAAATTTTATTTAAAAAAAATTATTTTTTTATTTTTTTTTTTATTTTTTTTTTTTTTTTTAAATTAATTATTTTTTTTTTTATAATTATTTTTTTATATTTATTTATGTACTTATAGGTATATATTTATTAATTTAAAATCTGTTAAAAAAAACCGAAGAAAAATTTTGACTGATACTGGGATCGAACACGAGTACCGCGGCTTCCGAGACAGCGTGATTATCCATTCTGCTAACAGGACAGTTGTATTTAATAAAAAAATTTTAAGTACTATATGTTACAGATAATAATTTTAGAAATTATATGCAGAGTAAATTATACATACCCAGCGAAATACAAGTTAAAACTATCATAAATAATTTTTAGGAAATCCCATTTCTTTATTATAATAATAATGAATAATAATATAAGTAAAAGTAAATTATGCATACCCGCAGTGAAATTTATACATATTTAAAAATAATACTTAAAACTATCATTAAAAATTTTTAGGAAATTCCATTTCTTTATTGAATAATAATATAAACAAAAGCGCGCTGCTGAAAGAGAAGAGCATAATAGGATAGAAAGAGAAAGAATGAATAAATATTTTAATATAAAAGAAAAAGCATTGACCTAACTATTAAAATTAATCACATTAATGTTGTAGGTTGTTGGTTTATCTAACACTATGTTGATTCAACAAAGATTTAAGTGGTTAACTTAACAATTTTAATTTTGCTTGAATCAACAAAGTATTTGTTGGTTTAATGTTTTTATTTGACAATTCAACGTTTAATCTTTCCATTTAACAAACTTACAATACTAATCATATTTCAGTAACGTAATACGTTTAGTTTGTCTTATATTTTTTTTACGTGTATGTTTAAAAATGTCAAAAAACCATGTTTTCGCACAAACAACTGGTATAGCGGAGTAATATTCGTATATAACCCATGAAATTAAACCAAAAGTTTGACTTACTTAAATAAAAATAAAATTCGAATTGAGAGAAATTAAAAAATTCTCCCCTGCTTTTAACATGTGGCAGTGTATTTTTTCAAAAAAACAAGCTGCTTCCTTAAGTACAAAATTTAGAATAACAAAATAGTTACACTTTGCATAAAAATATAATATATATATTACTATTTTATGTTTATCAGTTTTAACTATGCTGTCATGATCATTTTTGTTTAAAAAAGGAAAGTATAGAATTAAATGTGAAGGTAAATCTAGTGGCCAAGAGTAAAATCGACTAGCTGCAAAAAATAAATGTCAAACTACAGGAATCCCTCGTTATCCGCAGTTTTATTATCCGCGGTTCACCGTATCCGTGGTAGAACCAAAATATCCAATCCCTTGTTTTCCGCGGAAAATTTCTTGTTATCCGCGGTTTTTTTGTGCACTAAAAAAAACGTCAAGAAGTATTTTGTTTCAATGTGACAAGGTTCAGATTCGAGAATATTTATAATTTTTTGCTAACCTACATTCATTTTTTTTTTCATTTTTTTTTATTTGAAGTTTATAAAATAAAATTGTATTTCGTAATTATAATGGCTCCATAATCACGGAAAACACTCCTAAAACCTAAGAAAACACCATCTCGCGCAAGGAGCGTCATTAATATCGCGGATAAACTAAAAATTTTGAATTTGATTGATAATGGTGAAAAAATTGTCATAATTGCAAGGCGTTTTGCAGTGAATGAGTCGTCAATTAGGACAATACGCGTTAATAAAAATAAAATCCGAAATAGTTCTCTAAATTTGGGGCAGCACGCCAAATTTGTGAAGGTTGTACGCGGAAATATTCTTGAGAAAACGGAGGAAATGCTCATGATTTGGATACAAGATTTGATACATAAAAATATTCTAGTTACAACTGCTGCTATCAGGAGCCAAGCGATGCTTTTTCATGGTTACTTGAATAAAAAATATGAAAAGAAAGAGAGTTTCAATGCAAGTAAAGGGTGGTTTGAAAATTTCAAAACGAGATATTTTCTTCACAGTATTAAATTTACCGGTATGCGCAAACTATTGTTCATTTTAATTATTTTTTTTATTAAAATTTATTTCCATACTCTGAAGGTGAGAGTGCCAGTGCAGATCACGAGGCTGCTCAAAGTTTTCCAGCTCAATTAGAGGCATTTATTTCCAAAAAGGGTATCCTCCCGATCAAGTCTTCAATGCTGACGAAACCGGTTTGTATTGGAAAAAGATGCCAAATTGTACTTGGATATCAAAAGAAGAAAAAAGAGCTTCTAGTTTCAAGGTATCCAAAGATCGATTTACTCTTTTATTTTGCGCGAATGCCTCGGAAAATTTTCGTTGCAAGCCTATGCTTGTTTACCGTTCTGAAACACCACGTGTTTGTGACAACATAGTTGTGAAAAAGCGGTAGAAATTTATGAAGAGTTATACAAGGATATTTTAAGACGAGCAAAACAATCGCGGATGACAGACTTTTTTTAACAGAAAATTTGATCCTGAACTTACTTTCATTGAAATTTTGTATTTTTTTAAATAAATTTACGTACTTTTAGGCAAAAAATCATTTTTATTAGAAAAAAAAGTTAATTTTAATATCATTTAAATTTCTACGAACGTAATCCCTATTTTCCCATAAGAGTAAAGTCTTATTATCCGCGGTGTTATCTGGGGTTATCCGTAAGGTTTTGTTATCCGCGGTACTTTTCAGGAATGTTTCCCCCGCAGATAACTAGGGATGCCTGTACCCGTGCCAGGATTATACTGCTACCCGCGGAATATCATAAATATTTCAAAAAAAATTCTTTTCTGTTTTTAATTTTAACGAAAATTTAAACCCAAAAAGAACTTTTGCTGGATTCCTAATGTACCCGTGAAAATTGGGACTTAGAAAAATTAACAGATTTTTTCATTTGTTAATTAACAAGTTAATTGTTTTTAACATTTATGAGCGAAATATATTTTCTTCATAACTATTAATTTGGTAGTTTTTATTAGATTTGTTCATTTAGTATTTATATTTTAGTAACTTTTGTAAATATATACTTTTTAACATCACGTATTAAGTCAATAAATTTTGGATGGTACATTTGGACTTTTCATAAAAAAATTATAAATATAGTGAATTTTATTAATTAATAATGAAACTTTCTGGTTTCAAAAAAAGAAATTACATGTTCTAACCTAAGAGTGGATTTATTTCTTGATTTAAAACAAGAAAATATATTAATTCTATTTTGTAAAACGTAATTTCATTAATTTCTGATTTTAAATCCAGAAGTTATTTCGTTACAGTTTTTGAGGATCTATTTTCTTGTTTCAAAACTAGAAATAATTATAGCTATGGTTTGCAAAAGAGAGGAAATCTTTATTCTGGTTTTAAATACAGAAATAATTTCACTCTTCTTTTCAAGCTTCATATTTTAAAACCAACAAATAGAATTCTCCTATGTTGTAAAACAGAATGTAGCTTATTTCTAGTTTTATATCAGTAAATTTTGTTAAATCTAGTAGGCAAATAAGCAATACATCTATTATCCATAAATACCATTTTACTTAATTATTGTGTCCTACCCACATAAATCTATAGGACGTTCATTTATGAGACTTCCAGGACGTCGTTACGGATGTCCTACTATAATATAATTTGTGAATTACAAAAAATATTTTATTTAAAAAAAATTTTTTATTTTTTTTTTTTTATTTTATCTTTATTATTAATTTTTAAATAATTTTTATTAAATATTAATTTTTATTTTTTTTATTTTATTTTTTTTTTATTATAAATTTTAATAATTAATTTTTTTGTTTTACTTAAATTTATTTTACAAATTTATTAAAATTAAAAAAAAAAAAGATGGAACTTCTAATAAATGTAACCTGCTGGAGCTTCGTATTGCAAAGCAAATACGAAATCGGTTCGGCTATTATTGCATACTCATAAATAATAGAAGTTTGACAATCATTTGCTGTGAATATTTATCTTTTATTTTGTTACGTTTTTGGGGGTTAGGCCAATTTGTAAGCAAATGGTATGATGATTTTCTTGATGTTGGTTGGCTTTCACTTTTCGGCGTCTTGATTTGGCTGGACCGTGATTTGGTATATTTTAGGAAGGAAAATTGCGGAAGTTAGGTTGTAAAATAATTCTACACTAGCGCTTTAAAAGTTAATTGAGCACTTTTATTTAGTTCAAAATATACGTACCAAGAAAGTCTTTACAATTGCACTAAAGGGTGGAATTTAGTGAAAATGCGCGACGATATTGTTGACCCGAAGTATGAGTAGCGCAACGGTGAGTACGCGGTATTACTCAGTCTCTGACACGATAGTTAGTCGTTCGTAGACTCCCTTGAAGTGGGCTCCCCTTGTAAAAGCTTGGTTTATATATTCGCGTGCTTGGGCGGTGCTAAAAAAGGGTATGTACGGATCAAACTCAACTTCCCCTCGTTTAGTATTTTGATAGGTTAATGTTAGGGTGTTTCCATGATGGCCGACTAAAATAAAACGTTCATTGGTTATTCTTACTTTGAGGGCTATATATTGATTGGAAGGGTTCGCGTCCATCGTTCTTTTATCCGACCAATGTCTTTTAATCCACGTATTGATTTTTAGGGGAATGTTTATTGTTACAATGTCTAGGGTAAATTATTATGTGTCTAGCGTTTTATAAGTATGATTGGAAAAGTAAAGATTTTATATATTAGGGTGGCCAATAATTCTAAAAATGTTCCTCTGGTCAATTGCTTTTCAAGTCCCCTGACTTGCGCCATCTACCGGGTAGCAGGAGGTTAACAGAATTTTTGGACACCTAAGTCTTTCTTGGTACTTGTATAGTTATAAAGGTTATATTATTACATTTTTAATATTCATCAAAATATAGTTTCACATACAATATTTATTTTATAGGTTATACAATTCAATTTTTATCATAAGTATACATAAAATTTTAGAAAAAGGTATTTGATAATGCGATTACATATTATGATTTAAATTTATATCTTTTATATTTTTAATTCATCAGTAATTGATTAATAATTATTGTCTGAAAATTACTAAAATGTTTTTGATATAATGAACTTTAGATTTCAAAATTACATTGATTATTATTTTATTATTTTTACTATTAATTAATTTTCTAGTTGTACATGAAGTTATATATTTTAAACATTAAAATTTAAGGATATATTTAAAGTTTTTAGAATAATATGTATTCTAAAACATATTTAGATAAAAGGTATAATGTTTTTATTTATTTGTATATTTATATATTTAATACAAGATTTCTATTTAAAAAATATATTAAGATTAAAATAATGTGTAGTAATTTTTATAACATATAATGCGGATCTTACACTATTTTAATTACTTTCAATCAAACTACCGCACTACGTTGAATACTTTAAATCAAGTTACCAAGTGCGCTTTACATTTATGTGGTCTTTCACTAACGTGAAAGCGCTAAGACATTTAAAAGGTACTTTAACTCTGAGCGAATGCAATGTATTATAATTATTATATATAAAACTAATATCAATAAAAAGTTAAGAAAATTGTAAGCTCTTTTTACAAATAAAAACTGCTATTTAAATTACAGTTATTACGTATAATTACTCGTATGATATATTTTCAGTGACGTTCCGTTATGCCGTCTACAAAATGAAAGTATATGTGCGCGCGGGCTATACTCATAGACATATAGTATTAGACTCTTAAAGCCGTATGCTTCCTATAAGTAGAATGTGTTTCCTTATAGAAAGAGAAAAAAACTATTCATATGCAACGGTCTTTGTTTTCTCGCGCTTGCGATATATAGAAGATATAGATATATAGAATATTGCGGAATGAGAGAGAGATTAAGAAAAAAGAGAATTTTATACAAACTGGTCAATAAAATATTATTTTTTACTTTTATAAACCATTGGATGTTGTTGATTTTTTTAACCTGATTTTTTTTAGTGCTTTTTTATTATTTTATATTAGTTTAATTAAAAGAATTCATTAAAAATTATGTCTATCTGTATAGTTTGTAAAATAAATCAACAAGGAACTTATGAGAGAATAAGTTATCATACGTAAGTTTTAATTCATTTTTTAATAAAAAATTTTTTTTATGGTGTTATATATGTCACAGTGTTATAGAATAGTTTGTATTACAGGCTATAATACGGATTATAGAAAAGTAAAATTTTTAAAATCATTACTTTTCTATGATACTGGAATTTTATGTGTCATAACCTATAATCCGTATTATAGCCTATAATACTAACGCTCTTTTGTATCATAGAAAAATGAAAAATAAAATCGTTTTCATCATTTCACTACCATTCAATTATTTATATACGTACGAACGAGGTAACTTTAAATTCGCTATAAATGAAAGAAGACTTAGAGGAAGCATTGCAAGAATAGAATGTTTTACAAATGTTGGATAAAGATTACAAAGAAAATTATCAAATTTGTAAGGAATTTAATAAAATATTTTACCACCAGGTGCTAGTTAAAACTTATTATGTGAATTATGAACAAGAAAAAAAGAACTTAATGATACTCATAACGATTGGCTTAAGCGTCAAAAAAAAGCAGCAGCAAAAATGATAAATATTACACAGTACAATTTTTTTGTTATAAAAATAAAAAATAACGTGTACTAAATCTGTACAAAAGATAGAATTATCAATGATTGGTTCCCAAGGACAGAACTGAAAAGATGCGAATCAACATTCATTTGTAAAGAAGTTGTCCTTAAAGAAAGTATAACAACGTTAAGAAAATCTGCAGCTAAACAATTTTTTTCTGGTGGTCAAGGATGTGTTTAGCAGATAACGAAAAACTTCACCAAGAAGCAACTGCGCTAAAACAAATTGTTCCTCAATTGAAAATTATAAATAAATTACAAATAAATTTTATTACTTCAACTTATGTCAATAGATTATTATTTATGCTTTTAATACAAAATTTGTTAATATCTTAATAAATTATTTATAATAAAGATCTAAAGATGCCCTTATAATTTCATACAGTATTCTGTATGAACAAAAGCACTTTTATTTGATATTTCCTGTTATACAATGCTAATACATGGTGCAGAATCTGTATAAAACTAAACTGATTTGTAAACAAATTTTGATCAATTATATTATGTTTTTTCAGATTATGTACCAACCTTTTAGAACTTTTTACTAGGGTTTCAAATTAATAAGAATTAAAATTAATTTTTAAATTGATATTTAAATTAATTTTAAGAAATTAATTAATATTTTAATTTTCATGAAATTAATAACTAAAAGTTAAGGACTTAAACATTAAAAATGGGCTTATTTTGGGGTTGAACTTAAAGGCTTTTTTATTTATAAATTTTTCTGCTGCTTTGGAGGATCATGACTTGCACTTCTTCGATTTTGGATATTTTTTAAAGAACTTATTGAAGATTAAATAATTTTATCTTCTTTTCTAATAAAATTGTCATATTCACTGGCTTTTGTAGGTTTCTTTGATTCACATATGAATGGGCTTCTGGTTGTTATTACGAACTGATCAATTGATTTATTGATAGCAGTGCTAGTTTTAGCACTTTATGGAAGTAATTTTAAATCCTCCAAGAAGGAATCATTCATTTTTACAGTTTTATGACAGCTGTTAATATGATTATTAATTTTTAGAAATTTTATTGCAGCACTAAGTTATGAAATTGTTTGCGTCACCAATTTATAATTTTGTTTCGTAATTAAAAAATAAATACTATTGATATTATTTTACAATAAATTATTGATTAAAAATAATAACTCATAACAATTTTATTCATTCAGTGACAAGAGGAAGGCTTCTTGATAAACAATCTCAAGAGATATAATGAGCCACTTATGTTCAGTGTATGTACCAATTTTAGATCTTCAAAATTTAGAAGAATTTTTCTTATCTCGAGCTTCGGCAGAATATGAAGCTCAGATGAACAGTGAAAAATTGGTTGTACAATCAAATTAAAATAAAAAATAGGGAACTTCACATTATCAGGAAATTGAAAATTTGGAATGAAAAAATAATTTTTTGAAATATTTGAGTACTCTTTCTATGAAACTTAAATTAAGTAGTATCTAAAAAATATCAAGTAATTTTTTTCAATTTTTGTAAAAGTTTTACTTAAGTTTCATTACATTAAAAACAGTTTTTTATTTTAGCATGGTGTTACAAAAATTTTTGTTAATACTTGCTTCTGCCGTAGATATTTCATTACAATTGTTATAGATTACATTTTAATGAATATTACATTAGTAAGGATAGCCGCTTAGCAGCTCCTTTCACTTATCAACACTGAAGACAAAGTGATCAATCTTTTGCTGCTGAAAAGTGACAAGAATTAACTAAACAAATTAATTCTACATTTGAATTTTCTTTACCAAAAGTAAAAATACATTATCAATTTTGAAAGAAAATGATGATAATCATTTACAATTAAAGAAAAAAGATTCTAATTTTAGTAATGATTCTGGAAAATTAAATTTAGAAAAAAAGTAATTTACCTAAAAATAATAATTTGCCAAATTCTAAATTTTGTAAATATAATATTAGAGATAAAAGTGTTTCGCCAGTTACTTCAGGGATAGAACAAAGTCATGAATCAGAATCTGATATTAAAGATAAAAAATGTACGTCTAATTGCTGTATAGGATAAAATATTACTAACATAATATTTAATTACATAATATTTATTTACATAGTCTTAAAAAAATAAATAAGTATTATATATACATAAAATAACAAAAATTGTATTTAAAATATTTAATTTTATTTTAAAAATATATTAATTTTAAAATTATGTCTATATCACAATCATATTTTTTATTTATCATGCATTTGAAAACCTCTCATCGCTTACAAAGTATATGCTGAAAAGTAAATTTAGAATTCCTACTTTCGCTTCAAATTCTCTTGATGATTTGAATACTCTAAGCGATAAATCATTCTTTGAAATATTTTTCTCAACTGTCTGTACCAGGCTAAACTATGTCTGCATAAAAGTTATCGCTATAGAATTAGCATCACCAAATGAATTTCAATTCAAACTTGCAAGCGAAGAAGAGATTCCAAAAACTTGCTCTAAAAGATTGTGGCAAAACGAAATAGAAATCTTGAAAAACACATCAATAATCATGGAGCATGCAAAAAATAATTTTTGAATATAGTATATGCGATGTAGTATAGGATGGGATTTTATCCTGACTGTTGGATCTATGACTGTTAGATTATATTCAAGAAATGCAGCGATAATTATGTAGGGATTTTAGGTAAAATATGAAGTAAGAAATGTTAAGACACTTTAAAATCAAATGATTTTTTTTATTGCAAGATTCTTACTTACAGTTTATCGTCGAATATTATGTTTATAAAATATTTCATTTTTTACAAACACATTTTCTTTCTTTGAAAAAATAGGTCATACATAAGTATAAAAACGATATGAACTTTTTTTTAAACATTTTGTCAGTCTGTGGAATTCCATTTCAATAAAATTATACGTATTTTAATTTTAAGTGCTGTTATGGCATTAAAATGAATATACTGTGAAATTTAAAGCTGGTGTTATATTATGATTTTAATGACTTTTGACTTTCTCCAAACCTGAAGCTTAACTTGTTTCAACTGTATTAGCCCTAATAATAATACCTTGTGTAGCTTAGCTATCTCGGCTGCAATAATTGATTTACCTTGACCAGAACTATTTAATAATGCTGGATCATCACCATAACGTAGTTCAGATACTGGAGGTTCAAGAATTTCAGGTGTATTCGGATCACTACTGCAGATAGCTTGATTATTGGAAGTTTGATGTTTTTGAATCATATGTCTTATTAAGTAACTGTTACGTACAAAAGTGCTTCCACAAATATTACATTCATATGATGAATTAGCAGTATGAGTCCGAATATGTTTGTTCAATAGAATTTTAGAAGTAAATATTATAGAACTTGTTCACAGACCAATGAATCCTCTGCGAGGTGACTCTGACGATGTACACACAGGGATTTTTCAGTAGCAAACCGCTTTTGACAAATGTTACAAGCAAAAGGACGTTGATCACCAGTGTGAACTCTACTGTGGGTATTTAAACTAGATTTCTGAGTAAATGTTTTGGAGCATTTTTCACATTTAAATGGTCTTTCACCTGTGTAAGCTCTCATGTGTACGTCTAAATACGGTTTCCAGCTGAACCTTGCCTTGCAAACCGAACACTCGTAGGATTTCTTATCTGTTTTAACGTTCATATTTATGCTATACACAATGCTTTACCGTAAAATTTATTTGCCTTTTTATTTATGAAAATAATTACGAATTCCAAATAATTATCATTAATAAACAATTACTATAGTGCTTTGTGTGCTTGAATATTTTACCATATAACACGTGCTATACCAATTATTTAGGAGTCAGCGAACAAAAAAAAAATAAGCTATAGATTGCGCGCGATATTCAAAGAATACAAATCTTAATGAAATTATATTATATGTAAAAATAATATTTGAAATGATTACATAAAAATAAATAAATTAAGATTATTTGAAGCATATACAAACTATCTTCATATATTTTTAATAATTTTTTTTGCAAAAGACTAATCTTAAAACAATAATAAAAAAATACATTTTTATTAATATACCGATAAATAAAATTATTTATTTACAGTTACTCAAATACATAACCTATATTATACGTTCTGTGTAAAAAAAAAGCATATTTTCGGCCCTACGGATACAGCTACTTTGCCCTATATGCAAAACTATGTTCGCTACGCTCGCTTGGGCATCTAACTGTATGCAAAGTCAATACTAATATTTTGTCCCTTGTTTAAAAAATACCTACTTCAACCCAAGCTTAAAAATTTTTTAAAAATGTGACAAAATATCTTTAATATCTATAAAATAATTTAAATAAAAAAAAAAAAAAAAATAATCTTAAAGATATCCCTGGTGCAAAAGTTAACGTTAAATTTAACGTTAAAATTTAACGTTAAATTTTAACGCTAATTTTAACGTTAATTTAAGGTAACTTTAACGTTAATTTAAGGTAGATTTAACGTTAATTTAATGTTAAATTTAACGTTAAATTTAACGTTAAAATTATCGCAGAAAATTCAAGAAAAAAAATCTTCATAATTTTGCTAATCCAATTGTACTTATTATGGAAATTACCCTGATGCTTCTTTTAGCATCATTGCTATTTTTTCACAACTAATTTTTTTGATCAAATTAATGTTCCTTCTAACATTAAATTTAACATTAAATTTAACGTTAAAATTCAACATTAAATTTAACGTTAAAATTCAACATAAAATTTAACGTTAAAATTAAACACTAAATTTAACGATAAAATTTAATGTTAAATTAAACGTTCAAATCCGATATTAAATTTAACGTTACTTTTAACGTAAAAAAAGCATACAACATAACAACCAAAGTTTTAGAAACGTTTTTGAAATAAGCCTTTAAAATGTTTCAAATGTCCGTAGAAAAACGTTTCCAAACGTTTTATTAATATATTTCAGGATGTTTCATCGGCTCCGACTTTTTTCCCTTTAAAATTGCTTTTTGGCGTATTTACGGACATTTGGTTAAAAAAAATATAAAAAAATTTAGCATTTTCTTCATTTTTTTATTTTATTAACAGATCAATGAAATACACACAAACACAAAAATATTGACAATTTATTAAAACTTTGTTTCGATCAATAACCTACAGCTGTTTTAGTAAAATCATTAGAAATTTCTGTAAATAAAAGAAAATATAAATTTTTTAGCTATTATTCTCTATAAAAGTTTAAATCTGAATAAATTGCATTACCTCTTTATTTTTTCAATTATATTGTATGATCGTTTTAATTTTTTGAAAATGTAGTCTGAACCTCAAAAGTCAGCTATTATTAACTGCAGATGTGAAATTTTCAATTTAACAGTTTCGATCAGAACTCCATCTTTTCCAAAAAAAGTTTTATACCAGATCTCCAATCAGACTCTCAAAAATATTCATTTTTTCTTGAGAAAGTAAATTTCCAATCTCTGAAGATCAAAAAAAGTAAAAATATAGTTTTTTAAACTGTGAGATTGCTGCGCTTAAATTTTTCTTAAAAATTAAGCAAATTCTTAAAAATGAGTAATTTAAGGGACAGTAAATGTTTTTTTGAAAATCAAATTTTTTGTGTGCGCATAAATCACATTATATACACTGTGAAAATTTTTGTCCTGCTAATTAATATCTGGGTAGTAAATTTATGCTACCGAGATAAAAAGGTTACTACCTATATAGTAATTACCAGATTTTACACTATATGTATCAAGAGTATCAAGTATGTGTAAAAAATTTTTTTTTTTCTTCGAAATCTCCTCTTTAATTTTTAAACGCGATCTTCTCGAAGCAGGCTTTCTTAAATTGACATGCAAGTTCGGGCGATAACTATTTCACCGATTTACCTCAAGTTTGATGAGTAGTTAAAATACCCTGCCAACTAGCTGGCACTGAGGTTCCTCAAACAATGGGCTGTAATCTTAATTTACAAAAAATATTATTGATTACAAGCATGCAATTATACATATATTTTTCGTTTTTAGTAGCTGGTAAAGTAGATTATTAAGATCATTTTGTTATTAAAGTGAAAATTCTAGCGTCCATGGATTGGTCGCGCCGGCGTTAATGGATTTTAAATCATTTTTGCATAATTAAAAAGAGAGAAATATAAAAAAAGCTAATTTTATTTTTTTTTATAAAAGAAATGGTTGGTAACGATGCGAAAATTACAAATATTCGCTCAATTATTATAAAAAGATAGGAGTTTTTACCAGAATTTATAATAATTTCTTATAATTTATTTTATCAGTGTACTTCTTGCATTTGACCAATCTTCCGCAACAATGATAATAATAATAATAATAATATTTTGTAATAAAAAAAATAGCCACATTAATTGCTTCAAGATTTTAACATTATTTATATTATTTCTATTAATCTTAAAACAATAAATTATTTAATTCTATAAATTGTTTGATTCTTTAAAAAATGCCAATATAACTTTTAAATCTTAATTTTAAAATGCAAACATAACCATTTAATATTTTTAGGCTGTTTATTATTGTTTATAATTTCATTAAGCTGCATACATAAATAAACATAGCAACGAACAAAATAATCCGAGGAAGTCAAAAAGAGGCAAGATTTCCATCATTTTTTCTTGTGTTATAATTTATATCAAAAAAAAAAAAAAAATTGTGATCGGATACAAAAAATTACTATAAACTAAATTTTTAAAACTTGTACTCTCATTAAAATAAATTAGATATGTCAAATACGAAAAATAAATTTGATGTTTTATGTATTTTTTTGTAACGAAGATTTTAGAGAAAAAAATTTTCAAAAAATTAATTATCAGACTCAAGATATCGAGTAAAAACCATACTTTCAAGTATAAGTACTTTCATGGAAATAAATGAGGTATTGCATCCAAATTAAAAAAAAAAGAAAGTATTTTTAATAAAAAAATTTTTGGAAAAAAAAGTTAGGTATTCGTTCGATAATAAATTGTTTTGGAATATCACTGGTTACAATATTTTAAAATATTAGTACTTTCATAGAATTAAAAGAGGTATTACACCAAAAAAATATTGCAATTTTTTTTATTTTTCTTTTTTTTTAATTTAGATAATAAAAATTTTGAAAAAATTAAGTATCAATCCCAAAAAATTACCCCACGTAAAAGGATTAAGCTTAATTTTTGTTAATTTTAAAAATTAAGTCTTTTTAGGTTAGTCCGTAAGCTTAATTTTAAAAATTAAGCCTTTTTAGGTTAGTCCGTAAGCTTACTTCAGTAAGCTTAATCCAGTAAGCTTACTCCAGTAAGCTTAATTCATTAAGCTTAACCAAAATTAAGCTTAATCCTTTTACGTGGGACTGTAAACGAGGTTCTTAAAACTAGTACTTCCATGGAAATAAATGAGGTACTACGTCCAAAAAGAAAAAAAAGTTTCGTATTTTTTGTATTTTTTTGTGAAAAAAATTTTAGGAAAAAAATTTATTAAAAAAAAGTATCAGATTGGAGATATCAAGTAAAAACCATACTTTCAAGTATAAGTACTTTCATGGAAATAAATGAGGATTCACATCCAAAATAAAAAAAAAAAGGGGGGGTTTGAGATTTTTCGATAAAAAAATGTTTGGAAAAAAAATTAGGTCTTAATTCGATAATGGTTTTGAAATATCACTAGTTACAATATTTTCAGATAATTGTACTTTCATAGAATTAAATGAGGTATTCCAAAAAAAAAAAAAAATATTGCAGTTTTTTTTATTTTTATTTTTTTTTAATTTTGACAAAAAAAATTTTGAAAAAATTAAGTATCAGATCCAAAAAATTACAATAAACAAGGTTCTTAAAAGTAGTACTTCCATGAAAATAAATTAGGTACTAAGTCCAAAAAGAAAAAAAAAATTGGTATTTTTTGTATTTTTTTGTGAAAAAAATTTTAGAAAAAAAAATTTCAGAAAATTAAGTATCAGATACGAGATATAGTGTAAAAACCATACTTTCAAATATAAGTACTTTCATGTAAATAAATGAGGTATTACATCCAAATTAAAAAAAAAAGGGGGGGGGTTTGAGATTTTTTGATAAAAAAATGTTTGAAAAAAAAATTAGGTCTTAATTCGATAATGGTTTTGAAATATCACTAGTTATAATATTTTCAGATATTAATACTTTCATAGAATTAAATGAGGTATTACACCCAAAAAAAAAAAAAATATTGCATTTTTTTTAATTTTTCTATTTTTTTAATTTTGACAAAAAAAATTTTGAAAAAATTAAGTATCAGATCCAAAAAATAACAATAAACAAGGTTCTTAAAACTAGTACTTCCATGGAAATAAATTAGGTACTACGTCCAAAAAGAAAAAAAAAATTTGTATTTTTTGTATTTTTTTGTGAAAAAAATTTTAGAAAAAAAATTTTCAGAAAATTAAGTATCCGATTCGAGATATCATGTAAAAACCATACTTTCAAATATAAGTACTTTCATGGAAATAAATGAGGTATTACATCCAAATCAAAAAAAAAAAAAGTACCTCGAGATTTTTTGGTGAAAAAATTTTTGAAAAAAAAATTAGGTCTTAATTCCATAATATTTGTGAAATATCACCGATTACATACATACGTACACACACACACACACACACACACACACACACACACATACACACACACACACACACACATACAGACTTTTTTTAAAAACAGGTTTTTTAGCTTCCTGGGGTCCCAAAACGTGCTTATATGCCAAAAAATAGAAAATCAAATTTTGACCTAACACAATGGTTCCTCTTTGAGGAACCAAAAATATATTAACATGGAACATGTTTATAGGGAAGGAGTACTTGAGACCTTGAAAATTAAGGGGGGGGGGGGGTAAATTTGTCCTACTTAAGGGGGGTGGTCAAATTAGTCCTATTTAAGTGGGGGGTAAAATTTGTCCTATTTAAGGGGGGGGGGGTCAAATGAGACTTGGAATAATTAAGAGACTTTGAAAAATCTAGACTTCAGGACTTAGGATAATACACGTTTATGGACTTAGAATAATATCGATTAAGGGACTTGGAATAATTCAGGTTTAGGGAATCAAAATAGTTTAGGTTTAGAATCTTAACAGCTAGTCAGGTGATACTTATAAATTAGAAAATTAGAAAAATGTCTGTAAGATTTGTATTATACTTAGTCCTCAGCTGTAAGTAAACATGTTCCATGCATTTAGGTTGTGTTTACACAAACCAGTTATAAGTTTTTTTAATGAGCTGACTTCGAAATTTTTTTTTTTTGAAGTTCTCGAAAAGTTTTTACAGCCTAGGGCCGAACTTAGCTAAATTAATACCTGAATCAAAAATAATCTGTAATTCTCTCAAGGACGCACTGGCCAATGAATTTCCGAATAATGGTATATTTGCATTTCTACGAGAAAATACGTTTTATGAGCACCAAAAATGAAAAAAAAAAAAAAAAATTGAGTAGGCCGCGACTACCACCATGATTTTCTGGTAGTTTTTACCCTATAAAATGCGAAAAAACGTGAAAACGGAATCGGCAATAGATACCAAAAAGATTTTGCCACTCATATGTCAAAAACCGTGTTTTTCGTATCTGAGCTACCCCAAATTTTCAAAATAACTTTTTAGGTAAATAAAATTTAAAAATCTAGATAAAAAAATCTGAAGGAACCTTTCCAGAAGAAAAAAAAAATATCTTTTTACGATGAAACTTTGCCAAATTATCGTCAATTTAAGATATTCTACAATCAGATTTAAAAAAATTATTATTTTACGATGAAAATCAAGCTAGTTATGCATATTTTATGTTCAGAAACAGACTTAATTCAATAGGATTGCTATCATTTTTAAGACAAATTTCAGCACTAACATGCATAATATTTGCTTGATTTTCATCGTAAAATAACAAATTTTTTTTTTAAATCATATTATTTTTCCCTGAGTATTCATTTCTTTTAGGGGAATTGTTTCTTTGAAAATTTATCTTTAAAAAATTAAGGATAAATTTTCAAAGAAAAAATTCTCCGAGCAAACAAACTATAAAAAGACCCAAACCCACAGTTTTGAATCCACCAAAGTCTTGGCAATGTTTCCCTCTTCTTGGATTTTCAATTTTTTGTTAACATTTTCTGAAAATTAGGTTTTTTCAAAAAAGTCGGATTTTAACCTGTACTGCCCTTTAAGAAAAAAATTAATTTTATTAAAAAAAACACCATCTTTTTTTTTTCATTTTGTACCAAGAACTTAATTTTTTTCTATGAAAGTTCTTATATCAAGAATTATCGTTTTTACTCGATATCTACAATCTGATACCTAATTTTTCTAAAATTTTTAAAAAAAACTTTTTTGATAAAAAAATTTAAAAAAAACAATCATTTTTTTATTGTGTAGTACTTAATTTCTTTCTATGAAAGAAAGTTAATATCTAGAATTATCGTTTTTATTCGTTATCTAAAATCTGATACTTAATTTTTCGAAAATTTTTGTCTCAAAAATTTTTCTTTAAAAAAATACAAAAATCTTTAATTTTTTGTTCTTTTTGGATGTAGTATAATTTTTTTCTATGAAAGTATTAACTTGATATTTTCAATTAGATAATTAATTAATAACTACGCCAGCTATACCAAAAACTGTCTAACAGACATAATTAGCATATAAGAAGATTAATGGTGTAGAAAAATTTACCTTTTTATTATGTGAAAAACTTAATTTTTTCCATGAGGTGCACGATTACCGACTAAAAGACCCAAACCATTGGATATCTGAGACTTTTTTCTAAAAAACTGTAAATGTAAAAAAAAAAGAATTAAATATTTTATAGTATTAATTTAAATTTAAAATAAAACCCCGGGCGAGCTGGATACCGCTGAGCACACCTTTTTTGGGTGTCCTCGCTTCGCTGAAGGGCGACCGCCCTTCGATGAATGGAGGCCGGAAGTAGTCGTCCCGGAAATGCTGCGCAGTGCCGCTAACTGGTACAGTGTGGCAGAGTACGTACGGGCGACACTGATTGGAAAAAAGGAGGAAGGTTTCCTCTCGTAGGAAAATCTCCTCCTTTATTGACAGGGTATGGCGAAGAAATGCCTGGGCTGCATTGTTTCTGGACCGAAGTAATACCTAAACAGGGAGTCCCGGTCCGGATTCTATGATATTGTCATAAATACAGGAGGGTGGGGAGTTTAGTGGGTATTGTAATTCCTCAATCGTGTATATCTGGGCAACCCCAGATACAAATTTGAGGTTGAGTCCCACATAACCATATAGTACGCGTGTATGGTATGCGTAAATGCATTCTCCTCGTCCTACGAAAAAGGCCCCTTCTTGAAGGGGCCCAAAAAAAAAAAAAAAAAAAAAAAAAAAAAAATTTAAATTTAAAATATAGATAAGTTTGTAATTAATATTTAAAAGAATCTCTTCATCAGCCCTTAAAAATTAGACTTAAACTCTTACCAATTTTTTTTTTGATTCGGATAAGTCAAACTGGAGATGCCCTGCACATCGTTTTTTCTTAATTTTTTTACTTATTAAAAAGATTCCTTTTTGATTGAAAGTAGCTTTTCCTTATTCACAGAACCAATATTTTTGACAAATCTTTGAAAAAAAGTTACTGAAATTTCAAGGTTATCTATCCAGAATTTCTGAGTAAATAGTGGCAGCCTACAACGAATTCTCTTATTTCACTAAAAAAATCTTCCTTGATTGAATCTCTGAAAATACTTCACAAAAAATATATAATTTTTAATATTGTACCTATTAAAATTCAGCTAAATATATTTTTTTTGTATACATTTAAATATTTTTTTTTTACTGATAAAAATGCAACTAACTTTTTGGTTAAGTTTGTTTATATCCAAGTTCAAGTTCATTAGCATGATATTAACTATGTTCACTAACGTCTTATACCCGCCGCATCAATGTATATCTTGTGGACTTTAGGTAAACCATAAAGTTTTGGTAAAACAGTATCAGTTTGTGTGAAACTGTGCTTATTGTATTCTTTCTGCAAGAAGCCGTTAACATTACATATTGTAAGAAAATCTTTGGTGTCCGTGCGTAGATCTTTTAGTTGTTTATTGTCTAATTTGGCATAAGTAGTTGTGTCATTAAGTAAATAATCTATTTCCTTAAAATAGTCAAAGTTTTGCAATGCAACGGTCATATTACCCTTATCTGAATTGGTAAAGAAAATGTCATTATGGTCTATAAGGAATGACTTGGTTACTTCCTAATTTTTCAAGAATATTTTACCGATGGCATTAATGTGTGTATGTTGTTATTATTAAGATAGTGATTGATTTTGACTGTGACTTTAGAATATAGGACTACCAATACTATTGATAACGACTAACTAAAAGAGAACTAAAAGAGAAACATCTGTACTTATAGGTGAACATAAGGCTGACATAGATAGAATCATCAAAAAGGGAAAGAAACTAGCTGAAGAAAAATAGAAAATTAAGAAAAGTACAAGAATCCTTAGAAGTATGAACAAAGATAAGAATTTCCCAACAATACAAGCTCCTAATGACAACGATAACATCGATAATACCAAAAAAAAGAATGAAGAAGAAGAAAAAGTTGTCACACAACACTACATTGATACCAAGCCCAATTTTAAGTGGAATGATTTCTCTATATTAGACAGAGAACCTTCTTATCATAAACGTAATATTTCTGAGGTACTTCACATAAACACACAATTAAACCCTATCAACCTGAAAGAAGATTTACAAGGTCTATTCAAACCGTATTTATCTGTAATTTATAAAATGATACATGCATGCATTGCTTACATATAATAACCGTACGTTACCATGCCACCATACGTAATCATCATGTCATATTTCTTTATTGATTAAAAATCACTGCATAATTCTTTAATCAAATACCAATTGATGTCGCTACAAGTACCATTTTTTAAAATATATTTATATTATTATTATTTTTAAACCGCATCGTTTACATTATTGTTATAACTGTTAACTGTATTGTTATAATTGTTTAATAATTGCAAACATATTAGGTTAAATTATTTTTATGTATATTTTTTACAGATTTTTTAATCATGAATATCAAGATTTTATGTTTTTAGACGACTTTAGGTTGCACTCTCCTAATTTTATGTCAATAATTACTATATTATAAGTAAGATCAATATCAGTTATAAATTTAAAATTAAACTCTATGTATATTCAAATTAATTATTAATTTTCGTAGATTTTGATAGGGGTCTCAAACAAAGACCGATACGTCAATAAAAAACAAATAAAATCACAATTTACTCTATAAAAGGTAAAAAAAAATTATTTCTATGCTGTCCTAAGTTTAACTTTTATAAATAATTTTTCTAATGAACGAATATTGAGGAAAATATTTCTAATTTAAAAGTAATAATGATAAAAATATTTCTAATGATTTTTAAGGAAGCAAGATTTGTCTTCTTAAGTGATAATAAATGATATTGCATATAGAATATAAATTTATCACCTTGCTTCATCCATTGACTTATGTGTCATAACATATTTATCTATAATTATGAAATAATCATTATTTTATATTTTTTTATTCTTCCAGGGTTTACCACTTTATTTGCAGAACTTAATTTTGCGAATGCAAAATCAAAAATAAAAAACTGTAAAGCATCCGGAAACTTTAAAATATTTGCAAAAAGTATAAGATTTCACTTCAAACCAGCTTACAAAACTTTAAGGAAATTTGGAAATAATTTCCCTTGTGAATCATCTTTTGAAAACTGAGGATCAACCTGGAATTCTTGTAGATTTTATCAATTAAGTAGGTGATATTGTCGAAACTAATTTGGAAGAAGTTGATGCAGTTGTAAAGCTATCAAAAACTAAAAAGAAAACGGAAACAAAGTCAGCTAAAAATGAAGTTAATAAAGGAAATATTATCAATTCTTCAGAATAGCCACAATTATGCGATGAATGGGACTGGTCTGATGGCGTTTTGGAAAGAGATAATAAAGAGTTGGAAAAAATTTTTAATGAGTATGAAAATAAAGTAAAAACTGAAGAACAAGATAAATTTAAAATTATAAGAATGCCTGTCATCGATTGCACTAGAACAAAAACTGGTTTTCTAGGATTTTATATCAATCTCTACAATTATGAAAAGCTAGCCAAGGCAATATTACAGCAAAAAGAAATTGAGTTTGTACTGAGTTACAAATAATCTCAAGACCATGTGGAGCTTTTTTTTTCATTACTGCAAAGCATGAATAGCTTTTATAATAATCCAACGGTCGAACAATATCTGGCTGCAATGAGAAATATACTGATCCACGGTATGGAAATATTATTGCTTCCTACAACTTATTGTTTTCCTCAGTTTTCCCTTTAAGGAAAACAATTCTTTGCAGAGTAAAACACCAATGCACCTGATGAAATATCAATTTCAGTGCTAAAAACCCAAACTTACACCATCCAATTAAAACAGACTATGACTATATAAAATCACATGAAAAACATAAGGATGATACCATAAAAAATCTTATCGATGAAGTACATGTAATAATAAAACATACAGCAGGTTCCGTAGTAAGGAGTTTAAAAATTAACCATAAAAATGGTACCAAAAATTATGTTTGGAAGATAGTAGTAATAAATCAAAACTGACAGAATTAAAAGAGGTTTGCTGAATCCCCCACCTGCTATAAATGAAATTTTATTGTGCTGTGAAGCTGCTATTAGAAATAACATAACAAAAATTCATAGCGATGATATTAATAATCAATTGCTGACAGATACTGATAAGTTATTGTCAACAGATACATTGAGTTGCTTAAGTTATGAACCTGATTATAGATATAAAATTATAACTGGAATAATACAAATATCCATAGACATTAGAATGGTACACGAAGATGCAAAAATTAAAGACATTTAAAGGAGAATGAGAATGAGGAATAATAAAATAACTCTTTTTCTTGGTCAATAAATCGTTTAAATTAAAAATACTTTAATATATTAATTCAAATTATATCAATCGATTAATTTATTTAGTGCAAAATTAGAATAAATACTTTTAATTATAATATTATAATTTCAGATGGCCATTGTGGAACTCTTGGAAGCGGACGCTTTACGCCTGGCCAAAAAGGGTAAAATCCAGATTGGCTGGGCATCTAGCAGGGTGCGACTTCGCGCGTGAGGCGCTGTTTCAAATGCCTGGGCTACGGACATAGTCAGTATGTTTGTAAAGGTCCGGACAGAAGCTAGGCGTGCCTTAAATGTGGCAAAGATGGACATAAAAGGGCAGAATGCAGCAAGGATAAGCCTAAGTGCTTCCTCTGCAAGTCCAGAAAGGATAAGTGCTCCACGGAGCACTATCCAGGAGAGGGAAACTGCCCCAGTTACCGGGAGGCTCTGGCTGTGGCGAAAAACAGGTGTCATCGGAAATGATCAAAGTTCTCCAAGGGAACATGAGACATGCCCGGGAAGCTGGTGCACTGTTGGAGCAGATTGCCCGCGAAGAAGATTCAAAAATCCTCTTACTAAGCGAGCAATCTTACAACATGAACCACAAGTACTGGGTTTCCGATGACGCTCTCTGCTGCGCCATATGGCTTCGAGGCAGAGCCCAAACGTCCCTATCCCAGACAGGAAAAGGGAATTGCCACGTTTGGGCCAAGTGCGGAGAGACGACTTATATAAGTTGTTATCTCTTCCCTAACGACAGCTCAGAGGTGCTCGCTGCAAAGCTAGCCAGCATCGAGAACACGGTACGGGCGGCAACTGGTAACGTTATCCTTGGCGGAGACTTCAATGCCAGGGCCCTAGAGTGGGGCATGCTGACGACCAACCTAAGGGGACAAATGGTACTCGAAATGGCTGCTAGATGCAAACTAGTGGTCCAGAATAGAGGAAACAGGCCCACCTACGAGAGGGCAGGGTGGGGTATCTCTATCCCAGACATAACCTTCGCAACAGAAGCTGCGTCTGGGAGAATAGGCGACTGGAGGGTGATGGATGGCTACAATGGTAGCGATCATAACTACATTGCCTTCCGGGTAATGGAAGGAAACTCACAACGTCCTCCCTACAGGAGGCGTCCCCTTGGCTGGAACGTTTGAAAGATCGACGAGGACAGATTCGAGGAATACCTTCGAATCGAGTCAGCGTCGATCCCCGCTTGGCGAGGAGGGGCTACAAGCCCACGAGAGGCCGAAACCCTGGTTAAGAAAGTAACGTCTCTATTACGCGGGGCTTGCGATGCCTCGATGCCTCGCCGCAGGCCCTGGAAACGGAGAAAACCAGTGTACTGGTGGACTCCCGAAATAGCTGAGCTCCGAAAGGAATGCCACAGGACGCGACGAAGGGCCCAACGAGCACGGGACAGACCCGAAGCTGCTCCGCACTCCCAGGTACACAAGGACGCCAAACACCGACTGGCCAAGGCCATCCGTCAAAGCAAGGCTCAATGTCTGCGTTCATTACGCGAAGACGTAAACAAGGACCCCTGGGGCCTAGGTTACAAAGTCGTAATGGGCAAATTGAACCGGGGGTCCGACAACATGATGGACGCGGCGTCGACTGAACGGATCGTCGGTGCTCTCTTCCCTGAAAGGCCCATCCGGGAAAACCCAGTTGAGGTGATACCCAGGGAGGAAGTGCCGCTGTTCAGCGAAGGCGAAATGGTCAAAGCCATAAAGGCCATGAAAAATGGCAAGGCGCCGGGGCCGGACGGGATACCGGTGGAAGTGCTCAAAAGAGCGGTCAAAGTAATCCCTGGTATCCTGTTAAGCATGTTCAATGCTTGTTTGGTGGCTGGAGTATTCCCAAAGCAGTGGAAGGTGGCACGTCTCGTGCTCTTGAACAAGGGCAAGGAGGGAGCCCCGGACTCTCCATCATCTTACAGACCTTTGTGTATGTTAAATACCATTGGTAAGGTGATGAAGAGCTTGCTCCGGGCAAGGCAATCGAGGAGGGCGGTGGTCTCTCTGAGGAGCAGCATGGTTTTCGTGAAGGGCATTCCACGATAGACGCCATTCGGCGTGTCGTGGATACCGTAGAGGCTGAGAGGGAAAAGCGGCCTGCAATTCGCAAGGACGTCCTTCTGGTAACGCTGGACGTCAAAAACGCTTTCAACTCGGCCAGGTGGGATGACATAATCCGGTCCCTCGAGTACCATTTCCGGATACCCAGGTATCTGGGTAGCGTACTAAAGGATTACCTGCGGGACCGGAGACTGCTCTACGACACGCTCGACGGTAGGCGTGAAAGGGTTTTGAGTGCAGGCATCGCGCAAGGTTCGGTTCTCAGACCGGACCTGTGGAATGCCTTTTACGATGGCTTGTTGCGCGTCCACCTTCCGGAAGGAGTTTCCCTGATCGGGTACGCCGACGACGTGGCCCTGACCATAACTGGCAGGGACATGAAAGTGACCCAGGAGAGGTTGAATCTAGTCATGAGACGGATCACCCTCTGGATGGGTGATCACGGGCTCCAGCTTGCGATCCCAAAAACGGAGATCGTACTGCTGACCCGTCGAAGGGTTCCTACCGACTTCGATGTAATTATCGACGACGGCGGAAACCCTCACACGATCCGAACCAGCACATCGGTGAAATACCTGGGAGTTCAGCTTGATAACAAGCTGACTTTCTGGGAGCAATTTCAGAGGTCGTGTGAAAAGGCAGCGTCGGCCGCATCCTCCCTGTCAAGGCTCATGGCCAACATTGGGGGACCCAAACCAGGGAAGCGGAGGCTCCTGATGTCAGTCGTCAACTCTGTCCTGCTCTACGGATCAGAAGTCTGGGCGAAGACCACAGAAACTGCCAAGTACAGACGAAAAATATCGTCGGTACAGAGGCAGGCGGCAGTGAGGATCGCCTGTGGATACCACACGGTATCTCTAGAGGCGATCCAGGTTGTTGCTTTGGTGATACCCATTGGCCTGCTAGCGTTGGAGCGGAAATTCATCTACGAGAGCGTAGAAGAGCGCGAAGTGGCTTCCACTCGCGCCCGCTTCAACTCTATGAAAGCATGGAACAAACGATGGAAAAAGAACCAAGAGAAAAATGCCCTGTGGACGCGCAGACTGATCTCAGACCTGCAGGCATGGATGGGACGACAGCATGGGGAGGTGGATTTCTACCTTACCCAGTTCTTAACTGGACACGGGTACTTCCGTGTCATGTTGAAGCATTGGCATAAGGTGGCAACAAAGGAGTGCTTGCACTGTCCGGGCGTGGATGATACAGTAGAGCACACACTTTTCGAATGTGTTCGCTACTCGGAGGGGTGCCCGCCCTTCCCGATTTGGAGGCCGGAGACGGTGGTCCCGGAAATGCTACGGAGTTCCGAAAATTCGAACAAAGTAGCAGAGTACGTAAGGACCACTGTTAAATATTACATTGTATAATAATACACATATTAATATAAGTTTATAAGTATGCGTGCGTGTGTGCACAGAGAGAGCACAGAGTGTAAGCGCGTGCCTTGAGAAACGGCGCACAGTGCCGGCAGTCTTAGGACAATAGTCCAAGTAGCAACACGTAATTTTTATAATAAAGTTTAATAGTTATTTTTGCTACTTAAATTAAAGTATTTTTTTACTAAGTTATTTTATTTAACCATCACCAAAATCCTAATTATTCACGCTTTATACAGTCCACAACTAAGCTATCCAACAACCACCTTGTTGGAGAAGAAGGAGGAGGGCTTTCTATCGTAGAGAGCTCTCCTGCCCCTAGGCAGGGGGGAAGGCAGCGGCCAGCTGCCTAGGCTGCGCGTCCCAAACTGAAGTTATACCTGAAAAGGGAGTTCCGGTTTGGGACAAACAAGCGCGGGGGGTTTAAAGTGTGTTTATCCAGTAAGAATCTGGGGCGTAGCCGGCGACCGCGTTCGCCGGTGGTTTCCCAGTTGTACACTTTGTAAAACTGGGCGGTTATGGAAATTTGCGGGCCTTCAAGGCCCGCAAACACTCCATGGCTGATGTAAGATTCACATATTTCCCTTAAAAAAAAAAAAAAAAAAAAAAAAAAAAAAAATTATAAATTTAATTTTAATTCAATATTTATAATTATAGTTTTTTTTACCGTTTTTTCACAATCACTGTTTCACTGATATAGAAACTTAACTAAAAATAGTGAAATTTTTACCTAAATTATTTTGTATTTTACTTTTGTATGAAACATTGTTTTTTAATTTTTTTTTGAATTGCATTGTATATTTTTGGATTATATTATATTGTTATTTACTATATTATTTATAATTTATTACTTTAATATTTGAATATTTGATTACTATATATCATTATAAATTTCTTAATAGTATCTATTTGTTAAAAAAAAAAATCGGATTCGGCTCGCAATGCAGTTGTATGCACGAGTGAGCGTAGCGAACGAGTGTAGACAACATTGAAAGTAAAATTGTCTACAATTTTTCCCGTGTTAAAGACATTTTTCAGTTTTTCATTAAAAAAAAAAAAAAAGATCGCCCGAAAGTAAGAAAGTAGGTCTTTTTTGCAGCCTATAATGAAAAAAATATTTTCCAGAAAAATGTTCTGTATTTTTATTAACTATTTTTGCTATTTTTTTATTCGCATTCAAAACTTTTTAATGTAAAAAATTATTTATTTTACAATTATAATTGGGCATTATTTAATTTTTTTTTTATTTATTATTAGGTTTGTGGGTTATTTAAATAAAAACACTTATTTATATTTTAATATAACACTCAATGTTTATTCACGTCTAAATCCCAATCTTAATAATCACGTCTTAATTACACTAAAATATAGTTAATAATTAGTTATTATAAAATGTCGAACACGCCTATACAATATAGAGAGAAAGATGTCGATACGAAGGTTGCTATACAAGCACTGAGAACTTCGCGTCCCTTTCTTCTCCACATAGTATAAAGCGGATGTGATAGAGAGCGCCACATTCCAACACTCCCTCCCGATCTCGAGCACATCCAACAGCTAACTACTTATCTGAAACAAAATAATCAAACACATATCAAATGAATATTATTAGCTCATCTAAATCAAAAACACTCTTTTACAACACACTCTAGAACACAATCTTTTTCACATCAATTTTGCGCCTAAATTTATTGCTATGACATATCTTTAACACAGACATCACAAAATTACGAGATTAAGTAATATCATCATCGAACCAAGGAAAACAGTCGTTATTATTAGTTTTGACGTTAGTTTAAAGAAACTGTATTTGTAACTTTTCTTTTCTAATATAACACATCATAAAATATTGCACTTGACAAATTTATCAGATTAATTATAGTTCTAAAATAATCTTAATACAAACCTGCTTCTCAATTAAGTATTTTATAATTCATAATATTCGCAACCAATTAGTTTTGAATGTACACTCAAACACATATAACTCAAAGCTACAGATTTACTTCTTTAAAGTAATAAATGAACTATTTGATAATAGCTTAGTTGTCTCCTAAAAAGTTAATTTCAGTTTCATTAAAATTTTCAGTACTCATCTAAAATCCTTTTGCAATATAATAATCAGCCATTTTCTTTAATAAAGATCATTTCATTCCTTATGATTTTTGTAAACGTTTTCAATTTAATGCCAATGTCATAATATAATTTTAATGTGTCTCGTCTAATATAACTTTCATTTTCCTTAAGTCATTAAGAAATTGTTCATACTTTTCACAGACTCAAATGATTAAAATATCTTATTTCTCTGAAATTCTTATGGAAACATATCTTTCTTTCCATTTTATTCAGTTCTGAGTTGACTTAAATTTTATACTTTTTCACGTCATTTTAAAGACTCTTCTTAAATCATTTTTATATATTTGAACATTGTGTATCATAAATAATTTAAAATTCTTTTCTTTAGTTTAATTTTAACTGAACCACACTATTACTCAAAATTATTGCTGCGTCTAATTTTAATAAGTAATTTTAAAATTGTCATCAATTAATGGGTAAATTAGTCCCACTTTTAGAGTATGTAAATAAAATCATTCTTAATCTTCTTTAATGAAAGATACTTATTCTATTTCTTGAGACTCATCTAATTCTATCATAGGTAAGAACTGCAAGAGTTTAGATTTAAATTTATTTATCTACGTCGTTAATAAAGGCTTTTCACGTCCATTCAGCTTATAATTTAAATTTCATGTATTTATCATTAAATATTTTATTTTTGTAGAATATTTTGATTTCTAGTCTTAAATTTTCTAATTATCAAAATCCTCTGAAATATAGTATTTTCATCTTTTCTATTTTTCTCGAATCTGAAAAATTAATTATGCTACCTAAATTCGATGAATTTCATTAATTGTATTCTACAAGTTTAAAAGATATACGTTTTCTTTTCATCTTGTAAAAGACAAATTATATGCAATTTTATAAGACATAGCTTGCTACAATATCTACTCTCCCCATCTATTTTAAAAAATTGCATTAATTTATTATAATGATCAGATTTTTGATCAATTTTATTTATCAATAGATAACAAAATTTTCGATTTTAATTAAAATTTTGTTAACTTTGTTTTCTTTTACACTCTCCCTCCGTTCTTGATATTTCAAATAATTCTCTTTAAATATCTCATCAAAATTTTATGAGTCAAATTTCCTTATTTAAATCAAAACCTTCTCGAGAATCATCTTTTCTACATTTGAATAGTATCACATATTCATAAACTTATCTTGATTCAGATCAAAGGGAAATTCATTCACTAAAGTACTTCATTAATATAATAATATTTATAAATACATGTCTAAAGTTTAGAGTTTATTTCAATGCAGTCAGCATGTTTTAAATTCTCAAGGAAGTTCAAATCTAAAATGTAACTCCGGTAAAGATTTTTCTCATATTAAAATACGAATCATATATCATTAATGATCATTTATGAAAAATCTAATCGTCAATATATAATAGTTCTAGGACTACAAGGTATTAGATTTTCACATCTTATTCTGCTATTTATTTAAATATTCAGTAAATTAAATATCTTGATTTGACTTCGATTCAGGTAATACACGTCAATATCTGGTCTTATACCATATTTTAGTGATATCTATATGGACTTCACAAACACATCCTTATTTCGTCTATACTTTTGAAGAAACTATCACAATATAAAAATTAGTTAGGTGTTGAGATTAATAATTTTTCTAATAAATAAACATAGAATATCGTCGATTTCGTGTTGATATCGTATTAACTCATCTATTTAATTCATAATTTAATTTTCATAATTCGCAATTCATATTTAATTTTGCACTCTTCTAGTATTTATCTTAGAAATAAAATTTTAAAGTTTTCTGACACGTCTTAAAACGCACATTTTTATTTAAAATAAAACTTATCTTTGAATAGTTATGCTAATAAATTAATTTTATTTTCTGAAGAATTTTAATTTAAGTTCAGTCTTATAACCTTTCTTCGTCATTGAGAATAACTCATCAGAAACATTTAATTATATGCAAGTTAGGATAACTTCAAAATTATAGTATTTAAATCTATCACAATTTATTGTACAGTTTTATTTTGTACTCATCTTTATTTCTCACTTTAATAATATAAGTAGACGATTTCAGAATTTGCTCTTAAAGTATATTGTTTATTGCATACTCTTATCTATTTTATTATTATAATGGTCACCATATTTAATTCATTTGTATGTTTTAATATATATCCACAAAATAAATATAAAGAATATCATACTGAGGTATGAATTTGGATATGAATTTAAAATATTCAATTCTTATTTGCTAAAGAAACATCTAAATCATTCATAATTTAGTATAAATACTCCCTCCGATCTTAAGTACTCAGTTGTCATTCTCATTTTTATTCAATATGTCATAAAATTGTTTTCAACTTTATTTTACTAATAATGTAGTAAAAAACAAGTTAAATAAACGTAGTAAATTAAATCCTTTGATTTTTCATTAGACAGATATAAGTCACTTCTTATAAATTTATTAATTGTTAGTAAAGTATCACATTCCTTTTCACGTCAGTTGTAAAAAAATTTTACTATAACGTAGATTTTAACACATTTTTGCTATTGGCAACAAATATATTAATATTTATCTTTTTATCGATCTTCAACAGCTATTTTAGTGTATTTTTACAATAATTATAATTTCTACATTATTCGAAGAACAAATACATCAAATTTATTATTTATATTACATAAATAGATGTATATTTCAAATACAGTTAATTTGTTTTCCAAACAAGAACTCTCATCTTTAAAATATAGTCGAATTAAATTCTAAAAAGAAAATTTAATTTCAATAATTTTCATATATTCTATAAATTGAAATATTCTAAATCTTATTCTTCAAATTTTCCAAATCTTTTATCTGTTGATTCAAAATTACTATCCTTCATATAATTTTATAACCTCAAGATAAAGTTTTAAATTTCTATTTTATTAACATTTATCTTAGGAATAAGAGTTTGATCACATTTTAAACTATCACATCAAAATATGAATCTAATTTTTAAATTTTATTGTTTAGTTTTCAGACATATACATATATTAAAACAAATGTTTATAATATATAGGTTCTACAAAACTCATATATAAGAAAATTTAATTTGTGAACAAAAATTTATATTGGCTTATAGATTTTGACAAGATAGTGAATTCTATAAAGCCATTCAATTCTTAAGTAATAGATAATTAACCCTTGGTAGAATCGGAGCAAGCCCCAGACATTCCACCTTTTGCAAAATTCAGTAAGTAATCTGACTTCTTTATGAGAAGTATACCAGATAATAAACTAATATTACTCTTCAGAAATATTGATACCACATCTATTGAATTGTATTTACTCAGATCAGCATTTATTTCAATCTATAATATCTTAAGCTCATCATCCTTAATTGTTGTTGTGATTTATGTATTATGACTTATGTATTATTTACATTATTAAGTAATAAACCCAATGTATTAATATTATTAAATACTTAATAGAATTATTTAAACTTATCGTCTTATCTTCAAATTTTCTAATTTGTCAATATCTCATTTTGAAAATTATTTAAAAATATTTTCACATTCTGTAAAAATCTACTTCACTTACTGGAGGTATAATATTATATATTAAACTTGATAAACATGTTATAATATCATAATTTATTTCTAAATGGTCGCATCTATAGCCTTTTTAATAGAATTTTTTTTTTGAAAATAGTCACATCAATAATCATTTTTACGAATTTAATTCGTGTAATTGCCACATCAAGAATTTTATGCTCTTCTTTGGTATCTTGGTCATATATTTTAATTTTCAATCATTCAACATCTTTAATAATTTCCAGCCTTTTACAATATCTAATATTATCAGATTTATTTATTCAGGATCCTGTTAATTATTATTTTATTATTTTTATGACTTAACTGCAGTTTAATATCATAAATGTCCAACGCTTTTATAGTTAGTAAACTATTTTCTTTTAATTGGTGGGGTTTAATGGAACACATCTCTCGTCAACTCATCATTAACACATAATAATTTAGCATCTCATCTCATCTTAATATATTCTTTTCTTAATACGTCTCTAAAACTTTTCTAAAATTTTAATGATATTTCTCTTCTATTTTCAATCTCTAATCTCATCTTTGATTTCCATTTCTAATCTCATTTTCCCCCTCCAATAATATTCGCTGGATTTTAAAGGTAAAGGCTGTTTTTTTTTTTTTTTTTTTTTTTTTTTTTTTTTTTTTTTTTTTTTTTTTTTTTTTATTATTTCTATTCAAAAACTTTTATCTAAATTAATTCTGATCTTCATTTAATCACATATAGGTAAATAAAATAAGGAAATAAACTTCTAAGTAAATCAGCTGAACACAAGCATGATTCTGAAGTTCATTTATGACCTCTTTTATTTCAAATATTAAGTTTTATTTACCTTGTTATATTTAAACCTTCCGACTTCTGTATCAATCAGCTGAACACAAGCATGATAAATTTAGAAGCGAATGACCTCTTTTACATCCGAACACAAGATAGTATCAAAGATCACCCTTGCAGACACATAAAAAATTAAGAACACATTAAAATTTTACAGTATCTACAAACCAGCAGTGTTGAATTTAAGAAATATTTAAATATTTATAAATATTTATTTGATTATAATTTATTTTAACACATCTTGTTAAGAAAAATTCAAACATTCCATCTCGATCAAATACAATATCTTAATATCCTAATTTCATAATATTTAATGATCGTGAGTAGGTACCTATATTAAATTTTTAAATACGTCACTATAAAAATTTAATGTTTGCTTAGATCTAAGACTTTAATAATTTTAATTTTTAGTAACACTAAAAAAAATTTAATTTATTTTGTGTTTAAAAACCTCTTTATTTCCTTCTCTTATACATGTATAAATACTGCCTCATCTATTATATTTAATATTATATAATGGTAAAGCTTCATATTCTCATCAATTTTTCCATAATTTAAATAATTTTATTCATAAATGCATTATTTTTAAATTTTATCATCAGTCAAGTTACATAGAACAAAATATTCTAAAAATTTTTTGCATTAAATTTAAGGTTAGGCATACACGCGCTCTTACACGCAGTGCACATACGTGAGCGAGCGCATATATGAACCCCTATAAAAATTGTATGCAAATATGAGTATGGATTACATGTACATGTATCCGCTTCGAACCACTCAAGCACTCACACAAACAAATTCGCACCTCGTGAAAAAAAAGTTTATTCACATCAATTATGGGGGCATGTTTTCTTTATATGCATGCATAATTATATATTTAACTTTTTATACTTAAAGTATATAAAAGACAAACAATCACGCCTTATTTAATAATTTAAAAAATCCACACATCGAAAATTTAAATAGTTCATTTTGTGCATGGCCCTCAAATATAGAACACATATATAAGAAAGCACACACACACATACAAAAGAATGTTTCCGCATAATAAAATATCCACTCATCCTATTTTCAATTTTCCTGGTCTTTTACATGTATGTAATAAATAGTACATAAAATTAAAACACTCCGAACTCCAAAATTTAAAAAAAATCATTCATATACTCTCACATACAGGACACATGTATATTCGAGTATTGATAACTTTCATAAATTTTAACCGCCAAAAAGTAGCGTCTAAAATGCGCGGCTAACATTTTATGTATATGTTACGTGATTAACTCACACACACACACACATATGCATTTATTAATACATAAAAATATTATTTTTGGCCATTAAACACACCCACACATACACATTTCTAAAATTAATTTTAATTTTAATGAAAATTAATTTTAAAAAAAATTTTTCGTCATTTAAAAAAAATTTTATGATAAAAAAAATTTCATTTGCACTAACATGCCTTCGGGTCGTCAACGACGGCCTTTTTGTACACATTTAACAAAATAATTTCGCGTCGAAACTCGTCTACACGCGTAATAAAAAAAATTCAAAATTTTTGTTTTAAAATTTAAATTAATATTTATATCCGAAAATATAAAAAAAATTAACTTTTCTTTCTTTTCTATTTTTGCCGGCTACAAAAAATTTGATCGATCATGTACACATTTTATTTTTCCACTTCCGCTTCGTAAAATAAAGATCTTACCCTCTCTACCTTCAGCCATTTTTAACCTCTCTCCTTGGTTATGTGAAAAAAAAAAATTCACACTAAAATTTTATTCACACTAAAACACCAAATATTTTAAATAAATAATCTTTTATTTATTTAAAAAAAATAACACCACACACCAAAATTTTCTTTTACATAAAAGAAAAGAGAGCTATTTTTATTTCACTCGCGCGTCCGCGAGGGAAGCGTGTTATGCTGCGGCCCATGACCTATTAGGTTTGTGGGTTATTTAAATAAAAACACTTATTTATATTTTAATATAACACTCAATGTTTATTCACGTCTAAATCCCAATCTTAATAATCACGTCTTAATTACACTAAAATATAGTTAATAATTAGTTATTATAAAATGTCGAACACGCCTATACAATATAGAGAGAACGATGTCGATACGAAGGTTGCTATACAAGCACTGAGAACTTCGCGTCCCTTTCTTCTCCACATAGTATAAAGCGGATGTGATAGAGAGCGCCACATTCCAACATTTATCTACAATAGAAATATTTTTTTCTAATATTAAATAAATAATTACATACTTATAAATTAAAAAAAATTAATAATTATGAAGAAATAAATAAATAAATAAATAAATAAATAAAAAATATTGCTACATTAACTGAATTGAATCCAAATCGCCAGCCTGGTATTTGTATTTTATACGTTGTATTAGACAAAGGCCGTTGTATAGGAATATTACTCTCCCTATATTATATCTAACGCTTTTTCTACTCTTTTAGAAGTCTAATACTATATGTCAATGATTATACTCGTGTATATAAAATGTAAAATGAAAATTAGCAAATATTACTGCGAATATTCTCTCTGTACGCACCCACTTGTATATGATTTTTCACACACACCCTCATACATATAAAAACCAAAACGAATAAAAATTATGATGTATTTATAATATTTTTATGTAAAAATATTTCATAGAATAAAATAAGTAAAAAAAAATTTTGGCATTTTTTGTATTTTTTGGCGGCAATAATTTTGAAACAAAAATTTTCAAAAAATTATCAGATCCATAATTTGACTATAAACGAACTTTCTAAAACTAATACTTCCATAGAAAAAAATTAAGTAATTGGTCCAAAAAAAAAAAAAAACGCTGCCAAGTGATTGGCACTATGGTTCCTCATCAACAATAGCAAAATATTTATAATGGTCTATTTTATCTAATAAAAATGATGTTTTTTTAATTTTTTTATATGAAAAATATTCAAAAAAAAAAATTTGAAAAATTACGTATCAGATGGAAAAAATCCTTTAAAAACAATAATTCTAGATATTAGTACTTTCATATAAATAAATTAAGTACTAAGTCCAAAAAGAAAAAAAATTATTGTGTTTTTTTAATTTTTTTATACAAAAAATTTTGAAAAAAAAAATTTCGAAAAATTACATATAAGATGGAGAAATCCTTTAAAACCATAATTCTGGATATTAGTACTTTCATAGAAATAAATTAAGTACTACGTCCAAAAAGAAAAAAAATTATTGTGTTTTTTTAATCTTTTTATACAAAAAATTTTGAAAAAAAAAAATTCGAAAAATTACGTATCACATGAAATAATCATTTGAAAACGATAATTCTAAATATTCGTACTTTCGTAGAAAAACATTAAGTACTACATCCTAAAAAAAAAAAAAATTGGCATTTTTTATATTTTTTGGCGGCAAAAATTTTGAGAAAAAAATTTTCAAAAAATTAAGTATCAGGTCCAAAAAATTACTTTTATAGAGGTTCTTAAAACTAGTACTTCCATGGAAGTAAATTATGTACTACGTTCAAAAAAAAAAAAAATTTAGTGTTTTGTATTTTTTTATGGAAAAAATTTTGGGAAAAAAATTTTCAAAAAATTAAGTATCAGATTCAAGATATCGAGTAAAACCATACTTTCAAATATAAGTACTTTCGTGTAAATAAATGAGGTATTACATACAAATTAAAAAAAAAAAAAAGTACTTCGAGCTTTTTTGGTGAAAAAAATGTTGAAAAAAAAATTAGGTCTTAATGTCGTGTTGGCTGTGAAATATCACCGGTTACAGTGTGACATACATACACACACACACAGAGACTTTTTTTAAAAACCGGTTTTTTAGCTTCCTGAGGTCTCAAAATGTGCTTATATGCCAAAATATCGAAAATCAAAATTTCACCTATCACAAAGGTTCCTCTATGAGGAACCAATATTTGTATTTTTTGGTGACAAAAATTTTCAACAAATAAATTAAATGATTATTTGAGATTATTGACCATTAACAAGGGTAATTTATAACAACATATTTTTATTTTGTTGTAAGCTTTCGTTGGTATACCACCAACCTCTTCAGACTAAAAAAAATTTTTTATTCAAAATAAATTTTTACAATGAAATTTACAATTTTTTTAACAAAATATTCATTAATTATTTTTTAAAAACATACCATCAATATATTCTTAAAAGCTACATAGAAATATTTGAGAAACAGATTTTATGTTTCTCTACTGAGTACATTTTAAATACTAAAGTTAAATTTACAAGTATGTATTGAAAAAGTCAGCCGCATATCAACGAATTTTGATATTATAAACAAAATACAAAAAGGTTTAAAATTTTTCTAGTATTAAAGAACTTATTGCTAAATTATATGATTCATCTTCTAAGCTTTAAATATATTAACTTCAATGTAAACATTAACACGTGTTGTTTTTTGACCCGGAAATTAAAAAAATTTTTCAGTATAAATTATAAGATTCAAGATATTGAGTAAAAACAATACTTCTAGATATTAGTACTTTCATGAAAAAAATGAGGCATTACATTTAAATTTAAAAAAAAAAAGTATATTTAAATTAGGTCTTAATATCATAATGGTTGTTAAATATCACCAGTTGCAGTCATACTTATATACATACATACATACACACATTTTTATTTTTTTGTTGTTTTATTTTACAAGAATATCTTTTATTCTAATTAATTTATAAGTTGTGAAAGCGAATTTTGCCTATGTTATATATTCATACTGAGTGTTAACGTCTTTCATATTTCTCGCCGCTAGATATCGCTGCCAAAGTAACCTCGATAAAAGTGCAGGGTTCATACAAGGCCCAATACAGGAAACCCTCCGTATTCGTGGTTTATCGTATTCGCGGATTCTTCAAAATATACGGGGTTTCTTTTTTCGCGGATTTGAATTTGGTTTTACGCGATTTTGTAGCAATGTTCACATTTATTAATTTTTTTCACAAGATTTTTGATTCTAAACATGATAAAATTTTCTTTTTTGGCTAAATAAAATAAATTAAAAATCATTGAAATAAATTAAAAACATTGAACAAATGTTGGAAAAAACTAATACCTGATATTACTCTCATACGTCATGAAACACAGACATTTGAAAGCGTTGTGCATGAACTTATGCGTTTGGGACAAGAAATAACAGGAGAAGTCGATATACATTACAAAGCAAGAAGGAGAAATTACGAATTAATAGCGATCATATAAGGCCATTAGGCCTGTGGGGGATGGGATATATATAAGTGCTGACTGGTAATTTTTTTTAAAAGTAATCTACGTAATGCGATAGATTTATTTAAAGTATATAAAATAGTGTAAGATCCGCATTATAAGTTACATAAAATTACTACACATGATTTTAGTTTTAATATACTCTTTAAATCGAAATCTCGTATTAAATATATAAGTATACAAATAAATAAAAAAATTATATAAATAACAGATAAATATCCACTGTATTTAATTGTCAACCTTTGGAACTGAAACTAGCGGAACTAGTTGCGTGTTTGCTTCGCAATTCGAAGGTACACCAAGTTTGATTCACAAAATGAAACTTTTGGTTCCATCACTTTTTTTTTTATTTTTATAAATTTGTAAAATAAATTTAAGTAATAAAATAAAATTAATAATTTAAATTTATAATTAAAAAAAAAACAAAATAAGATTAAAAAAAAATTCAATTATTTATAAAATTTATCATAAAAATAAAAAAATAATTATTAATTAAATTAAAAAATATTTTATTTTATTTTATAAATTATAGTAGAAAATCTTTAAAGGCGTCCTAGAAGACTCATAAATAAACGCCCTTTAGTTTTATGCGGGTAGGATATAACAATTAAGTAAAATGGTGAGTATGGAAAACAGGTTTATTTCGAATTTGCATACTAGATTTAACTAAATTTACTGATTTGAAAGCAGAAATAAACAAAATTGTTTTACGATGCAGGAGAATTCTATTTGCTGGTTTTAAAACAAGAAGCTGGAAATGAAGAGTGAAATTATTTCTGTATTTAAAACCAGAATATAAATTTCCTCCGTCTTGTAAACCAGAGCTTTAATTATTTCTAGTTTTGAAAATATATTTGGCCCATAAATGTTAAAAACAATTAATTTGTAAATTAACAAATAGCTTTTTGGGGTAGATTCGTTAAATTTTTAAAAGATAGTATTTGCTTGGTGCAATAAATATTAATTTGTTGGCACCATGTTAAAAGTTCTAGAATCGACCGACTAATTGTTATAAAAAATTAACTTGTTAATTAACAAATAGAGTTTTGGGTCAATGGCGTTAAATTGTTGAAAAATTCTTTTTGTTTGATTAGCACAATAAATATATTAACTTTTTGGAACCATGCTAAAAGTTCTAAAATGGACTAAGTAATTGCTATAAACAATTAATTTTTTAATTTTTAATTTTTTAACAAATGGAGTCTTGGATGCGCGCCGTTAAATTTTTAATTAATTCTTGTTTTAATTGATTGGTAAAATAATGAAAGCAATTCTATTTATAAATTTTCATTTCATTTAAATTATAAAAAAAAAGTTTTGAATGTTAAGTGGATGCAATCCTCGATAATGTACATAATTTAAAAAAAATTTCTGGAGTCCCTCCATAAAAAAATTTTTTATAGCTTGAAAAAAGTTTCAAGTAAATATTTTAATTTTTCAGGTAAAAAACTGTTTTTTTTTGTAAAAAGTTGTTGATCAAGGTTTTTTGCCTTAAAAATTAAAATATTCTCTTAAAAATTTTTTCATACAATGAAAAATTTTATTAAGGAGGGACTCTAATCAAAATTGGTAACTTAAAACTTTTAATTACCATTGGAGATGAAACAAATCCTTCCTCAAATGGTAAACTGCTTTCTAGAAAGTGTTTTCAATTCGCAAGAAAGAAAAAATATTATTAATGTTAAAGAGAGAGGAAGGTGTATTTTTTAAATGCGATAAAATTAAATAACTTTGAATAACCAATAACTAAAAATAACTAATCTTATGAAAATGAAAAATAATTATGCAATAAAAAAATTAATAGATATGAAGATTTGTTTATTTTCAACGTATGAAATCCTTTCACTAATTTGCCACTAAGTCACAAAAACAAATTAAAATCCGTTTGCAAATTTAGTTTCTATGCAAAATTTTATTTAAAGATGCCAATGAAAATGTCTTGTGAACCATCTGAATGAAACTGGTGAAATTTTAAAGTCGAAATTTATAGCCTTACATTTTTTTATTATAAATTTTAAATTCTGATTTTTATCAAAAAATAATAAATTACTAGATAGCCTCGAAGCTGCCCATGTTAAAAAAAATAATAAATTAGCAACTAGAATTGTGGTTTAAAAGAAATTCTATAAGAAATGAGAGAGATTTTTTATTTTTTTTTATTTTCAAGGTTTTTTAAAGTACTTACTTAACCGTAGAATACGTACCAATAACGTTTAAAAGAACGAAGTGACAATGTAAATACTCATGACTCCCCGCACGCAATCTTCGCACATAAATCTCAATACTTACAAGGGAATTTCACTATATTTGTAGCACCAAATTACACAAAAATATTCAAGGTACTATCTGACTATACCATTGGATCTACTGGTCCTAGAAACGTAGGGCCTTATTTAACAAAATAAGAGTTTGTAGTCTTTCTTAAATAAACCTGTAGCTATGTTTCTTATTCTACCAGATTTTGATTTATCTCTTTTTTTAATGTAAATTTTAAAATATTAAAAATATTGAAAGAGTAAGATTTTGACGTTAGAAATAATTGATCTAATTAGACTCAGAGTTTCCTTTGAAATCTAAGTAACCTTAGCAAAGTTATATAATCAATAGATTAACAGACATCTAAAATAAATCTTCCATGTTTCTTCACTTTTTAAATGAATTTATTAAAAAAAACTGTTTTAGGAAGGAGGAAAAGTATGTGCTGCTTATAATTTAGGCTCTCATAATCATCAAATTAAAGAGACAAAAATTAGTGTTAATGATAACCAGTATCATATTGTTAGATTTACACGAAATGGTGTCAATAGCTCTTTACAAATAGATGAGAATCCTTTACTAAGTAAACGACCATATGGTAAGATTTTTACTTTTACTTATGTTATTTAAACGCTGACTACTTTTATTTAGTATAAATATAATAGACTATAATTATAATAAATAAATTTTTAACTTTAGAATATTTTTCTTTGTCCTTGCGCTTATGTGAGAAGATCATGTTTCATTATGGTGACAATTTGACTCACGAAATTTGCACAGATTGAGTGCGTGTGTGTAACCGGTGAAATTTGACAACCATTATGAAATTAAGAACTAATTTTTTTTTCAAAAATTTTTTCATCAAAAAATCTCATACTACTTTTTTTTTTTTAATTTGGATGTAATACCTCATTGATTTCCATGAAAGTACTTATATTTTAAAGTACGATTTTTACTCCATATCTCAAATCTGATAATTAATTTTTTGAAAATTTTTTCCTCAAAATTTTCGTCACAAAAAAATACAGAAAATTCCTTTATGCAGCTTTCCTTTATGGATGCAGTACTTAATTTATTTCTATAAAAGTACTAGTTTCAGAAAGTTTGTTTATAGTAATTTTTTGGATTTGATACCGAATTTTTTCAATATTTTTTTCTCAAAATTAAAAAACAAAAAAATTAAAAGAACTACAATAATTTTTTTTTAGTTTAATACCTTATTTAATTCCATTAAAAATGAACAAAATATACCTTTCAGGCCAATATGGAACCATCTTCACAATACCTCAATTACTCTATGGGGGTTGGCGCTCCAAGCGTGCAGGGGACGGAGCCCCATAGTAAATATATATGTTACGGGTAGAGTCCGATTTCTGGATAGACCTAGGTCTATCCAAGCGAAGTTGGATAAAGCCCAATTCTTGATTTTTTTCATCTTTTTTGTTCAACTTTATCCGGTACCATTTGGATAGTCCTAGGTTTATCCAAAAGGCTTGGATAAAGTCCGTTTAGTAAAAATATGAACAAAAAAAAAATTATTTCACGATATTATTTTTTTATTTTATTTTATAGTAACATAATTTTATACTCAAATAATTTTTTGATTTAGACAAATTAAATGGCAAGTTGGCGTAAAGTTTTCTTTTCAGTTGATATTTTTGAAACATCTATGTGGTTTGCATTCGTAGATGTAAATTGATTCTGCGAAAATTTTTCTTCGATTGTTCCATGATAATTAGCTCATTTATACAATCCGTTATCGCTGTTTTCTATTTTTGACATTTTATTATTGACACTTATTTTCATTATTCGCAGTAATACTAAATGCTTGTCAAATAATATAGAAATTATAAACAAATTAATTAAAAAACATAAAAACAAGAAAAGTAATGCATTTAATAATAGAGCTTATAACATCTAATATTGTTCCAGTATATATATGTATTATATGTATTATATGTTATATTGCGCATGAGCGCCCTTTTACTGTATATTTCATAAGCGAAAGGCAGTTCGCTCCGAGGTGCCGCTATGAGCGCTCGCTCTTTAATAAAGCTACTGTTTATATTAAATGGCCGCCGTTCTTATTTATAACCAACTCCAAAATATCTATCCGTTCACGGAACATCTGGTCATTCGAGCCGAATCTTTTTTCGCAAAATTGTGTGTCAAAGCTTGTTGATTATTGTTTTATATATATTTTTTGTCGGTGGCCAAAATTACTGTGCTTTTCATGAATTGAAAATAAACTATGCACGTGCAAAAAAAATTTTTTAAACAGTGCAAAATTTTTTTTTGTGTTTTGGCAAGTTATTTTTTCTTGTTTGTGGAGCGAACAACATTTATAAAAAATAATACGAGATATTATTTTTTTTTTTTTTTTTGAACATCTCAGTGCACGCGTGTGAAAAAAAACTCAAAAAATACAAAAACTGTGCACGTGTTTAGAATACGAAATTTTGTTTTTTGTATAATTGTTCTTCTCAACAATTAATTGTATTGGACAATTGATTTTCATCGTAAAAGATTCAACATTTAAAAAATTTCGTCTGCCAAAAAAAAATTGTCACATCATCGTAAGAATTCGTCTATTAATTGAAAAATTTCGTCACTGGAAAAATATTGTCATCTAGTTATCTACAATTATCTACAAGTAAAAATTCGTCTATTAATTGAAAAATTTCGTCACTGGAAAAATATTGTCATCTAGTTATCTACAAGTAAAAAATTCGTCTATAGTCAAATCGTCAAAAAAAAATCTACAAGGCACAATTTCATCACCAGTGCTTCGATCGCAATCGGCTTTCATCGCTACTCTTCGCTGCTCCTCGCTGTTCGTCGTCAACATTACGTATTCTACAGTCAACTGCATGATTTTTCGTCTGCTGTCCAAAGTACACAAAGTCCACATGTTTATCAGCTGTGTCAACAATAGTATTCGTTCGTCTGTCGTGAATTTCGTCGTCTGCCGTCAGCTGATGTATCTTAAGTTATGTTTACTTTATTTATTTTTCTCTATTTATTTATAAACAATTCATATAGTTTTTTATTGTCTCAAATTGATTAATTGTTTATTTTTATTATTTTTTTTTCTGCAAATTGATCAATACCTTTAAATAATTAGGTCTAAATTTTAATTATTTAAACTTAGTAAATTTTCAATTTATCAATAGCTTAAATAATTGAGTCTAAATTTTGATTATTTAAGATTAGCATATTCTTATTTGTCAAATAATATAAATAAATAATTTGATTAAATCTTTGTTTGTAAATAAATACTTTGTTTTTCATGTCTACAATTAAATTTTTTTTTTATTTTTTTTTTAATTTAATTATTTAAATTTCAAATATTTTTTAATTAATGATACTTTCAAATAAATTATTAATTATTAAATCTTGGAAAAATTTTCTATTGACCAATTAATAATTTTAAATTCACAAAATTTTTATTTTTTTTTGTTTTTAAAATTGTCATAAATGTCATACTAATTATTGCTGTGTCGCTTGTAGGTTATATTTACTGGCTTGAATCTGAAACATCTGGTTGATAATTCCTGCAGCCTTCAAGTATCCTGTTTACCAGTGAAGTCTTCTGTCATTCTATTGGGAGCTGCAATCATTCAACATTATTTTCGTCATCAACCAAAAAGCGTTTCAAGTCAACTTCAATGTCATTTTTTGGATTTCATTTTTATATTCAATTGGATTCCTTGGTTCGCTTGGGTCAACAATTGGAAATTTTTAGTATTTGAATTTCGTATAATTTTTTATTTTTTTTTGTTATACATTAGCTTCTGTCATAGTTAATCTCGCCCCGGCAGCCACCATGGGGGCTGCGCCCCCCTGGACCCCTGCGACTTTATTTTTCCAAAAATATGTTGTTTTATGTTACTCAATATTTTGTAAAATAACCCTGTTTTTACCCGAAGTATTATCTAAAATTTACTGGATCATAAAAATTACGGGCATACGAACCCAGAATAATAATTAGTGATCAGCAATACAAAGCTTCGCTACCCTTCCATAGGATCCACAAGCAGTCGTTGTGTCCCTCGACTATCCATTCTAGGGTTCTGCTTGATGATAAAAGCTGTTCAAGTTTCTTTTAGTTACTATATTCAGTTACTACATCAGTGACTGATAAAAATTAGAAATATATATAATATTAGTCCTAAACTATTATAATTTTCGAAAAATTATTGTATCTTTTGACAGATCGAATCGATCGCCTTGAAAATTTAGGTGGATACGTAAAAAATATACCCGAATCGAATCCTTTTTCATAGTAAAATTTTTCCTTGGTTTTTTGTTTTTTTGGTTTTTTTTTTAAATTTGATAAAAATTTTTTTCTTGAAAATTCAGTTTTTTCAACATAAAAAATTTTTGTCGTTATCAATCTAAACGAAACCTAGCCTATGTTTTGACCCGTAATTTTTGCCATCTTTTGCCGTAAACCCCGCGGCTCTACCTTTTATCGTTTTCTAGTTTATCCATTTCGGACAAACAAACAAACAAACAAACAAACAAACAAACAAACAAACAAACAAACAAACAAACAAACAAACAAACAAACAAAATTAAAGATTTATATATATATAGGATAGGATATATAAAATCAAAAACCCATTAATAAACTGATAATCCATCTTTCAAGAGAATTCTTGCTATTTCTATTCTTTTTTGTTTTGGAAGCATATCTGTATCATCATCGATACAGATATTTTGTTGGAGATTATGTGCTGCCTCAGATAATTGCATTTCTTCGTTTTGACTTTCAAGAATCCATTCTTCTAATACATGTTGATTATTTATTTGACAAAAATTATGAAGTAAAATACAAACTTGAATTATTTCTCTCATCGTATCAATATGAACATCTGGTTTCCTTAACAAAATTCTCCAACGCCCTTTTAATCGACCAAATGCTCCTTCGATACTCATACGAGCAGAACTTAGACGATGGTTAAAATTCTCTTCTTGCAATGGCATATCAGTCCTTATTTCATAAGGCTTCATGAGCCATTTTCTTAGTGGGAAAGCTCCATCTGCTATGATATGGAATTCTGGCAGTCTAGTCTTACAAACATCCTCCATTTTTTCAAACAAAGCACTTTTTCGCAATATGCTGGCATCATTACAACGACCAGGTGCTCCGGATATAAAATATCTGCAAAAGATTATTGAAAAATATATAGCAAAACAATCAATAAATTATAATAAAAATTCTTAAAATTATCAATTAATAATAAGCATTAAAAAATCAATATATAAACAAATAATTATTAAATCTATTTATTTTATAAAAATCAAATTATAATTTGATCAAATAATAATAAAATCACCTAAAACAGTAATTATCATCGGTCAAAGCCAAAACATTGATAGAATGAAAACATTTGTAGCAATAATATTCTTCTGCATTAGATCTTGGAGCTAGAATAGGGATATGAGTACCATCAAGCGCACCAAAACAAAAATAATATTGCCATTTTCTAAAATACTTATCAGCAATACTCCTTTTTTCATCTTCGCTAGGAAATTTCATCAACCTTCTTTTGTACACCATAATAACAGCTTGGCAAAATTGACTCACTATAATTCCTACAGTACTATGACCAATACAAAATAGATCAGCAATTGTCTCATAATCAGAGCCACTTTTTAAAAAATATAACGCTATTGCCAGTCTCTTTTCAACTGTTATAGCTTTCCTGAATTTTGTATCTTTTTTTTATAAATGAACTCTCAAATCGTTGCACAATTTTTGAAATGCACTTCTGTCCAACCTGAAGCGTGAATGAAATCGTTCATCTAAAATAAGGCAAACAAACAATTAGATTTAAAAAAGAAAAGGAAAAAAAAGAATAATTTACTTACCAGTATAATACGGTACTGAGTTTTCCCAAAACCCTTGATTTTGTAAAAGCAGTAACTCCAAGTGTACCCAACATGATCTAAACCTTTTTTTTTTGCATATAAATATGAAAGAAATAATTTATTTTTTCTTAGTCTTTTTTCTATTTCAAGTCTTTCTTTTATTATTAAACGTTTTCTGTTATTTGATTTTTTTAAATAAATACAAAGCATTTCCATAAAATTAAAAAGGAGTTCTTCCATTTAAAATTATTTAATATTAATATAAATAATAAAAAAACAAAAAACAACAACAAACAACAACAATAATTAAAAAAACAGTAAAAAACGACGACGAAATAACGCAAGTGTAGCTGGAGTAAAAAATTTTCAGCGACACTAGTGCCAGTACATAGTTTTTTCCCAGCTACACTATACTACCATGTGTAAAATCCAAAATTCTACCCACTAGTGTAGTGAGAGTCAATGTGATGATTTTAGTAATTTATTTATCCTTCTATAAAATATAGAAATTTTGGTTCTAAAATTTTTTAATTTTTTGGACTTTTAGCTTATTTGAGTAAAGTATTGGCTTTTTAAAATATAAAATTTTGGGTATTATCTAAATAATTGGATAAAAATATAATTTTTTTTTTTATTTTATATTTTATTTTTGGACTTTAAGCTCACTTGAGTAAAGTATTGTAATATAAAAATATTTTTCTTTTTTGGGTCGGGAGGGATAAATGGATATAATAATTGCATTACATTGTGCTGACTAATTTATTGAGATTTAAAGTAGTATTATCTTGATTAGTTAATTAATACTTAATTGGTAAAGGCTCCAATGGTATTATGTCATCTTTATGGTTGTTTAATTATAGACATTAAGGTTTATAGTACACTTGGTGGTCTAATTTGGAACCAGGTCATCAATTCAATACTTAAATTAAATTAAATAATTTTAATTTGTAAATTTGTAGAATGTAATTGATTAATTTTCTATTTTGTAAATAATGTTAATTGTTTTTAATTTTTGAAAATAATTATAAATTTTAAAAATATTAAAAAAAACTAATGTATTAAAATATGATAACTTTATTTTATTATTATATGATAATTTTTTATTTGAAAAACAAAAAATGTATTAAATTTAGCATTTTATATTTTTTGTTGTGAAAGATATTTAGTATATTGTTTTCAAATAATTATAAATTTTTAATTGCTACATTGCCTTCACCCCATTGTAACACTTGGTCTTTTTGTGCATTTTAATTTCATTAAAATAGGTGGTCGGTAATAATGTGTTATATGTGTTATATGTTTTGTATATATGTAAATAGTGTATAAATGTGTATGTGTGCACATCCCATTTCTTTATTTTATCGTTGGACGTCGTTGCCGGCTCATTGCCGCGTCAACTCCCACTTAATATAGACACAAGCTTGCGACCTTTTTTATAATAAATTAATATTTGTCTGCAAATAATTATCCAGTGTACTCTTTTATTAATACCACCACCAATTTCACCATCATTTTTATCACTCACGTTATCAATATGAACGTGTCTCAATAACCTCATTGAGAATTGTATTAAGACGGTTAAAAAAAAATTCATGTAGGAAATATTTTAAGCTGGTATTAGTACACTGCAACTTTCTCAACGTTCTCAACGCAATTTTCCAGATAACTGCTAATCAGACTTCCTACAGCTATGTTTTACACTTTCAACTTCTTGCAGACTATATATATCCTAAGCCGCTCATTCTTCTTTTTTACATGCCATTCCTTCTGGAAACGATTAAAAATTATGAAAAAAGAGATACTAAAGTAAAATTTTCTCAGGAATCTAGTCCTGCCATTAGTTTTTGAAAATTCTTACACGGGGAGCCGTAAAATCGATAAATTCACAGAGTATTTTACGAAAGCTACAGAAAAATTGTAAATCTGAGTTTTTTATTAAGCTTCTCAGAAAAAGCGTATTTTTATATATATTTTCGGGTGCCATATCAACCTAGATGCGATCGAACTTCCTAGACCCTAAGATAATCGAAAAATCGTAAATTTTCTTCAATTTTTCTCATTTTTTTCAGTTTTTTGAATTTTCACGCTCAAAATGACACCGAACGATTCAAATAAGGAAAAATTTGGATTCCCAAATTTTACATACTTCCTTTATTTAAATATTTTTTAGGCTTTAATGTAAACGAGATCACACCAAATGTCTCAAATGAAAAAGTCGAATTTTCATCATTTTCAACAGTTTTTCTGAATTTTCCCGCACTAAATGACCTCGTACTAGTCAAATAAGTTTAGATTTGGATTCTCCAGGAAATTTTATATAACTTCTATACTATAAAAATCTTTAGGCTTTAGTATAAACGAGCTCATAGCAATGGATTTGAAAAATTCTGACTTTCTTGGTTTTTTTACATTTTTTTGTATTTGTGCGGTTACTCTAACAAAAATTACCAGTAGTACTACTCTCTAGCTCAGAGAGTTATAATTCCCTAAATCAAGGAAATTTCTACATTAACTGGGGGTTTTCGAGGTTGAAAAAACCATTTTTATGAATGAAAATTTTAATTTTTTCGCCATAGCATTTTTTCCAATTTTCCAATATGGCAGATTAAAAAACATAATAAGATTTTTACATTGCCTGGAGGTTTTTGAGGTCGTTAAAACGTTTTTATTAATAAAATTTTTCATTATTTGACCCAGAATATTTTCCGATTTTCCAATATGGCGATACGAAAAACATGAAGAGGAACTTTCTATATTTCCTGGGGATTTTCGAGCTTAAGAAAAACGTTTTGAATTATGAAAATATTTTTACCCTAGCATATTCAATTCATAAAAACGTTTGTCTCAACCTAGAAAACCCCTAGGTAATATAGATATTTCTACTTTTCATGTTTTTTGTTCCGTAATATTGATAAATCGGAAAATATGCTAGTGTGAAAAAATAATCATCAGGAGATGACAGAAATTTAAGGGAGTTAATTCCCTACCCCAGTCATTTCACTCTTTAAATCAGAGCGTGTTAATTCTCTAATTTAGAAGTTAACTCCCTGATTTAGGGAGTTATAACTCTCTGAGCTAGAGAGTAGTACTACTGGTTATTTTTGTTAGAGTAACCGCACAAATATGTAATGTCCGAACGTCTATAAAATAATTTGTATAATATTTTTTATTATCCTATATATATTAAAATGAAATAATTTAAAAAATTGACTATTTTTGATTTTATTGGACACGCATTTATGGAGAATTGTACGGACGAAAATACATGAAAGTGGTTTTAAAGTAATCTTTAAAGAAATATCTCCAGACCTTTTTTTAATTTTTAAAAAATATTTAAATGATTTCGAGAAATCAATATCAGAAGTTAGTAGTCGAAAACGCAAAATAATTTCATTTTTTTTCACTAAAACTGATTTTTCTCAGGATCTAAGAGGTTTTTTGAAACGAGGTTTAGTGCAAATTATTCCTAGGAAAAAATGCTATCGATTTGACGTTTTTTTTTTTAATTTGAGCTCACGGTTCAGAGTGACAACTGTTTGAAGCTAAGAACTTCAAAATTAAAAAAATCAAAAAGTGGACATTTTCATCACTTCAGATCTCGGAATGGATTGTATCAAAATGTAAAAACCAAGTTTCTTTGTATTTATTAAGCACTTTTCTAAAGCCACTTTTATTTTTTTTTAATTTCATTCATTCATTAAAGAGAAATGTCAAAAAACGAATTAGAGTCTAATTTTTTGAATTTTTTATTTTTTTATATTTAGGACAGCTGATATCCATTTTTTATATTATTTTAAGTATTTTATATTTTATTTCTTTAAAAAAAATTTAATTTCTAACATTGCATAAAAATATATCTAATTAAAAAAATAATTAAATGCAATCATTGTATAAAAATATTTGAAATTCCAACTTTTCTATAAAACAGGAGACTGTTAGAAAAAAATTTATAATGGCATATAGTTTCTGGTAAAGTCAATAAAAAAATACAATTTTCTTATAAAACAAGACAAATACAAAAAAAATTTCAATGCAATCATTGCATAAAAATTTTTGAAATTAAAAACACATTTTAATGCAATCATTGCATAAAAATTTTCTCAATGCAATTATTGCATACAAATATTTGAAATTCCAACTTTTCTATAAAACAGGAGACTGTTAGAAAAAAATTTATAATGGTATATAGTTTCTGATAAAGTCAATAAAAAAATACAATATTCTTATAAAACAAGAAAAATACAAAAAAAATTTCAATGCAATCATTGCATAAAAATTTTTGAAATTAAAAACACATTTTAAAGCAATTATTGCAGACAAATATTTAAAATTCCATTTAATAATAATATTAATTTTCATAAATATTCATTTTCATAATCATTGCATGAAAATATTTAAAAATACAATTATCATATAAAACAGGACACTATTAGAAAAAAATTTAAAATGATTAATAGTTTCTGCTAAAGTCAATAAAAAAATTTCAATGCTATCATTGCATAAAAACTTTTGAAATTCCAACTTTTGTATAAAACAGTATAATATTAGAAAAAATTTAGAATAGCGTACAGTTTCTGCTAAAGTCAATAAAAATATTTCAATGCAATCATTGCATAAAAATATTTGAAATACCAACTTTTGTATAAAAAAGGACACTATTCGAAAAACATTCAGATTGACGTATAGTTTCTGCCAAAGTCAATAAAAATTTTTCAATGTTAACATTGCATAAAAATATTTGAAATCTTAACTTTTGTCTAAAACACAACAATATTCAAAAAAATTTAGAATGGCGTTTGGTTTCTGCTAAAGTCAATAAAAATATTTCAATGCTATTATTGCATAAAAATATTTCAAATGCCAATTTTAATATATAACAGAGCATTATTCAAAAAAAATTTAGAATGGCGTATAGTTTCTGCCAAAGTCAATAAAAATATTTCAATGTTAACATTGCATAAAAATATTTGAAATCCCAACTTTTATATATAACAAAGCATTATTCAAAAAAATTTAGAATGGAGTACAGTTTCTGCTAAAGCCAATAATAATATTTCAATGCAATAATCGCATAAAAATATTTGAAATTCCAACTTTTGTATAAAACAGATGTATAAAACAGACACTATTCGGAAAACATTCAGATTGACGTATATTTTCTGCCAAAGTCAATAAAAATATTTCAATGTTAACATTGCATAAAAATATTTGAAATCCTAATTTTTATATATAACAGAGCATTATTCAAAAATATTTAGAATGGAGCACAGTTTCTGCTAAAGTCGATAATAATATTTCAATGCAATCATTGCATAAAAATATGTGAAATCTTAACTTTTGAAAAAAATACAACACTTTTCAAAGAAATTTAGAATGGCATATAGTTTCTGCTAAAGTCAATAAAATATTTTAATGCTATCATTGCATAAAAATTTTTTAAATTCCAACTTTTGTATAAAACAGGACACTATTCGAAAAACATTCAGATTGATGTAAAGTTTCTGCCAAAGTCAATAAAAATATTTCAATGTTAACATTGCATAAAAATATTTGAAATCCCAATTTTTATATATAACAAAGCATTATTCAAAAAAATTTAGAATGGAGTAATGTTTCTGCTAAAGTCAATAATATTATTTCAATGCAATCATTGCATAAAAATATTTGAAATTCCAACTTTTGTATAAAACAGTACACTATTAGAAAAAATTTAGAATAGCGTACAGTTTCTGCTAAGGTCAATAAAAATATTTCAATGCAATCGTAGCATAAAAATATATGAAATCCCAACTTTTGTATTAAATAGGACACTATTCGAAAAACATTCAGATTGATGTATAGTTTCTGCCAAAGTCAATAAAAATATTTCAATGTTAACATTGCATAAAAATATTTGAAATCCCAATTTTTATATATAACAAAGCATTATTCAAAAAAATTTAGAATGGAGTACAGTTTGTGCTAAAGTCGATAATAATATTTCAATACAATCATTGCATAAAAATATGTGAAATCTTAACTTTTGAAAAAAACAGATGTATAAAACAGACACTATTCGGAAAACATTCAGATTAACGTATAGTATCTGCCAAAGTGAATAAAAATATTTCAATGTTAACATTGCATAAAAATATTTGAAATCCCAACTTTTATATATAACAAAGCATTATTCAAAAAAACTTAGAATGGAGTACAGTTTCTGCTAAAGCCAATAATAATATTTCAATGCAATAATCGCATAAAAATATTTGAAATTCCAACTTTTGTGTAAAACAGTACACTATTAGAAAAAATTTAGAATATCGTACAGTTTCTGCTAAAGTCAATAAAAATATTTAAATGCAATCATTGCATAAAAATATTTGAAATGTTAACTTTTGTATAAAACACAACACTATTCAAAAAAATTTAGAATGCCGGATAGTTTCTGCTAAAGTCAATAAAATTATTTCAATGCTATCATTGCATAAAAATATTTGAAATCCCAACTTTTATATATAACAAAGCATTATTCAAAAATATTTAGAATGGAGCACAGTTTCTGCTAAAGTCGATAATAATATTTCAATGCAATCATTGCATAAAAATATGTGAAATCTTAACTTTTGAAAAAAATACAACACTTTTCAAAGAAATTTAGAATGGCATATAGTTTCTGCTAAAGTCAATAAAATATTTTAATGCTATCATTGCATAAAAATTTTTTAAATTCCAACTTTTGTATAAAACAGGACACTATTCGAAAAACATTCAGATTGATGTAAAGTTTCTGCCAAAGTCAATAAAAATATTTCAATGTTAACATTGCATAAAAATATTTGAAATCCCAATTTTTATATATAACAAAGCATTATTCAAAAAAATTTAGAATGGAGTACAGTTTCTGCTAAAGCCAATAATAATATTTCAATGCAATAATCGCATAAAAATATTTGAAATTCCAACTTTTGTATAAAACAGATGTATAAAACAGACACTATTCGGAAAACATTCAGATTGACGTATATTTTCTGCCAAAGTCAATAAAAATATTTCAATGTTAACATTGCATAAAAATATTTGAAATCCCAATTTTTATATATAACAGAGCATTATTCAAAAATATTTAGAATGGAGCACAGTTTCTGCTAAAGTCGATAATAATATTTCAATGCAATCATTGCATAAAAATATGTGAAATATTAACTTTTGAAAAAATACAACACTTTTCAAAGAAATTTAGAATGGCATATAGTTTCTGCTAAAGTCAATAAAATATTTTAATGCTATCATTGCATAAAAATTTTTTAAATTCCAACTTTTGTATAAAACAGGACACTATTCGAAAAACATTCAGATTGATGTAAAGTTTCTGTCAAAGTCAATAAAAATATTTCAATGTTAACATTGCATAAAAATATTTGAAAATCCAATTTTTATATATAACAAAGCATTATTCAAAAAAATTTAGAATGGAGTAATGTTTCTACTAAAGTCAATAATATTATTTCAATGCAATCATTGCATAAAAATATTTGAAATTCCAACTTTTGTATAAAACAGTACACTATTAGAAAAAATTTAGAATAGCGTACAGTTTCTGCTAAGGTCAATAAAAATATTTCAATGCAATCGTAGCATAAAAATATATGAAATCCCAACTTTTGTATAAAACAGGACACTATTCGAAAAACATTCAGATTGATGTATAGTTTCTGCCAAAGTCAATAAAAATATTTCAATGTTAACATTGCATAAAAATATTTGAAATCCCAATTTTTATATATAACAAAGCATTATTCAAAAAAATTTAGAATGGAGTAATGTTTCTGCTAAAGTCAATAATATTATTTCAATGCAATCATTGCATAAAAATATTTGAAATTCCAACTTTTGTATAAAACAGTACACTATTAGAAAAAATTTAGAATAGCGTACAGTTTCTGCTAAGGTCAATAAAAATATTTCAATGCAATCGTAGCATAAAAATATATGAAATCCCAACTTTTGTATTAAATAGGACACTATTCGAAAAACATTCAGATTGATGTATAGTTTCTGCCAAAGTCAATAAAAATATTTCAATGTTAACATTGCATAAAAATATTTGAAATCCCAATTTTTATATATAACAAAGCATTATTCAAAAAAATTTAGAATGGAGTACAGTTTTTGCTAAAGTCGATAATAATATTTCAATACAATCATTGCATAAAAATATGTGAAATCTTAACTTTTGAAAAAAACAGATGTATAAAACAGACACTATTCGGAAAACATTCAGATTGACGTATAGTATCTGCCAAAGTGAATAAAAATATTTCAATGTTAACATTGCATAAAAATATTTGAAATCCCAACTTTTATATATAACAAAGCATTATTCAAAAAAACTTAGAATGGAGTACAGTTTCTGCTAAAGCCAATAATAATATTTCAATGCAATAATCGCATAAAAATATTTGAAATTCCAACTTTTGTGTAAAACAGTACACTATTAGAAAAAATTTAGAATATCGTACAGTTTCTGCTAAAGTCAATAAAAATATTTAAATGCAATCATTGCATAAAAATATTTGAAATGTTAACTTTTGTATAAAACACAACACTATTCAAAAAAATTTAGAATGCCGGATAGTTTCTGCTAAAGTCAATAAAATTATTTCAATGCTATCATTGCATAAAAATATTTGAAATATTAACTTTTGAAAACACAACACTATTCAAAAAAATTTAGAATGCCGGATAGTTTCTGCTAAAGTCAATAAAATTATTTCAATGCTATCATTGCATAAAAATTTTTTAAATTCCAACTTTTTTATAAAACAGACACTATTCGGAAAACATTCAGTTTGACGTATAGTATCTGCCAAAGTGAATAAAAATATTTCAATGTTAACATTGCATAAAAATATTTGAATTCCTAACTTTTATATATAACAAAGCATTATTCAAAAAAATTTAGAATGGAGTACAGTTTCTGCTAAAGCCAATAAAAATATTTAAATGCAATCATTGCATAAAAATATTTGAAATGTTAACTTTTGTATAAAACACAACACTATTCAAAAAAATTTAGAATGCCGGATAGTTTCTGCTAAAGTCAATAAAATTATTTCAATGCTATCATTGCATAAAAACTTTTAAAATTCCAACTTATGTATAAAACAGGACACTACTCGAAAAACATTCAGATTGACGTATAGATTCTACCAAAGTCAATAAAAATATTTCAATGTTAACATTACTTAAAAATATTTGAAATCCCAATTTTTATATATAACAAAGCATTATTCAAAAAAATTTAGAATGGAGTAATGTTTCTGCTACAGTCAATAAAAATATATTAATGCAATAATTGCATAACAATATTTGAATTTCCAATTTTTGTATAAAACAGTACACTATAAGAAAAAATTTAGAATAGCGCACAGTTTCCGCTAAAGTCAATATTTGGTCAATAAATTCAAAAAATATTCTAAACAAATATTTCAATGCAATCATTGCATAAAAATATATGAAATCCCAACTTTTGTATAAAACAGGACACTATTCGAAAAACATTCAGATTGACGTATAGATTCTGCCAAAGTCAACAAAAATATTTCAATGTTATGGTAGTTCACCAGTAATTTAGACGACAATAGAAATCGCTAAAATTTTTATAGGGGCTTTATATTATAATAATACACATAAAAATAAAATTTTAAGAAAATTGTGGTTTTCGTTTAGGAGATACAAAGCTCCAAAGTTGAATTCTTATACATTGCAAGCATAGGAGCCGAGTCAAAAAACAGGGGTTTGAGATTTTTATTTACTGTCGACGCCGAAACTGAACAAAAGATTTTTTTTTTAAATATTGCACCAAGTAAATTACTTGTTGAAGAAACAACTATTCGATTTTTAAATAAATTGTGGTTTTCTTATAAAAGATATTTTAATAAGAAAAAATAAAAAACCGATGAAAATTTTAAGGTGACAACGTCGACGTTTAAAATACACGCATAATATTATAATAATAATCATGTAAATAAAATCGCGTGCCTACAAACATTGTGCGACGTTGTCGTACTTTTTTTTTTATTTAAGCTACCACGAAAAATGATCTGTCAAAATACCGTAATTTTAATTGTAAAGAACCTTAACATTACTTAAAAATATTTGAAATCACAATTTTTATATATAACAGAGCATTATTCAAAAAAATTTAGAATGGAGTACAGTTTCTGCTAAAGTCAATAAAAATATTTCAATGCAATCATTGCATAAAAATATTTGAAATATTAACTTTTGAAAACACAACACTATTAAAAAAAATTTAGAATGGAGTACAGTTTCTGCTAAAGTCAATAATAATATTTCAATGCAATCATTGCATAAAAATATTTTAAATTACAACTTTTGTATAAAACAGGACATTAATCGAAAAAAATTTATAATAGCATATAGTTTCTGCTAAAGTCGGTAAAAATATTTCAATGCAATCATTGCATAAAAATATTTGAAATGCCAATTTCTATGTATAACAGAGCATTATTAAAAAGAATTTAGAATGGCGGATAGTTTCTGCTAAAGTCGGTAAAAATATTTCAATGCAATCATCGCATAAAAATATTTGAAGAACCAATTTTTATGTATAACAGAGCATTATTAAAAAGAATTTAGAATGGCGGATAGTTTATGCTAAAGTCAATAATAATATTTCAATACAATCATTGCATAAAAATATTTGAAATTACATTTTTTATATAAAACAGTACACTAATCGAAAAAAAATTAGAATAGCGTTTAGTTTCTGCTAAAGTCAATAAAAATATTTCAATGCTATCATTGCATAAAAACTTTTGAAATTCCAACTTTTGTATAAAACAGTATAATATTAGAAAAAATTTAGAATAGCGTACAGTTTTTGCTAAAGTCAATAAAAATATTTCAATGCAATCATTGCATAAAAATATTTGAACTGCCAATTTTAATATATAAAAGAGCATTATTCAAAAAAAATTTAGAATGGCGTATAGTTTCTGCTAAAGTCGGTAAAAATATTTCAATGCAATCATCGCATAAAAATATTTGAAGAACCAATTTTTATGTATAACAGAGCATTATTAAAAAGAATTTAGAATGGCGGATAGTTTATGCTAAAGTCAATAATAATATTTCAATACAATCATTGCATAAAAATATTTGAAATTACATTTTTTATATAAAACAGTACACTAATCGAAAAAAAATTAGAATAGCGTTTAGTTTCTGCTAAAGTCAATAAAAATATTTCAATGCTATCATTGCATAAAAATATTTGAAATTCCAACTTTTATATAAATCACTATTACAAAATTTTTAGGACACTATTACAAAAAAATTTAGAATGACGTATAGTTTGTGCTAAAGTCAATAAAAATATTTCTATGCTAACATTGCATAAAAACATTTTAAATTACAATTTTTATATAAAACAGGACAGTATTAGAAAAAAATTTAAAGTGATGTATAGTTTCTGCTAAAGTCAAAAAAAAAATATCAATGCTATCATTGCATAAAAACTTTTGAAATTCCAACTTTTGTATAAAACAGTATAATATTAGAAAAAATTTAGAATAGCGTACAGTTTTTGCTAAAGTCAATAAAAATATTTCAATGCAATCATTGCATAAAAATATTTGAAATATTAACTTTTGAAAACACAACACTATTAAAAAAAATTTAGAATGGCGGATAGTTTCTGCTAAAGTCAATACAAATATTTCAATGCTATCATTGCATAAAAATATTTGAAATCCCAATTTTTATTTATAACAGAGCATTATTCAAAAAAATTTAGAATGGAGTACAGTTTCTGCTAAAGTCAATAATAATATTTCAATGCAATCATTGCATAAAAATATTTTAAATTACAACTTTTGTATAAAACAGGACATTAATCGAAAAAAATTTATAATAGCATATAGTTTCTGCTAAAGTCGGTAAAAATATTTCAATGCAATCATTGCATAAAAATATTTGAAATGCCAATTTCTATGTATAACAGAGCATTATTAAAAAGAATTTAGAATGGCGGATAGTTTCTGCTAAAGTCAATAAAAATATTTCTATGCTAACATTGCATAAAAACATTTTAAATTACAATTTTTATATAAAACAGGACAGTATTAGAAAAAAATTTAAAGTGATGTATAGTTTCTGCTAAAGTCAAAAAAAAAATATCAATGCTATCATTGCATAAAAACTTTTGAAATTCCAACTTTTGTATAAAACAGTATAATATTAGAAAAAATTTAGAATAGCGTACAGTTTTTGCTAAAGTCAATAAAAATATTTCAATGCAATCATTGCATAAAAATATTTGAACTGCCAATTTTAATATATAAAAGAGCATTATTCAAAAAAAATTTAGAATGGCGTATAGTTTCTGCTAAAGTCGGTAAAAATATTTCAATGCAATCATCGCATAAAAATATTTGAAGAACCAATTTTTATGTATAACAGAGCATTATTAAAAAGAATTTAGAATGGCGGATAGTTTATGCTAAAGTCAATAATAATATTTCAATACAATCATTGCATAAAAATATTTGAAATTACATTTTTTATATAAAACAGTACACTAATCGAAAAAAAATTAGAATAGCGTTTAGTTTCTGCTAAAGTCAATAAAAATATTTCAATGCTATCATTGCATAAAAATATTTGAAATTCCAACTTTTATATAAATCACTATTACAAAATTTTTAGGACACTATTACAAAAAAATTTAGAATGACGTATAGTTTGTGCTAAAGTCAATAAAAATATTTCTATGCTAACATTGCATAAAAACATTTTAAATTACAATTTTTATATAAAACAGGACAGTATTAGAAAAAAATTTAAAGTTATGTATAGTTTCTGCTAAAGTCAAAAAAAAAATATCAATGCTATCATTGCATAAAAACTTTTGAAATTCCAACTTTTGTATAAAACAGTATAATATTAGAAAAAATTTAGAATAGCGTACAGTTTTTGCTAAAGTCAATAAAAATATTTCAATGCAATCATTGCATAAAAATATTTGAAATATTAACTTTTGAAAACACAACACTATTAAAAAAAATTTAGAATGGCGGATAGTTTCTGCTAAAGTCAATACAAATATTTCAATGCTATCATTGCATAAAAATATTTGAAATCCCAATTTTTATTTATAACAGAGCATTATTCAAAAAAATTTAGAATGGAGTACAGTTTCTGCTAAAGTCAATAATAATATTTCAATGCAATCATTGCATAAAAATATTTTAAATTACAACTTTTGTATAAAACAGGACATTAATCGAAAAAAATTTATAATAGCATATAGTTTCTGCTAAAGTCGGTAAAAATATTTCAATGCAATCATTGCATAAAAATATTTGAAATGCCAATTTCTATGTATAACAGAGCATTATTAAAAAGAATTTAGAATGGCGGATAGTTTCTGCTAAAGTCAATAAAAATATTTCTATGCTAACATTGCATAAAAACATTTTAAATTACAATTTTTATATAAAACAGGACACTATTAGAAAAAAATTTAAAGTGATGTATAGTTTCTGCTAAAGTCAAAAAAAAAATATCAATGCTATCATTGCATAAAAACTTTTGAAATTCCAACTTTTGTATAAAACAGTATAATATTAGAAAAAATTTAGAATAGCGTACAGTTTTTGCTAAAGTCAATAAAAATATTTCAATGCAATCATTGCATAAAAATATTTGAACTGCCAATTTTAATATATAAAAGAGCATTATTCAAAAAAAATTTAGAATGGCGTATAGTTTCTGCTAAAGTCGGTAAAAATATTTCAATGCAATCATCGCATAAAAATATTTGAAGAACCAATTTTTATGTATAACAGAGCATTATTAAAAAGAATTTAGAATGGCGGATAGTTTATGCTAAAGTCAATAATAATATTTCAATACAATCATTGCATAAAAATATTTGAAATTACATTTTTTATATAAAACAGTACACTAATCGAAAAAAAATTAGAATAGCGTTTAGTTTCTGCTAAAGTCAATAAAAATATTTCAATGCTATCATTGCATAAAAATATTTGAAATTCCAACTTTTATATAAATCACTATTACAAAATTTTTAGGACACTATTACAAAAAAATTTAGAATGACGTATATTTTGTGCTAAAGTCAATAAAAATATTTCTATGCTAACATTGCATAAAAACATTTTAAATTACAATTTTTATATAAAACAGGACAGTATTAGAAAAAAATTTAAAGTGATGTATAGTTTCTGCTAAAGTCAAAAAAAAAATATCAATGCTATCATTGCATAAAAACTTTTGAAATTCCAACTTTTGTATAAAACAGTATAATATTAGAAAAAATTTAGAATAGCGTACAGTTTTTGCTAAAGTCAATAAAAATATTTCAATGCAATCATTGCATAAAAATATTTGAAATATTAACTTTTGAAAACACAACACTATTAAAAAAAATTTAGAATGGCGGATAGTTTCTGCTAAAGTCAATACAAATATTTCAATGCTATCATTGCATAAAAATATTTGAAATCCCAATTTTTATTTATAACAGAGCATTATTCAAAAAAATTTAGAATGGAGTACAGTTTCTGCTAAAGTCAATAATAATATTTCAATGCAATCATTGCATAAAAATATTTTAAATTACAACTTTTGTATAAAACAGGACATTAATCGAAAAAAATTTATAATAGCATATAGTTTCTGCTAAAGTCGGTAAAAATATTTCAATGCAATCATTGCATAAAAATATTTGAAATGCCAATTTCTATGTATAACAGAGCATTATTAAAAAGAATTTAGAATGGCGGATAGTTTCTGCTAAAGTCAATAAAAATATTTCTATGCTAACATTGCATAAAAACATTTTAAATTACAATTTTTATATAAAACAGGACAGTATTAGAAAAAAATTTAAAGTGATGTATAGTTTCTGCTAAAGTCAAAAAAAAAATATCAATGCTATCATTGCATAAAAACTTTTGAAATTCCAACTTTTGTATAAAACAGTATAATATTAGAAAAAATTTAGAATAGCGTACAGTTTTTGCTAAAGTCAATAAAAATATTTCAATGCAATCATTGCATAAAAATATTTGAAATATTAACTTTTGAAAACACAACACTATTAAAAAAAATTTAGAATGGCGGATAGTTTCTGCTAAAGTCAATACAAATATTTCAATGCTATCATTGCATAAAAATATTTGAAATCCCAATTTTTATTTATAACAGAGCATTATTCAAAAAAATTTAGAATGGAGTACAGTTTCTGCTAAAGTCAATAATAATATTTCAATGCAATCATTGCATAAAAATATTTTAAATTACAACTTTTGTATAAAACAGGACATTAATCGAAAAAAATTTATAATAGCATATAGTTTCTGCTAAAGTCGGTAAAAATATTTCAATGCAATCATTGCATAAAAATATTTGAAATGCCAATTTCTATGTATAACAGAGCATTATTAAAAAGAATTTAGAATGGCGGATAGTTTCTGCTAAAGTCAATAAAAATATTTCTATGCTAACATTGCATAAAAACATTTTAAATTACAATTTTTATATAAAACAGGACACTATTAGAAAAAAATTTAAAGTGATGTATAGTTTCTGCTAAAGTCAAAAAAAAAATATCAATGCTATCATTGCATAAAAACTTTTGAAATTCCAACTTTTGTATAAAACAGTATAATATTAGAAAAAATTTAGAATAGCGTACAGTTTTTGCTAAAGTCAATAAAAATATTTCAATGCAATCATTGCATAAAAATATTTGAACTGCCAATTTTAATATATAAAAGAGCATTATTCAAAAAAAATTTAGAATGGCGTATAGTTTCTGCTAAAGTCGGTAAAAATATTTCAATGCAATCATCGCATAAAAATATTTGAAGAACCAATTTTTATGTATAACAGAGCATTATTAAAAAGAATTTAGAATGGCGGATAGTTTATGCTAAAGTCAATAATAATATTTCAATACAATCATTGCATAAAAATATTTGAAATTACATTTTTTATATAAAACAGTACACTAATCGAAAAAAAATTAGAATAGCGTTTAGTTTCTGCTAAAGTCAATAAAAATATTTCAATGCTATCATTGCATAAAAATATTTGAAATTCCAACTTTTATATAAATCACTATTACAAAATTTTTAGGACACTATTACAAAAAAATTTAGAATGACGTATAGTTTCTGCTAAAGTCAAAAAAAAAATATCAATGCTATCATTGCATAAAAACTTTTGAAATTCCAACTTTTGTATAAAACAGTATAATATTAGAAAAAATTTAGAATAGCGTACAGTTTTTGCTAAAGTCAATAAAAATATTTCAATGCAATCATTGCATAAAAATATTTGAAATATTAACTTTTGAAAACACAACACTATTAAAAAAAATTTAGAATGGCGGATAGTTTCTGCTAAAGTCAATACAAATATTTCAATGCTATCATTGCATAAAAATATTTGAAATCCCAATTTTTATTTATAACAGAGCATTATTCAAAAAAATTTAGAATGGAGTACAGTTTCTGCTAAAGTCAATAATAATATTTCAATGCAATCATTGCATAAAAATATTTTAAATTACAACTTTTGTATAAAACAGGACATTAATCGAAAAAAATTTATAATAGCATATAGTTTCTGCTAAAGTCGGTAAAAATATTTCAATGCAATCATTGCATAAAAATATTTGAAATGCCAATTTCTATGTATAACAGAGCATTATTAAAAAGAATTTAGAATGGCGGATAGTTTCTGCTAAAGTCAATAAAAATATTTCTATGCTAACATTGCATAAAAACATTTTAAATTACAATTTTTATATAAAACAGGACACTATTAGAAAAAAATTTAAAGTGATGTATAGTTTCTGCTAAAGTCAAAAAAAAAATATCAATGCTATCATTGCATAAAAACTTTTGAAATTCCAACTTTTGTATAAAACAGTATAATATTAGAAAAAATTTAGAATAGCGTACAGTTTTTGCTAAAGTCAATAAAAATATTTCAATGCAATCATTGCATAAAAATATTTGAACTGCCAATTTTAATATATAAAAGAGCATTATTCAAAAAAAATTTAGAATGGCGTATAGTTTCTGCTAAAGTCGGTAAAAATATTTCAATGCAATCATCGCATAAAAATATTTGAAGAACCAATTTTTATGTATAACAGAGCATTATTAAAAAGAATTTAGAATGGCGGATAGTTTATGCTAAAGTCAATAATAATATTTCAATACAATCATTGCATAAAAATATTTGAAATTACATTTTTTATATAAAACAGTACACTAATCGAAAAAAAATTAGAATAGCGTTTAGTTTCTGCTAAAGTCAATAAAAATATTTCAATGCTATCATTGCATAAAAATATTTGAAATTCCAACTTTTATATAAATCACTATTACAAAATTTTTAGGACACTATTACAAAAAAATTTAGAATGACGTATAGTTTGTGCTAAAGTCAATAAAAATATTTCTATGCTAACATTGCATAAAAACATTTTAAATTACAATTTTTATATAAAACAGGACAGTATTAGAAAAAAATTTAAAGTGATGTATAGTTTCTGCTAAAGTCAAAAAAAAAATATCAATGCTATCATTGCATAAAAACTTTTGAAATTCCAACTTTTGTATAAAACAGTATAATATTAGAAAAAATTTAGAATAGCGTACAGTTTTTGCTAAAGTCAATAAAAATATTTCAATGCAATCATTGCATAAAAATATTTGAAATATTAACTTTTGAAAACACAACACTATTAAAAAAAATTTAGAATGGCGGATAGTTTCTGCTAAAGTCAATACAAATATTTCAATGCTATCATTGCATAAAAATATTTGAAATCCCAATTTTTATTTATAACAGAGCATTATTCAAAAAAATTTAGAATGGAGTACAGTTTCTGCTAAAGTCAATAATAATATTTCAATGCAATCATTGCATAAAAATATTTTAAATTACAACTTTTGTATAAAACAGGACATTAATCGAAAAAAATTTATAATAGCATATAGATTCTGCTAAAGTCGGTAAAAATATTTCAATGCAATCATTGCATAAAAATATTTGAAATGCCAATTTCTATGTATAACAGAGCATTATTAAAAAGAATTTAGAATGGCGGATAGTTTCTGCTAAAGTCAATAAAAATATTTCTATGCTAACATTGCATAAAAACATTTTAAATTACAATTTTTATATAAAACAGGACAGTATTAGAAAAAAATTTAAAGTGATGTATAGTTTCTGCTAAAGTCAAAAAAAAAATATCAATGCTATCATTGCATAAAAACTTTTGAAATTCCAACTTTTGTATAAAACAGTATAATATTAGAAAAAATTTAGAATAGCGTACAGTTTTTGCTAAAGTCAATAAAAATATTTCAATGCAATCATTGCATAAAAATATTTGAAATATTAACTTTTGAAAACACAACACTATTAAAAAAAATTTAGAATGGCGGATAGTTTCTGCTAAAGTCAATACAAATATTTCAATGCTATCATTGCATAAAAATATTTGAAATCCCAATTTTTATTTATAACAGAGCATTATTCAAAAAAATTTAGAATGGAGTACAGTTTCTGCTAAAGTCAATAATAATATTTCAATGCAATCATTGCATAAAAATATTTTAAATTACAACTTTTGTATAAAACAGGACATTAATCGAAAAAAATTTATAATAGCATATAGTTTCTGCTAAAGTCGGTAAAAATATTTCAATGCAATCATTGCATAAAAATATTTGAAATGCCAATTTCTATGTATAACAGAGCATTATTAAAAAGAATTTAGAATGGCGGATAGTTTCTGCTAAAGTCAATAAAAATATTTCTATGCTAACATTGCATAAAAACATTTTAAATTACAATTTTTATATAAAACAGGACACTATTAGAAAAAAATTTAAAGTGATGTATAGTTTCTGCTAAAGTCAAAAAAAAAATATCAATGCTATCATTGCATAAAAACTTTTGAAATTCCAACTTTTGTATAAAACAGTATAATATTAGAAAAAATTTAGAATAGCGTACAGTTTTTGCTAAAGTCAATAAAAATATTTCAATGCAATCATTGCATAAAAATATTTGAACTGCCAATTTTAATATATAAAAGAGCATTATTCAAAAAAAATTTAGAATGGCGTATAGTTTCTGCTAAAGTCGGTAAAAATATTTCAATGCAATCATCGCATAAAAATATTTGAAGAACCAATTTTTATGTATAACAGAGCATTATTAAAAAGAATTTAGAATGGCGGATAGTTTATGCTAAAGTCAATAATAATATTTCAATACAATCATTGCATAAAAATATTTGAAATTACATTTTTTATATAAAACAGTACACTAATCGAAAAAAAATTAGAATAGCGTTTAGTTTCTGCTAAAGTCAATAAAAATATTTCAATGCTATCATTGCATAAAAATATTTGAAATTCCAACTTTTATATAAATCACTATTACAAAATTTTTAGGACACTATTACAAAAAAATTTAGAATGACGTATAGTTTGTGCTAAAGTCAATAAAAATATTTCTATGCTAACATTGCATAAAAACATTTTAAATTACAATTTTTATATAAAACAGGACAGTATTAGAAAAAAATTTAAAGTGATGTATAGTTTCTGCTAAAGTCAAAAAAAAAATATCAATGCTATCATTGCATAAAAACTTTTGAAATTCCAACTTTTGTATAAAACAGTATAATATTAGAAAAAATTTAGAATAGCGTACAGTTTTTGCTAAAGTCAATAAAAATATTTCAATGCAATCATTGCATAAAAATATTTGAAATATTAACTTTTGAAAACACAACACTATTAAAAAAAATTTAGAATGGCGGATAGTTTCTGCTAAAGTCAATACAAATATTTCAATGCTATCATTGCATAAAAATATTTGAAATCCCAATTTTTATTTATAACAGAGCATTATTCAAAAAAATTTAGAATGGAGTACAGTTTCTGCTAAAGTCAATAATAATATTTCAATGCAATCATTGCATAAAAATATTTTAAATTACAACTTTTGTATAAAACAGGACATTAATCGAAAAAAATTTATAATAGCATATAGTTTCTGCTAAAGTCGGTAAAAATATTTCAATGCAATCATTGCATAAAAATATTTGAAATGCCAATTTCTATGTATAACAGAGCATTATTAAAAAGAATTTAGAATGGCGGATAGTTTCTGCTAAAGTCAATAAAAATATTTCTATGCTAACATTGCATAAAAACATTTTAAATTACAATTTTTATATAAAACAGGACACTATTAGAAAAAAATTTAAAGTGATGTATAGTTTCTGCTAAAGTCAAAAAAAAAATATCAATGCTATCATTGCATAAAAACTTTTGAAATTCCAACTTTTGTATAAAACAGTATAATATTAGAAAAAATTTAGAATAGCGTACAGTTTTTGCTAAAGTCAATAAAAATATTTCAATGCAATCATTGCATAAAAATATTTGAACTGCCAATTTTAATATATAAAAGAGCATTATTCAAAAAAAATTTAGAATGGCGTATAGTTTCTGCTAAAGTCGGTAAAAATATTTCAATGCAATCATCGCATAAAAATATTTGAAGAACCAATTTTTATGTATAACAGAGCATTATTAAAAAGAATTTAGAATGGCGGATAGTTTATGCTAAAGTCAATAATAATATTTCAATACAATCATTGCATAAAAATATTTGAAATTACATTTTTTATATAAAACAGTACACTAATCGAAAAAAAATTAGAATAGCGTTTAGTTTCTGCTAAAGTCAATAAAAATATTTCAATGCTATCATTGCATAAAAATATTTGAAATTCCAACTTTTATATAAATCACTATTACAAAATTTTTAGGACACTATTACAAAAAAATTTAGAATGACGTATAGTTTGTGCTAAAGTCAATAAAAATATTTGAAAATACAATTTTTACAAATAAAAAATTCAAAAATATAAAAATACAAAATACACACCCGACAACTTGTATTTAAATTTTTAGAAGTTTTTCAAATTGTGGACAATCAATATGAGTTTATCTTTTTAAGTTGTTAACGAAAAAAAATTAAAGTGGGGTATAGTTTCTGTTAAATTCAAACTAATATTTCAATGCTATCATTGCATAAAAACATTTGAAATTACAACTTTTATATAAAAAAGGACACTTTTCGAAATAAAATTAAAGTGAGTTATATTTTCTGCTAAATTAATTACTAATATTTCAATGCAATTGAAATTACAACTTTTCTAAAAATCAGGCTACTATTCGAAAAAAATTGAAAAAGGGGTATATTTTGCTACATTTAATACATATATTTCAATGCTATCATTGCATAAAAATATTTGAAATTACAAGTTTTCTATAAAACAGGACAATATTCAAAAACATTTAGGTTGGGTATATTTTGCTAAATTCAATACTAATAATTTAATGCTATTATTGCATAAAAACAATTGAAATTACAACATTTCTATAAAACACGACGGAATTCGAAAACATTTAAGTGAAGTATAGTTTCTGCTAAATTCAATACTATTATTTCAATGGATAAACCCAATAATTCAGTAAATCGGACTCTGAGTCTTTTTTTTGCTATTTATTTTTAATGAATACATTAAATAAAAAACAAAAAAAAATCGGCTTTAGAAAAGCGTTTAATAAATACAATGCATTTTGTTTTTTATATATTTTGATACAAACCATTTTAAGATATGAAGTGAAGAAAATGCCCAATTTTTGAGTTTTTAAATTTTGTACTTCTTAGCTTTAAACAGTTGTAACTCTGTGCCGTGAGCTAAAATTAAAAAAAAAGCGTCAACTGGATAGCATTTTTTACAAGGAGTAATTTGCACCGAAGCTCTTTTGTTTTATATATGAAATGACTTAAAAATTTGAATATGAAATAATATAGACATTGGCAGTCCTAAGAATAATAAAAAAAACAAAAATTTAAAAAATTTAACTGTATAGTAAAATTCATATTGTCTGTTTACAATATGAAATAACTACAATAATTTCAATCTGTATTTCTGGCTATTTTATATATGAAAAATTAAAAAAATTTCACTATGTAATAATATAGATATAGGCAGTCCTAAGAATGAAAAAAAAAATAAAAATATTTAACTGTATAGTAAAATTCATATTGGTGGTTTACAATATGAAAAAACTAAAAAATTTACCATGTATATTGTTGGCTATTTATATATGAAAAAACTCAAAAAATTTCACTATGAAATAAGATAGTTATCGGCAGTCCTAAGAATAAAAAAAACAAAAATTTTAAAAATTTAATTGTATAGTAAAGTTCATATTGGCTGTTTACGATATGAAAATACTACAAAAATTTACTCGCATGGAAAAAAATGAGGTATTACATCCAAATTAAAAAAAAAAAAAAGTACCTGGAGATTTTTTGGTGAAAAAAATTTTATAAAAAAAATAGGTCTTAATGTCATACTTGTTGTGAAATATCACCGGTGACAGTGCTACATACATACATACATACACTCATACACACACATGCATACTTTTTTTTAAAACTGGTTTTTTAGCATCCTGAGGTCTCAAAACGTGCGTATATGTCAAAAAATCAGAAATAAACATTTTACCTAAAACAATGGGTCCTCTATGAGGAACCAAAATTATAAATATTTCACTCTAGAGTAAAATTAATATTGATTCTCTGCAATATAAAAAACAGCAAAAATTTCAATCTATATTGTTAATTGTTTTATATAGGAAAAAACTCAAAAATTACACCATATATAGAGTACAATGGATATCGGCTGTCCTATTTATGAAAACATTATAAAAATTATAAAAGTTTATAAAAAATATTATAAAAGTTTCACTCGATAGTAAAATTCATATTGATTGTCTACAATATGAAAAAACTGAAAAAATTTCAATCTATATTGTTGACCTTTTTAATATATGAAAAATCCCAAAAAATTTCACTATAGAGTAAAATAGATATCTTCTGTCCTATTTATGAACAAAAAAAAATCATAAATATTTCACTGTAGAGTAAAATTCATATTGATTGTCTACAATATAAAAAAACAGCAAAAATTTCAATCTATATTGTTTTATTATATGGAAAACACCAAAAATTTTACCATAGAGTAAAATGGATATCGGCTATACTATTTATGAAAAAACATAAAATATAAAAATTTCACTCAATAGTAAAATTTATATTGGCTGTCTACATTATGAAAAAAATTCAAAATTTTCAATCTATATTGTTGGCTGTTTTATTTATGAAACAGCTAAAAAAATTTCACCATAGAGTGAAATGGATATCGCCTGTCCTATTTATGAACAATAAAAAATTATGAAAATTTCATTCTATAGTCATATTCATATTGATTGTCTACAATATCAGTTGTGATGTGTATGAAAATTGAAAATATTCAAATATTCATTGTCTACAGTATGAAAAAAACTACAAATTTTGTTAAAAAAACTGCATATTACTATATTTTATTATTATTTATTATCAATAATTATTTATGTTATAAAATATACCTCATTAGTTATAAATATTTATAAATAATCATGTAACTTTTTCTTAATATGAATTATAAAATTTTTTTGTTAATTTTAGAAGTATAAAATTAATTCTGTTCTCATTCATTTTTAAATAAAATTAAATTGCATTTTAATCATGTATGATTAAATTTATTATAATTAACTACATATGATTAAAATATAAAAAAATTAATGCACAAGAGTTTTTATTTGGTTAAGCCGAGCATCGCGAGGCCAATCAGCTAGTTATTATTATTATTATTATCAATTTTCTTTATTATATTTTAATATAGAAATTATATAAGAACTTGATCTCCAAAACAGTCTTGACATGAGTTATGATAGGCCATAAAGCATGTCAACCACATCCAAAATATAAACCCCGTCGCGACCGCGAACAGTTCAGTGTTATTTTAATTTTTCCAACTATTCATTCTAATCTTTCTTCTACTGTAATCAAGTGTTAATTTTTGTTCATTCTTTGATTTTATTCAAGTGTCTAAATAAATCCAAGGTAAATAATTTAAATATTTTGTATTCTTTATTTATTTCAAATTTTTATACTAACTTTCCATTTTCCTTTCTAATTTAAATAAATTAATCTTAAAGTTTAAATAAATTTAAACTTAAAACTTGATATTTTATCATTGATTTATAAATAAATAAATTAGTGGTAACAATATCATTTCAAATACAAAAAAATGTAAAAAGACCAGGAAAATCAGAATTTTTTAATTTCATTAATTTAATTGCTATGAGCTCGTTTATACTAAAGCCTAAAGATTTTCATTGTATAGAAGTTATATGAAATTTCCTGGAGAATCCGAATCTAAACTTATTTGACTCGTACGAGGTCATTTAGTGCGGGAAAATTCAGAAAAACTGTTGAAAATGATGACAATTCGACTTTTGTATTTGAGACATTTGGTATGAGCTAGTTTACATTAAAGCCTAAAAAATATTTAAATAAAGGAAGTATGTAAAATTTCCCTGGAAATCCGAATTTTTCCTTATTTAAATCATTTGGTGTCATTTAGAGCGGAAAAATTCACAAAACTGAAAAAAAAGAGAAAAATTGAAGAAAATTTACGATTTTTCGATTATTTTAGGGTCTAGGAAGTTTGATCGCATTTAGGTTGATGTGGCACCCGAAAATATATATAAAAACACTCTTTTTCTGAAAAGCTTAATAAAAAACTCGGATATACAATTTTTCTGTAGCTTCCGTAAAGTACCCTGTGAATTTATCGATTTTACGGCTCCCCTTGTAGGAATTTTCAAAAACTAATGGCAGGACTGGATTTCTGAGGAAATTTTACTGTAGTACCTCTTTTTTTATAATTTTTAATCATTTCCAGGAGGAATGGCATATAAAAGAAGAATAAGTGGCTGAGGAAAGATGAAAACGTATTTTTTTTCAGAAATTCGCCCTGGGCTTAGTTTTCAATATTAAGAGCTAAAATTTGGGGACATAGTGCATTTTGGATAGGTAATTGGCAAAAAAACTTTTTATCCGGTTTCAGTGACCCGACCTGGAAACTTTTGCTGAATTCACTAAGAATCACTCATTAATATGTTAACTTAAATTTTTATTTTTATAGTTTATTTAATAATATTTTAACTTTAATTTTATTTTATTTTATTTTTCTTTTTATATTTATATATTTTTGTTAGTACTTACACTACTTAATTTTATAGGAAATCGTAGTACATTGCACATGAACCATACCTGCGATAATTTTTTTCAAAATAAATAAATAACAAAAAACGCACAAAATTTAATAGTAGAGTAAAATTTATGTTGACGGTCTTAAATATGATAAAACCTAAAAAATTTCACTCTAGAGTAAAATTCATGTCCGTTGTCTTGAATATGAAAAAACCCGAAAAATTTCAATTTAGCTTAAAATTCATTTCACCAGTCCTAAATATTTAAACCAATTCAAAATTTAAACCTATCCTATAATTCGCTTCATACATGTTTACCATTTTTTTTTGTTTAGTTCATATTTGGGACAATCTACTTTAAATAAAGATTCGAAAATTGGGATTAATATAACTAATGTTTTATATTGCTAACTTATGTTATTACTGCCCTTGGTTGTGACTCTATTTCGCCGATCCAGCAAATATGCGAAAATAGAAGAGGCCTTCTATGTCATCATACATTGTAAGGCACACAAGAATAAATAATATACAAATATTGATTGCATTATATTTAAAACAATTATGATTATATGTTAAAATTTAGGTATTATGTGATTTATATTTTTAAATGAAATAATCAAAAAAATAAATTTTTTATCAATTCCAGGCGATAAATTTTCTACATTGGACCAATCTTTTATCCATGTAGGAGGTATGTGGAATAATTCTGAGAAGAAATTACATATGCCCTTTGCAGGTATCATCTCGGGCTTAATAGTTAATGGAATAAATTTGTTCGAATTAGCAGCAAGCAAAAGTTCTCGAATAAAATTCATTGGTGAAGTTGAAATAGTACCTTATGGCTATTTAGCAAATAAAGTTGTGTACCTACAAAAAATGCAGCAGGTAATAATAGAGGAAAATATTTTTATTAATATATCTTATATTTTATACCCTCTCATTTCTTCCCTCTCTTATATAGTATATGTGTGTATTTGCAATACTTTTCATGTAAAATAAAAAAAATTTAGAATAAATTAACATTTTCTGAAAAACAAAAAAGAATAAAAGATGATTAATATGTTGAAGAATATACTTATATGTGTATGTGCCTGTGTGTTTAATCACCAGAAACGAATTACGAACTAAATTACATGAAAACGGTGAGAAAATAAAGAAAAAAAGTTTGCGGGCTATAGTTTGTGACTTAACTACTGAAAATTTAATAAGTTTTAAAAAAGTATGAAAAGTTTAGTTGGAAAAAAAGTTAAGTTAGAAAATATTTTATCGTTGCTATTGCTTTATTTTTTAATAAAAATTTGAATGCTTTTGTTATTTACAAAAATAGTTATATTACTACATTAGATAATTATTGATATTAAATACATTATTTTATTTAAAAATTCATATTCAAGACTAAAAAAGGAAGAAGCAGTTTTTGAGTGTATACTAAGAAAAAATAAGCGATGGAACGTTCGTAAATACGTGAGCGATTCTTCTGTGTTATAAAAGGAGACAGAACGTCGGTATAGAATTGATTATTTATCCTCATAAAACCGACAAAGCGTCTGTATTTCAATAAAGAGTCTTCCTCATATCAAATTCCGACAAAACGTCGAGATTTTCGCAAAAGCCTCTCACCTTCGCGAGAAGTACTGAAAATAATTTATTATAGAGTGTATTTTATATTATAGAGTGTACGCGGAGTTACTTAAATATTGCAAAAGCATTTTTTTAAGTAAATGATAATTAATTTATTTACTAGTTTTTTAATAATAAATTAGCCTGTGTAATAAATTGAGCATAATCGTGTCACGTGTTTATCAAAATGAGCTCATAAATAATGAAGACAATCGTCATCTTTTTTGTTAAGTTCGCGCCCACACTGCAGCTCCACATTGAAAATCATATTTTAAAATATTTTTTATAAATAAAGATAACCTCCTTTATAATCCTAAGAGGTTTATTATTAAATTAATATAATCTATATTCTATATACTTAAAATCATTTTTATTACTTTATTTTTATTCACCTAACCTTAAGTTCCCAGCTTATTCAGTCCTTTTCAGTTTATGGTAAGCAGATAATTAGAAAAGGTAAAAGTTTCATAAAATCAACCCTTTTTCATTACAGATTTCTCAAAATCTGTATACATAACTTCATACATACTTCTAAACGGATATGAATAAAACCTGCTTACGAACCTATACATATAAAGGGTGGTAGATCAAAACTAACGGCAGATTTGAAAAAAGATGAAAAAAATAAACTATATTAATCCAGTCGAATAACGAAGTGGGGGGGGGGGGGAGTTGAATAGTTACTCGTAACCACCAGATTTGGTCTACTATAGGTTTTTGGTGTCGCTGATCACGAATTTGGGGGTCATTTATTTAAGAAATGAGGGTTTTACCCCTAAATCAGCAAAAACTGCCCCAAAAATGGGTATTTTTTATGTATTCGCACTTTGATCGTTCAGATATGGTGTACATAGGTTTTTTGGTTCGCTGTTTACGAATTTTGGGGTTTGATTTTGGTTTTTGATTTTAATTTTTTTTTTTTGATTTTTTTTCTCCAATTTTCGCCTACTCGAAATCGGCGCTTCTCTCTTAAATTAGCAATACCTACCTCTAAAAGGAGTATTTTTGATAAATTTCACGTATTTAAAATCTGGGCCTCAAATAAAGAATCATCGACTCCAGGAAACATAAATGAAATTATGAAAATTAATTAAGTATATTATACGTTATGAAATGAAAATTTTTTTTATGGGAAAAAGCAAAAAATGGGCTAAATAGAGCCCGTAAATGACACTAAGACAAAACTTTCGATATCGCAACTATAATATTCAGCAATCTCAAAAATTTATTATCTGCCATTATAGGAACAAATAGAAAAGTTTGAAATCTATTTAAAGAACTTACAAAATCGAAAAATATGGGTTTTCAGGGCTAAATTTTTGGATTGGGGCCTAAAAATTTGAAATCAGCATATACAACAAATTTACATAGCACATGTTGCACAGTCTTTAGTGAAAACATACTAAATATTCTGTATTTTAATTGAATTTTTTTTATTTTTTTTTATTTTTTTTCTTCATTATAAAAGGGTGAATAATATTATATTATAATATTCAGTCTTCATTATAAAAGGGTGAATAATATTATATTATTAACATTTTAAGAAAGCTATAAAAAAGTTCGTTTTTTCCGGGTGCAAAAATTCATGGGCCTGAGGGACCAAAAAATTTTTTTGAAATTTAGTACGATATGATGGAATACATAAATAGATCAGATAAGAAGTTACGGTCCAAAAATAGTCTTTTTTTGTGCTAAATAAAAAATTAGTTATTTATTATATTTCATGCATAATTTTTTTTTAAAGTGCGTTAAATTTATCCCCCAGCGAGTAAAAGTAACTTACAAAATAAATTTATTTTTTATTTTTCTTTTAAAGCAATAATTTTATTTTATAACTTTAATAATTTTAAACTTGAATTATTTTCCAGATTCATATTCATATTCATTTAAGTTGTATATTTTCTACTTTAATCATGATTTTAAATTATTCTAAATCCCTAAATCTACCCTTACGATGGCTCTATATAAAGTACTTTGTTCAAAATTTTGCGGAATGAACAACTGTGTACAAAAAACAAATATATCTTAAAAAACAATTTTCTCAATCAAATGTCAAAAAATCAAATTCTGTTTTCGTTTTGGAAAAGTTAGTCGAAAAATTTGAAAATACGAGGCGGTTAGTTAATTAACATTAAGCTTAATTTTTTAATTTAAAAGCTATGAAAAGAGTCCTCTGCCGAATTAAAACGAATTTTGAACGGGATTACAGATCCTATACAAGCATTAGAAGCATAAAAAAGAAATATCAAGTATTGGGACGATATGTTGGTATTTCATTCAATTTCCCTTTTTGATTTGGATACGCGTAAACAGTGGAAAAAATATGTTGGAAATTTAAAAAATTCAAAAGAACCGCCCTTATTTTAAGATTTACATAGATTTATAGAAAATCATGTTGTTGTTTTAGAGTCAATCGAAGATAACACGGTAAATAATTTTTTTGCCCTCCCGGGCGTAAAACTTGTGCGTAAAGAATTTTCTGAACTCGTTCTACGCCTAGGGGGGCAAAAAATAGTGTAAACACCATGGGCGAAATACTTTAGACACGAGCGTGAACACAAATCACTCGTGCCCGGCTTCACGCCCTTGATACTTAATATACTATAATAAATCATCAATAAATTTTACAAATAATGACTCAAAAATAAAGATAATCAAATCAAGTGTATTATTTGTAACAAAGATCATTTCTTTTCCTTTTGCGATATTTTTTTGAACAAAACTCTACTTGAAAGAAAAGATTTCGTGGCTACTAAATATAGATGTTTTAATTGTTTAGGTTTGCATATGCTGCCTGAATGTAAATTGGCAAAAAGATGTAAGTTTTGTCAAAAAAATCATTATTTTACATTGCATTTTTCAAATCAGTCAGATGATTATAACATCAGTCAAAATTTTGACTCTAATTTAATTAAAAATTTACATTTGTCTACTGATAATAAGAATGAAGATGAAAATTTAAAATTTATTAATATTGATGATGAAAATCGTCCTTTTTCTAATTCCTGACGATAGCTTACCTTTGGGTAAATGGCTTTATGCATAGATTCTGAAAATTTGCCCAGAGAATGACGGTTTAGTAAGAATTGTTAAATTAAAAACCGCTACAACTGAATTAACTAGACCAATAAACAAGCTAATTTTGCTTTCAAAATATGGAAGAAATAACAAAGGTATAATTTTTATGTATAAAAATTGTAAACATTTTTGTAAAAATTGTAAATAATGTAATTTTTTTTGGAATGATTGAATGCATGTGTGAAATTTTTAATATAACTTTACGTAAAAAACTTGTGTATAATAAAAAATAAATTGTATTGTGATTTATTTATTTTTTCTGTAAAAAATTAAGGCTTAAAATTTCAAATTTTATTTTAATTGATTTTCAAATTATTTTAATATGTACATAAAAACTAATGAAATTTTTTATGTTAATTTATTTTCCATAAATAAATTAAAAGGGGGGAGAATGTTAAATAATGCACTATAATAAATATTAATAATATAATAATTATATAAGTTTAGTAGTATGCGTGTATTTGTAGTATACGTGCGCGCGTGCACAGAGTGTAAGCGCGTGCCTTGAGTAGCGGTGCACAGTTCCCAGTCTTAGGGCAACTATTATAATAGTCACACCTCATTAAATAAATTATATATATTTGTGCTACTAAATTAAGTTTTATTATTTTATTACATCACCAGTTTCAGTTATTTAATTAATTATTTATAAAAATACAGTCCACTAAGCTACTCATCAACTCCATTTCATATCCGAATCGAAAAATATATCATGATTATTTACTGATTTTGAGAGTTTTATGTTTGCAACGCCAAAAAAAAGGAGTTGTTAGAGAGGTAAAAATCATTTGCATTTTTTCCAAATAGAATTATTTTAGTTTTTTCTCTATTTATGACGAAATTATTTGAGGAGGACCAAACTTCAATTTCCTTGATATCATTTTGTAATAAAGAAATATCAAGGACAAAATCCTTGTAAGGAATCTGAATATAGATTTGTAAAAGAAGCCTTTTACAGTTAACAATTCTGGTGTCTAAGTCGTTTAAATAAATAAGGAAAAGAAGGGGACCCAATAACGAGCCCTGTGGAACTCCACTTATGATTTTTTTAATGGTAGAAACCTTATCCTCGTAGATCACGGATTGGGTTCCAAAAACCGACAGTAGAGAGTTTTTTTAACAGAATTTCATGCGAAATCCTGTCAAAAGCTTTTGACAAGTCAATCATGACTAAAATTGTTACTAAGTCAAGGTTATTACCCCCAACAGACGTCATCAGTGAGATTAGTTAAAATAGACTGTGTACTGTGGAGTTTTTGAAAATCAGATTGAAAACTATCTACCAGGTTAATCTGATTTAGGAAATCAAAAGTTTTTTCAAAAATTTTAGAGATAATGCAAAGTAGTGATACTGGTCTGTAATTGCCGAAAGAATTTGGATTTGGAACTTTGTCTACAGGAAGAATATTTTTGTGTTTCCAGGCTTTGGGAAATTTATTCAGAAAAATTAATTTATTGAATAGTGCTAAGAAAACCCTTGAGAGAACAGGAATACATAGTTTTGACACTTTTAGGAAAATTCCATCTGGACCAACAGATTTGGTTGAAAACTCTTTGAAGGCCCAATCTAAGTCTTCTATTTTTATACGTTTAAATTTAAATTTATTGAGCCTGATTGGACTTGTTGTAATTTGAGGGACTGAGGAGGTAACATTTTGAGTTGTTAAAAAGTAGGTGTTTAATTGATCAGGCGTAAAGATAAGTTTTTCTTTGATAGAAGATTTAGAGAGACCCAAATGGTTTATTTCTTTCTAAACTGTATCTTAGGGACAATTTGCGTCCAACTTTTCTGAGTAAAATTTGATTTTTTCATCCATAATTTTTTGATTCATTGTGTCTTTATAGTTTTAATATTGATCATAACTCTCTTCTCTACGGTTTCTATAATATTTGCGATACATTTTATTTAGATTCTTCAACTCAATTTTTAATTCCGATGTAAGCCACGGGAGAGATTTATTATTAAAAGTGGATTCTTTGTAAGGGGCTAACGAGACAAGAACTGAGGTTATATGTTTTGCAGAATTATCACAAATTAAGTCGATATCACCAGTCATAGCTAGTAATCTTAAGGCCACTGTCTCTTTATTGGGATTTTTATTTTCATTTTTTTTTTATTTCATTATCTTATGTTAAAACATTTCAAGAATCTAAAAAACAAATTTTAAGCAACAAAAAAAAATATGTTTTTTAGATATTTCGATTTTTATGGGTCGTAGTCATATGAAAACATACGCATTTAAAAACTTTAAACGCGTTCTTCTCAAAACTACTTTTTTGAAATCGGTTCCCACGCTAGCTCAAAAACTAATTGAGCTATCGACATGAATATTGTTTCATTTTTTTCGTTATTGCAATACCTAGTATGTGAACCAACAATATCAGGTTTTTATGCATCAGTAAAATTTTTATTGTCCGTTTTAGGCGCATTTTTTAACGTCTAAAACTGCATTTTTCGTTTTTGGTTCACCAAATGGTCAATTTTTTGTATTTTTTGCTAAATGTTGGTTCACATACAAGAGTTAACTATAAAGACTAATATGCCTTTTTATTTTTTTGTTTTGATGCCTACAATAGGCGCTATGATGGGAACCGTTTTTCAATTTTTTTTCGAGCCTCTACTTTCACGCCATCTACAAACTGTAAAAAAAAAGCATACGAAACAAAAATTTTTTTATGTCATCTAGAATAGTTTTGTAATTATTTAAAAATAAATTTGTAAACTTTTATAATAAAACATCTGAGAAAAAAAATGTTGAAAATCCTTTGAAAATCGTCACAATAAAGAGACAGTGGCCTTAAAGTAAATTCTTCTTGTGAAATATCATCTAAGTTTCTATATCTTACTTAAGCAAATGGAGTTTTCTGAAGAAAGATATCCAGAGTGACATCCGTAAGTGCATGATTATTTATGAAGGGAAAATTTTTCTAATGAGATAACTCGATCATTTTCATCAACTATATAAAGGTCGATGGTAGAGAAATGTTGAGGATCTTTATGGGTGGTAAATATAACCTATTTTCAAAAATAAAGTCGTATATTAAGATGGACTTTTGGTTAAAGTAGTACATATCTGCATTAAAATAAACTAAGATTAACTTATTACTATAGTTGGCTATGATGATAAATTTTCTAAAAATTCGATACCCTGATAGAATCTCGAGTCAGGAGGCCTGTAAACTACTCCTCACGATCTGCGCCCTTGCCTATCGTTTCTTATTAATGTGTATCCCGGTATTTGGGCCATGACATCAGTAAAGGCACTGTGTAATCAAGTCCCAGTTACTGCTATTACATAATATTCCCCGGAAAGAAATTTAGCACGAACAAAATCCATACGATTTGGGTTACAAAGGGAGCTCACATGAAAATGGCAAGCTTTAAAAAGTTTGGGAGAGTAAGCGTTCGGTTTTGTACTTTTATATTTTAGATTTTTTAAATTTTGATTTCTTACCGGTGATTGCTATTCCTGAGGTTGTTGACTGGGAAGTTGTGAAAAGTTATTTTCTTCTAATTGAGAGATGAGAGAGCGAGACGGATCTGATGGAGGGACCGTAGGTATCGGGTTTAAAGGTGTGTTATGGTGAAATATTGGTTGACGCGAAAAAGGAGTTTGTTGTGAAGTTTATTATTGAGAATAGTAGTGGGGGGGGTTTAATATTGTAGGAGGGGCGGTAATTATTAGGATTAGGTTGCAAATTTTGATGAAATTAGTTGTTATTATTATTATTTAGTGATCTACTTTGAAAATGGTTAGTTTGAGGATATTTAAAGTTGTTAGTATTATTAAAATTACTTTGAGTTTGACGATTATTTGCTTTAGATTGTTGATGCCAAACTTGAGGTTGCCTTCTATTGAATTGTAATCTAAATTGAAAATTTGATTTTTGAGGTGAAAATTTGTTGTGAGGTTGAGTTAAGTGAGTAGACTGTTATTTTTGCTGTTGTTGCTAATTTTGTTGTTGTTATTGTGGTAGTTGTTTCTGGTTTAGTTGCTGTTGTTGCTATTGCTGTTGGAGCCTGTAATTGAGCCTGCTGCTGAGATTGGATTGGTGGCAAGACATTTTCTAAAGGTTGTTGCAGAAAATTTTGCTGCTGACTATTTTGTTGTTGTTTTTGCTGCAGATCTAATTCTAAAAATAAGTTTTTAGATAAATTATTCAAATCATTGTAAATGTTGATCAAAATAGCTCTATCATTAGGTGCAATTTGAAGAAAAATTTGGCCTTTGTTGTGCCAAACTCTGAAAAGCCCAAGGGAGCTTTTGAAATTTCTAGCATCAGTAAGTAGTTTATGCGTGTCTTCAGGAAGAAGCTCATTTATATAGAGCTCATTTATATCATATAGATAGAGTTTGCAGACATAGAATAATTAAAGACATTAGAATTTGAAATATTACTGAAGGCTTTTTTATTATCTAGCAATCGTAAACAGCGGAAGAATAAAAAGTTAAATATTAAAAGTTAAATTACTACTTCTCTAGTTACATGAACTAGAGAAGTAGTATTAGGTGTTTTTACAATACTTACTCTCCTAATATTTTGCTTAGTTAAATTAACTTTTAAGTAGTTTGCAAGAGTTGCTTTCATGCTTTTCAACATTTCTATCTTCGATGTTATCAAGGCCGATGAAATCAGTCAATTTCCATAGACCATATTCTGGAATTTATGCTTCCAAGCTTTTCATCATAAGATTTCAGTATATTTGAGTAAGCATTAATAGTATTATAACAGTTTGTAGAGAATTACTGTTGAACCTTACAAAAATTTATTATATTATTAAAGTCCTCTCTAATTAAATTAAAACTTTTGTTGAAAACCTCTGTGATTTCCTCCAGAGTAGTATTTTTTGGATCATTTACGGTAAAAAGAGGTTTTGGATAGTAAACAAATGTATTTTGGATTGAAGAGGATTTAACTTGGCTTAAGGTGGAAATTGAAAAAGTACATTCAGTAATAATAGCAGAAGTCTCAACAGCATTAGATTTAGTAATTACAGTGGTGTTTTTTTGAGCTAGAGTTTCAGTTAAAAAATTTTGATGAAGTGCTTCTAAATCATCCTTTTTCCTTTTAAGGGCCAAGCTGGAGTCAGAGTCAGATCTATATAAAGAGCTATGCCTCTGCTGAGGAGGAACTGAGTAAGTTTTCCTGATATCAGGTAATTGGATACTAGCTTGTTTAAAAATTAGATACTAATTTATTTAAAATAGTTCCTAAAAATCGTATATTTTAAAAAAGAATCTTTTGATTTTTTTTAATAAAATTCTTCAAAATAAACTTTAACATACTAAGGAACGTTTTGCTACATAATTAATAAGCTTTCTTATAACTAATTAAGTATAACAACATAATCCATAAATTTTTGGCTGTCAAAGTAAAAAACATCCGCTATCCTGCGTAAATTCTTTAATTTTACGGCCAAATTCTGCAGATTATTAATTTTCTTGATTTTAAAACTTTGTTAATATATAATTTTTATCAAAATAATTTTATAATAAACAAAGAAATAATTTTGTATACATCTGACGCTCTACAGGTAACCTTTCTTGTTCTGTAATATAGCATTATATTATAAAGCGAGTTCGTCAATGATATAGCGGTAGTTCTTAGCTATTTTTACCCAACTCTGAGGTCGATGTCTTGGATTTAAAAAATACCAATCGCACTGTGTTTGGTATGTAAAAATATGGTTACTGGCCAATTTTTAAGGCTCTAGATGGCTTGGTTGCGATTTGGCAGCTTTTTTTCCAATTTTGATTTTTTTCGAATTCTCAGCCACCCGTTTATTTTTTATTTTCTGGACGCCCTAAATAAGCCTAAAAAATATTTTCTATATAAAGGTGGGTAGTAAAAATTCCCGCCCAATCCGAATCTGACCATATTTTTCGGAAAAACCTCAGGGAAACCCGGAAAATCGGAAAAACTAAAGGAATCTGGAAAATACAAATTTCTCAAAAAGCGTCACTTTTTTTTTTTTTTTTAATTTTTTTTACATGTGTTTTTCCATACTTTTCATGCTGGTAACCTCCTTTTTTGACCCATTTGCCTTTTAAGTACTTAAAAATCAATTTTAGGCTCAAAAAAATGATTTTAAAAATTGTTCATTTTCTGAATTTTCCAATTTTCTCGCTTTTCCTGATAGAAAATGAAAAATCTGACTTGATTTTCGGATTCCTCGGGAAATTTTACATTGAAAACCTTCTTGGGTAAAATTTTAGAGGCCTTTGTGACGCTGTAAAAAAAAGAAAAACAAAATAACCTGCTAAAATCAAAAATAATTAAACATATTTAAATTTTGCTATTTTTTTGTTCTGTTTATTTTTTTGATTTTAGCAGGTTATTTTGTTTTTCTTTTTTTTACAGCGTCACAAAGGCCTCTAAAATTTTACCCAAGAAGGTTTTCAATGTAAAATTTTCCGAGGAATCCGAAAATCAAGCCAGATTTTTCATTTTCTATCAGGAAAAGCAAGAAAATTGGAAAATTCAGAAAATGAACGATTTTTAAAATCATTTTTTTGAGCCTAAAATTGATTTTTAAGTACTTAAAAGGCAAATGGGTCAAAAAAGGAGGTTACCAGCATGAAAAGTATGGAAAAACACATGTAAAAAAAATTAAAAAAAAAAAAAAAAAGTGACGCTTTTTGAGAAATTTGTATTTTCCAGCTTCCTTTAGTTTTTCCGATTTTTCGGGTTTCCCTGAGGTTTTTCCGAAAAAATATGGTCAGATTCGGATTGGGCGGGAATTTTTACTACCCACCTTTATACAGAAAATATTTTTTAGGCTTATTTATGGCGTCCAGAAAATAAAAAGTAAACGGGTGGCTGAGAATTCGAAAATAATCAAATTTGGAAAAACAGCTGCCAAATCGCAACCAAGCCACCTAGAGCCTTAAAAATTGGCCAGTAACCATATTTTTACATACCAAACACAGTGCAATTGGTATTTTTTAAATCCAAGACATCGACCTCAGACTTGGGTAAAAATAGCTAAGAACTACCGATAGAGCAATGATACTTTTTTTTCTGAAATAAGTATGTAATAAAATTAAATATTTATTTTGAGAAGGGAGAGTAGAGCCGACTGATTCTCTGCAGGGGTTGAGATGAAAAGAGGAGTTCCATTTACTTGCCTCCGTATGTCATACATATAGAGCGTTTTTCTAAGGTTTAAAGCATAGATGTATAACTTTAAAGCAAAGCAAAGCAATAACTTCACCGCAAAGCTGGCCTCATTGGAGGAAACGATAAGGGAAGTCTCTGGCAATATCATATTTGCTGGGGACTTAAATGCCAGGGCCGTGGAATGGGGAATGCCAACCACGAATCGTAGGGGAACGTTGATCCTAGAGATGGCCGCTAGAACTGATCTGGTGGTCATGAATTCTGGGAACAATCCTATCTACGTAAGGCCAGGCTTTGGCGAATCGATCCCTGATGTCACTTTTGCCTCGGCCGGGCTGGCAGGAAGAGTGGGTGGCTGGAGGGTGATGGATGGAGCCAATGGCAGCGATCATAATTACATCACCTTCAAAGTGCGTGATAGGGTTGTTAATCGGCCTCCGTACAAAAAGCGCCCACTAGGCTGGAACGTGTCAAAGATGGACGAGGACAGATTTGTGGATTATCTTCGCGAAGAGTTCTCGTCTATCCCTGCCTGGCATGGAGGACCGACCACCCCGCGAGAGGCAGAGACCCTTGTCAAGAGGGTAACTGCTCTTCTGAGGGGAGCCTGCGATGCCTCTATGCCGCGTAAACGGCCCTGCAAGGGTAAAAGAAGCGTGTACTGGTGGAATGAAGAAATTGCGGAGCTTAGACGGGTCTGTCACGGCGCACGCAGAAGACGGCAAAGAGCGCATGGCCGCCCAGAGCTGGCTACGCGCTCTAAAGAGTACAAGGGAGCCAAGCATAGGCTGGCGAAAGCTATCCGCCTCAGCAAGGCGCGCTGTCTTCGGTCCCTAAGAGATGATGTCAACAGCAACCCGTGGGGCCTGGGATATAAGGTTGTCATGGGCAAACTTAAGTCCGGATCTGACAACATGATGGATGAAGCAACGACCAAAAGAATAGTGGACGCTCTCTTTACGGATCATCCAAACCAACAACACCCTGCTTTGGATGTCCCAAGGGAGCAAGTTCCGCTATTTATCGAGGCGGAGATGCTTCAGGCAATTAGGTCAATGAAAAATGGGAAAGCGCCAGGACCAGACGGAATACCCGCGGAAGCCCTTAAGGCGGCTGCAAAGGTAATCCCTGGTCTCCTGCTTGGCATGTTTAACGCGTGCCTCGTGGCAGGCGCCTTTCCAAGGGACTGGAAAGTGGCCCGTCTGGCTCTGATAAGCAAGGGAAAGGGTGAACCAGGATCTCCATAATCTTACAGACCTTTGTGTATGTTAAATACCATTGGCAAGGTGATGGAGAGCATGGTCAGAGGAAGATTGCGGCAAGCAATTAGGGAAGCGGGTGACCAGACCAAACCATCGGTCAAATATTTGGGGGTCTTCTTGGATAACAAGTTGACCTACAATAGACAATTCCAGCAGGCCTGTGAAAAGGCTGGCCGGGTGACAAAGTCCCTCTCGTGGCTAATGACGAACATCGACGGTCCCAGATCTGAGAAGAGGAGGCTGTTGATGACGACAGTCAACTCCATCTTGCTCTACGGTGCAGAGGTGTAGGCGGACAATGTCCGCATAAAAAAGTACTGCAAGAAACTAAAGGCAGTACAGAGGCAGGGGGCACTTCGAATCGCTTGCTCGTACAAGACAGTATCAGAGCCAGCGATCCAGGTGGTGGCTCGGGTGATTCCCATCGACCTGCTTGCCTTGGAAAGGCAGGCGATCTATAACCGTGAGGAATAAGAGCGCGACGTAGCTTCCGTTCGCGCTCGCTCCCGCACAATGGAATGTTGGCAGTATAGGTGGAATGGTGACCCGAGGGGACGTTGGACGCACCGCCTTATCATCGATTTGGAAAGCTGGATGAAACGTGATCATGGAGAGGTAGACTTCTACCTCACACAGTTCCTAACTGGTCACGGTTATTTCCGCGATATGCTTTTCAAGTGGAGCAAGGTGACATCTCCGGAATGCTTGCATTGCCCGGGCGAGCTGGATACCGCTGAGCACAACTTTTTTGGGTGTCCTCGCTTCGCTGAAGGGCGACCGCCCTTCGATGAATGGAGGCCAGAAGTAGTCGTCCCGGAAATGCTACGCAGTGCCGCTAACTGGTACAGTGTGGCAGAGTACGTACGGGTGATTGGAAAAAAGGAGGAAGGTTTCCTCTCGTAGGAAAATCTCCTCCTTTATTGACAGGGTATGGCGAAGAAATGTCTTGGCTGCATTGTTTCCGGACCGAAGTAATACCTAAACAGGGAGTCCCGGTCCGGATTCTATGATATTGTCATAAATGCAGGAGGGTGGGGAGTTTAGTGGGTATTGTAATTCCTCAATTGTGTATATCTGGGCAACCCCAGATACAAATTTGAAGTTGAGTCCCACATAACCATACAGTACGCGTGTATGGTATGCGTAAATGCATTCTCCTCGTCCTACGAAAAAGGCCCCTTCTTGAAGGGGCTCAAAAAAAAAAAAAAAAAAAAAATAACTTTAAAGACGAAATTGTCAGCATGGCTCCTTCAAGAAAGTCTGACCGCGGACTGCAATCGGCCAACCCAAATTTTAAAAGGGAACGACCATATCCTGCAAAATGGTACAGTCTTAGAACTGTTGATAATGGATAACACTATTTCTTTAATTTCCTTCTATTCCTTCAGCTCACCAAATTTTCCACATGCATTTCTACTCTCCTAGAATTATTTCCATTAAAAGGTAAAAGCAGCATATAACTCAATATATATATCGACTTCCGAGGAGATAAAAAGTAAATATGGGGTTTGGTAGCTGCATGTGCTAATTGTTGGTGACCTCCGACATAAATTAAAGTTCAAGAGGTTAAACATAAAAAGCATAAATATATTTTTATGTTTATTTTATTTATCGCCCAAATATTTTTCAAATTATTTGGTATTATAATTATTTGGTATTTTTTTATAGTATCTCGCAATTGATAAAATAGACGTTCGGTTACTATATAAGAAAAATAAAGACGAGATATTCTAGCGTCTATGGCACACACCAACACACACAGCCATACTGAGGAGATCTATGTGTTGGTGTCGATCAAAACGCTGCAGGTACCTTCTGTACCTGTATTAACAACCGCGTAATTTTAAATAATTTTTAAATGAATTTAAAAAATTATAAAATGTTGCCACTTGATATGTCTTAATAAAAAAAAGGGATGTTATATATACATACACATATCAAGATAGGGCAATTTAATTAATATGATTCATTTAACAGTTATGCCCAGTACAGGTCAATAAATAAACAACTAATATACATAAATATATTGTTTAATATTCAGATGTCATTAACCACTGACCTTATCATTAGTAAAAAAATTTTAACCCGATGAAAATAATGTTTTTATCCCCTTATTAACTTTACTTGTTGTTTTAATACACACAAAAAAGTTGAACACTTATTTGTTGTTTTAATACACACAAAAAATCAAAGGACGTGAACAACACCTACTTACCACTGAATAGCACATTTAATTTTTTATTTTTATTAAATTACATCATTTTGAAAAAACTAAATAATAAGAACTCAGAGGCTATAGGATCATAATGAAATTATATTTCAATAAATTAAATGTTGGATGGTGATTATGGATGAAGTTATATAATTGGTTTAATATATTGTATTTGGAAAATTACTGTTTGTGTAATTTTCTCTTTCTTATATATAAATGTAATTATATAGTAACATTATATTACTTATATTAACTTATATTATATGTAATTATATATAATTAACAAGCTTCCTGAAGTCCCAAAACGCGCAGAAAAATGTATGCAAAAATATCAAAAATTAAAATTTTACCTGTCACACTGGTTGCATCACTCTGTATGAGAAACAAAAAATTTTTCCCAATAATTCTGCGCACAGTGGTAGGTAAAACGAAAAAAAAAAATAAATTCATTTTAATAAAATAAACATGAAGTTTTTTTTCCAAGGAAAATATGTGAATCTTGCATCAGCCATAGAGTACACTGAGAAAACAAGAACAGTATTTTTTACTATATTTTATAGTAACGCGCTACCCACCTGTCAATTCAGGGAAAAAATAATATAATATATAAGAAATATTACTGCGCGCCCCTTTGTTTTTACTATAAAATATAGTAAAAATTATGTTTATAAAAATTCCAGTACGCGTATAGAAATTTTTAATACATAGATAAAGAAATTTTTCTCTCTCCTTGTTACCCCCGCTTTTTTAATAAATTTTAGCACACGTGCAGGCACATTTATCCGTATTTCGGTATTTTAAAACAAAACTAATCATCTCTCACCCGCATGTCTGATGGATCTCTGACCCATTTTGAAACATGTTTATAGGTCGGGGTACCCTGGGATTTCGAAATTTAAGAGGTGGGGGGGGGATCAAATGTGTGCGATTTAAGGCGAGGAGATAATGGGATAAATCTAAATTGTAATATTTGTAAATCCCAGAAGATAGCATTATTTATAGCAAATCGTTATTTTAGTTTAAAAAAATTTTGTCTTAATGCTATCTCTACGTTTAGATAATTTTGCAGGTGTTATTCCTTGATACGTTTTGACTTTTATGTACAAATTTATTTTTATTCCATTATCAGAAATTTTTTTCTGAATTTATTTTAGTTATCTATATTTATACATGAGTCATTCTCAGTGTAACTAATATAAAAGGCAAGTCAAAGTCTAGAATCTTAAAAAAACTGATTGGACTGGGCTCAGTGTGTGAAAATCTGACACTATGCAAATTTTTAAGGTGCTAAATTTAATATCTTCGAAATCGCAGCTGTTTTTCGATTTTTTTTGGTTCAAATTTGCTGCCAAAATTTGAAAAAATTAGTCATTTTAATTTTTCACCTCTCTGCATACAGTTAAAAAATAATTTTCAACTCAAAGGGTATGTGAAATTTTTCGCAGAATACGAAACTACCATTAGTTTTTCGGAAAAACCTCAAGAAAACCCGAAAAATCGGAAAACATAAAAGGAACTTTCAAATATGAACTTTTCAAAAAGGCGAATTTTTTTTCTTCTAATTGGCCTGCGATTGCCTAAGTTTTCCTATGTACTTTTTGTTGATAAAAAGATTTTGAGGGATGTCGGTCTTTAAAAAAACGAACTTTAATAATCTTCCACTTTTCGAAATTTTCCATTTTTCGGGTTTCCCTCTTATCGCATGAAAATTCTGACTCTATTTTTGGATTCCTCGGAAAATTTCACTATAGACCCTCTTTTTTGAGACATTTTGAACCTTACAGTAATGCTGTATAAATAAAAAACAATAATAATTCGTAAAATTGACAATAAATAAAGAAGTCAAAAAATGAGCAAAAGGGGGGGGGTGAATATTCGGCGAATTCTTCTCTAGAGAGGGGCGACTTGAGATTCTTAGGAAATGGTGCTTTTTTGGTGAAAAAAAATCTCACGAAGTCGGTTTTTAATTTTCATAACCGGCTTTGGCGATATTGTCCAAAATGTGTTCCATTTAAATAACATTGGAAACGTGATTTTTTGAAAATAGCGCGAAAATTTGGCGGGGTTACACTTTTCTAATATATACTAATCGACTCGAATATTAATTACCTTCAATCTCCATATGATAAATTGAGGGGCAATTCGTGTGCTCATACTTTTTAAAGCTGTTTTCTGAGCGGAATTTTTAGTTTTTAATTTTTAAAAATTCATCACGCCAAATAGAAACAACCGATTTGGACGTGCAAGGTCTCAAAAATTTTGTCAAAGGGTCTACTTTTTTTTGGTTTGTTTATTTTAATAATATAACCTAAAATTGCAAAAAACGACGAAAAACCTTAAAAAATGGCAGTTTTGCCATTAAAATTTTTTTATGAACAGTAGATATAAATTTTTTGAAAAAACAGGAAAAAAATACATGCAAAATCACAATTTTTTAGAAAAAGATTTTCCTATTTTTTGCTAAAAATCACTGCTTTATCGGCAGCGCAAAGTAAAAAATCTTCCCTTTTCTAACTTTGGGCTTACGCAGCTAAAAATTTTTAAATGGGACCCCCCAATTTTTTTTTCTAGAAGTTACACATTTTTTATGTACTTTCAGGTGAAAAAAGTTTTTTTTTGATTTGGGACATCCTAACCTCCAAAACTTTAATTTTCGTTAAAAATAAATGTTTTTTTTCGAGTTTTACTCCAGCCAAAATACGGGTTTGGTTGTATTTTCACTGCCAAACACGATATTTGCTCTATAATAGGTTTTTTGGGTCGCTGAAGACCAAAATCGGGGTCATTTCGTAAACAAAGTGGCGGCTTCACCCTTAAATTTGCAAAAACTACCCCCAAAAAGGGGTTTTTTTAAACATATTTGCCTTTTTTGTGATTAAATATTGATAACTTATGAAAAAAAAGTCAAAATTCTTTATTAGCGACCCAAAAAACATATATGGGCATATCTCGGATGCTAAAAGTACGAAAAAGCAAAAACACCCATTTTAGGGGTAGTTTCAGCTATTTTAGGGGTAGTTGTAACCCCTCAGAAGGAGGAGTGACAATAATTATATTTTTTCCTATATTTGAGCTCTGTAAATCCTACCCGCCTAGTATCCTTATCGAACCAAGGGTATCTAGCCCTTGGACCTCAAAGGGTTTAAGTAAATAACGAGGCTGTGCCTCTAATTTTGGTTGATGCACATCTGCATCTGAAGCTGATGATGTTTTGGAATCCCTTGCATAAATAAGAACACTAAGGTTTTAATTCAATGTAATATTTATTGAGTGTGAAAATATTGAAGGTCGTTCAACGAACTTGCTTCACCAGAGATTCCAGAACAAGTGTGTCGTGATGTGCGAAAGCTCTTTCTTATATACTTTTCGCAACTCACGCACACATGCTTGGAATTTTTATACATAAAATTTATTCTAGAAGTTTCTGGAAGGATTTTCGCTTTTGGCGCGAATTCCTTCTTATTAGTTTTTTTTATTATTTTAATTATTTTTAATTGTTTTTATTTTTACATATAATTTTAAATACATTGATTTTTATTTTTTTATTTAATATTAATTCTTATTTACATTTTAAATGAATAAATATCCCTTTTTTATCAATAAAATGCAATTTGACCGTTATGTCTACTTTTAATTATTTCTCATATCCTATTGAATACATTTAATTTATATTTCATAATAATTATGCATTTTATGGATAACAAAGGGGTATTTAATTATAATACTTATTATTTAATTTTCTTATTCTAAAATATTAAAAAATTACTATATTACAAATTATATACATATATACATAATAATTGAATCCAAAAAGGTATTCAATTATTTATATTATTTTATATCATTTTATATCTTTTTATTAGGTTTTATAATTAATTATTTTATCATGATAATTCGATGACGATCATTTATTGCCTGGGAACTGCTGCCACCTACATAGTTTATTAAAATATTCAAATATAATTCAAATGTTAAAAGTGGCAACTTTCCTTAGACATTTTCATTTCACGTTCGTCTTATTCAAGAGCATCATGACCGGCGCCAGTCATGATACTCATATATTATTTTCCCGCGCGGTCTTCTCTCTCTTACTTTCTATACATTGCGTGCATATGTGTGGTTCTTATATTTTATATGTATTTTGTATACGTGAATTACACACTGCGCGCACTTGTATAGTTATTTATATGCATTTTATATGCAGTGTAAGGGTCCTATGTATCTGGTATGTTACATAGTTATAGCTACTTTAAGGGTAAAACATTCATTATTTATGAAAAAGAAGTCGAAATTCTCAATAAGTGACTCAGAAAACCCGTATGGTGAAAATCTGAGCGCACAAAATGCAAATATGTTTAAAAAAACCTCTTTTTCGGGGTAGTTTTTGCAAATTTAAGGGTGAAGCCGCCACTTTGTTTACGAAATGACCCCGATTTTGGTCTTCAGCGACCCGAAAAACCTATTATAGAGCAAATATCGTGTTTGGCAGTGAAAATACAACCAAACCCGTATTTTGGCTGGAGTAAAACTCGAAAAAAAAACATTTATTTTTAACGAAAATTAAAGTTTTGGAGCTTAGGATGTCCCAAATCAAAAAAAAATTTTTTCACCTGAAAGTACATGAAAAATGTGTAACTTCTAGAAAAAAAAAATTGAGGGGTCCCATTTAAAAATTTTTAGCTGCGTAAGCCCAAAGTTAGAAAAAGGAAGATTTTTTACTTTGCGCTGTCGATAAGGCAGTGATTTTTAGCAAAAAATAGGAAAATCTTTTTCTAAAAAATTGTAATTTTCATGTAGTTTTTTCCTGTTTTTTCAAAAAATTTATATCTACTGTTCATAAAAAAATTTTACTGGCAAAAATGCCATTTTTTAGGGTTTTTCGTCGTTTTTTGCAATTTTAGGTTATATTATGCAGAGGTGAGTCAAAAATAAACGAACCAAAAAAAAGTAGACCCTTTGACAAAATTTTTGAGACCTTGCACGTCCAAATCGGTTGATTCTATTTGGCGTGATGAATTTTTTAAAATTAAAAACTAAAAATTCCGCTCAGAAAACAGCTTTAAAAAGTATGAGCACAAGAATTGCCCCTCAATTTATCATATGGAGATTGAAGGTAATTGTTTGGACAATATCGCCAAAACCGGTTATCGAAATTAAAAACCGACTTCGGGAGGTTTTTTGTCACCAAAAAAGCACCATTTCCTGAGAATCTCAAGTCGCTCCTCTCTGGAACCGATTTCGCCGAATATTCACCCCCCCCCCCCCTTTTATTTTTTTTTATTTTTATGCAAACTGTTTCTTCTTTATTTTATTCAGTATTACAAAAATGTTGGGCCTATGGTAAAATTTCCTGAGGGATCTAAAAATTGAGTCAGACTTTTTATTTGATTACAGGAAAATCCGGAAAATTTCGGAAAATGGAAGGTTATGGAAATTAGTAGAAATGTAGAAATTAGCCATTTCGAAACCATTGAATCTAGCACCTTAAAAATTAGCATGGTATCATATTTTCACATAGTAAATCCAGTCCAATGGGTTTTTTTAAGATCCCAGATCTTGAGCTGCCTTTTATGTTAGTTACACTAAGAATAACTCATATATATTATGCGGAATAGCAACATGGGCGAGTTCTATGTGTCATCAGTGCCTCGATCAGTGCCGAAACACCTTTACATAACCTAGTTAAAAAGTAATGTTTTCTGACTTCCGACCCACCTTTTTGCCTTTTTTGCCCTTTTGTTGTAAAATGTTGTTCTAAACTTGTTGTAAAAACGTAAGATCGGTTTATGACTATACAACCTAAATGCATGGCACTTGTTTGTTTTTGCTAAGTGCTGGGTATAGTACAAAAATATTACGTAATAACACTATTATTATGAATCCCTAAATCGAAATGGGTAATTTTCCAATTCCTAAAGTACCTCTCTCTATAGACATGTTCTATATTCAAAGTGCATTATGTCGAATGTAATTATACTGATCCTCAGAACTATAAGCTCCGATAAGCCTTCGCATTTAACAAAAATAAACTTTTTTACAATTCTTTAGAAATTTTAATCCCCTCCTTTATATACTTGTTTAATTGAATTTTCCATATATTGTTAATAAATATTCAGGAATTAAACTTTTTGGGTCCACTGACGCACACTGAACCCAAAAAGTATAGAGAATTACGCCCATGGCTACATTTGTCCAAATCCAAAAATTTTAGAATTTTACAGATTTGATTTTCTCTTTTTTACAGCACTTAAAAATTTGTTTCATCTTTGGTTTTTTAAAATATAGTCTTTGGACTTTTAAAGAAGTCAAAAGGCGTAATTTCTTATGGTAAATTTTCGTAGGATTCGATTCCGGAAATCAAATGTTTTAATATAAATGCACGTGAAAATACAAATTTAGAATTTTTTTCAAGTTTCAAAAAACTGCGTCACCTTGGATGTTGTCACAGAAAGTTCATCACAAAAGTTACCACCAAAGAATTTTGGCCCATGAAAACTGCATACAAAATAAAATATAAACATATTTTTTGAATAGGCATCTATATGACCATCAGTGATTTTCACACGTATATTTTTAATATCAATTTGACACGAAAAATTTAACGAATAATACCAAAAATTTAACCACCCTATAAAATTTGACACAAAAAAATTGACCTCAAAAAAAAAAAAAATTATCTTTATGTGGTCCATTTTATTTCCTTGTTAGTTTTTAAAACTCTTGAATGGTTAAATTAAACATAGATATTTCTTTTTACAAAAAATTTTGCAGCAAAGATTAAAATGTTCTTTTCGTCAACTTTTTGGTGTAAATCTTGTAGGTGTTTAGATTTTTTTTATCAAAAATCAAAATTATTAATATCCGTGTAAAAATCACTGGTGGTAAAATAGAATCGTATCTAAAAAAATGTTTTTATATCTTACTCTGTATGTAATTTTTATGCATCAACATTTTTTGGTAGTTAACTTTTGTGGCAAAATCTCCGGTGACGTAGTTTTTCGATGGCTTAAGTCATATTATATCTTCCATTTTTTTTCTTGTCAGCGGCCAGAAAGCACATATTTTCCGGCCGCGGCGCAATTCAAAAATACGTGCTTTTTGCCACTGACAAAGAAAAATTATGTTTTTCCCTCGGCCGCAAAAAAAAAGAATGTCCCAGATCGCAGTTTGTCAACCTCGGCTTCGCCACGGATTGCAATTTGCGTGTGATCTGGGCCATTCTTTATTTTTGCGGCCTAGAATAAAAGTATACTGTCCATCGTATAAATTTAAAAATTATTTTTTTAGCATAGAAATCGAAAGTTGATTATTTTATCTCTTGGAATTTTTTTTAACAGAACTCTTCATCGAAAATAATGGCTTTTATTTTATTCAATTATTTTATTCAATTTTGTAATTATCTGCCCAGCCACTCGATACCTGATCAAAAAAATTCTGACTTTATTTACTTGCATTTTATGCGAAATTTTGCGTATGCTTGTAAATTTTAGTATAACTTGAGAAAAAAGAGACAATAATTGAAAATACGCAATCACAAAAATTTTCAAAAAAATAGGCTATTTTTTATTTTTTACTATTATTTTTTATTAATTTAATCACAAAGGATCTATTCAATAATTAAAGAAAGTTTATCAATTTTATCTTTAACAAATATATTTTTCTGCCGCAGAAAAATTTTATACGACCCTTGGCCATTAACAAAGAATGAATCCTTTATTTTTCTGGCCATGGATTGTAATATACTATTTACGTTTTATTAAAGAAAATCATCTTTTTTCTTTTTTTTTTACATTTTATAATTAAAAAATTTTTTTTTTGGTAAAGAATTACCAATAATTAACTGCAATGTTTTTGTTTCTATAAAAATAAATCAATTTGGCAAAATAACATTCACAGTCATAGTAACTTTCAAAGAACGCACTTATATACCTGCAAAATAAATAATTTAAATAATTCACTTTACTTTACCCATTACAAAAACATAAACAATAAACATATTCAATATTGAGGTTAGAAAATTTTTATTACTTATTCCATACATTATTACATTAATTTATTATATACAAATAGATATAATAATCATTAAATTAACAAAGTTTATTAAATTCATTAAATTCACCCATAACCTCTCGATTTAAATTAATAATGTTTATGTTATTTTGAATATAAAATTTTGTATATGTTTGTTTGTGTACATTATTGTGAGAACCAATCAGAATGACTTTATTCCGATTACACCTAGCAACCGTTGCGATGAGCCATCTATTTTTTAGGATAGGATGATCACTCAAACTTTCCTCGAAATTATAGCATTTGAAAGCGCAAGACCCCTTAAATAAAACACACACACACACACACACACACACACACACACACACACACAGACACAGACATTCACACACATACAAACAAATAATTTTGTGTGTGTGTGAGTGTCAACGGGACAAATGTACGATCTCCGTTTTCGGGATCGCAAGCTGAAAACCTTGCTCGCCCATCCAGAGGTTGATCTGTCTCATGACTTGATACAGTCTCTGCTGGGCCACTTTCATTTCTCTAACCTTTTATGTCCATCTTCGCCAAATTTAAGTACCTTAAGGCCGACTTAATTCTGTCTCGGCCTTTATAGACATACTGGCTATGCCCATAACCCCAACATTTGAAGTAGCGCTTTGCGTCCGCACGGAAGCGCACTCTGCTTGATCTGAAGTTTCCTCTTTTTGGCCAGGTTTAGAGCGTCAGCCACGGCCATCTGGCTCGTGGTGTCTTTAGTTTTGAAAATGGTAACCTAAAATAGGTCTCCATTTTCGACACCTATGGCCTTAGCGACAGCTGCCTGAATCCCCTGTTCTTTCGCGACCCCATCCAAATCTTGAATTTCGAGTTTAACAAAGGGGATCAAGTCACGAATATTTGACTCAGGGCCCGTGACCGACTTCACCGCTTCTTCCACTTTTCGTGGGTCCTCGATGGCCTCCACTAAAGCATGAAGTTGGCACAAGAGTTTTCTTTCAGCATACTTTTGCTTATGAAAGTTTTTTTTCATTAACGGTATTATATCTACGGCTTACTCTTCAGAATACATTATTTTTTAAACAATTATTAGAATTTTCAACATCAAAGTTTAGTTAAACAGCTAGAGAAAAACGTATAATTAATTGTTGATGAGTTAAAAGGGTGAAAACTTAATTGCTTACACCTACTCATGATAGTTTCTCTGCTGAAATAACCAAAGGCGTAAGCTTACTATAGTAAAAAAAACGATTATTAATGTTTTGAGGTTCAGATAGGTACTTAGGCTGTAAAAATTAATAAAAATTAAGCAATTTTTTTTAACCCATCCAGAGGTTGATCTGTCTCATGACTTGATACAGCCTTTATATACTTTAATATGTTTAATTACTGTATTCATTTAAATTATATATAATTTATAATATTTTTAGACTCCAGCTTCTGGGTTTTCAAGTGTTGCAGATGAAATAATTTATTCAGGGGCAGGAAGTGGCTGCTCTCAAGATGATGAAGATGACGATTGCATAACATCTTCTAACACTGACAACTCATCCGGTAAAAATAGAAATTTTTTTTCATTAATATTGTCAATATTCATTAAATTTTGTTTTGTCATAAAATTTTTTACTGCATTAATTGTTAGATAAATCATTAATTAATCTCAAGAAAATAGAAGTTTTCAAAATCCTATATATATATTAAAATGAAATAATTTAAAAAATTGACTATTTTTGATTTTATTGGACTCGCATTTATAAAGAATTGTACAGACAAAAATACATGAAAGTGGTTTTAAAGTAATCTTTAAAGAAATATCTCCAGACCTTTTTCTAATTTTTAAAAAATATTTAAAAGATTTCGAGAAATCAATATCAGAAGTTAGTGGTCGAAAACGCTAAATAATTTCATTTTTTTTCACTAAAACTAATTTTTCTCAGGATCTAAGAGGTTTTTTGAGACGAGGTTTAGTGCAAATTATTCCTTGGAAAAAATGCTATCAATTTGACGTATTTATTTTTTTTAATTTGAGATCACGGTTCAGAGTTACAACTGTTTGAAGCTAAGAACTTCAAAATTAAAAAAATCAAAAAGTGGACATTTTCATCACTTCAAATCTCGGAATGGATTGTGTCAAAATATAAAAACCAAGTTTCTTTGTATTTATTAAACACTTTTCTAATACCACTTTTATTTTTTTTTAATTTCATTTATTAGTTAAAGAGAAATATCAAAAAAACGACTTAGAGTCTAATTTTTTGAAATTTTTTATTTTTTTATATTTAGGACAGCTGATATCCATTTTTTATATGATTTTATATATTTTATATTTTATTTTCTTAAAAAAAATCTAAATGCTACCATTGCATAAAAATATATAAAATTAAAAAAATATTTAAATGCAATCATTGTATAAAAATATTTGAAATTCCAACTTTTCTATTAAACAAGAGACAGTTAGAAAAAAATTTATAATGGCGTATAGTTTCTGGTAAAGTCAATAAAAAATACAATTTTCTTATAAAACAAGACAAATACAAAAAAAATTTTAATGCAATCATTGCTAAAAATTTTTTTGAAATTAAAAAAATATTTCAATGCAATCATTGCTAAAAATTTTTTGAAATTAAAAAAATATTTAAATACAATCATTGCATAAAAATTTTTGAAATTAAAAAAATATTTTAATGCAATCATTGCATAAAAATTTTATCAATGCAATTATTGCATACAAATATTTGAAATTCCAACTTTTCTATAAAACAGGAGAATATTAGAAAAAAATTTATTTATAAATTATATAAATTTATAATAGCATATAGTTTCTGCTAAAGTAAGTAAAAAAATTTTAATGCAATCATTGTATAAAAATTTTTTAAATTAAAAAAATATTTCAATGCAATCATTGCATAAAAATTTTTGAAATTAAAAAAATATTTTTATGCAATCATTGCATAAAAATTTTCTCAATTTATATTAAAAATAATATCTAAAATTAACCTGTTTTAGGGGCATTTTACAATAAGTCACGATATATTTGAAAAAATATTTGAAATTCCAACTTTTCTATAAAACAGGAGACTCAATGTGTAGTAAAATAAAAAGTGGCCAAAAAACGGCTTCAACGCAATTTCTTATGAAAAAAAATTCTGCTGAATGGAAAATGACCGTTTTTGTGTATACTAAATGTTAGAACATTTGCAATTTAATCAAAAAATTAAAAAAAAATAAAAAATTTGATTCTTCTATTTTTACTTATATTTTAAACTTCAATAATATATAAAAAATATAAATTATATAAAAGCTTAAAAAAATTACTTAATTTAAGTTTAAGATATAAGTAAAAATAGAAAAATCAAATTTTTCATTTTTTTTTAAATTTTTTGACTAACTTGCAAATGTTGACTAACACATCTTTATACTGCATACAACCATGTATAATTATACTAATTCACTTTTTTTAGGTTTATTTATCATTTATGTACATATTTTAATACAGAACTGTACCTAAAAAAATTTTTTTTTATTTTAAAACTATAAATATTTTACCTTTTTATGGTAAAAAATAGATTTTTTTTTTTCATTCAGCAGCTAAAAAAATTAAAAAAAAAAAAAAAATTTGATCTTGGTAGCCTATCATTTAGTATATACAAAAACGGTCATTTTCCATTCAGCAGAATTTTTTTTCATAAGAAATGGCGTGAAAGCCGATTTTTGGCCACTTTTTTTTTTTTTACTACACTGTGAGACTGTTAGAAAAAATTTTATAATGGCGTATAGTTTCTGGTAAAGTCAATAAAAAAATACAATTTTCTTATAAAACAAGACAAATACAAAAAAAATTTTAATGCAATCATTACATAAAAATTTTTGAAATGCAATTATTGCATACAAATATTTGAAATTCCAACTTTTCTATAAACAGAAGACTGTTAGAAAAAAATTTATTTATAATTTACACAAATTTATATTAGCATATAGTTTCTGCTAAAGTAAATAAAAAAATTTTAATGCAATCATTGCAAAAAAATTTTTTAAATTAAAAAAATATTTTAATGCAATCATTGCATAAAATATTTCTCAATGCAATTATTGCATACAAATATTTGAAATTCCAACTTTTTTTTAAAACAGGTGACTGTTAGAAATAAATTTATTTATAATTTACATAAATTTATATTAGCATATCGGTAGTTCTTAGCTATTTTTACCCAAGTCTGAGGCCGATGTCTTTGATTTAAAAAATACCAATTGCACTGTGTTTGGTATGTAAAAATATGGTTACTGGCCAATTTTTAAGGCTCTAGGTGGCTTGGTTGCGATTTAGCAGCTGTTTTTCCAATTTTGATTTTTTTCGAATTCTCAGCCACCCGTTTGCTTTTTATTTTCTGGACGCCCTAAATAAGCCTAAAAAATATTTTCTATATAACGGCGGGTAGTAAAAATTCCCGCAGAATCCGAATCTGACCATAATTTTTAGGAAAAACCTCAGGAAAAGCCGGAAAATCGGAAAAACTAAAGGAAACTGGAAAATACAAATTTCTCAAAAAGCGTCACTTTTTTTTTTTTTTAATTTTTTTTACATGTGTTTTCCCGTACTTTTCATGCTGGTAACCTCCTTTTTTGTCCCATTTGCCTTTTAAGTAGTTAAAAATCAATTTTAGGCTCAAAAAAATGATTTTAAAAATTGTTCATTTTCTGAATTTTCCAATTTTCTCGCTTTTCCTGATAGAAAATAAAAAATCTGACTTGATTTTCGGATTCCTCGGGAAATTTTACATTGAAAACCTTCCTGTGTAAAATTTTAGAGGCCTTTGTGATGCTGTAAAAAAAAGAAAAACAAAATAACCTGCTAAAATCAAACATAATTAAACATAATTAAATTTTGCTATTTTTTTATTCTGTTTATTTTTTACATAATTAAACATAATTAAATTTTGCTATTTTTTTATTCTGTTTATTTTTTTGATTTTAGCAGGTTATTTTTTTTTTTTTTTTTTTTTTTTTTTTTTTTGAACTGACATATACCGACGTAGGGTATCCCAAGGAGGCTTAAGCCTGTGCTGGGGCAGTTGCGGAGCAGCCGACTTTTAAGATGTTAACTGAACTTGTATTCACCCGAACACTGTCAATGATTAACCAATTATTCATTAGTATTCATTGACAATATCCGTGACATAGGAAAACTGCAGAAAACCTATGCCAAGAACAGCCGGATACATGTTTTCTACATAGTATTCAATTTTTCTTTTAAACACTATGCCGAAAACACGATCCTCACCAGACAGCGTATATAACAGCGAATATAAATTTTGTTTTTCTTTTTTTTACAGCGTCACAAAGGCCTCTAAAATTTTACCCAGGAATTGTTTCAATGTAAAATTTCCCGAGGAATCTGAAAATCAAGTCAGATTTTTCATTTTCTATAAGGAAAAGCGAGAAAATTGGAAAATTCAGAAAATGAACAATTTTTAAAATCATTTTTTTGAGCCTAAAATTGATTTTTAACTACTTAAAAGGATAATGGGACAAAAAAGGAGGTTACCAGCATGAAAAGTATGGGAAAACACGTGTAAAAAAAATTTTTTTAAAAATTTAAATGCTATCATTGCAAAAAATATTTGGAATTACAAATTTTCTATAAAACAGGAGACTATTAGAAAAAAATTTTAAATGGTGTATAGTTTCTGCTAAAGTCAATAAAAATATTTCAATGCAATCATTGTACAAAAATATTTTAAGTTGCAACTTTTATATAAAACAGGAAACTGATCCAAAAAAATGTAAATCGCGTGTAGTTTCTGCTAAAGTCAATAAAAATATGCCAATGCTATTATTGCATAAAAACATTTGAAATTTCAACTTTTATATAAAACAGGACGACAAATCGAAAAAAATTTAGAATGGCGTATAGTTTCTGCTAAAGTCAATAAAAATTTTTCAATGCTATCATTGCAAAAAAATATTTTAAGTTGCAACTTTTATATAAAACAGGACACTATTAGAAAAAAATATAGAATCGCGTATAGTGTCTGCTAAAGTCAATAAAAATATTTCAATGCAATCATTGCATAAAAATATTTGAAATTACAACTTTTATGTAAAACAAGACGACTAATCGAAAAAAATTTAGAATGGCGTATAGTTTCTGCTAAAGTCAATAAAAATTTTTCAATGCTATCATTGCAAAAAAATATTTTATGTTGCAAGTTTTATATAAAACAGGACACTATTAGAAAAAAATATAAAATGATGTATAGTCTCTGCTAAAGTCAATAAAAATATTCCAATGCAATCATTGCACAAAAATATTTCAATTTGCAACTTTTATATAAAACAGGAAACTGATCGGAAAAATTTTAAATGGCGTATAGTTTCTGCTAAAGTCAATAAAAATATTTCAATGCTATCATTGCATAAAAATTTTTGAGATTAAAAAAATATTTCAATACAATTATTGCATAAAAGTGTATGACTATTAAAAAAAAATTTAGAATAGCGTATAGTTGCGTATTGCTGCCAAAGTAAATATAAAAATTTTAATGCTATCATTGCATAAAAACATTTTAAATTACAACTTTTATATAAAACAGGACACTAATCGAAAAAAATTTAGAATGGCGTATAGTCTCTGATAAAGTCAATAAAAATATTTCAATTGCATAAATATATTTGAAATTACAACTTTTATATAAAACAGGATGACTAATCGAAAAAAATTTAGTATGGCGTATAGTTTCTGCTAAAGTCAATAAAAATATTTTAATGCAATCATTGCATAAAAATATTTGAAATTCCAACTTTTATATAAAACAGGACGACAAATCGAAAAAAATTTAGAATGGCGTATAGTTTCTGCTAAAGTCAATAAAAATTTTTCAATGCTATCATTGCAAAAAAATATTTTAAGTTGCAACTTTTATATAAAACCGGACACTATTAGAAAAAAATATAAAATGATGTATAGTTTCTGCTAAAGTCAATAAAAATATTTCAATGCAATAATTGCAAAAGAATAATTGAAATTACAACTTTTATATAAAACAGAACGACTAATCGAAAAAAATTTAGAATGGCGTATAGTTTCTGCTAAAGTCAATAAAAATTTTTCAATGCTATCATTGCAAAAAAATATTTTAAGTTGCAAGTTTTATATAAAACAGGACACTATTAGAAAAAAATATAAAATGATGTATAGTTTCTGCTAAAGTCAATAAAAATATTCCAATGCAATCATTGCACAAAAATATTTTAAGTCGCAACTTTTAAATAAAACTGGAAACTGATCGGAAAAATTTAAAATGGCGTATAGTTTCTGAAAAATATTTGAAATATTTGAAATTACAAGATTTCTATAAAACCTGACAATATTCGAATACATTTAAGTTGGTTATATTTTGCTAAGTTCAATACTAATAATTTAATGCTATTATTGAATAAAAACAATTTAAATTACAACATTTCTATAAAACACTCAATAAAACAGGATTGTTTTAGAAAAAAAAATTAAAGTGAAGTATAGTTTCTGCTAAATTCAATACTATTATTTTAATGAATAAAACCAATAACTCAATAAATCGGACGCTAAGTCTTTTTTTTGCTATTTCTTTTTAATGAATACATTAAATAAAAAACAAAAAAAAAAAAGTGGCTTTAGAAATAGCTGTTTATAATATAAAAAAACTACAAAAATTTCAATTTATATTTCTGGCTGTTTTATATATGAAAAATTAAGAATGAAAAAAAAATTAAAAATACCTATTTAACTATATAGTAAAATTCATATTGGCTGTTTACAATATGAAAAAACGAAAAAATTTACCATATATTATGTCGGCTATTTATATATGAAAAAACTCAAAAATTTCATTATGAAATAAGATAGATATCGGCAGTCCCAAGAATAAAAAAAAGAAAAATTTAAAAAATTTAATTGTATAGTAAAGTTCATACTGGCTGTTTACAATATGAAAATACTACAAAAATTTACTTGCATGGAAAAAAATGAGGTATTACATCCAAATTAAAAAAAAAAAAGTACCTGGAGATTTTTTGGTGAAAAAAATTTTATAAAAAAAATAGGTCTTAATGTCATACAGGTTGTGAAATATCACCGGTGACAGTTCTACATACATACATAAATACACTTACACACATTCATACATACTTTTTTTAAAATCTGGTTTTTTAGCATCCTGAGGTCTCAAAACGTGCGTATATGTCAAAAAATCAGAAATAAAAATTTTACCTAAAACAATGGGTCCTCTATGAAGAACCAAAATCATAAATATTTTACTCTAGAGTAAAATTAATATTGATTCTCTGCAATATAAAAAAACAGCAAAAATTTCAATTTATAATGTTAGTTGTTTTATATATGAAAAAACTCAAAAATTTAACCATATAAAGAGTATAATGGATATCGGCTGTCCTATTTATGAAAATTATAAAAGTTTATAAAAAGTATTATAAAAGTTTCACTCGATAGTAAAATTTACATTGATTGTCTACAATATGAAAAAACTGAAAAAATTTCAATCTATATTGTTGACGGTTTTATATATGAAAAAACCCAAAAAATTTCACTATAGAGTAAAATGTATATCTTCTGTCCTATTTATGAAAAAAAAAAATAATAATAATATTTCACTTCAAAGTAAAATTCATATTGATTGTCTAAAATATAAAAAAACAGCTAAAATTTCAATCTATATTGTTTTTTTTTTATATATATGGAAAATCCCGAAAATGTCACCATAGAGTAAAATGGATATCGGCTGTGCTATTAATTGAAAAATAAAAAATTATAAAAATTTCACTCTATAGTAAAATTTATATTGGCTGTCTACATTATGAAAAAAATTCAAAATTTTCAATCTATATTGCTGGCTGTTTTATTTATGAAAAAGGTAAAAAAATTTCACCATATACTGAAATGGATATCGCCTGTCCTATTTATGAACAATAAAAAATTATGAAAATTTCATTCTATAGTCATATGCATGTTGATTGTCTACAATATCAGTTGTGGTGTATATATGAAAATTGAAAATATTCAAATATTGATTGTCTACAGTATGAAAAAAACTGAAAATTTTGTTAAAAAACTGCACATTACTATATTTTATTTTCAATTATTATTTATTATCAATAACTATTTATGTTATAAAATATACCTCATTAGTTATAAATATTTATAAATAATCATGTACCTTTTTCTTAATATGAATTATAAAATTTTTTTGTTAATAAATTTGGAGGTATAAAATTAATTCTGTTCTCATTCATTTTTAAATAAAATTAAATTGCATTTTAATCACGTATAATTAAATTTATTATAATTAACTACATATGATTAAAATATAAAAAAATTAATGCACAAGAGTTTTTATTTGGTTAAGCCGAGCATCGCGAGGCCAATCAGCTAGTATATATAATACTACAAATTTCCTTTTGATTGTATGCTTAAATTTTTATCAAAAAAAAAAAAATTAAATGAATTGCGACTATATTTTTTTTGATTTTATTTAAAAAGGAAAAATTAATTAGATTTTATAAATGAGCAATATAAATCCTGAATCAATTAGAAATGAAAAATAAATTATATGAAGACTTACAGAAATAGATTATATTCATAAGCTATTTAAAAAGAAGCCTAAAAGATTCCTAATGCGTATATCTCGAAGCGCATGACTCAAAATTTTTAATTAGTTAAAAAAAGTAATATTGTTCGTATATTTCAAAATTATAACGATATATAATAATACTTTCTAATCATTTCTGAAAAATTTATTTAACTTTAAAATTTAATAAAATTAAAATCTTACATCTATTTATTAATTACTGATAAAATATAAACGAATTAATAGATAATATTTTAAAAATTTTAAATTAAATAAGTGCGATGTTAATTGATTTCTACAGAACGCAAGTATTGAAAAATAAAATTGGATTTTTGAATTTAAATATTTTTTAGCGGTTTGGCCCAGCTTAACCCGGGTAATACTCTAGAATAGTTTTTTAGAAAATTAAATATTACCTTGTCCCAGCTTCAGAAATCCCCAAGTTGAATTAAAAATCATAACTTTTTTTGATTAAAAATAGTAATAGGCTATATTTGCAAGCAGTAAACCTCTCCCCAGTTTGTTTCCCATTTATACGATTAATGTTATCTATAAAAAAACAATGAATAAAAATTATTTTGATAATTGACTTTTTCTAGTTACTAACTAGGTGATTAAGATTTTTTCATATATTCAAAAAATTATAATTTAAAAGCCACTTATTCTATTGCCTTCAATAATTTAAATTTATACTAAGCAGCAATACACTGCCAATATTAAAATCTAAAACTTAGAATATAAATATCATAGCAATATTAACATAAATAATCTTTTCAGAAAATAGAAATGAATAAGGGGATTACCTCATTCTGCCCCATATAAATTTTTCTATAAATTATAATGTTTTAAAAATTTCATCTCATGATACTTGTATTTATTTTTCGACTGCATTTAATACCCAAATTTATTTAATAACAAAATAAATATACAAATTTCGCATCTAACTTAAAAAAGAAAAATTTCATAAACAGTAAAAAAAAATTTATGTTGCTAAATTAATCCTAAATTATGGATGTAAGTCTGTAAAATCATACGTTTTTACCGTATCATTACATTGAACAAAGTTATAATCTTATTTTAGAAGGATTGTCCAAGTCCTTCAGGGCTTCTGGACATATTATTTACTTAGACTGTTCAAGATTTTTGAGATTTTTAAAAATACTAGAACTAATTCTTTTTTTTTTTAATTTTTCAGTTGATGTACTAAAATAAGAAAAGCACAATAAAAATTTATTTTAAATTTGAACAGAGTCCGTTTTTATTTTTAAAAACACGAAAAAAAGATTAAATGAGGAAATTACACTTTGAATTTTTCAAATATAAATTCCTATTAATAAAAATTACAAGACTTTTAATTTAACAATTTATAAATTCAAATTTATAAACAAATGAAAATAACTTCAAAAGTACCACACAAAAACCTGTGCACTGGTTTGAGGTAATTTTAAAAAGAGAGCGCCTTTAGGGCGAACATGAGTATTTATGCACTTGAAATTTGATAAGAAGGATCCTCCTAATCTAATTCCCACCCGCGAGTTATCAACGTCAATTCCCCATTGGCTGCTAGAGATAGCGCTCAAGAAGGGGACAATTCTTATTAATTTCTAATTTAGGGCCTCGCGCAAAAATTATGGACGAGAACCCGCGTCATGAAATAGATTACCTCATGCCACAGGTGCTTATTTTCGACTATTTAATCTATAATTTATGGATTTTTGAAACAATGGTTTTCTATGAATATTTTATTTCTACACTGAGAATAACCCGTGGTTGAACCAATGTTTTTATACTTTGAAGTTAGTTTTTCTTTGAGTTTTCCATAAATATTTTATGTTTTGAAAATTTTTAGCGCTTTTAAACTAAGCTACTATTTTATAGTATCAAAACTTAAAATGTAAGGAAAAATCCTTAATTTTCATAATCTTTATTAGTAAAATTTTGTGAGCGAATAATTTTCATTTTGAAACTATTTCCTCTGGAAAAATATACTTTGAATTATAAAATGTATTTTAATGTTTATTATATTATAGCAATTAATTAACTCTAGTAATAAAAATTTTAAAAATGCATGAACAAAACTTAAAAATATTTGAACACAAAAACTCTTTCAATAATATACCTTAAATATTAATTTTCTTTTCCGAGCTTTAAAGTTTCCTTTAAAAACGTATATGTTTTAAACTTAAAAATAAAAATTCGCAAAATAAATGCACGATCTCTTAAATTGTTTTCATGATTTCATTTTACATTTTTCGTTGGTTAACTTTCAGTACCTAAAAGAAAAATCGTTTTTCTCGCAAATGAAATTTTAGGTACATGAATATCAGTAAAAAATTTGCAATTTCCATGTTCTTCTCTAAAAATTTCCCAAAGCATAATATTTTTTTAAAAAATTATTCATACACGGAGAAAAATTAAGAGACGGCACCTGACGTTACAAGTCTCATATTCTTTAACCGAGGACGAAATAGTGCTTAACTCTATTTATTGTTGAAATTGTTTTTAGATATCTAGGGCAAAAAAAGCTTATTTTCTGCCCTAAAGAGGCGGATTTTTTGCCCATTATATGTAAAACTATTGTTTAGAAATCGGGACAAAATATGGGGTTTGACTTTTGCATGCTGTCTGCACTCGCTCGCTACGCTCCTCGTGCATACAACTGCATGCAAATTCAAAACCAATATTTTATTCCTTGTTTTATAAATAGCTATATATTACAAATACAGTACAATTTTATATCTAGAGTAGTCTTATTAGTAAGATTAAATATTGGTTTCATCAAACACACTTGCTTTCACATATCCTAACTTTTTCACTTTTTTTTTTTATAAGAGAAATATGAGAATCTATCATCACCATGGAGTATTTGCAAGGCTTACACCCAAACTCATGGGCACAAGCAAAAAAGCATACGAGCACGAGCAATATTGAACAAAGTGGGATTAATATTTTTAATTTCTCCTTTTTAGCCCCTCCATTCTAACTCCCACTATATACTACTTTTGCTCGTGCTCGTCTGCTTTTTGCTCGTGCCGATGAGTTTGTGTGTAAGCCTGCAGGCTTTAAAGACCCGTAAATTTCCATGAACGTCCATTTGTGCAAGTACAACCAGGAGATTTTGCCGAAGAATGTGGTCGCCGACTTCGTACCAGATTCTTACTAGGTAAACACACTGTAAAACCCCTGTGCTTGTTTGTCCCAAATCAGAACTCCCTTTTCAGGCATCAGATAAGTTTGGAAGAGGCAGCCTAGGCAACTGGCCACAGCCTTCCCCCGGTAGAGGGATAGAAAAGCTCTCTACGATAGACAGCCATCCTCCTTCTTCATAAATAGGACCACCCTTAGGTACTCTGCTACTTTCTTCCAATTTTCATTTTTTAGAATTGTTGAATGTATAATTTATTATATTGGTGATAAAATAAGTGAATATCGGTATAGTAGTTTTAGTTTTCGCGGGAAAAGTTTTGAAATATGAAAAAATAAATATTACTTTGGATTTAGAAAGTTTAAATTTTGTATTTTTGAATTTAGGTAATGGATTTAGGTAATAGATTGGATCTATATTTTGTAGAATGTTTTAATTTTTGTAAATTTTGAATTTAGGTAATAGATTTAGGCAATGGGTTGGATTTCTATGTATTATTTATTATTTATTACTTATTATTTCAATATTATTATTATTATAAATAACATAGGGTATAGTTATTATTATATGTCACCCATTATCACCCAGAATTTTACTCTAAAATGAAGAGTGAACTTGCTAAGATGTGCTGCAGCTATTTGTCTATACTGTTCGTTTCAGAGTAAATTAGTCCCTATAATAAGGCCTAGTTTTTCCTTTGAACTGTCCATATCATGTATGAGGGCCATTCACCTCTCTTCCTGGGTTTAGGAATCTAGCTCGCCCCACGGTAGTGTGAGGGCCATTCATCCTAAATCTAGGATAAAAGGATCTAGGTCACCCCATATCGATCCAGACAATCAGTTTTAACTAGGAAAAAATCCCGAGTAGATTGTGGGGAAAGAAAACTATATAAAGACTTTTCATGCTTTTCTTTTGTAAAAAAATTTTTCTTTTCGGGTTGATAAAAAAACATTATTTGATCGAAAAAATTAAAAAAAATTTGATGTTATCGTAAAAAATATAAAGGGAAGGGGGTGAATATTCGGCAAAATCTGCTCTGGAGAGGAGCGACTTGAGATTCTCAGGAAATGGTGCTTTTTTGGTGACAAAAAACCTTCCGAAGTCGGTTTTTTATTTTGATAACCGGTTTTGACGATATTGGCCAAAATGTGCTCCATTTAAATAACATTGGAAACGTTTAAATAACATTGGAATCTCCATATGATAAATTGAGGGGCAATTCGTGTGCTCATACTTTTTAAAGCTGTTTTCTGAGCGGAATTTTTAGTTTTTAATTTTTAAAAATTCATCACGCCAAATAGAATCAACCGATTTGGACGTGCAAGGTCTCAAAAATTTTGTCAAAGGGTCTACTTTTTTTTGGTTTGTTTATTTTTGACTCACCTCTGCATAACATAACCTAAAATTGCAAAAAACGACGAAAAACCCTAAAAAATGGCAGTTTTGCCATTAAAATTTTTTTATGAACAGTAGATATAAATTTTTTGAAAAAACAGGAAAAAACTACATGCAAAATCACAATTTTTTAGAAAAAGACTTTCCTATTTTTTGCTAAAATTTACTGCTTTATCGACAGCGGAAAGTATAAAATCTTCCTTTTTCTAGCTTTGGGATTACGCAGCTAAAAATTTTTAAATGGGACCCCCCAATTTTTTTTTTCTAGAAGTTACACATTTGTCATGTACTTTACTTTCACGTGAAAAAAGTTTTTTTTTGATTTGGGACATCTAATTGGGAAGATCTAATGTTCATAAAAAAATTTTAATGTCAAAACTGCCATTTTTTAGGGTTTTTCGACGTTTTTTGCAATTTTAGGTTATGTTATGCAGAGGTGAGTCAAAAATAAACAAACTAAAAATAAGTAGACCCTTTGAAAAAATTTTTGAGACCTTGCTCGTCCAAATCGGTTGTTTCTATTTGGCGTGATGAATTTTTAAAAATTAAAAACTAAAAATTCCGCTCAGAAAACAGCTTTTTTTTTTTTTTTTTCAAAGAAATTACTTTATTCATTGGTTTTAAGGCGAGAAATGACAAAATGAAAAATTATGATTAAGAATGTACTAAAAAAAAATAATAAAAGATAACTTTACTATATTTGGTTGTTGTTTATGTATGCTCTGATAGAAAAAATATTTAGTAGTTATTTTTTAGATATGACTTTCGTTATAAATAAGGTGGTTAATTTTGAGGGTTGTAGGCGTATTTTGATTAAATTAGGTTCTTAATCCAATTAGTTTCAAATCCGAAGGTTAGATCCATAAGTTGATGTATTGAGTAAAAGAAATAGCTAGATATATATTTTATTATAAAAATTTAAAGAGAAATATAACTAATAAGATTATTAACTCTATTAAATCTATTAAGAAATATTGTAAGTAGTAAGGACTAATATATACTTAGGTGTATGTTATTATATTTTATTATTTTATTTTATACTTATCGTTATTATATATATTATTCTAAAGTAAAAAAAATAGAGAATTTAATAATGTACGTATATTATTTTATCACAGTTTACTACTTTGTCCAGTGGGTAGTAAAATGTAGTAAAATGGGTCGATCCTATTAAATTTTAACCAAGGTGGGGCTTTAAGCGGACATGTCTTCTCTTCATGTCTTTGTACCGAACGACGTCTGCCTTCAAGGTTAACAGCAATATTAGCAGCTTCTCATAGGGTTTTTGGTTGTTTTAAAGCTACTCTATATTCCGGTGGGTTTCTTAATCCAAAAAGAAAACATCCAAGTGCTTCAGCACTGGTTCGTATTTTCCATTGTTCTTTTTCCTTCGCGGTTAAACTAACTGATGAATCATAAATAGCGTGTAGGGCCTGTTCTAAATAATTTTGTACCCGTAAGGCGTAATCGGCAACTGTTTCACCTGGATTTTGTTCAGCTTGTCTTATATCTAATTTAATAGCGACTGCGTCAGTTATGCCGCCAAAACTCAATTTTAAATCTTGTAAAAAATCTTCTAAGCAGCTATCATTAGGAGCAATACCTACGTAAGCTTCATAGGCTCGACCTTTCAGGTGGCGGGGAATTGTATTTAATGAAAACTGTTCGCATCCAGGTCCATAAGTTCTAACAATATCTTTTACAACTTTGGAAAAAGCTTGTAAGGTTTGAGGTTGACCAGAAAAATCGCGTATATTTGTATTGGCAGTTATAAGTGGAATGATATTATTTATTCTAGGTCTATTATAACTGTTCAATTCGTTGCTTCTATCAAAATGCTATGCTCTTTCAGCGTTAAGAATAGTTTCCATTTGATCGCGTTCTCGTATCATTTCCGCATTTAGACGTTAGATTTCAAGAACTAATTTGGTTAGTTTGATTGTGACCGTCCATGGCTCGAGTTGATATAGTGCTAATTGATTCAGTATCAGAAAATGTATCTCGCGGTTGTCGCCAAGAATTATTTGGTACAATATTTAAAAAAGAAATGTTAAAAACTAAAAAAAAATTTTTATTTTTGTGCAAGAAAAAGTTTAAAAATGACTCGGAAAATTTAAAAAATGTCTCGGAGATTTATGTATGTATATAAAAATTTTAAGGTACTTACATTAAAAGTATAGTTGCGACAAGGATCCTAAAGTCCATTATGGTTTCCAAAGATTGATTTTTATGGTAAAAATTGCTTGGCTCGGTTTGGCAGTAAACAGCTTGACTACGGCTTGGCAATAAACAGCTTGTAAAAAAAATTCCAGAAACTACTTGGCAAAGATGTAGTTAAATTTCTTTAAATGGTGTCAGGTAGTATAACGGCTTTAAATATTTCGAATGATCTTATAAATTTGATTGATTAGAGTTGATTATTTGAATAGTTTCTTCGTTGAGCTTGATGGTGTATTTTACTGTTACAGTTACTTTGTTGCTTACTTTACTTATTAATAATATTTTGTGATAAAAAATTTTGAAATTTTCTTTTATTTCTCCTTTACACTTTTGGCATTTTGGAAATAGGCCGGAAAAATAGCGTTGGCCTTTCTTTGCCATATACTGTAAATCATATCTTGATAGGAAATATGATACTGTTCCTTTTTACCAGCTTTCCTTTTGGAGAGCCAATTTATGTTACATATCCTGAGGTTTAATCGGGATACGTAACTATAAATATTAAATATAAGTAAGTTCTTTCTGGGGATATGAGTGCCCCAGGTTTATTAAGCTAAGTTTATGGTTAAGGTTGGTACTTAATCTGGTTATAGTTGTAGATGAGTTCGACTTAGCTGGAAGAACTTAACCTGAGGCTAAGTTCGTAATTACAGAAGGAGTTGTCACAATAATAACTGATAACTAATATGATTTGATATATAACTTCCACTTTATTGATTATAAGTATAAACAATAAAAACTGTCTAAGTCCTTAAGTCAAGTGAATTATAATCAATAGTACTATTCAAAACTAAAGTTGGTGTGACTCTAATGAGTGGTGGTACTCTAATGAGTGATGGTTCTCTATTAAGTGGAGGTACTCTAATAAGCAATTTGGGCACCTGAAGGGCAATATATAATCTAATGTGAATCTGCCCATATTGCGAGATTTTGGGGGAGACGTCCAATACAAAAAAGCGTCAGTCTCGTCACGTCCAATTAGCGAAGGCGTCCTTAATTATTACTAAGAATCGCGAGCAATTTACGTTGATTAATTCTCTCCTAACTTACGTCATAGCTGACTTTTGGTCTCACGCTATTGTGCCAGGTCACCATCAGCAAAAATGCACCTGAGGGTTCTTGTGTCGTCTGTGACATTATGACGAATATCGGATGTACGGTGTATTATTCATACATATCAAGTATTAGGACTATCAATTTTTACCTACCATACGTAACATTTTCTTAAGTTTTATCTAAGTATATTTGTTGTAAAAAAGTACCTGGGATACCTTAAGTAAACTTTAATTTTGAATAAGTGACTTGGTGTATAAATTTTTACATTAAATATTTCTATTTTCTAGATGATTTAATTACACCGGTATACATTTTACCAACAAGAATACCTATAACAACCAAAATAATATCTCATTTTAATAATGTTTCGGAATCGGAAATTACAATATTATGTGATGACGAAGAAGAATGCAAAGAAGGATCAGGAGATCTTCAGGTGTTTGAAGATTTCAATACAACTATTAATACTGGTAAGATAAAAAAAACGTTTAACTTATAATTAATTTTAGATTAATAAATAACTAATCCATGACTATTTTGTTAAATTCTTAAAATTAAATCTAAACTATTAAACAAAATAATTGGAAATTGTACAAATATTTAATAAAAAAATTAATTAAAAATATAAACTGAATCATAATTTTTTTACGAAAATTGATCAATTAAATTTATGAAAAAGTATTATGGGTTCATATTTAGTATAGAATTTTCATATTTATTAGACATTTCCTTCTAAAAGTAGTAGCAAATGCAGTTAAAAATCTTAAGTCTTGCTGGATCCAAGTTTAACCTTGCAACGGATAATTTAATTAAAAAACTTATTATTTAACTTAGTATTTCCTATCCATCATAATACTAGATAATAAGACCAAGTACCCTTTAAAGACAAGAAATTTTAACTATTAACTTTCAAGTGTAGCATTTTGTTTAGCTGTTGAACTAACTAAAAATATATATGAATTCTTTGGAGTGAATAAACATAAATATAAGTGTTTCTTTCAGGTATTAAAAAATCATTATATTCCTCTACACTGCAGCTCTTATCCGAGACCTTGGCCTCGCGCGCCTTGCCACAGGCATTGCTTGTCGCCTTGCCGATCGGTTTCCCACGGGTTTTACTTCGGGCTATGAATCGGTATTGCAACTCCTAAAACTAAGTCACCGCATCAGTGCTTCAGCTCCTAAAATTAAGTCGTTTCCTCTTTGCTGCAGCTCCTAGTATTCAAAACTTGCCTCGATCTTTGCCTCCCCAGACAAGGCGAATACTCGATTCGAACTCAAGTAGAGCTCGAAATCAGCAATTTGCAAAAACTACCCCCAGAAACGGGCTTTTTTTACATATTCATACTTTCAGCGCTCAGATTAGCACCAAACGGGTTTTTGGGTAGATAATCAAGAATTTCGACTTCTTTTTCATAAATAATTCAAATTTAACTCCCAAATTGGCTAATTCTGCCCTCCGAAAGGGGGTGTTTTCGCTATTTTCGTACTTTGAGCATGTAGGATATGTCCATATAGGTTTTTTGGGGTCACTGTTCAAGAATTTCGACTCCTTTTTCATAAATATTCAATATTTCACCCTTAAAATAGCTAAAACTACACCTAAAAAGGGCGTTTTGGCTATTTTCACACTTTAGCATCCAGGATATGTCCATATAGGTTAAAATTAAAATATTAATGTTAATATTAACGACAGATCAAGCCTTATACTAGCGTAACCTAGGTTATATTAAAAAAACGACACGTCAAGCCTTACACTAGCATAACCTAAAGAAGTAGGCTATACTAAAAAACGACACGTCAAGACTTACACTAACATACCCTAAGGAAGTGGTCTATAAAAAAAAACAACGCGATATGTCAACGACGCAGCAAGCCTTACACTAACATAACCTAAGGAAGCGGTCTATATTAAAAAAACGATACTTCAAGCAACTAACATAATTTGAGGAATTAGGCTATTTTAAAAAAACGACACTTCAAGCCTCACACTAGCGTAACCTAAGGAAGTAGGTTATATTGAAAAACGCCACGCCAAGCCTCACACTAGCATTATTTGGTCTAACTTTATATCTTGGGGTTTTTGAGGCTGCTGCTTTGAAATATGATCGTAAGAAGATCATAAAATTTTATCTAGGAGTAGAAAATTGGGGTAAAAAGGGGTGATAAATCAATTTTAATAAAAATTATTTATTCATTTTTTTAAAAGTCTTTATACTTACTGGAAAACCTATAACGGGGGTTCTCGAGATTGCGGAATTCAAATATGAACTTAAAAAAATCATAAAACTTTATCTAATGGTGGAAAATAAGGATAAAAGGGGTGAAAAATCAATATTCATAAAAGCCTATATTTTTACATGTTACAACTTGTATCAGGGGGTTTTCGACTTTGCTGATTCCAAATATGTCCATAAAATAATCATAAAACTTTTTCTAGGGGTGAAAAATTAGGATGATTTAGGGCGAAAAATCAATTTTCATAAAAAGATTCAAATTTACTTGAAAAAATCTAACAATTGATTTTTGAGGTTGCTGATTTCCAATAGAACCATTAAAAAATCATGTAACTTTATATAGACGTGGAAAATTAGGATGAAAAGCAGTAAAAAATCAATTTTTATAAAAGGCATTATTTTTACTTAAAATACTTTATCCGAGGGTTTTTCGATGCTGTTAATTTAAAATATAACTATAAAATTTAATCTTGGAGTATAAAATTGTAAAATGTAAGGTTACGCCAGTCTAAGTCTTAACATGTCGTTTTTTAATATAGCCTACTTTCTTAGGTTACGCTAGTGTAAGGCATGACGCGTGGTTTTTTTTATAGACCACTTCCTTAGGTTATGTAAGTGTAATTCTTGACGTGTCGTTTTTTTATTATATACCGCTTCCTTAGGTTATGTTAGTGTACGGCTTGACGTGTCGTTATTTTAATACAGTCTACTTCCTTAGGTTACCCTAGTGTAAGGCTTGACGTGTCGTTTTTTTATTATAGCCTACTTACTTAGGCTACGCTAGTGTAAGGCATGATGTGTAATTTTTTTATTATAGACCGCTTCCTTAGGTTAAGGTAAAAGATATAGTGGTAGGTGTGGCCAAATAAACAATTTTTTTATCATTTTTAGCTAATGTTAGTACCAATTACAGACGGTGCGCTAGACTGCCTGTTGCCGAGATACTATCTACCCTCAAAAAGTAACAATGTTAAATTTCGATTTTGTAATTAATATTTCTCAAAACTTTGGTTTCTAAGGCACTAAATAATCGTGCCATTAATCCCTGATAATTTTACCTAAAGCCGTACATCTATTAATTCAGGAAAAGTTATAAAACAACTTAAGAGAAAAATGTATGTTGGCTGGTCCCTTTATTTCAATTTTTTTTTTTTATAAAAAATTATTTTTTAACCTGAAGCAACTTGAAAATTGTTACAATTTAAATTGATACAAAAAAATGTAGATACAATTTTTACTGTCGATAAAATTATAAATAAATTGTATGGAATAATCATAGGTAATCTGTGGTAAATATATTTGATACTTGTAACCCTCGCCTCACTATTTACTTTCATAATTATAATATTCATGAATGTCAGAGAAGAAATTTAGCTTTTTCAGTTACAGCTGTCTAACAAAAATAACCACGTAGTCCGACTCCCTAAATAGTAAACAATTACCTAAGATAATATTTATAAATAAAATATGTAAATACTATTTAAGCTTATTAATCAAATAGGAAATGTTTTAGATTAAGAAATAATAACATAATATTAAGAAATTATAACATAAGTTAAGAAAGAATAGTTTATTATTACGCAAAATATAACATAAGATTATGTGATAAATAAATAGTTTAGGAAATAATAATATTTATATTTTAAATATTTTGAATAACTTAAATAAGAAACCATTAGTATATAAGACAATAAAAATGTAATTAAGGCAGTCAGTTAAGATAAATCTCGCGACGTGTACCTTAAATCGTTATTTTGAAAAATTTTAGTTAACATAAAATCTTTGTGTGTTTATTTCAAGGTCTCCTGCTTCCAGACAAAACATGAGTAAGTACTTAATTCTATTTTTATTATAACGCTTAGGTCAGCATTTTTATTTTATCGGAGTTTCATTCATAAGTTCATTACTCTTATTTTACATTGTAAAATATAAATATGTGTATTATGTATAATATTTATCAATTATTTAATTATTTAACGTTATGATGAACATAACAATGGTTCCAATACCGATTTTCTTTATTTTATGACTAAAAAATTTGAATCGAACCTAAATACTTAGATTGCCAGTAATCCAAATTTTTTTTTTCAAGCTTTTTAAACAAATATAACATTTCAAATTTTTTATTTTTTTTACTGATAATAAATTACCGATGAAATTAACCCAATGTCCTGGGACGTTATTTGAAAGAGTATCAATTGATATTATGGGTCCCATAGGAAACGTATTAGCTGATGGCTACAAATACATATTAATGATACAATGTCAGATGTCTAAATTTTTAGTAGCTGTTTCTCTCAAAAATGTCGACACACCTACAGTAGTCACAGCATTTATTAAAAATTTTATATGTTATTTCGGATCTCCAAAAATACTACTTTCGGATAGGGGCCTTCAATTCATAAGTAACCTAATGAAAGCCAGATTAAATAGTAATTATTACAGGAATTTCATCTAAAACGATAAAAACTATAGGGACTTACAATATTTCACTATATGGATTACCATAAAAATTTCATATAGTACAAAATGACTTTGCCGTAAAATCAGTACACGGAATTTTAGGAAGTGATTTTCTGGACGAAAACAAAGTAAAAATTGACTATGAAAAGAAAATCATAACTTTAAAAAACAAAGAAATGCCCTTCTTTTATAAAAATGATATAGAACAAGAAATTTTAGATTCAAATTCATCAAATATTTCAAATATACAGGGAAATGTGCACGTAAAAAATGCCAGCATTGGAAATTCTACATTAACAGAAATTAAAGCTGCAGTTTGGCCAACCGCAGAAGTAGTTAAAACTGATGTAGAACTAGTAATTGCAAACATTTTTCTATCAAGAAGCCCTAGTTTTAAAAACAATAGATCCCGCAAAATTATTTATTTTAAGGTCAAGGAAAATGACATAAATTCTTTTGATACAAATATAAACGAAATTTCAAGTATTTCAGAATGCACTGATCAGCAAAAAGCTAGCAATACCATCCAAAATGCTGATGTAAGCACATTTTGTCATACTGATGAAGTAGCTACTTTAAAATATGAAAAAGAATTACATAATATGTTAAATAATATTAAAAATGATGAACAAGATATCTTAAAAACAAATAAATTAAATTATGCAAAAAAATGACAATTTTGATGAAATAAATAATATTTTAATAAATGATATAATTCAAAATAATACATTTTGTAATACATACACATTACAAAATAATACAGAGTTATTAAATAATGATGATACAAATATTCTTAATACATTGTACGATATAAATACATTTTGTAATACATACACATTACAAAATAATAAAGAATTATTAAATAATGATACAATAAGTAAAAATATTGCCAAAATATGTAAAATAAACTTAAAACAAAAACCTATCGAAGTATTTGATGAATCTACATTTATAAAAAATGGTATTAATATAAACATAAATAATGAAATTAATAATTACGAAATTAAAAATAAAAAACTAAACTTTACTGATTTTATAAATTACAATTTTTCCGAAGAAAAATACGAGCAATTTTTAACTTACCTAAAAGAAAATGAACCAGAAGATCACTCCCCTGAATATATAAAAACAATTATGAGCCAAGAAGCCTTCCCATTGACATGTTTAGACCATATTTACCAAAGAGACAATAGAAGTTCAAAAACTGATAATGAAATGTTTACAATAGAAAACAACAAAATAACAGAAAAACCAAGAGCACAAAAAGTTTTAGATTTAGCAGAATTAGAACATTTAAAAAACACAAACGAATACAATATTATTAAAAATTTAATTATAAAAAACAATGACATTTTTCAACTAAAAGAAGAAAAACTTATACATGCAAAAGGCATAACTTTAAAAATTAGAACTAAAACTTCAGACCCTATTTAAGTTAAACAATATTTTATCCCATATGGACAAAGGGCTGAATAGAACGCCAAGTAAACGATATGTTAAAACAGGGAATAATTAAACACTCAGACTCACCTTACAATTTTCCTATATTTCTCATTCCAAAAAAACCAGACAGTTCAGGGAAAGTCGAATATCGATTTATTACAGACCTAAGAAAATTAAATAAGGAAATTTTGGACCAAGAATTTTCAATCCCCAGAATAAGTGAAATAATAGACTCCCTTAAAGATGCAAAATACTTTTCAACCCTAGATATGTATTCGGGATTTACGCAACTGCTTTTAGATCCAGCTGACCGACAAAAAATAGCCTTTTCAACCCATAATGGTCATTTTAATTATACGAGAAGCTGTTTTGGAGTGAAAAATGCTCCGAAATGTTTCCAAGCAATGGTAGCCAAATTATTAAATGGTATACCTAATCAAAAATATATATAGATGACATCTTCATATACACAAAAGATATAAAAACACATATACAAACTTTTCAACTGTTATTCCAAAAACTAAGAGAAGCAAATCTAAAACTTAAATAAATAAAAAAAAAACGGGAATAAGTATATCTAGGATTTAAAATTTCAGAAAAAGGAGTTCAAACTGACCCAAAAAAGGTTGAAGCAATAATGAAAATACCCATACCAAAAACTTTAAAACAAGTCAGAATTTTTAATGGAATGACAAACTACTACAGAAAATTTATTAAAAACTATGCAAATATAGCTCGTCCTTTAACAAACTTACTAAAAAAGGAAACACCGTTTAAATAGACGGAAGAAACTCAAAGAGCTTTTGATTTATTAAAAGAAAAATTATGTACAGCACCAGTTTTAATATTTCCGGACTTAGAATCCGAATTCGTATTGTATACCGACAGTAGCGGTTATGGGATAGGTTGTTGCCTATGTCAAGGGCCTAAGGGTAAAGAAAATCCCGTATGCTACGTTTCACGAACTCTAACGGCCAATGAACGAAAATCCTCGACTTATGAACGAGAATTCTTTTCTATTTACTGGTCGATTAACCACCTAAGAGGATACCTATATAAACATTTTACAGTTTATTGTGACCACAGACCATTATCATTTTGCGAAAAATCAGAAAAAAATACACGGATTTTGAAATGGCGACATGAACTCTCCGACTTAGATTTTACAATAATATACCTTAAAGGTAAAGCAAATGTAGTGGCAGATTGTCTAAGCAGACAAATAGAAACGCCACGAGAATCTAATGTAATTTAACTCATGCACAAAAATATAAACAAGAAAACCCAATCATTGGTAATAAAAATTCTGAAAATAAACAAGAAAAATCTCAAAAACAGAGAAACTATAAAAAAACAAAAAATAATAGACAAACGGTCATTGCCTAAAAATAAAAGAGGCAGACCACCAAAAAATATTACCAAAAATAATACAGACAATATCAGTAACAGAATCTGATTCCAGCAGTGACGAAAGTTCATCTGAAAGTTCAGATAACGAGGACATAATAAACAATGACAACATAAATTTACAATATAATACTGATTTAAATTTAAATAACTTAGTTTACATAAAGGATTTATTAGAGTTTAGAAAAGATAATATTATTTATTTTATAAATGAAAATGGAAAAGCCTTGTGAAAAGGAGCTATTAATTTAATAAAAGCAGGAAAAATACAAAGCTCTTCTAAAAATAAAATTGACACTTTAAATATTCAAAAACATAGAAATAAAATTTATTTCGGCCTATGCATTAATTCTAAAGAATCAATTAAATTAATTTTAAATAATATAGAAAAATTATTTTTACAAATAATCATTAACCTTAACAATTTTAGTAATAAAATAATCTAAGTATTGCAGAAAGCATATTTATAGCTAACGTTTCTTTTATAGATATACTAAAATTACTACATAAAATTGCTGACAATAAGTTTAAAATAATAGTTTGTAAACAAACCTTAATTTATGTACAAGAAAAAGATAGGGAAGCTATTTTTAGAGAATTGCATGAACTGCCCACAGCAGGTCATAGAGGTCAAAAAGCTACTATTCAAAAACTTCGCCACTCATATTTCTGGGAGAATTTGAAAAAATACGTACAGACTAAAATTAGCTTATGCTTTTCATGCCGCGAAGTCAAATTACCACTTACAATAACTCAGTGCTCAGGCACGGTTTTTGAACGAGTATCTATCGATATAATGGGTCCTATAGGGAACGTATCAGCTGAAGGGTATAAATACATTCTAATGATACAATGCCAATTATCTAAATTATTAGTAGCTGTTCCATTACAAAATGTTGACACACCCACGGTAGCCACGGCATTTATTAACAACTTTATAACTTATTTTGGTTCTCCGAAATTATTACTCTCAGACAAAGGCTGTCAATTCGTGAGTAACCTAATGCGGGCAGTAGCCAAACGGTTTAAAATAAAAAGAATCACGACTACTAGCTATTCCCCAAGTTCAAACGGAATGGTAGAATGGTCAAATCATGTGATTACAGAATACCTTAGGAATTATACAAATAAATATAAGGACTGGCATAAATATTTAAATCTAGCCAGTTTTTGTTATAATAATACGGTACATAGCTCAACAGGTTACTGTCCACATGAAATCGTATTTGGGGTATTAGCTCGCATGCCTTCGGAAGCTAAAATAAAAGAATCCGATAAATTACCAACTTATAAAAATTACTTAACAGACTTAGTCTCACGTCTAGTAGGCATACGACAAATTGCAAACGAAAATTTATACAACGCAAAATTAACATCAAAACAATATTATGACAGAAACGTAAATATAATCAATTTTGAAATCGGAGACATAGTTTTCTTAGCAAAAGGAGTTGAACTTTCAAAACCATTGGACCCATATACAGGACCATTTCAAATTGTACAAAAATTTTCCGATTATAACGTGAAAATTCAAAAAGTTGGAACAAAATCAACCCAAATAGTTCACGTTAAAAGGCCAAAAAGACCGACAATAAAAGATAAACTCTAAACATGAGTTCTTTACAAAATACTCTCTTTTCTTGTACATAAAAATAAAATATAAAATATATATGACTCATTTTCATAAAAACTAAGTTGTTTTAATTTTTTTTTAGCTTATATTTAAATATTTTCTAATGACTAATATATTATTAATTTTTTTAGATACCATATGCAGAAATATGTGCTCATCATTTTATGTTTTAGAATCATAAACTCCGAGTTTCTAATAGGATTTGACTGTTGCAGCGCTACTAGCAACGCAACTACAATTTCTTTAACAAATATACCTAGTTGTAATATACAAAAACCAAAAGTCGAAACGACTAACGAATATATCGCGCTGCTACAACTCAAAGAATACGAAAAACTCAAAGTTTATCAATGCTTAATAGAAATTCATCGAGTAATCATGCAACGGGTACTTCAACTATGTGAAACCCATAGAAAGAGCAGAAGAAACATTCATCATAGAGGTCAGTTCAGAAACGTGTTAAAATGTCCACGAAACAAGAACTTATAAATACGACAATAGTCACATAATTACTATTTTAAATATAAATGAAACAAAAACGGTACCAATCGTATTTTCCAGTTCAGCTGAAAATAATGAATGTACAGGTGGATTTTATAGTGATCAATTCAGGACATTTTCACATGTTTTCGTCCAAGGTCACATTAAAATTACATTATCACAACAAGAAGCAACATTAGATTTACATTCTAACTTAGTAAGCTTAAATTCAGGTGTATCTTGTGAATTCAATAAATATCATTGTATGGATATACAATTCGGCCATACTTTCTGGAATAATATGGAAGGTAAAGGCTGTATTTCGGATCATTATACCATTTTATATTACAGATATTCAGAAAAAATAACCGATTTTACAGATATCAAAAAAAATATTACAACATATATATTGAACGCACAACATACAACCTTTGCTTTTAAAATAATAGAACAAACTTCTATTTGTCAAATACCAGCGTTAAGAACACTCCACCCACGTATACTAATCCTAGATAATAAAAAAGTTGTATTAAATCAAATTCTGCAACACATCCCTATCGGAAATACGGGAGTCCAAGATTTAGATCTTTTTACGTACATAAACCAAAAATTTGTTTTTACAGAACACCATATAAATTTACAAGCAGATAAATTATATTTACATATGTTGAGAAAAGAATGTGAATTAGAAAAATCCATACTCCAAAATAACCAAATCCTAGCCACATTATCCCCTGATCATTTTGCATATTCAAAATTCGGAATTGGTCATTACGCAAAAGTAGTCACAGAAGTCGTTTACGTAATACGTTGTACACCGATCAGAGTACAAATGGTACAAACTGACCGTTGTTATAACGAATTACCAGTCTTAAAAAACAATAAAACTTTAAAATTTTTAACACCAATAACAAGAATTTTAAATAACCAAGCAACGGAGGTGAGCTGTTCAACGATTTTACCACCAATTTTCAAAATTAATGACGTTTGGCTAAAATTTTTACCAAACCCACTACCAGCACAAGAACCAGTGATTTTGAAGCCAGATACCAAGATTTCTTGGAAATATGAGCCGATAAAGAATCTGGCAACAAGTGGAATTTATTCCGAAAATAGAAGATACTTAGACATGGGAAAGAATATTACCCATTCTCGAGCGTGTAAATATAAATGTTCGTAGGTTGGCGGCTAAAGCCGCCATCCTAAAAATTTTTATATTTATATGCTAGAGGATGGGTAAATATTCTTTCCCACGTCTAAGTATATTTTTTATACATTAGTGATAAAGAATTTATCATTATTTATACAGGTACACGTGTAACAAGATCAAATTACTATAGGACTTTTAAATTCTGACAATAAAACGCCAACCCTATAGCACCGCTGTTAATAATATACGTTCAATCCCCTCTCCTAAATATAAAAACTATGCCTAGGGAGATCAATAATTACATTTTTAACTTTTGAATAAGCGTGTTTTTGTACCTTTTTTTTGTTTCAAAGCCGGGCAAGAATGAGAAAATTGAATAATAAAATATTATATGCTAATGCGCACGCTTATTGCAGGATTTAAAAGTACTAATAGTATTTGATCTTTTCCACGTGTAGTTGTGTATAAATAATGATATAATTCTATGTTACTAATGTATAAAGAAATAGAAAACCTGCAAAAAAATATTCTGTTTCCTATGGAACGTGAATCGCTATTAAACAGCATAGCGAGATCATTGAATGGCGAAACCTCAATACACCAAGCCTTATACCAGAATTTACTTACACAAAACACTATGTACACAATCTTAAACAACTTTTACGAAAAGTCAAAAGAGATTTTTGGGACTTCAGCATGACATCAGCAGGAATATCAGGAATATTTTCCATATTATACTTCATTAAGTCAATTTTATCAACAATACTAAATTTTTTTCAACTACAACGAATTTATGGATTTTCATTTTATTAATTAAGAGCAATTTTTACATCCGTTACTAACTTCCTAATACAACTTTCAAATTACGAAAACAAAAATACAAATAATCATCCAGAAGTCAAAACAAATTCAGCCATAGAATATCTAGCTAAAAACGACCAAGTAAAAATTAACATGGAACAAAATAATCATAACACACCAAAAACCACCCCGCCTCCAATACCTACCGAAGCTCCCTACACTGAACCCAAATCATACCATTCATTCGATAAAAACTTCAAATTTTATCAAAAAAACTAACCAACTACAACTACCTTTTCTCAATATATCATAAATTTTACTATTTTTCTTTTTTCTTTGATTTTCCGAAATCAACTTATTGACAGTTTAAAATAAAATTTAAAACTCCCAAAAGCTAAGCGGGGAGGAATACCTGAGGTACCACAGTACCTAAAGTAAGGGAACCTTACACAATTTGAATTAATACAACAAAATAATAAAATTTTTGTAAATAGTTATTAATAAAAAGTTTTTATAAAAAAAATTATTATAAAAAAAATTATCATAAAAAAAAAAATATTTATTAGCAAATTTTTGCCAACTTTATTTTTTAAGGAAATATATATATAAGTTACTAACAATACATAAAATAAAATTTTGTAAAATGACAACACTGTAATTTGCAACGTAAGATAAACTTGAAGTCAATGCCCTCTAACAAAAAATAAATATAAAAATCGCACAATAGACTAAACTTCCAATGTAAAAATTAATTGCAATTTTTATAAAATACTCTGAAACTAATACTTTATTTGGTTACCAAACCAGATCAAAAATAAAAACTAACATTTTTATTTTAGAAACTAGGGGTGGAGATGTTATGCAATAACTAACAAAAAAATAATAAATAATTAATAATAATTTATAAACAATTAATAATAAATAGTAAACAATTACCTAAGATAATATTGATAAATAAAATATGTAAATACTATTTAAGCTTATTAATCAAATAGGAAATGTTTTAGATTAAGAAATAATAACATAATATTAAGAAATTATAATATAAGTTAAGAAAGAATAGTTTATTATTACGCAAAATATAATATAAGATTATGTAATAAATAAATAGTTTAGGAAATAATAATATTTATATTTTAAATATTTTGAATAACTAAAATAAGAAACCGTTAGTATATAAGACAATAAAAATGTAATTAAGGCAGTCAGTTAAGATAAATCTCACGTCATGTATCTTTAAATCGTAATTTTATTAATAAACTAAGTTTCATATAAAATCAGTGTCTACATTCATTTTACTTCCTGCACAAATCATGAGTAAGTACTTCATATCTTTTAAATAAACTTAATCGTCAGCAATCTAAAGAGTTCATACACTTTATAATAATAATAATAATAATATGCTTATAATAAAATACTATAAGATTACGTCACTTTTACTTTTAAAAGTTCATTCATTACTTTTATAATATTTATTGTTAATTTTATGTTATGAGAAACATAACAGACTCCCTGTTTTAGAGAATTAACTCTTTGATTTAGGGAGTTAACTCCCTGATTTAGAGAGTCCGACTCCCTGAATAAAATAAATTAAAAACACGAAAAAAGAAACTTTCCACATTACCTTGGGGTTTTCGAGGTTGAGAAACACGTTTTTATTTTAAAAAAATTTCATTTTTTTACCCCAGCATATTTTCCGATTTTCCAATATGGCGGATCGTAAAGTATATAAAAAAAACTTTATACATTACACGGGGATTTTCCAGGTTGAGAAAAACGTTTTTATCAATGGAAAGTTTCTTTTTTTCACTCCTGAATATTTTCCGATTTTCCAAAATGGCGGATCAAAAAACTGAAAAAAAGGAACTTTGTACATTACCTGGGGGTTTTAGAGGTTCACAAAAAAAGAAACTTTTCATTCATAATAACGTTTTTTTCAACCTGGAAAACCCCCGGTAAATGTATAAAGTTTTTTAAAAATATTTTTCGATCTGCCATCTTGGAAAATCGGAAAATATTCAGGAGTGAAAAAAAGAAAATTTTTATTCATAAAAACGTTTTTCTCAACCTGGAAAACTCCCAGGTAATGTGGAAAGTTTCTTTTTTCATGTTTTTAATTTATTTTATTCAGGGAGTCGGACTCTCTAAATCAGGGAGTTAACTCCCTAAATCAGAGAGTTAACTCTCTAAAACAGAGAGTCCGATTATAAGATTATCTTATATTTATTATAAGACATAAAAAATCTGATTCCTAAAATTATAGAAGCCCTAGAACATTTATTTTATCTATATAAAATTTTTAAAAAACGTAATTTTCTCATTTAAAATACATTATTTTTTCTTTGTAATGTATTTTAAATGAGACAATTGCGATTTTTAATATTATATTCATTATTTTTTACTGTGTAGTTTTTGAAAATTTTACAAAAAATTAAAATTTATAGACATTTTACCTAGTCATACGCGGTAGAGTTTTTCAATAACTTGTTTAGATATTCAACCAAAGCAGCTCTACCTTATGTGTCTGGGCCGTGAAATGTCAATAAATTTTAAATTTTCTACAAGTGTAGTAAATTTACTGCAATTTGTAGGAAAATTACTAAACTTGTAGTGATATTGCTACGAAATAGTAAAATTACTACTAGTAGTATAAAATTACAAAAAATTGCTTTTTTCAGGGAAAATTAATATTTCACCATTAAATTAGTTTAAAATGTGAAAATATACCTTCTAAGGTTGAATAAGTTGAATGAAAATAGCATTTTTCGATTTAAAATTTCTCGAAATCTAAACTTCTGGAATATTTAATTCATCTAGCCATTTATCAAGTTACGTGTCCCTTTTAATATAAAAAAAATTTTTTAATTTATTTACTACAGAGACTGAGATACTGCCGCTTGTAGATTATTTAATTTTTGAGATACTAAATTAATCAAGACTTTTTTATAAGGTTTCTGATTTCAAAAATCTTTGCATGTAATATTAAGGACATTTTTCGGCATCGATTCACTAAAAAAAATTGTAATTTTTAACAACAAACTGAAATATTTCATAAGTTTCTTGATTTTCGACCTAACCTATACTTTTCAAAATATTGATTTATTTCGGCAAAAATTTAGAAAATAAAAAAACATTTTCAGTGAATCGATGCTAAATAAAATCCTAAATATTATATTTAAAGATTTTTAAAATCAGAAATTTTATAATAAAGTGTTGAGTAATTTATTACCTCAAAAATAATAAAAATTTCCAACTCTAATGTCTCCACCTGCAGTCAATCAATTTTGAATTTTTTCTTTTAATTCTTGTGGACATGTAACTTGATTAAAGTGTATCAGAATCAAAGGTTCCAGAAATTTTGAATCGAAAAATACTATTTTTTTCCACCTGATTCAACCTGAGTGACCCGAAAAACACATGAGGACCAATTCATCTAGCTACTCAAAATTTAAAATCTACTGGTGGTTGGAAAAAATAGCCCCCCCCCCCGCATATCAACTAGAATGTACACATAATTAAAATAAAATAATGTTAAAATTTTTAATTTTTAAGCTAAGAAACATAAATAACTTAAATGCTTGTTGTTTAGAAAAAGACTTAATAAATAAGTTTTTTGAAGAATAGAAAATTAAAACTAAAAATTGTAGGGGCGAGAGAAGTTTTAAAAGAGAAGGATTAAAAGTTAAAAGATAACAGAGTTTAGAAAAACCCAAAAGCCAAATTTCATATAAAAACCAATAGAAATATTGAGCTGGCCCTGGCTTATTCAATCGCAAAAATGTTTTATTATTAAGATTATTCTGGCTTTTAAAAAATTTTAAGCAGAAAAGAAAATTATTTTTTTTATTGATACTCTTAAAAAAGAAAATAATTTTTTAAACAAATTTAATTTGAAAATTTTTAAAGATTTACCATAATAGATTAGAATTTCAAGTATATAAAATATTTCATTTGAATCAATATAAAATCAGTAACTATAAAATAGTAATATTATTTTAAATCTCATTTACAATACGATTAGTGTAACAGAAACTTTAAGCTTGATGTGAATCCAATAATAAAATATTTTAATTTTTTACAAAAAACTGATAAGAAAATTTTTTATATTTCAGCTAATGCATGTTAATATCTTAAAAATAATAAACAGCAATAATAATAATTGAAAAAAGCAGAAATTCCATATGTACAATCATTGATCAATTATTATCGAACAAGTATCGAATCATGAAAACTTGTTTAATTATACGTATAACATTTTTGAAACTAAAAATTATAATGGCAAAAAACTTTGCGAAAACATGAAGTAAAAGTTAATTTCATAAACGTAAACCTTAATAAAAATATTTAATTTAAAATTCTTTTTATTAAGATTAAATTATTTTTTATGAGTTTTGTGAGAGCAAGTAAATATTTAAAAATAAACTTACAATAGGTAATAAGATTATAAGCAACATAACAGTCAGTAAATAACTTTTATCATTAAATTGCTTTCATGCGATCAAATGCTGTTGATCTTTCCCTGATCAGGAATTGTTCACCACCTACAGTTGGCGTAGAATCAAACTAAATGTATATGTCTTTGAATCCCATCAACAACTGGAGGTTACCTTGATTGCTTAAAATACAATTAATTATTATACACAAAAATGAACTATAGTATAGGCTTTTAGAGGTAATTTATAATAGCTAAAATATAATAAAAATTGAATGTAATATTTTACTTTTTCCTCGTTGCATCATATAAATCAGAAATAATATTACATTTAGTGTATTTAAATAATATTTACTTACTAAATATACTTTTAAACAGAAATTACTGGGTTATAGTTGTTGTAGCAGAACCATCAGTAGCTTTGTATTTATAATAATTAGATGTTCTATAGTAATCCACTTGTAGTATCCACTTGCAGGCAGTATTCTAAAAAAGCAAAATTATAAAATTAATTTAATTAAAAATTATAGTTTTACTTATTCGTGTTAAAAAAATTAAAGCTGTTACAATAAGATACACATTTTTTATATTGAAGCACTTAATTTTAGGTTATATTTTTATGCTTTTTGCATACTTTATTCTTTAATGAGTTTTTAAAACAATGTATTAATTAATTCTTTTATTTTCTAAAATTTTTAATAGTTTGATATTCACTTACCTATTTTTTCTTCAAAATTATTATAATAAAATATATATCTTTCATAACTTTTTCGCGTAAAAAATATAATAACAACGATCGCGCGGAGGAGGCAAAATTTGAAAATTGAAAAATTGAAAAATTTTAAAATTAAAGCCGTATAAATTTTTAGACATTTATGAATAATTAAAAAACTTGCAATACTCGCAAAATTTTTCAAATTTATTGACAATATTGAAAATTTTACACAAGTTTAAAAATTCAAAAATATGCAAGGGAAAAAATCATAGAAGTAAATTACTTCTATGGGAAAAATATTCAGTAATTGAATTATAGTTTTTTTTTTTAACGAATTAACGGGACGAACCCTTTTTAACGTTTTTAATGTATACTTTTTTACATTCATTATAATTTTACAATTAGTTAATTAAATTTTAATTAATTATTTGTCTTTGCATGCTTGTAGTCACGACTTTTCAAAACTTTTTTAATTTTTCATAATTCCTAATATGTAAAAGACATGATAATTAGTTTGCATTTTTATAAAATATATTTTTACAACATACTTATGGAAATAATAAGGTTATATAATAGTATTAAAAAGCTTTAGCACATTTTCCAAAATTTTAAAACTCGCAAAATTTTTTGTTTAATTAGGTACTTAAATTATTTAAGTATATACAATATATTCTAAAAAAAAATTCAGATCTGATTTCATATGAAGTTAACATTTTTTAAATCTGATTAGATTGTCCACCTCTGTCCGAATATTTAAAATAAGTTCCTGAAATTTCAGCTTATAACATTTAAATTTTGAAAACATTCAATATATCAAAAATTCTAAAACTTGAAAATGCGTATGGATAAAAAAAAACATTTAGAACGTTAGAATTCATAATAAAAAAAACTTATAACTAATTTGTGTTTTCACACAACCAACGATCATGGAACATGTTCACTTATAACTGGTTTTAAGGTACCTATACTCCCTAATTATTAGGAGTCCTAGAACTAAAATAATAAAATAAATCCGAAAATATAAATTATCCTAAATCCATAAACCTAAAGTATTCTGAATTCTTGTTCTTATCAGGGCTTGATGAGGCCCTGAATCCCACTTCAAATTATTCTTACAAGTTCAATACATATGGAAAACCAAATTACACCAAATGGATATAGGTGAGTTTGTTATGTTGAGAAAACATGCTGACTACCCTCCGTTTATTCCAGAGGGCCTAGAAACGCAGGGCAACTCCATGTTATGGAATTGGGTTTTTTTGTAATTTTCAATAAAACGCCAAAACCTCGCAAATTAACCAAAACATTTCTGGTTGGTCTCATTTTTTTGGTTTAAGTATTACCTTTCATATGCCGTAAACCACAATTTTGTAAAATTCGGAATTAAAGTTACTAGATTTTTCAAAATAAATTTAATTCAATTTAATTGAAGTTACTAAAATCACTAGTGGGCGGTTCAGGTAATTATCAGATATAAGTATTCATTTATTTATTAATAGATGAATTTAATATTTTATAAAACAAATAAAAATTAACAAGAGTGTGTACTCTAGTTAGCAATAAATATGGTACAATAAAGATGGAAAATCAAACAAGAAATCTCACTTCATACACACTCCTCCTTATAATACTTAATGCACATATTGCGTATCTAACACATACACATTTACTTTAATCATAACTAAATAATTATATTTATATATATCTTTTTTTTCATTTAAATCTATCATTAAAATACATAAACATATACGACATAATAATATTAGTCTTACACACTTGTCATATAAACAACTATACTTTTTCTGGCTTCATAAAATAAATAACAACACTGTTTGTTGAATTATATAATATCCAAAAAATAAATTTAACCTCTTTGCTCGCGACACTGATTGACTTTATATTATTACGTGATCACTAAAGAATTACACATTTAAACTAATTATTATTCTCATATTTCAACTTTTTAATAATGGAGTCCTGTAAACTTTTCCATATAAATTATTTTATATTTTAATACACACACATGACACGTGGGTTGTATTCCATAACAAAATACACCAAATTTAATTAATAGTTGTTGAAAGGCGCCCTAGCCTTTGTAATGTATATGTGCTAGTTATAAAGCACATATATTGAATGAATATGTGTTGGTACGATTATTTAGTAACTTCTATTTAAAATCGTTAAAACCGGCAAAATACGTGAATTTAACTTCAAAGTAATTCAAGTAATTCTAATTAAGTAATATGTATAGAATCTCATCATATTAAGATCATAAAACTCTATGCTTATACGCCCTATAATTTTTCAATAAAATATATATAGAATATTATAAAACGTCACATAAAGTATTAAATACATAAATAAATTGTAAAGGTTACATGAGAATATTTTAATGAACAAAATTGTATTACAAACAAATCTGGAAATCATTAAATGAAATTTATATCTAAATACTAAGTATGGGAATTTCCGGCAACGATCAAGAGCGACGGTCCAGCTGCAAGCAATTGACTTTCCATTAAATATTAAGAAGGGAGAATTTCGGGGACATCACCAGATGCTATCAAAGCAACGAGCGACACTTCGTATCTAGCTTCCAAACATCTTACATTAAAAATTGAATAAATAGTAACTTGCTTTTTTAACATAAAATACGAAGTCTTCTCATTATATACAAATACCTAAAAGCCTATCCCGTACATTGTAGAGTTGTAGTTTTTATAACTAATCGCGAATTGAACTTACGCGCTTTTGCAAAATAACTAAATAAAAACTAGCCAAAATACCGAACATTACACCTTCAAACCTTTTAACGATACACAATATTTTCTCTGTAGCCGCAGTACCAGCTGAAAAAGACGCAGGCCATGCATTCGAATTCGTTTTATAACCGGGATACAGGAATAACTTGATTTGCCGTAATGAAGAAATCGGTTTTAAGTTAATCGGTTATCGGCGGTTATAAGAAGTGAAATATTTTATTATTTTTTAACCACGTAGAACTTCGAAAAAAATGGAAAAATATAACCACGACTCCATTATCCTCTCAAAGAGTTGAATTTCGAAGCGAGACTGCCAACGTGTGTCCGATTTAGCGCGCTCCTCTTGTCCCCAAAAATAGTATTCTATTAAAAACTAAAAATTTTAAACGGCACGAAATTTAAAAATTTTGGCGATCCTTACAATTTATTATCACTAATTCTCTCATCACTATAGCCAATTAACCAAACGGTAATTTTTGGCTAAAATGACCAATTTTTAAAATGCTGCCAAGTTTATAATTTCTGACTAAAATGGGTTTTATAGATCTAAAAAAATTTGTGCAAGCTTCAAGTTTCCAAAACTTCTTTACTTTACCTTTTTCAATTATTTGTTAACCATATATGATAATTTGAATTCACAGTTCCAATATTACGATTTTTTAAAAGAGCTCATTTTTAATGTTAACTTTGAAGAGCCATTTCTTAAAAACGAATCAAGGAAGTGAGACGAGTAAAAAATTTTTGGATACTTGAAGCTTGTACAAATTTTTTCAGACTTATAAAACCCATTTTTGTCAGAATTTACAAATTCGGTAGCATTTTAAAAATTATACATTTTTAGCCAAAAATGACCATTTGGTTAATTGGTTATTTTTTTTTTGCTCTACGAGCAGGGTTGACACATGTAATTTTTTACATGCGTCTAGGTGAGAATAGTTTGCGCATATCTAGGGCCGGGCCCTAGATTATGTCGGACTCCATGCTTAACATGTTTACCGACTAAACTCACCCCCCCCCCCCTTAATGACTTATGCAAGTCAACCCGGAACCGTTTAACACATTACTTCAGGTTGACTTAAGGCCATGTATCCTCTCTATCAGAAGATCCTTTCATATCAGTTTTTGTTTTCTCTATAATATTCGATTTTTCTTTTAAATATTATGATGAAAATAGAATCCTAGCCTCAACGTGGTGAAGAGTTTTAAATCTGTATATATTTATTTATTTATTTATTTATTTATTTATTAACGGTTTCCTTTTTTAATTACATACAAATATTATTAGATTTCTGCAAAATTTGAATTAAAAATAATTATACAATAAATAGCTAGTAAAATAAAGTTATATCAATAATCTCTCAACAGTAATTTGTTAAATTGCACATAAATAATTATAAATTTTAAAATAAAAGTAACATAATATAAAGTATGAAAATAAAAGACAATGCTAGAATATGGTTACGTAAAAAGTAAGAAGAAAAAGTAAGGATTAACCATATTCATGCATAGTCTTTTTAATGTGGTGTGCAACTGTGGTGGTTTTAGAATTAGTTTTTAGAATTTCAGGAATTTTTTTGTAACAATAGTTATATAGGATCGATGATCTTTGGATCATCTCTCCCGCTAGGTACTTAGACTTAATAGTATCATTATTAAATGGAAATTTACTCCTTAACTGATAATTATCAGAGTTGTTAATAGGGTATAAATTGTATAGAGTGGGGGAATTAATTTCTCCATTCATAATCTTATGAGTAAAAATAACATCACCGGCTTTCATTGAAGATTCAATGGTTGGTATATCCAATTTCCTTGCTATACTAGTGTAATCATGGTCATACTTGTCCATGGGGGTTCCTGACTTATATGCCAGATATCTAACCGCTCTATGGTTAATTCTCTCAAGCCTTTCCATAGAGCAATCATAAACCGGACACCAAATGTTAGAAGCTTTTTAGAAGCTTTCCTGAAGTCTCAACAAGTGCTTATATGTCAAAAAATCCAAAATCAAAATTTGACCTAACATAAAGATTCCTCTATGAGGAACCAAAATTAATTTGATTGAAAAAAACCCATTTTTAGGGCCAAAAAAATTTCAATTTGCTAAATAGCTAACTGATATTATTAACGTGTTTTTTGGGTTGTACGTGTTTTTTCAATTTGTGTGTAGATTTTTCGATAAATTTTAAAATAAGATTTTTATTTTTTAGTATATTTCAATACTGATATGGAATAAATTAATAATATCTTTAAAACTTTAATAGATTAAAGTATAATTAGAACTAAGTTAAGTCTTATTGTTTCTTAATGAGAAGTTCATTGAATAGTTCATCTGAATCTAAATTTTCGGGGTCCAGAAAATAAGGGTTTTGTTATAGAATTTATTGAATTTCATTATAAAATAGCAAAATTTTGATTTTGCGATATCTTGGCTATAGATATTAGATATAGATATTTTATATATTTTCTATTATATTTTCTATACACTGACAGTAGTAAGGGAAAGCAGATATCCCATTCGGGAAAGAATCTTCCCTTAAATTTGTATAAAATCTTTCTTATGTTTTTGGTGCGCTATTATCTTAAAATAAGAAAAATACCTTCAAAAATACCTTCCGCCGATAAAGAAGATTGCAGTTTTTACTACTCTAATTCAATTGTTAAAAAATTTGGGGAAGATTCTTTCCCAAAATAAGAAATATTCCATCCTAAAAGCTTGAGAACTCTGTTGACTTAACTGAGGGAATGATTCCTTCCCCTACTACTGTCAGTGTAGATATTGTCTATTCATCCGTAAGAAATAATTTTTTTTTAAATAAGGTATTTTTTCCCGAGAAATCTAAATTTGTCCTTACTTTTCCAAAATTTTGCATGGGCATTTTTTGTTGGCTTAATATGACGGACCAGAACCCTGAAAAAATTAGAAGCTAGAAATTTCTTTTCCCATTATCAGCAGGGGTTGTCGGGAAATGAATGAAAAATTCACCCTAAAGGTTAAAAAAAAGGAACTTTTCACTGCTATTCAATAATTTTTGGCCTCCATCTTGAAATTCCAAAAGCTTATTTGATTCAAAAAAATGAAATTTTCTATAATCAAAATTTATTTTTTCTTGATCCTGAAAACTAGTCTCGTTTCAGTTTTTATTCTTTACATCTTGCGTACTAAAATAAAACTCGTGTTTTAATTATCTTCCATCTATCTCGTAAAGATTTCGTACACTATGACATATATGCTTCCAGAAATTTCTCGATATTTCTTAGAACGATTAAAATACAAAAATTTTCATAATTGTGATTAAATTGCATTTTAATAGTTTTATTACATTTATATTTATATTAGGGGGATCCACCGCCTCCGCGCTTTGCGCGCCAACCCCCGCAGAGTGATTAGAAAACTGGGTTAGTTATAAGAACAACAAAATTATACAAATATAAGGTTAGAATTACAATTCTAAACATAACCATGGTGATATTTACATAATTTATTTAAATAACAAAACTTTATAATGTAATCATAACCATCGATTTCGGTTAAATTTAAAAGTTATTTTTCTCCTAGTAGTTGTAGAAGATACATACTTCTACTCCTATTAATTTTATTTTTATTGTCGCCTAAATTAATTTATAATAATAAAAATAATAGTGTTACTGTAGTATTGACGTTTTGCGAGAATTAACCTATGTCTCGTGTGACAGAAAAACCATTTTAGGCAAGAGATCTTATGCAAAAGCGACTGCTTGGGCTAAAAAATATCATTTTCGCCTAAAAGGACTATTTTGGCTAAGAGGTCTTATACAATATAACTGTTAGAGTGAAAAGGACCTTTTTTGTCCCAAAAAAACCATTTTGGGTAAGAAGTTTAGCACAACAACAATGGCTAAGGCTTAAGGGTGCAGTTTGGCCCAAAAAAGCATTTTGAGTTCTTATAAAACAGCAATTGTTTAGACCAAAAGGACTCCTTTGGCCCAAAAAGACCATTTAGGGTAAGTGAGCTTAGGCGACAGTAATTTTTTAGGTAAACAGGGCCACTGTAGAAAAACCACTTTGGCCCAAAAGGTATGGCGCAAAAGTACCAGATTGGCCCAAAAGTACCAGTTTGGCCCAGAAGTACCAGAATGACCCAAAAGTACCAGATTGACCCAAAAGTGTCTTTTGACAGTGGCCGAAACATTTATAACTTTATAATATATAGAGATATTTAGTTTAGCGTTTTAATATTTTTTATTATTTTTATTATCTAAGAACTTATTTATTATATTAAGTCTAGAAGTCTCTATATAAACATTTATTCTTAATTCTAATTCTAATTTTACTATTTACATTATATTACACCTACATAACCTAATGAAGGCCTTCATAATATAATAACGACACGTTATGCCCACATAATCTAAAGGAATTTTCATTTATAAAAAAAAATACACGTCATGACTGACACCTACATAATCAAAAAGTCTTGTCATTTATAAAAAAATTACACGTCGTATCTGATACCCGCATAACCTATAAGAGTAGTCGTTAATAAAAAATCAGTCATTACGATAATCTATTTATGAATAATATGTTGAAATTCAAACTCAATATTGTTTTTACTTCTTTTACAACATACATAATATAACCATTTATTCCCAAGATACCTCGTTTAAATATACAAATAATCTTAATTTACTTTCTTAGACCAAATTGGAAAACAGCCTTCTATTAGGCATTATACTTAGCATATTAATAACATTTATAGTTTGTAAACCTAGAAAGAATTGATAGCTCAGTCCGTAGCGCGTCAACTTTTCGTTCTTTTACGCTTTTGTTCCTTTCGTAGTTTGAACAGTCACAGGTTACTTGTACATTAGTAATTTGCATATTTTAACCCTTAGCAGCACGGGTGCCTTCCGAAAACGTTAGAGCACAGGGGGCTCTAGCTGACAAGATGTAAAGAAAAGAAATTTTCTTGTCATTATAAAAAGGGTGATTTTTTTAATTAGCAATAAAATTGGTTTAAAAAACTATAAACAACTTTTTAACCACTAAACGGGAAATGCCAAAGGGTAAACTTTAAAGAAATTTAAATAAGAAATTTCAAATTAAAAAAAACATGAATTATTCCTTTGAATTAAAAGTATAATATTTTATGGGATAGACACTATATTTTAGACACTATATTTTCCTTGCGAATTTTCTGTTATATTTTTTTAAGGGTACTTTTTCAAATTAGGCTAAAGAATTTATTGATATCTAGAATTAGCCTGGGATGTCTATTTTTTTTTTAATATATTTTTTCACTAAGTCTAAAGAATTTATTGATATCTTGGATTAGCCTGGGATTCCTAAGATTTTTTTATACATTAGACATCTCAAATTTATATTACACCTTTTGTTGCTTTTTGTCTATCTCTGCCGGATTCGTAAGGCAATAATTAAATTATGCATAATGAATATTATCAAAATGCTAAAACTTCAAAATTATTTTTTTTATTGAAAATATTGGCTTACAAACCCGGCAGGGATAGAAAAAAAGCAACAAAAGGTGTAATGTAAATTTGAGATGTCTAATGTATAAAAAAATCTTAAGCATCCTAGGCTAATCCAAGATATCAATAAATTCTTTAGACTTATTTGAAAAAATATATTTAAAAAAAAATAGACATCCCAGGCTAATTCTAGATATCAATAAATTCTTTAGCCTAATTTGAAAAAGTATCCTTAAAAAAATATAACAGAAAGTTCGCCAGGAAAATATAGTGTCTATCCCATAAAATATTATACTTTTTCAAAAGTAGGTAAAGTAAGTAAAGATATCATAACAGTCGCATGGTTTAAAAAAAAAATAATGTGAAGCAACTAATAAAACTATAAATAAAGAATAAAAAACGCTGCGAAATTATGGCCACTACGATTCCTCAAGCAATGACAAATATTCAATATTAGTTGAACATTTTTACCATGTGTCATATCTGAGAAATAAGGTGACACAATCTTATTTTTTATGTAAAAAAATAAGAAAAATGAAAAATTTTTTTTAATTAAGTATCAGATCCGAGAAATCAAGTAAAAACGATAAGTTCCTAGAATTAATAGTTCCCTAATTAATACTTTCAGAGCAAAAGTTAAATACAACCTTCAAAAATAAAAAAAAAATCGGTATTTTTTGTATTTTTTGGTGGCAAAAATTTGGGGAAAAAAAAATATTTCCAATTGAAAGTGCCATATAGTAATAACAAATTTTTTTTTATATTTATTTTTTATTTATAAATAAGCTTTTTTTTACAATTTAATAGAAAATTATGCGCCCATTTTATATTAATAAAAACATTATCTTTGTAGCTTAGCACTAGACTAAATTACTATAATATGTTAATTATTATATTATAAGTATATATATGCACAATCGCATATGTAGTTCACTTGATGCGAATAGAAACTTCTGGAGAGACATGAGGGGTCTGGGATTAATACCCAAAATTAATGACTCATTGCATGGTTTTCTTCCTGAAGAAATTAGTACTCACTTCTCCAACATCTCTTTTTCCAGTAATGAAGATCCCTCAGTATACATTGACCTGATTAATAATTCTTTCCAGAAGGCTTCTCTTTTAATCCGGTAACTATCAATGACGTCATACTGGCTGTTTCTCACTTTAACTCTCAGGCTAAAGGCGAGGATGGCATACCCCAGAGCATCATTGCCAAAGCACTTCCATCAATAGCTCCATATCTCATGAAATTATTCAATGTATCACTTGAAAAGGGAATTTTTCCTTCAGCCTGAAAAAAACACAAATTATTGCGCTTAAGAAAGTTTCCATCCCCTCAAGTCCATCTGATTTCCGTCCAATAGCATTGCTGTGTTTTTTATCAAAAGTCCTTGAGAAACTGGCACATATTCAGGTGGTTAACTTCCTGTCTAAGTCAAAAATTTTAGACAGCTACCAAACTGGTTTTCGTAAGTTTCACAATACTCAAACTGCCCTCATTAAACTTACTGATGATATTCGTATGGGAAAAGACAGGAAATTAGCCACCCTGCTACTGTCGTTCGATTTCTCTAAGGCATTCGACAATGTTTCTCCCTCGAAACTACTTCACAAATTGAAATGCAGTGAATTCTCAAGGTCGTCATTGCACTGGTTCTAGTCATACCTATGTGATAGATCCCTGTGTGTCTCATCTAAATCATCCTCTTCTGAGTACCGTAGTATAAATATAGGGGTCCCTCAAGGATCTGTTCTTGGGCTCCTCCTCTTTTTCATCTACCTGAATGATATTAGCAAATATCTTGATGAGAACAACATTTTTAGACTATTATATGCGGATAATTTACAAATTTATGTCCAAACACCGGCAAATGATATTGAGTTCGGTATCTCTTGCCTTTCAGATCCAGCGAAAAAAGTGGTTACATGGGCAGAGAAAAATTGTCTATCTCTGAACACAAAGAAAACCCAGGCCATAATATTCGGATCCCGTTCCATACTCAAATCATTTACGGATTTGGACACACCCGACATTACTGTCAGTCACAAGGGTGACCGTGTTCCATTTCTCAATGAAATTAATAATCTTGTAGTGGTATTAGACAACACATTGTCGTGGTGCTTCCAAGTGAAAGAGGTTACTAAAAAAGTCAACAAAGCGTTATATGGGCTCAAAATCATCAGACCTTGTACCTCATTACCTCTTCGCAAACGACTTGTTGAATCATTAGTCCTACCCCACCAATGTAGTTTATGCTGATGTTTCAAACAAACTAAGTGCACAGCTCCAAAGGCTGTCAAATACATGTATTAGGTACATATACGGTATTCGCCGCTCTGAACGCATAACTCCATTCTCAAAGAAATCAAATTTGATGCGCAATAAAACCCGTGCAGATTACTTCGCATCCCTAATCATGTACAGGATTATTCGGATGAAAGAGCCCCCAATTCTTTCACTGTTGTTTAATAAATATATCATGCTCAGTTTTGGAATTCCATCCCTCCTTGTATCCGTAATTTGCCTAAGTACTCACGCTTCAAGAAGAGCATTAAATCTTACTTGCTCAAAAATGACTTCAAGTAGCTTTTGAGCAGCAGGGCGAGTTATCTACTTAACTTTACTAATTAATTTAATTAAATAATTTATCCCGCTAATTTATTGACTGATATACTGATTGACTCTTATTTACTTTTGACTTTTATTTACTTATAACACATTGTTAAATTTTCTATTTCATTTTTTATTGTATACTTTTTATGTGATGGAAAATAAAGAGATGATAATAATAATAATTATATACGTATCAGATAAATGTATATACTATATATATATATAAGTGTGTATCACGGCTTGATGTGTTTATTATAATTATATATTCTACAATAAGCAGCTGTGATTTTTTTTTAATTTTCTGACAGTATGGGCCCCTTTTTAAATATCTATTTTTATTCATGTTCTCCTAATACATTTGTATATACAAATTTTAAATATTTTTAGAAATTCATATACCGATATATTTTTATACTAACTCTTGCGTTATTATTACCTAATAACAGAATCGAATAAAAATCCCCATTCATTATAATTTAAATATATATGTAATGATATATTTTTATTCAAAATTATAAGGATACCTCTTCTTTACTTATAACTACTGAATCAAAAAACTGAAATGAAAACTTCGATATAAATCGCAAAAATGCAATTAATCGCAAAAATTCGATAAAAAAAACGTAAGTCAAACCAAAATTCGATATCTCAGCCTTCTCCGATCGTGAGTTAAATGTAAATGTATGTCCCTCTCACTTAGAAGCAATGAATATAGAGGGAGAGAAAAAAAAGAGAAATATATTAGCAAAGCTAGCTTTTGCTTTCGATGGAGGGTTGCGGGACCGCCACCCCTCAATCCCATAAATCCAAAGCTAACGCTTTGGCTTGATATATATATTATATTGAAGAACTTACTCCTGGGGCTCGATTTTCGAAATCGAGGGAGCGAGGGAGTAGAGGAATTCCCCACTCTTTTCCCCGGTTTTTAAAAAACTCAATTTTTGAAAGCAAAAGGAGAACTCTCCGGAGAACATATTCCCCAAAATGTACTCCCCACCTATATAGCAAGGGAATCAGGGAACTCCCTCGTTTTAAGCATACGTTTTATATTATAATAATAGACTCTCGCGCTTAAAAGAAATTTATTTTTTATAATTTTTATGCAAATATATTCATATTATAGTTAAAATTAATGTATTAAATAATATAATATATTCTAATACATATTGTGATTTTGTGTATATGGAAAATCAAATTAAATTTTTTTAAAAATAAAAAAAATAATTCAATTTTTAGATAAATTCATTAATGAATTAATATAAAATAATAAGTTTATAAAAAAATATGCCTAAATCTGTAAGCCAATTTGCTGGAATTGCTTGAAAACTACAGAAAATGCTTATACTTTCAACCAATTCAAGTAAAATTCAAGCGCAGAAAATATGCGTGTATAGTGCTAAAGCAATAAAAATATCTAAACGGAATAATTTTAATAATTAAATATCATATTAGATTTGGGAAATGAAGCTATTGAACATAATAAAAGAAGCAATGAATTTTTTTTAGCTCAAAATATTATAATAATGCAAAAAAAAAAATATTTAAAAAACAAAAAAATTATAATTTGTTCTTAAATTTTATTTACATTTAAATAACGATTATTTCTATAAATAAAAGACAATATATGCATTAAAATGCATTTTAATTTTTTTATACATGTATGTCATTAAAAAAAAAATGTGTATCTCAGCATGAGGTGATAAATTTAGGTGTGCATTAAATTCAAAAATTTTCTATTATTAATATTGAAAAGAATAATTAATAATAATAAATTTTGTAGAATATGTAGTACACATTTTTCGTATATAATAGACTAATGGTATCCAGTTTTCAAATATTTGAAATTTTCTCAACTTGAAGATTTTATTTTCTATTTATATTTATTAAATAAAAATTTTTTCATCAATTTATAATAAAAAAATTTTTTAATTTTTGTATATTTTTATTTAGATCTATATGTTTACTTTACTTTTTACTAAGTTATCAAAATATTACTTATATACTTATATTTATTTCCATATACGCAATATATAATACATAAAATTTTAAAAATATAAATACTTTTGAATTATGAAGAATGACGCGCTTTGATGGTCTACGATTTTATTGGTTAAGAGTACACATATGTTGCGGCAACATTGCGCGAGTATTCTATCCTAGTAGAAACGGGGAAAAGGGAAAAAATATCACTCCCTGTTTTTGAAAAATACGTCTTTTTATTTTTTGGGGAGCAATTTTTAAGAGGGGAGTTCCCTTACTCCCTCATTCCCTCGATTTCGAAAATCGAGGCCCTGGGGTGTATTAACCCATAAAGTTTTTTAATATTAATTTTAAAATTAAATGAGGTAAGGTTATGGCTTGTTGTGGGAGGTTATTTTAAAATAAATTATTTTAAACAATATTTTAATTTGAAAAATAATAAAATTTTATGATTTATTAAATAAAATGATTTTTATCTTGATTACAATTAAATTTTTTATATATTTTAATCTTGATTTTATATAAAACAAAAATAATTTAATTTAATTTGATTTTTATACAAAACTAAACGAGCAGATATTTAATTATGTGAAATCTAGAACGTATTTACAAAAATAATTAATTTATAATAAATGTTCGAATACAATACAATAATTAATATTTTATAATAGAAAAATATAATACAAATATAAAAATTGGAGAATTTTTCGCCCATTTTAAATAAATAATAATTAGTGATGTGATTCTTTTGAACAAGAGGGCTATTAAATAAAAATATCTAAGATCTTTTTTTATTCAGCGTTACGTTTCGTGTACGAACAGTACACCTTTTCAAACTGAAAAAATTTTATTATTATGATATAATATTAAACAATAATTTACATTCATATTTTATAAAATATTTTTACATACCAACAATGTTTAATTATAATAAAATTTACTACATTTTACTTAAAATTAGAAAATATCTTTGGTAGAAAAGAACAACATTATTCTTAGTCAAAAAACAGATGTAGTATACTGCGTTTAGATAAACAAACACGGTATTGATAAACTCCGTATTATACTACCATATGTATATATTTTATATGAGCAGTAGTATATAGAAGTATGCATGTATAAACTTTAACTTATATGATAAATATAAGAGATGAAAAATTGTTAAAGGAGTGTGAAAAAAGAGAAAGAAATAAAAAGTATAGTTATAACTAAAAATTATTAGGGAATTTTCTAGTAACATAATTTATGAAATTTTTATGGTATCTTCTTTTTTATTAACTGTATAATTATTGGCTTGAATGTGTAACATCTCTGATATTTTTCTCTTAAATAAGTTAGGTTCATAATCCATAATAGAGACCTTATTAAATTCAAACATATGATTGTTAACACAATGGTTAGAAACAGGTGCATCACGATTATTTTTTACATCTTTTTCATTTTCTTCTATTCTTTTATATAAGGCTCTTTTTGATTCACCAACATAACAAAATTTACATTTATTGCAATTAAATTTATATACAGTATTTATATTTTCTAATTAATAAGTTTTATCTTTGCCTCTGATAATGAATTTACTTAACTTATTAGTAATGCCTGGTATTGGTATTATGTTGTATTTTCTAATAACATTTTTTATATCGTTCAAAAGTACCGGGACACAAGGTATTTTTACTTTTGGTATTCTGTTATATCGGTAGTTCTTAGCTATTTTTACCCAAGTCTGAACTTAATTAAATTTTGCTATTTTTTTATTCTGTTTATTTTTTTGATTTTAGCAGGTTATTTTGTTTTTCTTTTTTTTACAGCGTTCAGATTTTTCATTTTCTATCAGGAAAAGCGAGAAAATTGGAAAATTCAGAAAATGAACAATTTTTAAAATCATTTTTTTGAGCCTAAAATTGATTTTTAAGTACTTAAAAGGCAAATGGGTTAAAAAAGGAGGTTACCAGCATGAAAATTATGGGAAAAAACGTGTAAAAAAAATAAAAAAAAAAAAAAAAAAGTGACGCTTTTTGAGAAATTTGTATTTTCCAGTTTCCTTTAGTTTTTCCGATTTTCCGGCTTTTCCTGAGGTTTTTCCGAAAAAATATAGTCAGATTCGGATTGGGCGGGAATTTGTACTACCCACCTTTAAACAGAAAATATTTTTTAGGCTTATTTAGGGCGTCCAGAAAATAAAAAGTAAACGGGTGGCTGAGAATTCGAAAAAAATCAAAATTGGAAAAACAGCTGCCAAATCGCAACCAAGCCACCTAGAGCCTTAAAAATTGGCCAATAACCATATTTTTACATACCAAACACAGTGCAATTGGTATTTTTTAAATCCAAGACATCGACCTCAGACTTGGGTAAAAATAGCTAAGAACTACCGATATATGTTTGTAATGATACTAATAATGTTATTATTGTCATTTTTATTATTGTCATCTATATTATTATTATTATTATTATTATGTAATTGATTGATAATATGTAATCTTTTGTTGATATATTTATTAATGAAATTGGTAGGATAATTGTTTAACAATAATATATTTTTGCAAAGTTTAATATTCTCAGAATGAAACTTTTGATCAGATAATTTTATAGCTCTGTCAATTAGATTATAAATGATGCCTATTTTTTGACTATTAGGATGAGTAGAATTGAAATTTAATAGACGTCCAGAAAAACATGGTTTTTGAAACCAATTAGTAATAACTCTACCATTATTGTTGATTAAAAGTAGATGTAAGAAATTAATGGTATTGTTTTTTTCAATTTCAGAGGTAAACTGAATAAAAAAGTGGTTTTCAGCAGCTTTGTAGATCTAGTGCCAAATTTATATTAATTAATTTAACGTTCGTCATGTTTTTCAATATAAGTATCAGTATTAACGATCTCTACGAACAAATGTAATAACGTTAAATTAATTCATATAAATTTGGCACTAGATCTACAAAGCTGCCTCTTGAATGAAAGAAATTGATCCTGATTGTCTCTTGGGATGTCCGCTCTCGATAGCTCAGTTGGTAGAGCGTTGGTTTGGCAAACCAAAGGTCGTGGGGTCGAATCCCGCTCGAGAAAAATTGATGGACAATTTTTTTCATTCAAAACCACTCTCTTAAGTTAAATTATTTATTAATTTATCTTAAAAAATTATTTAACATCAATTAAAAAATTTTTCTAATTTATTTAAAATTGTAAAAAATTTTAAATAAAATTAATGGCATGAAAATGCCTTATATATCTTTGAAATACAAGATTATCATAATAATAATAATAACCTTAATAATAATAATGAAATTAATTACAGGCCCGAGCTTGAGGTCGACGCTCTACGCCTGGCCAAAAAGGGCAAAATCCAGATCGACTGGGCATCGAGTAGAGTGCGCCTCCGTGCAGACGTGAGGCGCTGCTACAAATGACTGGGATATGGACATAGCCAATATGTCTGCATAGGCCCAGACAGAAGTAAGGCGTGTTTAAAGTGTGGAGAAGATGGCCATAAGAGGACAGAGTGCAGCAAGGATAAGCCTGAGTGCTTCCTCTGCAACACCAGAAAGGATGAGTGCTCCACGGAGCACTATCCTGGAGACGGAAACTGCACCAGTTATCGGGAGGCTCTGGCTGTGGCGAGAAGCAGGTGTCATCGGAAATGATCAAGGTTCTCCAAGGGAACATGCGACACGCACGGGAAGCTGGTGCATTGTTGGATCAAATTGCTCACGAAGAGGATGCAAATATCCTCCTACTAAGCGAGAAATATTACAACATGAACCACAAGTACTGGGTTCCCGATGACACTGGCTGCTGCGCCATATGGCTTCGAGGCAGAGCCCAAATGTCTCTTACCCAACAAGGGAAAGGGAATTGTCACGTCTGGGCCAAGTGCGGGGAGACAACTTACATAAGTTGCTATCTCTCCCCAAACGACAACTCGGCAGAGCTGGCTACAAAGCTGGCCAGCATCGAGAGCGCGGTCCAGACGGCGACTGGTGGCGTCATCCTTGGTGGAGACTTCAACGCCAGGGCTCTGGAATGGGGGATGCCAACGACTAACCCCAGGGGACGAATGGTGCTCGAAATGGCCACTAGGTGCAAACTAGTGGTCCAGAATAGAGGCAACAGGCCCACCTACGAGAGGCCGGGGTAAGGTGTCTCTATCCCGGACATAACCTTCGCTACAGAAGCTGCGTCCGGGAGAATGGGCGACTGGAGGGTGATGGATGATCAATACAATGGTAGTGATCATCACTACACCGCCTTCGGGTATTGGAAGGAACCTCACAACGACCTCCGTACAGGAGGCGCCCCTTGGGTTGGAACATCCCAAAAATGGACGAAGACAGATTCGAAGAGTATCTTCGAATCGAGTCAGCGTCCATCCCCGCTTGGCATGGAGGGGCCACAAGTCCCCATGAGGCTGAAATCTTAGTTAAGAAAGTAACGTCTCTATTATGCGGGGCTTGTGATGCCTCGATGCCTCGCCGCAGGCCCTGGAAAGGGAGAGAGCCAGTGTACTGGTGGACTCCCGAAATAGCTGAGCTCCGGAAGGAATGCCACAGGACACGACGAAAGGCTCAAAGAGCACGGGACAGACCTGAGGCCGCCGTTCTTTCTCAGGAACATAAGGACGCCAAACACCGGCTGGCCAAGGCCATCCGTCAAAGCAAGGCTCGATGTCTGCGTTCATTACGCGAAGATGTAAACAAGGACCCCTGGGGCCTAGGTTACAAAGTCGTAATGAGCAAGTTGAACCGGGGGTCCGACAACATGATGGACGCGGCGTCGACTGAACGGATCGTCGGTGCTCTCTTCCCTGAAAGGCCCATCCGGGAAAACCCGGTTGAGTTGATACCCAGGGAGGAAGTGCCGCTGTTCAGCGAAGGCGAGATGGTCAAGGCCATAAAGGCCATGAAAAAAGGCAAGGCGCCGGGGCCGGACGGGATACCGGCGGAAGTGCTCAAAAGTTTAATGCATGCTTGGTGGCGGGAGTGTTTCCAAGGCAGTGGAAGGTGGCACGTCTCGTGCTCTTGAACAAGGGTAAAGGTGGAGCCCCGGACTCTCCATCATCTTACAAACCCTTGTGCATGTTAAACACCATCGGAAAGGTGATGGAGAGCATGCTCCACGGACATCGATGTAAATGTCGATGATGGTGGAAACCCTCACACGATCCAAGCCAAGACATCGGTTAAGCACCTGGGAGTTCTGCTTGATAAAAAGCTGAACTTTTAGGAACAATTTCAGAGGTCGAGTGAGAAGGCCGCGTCGATCGCATCCTCCTTGTCAAGGCTCATGGCCAACATAGGAGGGCCCAAAACCGGGAAGCGAAGATTGTTGATGTCCGTTGTCAACTCTGTCCTGCTTTATGGATCTGAGATCTGGGCGGATATCACCAAATTTGCCAAGTACAGACATAAAATATCGTCTGTGCAGCGGCAAGCGGCCCTGAGGATCGCCTGCGCGTACCATACAGTATCGCTCGAGGCGATCCAGGTAGTAGCATCGGTCATACCCATCGACTTGCTAGCGTTTGAGCGGAAATACATGTACGATAGTGTAGAGGACCGCGAAGTGGCATCCACTCGCGCCCGCTCCAGCTCTATGGAAAAATGGCGGAAACGGTGGAAAGAGGAGGAAGAGGAAAATGCCCGATGGACTCGCAGCGGATGGCCAAAGCTATCTGTCAAAGCAAGGCTCTATGCCTTGGTCTTGGTTACAAAGTCGTAATGGGCAAGTTGAACCGGGGGTCTGACAACATGATGGACGCGGTGTCGACCGAACGAATCATCGGTGCTCTCTCCCCTTAGCGGCCCATCTATTATGTGCAGATCTATTAAGTGCACGGCCCATCAATTATGTGCAGAGAGAAACTCAATGATATATTGTCAAAGATATAACAGTTATAGATATGAATTATTGCCTGAAATTGAAAATAGTGAGATGGAAAATGGTTTTTTCTACATTATCAATAGATTAAATGAGGAAAAAATCAAAAACTTAGTAAAATTTGTAAACATAATTTTTAATGATTCAGATAAATAAAAAAAATAAAGAAGACAAAAAAGAAAAATAATAATAATATTAAAAATATATGTTATAAAGATATGCTAAGTGTACAAAGAAAAAAAAAATAATAATAAATAAATAAAAAAGAAAGAAAAGGTGTTGCTAACATAGAGTCTAGTTAAAAACAAATAAATAATTTAAGTCATTAATAATAAGTCTTTAATATTTCAAAATATGTAATTTTTTTAATGTAATTTTTCATGTAATTTAAATTTTAAACTGTATTAACTGTTTTAAGCTTGTAACAATTATGTATATAATTTGACAAGAATAAACTACTACTACTACTACTACTAGTTACGAAGAAGCTGAGGGGCTTCGCGGCCAGTTCGCTAATGGACGAAGAGGAGGCAAAAACAGTCGTTGGTGCCCTATTCCCGACGCACCCGACAAGAGTGGACCAAGAGGATAACGCCAATGTGTAGGATATCCCGGACTTTACGCAAGAAGAGCTGTTTGCTGCCGTGGACTCCCTAAGAAATAAGAAAGCTCCCGGCCCAGACGGTATATCAGCCGATATTATAAGATTAGCTGCACACGAGTGTCCATCGTTGATGCTAAAGATGTACAACACATGCATCCGAACAGGAGTCTTTAGCAGGCGATGGAAAAAGGAAATACTGGTACTTATCAGCAAAGGAAAGGGTGATCCTACACTCCCATCCTACTGGCGACCACTAGGACTTTTGGATACAGCGGGAAAAAGTTTAGAAAAGATGCTGCAACCTCGTATCTTAAACGCTGTAAAAGCAGCAGGAGACTTATCTTCTTGACAATACGGCTTTAGACGGGGGCGGTCCGCCATTGGAGCAGTGAAGGAGGCCGTTGACGCGATAGCGAGGGCCCAAACGGGTAATCATTACTCTCGTCAAATTACTCTTTTGGTTACCCTTGATGTAAAGAATGCATTTAACTCGGCAAAATAGACAGACTTTCTGCAAGGACTGAATGACTTCACAGTACCCAAATATTTGATGCGGGTAATGAAGAGTTACCTAAGTGACCGTATACTCTTGTACGAGACTCTACAAGGTAAAAGGAGTAGGAAAGTGACAGCTGGCGCGGCTCAGGGTTCGGTACTGGGACCTGACTTATGGAACGTTTCTTATGATGGTATCCTGAGGCTGGAGCTAGATAGACGATTCTTGCACGCGGCACCAAAGAGGGGACGATGTATGACGTACAAGGATATTTATTTATTTATTTATTTATATACTTATTTATTTATTTATTTATTTATATATTTATTTATTTATAAACTTACGTATTATCTAGTTGACGACACGGTGAAATAACAAGAAGGACAAAGAAAGGATCTCCAGGATGAAAGGATTAATGGATGGAAGGATCTTCAACCAAAGAAGATACATGGCCTGAAGTCAACCCGATGTAATTTGATAAACGGTTCCGTGCTGACTTGTATAAGGTATGATGAGAGTTTTTTTCGGTAAACATAGGGCAATGCATTCTTTGCAGAGTGCCTTGCCTCATGGAGTCCGACATTGTTCAGAACACCGGGTTCTGTTCGTGCGTAACGCATTCTCACCTCTCTGCCAGTGTGCAAATAAAAAAAAAAAAAAATTAAGGTTATTATTATTATTATTATTAGAAATGTTTTTATTATTATTATTATGATATTCTATATTCAACATTTTTTATAGTATCAATTATGTCAGACTTCTTAATATTATCTTCATAACTAAAATTATCACCTAAAGAGACTAGATCTATGACATTTTGAGGAACAACTACATCAGTTAGATTAATAAACCAAGTATCTTTAAGATGTATTAATTCATTATCATTATTGTTATAAATATTATTTTGTTTATTATTTTTATTTGTAAATTTTTTATTGGAAAGATCTCGAGACAAATTGATGGACAATTTTTTTCATTCAAAACCACTTTTTTAAGTTAAATTATTTATTAATTTATCTTAAAAAATTATTTAACATCAATTAAAAAGTTTTTCTAATTTATTTAAAACTGCTGGTTGTAAAAAATTTTAAATAAAATTAATTGCATGAAAATACCTTATACATATATCTTTGAAATACAAGATTATTACATTTGTTCGTAGAGATCTTTAATACTGATACTTATATTGAAAAATATGACTGGAAATTTTTAGTTGAAAATAAAAATGGTAAATAATAAATTTATATATTAATTAAAATTTCTAATGAATATTTTTACTTTAAATTCACAAGTTTAACTTCTGCGTTAAATTAATTAATATAAATTTTAATAATCTTTGCGGGGATTCGCTAGAATTGCCCCTTGTCCCATCGATAAAACTTGTATGAATCGTTCTTTATTCAGCTTATTGAGTTTCCAACCTCTTGGTTTCGGCCTATATGCCTCGCCAGGGGGCTGTCGTTCATGCTGGATTTCAAACGAAATATACAGGTGGTCGCTCGCTGTAAAATCTTCCATGACGTGCCAGTTATTCACTCTTGTGCTAAGGCCTTCAGATGCGAAAGACACGTCAATTATCGTCTCGTTATAGCCGGCCCTTCTAAAGGTAGTGGTGTTACCCACATTCAAGAAAACGAGTCCCAGCCTGGATACCATTTCAAGGGTCGCCGCCCCTTTTGAGTCAGTGTAGGGTATGCCCCAGTCAACAGCCTAGGCGTTAAAATTGCTGCAACAAGCAATGTTTCTATCCGCATCTCTTGCAAAGTCTTCTATGCCTAACAATTTCGTATAATACTCCTGTCTAGGTCCTGTCGGCGTAAGGTAGCAGCTCACGTAAGTTATAGTTTTACTTCTAACCCACACAAAGCCCCTACCTCTTCCTGATGCTTCTACTGGTACTTTTTCTTGATTAGCGATCCAAATAGCTGCTGTTCCGAGTTTGTCACCAAACCAGTTAGCTAGATTTGGGTTACCCCCTGGGTACTGCTCGCTGATGATCCAAAGGTCTGCCTTGATCTCCCTCTGAATTTGATACATAAGCTGGTTTGCAGTCCAGCTTCTGTGCATGTTTCCTTGGGCCACCTTGATCATTTTCTGATTGCCTTTTGGAACTCAGAGTACTTCCTGGAACCTGGGAAAAGTTTGAGCTCTTTTTCCTTTAATTTGGCAGCTTTGCACAGGAAGCATTGCAGCTTCCCTGTACATTCGACTATCTTGTGGTTTCCCATGCCACATTTAAAGCAAAGTTTGCTTCGATCGGATCCTTTGCAATTACCTGCTATGTGGCCATACGCTAAACATCTGAAGCATCTAAGCGGAGTTGCCTGTAGTCTAACTCTACAACTGCCCAAGCCTAGCTTAATGCTGCCTTTCTTTATTAGCTTGAATGCCGCCTTCTCGTCCAGCTCGACCGTGGCTGATCCCTGTTGCCGAATGTTGGGTTGAGATAGCTTCACTATGATCGGGCCAGTTTCCTTTAGAACGTCTTTCAAGACTACCTCTACTTTCTTTCTTGTAGTAAGGCAATCGATGTCCCGAATCTGAAGAGTTCGGCGTGGTGTGACATTCACGCACTCTCCCATTCTTGCCTTAACTGCCTCAAAAAAGGCTGTATGCCCTTCTGCTTCTCCTCACATCTCGATCAATACGTTACCAGCTTGGGTTTTCCGAACTGCACAGATGTTAGTTGCAGTGGCTTGCCAATTTTGATAATTGTAGAACACGCGATAACTACACTCATATTATTTAAGATTCTTTTTTTTTTTTTTTTCTAGGTGCTGTCAAACTTTTTTTATTCACTGAACCATCAGGCCCTTCCGGCAAAAACTCTTATATTTAAAACGAAAATTTTGTGTATAAAAAATAAAAAAAATTAATTAAAAAAATTTTTTTTACATGCTTCTATACTTTATTTAATTAACCCTAAAAAATCTTTCCATTATCTTTAACCGTTTTCCCTAAAATTAATTTTAAAATTTCACTCGAATACCGAGCGCGCGAAGTGGGACTCTACCTTAAACATTGTTGGTATGTAAAAATATTTTATGAAATATGAATGTAAATTATTGTTTAATATTATATCATCATTATTTTTATTTATTTTACTTATAACGAAGGGGAAAAATGAAAGATCAATGAGAGATAATATTTTTTAATAATAATTTTAAATATTTAAACAAATAATAAAATAGACCCCCCATATAATGCTTCAATATACTATAAGTGGTATACCTTTAAATAATCACACAGTATATTATATCAGCAATTTTTATAGAAAATTATTGAAAAATTTGTATGTTTATTGTACACCACTTAAAGTTTATAATAAAATGAAAATTTTTTAGCTAATAAGATTGGTGTCACTTTATTTCTCAGACACGAAACATGAAATGCTAAAAATGTTCAACTCATATTGAATATTTGTCATTGCTTGAGGAATCGTAGTGCCCATAATTTGGCAGCGTTTTTTATTCTTTATTTTTGTTGTTGTTTTTTTTTTAAACTTTGCGATTGTTATGATATCTTTACTTACTTAACCTACTTTTGAAAAAGTATAATATTTTATGGGATAGACATTATATTTTCCTTGCGAATTTTCTGTTATATTTTTTTAAGAATACTTTTTCAAATTAGTCTAAAGAATTTATTGATATTTTGAATTAGCCTGGGATGTCTATAATGGGATCTTAAAAGATTTGCACGCCTTCCTTTAGTTTCAGTTTTTTTCGTTATATAGATCAATAAAGTTGGTATTTAAAATTTTAGCGTTTATTATCTTAAAGTGGGACACTGACTTTAAATTTTTTAATCTAGCAAACAATTGATTGAAAATAAACGAGTAAGGAATTTTTAAAAATTATGAGCTTATAGAAAATTACTGAGATCTATAAGACCCATTTAATTAAAAAATTACAATTTTTGCAGCAATCTAAAAATTGGTCATTTTTGGCCAAATATGTTCATTTGTTTTACTGAATATAACGGTAAGAGAATTACTGATAAAAAAATGCGGTTTTCGGGGGTCAAAAGGTAATAAATACTCAAAAAAATGAGACCAACAGGAAGGTATTTGGTTGACTTTTAAGGTAGCAGCGTCATTTAAAAGATAGCCTATTAAGTCTTATCTTATACAGCATATAGCCTTGCTGTAGGTTCTAATTTCTAGGACCAGGAGGCCCATTCAGGTAAACTGAGAGTATGAAGGATATTTTCAACTACCACAATCTGTTTTGAAAGTTACAAGCAAATCGTATTTCCAAACAGTTGACAATCCTCTTGTTATCTTTAAAAAAACCCCATAAAAATTTTGGTTTTTTTGAAATTTTGACCGCTCAAATTTGCTCTAACTAGGCCCATTTTGAAGGGCTTTGATAGATAAAAAAAAAATAAATTTTTCAGACAGATAATTTTTGATATAGCAAAATAATTGAATTTTAAAGTAAAATTTTTAATGTTAGTCTTCAGTATTTTTGAATTTAAAGGTTCCTAAAGTAGGCAAAATTATTTTTTGACTTTTGTATCTGAAAAAAGTATCAGAAAAGAATCTTTTAAGACCATGTAGACCTATTTTGGTAATAAGGAAACAGAGATTTTTGACAATTTTTGACAGATTTTTGAAAAAAAAAGAGAAAAAAACACGTTTTTCCGCCCTGCCCCATGAATTGCAGCTGGGGGCAAAATTCCAACGGGGAACTTATTATTTTTTTAAGTATAAACAATCTGTAAAAGGTTTTTTAGATATCATTCTAGTGCAGATTTTCCCCTAATATTCCGGGATGTTGTTTGAGATGTCTAACATATAAAAAACTCTTAGAAATCCCAGGCTAATCAAAGATATCAATAAATTCATTAGACTAATTTTAAAAAATATTTTAAAAAAAATGGACATCCCAGGCTAATTCTAGATATCAATAAATTCTTTAGACTAATTTCAAAAAGCATTCTTAAAAAAATATAACAGAAAATTCGCAAGGAAAATATAATGTCAATCCCAAAAAATATTATACTTTTTCATAAGTAGGTAAACTAAGTATATCTCTATATATTATAAAGTTATAAACGCTGCCACTGCTGCCGCTGGCGTCGCCGCTGTCACCTGAGCCCTTTGGGCCACATGGACCTTTTGGGCCAATGTGGTCCTTTTGGGCCAAAATGGACCTGTTGGGCCAATGTGGTCCATTTGGACCAATGTGGTCCTTTTGAGCCAATTTGGACCTTTTGGGCCAAAATGGACCTTTTGGACCAATGTGGTCCTTTTGGGCCAAAATGGTCCTTTTGGGCTAATGTGGTTCTTTTGGGTCACAGTGGTCCTTTTGGGCCAAAGTGTTCCTTTTGGGCCAATGTGGTCCTTTTGGGCCAATGCGGTTTTTTCTATATTTAACAGGGTAAAACTTTAAACTTTAATAAAGTTGTATATATATGGCTCATTATCGTTTTTTTTGCAATAATGACGTACAACACGTTTCCGACTAACAGATGCATTGATTTAAAAAATTTTTTTTTTTTAATTTTCAATTTCAATTAGTTTTTGATGGTACACCATAAAAATCAACATGATTTAATGTTTTAACTACTATAAAACATAAAAATATAGCAAAAAAGCCTTTACCGTTCCCTGTCACAAAGGAGATTCCTATACTTTGAGTGTCTGTCACTCACACCTATCGATTAATTTTCAAAAATTTTTGTTTTGGGCTTAATTGCTATATCATAAGGTTCAACTTTTTCCATATAGAAAAAATTTAAACTTAGTTTTACTAATTATTACAAGGGTGAGAAGGTGTGTCACACGATTTTACAAAATTTTTATGAAAAACGTAATTTAATTATATTTAATTTGATTTTTCTTCGTAAAAACATTTTTAAAACCTTTTAACCGCATAAATGACAACTTAAACACATAAACACACACCACAGCGCTTCTCACACCAAGAGCGCTTAAAATGATTGTTAAATAGGAAAACAAAATGGGTTTAAGTTCAGAAATTACGAAGGGACAAAAACAAAAGCCTTTACCGTACCACGCTAGATCTCCTATTAAGAAGCGTTGTAATTAAAATATTAAAAACTTAGCAAGTTTCAATCATAAAAATACTTTACTTTCCAAACGGAAAAGTTTTTTTGATCATTTGTCTACGAATTATTTTGATTTTTCTATAAAAAAGCCTTTACCGTTCCTGCCTTTACCGTTCCTCATTTTTGTTAAAATTATTAAATATTTTTAAAATTTACCTCCAAAACTCGTTTTTTTAGTAAGAATTCTTTAAAAATATATGATATTGTTCTCTAAAATACATAAAACCTAGAAAAATTCATGTATTAAGGCCGTATGTAACGATTTTGGTATTTAATGGTTTTAAGCTGTTTTTACCTTATAATTATATGAAAAAACGTAATAAATTGATGTAAAAGGTTAGTTATGGTGATTTTTATGCAACACTGAATAAATATTGGTGAAAAAAGTCTAAAAAGCCTTGTTCGGACTTTAAAAAAGGAATTTTTTATTTTTAGTTTTTGTAAGATATTTTTTCAAAAAAAAATGAAAATGAGCCATATATATATGTACACGATATACTATGTTTAAAACCTTATTCAAACGTCTTTAAGCAACGTTGTTGCAGTCGTCTAATAAGCTGTTGTTTCCGTATATACTGTAGGGAAGCGGGCTAGGAATAAGATCGTTATTCATAATGCGTACGAATAACATACTTTTTCAAAAACTGTGCAGATAACGTCATTATTCAGAAGGTAAAAGAATAAGGTCGCTATTCGCCGCGGCAATGTTGGTACTAGAAATGATGATAAAATAAATAATAATAAATTAAATATTATTGGAAAAGAAAATATTACCTACATGTATTATCAATTTTTAAAATACAAAATAAAACTTCGCTTTAAAAAATTGATTTGTGATACAAGTGCATTATTCTTTAGATTTTTACTTTCGAATCTATTTAATTGAAAAATAAATTACTATTATTTTTTTTATCAATAATTATCATTGATAAAATATTATATTATTAAAATTTTAAAACCGCAAATGAATTAAATTAAACTTTTAAACACATGCTTTGAAAGGGGGTATAAAAAAGATATAATTTTTTAAACTTTTTAAAACATCAAAATTTAACTCATTTTTATTTTTTTAATTGATTTAGTTTTTTTTTTTAAGATAATCCTAAGTTTGCACTTAAGAATACAATAACTGAAAAGAATATTCTGATAAAATCCAATGTGAACATTTCTAAATCAGACATGGCAAGTTTCACAGATATCTCAAAAACTTTTGATCATAATGAATTGACTACACGTTCTGATAACTTTAGGTAAGAATTATTTATATATATCTTAATAATTAATGTTATATCCACTTTTAAAAAGTTAATATGTAACAGAATTTTGTCATCAATTTTATCTGATTGATCGATTCATTGATACGTGTATTAATCTGTCGCGTCGTGTAATGTCCTGTCGCCTTAGTATAATCCTATATATATTAAAATGATAGATTACTTAAGGGAGATTTGAGATAAATTCGTCAAATTTTGAAGAAAAGATTTGTAACAAAGGTTAGAGATTTTTTAGTAAATAACTTTTCATTGTTTTACATCAATATTAAAATTAATAAAACAATTTTGAAAACCAATTACGTGTGACAGTGAGGAAATAAGGCAGTATAAAAAAAAGCAACAAGGATGTATCTAGTTTGATTCAAATAAAATGAAAAAAAAAATAAATTTAGTAAGTATTAATAAAAAAATAATGTGATGCGCTAAATTGATTAAAACCCATTAAATCCTAAGGAGAAACGGCATTTGACAGAGCTGTAAAACCTATTCCATTTAGGGCATTTGGCTAAATTTAATAAAATAAAACAAAAAAAAATTTCAAAATGGCGAACATTTAAAAATGGCAGACCAATAATTGTGATGCTCACTACGAATATCTATCTATTTTTCAGAAATCCAAAATGGCGGATACAATATGGCTACTGAAAAATACAAAACATCGAGATTAACGATTGATGACGATTGATTCACGACGATTCTGAGCCTGAGAATTATCATCAGAAATGTATCATGAGTTGTATCATCAGAAAAAAAGCTTTTTTTAGGGTAGTTGAACAAAATGTAATAAAAAACCAAATTTTTATTTTTTAAATTTAAAATGGTGGATAGATATGGCAGAAATAAATAATTAATTAGACAGATTTGAATAAAGCAAACTGGGTTTTCTCATATGTTCTCACAAAATTACTTTATATGCGAAAAAATATAACGCATGGTATTATGTTTTTAATACTATGAAGCAACGAATCATAAAAAAAATGTTTTGATTAGGAAAATAGGATACGCTAATATTATAACCAAAATTCTCTGATTTGAATTTTTGAAAAATAGCCGAATATTCGTCATAAGTTTTCCAAAAGTACCGAGGTACCTAAATTTTGGCCAAAAAACAACGAATTCTGATATTCTGTGTCCGCCATGTTGAATTGTTTGAAAAAGATTCGTTTTTTATTATATTTTGTTCAACTACCCTAAACGAATTATATTTCAGACTCAAAATCGTCAAAAATCTCGAAATTTCGCATTTTTCAGTAGCCATATTGTATCCGCCACTTTGAATTTCTGAAAAATAGATAGAAATTCGTAATGAGTATCACAAAAATACCTTCTACACAAATTTTGACCAAAAAATAACGTTATTTAGTTTTTCTTGTTGTGACAGGAAGGATTTCTGTCACATTAATAAAAATTTAAAATAAAATTTAGAATTTTTAAATTTTAGAATTTTAAGCGCTCTTTTGAGCAATTATCACGTTTATTCCTTTGGAACGAACCAGATCAGTGCGTGCTCGTCTCTGAGCCGAAAAACACGCTTTTCATTAGAATGCTCCATATATAGTCCGAAATTACCACTTAATTACACAAATTGTAAAAAAATATTTAAATTAAACAAAATTTGTACTAAATTTTTACAAATACTACAAAATTTTAATTTTTTATGGAATTTGCCCATAAATAACTTGCAAAAATACCAAAAATTAGAATATAACAAAAAGTTTTAATTTTATTGGGATTTACCCCTATATAATTATCAATACTAAAAATTCAAAAATTAATCAAAACTTTAAATTTTAATGGGGTTTTCCGATACATAATTTTGTACAGTACGTAAAACTTTTAAATTTCCTAATTATTAACTTAAATTATCTTGAGTTTCGGACTGAAAATGAAAAATGAAAAAAAAATGAAAAAAAATGACCCATGCACACGAAATTTTGTGAAATTTTTTCTTTTTTTTCAGATCTTATCGGAATCGCCCATATACACTTCCGGAAAATATTATTTATTCACTAATGATAAAAAAAATCAAAATTTACGAAAAAAATAAAAATAAAAAAAAATTTTTGTTTCACAAAATTTATGGACTCACCCATATAGCGGGTTCTTAGAATTTTTAAGAAATTCTTTTAACTTGTGAACACGTTATATTATTAGAACACACACACTCTTTTTATAATACTAATTTATTTTATAATAGTTAAATTGTTTACGCAAACTTGATTGTATACCGGCCCCGAAATATTACCAGGGTCATATGAGACCAATAATTTTATTTAAAATATTTAGATCTGAAAATAAATAAATATCATCAATACGATTCTGTTCAACAACAGCCATATTGGACCTACCTTTATTGTTGTTGTTGCCAGAAGACCCTGAAAATAAAGTATTTGGAGGGGAGGTAAAAATGAATACTTATATAGACAAAATTTAATTAATGAACAAATATAATTAATTTTTATTTAATAGAAATTCTTATTTACAAAAAAGATAAAGTTGAGCGCCACCGATTTAATATAACTGGAAATTATAACCAAACAAATCGAAAAGGGTTGATTTTAATGCCAAAAGGGTTAATGATCTAAATGTTAAAAATTAAAGGGAGAGCAAGAGATGATTTCGGGTCGTCGCTTGCGTATAACAATTAATATAACCTAATTAAATATAAAATAACCTAAAATTACCAAATACGAATACTAAAAATACCTAAAATCTACACCGTAAGAGCACATTCGCACGCGTTATCTATAAGATGTTTTACCTTACTTCCTGATGTCGTTTTTGGCGAATTTCGATACTCCTTGATGTAGCTGACCAAACCAAAATAGTTACACTGATTAATCCAAAGAAAAGATACAGGAAAATCACTATAAATTTGTAGGATATCCAGTATAGTATTATGTGATAATCACAATGGCGGAGTCAGCGACTGCGTGCTTATACTCCGGATTTCGATTAACCACGATTAACAATATTGATATCGGTAATTAAATTATATTATATTACCGTATCACACAAAATAATATAGATCATAAAATCACAATGGATAAGAGCTATCCAGACCAAATAATTTAACATATTTACAAATTAACGTAAAAATAAGAGAGAGCTCTCAAAAAAGCGTGTTTTGCGGCTCAGAGACGAGCACGCACTGATCTGGTTCTATTTCAGTTCCTCCCTTACGGAAGTCTGAAATCGCAATCGTCCCGAAGGAATAAACGTGATAATTACTCAAAAGAGCGCTTAAAATTCTAAAATTTAAAAACTAATTTTATTTTAAATTTGTATTAATGTGACAGAAATCCTTCCTGTCACATTGTCCACCATACTGATCCCCTATTTTGAATTTTTTGAAAAAAAATTTATATTTTTACATAACTTGTTCAAATGCCCTAAAGCCAATTTTATGATTATACAACTTACAAATTCTTTTCAGACTCAAAATCGTCAAAATCTCGAAATTTCGCATTTTCCAGTAAAATTCAAATCAGAGAATTTTGGTTATAATATTTGCGTATCCTATTTTGCTAATCAAAACATTTTTTTTATGATTTGTTGCTTCATAGTATTAAAAACATAATACCATGCTTTATATTTTATCGCATATAAAGTAATTTTGTGAGAACATATAAGAAAACCCAGTTTGCTTTATTCAAATCTGTCTAATTAATTATTTATTTCTGCCATATTGTATCCGCCATTTCTAATTTCTGAAAAATAGATAGATATTCGTAATAAGCATCCCAAAAATACCCTGTACACAAATTTTGACAAAAAAATAACGAAATTTAGTTTTTTGTGTCCGACATTTTGCTGTTTTGAAGTTTTTGAAAAAAATTTTATTTTTTCGTATAACTTATTCAAATGCCTTAAACGAATCCGGTATTATGGTTATACAACTTATAGTTTCTTCTCAGACTCAAAATCGTCAGAAATCTCAAAATTTCTATATTCGTAATTAGCACCCAAAAAATACCATGTACAAAAATTTTTATCAAAAAATATCAAAATTTAATTTTTTCTGACCAGCATATTGGTCCGACATTTAAAAATTCTTTTTTATTTTATTTTACTAATTTTAGTCAAATGCCCTAAATGGAATTGGTTTCACAGTTTTTTAAATGCAGTTTTTTCTTAGGATTTAATGGGTTAAGAAAAAAAGTTTATAAAGTTAGTTTTTTTTAAGTTAGCTCCACAACCCTAATTAGAATGAATTAGGCGTAAAATTTTGTAACTCTGAACATTTAGAAAATACTGTGAGGAGTAATATGAGTGCCCCGCCGAATGCTAAAAATGTATCTAAAAATTTTGTTCAGTTTTTGAATTCAAACTTTTAACAAACCCTTAGCGTCTAGCAAGAAAACGCTACAATAGTCCAGATGAGAAGTAAATAATGCTTCAACAATTTGTTTACGAAGAATTTATGAGGTACATATCCCTATTGAATCTTAGCGTGTAAAGTACCCTGTAATACTTGTTTTCAACTAATGTTATATGAAAATATTTGTCTAAATATCATTTCTATGTACATAGTCATTTACATCAAAAAAAAATTTTTTCCTTATTATATTTTGTATATACGTACTAAGATGACTGTTTACATTTAGTTTGTATTACATATGTTATTTTAGATAGTGTGGTTATACGCACATGTGATACACGTATAAGTCATTTATGCAACATACATGCATATTATATTCTATCAATAGTAACACTAGTACTGTAGATAAGAATGCTTTCTATCATAAAATTTTATTTTATTTTATAAGAACATTAATTAATTTTTGATATGAGCTATGTAATTTTTTTGTGTTTTCCTTTTTCTTTAGCGCATATTTTTGTCTATTTATATGTATCATTCCAGATAAAAACCTTTTGCATTAATGCTCTTCATAGTCTAATATTTCTACTTGTCATTACACCAATAAATAATGTGACCTAACATTCTATGTTGGGAAATCACATTAGATTTTTCATGATTTTTGTTCATATTTTTTACATGTTCATCAATTCTAATACCAACTTCACTTTTAGTTTCTCCAACATAGGGTGCTTTACATTAAGTGCGTCTTAATTTGTCAACTAAATTGGTTCTTTTTAGAAGATGTAATTTATCTTTGCATTTTTTACAACATTATTTGACAAATAATCAGGTTTGGGGATGATACATATATTATACTGTTTGAAGCATCTTTTTATGCTGTGAAAAAGTTCTTTGTTATATGGAATGCATATTTTCATAGCTTTTATAGATATATTTTATTTTGTTTTTGTATATATTTTATTTCGTTTTTGTATATATTTTTGTATATATTTTGTATATATTTTAATGATTATTTAAATTACTGACAAAGTTGAGGTCAGAAACAACATAAATATTACTGTGATTTTTAAACTGAAAGCAATGATCACCAGTAGTAGGTGCGATAATACTATCACTTAATAGCTATCTGTAAAATCTGCAACTTTTAAATAAATTACAAACAAAATTTTTATTTTATTTAATAAGGTATCAGATACTAAATAATTTTGATTGATATTTAATGTATTCTGATTTAGATCAATGAAATTATTATAAAATTTATCATTTTTATTTTTTTGTTTACGGAGGAAATATATGAATTTTACATCAATCATAGGGAGTTTGTGTTTCCAAGTTTCAAAAACCACCCAGTTGTACAAATTGCAACTGGCAAACTTGCCAGATTCTTGCTGACTAAACACACTTTAAACCCCCCCCCCTTTGTATTCTGCCCCCAAACCGGGACTCCCGGGACTATAACTTTGGCTGCATGGGCAACTGGGTGCTGCCTTCCAAAAGAAAGCTCTCCTCTTTTTCCATCAACAAGGTGGCCCTTACGAACCTTGCTACTTTGTTCCGATTTTCAGACATCCAAAGAATGTTTGCTCTGCTATGCTATACTTGCCTGGGCAGAGCAAGCTCTGCTTAATTGCCATCTTATGCTACGTTTTTACTATTTTACGGAAGCACTCGTGATTTGTTAAGAACTGGGTGAAATTAAAGTCCACCTCTCCGTGCTCTCACCCCATCCATGGCTGCAGATCTGAAATCAGCGTGTGCGTTCACCGGCACTTTTTTTCTCTATCCCATCGTACCTACGCTTTTGTAGATGTATTTCCGCTCTAACGCTACACTGAGAAAATTGTATAATTGTGACAATGATATCATATAATCATATTTGTACGATTATATATGTAATCACCCTGATGATATTATATCATCAGGACAATAATATTCTGTAATCCTGACAATTATATGCATATCATTGGGGCAATTATACATATAATCCTCCTGATGATATCATATAATCAAGGCAATTATATTTAATTTTTTGTTTTTTTTTTCAAAATATTTATTTATTGGGTATATGAAGAAACTCACAGATATTTAATTATGTATTTTTACCTAATTTATTATTTATTAAAGTTTTTTTAAAGATTTTTAAAGATTTGAATTTTTATTATTTTTATCTTTGGTATTTTTGTTAATTTTTTTTTCGCTCGCACGCTTTCGTTCGTTATCAATTATCGATACGGTATAACCCTAATCTAATCTAATCGCATATGCATTATAGAGAAATATCGAGCGCTCGCCGATCATCATTCTTATTGAGTATTATATTCTCGGTCCTTATATAGTAACTGGAACGTATTTTTGACACTTGCGAGAGAAAAGACCTTAGCATCTAGCGGTTGAAAATTAAAACAACACACCGCGCTAAATTCAAATTTAAAATAAATTTTTTTTAAAACTTTTTTTGAATTCGAATTTTGCGCGGTGTATTGTTTTAATTTTCAACCGCTAGATGCTAAGGTCTTTTCTCTCGCAAGTGTCAAAAATACGTTCCAGTTACTATATAAGGACCGAGAATATAATACTCAATAAGAATGATGATCGGCGAGCGCTCGATATTTCTCTATAATGCATATGCGATTAGATTAGATTAGGGTTATACCGTATCGATAATTGATAACGAACGAAAGCGTGCGAGCGAAAAAAAAATTAACAAAAATACCAAAGATAAAAATAATAAAAATTCAAATCTTTAAAAATCTTTAAAAAAACTTTAATAAATAATAAATTAGGTAAAAATACATAATTAAATATCTGTGAGTTTCTTCATATACCCAATAAATAAATATTTTGAAAAAAAAAACAAAAAATTAAATATAATTGCCTTGATTATATGATATCATCAGGAGGATTATATGTATAATTGCCCCAATGATATGCATATAATTGTCAGGATTACAGAATATTATTGTCCTGATGATATAATATCATCAGGGTGATTACATATATAATCGTACAAATATGATTATATGATATCATTGTCGCAATTATATAATTTTCTCAGTGTAGCAGGTCAACAGGTATGACCAATACCACCACCTGGATCACCACTTGGGAAACCGTATGGCCGTTTGCCTTTGTACAGAACATATTTTTTCTACCTGTGTTTGGCGATTTGATGGCGTCCGTCCATATTACTGATTCGTAAAGCAGGACATAGTTCACCACGGACATCAGAAGACTTCTCTTCCCTGGTTAGGGACCTCCTATGTTGGCCATGAGCCTTGAAAATGAGGATGAAACTGACGCTGCCTTTTCACACGACCTATGGAATTGTTTCCAAAAGCTCATTTCGTTAGAACTCCCAGGTACTTAACCGCTATTTTGGTTCGGATTGTCTGAAGATTTCACCTATCGTCAACATTCAATCTATTTCGGTGGAAACCCTTCGATAGCTCAGCAGTATGATCTCCGTTTTTGGGAACGCAGCCCGTACTTGCCCATCCTGAGGTTGATCTGATTCATGCCTAGATTTAACCAATCTTGGGTCATTTGCTTATATCTCTGCCAGTTATGGTTAGACGTTGTCAGCGTAACGAATCTGGGAAACTCCTTCCGGTAGGTGAGCGTTTCATAAACATTATTACAAATTTTTTTTAATTATAAAGTAAATATAATTAAAAAATTATTAATCCTATATATTTATTAACATAAAAGAAAATTGAATATTAATATTTCATTACTAATGAATAAATTTTTATTATATTAATGAACTACACTCCCAGACCAAAAGAATTTTTTTTAACCAAAAAAGAATTTCGGAGCTATTTAGATCGTTTAAACGAATTTTTTACATAAAAAATTCTTTTGACGAAATATTTTTTAGGAAAAGAATTTTTTAATGATTCTAACCAAAAATATTCTTACTAAATTTGGCTATATATAATAACTAATTTATATATTTGCTTATTTTATATTATTTTAATACTATTTTAATATTATTTTAATATTTTTAGTAAGAATATTTTTGGTTAGATTCTTTTCCTAAAAAATATTTCGTCAAAAGAATTTTTTATGTAAAAAATTCTTTTAAACGATCGAAATAGCTCCGAAATTCTTTTTTGGTTAAGAAAAAATTCTTTTGGTCTGGGAGTGTAGAGTTAGTATATAAGTGTATGTATATTTTTATATTTGTATATTTTAATTTTACTATTTTTAGTTCTAGTAAAAATTGTGTAAAACGTTTTTTTTTTTTAAGTTTTTAGCTTGAAAAGAAATTTAAAGAGACATTCGAAACTGTCGCACAATCTTATATTTTGGACCATTTTACAAAAAACAAAAGTTTGTAAAAAGAACATCCTCTATAGTTCCTTATTGATCAATTTTAATTGCATAATTAAATTAAACATTTAAAAGGAGCAAATTACTGTATATTATTTAAAAAATATTCTTAGTGTTGGGTCTTAAAAATGCCAATCACAAGATCAATGACTAGAAAAGATAGTAAAAACAACGTACACTGATTTAGAATATAAAAAAGCGTCAGAAATTAGCTTCAAGCGAGGTTTTAATGAATTTTGATGTGGTTTGCGGCATTCAGTTCCTAAAAATGTGTATTTACCGAAAAGTATGACAGGAAATTCTGATTATTTGAATTTTTACCCCTTAAGTACTTAAAACTAGAGTTTTTTTATAACATTCATTTTTTGCAAAAATTAGTTGCATAATAATAAACATTAAAAATTGTGAATTTTCATGAATTTAAAGTAGAAGAATAAAAACTGACCCTATTAAAACCTAAAGTACCTCTGAAACTACTCAAAGAAATTGAGTTGCACATGCAAATAAGCCTTAGAATTTTAAGGGTAGTTTCAGAGGTACTTTGGGTTTTAACAGGAGCAGTTTTTTTTCTTCTACTTTAAATTTATGAAAATTTTTAATTTTATAAAAGGTATAAAAGTGATTCGCAATTAATTTTTGCAAAAAATGAATGTTATAAAAATCTCTTTTTTAGGGGTAGTTTTAAGTACTTAAGGGGTAAAAATTCAAATAATCAAAAATTCTTGTCATACTTTTCGGTAAATACTTTATTTTTAGGAACTGAATGCCGCAAACCGCATGAAAATTCAATAAAACCTCGCTTGAAGCTAATTTTTTGCCGATTTTTTTTCTAAATCATTGTGCAATGGGTTAGAGCATGAAAAGATGAGTAAAACGAAGCTTAAGAAGCTGATGTTTTGAATAAGCAGGGAAAAGGCAGACGAATTGTTTAAGAGAAGTTTTTAAATTTAGTTGAGGTATACAAATATTTTAGATCTGTATATAGTATAAAAGTTAAGAGTAAGTTTATTGCATTGAAAAAATGTGTAGAAAAAATATAAAAGAAAAAAGTCAATTAGTTTTTATGATTAGATGTAGAAAGCATGATTAAAAACCTACATATCTTACTTATGGATTATATGAATTAGTTATGGAAAAATTAGAAATCAATGCTCTGAATAAGTTAAAAAGTAGTGATACTCTTAACAAAGACTTAAATCATTTTTCAATGCCTCGTGTATATGGCTCATTTTCATTTTTTTTGAAAAAATAGATTTCAAAAAAATAATATAAAAATCTTGTAATTTTTAGAAAACATAAAGTAAAAATTTTTTTTAACAAAGGATCAACTTGTTATTGTCGTAAAAACTTAGTAAAATTAAAAAATTTATATCATTGTGGTTTTAACCGATTATTTCTTGAGGTATAAAAAAGTATTTTTATGCTTTTGTGAATAAATACGTAATTTTTTGTCATATTTTAAACTAAAATAGCATCTAAAACATTAATTTAAGGTTAAATAGCTGTTGGTACATCTAAAATTAAGTGAAATACAAACTTTAAAAAAAGGAAATAAAAATCCATGCACTTATTTTGCTTAAAACACCAAGTTCTTAATAGGAACGGTAAAGGCTTTTTTGTCATATTTTAGCCACAATTTTTTTTTTCAACTTAAAATTATGTTAATTTTTATGGTGTATGGTCAACAACTTTTTGAAATACAAACTTTAAGACAAAAAAATTTTTAAATTCTTACTTCAATCGGTATATCGCTCATTTCAAGCCTTATAAGCCTGATAGGCCAGTTCGTGGTCCCCGTAAAGACTTAGATCCTACCACAGTTACAACTGATTGGGGCATAAATTCATTTCAGGTAAAGTACTCAAACTTTTGGAACAAAATTCCTCCCTGCATTCGTGACCTGCACTCATTTAATTTATTTAAAAAAGCAATAAGGCAGTATCTTTATAAATTAGATGCCTAACACTGTTTAACAACAGCTTGACTAAATTAATATTAATTAATTTTGCTATTTAATTATTTATTTACAAATTTTAACCTATTTATTTATTTGTTGACTAATTAATAAAATTCTATTGACAAATTTTAATATATACTAATTGACTATTGACTGATTGACTTTTGACTGATTGTTGCTATGGTTAACTTATTTATTTTATTTAGTTTTCGAAACAGTATTAATATCAAATTATATCATATTACTTATATTTTTATTAACTAATTTTACCTCAATTTTATTTATATATAAATTATTTAATTAAATTAAACAATATATGTTAATTAGAGCTATAATAATAATAACTATGTAAGAGTGTAACTAGTTTTGTACAATACAAATAAAGGAAATAATAATAATAATAATTTTCATTTTTTTTGCAAAAATAGTGTCACGTGGTCGTATATACCGATTGAAGTAAGAATTTACAAATTTTTTTGTCTTAAAGTTTGTATTTCAAAAAGTTGTTGACCATACACCATAAAAATTAACATAATTTTAAGTTTAAAAAAAAATTTCTGGCTAAAATATGACAAAAAAGCCTTTACCGTTCCTATTAAGAACTTGGTGTTTTAAGCAAAATAAGTGCATGGATTTTTATTTCCTTTTTCTAAAGTTTGTATTTCACTTAATTTTAGATGTACCAACCTTTATTTAACCTTAAATTAATGTTTTAGATGCTATTTTAGTTTAAAATATGACCAAAAATTACGCATTTATCCACAAAAGCATAAAAATACTTTTTTATACCTCAAGAAATAATCGGTTAAAAGCACAATAATAAAATTTTTTTAACAAGTTGATCCTTTGATAAAAAAAACTTTTACTTTATGTTTTCTAAAAATTACAGCACTAAAACAAGATTTTTATATTATTTTTTTTAAATCTATTTTTGCAAAAAAAATGAAAATGAGCCATATACGACCAAGTGACACTATTTTTGCAAAAAAAATGAAAATGAGCGATATAATAATTATAAAGTATTATGTTACAAGGGATATGTTGATGATTTATTCTTAATTGTAAATAATGATCACATAGATGAGGTTCAAAAAGTATTCAATAGTTATAAGGATGCTTTATGGTTTATTATTTACTATGAAAAAGAACAAGATAATGAAAATAGTTTTTTAGAAATAGAGTTAACTAGAAAAGAAATTGATTTTTGTAGTATAAATGGTACCAAAAAAGACTTATTCAGTAAGATTTTTGAATTCTAATTCTCATCATACAATTGAACAAAAGAAAGCATCAGTTTATAATTTAGTGAACAAAGATCTTTCGCATTCAGAGTTTCGTCAGGATAATTTGCTGTTAATAAAATCCTTTTTACTTGATAACAGTTATCCTTCTGATTTTATTGATATTTACACAGATAAAAGACTTAAACCATTAAATTTTGGAAAACCAAGAAATTTTGACAAATGTGATATCAGAAAAAAGAGAAAAATTCTTATTCCTTTTTATATACTTTTAAAAGTAAAAACGAGTTTATTTTCTCTTTTAATAGTTTAAAAAATCTTAACTTTTACTTTCAAAAGTGTAAACGAGTATTTAATGCTTATAAAAGTAAACACATGCCTATATTATACTAGCCTAAAGAAAAATAAACGTTATTTCTATTTTTAATAGTTGAATAAAATTTCGCTACTTTTTTTATAGTAGAACGCTTTATTACTTTTTCTAAAGCAGAAAACATACGTTGATTATATTTTTCATCCTGATATCTTATAATGGGTATGGTTTAGTGGGTACATCCACATGACCTAGGGAAGTAGTCTATAATAAAAAAAATGACACGTCTGGTCATTACACCCGCAGAATCTAAGAAAGTGGTATAAAATAGAAAAACGAGACAACAAGCCTAAGCCTAATATAATCTAAGAAAATGGTCTTTAATAAAAAAAGAACGTGTCAAGCCACAGAAGACCTAATGAAGTTTTAAATAATAAAAAACTAAACGTCAAGCCTTACACTCACATAACCTAAGCAGTCTTTTATAAAAAAAATAATACTGCAGGACTTAAAAACTAATATAACCTAAGGAAGTTGTCTCTTATTAAAAACCGTCACGTCAAACCTAACACTTACATAACCTAAGGTTGAGATTTCAATATTATATCGTTTCGAAACGATATCGATACTAAAAAAGACGATCTCGAAAAATATCGGTAATAACGGTCTCGAAAAAAAAAATATTAAAAAATACAAAAAATTGAATCTATTAAATAAAAAATTTATTTATTTTTTTTTATATTAAATTTCACACAAATTTCTATACATAATTGAGATTTAAACCAAGAATTAACACACATGAGTGATTTTAATGCATAACTAAAACTGCTTTTTTTAATTGAAGAAAAACACTCAACATGTCAAAAGTACTATTCCATCTCGTCGTTACGTCGAGAATTAATTTTTAAAATCAATGTTAGTTGTTATAAATTGTTTAATATTTTTTTCTTGACTAAGTAAGCATATTCCAATTTTTCAATTTTTTACATCTGTTGAATAGTTAAAGTAAGTTATGTACGATATTTTTCTATATTTTCACTATCAAACATTCTTACACAAGAATTTTGAGAACCTAATTTTCATAAAGTTTTATTATTATTATTATTCAGTTTATTTTGCCATGACAAAAATTAGTACACTCTTTTACAATTGTTTTATAAGTTAATACAATATAATAAAAATTCTTTAAAATACAATAATTCAAATTGAAACAAATCAAAAGTCAACAACAATCTGTCAGTAGTAAATAGTTAAAATTAATAAACGAATTTAAAATATATATAACAATTGCTATAACGTCAATAAAATTATAAGTTAATAAATAACAAGTCAATAGTAATATTTAATTTAATAGTAAATAATATATAGTCAATAAATTAATAAATTAATAAAGTAAAATTAAGTAAATTAATTAAATAAAGTAAATTAATGGTCATTTATTGTCCAAACTAAATAAATATGATTTAATACTTTTTTTGAACTGTGTGAATGAGGGGAGATCACGTATGCATGGTGGTATCATATTCCAAAATTTGGCATATTTGACTTGAAAAGATTGCAAACCCCAATTATGTATAACAGAGGGTATATCCAGATCTTTACGGGGTCCACGAGATGGCCTGTCTCTTTTATATGGTTTAAATAGTGGTAAAAGAAATGGGGGTTGTTTCATACGTATTATTTTATACATAGTCAACGATGCAAAATAGTTCGTGCGAGTAGTTATTTGCATCCATTTAAGTCGTCTTCTGTAAGGCGTGATGTGTTCCTGCCGTTTTAATCCGAAGATATACCTAATACTTGTATTAGAAAGCCTCTGAAGCTGGTCACCCAATTGTTTAGAGATATCAGAGTAGATGACACTACAATAATCCAATTGTGGCATTACTAATGACTCAACTAGACGTTTACGGAGAGATTGAGAGGTGCAGGGTCTAATGATCCGAAGGCCATAAAGTACCCTATTCACTTTTTTGGTGACTTGTTGAATTTGAGAACGCCAGGAGAGGGTATTATCAAGTATAACGCCTAGGCAGGTAACTTGCTCCACAAATGGAATACAATCACCATTCATATTGATGTCTATTTTTGGTATATCTAGCTTTTTAAATGTTTTTAAGGTTTTACAGGAACCAAAAACGATAGCCTTGGTCTTTTTTATATTTAATGATAAGCCATTTGATTCTGCCCATGACACCACTATTTTTGCTGACTTAGATAATTGTTGTATGCCCTGCTCAATCAGATGCGTTGGGGTTTGGACATATATGTGAAGATCATCGGCATACAGTAGCCTAAAAGTATTATGCTCAACCAAGTGATCCTTTAGATCATTAATGTATATACAAAACAGGAGCGGACCAAGTACTGAGCCTTGAGGCACTCCTATGTTTGTATCACGATAAGACGAAGAGGATACTTTGGAAGCAACACACATGGAACGTCCGCTCAAGTATGACCAGAGCCAGGTTAATGATGATCTTGAAAAGCCAATCACCTGAAGTTTTTGAAGAAGCTTAGATGGTGAAACATTGTCAAATGCCTTAGAAAAGTCAAACTGTAATAACAGAGTGGCTAGCTTCTTTTCCTTGCCCAGGCGTATATCATCAGTTAATTTGATTAAAGCAGACTGAGTGCTGTGGTGTTTACGAAAGCCAGTCTGGTATATGTCTAAAACTTTTCTTTTGGTCAAGAAGCCCACCACCTGATCATGAGCAAGCTTTTCCAAGACCTTCGACAAGAAGCATAAGAGAGATACAGGGCGAAAATCAGAAGGAGTCGATGGTATAGGGACTTTTTTGATTGCCAGAATTCTGGACTTTTTCCATTCCGATGGGAAAATACCCTTAGAAAGCGAGGCATTAAATAATTTGGTGAGATGCAAAGCTATTGTTGAAAGTGACTTAGCTATGATACTTTGAGGAATTTCATCATCACCTTTCGCCTGCGAACTAAAATGAGACACAGCCAGGATGACATCATTTATGGACACTTCTTTGAAAACGAAGCCTTCTGGTGAAGAACTGTTGATGATATTTAACGGCAAGGAGGAATCCTCAGTAGGAGAGATGGAGATATTTGAAAGAAACAAATTGAGTTCCTCCGGTGAAAACCCGTGAAGGGCATCATTTACTTTTGGAATGAGTCCAAGACTCTTCATCTCTTTCCAGAAATCTTTGTTAGCATCAAGAGTGCCACATATGCGATTATGCATATAGGAGCAACGAGCATTCTCAGACTGCTCTTCATATTCATTAGCAAGCAATAAAAACTCATTTAAAAATCTTTTAGAGCCTGTTCTGTGATACCTTCTACTAGTGGCGTCACGCTTTGATTTTAATAAGCGAAGTTCTGAGTTGAGCCAAGGAAATCTAGTTTTTTCAGGTCTTAAGGTTTTATCTGGGGCAAGTATGTCAATAGCACTATGTATATTGTTTGTCAATGTCAAGAGACCCTGCTCAATGTCAAAGTCATTTGTCTCAGGAGAGAAAGTTCTCCAGTCAAGTTTGGTCAGGTAACTGTTCAAATTATGAGCTGTTATTGTATTAATAGCCTTGTATTTGGTCGGTAAATTAGGAGGCTCAGGATAGAATATTTCAATGGTGACTGAGATAATATCATGTCTACGTGGAAAATTTGGAAGATGGCGATCAAAGCTTAATACAGTATCACATTTGTCAACAAAAATACTGTCTATCCAGGTATCTTTGTCATCTGTGTGATGTGATGGACCAGTATTTATTAATTTAACTGATAAGTCACTCATGAGAGTATCTAAAAAACGCGTGTCAGAGTCATTAGTGTTCAGTATATCAGCATTCCAGTCACCAATTATGACCTTATGGCTGTAGTCTGAAATGTGTAGGCGTAACGAGTCAATGAATGTACGATCTGACCTAATATTTACATCAGGGGGACGATATACAAGAGCTATTAAAGTTGGTATAGAATTACCCTGCCAGATAGAGCATAGCAGAAATTCAGGTCTGAGAGGTTTACCAGTTTGTTCAGTTTTCGAAGAACACAATATCTTGGCCTTAAAATTCTCTTTAATATATAAGAGAACTCCACCACCATGAGTATTGCGATCTTGCCTTAATGTACTATAACCTGGTATATTGATGATACTGTCACTGACATCTGATCCAAGTCTGGATTCAGCAATACCAAATACATGATATGAATCATTATTAGTCAAAAAATCACGAATCTGCCATACATGCTTCTTTAGTGAAGATGCATTCAAAAACCCAACTTTTAATGAAGGACTATTGGATGCAGAATCATTGTTTCCTAGTCATGCTGAATTATGTGTTATAGAAGTGTTCACCCTATTAATATGTTGGTTACGAAATGGACTAAGAGTATTTCTTATGTTAGGGGAAATATGTGTAAAGATAGCATTCAGGTCAGAAACTGACTTTACTGTATATGCCCGCGTTCTATTTCTCCATCTAACCAGGAAGTCACCACTGCTATGCCAGACAAATTTGAAACCTAATCTCTGAGCAGTTTCCTTAATAAATATATATTGATTACGTGCAGTCGATGTTAATACTTCATTAATAAAAATTTTTTTATCTGGCAAGGCAGTAGCAACCTCCGAGTTTAAGGTGGATAAGTCAATGTCTTTTGTAGTAAGATAGTTAAGAGTTTTCTTTGTACGCATCACTAATTGAACCAGTTCAGAATTTTTTAAAGTTATGATAAAAGAGGGGAATTCTGTTGTTATTTTTTGGTTGTTTGAAGTGGATGATTTAGGAAGAGCAAATCGTACCCTAGTTATGTCTGTTCGATTGAGATAAGGAAGTACCATTTTTAAGACTGAAAAAGCTATACAATGTAAATTATTATTATTATTAATTTTCATAAAACCCGGAATGAAAAGCTCCCTTCTCTCAATCGAAACATCATTTTGTTTATCATTGACAGATAATGGGGCAGAAGGTGTAATTGTCTGAGTGACAGGTAATTTTTGGTAGTTATTGCAGTATGTGTTACTAGAATTATTAACAGGACTAGAATGACTATTATTATTATCACAGTTATTTCTACTATTATTTATATCACGATTATTTATTACGTCAAGATTGTTGTTAAAATTAAAACTATTTGAAATAAAATTAGATTCTAAATTAGATAAATTAATATTATTTTCTAAGCTATTATTATTCAAATTAAAATTAATAGTTTCTTTATTATTATTATTATTAAAAAGAGTGTTACTTTGAGAGTTATAATTGTTGTCTGGCTTCTTCTTGATATTTTTTGTTGGTAATTCTGCTGTGAATGTAGAAAAACTGAATGAATTCTGCATGAAATGTACAAGGTCATTCAAACGTTGATTTTCTTGTTTGAGGAAATTAATCATAGTATTGTTGTTTGTACATTTCAGTTGTAGTTCTTGAAGCGATTTAGTAATTGTGTCAAACTGTTGTTGAAAATTCGTATGAGATGGAAGAGAGCATATATTTACATCATTTGAAGTGTCTGATTTTCTCTCAGAAATTGATTTTAAGTCCGAGCGTCTGGATTTTAATGTGGCGGAGTAAGATAGTCGAGCTTTTAAAGAGCTGCTACTGGTAGAAGGCGTGCCTTTATTGTTGGTATAAACCCTCCCTTTTTGGGCGGAGTTTACGCCTATATTCTTCTCTTTCTTGACTGTACTACCCCTCTTTTCCTTTTTATTATTACTGTTATCAGTAGGTATACACTTTGCACAGTTTAGTGATTGACTGCCAGGTGTCGGTATAGCACATTTCCTATGTAGATATTTACCACCTGTAGAACACTTGTGCAAAGGGTAACTCTTTATTTTGGGCTGATTGCAGATAATACAGAGTTCTTTTGCCTGCATTGATGTCATAATAATCCCGCCAAAAATGAGAACAACAACAATGATGTATAAAGATGTATATGTATATGTATATATATGCGCGAATGTATTCTTTAGTAAAATGCATTAATGCATTGTATATATGAATGTTTTACCGTATGCTATTATGATGACACTAGAGCGGCGGCAGCAGATGTTTAGGTCGAGGTGAAATTTTAAGTTTGTATATATATTATATTGCCTTTGATGAAAAAAAGTTTCAACTTCTATATGTTGACTGTGTGTGTGATGAGACTACAGTACGTCGTATTCTTGAGTGCATAAATTAAGAAATATCCTACAATGACTAGATGCACTTATTAATCTTATTGTTCACTTGATAGCACATATAATTTCACAAATTATTGTATATTATAGACTAATTAAAAACACTATCTTATTTGAAAACAGAATTAAATGAGGAGCAGTAATTTTAGTCGACCTCTTGCCACGCGCGCCCTCGCTCTCTATTTTAATTTGAAATGTAAATAAACAATAAAAAAAAAGAACAGTAAGCTGCAACTTCACAATAAATAATTTTAAATTAATTTTTTTTATATCAAAATGATACTAAACTGACGATATTCGAGACGATATTGCCTATACGACGCGATAGTCTCCAATACCGATATCAATAACATCCAAAATATCGTAACGTATCGATCTCGTAGAACACTAACCTAAGGAAGTGATCAATAATAAAAAAATAACGCAATCCTTACAAAGTAGTCTTTATTTAAAATAACACCACAGGCTTAAGACGAAAATCACCTAAAGAAGTATTCTCTTATAAAAAAACGATACGTCAATCCATCTGGCGTTTGGTCCATTAACTATCAAGTTTGAAAAATAATTAAAATTAAACCTTCTAAAAAGTATATTATGAAATCAAGCCCCGGATTTATTTATTTGGCCCATCGAGCAGTCCCCGTATAAGTTATTCTGAAAATAAGCTGAAAATAGGGAATAATTGCAAATTATTATTGGTTATTGATCTCTAATTCTTCTCAAAACGCAAATTCTAATTGTAAAATTTTCTAAATTATACCGATATGAAAGTTATAAAATTTCTGAAAAGTCTACAATGCAAAAATTTTTTAAATTTCACTAAATAAACCCCTTAACATTTATTTTATGAAGATAAAACTATTTTCTGGATATATGTTAATAACAAAAAACTGCGAGAATAATAATAACGGATTTTTCAAAATTTTCTCATGTTCTTATTAGCTAATTAAATTAAAAAAAAAATTAAAAATTCAGATAGCGCATTCAGATAGCATACTAAAGCATATTATTATTTTTAGGAACGATCATTCTATATATGTAATACTAGCATAGGTGAGAGATCTGATCTGTTCTCGAAGTTGTTGTTATTGATTTTTTATTATTAATTTTTATTATTATCATGTTGTTATTGTCCAAAATATTTATATAAACTAGCAAAGATGTTAGGGGGGGGGAGCACCGCCACCCCTGTGTCGCATTTACCTCTATTTGTGTTGCTTAAAAATATCATGTTTCGCTACAAATTTATAAGTATGCAAACACATTCAAACTATCCAGAGCATTAATGAAAAATTAAAGGTTCTGATTGATTCTATATTGATTAGAGAGAAAATAAAAAAAAATTAACTGAGTACAGACAGACAGAGAAATAAATTTTCAAATATACTATTAAGATATGTATATTTGAAAATTTATTTCTCTAACTATATATAGATGGTTCTAGACTTGACTGAATTAAGTAATACCAATTGCGACATTAAAATTTTATCATATTTTTCAGATATTTCACTTTCTAACCAAATTTTCAAAAAATTTAATCTTTCCCAAAAATAGTAAAAATTTTTTATTTTAACTTTATTTTAACATGTTATTTCGTTCATTGGACACAGGCACACAAATAAATTACTAACAATGCCATAAAAGTATGCCATAAAAAATAAAAGAATGAAAACAATTTTTTTTACCAGCTTCAAAAATATTTTATAAAATTTTAAATATACCTCCGTTTTGAATGAAAATTTAGAAGAATACATAAAAATTGATACCTAATCGAATACTTCAAACTTGTGACAATAAAATTTGTCGATAGTCTCGAGATATTTGAATTTTTTTTTTAATTTTAAAAAATGATATCAAGTTCAAAAACACTAAAAATTAAATATCAGTAGATAGGTAAGGCGGATCCTGGGAAAAAGGGTGGGGGAAGGTCACGTGGGATGGAGCGCCGGGCGTCCTTGACCGTACACGAGCGTGCGAGTGTGTGTGTGAATCCAAGAAGGCGGCGAGTATCCTTGACCGTGCAACTGCACGAGCGTGTCTGCGTGCATGCGTGAATTCAAGATGGCTACCGTACAATAGCAGAAGGTTATTTTATATGTGTAATCCAAGATGGCGGCGGGTGTCCTCGACCGTGCAACTGCACGAGCGTGTATGCGTGCATGCGTGCGTGCGTGAATTCAAGATGGCTACCGTACAATAGCAGAAGGTTATTTTATATGTGTAATCCAAGATGGCGGCGGGTGTCCTCGACCGTGCAACTGCACGAGCGTGTATGCGTGCATGCGTGCGTGCGTGAATTCAAGATGGCTACCGTACAATAGCAGAAGGTTATTTTATATGTGTAATCCAAGATGGCGGCGGGTGTCCTTGACCGTGCAACTGCACGAGTGTGTTTTGTGTGCGTGAATTCAAGATGGTGGTTATGAAATAGCACAATGTAGGTAAGTTATTATATTCAAGATGACCTTCATATAACTAGATTATTTAGCAAATGTATACCTATTTTTATGAGTCTAATATTATGTACATGTTAAGTTACCTGAGCTTGCTTAGGTATCTTAACATGTGGATAATTATAATATATTAATAATAAAACATATTTTCATGTATATTAATAAAATAGTATTTGAATGCATGTATCTATATCGCTCATTTTCATTTTTTTTTGTTGCAAAAATAGTGTCACGTGGTTGTATACACCGATTGAAGTAAGAATTTACAAATTTTTTGTCTTAAAGTTTGTATTTCAAAAAGTTGTTGACCATACACCATAAAAATTAACATAATTTTAAGTTGAAAAAAAAATTTGTGGCTAAAATATGACAAAAAAGCCTTTACCGTTCCTATTAAGAACTTGGTGTTTTAAACAAAATAAGTGCATGGATTTTTATTTCCTTTTTTTTAAAGTTTGTATTTCATTTAATTTTAGATGTACCAACAGCTATTTAACCTTAAATTAATGTTTTAGATGCTATTTTAGTTTAAAATATGACCAAAAATTACGTATTTATTCACAAAAGCATAAAAATACTTTTTTATACCTCAAGAAATAATCGGTTAAAAGCACAATAATAAAAATTTTTTAATTTTACTTAGTTTTTATGACAATAACAAGTTGATCCTTTGATAAAAAAAATTTTTACTTTATGTTTTCTAAAAATTACAGCACTAAAACAAGATTTTTATATTATTTTTTTGAAATCTATTTTTGCAAAAAAAAAAATGAAAATAAGCCATATAATTAATTAATAAATTGTATTATATTTATAGTATATGTAATATAAATTTTTTCCTTATATACGGATCAAAGGTTAAATTTATCACTTGCGAGAGAAAAAAATAAGACGCCCTCTAGTGTTATATTTTATAACTGTTATAATAATAACTTGTTAATGATTTCAATTAAATTGAGTTAACCATTAATATAAACTTTTAAACTCTTAATAGATAAACCTTAAATATTTGTTTGGAGTTGGTCATTATTTTTTTTCTTATTATCAAGAATTATCATATAATATGGAGGTTCTCTAAGTTCATTCATAATAGATTGAATTTCTTGATTATGATTGTTATCCGCATATCTAGTTTCTCTCTCAATCACTTCTAGAATTTTAAGCCGTTCAATATAAGTTGTAAGCGTTTATAATTTATTAAATAGTAGTTTTAAAAGAGAGTTCTTATACATTTTTGGTAGATTTCATGTAAACTGAGTGGAATTTAATATTAATGAGTGGAATTTATATAAACTGAACGGAATTTATATAAACTGAGCGGAATTTAATATAAACTGAGCGCAATTTTCAGTATAGCTAGCACAATTTTTATATAATGAATTAAAAAAAAATTTTGAGGTTATGTTTAGAAAATAAAAATACTTTTTTTAAGAGAATCAAAAAGTAATTAAGGCCACTAAACACTTAATTTATTATTAGAAAATAGAAATATATCTTCAACAACATTCACAAATCAATAAATTCAAGTCATTTTTATTCAGTTAAATAATTATTTATTGTTAATCTTAAAAAAAAATATACAAATAGTTTAACAAAGCATGAAATTTTCAAATTAATTATATTTTATTACATTCTTTACAATATTTAATCATCGGAGATATTCTTTTGTTGCTGTGGTTGTGGACCAAGCAAACTTTTTTCATCTGAAATTCTTCGTCTTGTTGATACTCCTCAGGAAGTAAATTCCAACATTCATTTATACAATATTCCGCAAAGTTGACTATAAAATCCTTGGGTAAGCAAGCGACGTCCTCCTTTTTCATAAAGTATAAATGTCTTGTATGAGTGAAAATTTCTAAAGATCGTTCTAGACAAGATCGGTGAATTCTTAACCATCGCTCCAGCAGTGTTACATTACGGAAAGCACGAAATTTATCAGCACGAAACTTGGAAAAATATTCTCTTACTGTAGCTTTTGTGTTAAAATTATTTTTTTTTTTTTAACCAAAAATTACATAAAATTAAATTTTCAAATTCATTACATTTTTTACAATCTTTGACCATTGGTGTTATTCTTTTGTCACTGTGATCATGAAATCTACACTTTTTTTGTGATTAAAAATTCATCGTCGCAATGATAGTTCATTGACTAGCGAAGCTGAGACATTTTTTATTGATTTCTTCAACTTTATCGACGTATCTTTGCAGCCATTTTGCTTTCTGTTCACCTTTAACGTAAATTACACTTGCGTCATAAAGATTTCTTTGAAGAATGCTCTTGATTCCTTCGTAAGGTACATCGCCATCTTCCCACTTCATTTTTAAATGATTTTTCATCAACCATAAGTTTTGGGTAAATCTGACAAATCACAGGGTGGTTTAAATATATATTGAGAAGGACCACCTCCTAGAGGCATGATTGCGAGTTCCTTCACGATATATTCTTTGCTAGTTAACTTAAAAGCTTCGAAATCAACGATGTATTCCATATTGAGTATCGATTAAGACTGATGAAATTTATGAGCAGCGTTTGAATTTTATAATAAATAAGCTAATAATTATTTACAAAGTTTTTTTTTTATTTTACCTATTTGACTAAGAATATTGTTAAAATTTAGCATCTTTAGGTTATATTTCATACTAAAGAAATAATGAATCAGCGCAGTTTATGCATAAATACAGTTTATTTAAAATCAGTTTTTTGTTAGCTCATTGTCTCACGTGGTAATCCTTAATCACTTTGATACCATAATGATTTGTATATTTCCTAATATCATTGAGTTTTATACATCAAATAATCACGTGCTTAACGCTGATTGGTTGATGTAAAAGATTGTGGAGACAACTGTAATTTCTATAAAAGGAGGAATTTTATATAACAAATAATCAGTCTGTATTTATCTGCTAACACGTTTGTTTCTTGTAAAAAAAAAGAATTTTGAGGTTATATCTAATATATAAAAAGATTGCCAATATGTCAATTTACATACATTATCCGACAGAACAAGAAATTAAAGTTCATATAATAGATAGTGATTTTGTTGGCGAAGAATACTGCGAGAGATGTATAAAAAATAAAATAGCAGCATTTTCATTGAAAGAAAATTCAATTTGGCCATTTGAGTATGTTGATTTTGTATGTCAAGAAATTACTGTATATATATACACTTCAGACAATATTGATGACGTAATGGCTTTCGATAATTTTTATTTTGTATTAGACGATCATGGGAAATATGAAAAAAGATACTTACAACTCAAAATTGAAACAAGAAATATGGAAGATCGAGAAAAAATCATACTTAAAGATGAAACAAATAAAAATAGCATAAGATTTTATGGATTTACAAGTATAACTTGGGATGATGATATTTGTGAACACTTTCTAGATGATACTGCATATCATAATTTTAACATTGAATTTTGCAAAGAAAAATTAGAATTAAGTCCTTATGAAGAAATAACTAATGATTCTGATGAAACTAACGAAGATGAATGAAGAGACGAAGTTGCTATAAAATAATTTTGTTATTTGTAAATTAATTTTTTAAATAAATATAATATTTTTTTCTTTAAATTTTTATACTTTTTATTTGGTTTTTCATTTATTAAAAATATGCTTAGAAAATTATTTATAAATATATACAAGTTTTATTCAGTCTCTGAAGTATATTTAATCATTTCCTCAGTGATTTTATAGTAACCTCAGGAAAATTTAGACTTTGACGCGTTATTTTTTATCGTCAAATGGAGATAAGGCTAATTTTGTAGTTTTCTCCATAGCTAAATTATGGAATCTAGACGTTAATAGAGACCCTGAATACAAGCTTGTGTTCAAAAAGGCATCATCTGTAATCATTTTCGTTGACGCTGACAACGTTGGAGTTGATTCCCTTATGTTTTTAAACAAAAACTTCATCTTCAAATAGCACCATGTAGGCTTTACTACAGAGACTCAAGACTTTATAAACTATAGGTTCGCTGTTCTCATCCTTCATTTATTATAGCTAGCGCAAATTTTATTATAGTTTGCGCCGTTTTTTATGTACTTAGCGCCACTTTTTATATAGTTAGTGCCGTTTTTTATGTACTTAGCGACACTTTTGGTATAATAAGCGCCGATTTGCACCTATTTCCTCATAAACTGAGCGAATTTCACATAAACTGAGCGGATTTCATGTAAACTGAGCGAATTTGACTAAAACTGAGCGGATTTTGTCTAAACTGAGCGGATTTTCATGTAAACTGAGCGGATTTCATATAAACTGAGCGAATTTGACTAAAACTGAGCGGATTTTCGTATACTTAGCGCGAAACTGTGCCACTTTTTATATAGTTAGTGCCGTTTTTTATGTGCTTAGCGACACTTTTGGTATAATAAGCGTCGATTTGCACCTATTTCCTCATAAACTGAGCGAATTTCACATAAACTGAGCGGATTTCATGTAAACTGAGCGGATTTGACTAAAACTGAGCGGATTTTGTCTAAACTGAGCAAATTTTCATGTAAACTGAGCGGATTTCATGTAAACTGAGCGGATTTGGCTAAAACTGAGCGGATTTGACTAAAACTGAGCGGATTTCATGTAAACTGAGCGGATTTGACTAAAACTGAGCGGATTTCATGTAAACTGAGCGGATTTGACTAAAACTGAGCGGATTTCATGTAAACTGAGCGGATTATATAGTTTCATTAGCTTGCATTATTACTTCAGTATGAAATATAACCTCAAGATGTTAACTTCGGAGGATATTCTTAGCCAGAGAGGTAAAACACTCAAGAGAATAGATAATAATTTGTATCGTTATGCTTGGAAAATACGTTCAGGTGACATTTGGAGATGTATACGAAAAATGTGTAAGGCAAAAGTTTTAATCAGTAGTGATTCTATAGTACCTAAGAGTATTGAACACAATCATTCAAAATGTTATAAACCATTGAATGTTGAAAATTCTGATAAGGAAAAGTGTGAGAATTTATCTAAATCTTATCATGTGGAAACAAGTGATGATGATGATGATCATGGTCAATTAAACACTTTACAAGAAGAAAAAGAATACGATTTGGCTAAAAAATTATTTCATTTTAAAGAACCAGATAATGAAAGAACTTTTTGTAATAAGGTAACGAATACAGAAAAATCTGTTCGAAGCATAGGAGTAAATACCATCGAGTCATCATTTACTAGCAATAAGCCTACAAGAAATAAATTTAAAAAAACAAGTTACCTAAACAATAGTCAAAATAATTCATCTGAAGAAAATTTTAATATGGATGAACCTGACCAATCATTCAATAAAAATCAAAGTTCTAAAAGTTCTACAAATCAAAATTTTTTAAATATTTTCGTTCACAGTTCAACACCAACATGTAGAGATATCATTGATTCACCAATCGATTATGACAATTGGGATGATCCTAATATACTTGTTGAACGCCTGGGAGTATTAGTGGCTGAGAGAGAACTTGGATTTACTGGATATAATCATGAAATTAGGTTAATAATTGAAGAATTAAGGACAGCTGAGATTATATATTAAAAATAATGTGTTTTCTTTTAAAATGTTTAAAAATGATATTTCAATAAAGAAAAATATGTTCAACATATAAACTGTTTTATACTTATTTAACTTCCTTTAAGATAAGCAAAATTATTCTAAAATATTTTTAAATTTCTAATTTTATGTAGAGAATTATTTAAATTTTAAGGATTCAATAGGATTATAAAAATTTTGCTATATTTACATTTTGAGGTTATGTAAAAGATTTTTTAATTTCCAGGTTATGTTTAGTAAATAAAAATTATTTGATTATGGTTTATTTACAAGAGTTTTATTTGATTCTGAAATCTATGTAATTATAAATGAATGATTTTGCAAATAATTTTTATTTTCTTCATTAATAACGTTTATGAATTCCATGGAGTTATATTTTCCGCCATAATACTTTAGAGCTAGACTTTTTTCTTGAATTTTTGATACCATAAGCGTAAATATATGATTCCATCTTTTGAGAACATTTAGTATTCGTAAAGGTAAACATGTTTTCCCAAAATTGTTTAACGAGATAACAAGCTTTGTACAGAGATGAGTTTAAAGAGATTGCCAGCCCCGTGTTAAATTTTGTCCCCGTTTTTTCTACATCGCCGAAGCTGTCACGTGGTCGCACTGTCTCGCATCTTTCTTTTATATGCTTATTTTTGTCAGCCTTTCCTATCTCTCTGGCGATCTCTCTAAACTATTCTCTGCTTTGTATCACCTTCTAAATTTAATATATCGATATCATCAATAATATAGGTTTTTTTAATTTGCAATTCCGATAATTTCTTATACTCTGTCTGAAATGAAAATAAATAAAATGTATGAAATTTAAAAACTTAATTAATTTTATAAATAATAATAATATAATAACTAAAATTTTACCATTCTTTCGTCTTTTTTTTTATTCTTTTCCACTATATTTTTCTCTTTAAATATATCCAAATACAAGATGGTAATATCATTTTTATATGCCATAGCGTTACATTTAGGACATTTTCCATCAATACTATTAGTAGTTGCTGTAATAAAGTTAAACCATTTAACTAAGCAATTAAGTCCAAATAAATGACCACACTTTAAACAACAGATCCTATGTGTTCCAACATTCTTACACTTTTCTAAGCAAATAGGACAATTTTGTTTTTCAATATTAATTTCCCGTACATCATTTATGCATGTTTCATCTAGTTTTAGTTATTTACCTTAAAAAAAAAATTATTATTTATTACAAATAATTTTATCGATAAAAATATTAATTTATAGTTACATGGATTAGTTATTATTTTTTTTTTCTGGAAATGAATATTTAATAAAATTAAATATTTATTTTAAGAAATGAGAGTAGAGCTAGCTGCCGAGTCGCAGGGGGCAAGACGAAATGGAAAGTGCCATTTACTTGCCTCCGTATGTCATGCATAGAGGGCGTTTTTCTAAGGGTTTTCGCGCCTCTTTTAAAGCATAGAGTTGTAGAAATGCAACTCTGTGTTTTAAAGACGGAATTGTCAGCATGGCTCCTACAAAAAGTCGGGCCTTAGACCGCAATTGGCCTCCCAAACCCTAAAAATCCCTCAATCCCTTCATCAATCCTTTAATTCACCTTCTAATCCTGCAGTTTCACTGACAATTTATCCACATGCTTCCAGAACCTAGAGTTATTTTCCAATAAAGGAAAAAGCGGTATATATCTCTATGTATATATCGACTTCCGAGGAAATAAAAGCAAAATATGCGGTTCGGTAGCTGCTTGTGTTAATTGTTGGTGACCTCCGACATAACGTAAGGTTCAAGAGGTTAAACATAAAGCACATACACATAGTTACATGGATTAGTTTCTATGTCATCCTGTATCAAGAAAGCTTCTTGTGTTACATCATAATTACTTTGTTTACTGTAAATTTCATTATCATAATCATATGCAACCCATTCATCACCATCACTATCTTCATTAAAATAATAATCATCGTCATCATTATTGGCCTTATCTTCAAATTCATCTTTAAGTGCATCAATTTTCCAAATAACAATAGATTCTGTATAAAATAACTGTGAACCATCACAAATTAAACCAAGTCTCTTCCTGCTGTAAAGTTGCATTATGGATTCTGATTCTTTAAATTCGTTGCCTACTCTTGAAGTAAAGCTAAATTTAGTATAGTTTTTTGATTGTCCATCTGATAGTTGAATGTCTAGTCTTCCATCATTTTCCGTATCGCAAAATTTTAAATTTATTACATCATAATGTTTATCAACTCCCATGTTTTTTTTAGCTATTGCTTCATCTTTTTCATTAAAAAATATTGGTGATATGAAATCATTTTCTATAAAAACTAAAGAATTCTTGTGCGGTTTCCCAAAGCGTTTCAAATCTAGCAAACGTAGTCTTGATAGATCTATTAGACTCTGCAGTCTTTTTTTATCATTTTTTAATAATTTATAAATTTTATTTGATAAACAAAATAAACCAAATTTACTCAATTGTATAATTACTATACCACCATATTTAGTTTTAACTAATTTTATCTTCTCGACTTTATATTTTTTGTTTGGATCTATTTCGGAAAAATATCTAATATTGGCAATTAAGTTAACAATATCCATTTTTTATTCTAAAAACTAAAAATAAATTAACTTATTTTAAACGTATACATCATAAAATTTTAATACTTACATAAGCAAATAAAAAACAATAGATAAAAATTGTAGCAGAATGATTTTCAAAGGTATAAACTATAGAATTCTCATTTATTTTAAGATTGGAATGAACAACCACGGAGCAGAAGAATATTTTTATGTTGAAAGAAACAACATCAAAACTAAAATAACTGCTCTTGCTTTGGTACGAGTCTTATATTCTTAAATTCGATCTCCAGCGCACCAATCAGAGCTCACTATATACCCACTTAAAAGTGAAAACATACTGTTGCCTAGTAATCTCAGAAACCGGTTTTTAATAAACATTAAAAGACTAATATTTATTAAAATCTTAAGACTTGCACTACCTATTCGAGTTAAAAAAAAAATTAAACAAATAAAAATTTTAGGAACAAAAAAATCAAATATTTTATAAATATATAAGTTAAATAAAAATACCTATGATTGAATAGTTTAATTTTTAAATGATTTAAACAAAAAATGATTTAATCTTATTTATTAAATACACTCTTTTCAAAAAATAAGCTTTTGAATTGAATATACTTTAAACAGTTCGTAAATTTTCGGTAATCATCGACAAACTTCGTAATTTTACTATAGTTTCTGTAAATTTACTATAGTTTCTGATGTTATTTAATATGTTAGATTTCAAATAAAATGTTTAGTTTGTATAGAACCGTTGGTTATTCAACATGAATCAAAAAGCTTTATTGTTAGAGCAAATTGCCGAGTTAAGAAAATCCATACGTCGCAAAAGCTTAGCTTACAAACTAGGTAAACAGGTTGCTGAAGATGTATTGAAAGAAAATCTCAAACCTATAACAGAACCTTTAGAAAAAATGTTGGGAAAATGGTCAGAAATAGATAATAATTCAGGAAAAAGACGTATTCAGGATGATACCTACGAATATGATATTAAAAAAAATAAGAAAATGAAAAACAATACTTCATCATTGTACAATGATAATTTTAAATCAGCGCTAGATGATGATGATGATGATGAAACGGATGATGAAGATGACACTGTTATCGATAGAAATAATGATTATATGGATGATGATAATGATGAGACACCTAATGTATCAAAGAATTATTCAATCCTAGAAGCTAGCACACCAAAAATATCAAAAGCTAAGAAATACTTGCAAATGCTTTTAAAAAATGAAGACCGAAATTTGGATACAAAGACTGGAATACGGTACTTACAAAATGGAGCATACATGGTGGGAGATACTGAAGCCTATTTTGATGACAAGAATAACATAAATTTGGATGATGATAAATATTTTCTGACTGATGGAATGATTGAGCTTTTATTTAAGAAGTTACCAGGTCCAAATATAACAGAGCAGGATCAAGCAAATTATATAAAAATTCTGAAAACAACTAATGCTTACAAGAAGAGATATAAGCCAAATGCATCTTTTCGAGACGATAAAACGGAAAAAAGTGCATGGATAAACAGAATGTTAAATACTTCTGGACAAGGATTGTCACAAATATGTTTGAAAAGAAGGTAACAAAGGATGTTAGGGATGATTCTAAAAAGTTAGATGACCGCTTGAAATTGTTAGTAACTAAGAGAGAAGCTGAAATTACTAATTATGAAAATGAAATTAAATCCATCATTGACAAATATAGACAAACTAAAGTTAAATTTTAAGAATATTATTTGTAATTTAACATATACATGTTTGGTTATTGATATAAACATTAAAAAAAAAAATTTATAAAAATATTGTAATAAATTTTATAAAAAATAATGTGTAAAGTAATGTATAAAATAAGATTTATAATAAAAAATTATGCATTTATCTAGAAGTAATGTTTTTTAATTTCTTAAAAAATACTAAATTATTATTATTATTTAGTTGATATAATTTAAATTGTACAAAAAAGAATTCTGAGATAGGTGAAATTTGGATTTTTTTTATTTTTGCATTCAAGCATGTACATATTTTCAAAGTATTCTGGATAAATAACCTTAAATTTTCTGAAACTTTTTTTTCAAAAATTTCACTCAAACAAATTTTAAAAAATTTTATTTAAGTCTTATAAAGTACTAAAAAATAATAGTTAATTTAAAAAAAATTATTAATATTCAGTGTAGAGTGCAGAAAAGCAAGCAAAATAAACCTCAAGTCAAGGTTCAAAATATTATTTTTTTGTTGTAAATGTGTTAATGCATTTTACACAAAAAGTTTCTGGTTAAATAGACTTTGCGTATCTTTTAACCATCAAAATTTTAGCTAACGAGCTATTAACTATTAAATATTTGAGGTTATGTTAGAGAATTTTATATATTTTGATATTATATACCTTGAATTTTAAGGTTATGTTTAGTAAAAAACATATTATTTGGTGCATAGAAAATAATTAATATATTATAATGAAGATATAGTCTTAAAATTTTAATAAATATAAAAAAATATAAAATAAATAACTAATATTAAAAAATTATAGTTTTATTTATAAAACTATAAAATTTTTATGGAAGCTATAAAATATAACACTAGAGGGCGTCTTATTTTTTTCTCTCGCAAGTGATAAATTTAACCTTTGATCCGTATATAAGGAAAAAATTTATATTACATATATTTATAGTATATGAGTGCATGTATCTGTTAATATGTATATATAGTAAATTAAGAATAATAGATACGTGCACTCATATACTATTTTATTATTATACTTAAAAATATTTTTTATTATTAATATATTATAATTATCTACATGTTAAGATACCTAAGCAAGCTCAGGTAACTTAACATGTACATAATATTAGACTCATAAAAATAGATATATATTTGCTAAATAATCTAGTTATATTGAATATAAAAACTTACCTACATTGTGCTATTTCATAACCACAATCGTGAATTTACACAAGCACGCACGCATGCACGCAAAACACGTGCAGTTGCACGGTCAAGGACACCCACAGCCATCTTGGATTACACACACACTCGCACCCTCGTGTAGTTGCACGGTCAAGGACATCCCACGGACCTCCCACGTGACCTTCCCCCGCCCTTTTTCCCAGGATCCGCCTTACCTATCTACTAATATCTCAAAAATTACGATAGCTGAGCAAAAAATCTATGGCCTATGTCACCTGCAGACTTTTTTAATTTAACACCGGTTTCATGCCTATTCGTTCGGCGGTTCTTGAGTAATGAGGGTATATATAGACAGACAGACGAACAAATAAATTTTCAAATATATATAGTATTAAGGCGACTGTTCCGGGTCAAAAAAATTTTTTTGTCAATTTTTATTTTTTATATAAATGTGTTTACTAACTCTTTAAGAATGCCCAAAAAAATTTGTAAGTCTGAATTCCCTCACAAACAAAGTTATTCATATTTTTTTATCGCTTCGCGGGGGTCACTCTACACAAACCACAAACTTTAAACGCGTTTATCTCAAAACGGGTTTTTTGAAAACTGCGGGCAATCGATGGATTTAAATTTTTTTTTTTTTTGGCAAGCTTAATACATTTCATAAGTAGTATGCGATGTATCACAAATAATAAAAATAATAAAAATAATATCATAAAAAATGTACAACTTTTTTCTGAAAAATATTTTATATATTATAGGTAAATTTTATATATATATATTTTTGTATTAATAATTTTTTTAATCTTTTTTTATACATGTAAACATATTTTTTACAGTTATTGATAAGGCCTGTAATTAAAACAGGCGAAACGTATAACTTAATAATAAAAAAAATCAATTTTTTAAAGATTAGTTAAATAAATTTATTTCAACCCAGTACTGGTCAATTAATGCTACAAAATCGTTTTAATACATTTCCTCTGCGCCATCGGCTTCCGATTTTTCATTTATTATTGAAAATGATAAATTTTCTTCAGTTTTCATAAAAAAAGCCCATTTTTCGAACAAAAATTTTAAAATCCGATAAAAAATTTTTAAAACAAAATTTCAAAAAAAGGGCGACGATAGCGCAGAGAGCAAGTTATCTAAATTAACCCTTTTTTTTTTTTTTTTTTTTTTTTTGGTGAAACAGAATGGAGTTACATCGCCCGCAGCTAGTGTACTTTTTTTTAGACATTTTTTCCAAACGCCATCTGTGGGCAGAGCTTAATTTAAAATTAAAAAAAAATTTTTTTTTTGTTAAATGAAATACTTAATTAAAATAATTTAAAAAAAATTTTGTCAATATCTTTTATACTTATTTCAAAATCCACTTTACAAAATTACTCCAAAAAACGCCTCTGACCCTGAACAGTCGCCTTAAGAATGATATATAAATTTTTTTACCAGGTTCGAAAATATTTTATTAAATTTTAAAGATACCTTCGTTTTGAATAAAAGTTTCAGAGAATACGTCAAAATTCGTGCCAAATCGAATACAACAAAGTGTGATAAAAAAATTTTTCGATAGTCTCGAGATATTTCAATTTTTGTTAAAAATTTAAAAAAATTTTATCAAGTTCAAAAATAATAAAAATTAAATATCTCAAAAACTGCGATAGCTGAGCAGAAAATCTATGGCCTATGTCACCCGCAGACTTTTTTTCTTTATTTTGACACCGGTTTGATGCCAATCGGTTCGGCGGTTCTTGCGTCATTAGGGTACAAACAAACACACAAACAAACAAAAGAACAAACAAACAAATACATTTTCAAATATATATAGTATTAAGATATAGTATCAAAATATGTATACATAGATGGTTCTAGAATTGACTAAATCAAGGAATACCAATAGTGACATTAAAATTTTTCAGATATTTCACTTTTTAACCAAATTTTTAAAAAATTTAATTTTCCCTGAAAATAGTAAAAAAATTTTTATTTTAACTTTATTTTATCATCGGTTTTATCTAATTTCGTTCATTGGACACAGGTACACAAATAAATTATTAAAAAGACCATAATAAATAAAAAAATGAAAAAAATTTTTTTTACCAATTCCAAAAATATTTTATAAAATTATAAAGATACCTCCGTTTTGAATAAAACTTTAGGAGAATACGTAAAAATTGATACCTAATCGAATACTTCAAACTTGTGACCAAAAAATTTATTTGCCGATAGTCTCGAGATATTTCAATTTTTTTTTTAATTTTAAAAAATTTTATCAAGTTCAAAATTACTGAAAATGAAATATCTCAAAAACTACGAGAGCTGAGCAGAAAATTTATAGCCTATGTCAAATTTTGGCCCCAAGTCATTTCGATGCCTCTGACATACTTATACTGAAGATGTGTGTATTAGTATGTATGTTCGAGAAACTGTACAGAGCAAATTTTAAACATAACTCGATGAATCAAAACAAAAAAATGGGTTCGAAATTTGTTATTTGATGTCTAGATTTACCTCCTCCAGTTTGACTAAATTTCATTAAGTTGTTGTTGAGTTGTCACAAAAAAAAATCAATTTCCGATACCAATAAATGAACTAAAAATAGTAAATACCTGGAACACCTCGATGAATCAAAAAAAAAATTTGGTTCAAAATTTGTTTTATAGTATTTAGTTGTGCTTTCTCCGACTCGGCTTAATTTCATTCTGCTGTTGTATATTAATCACAAAAACACTGATTTCTGATGCCAAAAAATGAACTTAAAAACCTTTTAAAAAAGCAAATATCAGGAACAACTAGACGAATAAAAATAAAATTTGGTACAAAATTTTTTTAATTATATCTACTTAATGCTCCCTCCAGTTTGACTGAATTTCATTCGGTTGTAGCTGAATAATCACAAAAATAGTGGTTTTATATATCTAATAATGAAGGAAAAAATGCTAAAAGTAGAATTCTTTTTATTTCTAAATTATTCGAAGAGTGTCTAATGACCTTTTCTCAATAAAAAAAATTGATTTCCGTTAAATTTATCAATATCTCCAAAAATTTCAACCATTCAATCATAATTTTTATTAACCTTGGGCCCGCAAAACCTAGAAAACCAATAAATTTTGCAGTTGAAAACTTTTAGCGAAATAAAGAAAAATACCACAAATCTGTGAAATAAGGAAATATGTTTATAAAATAATATTTTATTAATAATAATCTAATGATTTACACACTTAAAATATTAAAATATTACTTGGAAGGATAACTTATCAATTGTAGTTTGCAGGCATCATTTTTATCATCATTTGTTGAATAGTATTGCCATAAACATAATTCTAATGCTGAAAGAAATCAAAACAAAGAAATTACATTCTTTACATTCATTTTAAAAAATATTAAAAATTTTTATACTTATCTGAATAAATCTTTTGTTTGTTTAACTGCCCACCAAAAATTGGAAATAAACTTGGAAAAATAATAACAAATTTATAAACACAGTCAATAATTTAGCAGACGAGTAAGCCTAATTAATTTAAAACAACTTTTTAAACTTTTTCTATTATTTTTTTAAAATCGTGGATAAAAATAATAAATTGTCATATATCAATTTGTAAATTAGTGGTTAATTATTATTTTTATGCAAAATTTTAAAAAAGATGACATGATAAGTTCTTTTAAGTAACATACTCAAATTTAAACTAATACTTGTTTTTGAGCAGTATGTGCTTTTAATTACCTTACAATATGCATGCAGTATGCATTGCTGTTAAAAAATTTATTATATTTTCTCAGATAAAAATTAATATCTTAAGGCACACAAGCAGAATTTGATTTATAGGTATAATTAAAAAAATTTTAATATATTCGTTTTAAAGAAAATGGGAAATTAAAATTTAGCTTTGATTTTTTTCAGGATTACGAAAGACTAATATGCATTAACTTCAAATATTTTAATCAAATTTAAAAACTTAAAGTATAGGTTTGTTCTTTTTGTCCCTAATCCCCAAACCCGGGTTAAAACTAGAGTATAAAAAACCCGCGCTTATTCAAAATATAAAATTAATATTTTAATTGAAAAAAAAAGAAATGTTAAATAAATATAAAAAATTATTTAAAAATTAATATTATATATTTTTATTAATCATAAATTTTTAATTGATTAAAAATTTCGTTTTCGAATTGACACGAGCATAAACAATGCCTTTACATAACCTCTAAAAAAAAATTCATCAGTAATAGATTTAATCTTAAGAATGAGTTATCATCAAATTTGAGATAAAATTTATTAAAATTTCGCGTTTTATAAATAAAATAAAATATTTAAATTGATAGGATTTTTATCAAGCAAAAGAAATGTCAACTAATTATTTTTATTATTGTAAAATGTGTCAACAAATTTTTGTGGACACCAATATATTATAGAATCATGGATGCAATATTGGATCTAGTGATAATAAAGAAAATTATTTTATTCATTGTAAGTGCTTTTTTGTAATTATAATCAAAGTAAATTATAAAATTTATAAAATTTATAAAATTCACATTTTTATTTCAGATGACACTCAGGATTTGAACAAAACAGAATGCAAAAATTTATATTACATAGTTCTTACCCCAAATTGTCTTCCTGATGATTTGGTTCCAAGTGAAAATAATGACATTATTGTCATTGATGATGGCAATTCAGATGCATACGTATTAGAAGATAATACATTAAGTCTTCCGTTTAATAATCTTTCTGCGAATGCTCCAACAAATTGTAAATGGCCAGAAAATGCAACCAAATTATTGCTCGAAACTTACAAAATCTTATACCCCCAAAGTATGAAGAAAAAAAGGTGCTTGAGAAAATTCAATTAGAAATGGAAAAGGAAAATCATTTTTATACAGTATCACAAATTGACTATAAGCTTAAAAATTTAGAAAAGTCTTTTAAAAATAAATTATTGAATAAAAAAAGCACAGGAAGAGGAAGATTAGATATACCATTTGAACAGTAAGTATAGCATACATACATTTATTTAAAAGAAATTAAGTTTCTAATTATTTTTGTAACGATTTTTAGACAATTATATGATATACATTCTAAAAACCATGCCATATTCCCTGAGAACATAATTGGACCAAATTTTGCTCATCAGAATAATAAAGAAACCAACATCAGTTTGAAAAGTTTAACTACAAATGTTAAGCCTTTAGATCTTAGTCATGAAAATAAAAATAAAAATAAAAATAATTCAAGCTTTGACATTAAACAGAATAAGTAAATAATTTATCCGTACTAAATTTATAATTATCCCAAATATGCAAATTAACAATTTTTTTATTGTCCATTATAGGTTTAATATCACATCTCCTGAGCAACAAAGCATAACGCAGACAAGTACTAGCACCATGGAAGTTGTTAGTACTTGCAATCAACAAAAGTAAGAAAAAATATATCAGAAATATTTAAAATTGTTATAGTTTTTATTACAATATATAAACTTAAATAAAATTTATGATTTTCAGTTTGGATGGAAATCCAAAATGCCTTGATCAGAAAATGATTTTCACTCCAGCCACTAATATGAAAAGAAATAAATTAAGACTTAGAAAATCGCAAGCTGATGTTAGAAATGAAAGATATGAAAAGTTATTCAAGCAAAGAGAAGAGTATTTAGATTTAAAAAAAAGGCAGTTACAAAACAAAGAAGATAGAAGCAAGCAAAGGGATACTTTTTTAAAAATGAAAGAATTGGAATTAAAGTTGAAGTTAGAGGAATAAAAATTCAAGTATCCCGATTCTCAGCTACAAATAGATGATAAGAAACTAGTAAAATAATTAAATTTATATTTACATATCAAAATTTTTCAAAAAGTTAATTTTGAAATATATTGCATTGTATCCCTTTTTGAAATATTACATTAACACTTATAATATTATATGTAAATTAAAAAAAAAAAAAATAAATATTTATTACTAAATATATTTATTAAGATATGGTATGTAAATTATAATTAATTTTATAAGAGCTTTTTTATGATATTTTTAATTAACTAAATGAAAACATGTTTATTTTAATTTATTTATTGATCCTTCTTTTTACAACTTGTTTTTGTATAATAATTAGACGACTATTTTCAGGAATAAATTCCCATCATCAGGTCTGTATTATGATTAAATTAAATTTATTTAAGACATTTGAATATGATATTGTAACTTTAGATTATGTCTGTATAGACTCACAATTATTTTATGACTAAATGAAAAAATTTTTTGAATATTTATTTTGTGTACATATGAAGATTTTATATTATGAAGATTTTTAAATTATTTCTAGTTTTATAATGTGATAAAAAATTTTAAAAATTTTTATAAGAGTTTGAAATCACATCTGTTTTTTCTAATGTACATTAACTCCCTAGGAGGAAGTTAATATATAAAATATGTTTTTTGATTCGTTTCTTCTATTTCATTTCTTTTTATTTTTTATTTTTTATTTTTGCTTTTTCTAGTTTTTTATTATATAATATGTTTTTTTATTATTTTATCAAATAATACGTTTTTTTTATTTAGTAACTTATCATTAATTAATTTATTTGCATTTATTTGTGTATTTTTATAAATTTCAAATTCCTCTAGTGTATCCAAAATTTTACCTTTATTGCAAAAGTGTATCGGTTTTAAATTTTTATGTATATTGTTAATTTTGTCGTCTGTGTAGTCATGGTTATTACTAATTAAATGTAATCCGTATTTGGTGTTTACTTTTTCTAATTGTTGTGTAGTATTTATATTTTGTGTTTTTGGTATATGGTCATTAAATCTTTTTCTGAAGCTGCGTCCCGTTTGCCCTATGTATATTTTATCGCACGAGTCACATGATATTTTATATACACCGGTTCTATCAAGAAAATTGTTATTTGTGTGATTTTTCTTTTTGATATGTTTTTCTAATTGATTATCCGTTTTGAACCCTATATTATACCCATATTTTTTTACTGCATTTTTTAGAATACTTGGCAATTTCGTTGTGTATTTTGAACTTAAATATTTATTGTTGTAAGCTTTATTATTAAATGCATTACTTTTCTTGTTTTTATGTTTTTTAATTAATTTGTTTATAATTTCTATATTATAATCGTTATTTTTCGCGATTTGTTTAATTATTGCTATTTCCGTATTAAAATCTTCTGTTACCAAAAAATAAGTATTATATATATTATTAATATATGGATTTAATTTAATAATTTATTATTGGATGACTTATTGTATAGTGGCTAAAATTATTTGTGATTAGTAGTCAAAAATTTAAATAAATAATATATGTTAATAATTAACCAGATAGAAAAATAATGCATTGATTCTAAATAAAATTTAGATAATTAATATTAAAATCCAAAATTCTGTTTGATAATACTTATTATCTTTTTTAAATTTAATAAATGTTTTAGTTGAAAAATAAAAATTTATTTTATTATAAAATACATTATACATTTTCAAAAACCTTAATTTATTTTATAAATTATTATTACTAAACTACATATCGCTAAGAATTTTCATTCGAAGATTTTTTCCAGATAAAGTATCTTCTAGACAAATGTCCTCTTCGCAAGAATTACAAAAGTTAGAAGGTAAAGGATCAAAATAGTCATTGTCTGCTATAAATGAATCATCTAACCCTTCTTTAATGCACATGTTGTAAAGAACACAAGTTGATCGAATTATTTTTAAGCGCCTCATACCAGTTACTAGTTTTGTGTGAAAAAGCAGTCGAAACCTTTGTTTCCAGATTCCAATTGTATGCTCTATATCTACTCGACAGGAACTAAGGGTTTCGTTAAAGTGTTTTTGGTAATAATTTAAGCATCCATTATCCCTAAAAGGAGTCAATAATTTAGTTGAGCAGGGGTAAGCACTATCCCCTAAAAAATAGCCATTTCCTTCAAGATTAGATAATCTTTCATGAAAAGGGGAATTAGCATACACCCAAGCATCATAAGATGAACCTGGGTAACCCCCAAAAAAATCTATTATTTCATTTTTGTGATTACATACAATCTGGAATTGAATCCAGTAAAAATCTTTCCTATTATAGTATTTCTTGTAATTTTCAACAGTTGGTTTATCAATTTTCAGATGGGTGCCATCTACACATCCATATACATTTCGAAAACCTTTTTTTTGTAAATAAAATTGTTTTGTTTCTTCCAGTTCATTTTGTGAAGGCCACTTTATGTATTCCGGAGCAAGACCTCCAAGGAAATCAGATATTCTGGTTAAGACGTTGTAAAGAGCACTTAAAGTCAAATCAAACCTATCAGCTACATCTGGATAAGTAGACACTTGATGACCAACAAACCATAAAAAAGCATAAACATGTTTTTCTGGTGATATAGGTACCCTTCCTCTACCTAAAATACATGAAATAAATGTTTCTTGTATAACAAATTTACTTTTTTATCTAATATAATTATTTTTATATAAATTATTTATTAAAAAATAATTCCTTCACTTACTCTCTAGATCTAAATAGTGCCTACTTTGGGCAAAACGTATTATAATGCTAATTGCCAAATTTCTAGTCAATCTAAAGTGATGTTGAAACTCATGATCTGAATACGCCAAGATTGTTCTTTCGCAGTAGTTTTCAATGCATACTCTGGATTTTTCATATGGAATATCTTAAGAATCCCAATCAGAAGAGTTATCATAAAAAAATAAATCAGAAGCATCACTGTCAGAGGATTCTGAAGATGCAGAATCAATAAAAGATAGCTCTATGTCATCTTCCTCCATGCCCTAGAATTAATTAGAATGTTTTATTTTTCTATAAGCAATAAATATACAAATTGCTAAGTTCCAAAATCTTTAACTTTCAAAATGTTTATTTTACTAAAATTTTTTAATAAAGATTTTGTACATGATTTTGTATACATTGTACACTTTTATTTTTAGGTTAAATTTTATTAATTATTATAATAATCAAAGTTTTATACTTGCTTTTGTAATATATATTAAAAATAACTAAATAATTATTAATATAATTTTATTAAAATTATTAAATAATTACGTTTACGTTGTTAAAACACAATATTGATAATATTTTTTCTTGAATTTCCCTCCTTGAAAAAAGAACGCGCGTTCTTTTTATGCAACTCTAGTTTTAACCCGGGTTTGGGGTTTAGGGACAACCTTATATTTTATATTTTCTGAGCATACTTTAGTAAATTAATAAAAAGGAAAGTTTGTACTAGTATTATTATTCAGTAATCTTTAGGAAACTCCATCTTATTATGGAGAAAAATAAATAAGAATAATCTAAGCCCTATTATTTTTATTAATGCAGAAAACAAATTTTTTTTTAAGTTTTAAATATTTTTATTGCCGGGCAATAGAAAACTTTTTCAAATCATTATTTATGAATACTTTGAATAGTATGTACATAACATACAATAGTTTTCAATTTATTAGGGTGTGGATTCCATCAAGGTTATTAAAGAGAAAATACTCAATAAATATGTGATCGTGCCTGAAATAAAAAAGTCTTAGCTTTTTTATAATTCTTTGTGATTTTTTTTTAAGTCGAGCTCATGATTCAGAGTTACAACTGGTTAAGACCGAGAAAATTAAAATTTTAAAACTGAAAAAGATGTCTCTGCAATCACTTTGTAACTAAAAATACTTATTACCGAAATGTTAAAACAAGTTTTTTTTGTATTTAGTTTAATCCTTTAATTAAAGAGAAATCTTAAGAATACCAATTAGGTTTTTTTATGTAAAGGACTTCCGACATCTATTTTACTCCATAGTGATATTTTTGAGGTTTTTTCATGTAACCGACATCCATTTTAATCTATAAAAAATTTTTGCAGTTTTTTCATATTGTAAACAGCCGATACAAACTTTACTAAAAACTAAATTTTTTTGAATTTTTTATATAAAAGATTTTTTTTTATATACAAGATAGCCAAGATCTATTTTCCAGAGTAAAATTTTTTGGTTTTTTTCATATATAAAACAGCTGACAATACAGATTTAAATTTTTACTGTTTTTTCATATTCTACACTGAAACTTTCTGTCATTGGCGCTAGCGGTTACTAAAATTCAGTAACCGTGAATCGTTGTTACAACCCAAAATATTTTATACAGCAGCAGATTACATTTTAGCAAACATTGTAAATAAGTGATAAAACTTAGCAAAAAGCGTTTTAATAAATAAATTAATTGATTAATTAATGTAATATATTTATTTTATATTAAAATATTAATAATTTTTTAATAATTTTTTTCTTTAACTTTAACTTTACTAAAAAGTGAATTTTTTTTTAATTTTTAGTCTTTTCTTATACCAGACAGTCGAGATCTATTTTGATCCAGAATGAAATTTTTTGGGTTTTTCCATATATAAAACAGTCAACGATATAGATTGAAATTTTTGCAGTTTTTTCATATTGTAGACAGCCGAGATGAAAAATACTCTTGAGCGAAGTTTTTCATGTATAAAACAGCCGACAACAGATTAAAATTTTTGTAGTTTTTTCATATTGTTGTCTAGCGATATGAATTTTACTCGCAAATGAAATTTTTTGTTTTTTTTTTCATAATGAAAAATACTGACATGAATTTTATTCGTAACTCAAATTTTTTGGTTTTTTTCGTATTGTAGACAGTCGAAATGAATTTTAATTTAGTAAATCTTCAAATTTTTTTTACGATCCTCACTTAAAATTTAATATTTCTTTGGGATTTTATTGATCAATAATGGAACCAAATTTTTAATTACCAATAAAAAACAATTTTTATTGTATCAAATGAGCAAAAGTTATTGTACTGATACAATATAAATTGTTTTTTATTAGTAATTAAAAATTTGGTTCCATTATTGATCAATAAAATCCCAAAGAAATATTAAATTTTGATTTAGAATTTTAGATTGAAATTTTTGCAATTTTATCATATTGTAGACTTGAATATTTTTTTGGTTTCTTCACATCCAAGACAGCCGATATCAATTTTACTGTAGAGTGGAATTTTTTGATTATTTCATATACAAAATTACCACGATAAATTTTACTACACATGAGAAAAATTTTACTCGAACGGGAAAATTTGAGGACTTTTTAATATTATAGACATCCGAGATGAAAATCACTTTATTGTAAAATTTTTGCAGTATTTTCCTAATTTTACTCCGGGGTGAAATTTTTTAGTTTTATTATACAAGATTATACAAGACAGCCAAGATCAATTTTACTCCATAATGAAATTTCAGCAGTTTTTTCATATTGTAGACAGCCGAGATGAAAAATACTCTCGAGTGAATTTTTTTTTGCTTATTCATATACAAGCACGGGAGTCAAAAATGAATGTAAATAAAAAAAAAAATGACGTCCCATAATTTTTTTGCACCAACGTGTTCGTTTATGCATATAAAGTCCGAAAATAAGGCGTTTTAAATCCTAAGGCAGAGTCTTTAATGGATCCGTATGGCATTTGCACGCGGCGCAGCGCATATTAGATGCATATAAATACATATGGTGTGAAAACACACCTTTAATATTATATCTTGAATATATATTGTAAGAAAGAGAGAGTAACTACGCGTTCACTCGACCTCCGGTCAGAGTGCGTCTAACCGTCGTCCTATACGGTTCTATTCAATAAACGCACATCATCAAAATTAGTATTTTTATAATTATTTAAATCTACCTTTCACCATCCATTAAAAGTATCCTAAATTAATATACAGTCCACAATATTTGGATGGCCCTGCATAATCTACACCTGTTAGACGAAATGGTTTGTCGGGTTTTTCGACTCTAGAATAAGGTAGAATGCCCATTTTTTGCACAGACGTTGTGCCGCGATATCTAATGCAATCTAAGCATTTATACATAATTGATTTAACTAGACTTCGTCCCTTAATGATCCAAAACTCCTGCCTTACTGTTGAAAGAGTTAAGCGTATACCACCATGAAGTACTTTATGATGAAAATACTCTACCAGTAATTTAGAAAGTCTTGAATCATAGGGGAGAATTAAAGGATGTTGTTGCTCATAACTAAGCAAAGAGAAATGAATTCTACCGCCTAACCTCAACAAACCATTGTCTAAAAAGGGGTCCAATTTAATTAACCTCGACTTAGTAAATTTGCAGTTGTTATTAAGTAAATTAATTTCTTTTTTGAAATAAGACATTTGGACTATATATACCCATAGTAATTTAGCCCTATTTAATTCAAAATAATTGACAAAAGGTAAACAAGTTTTTTTATTTATATCGAACCAATTGCAATTAAGTAATTTTGATTTTTTAATGAAATTATTCTTTAATTTAGACAAAACATTACATACAAAACGCAATACATAAGACGTGACTCTAAATAATTTACGAACATTTGAAAATTTATTTAACAAATCCCAAGTTTTAATTAATTTATTTTTTTGTTTTTGTTGAGTAACCGAACAACCCAAGGTCGCGAGAGAACTTGTATGAAAATTATTGTTATCGCGAATAAATTTAAAATCACCTTGGATTTCTGCGTTACCTTCCCACCACAAATTAAAGCTAATTAATTGCTCAGGAGGGATACCTCTGGAAACACAATCAGCTGAGTTCTCCTTTGACCGAACATGACTCCAAAATGCAGTAGGCACTAAAGAATGTATTTGAGAACATTTATTTGCTATAAAAATTGGCCATTTTGAAGGATGCTCTTTGAGCCAAAAGAGAACGTCAATTGAATCAGTAAACAAGTATATATTGACAGAAGGCAATCTCAATGACTTTAAGACCTTAACGGTTAATTTAGACAACAGGAAAGCAGCGCTAAGTTCTAATTTAGGTATAGTTAACAATGGTTTGATAGGGGATACTTTTGACTTCCCTTGTAGTAAGCGTATCGTACTTTGACCATTAACTGTAATCTTTAGATAGACACAGGCTGCGTACGCTATTTTTGACGCGTCTGCAAAACCGAAAATCTCATACTTTGCGTCTGTAATATAACCTAGCCATCTAGGTACTTTTAATTTATTTAAAACAGGCAAGCCGTTGTACCAATCTAAAAACTCAGTTTTCAAGTCATCAGGTAAGACATCTTCCCATTGTAACTTTGCAAGCCACATTTTCTGTATAATGACTTTAGCAGTTATCATAACTGGGGCTAACCAGCCTAAAGGATCAAAAAGTTTGGAAATGCTAGAAACGACCATTCGCTTGGTAATGGGTTTTTTAAATTCATCTAATCTAATTTTAAAAGAAAAGTAATCCTCAGAGGGATTATAGCATACACCCAATAACGAGAAACAGTCATTTGTAGCGTCAGAATCAGCTAAATCAGATGGGGGAAAATTTAATAATAGTTTGTCATTAGCAATCCATTTATGCAAACTAAAACCTGCTGTTTTGCAGATATTTATTAATTCATTTTGCTTTTTTAAAGCTTCAGGTAATGAATGACCACCCGACAGTGTGTCATCCATGTAGGTTTCAGAAGTTAAGATAGGGGCAGCGAGAGGATATTTATCTCCTTCATCAAGGGCTAATTGCCTCATTACCCTATTAGCTAAGAAGGGGCTGCTTATTACACCATACGTCACCGTATTTAGCGAATAAGGTGAAATTTCATCAGTCGGTTTAAAGCGCCAAAGGATTTGTTGAAATTTGCGATCATCTTCATGTATTAATATTTGACGGAACATCTGTTTGATGTCAGATACAAATACATAACGATATTTCATCCAGTGAAGTAACAGTTCTGCCAGGTCTGGTAATAAATTTGCACCAGTATGTAAAATATCATTTAAAGAAAGATTATTGAAATCTCTAGCAGAAGCGTTAAATACTGTTCTTAATTTTTTGAGTAAACTATTCTTTTTTAAGATTCCATGGTGGGGAATAAAATAACAAAATAAAAACATTAAAAAGACAGTAGTTTTTGACATATGACCAGTTTCGCTATAGTCTGCCATAAAATCTGTATAAAGCTTATGAAAGGATGGGTCGCTTACGAAGCGCTTCTCCATTCTTAAAAGCACATTTTTTGCTAAGGCATACGAACCAGGAAACTGTAAATTGTCAATATCAGTAATTTTGAATGGGAGCCTGACTACATATCTACCATCCGCATTTCTGAAATGAGTATTTTTGAAATGGGTTTCGCACTCTTGCTCATCCGGATTAAGCATACGAGACGACGAATCCAAAATTTCCTCCTGTCTCCAGAAACGCTCCAAATCGAAAGAAAGTGAAGATTCGGGCTCATCACAAACAGAAAGACAACAATTTGATCCTATGCCAGCGTTACCAGAAATAACGTAACCTAATTTTGTCTTTGTAGCAATAGGATCATTAAGAGCACCTCGTCTCACATCGTCCTCGACTATGGCGGCGTGGACTGAAGTGCTGAGTAAAATTTCAATTTAACCCCGCCTGCAAAATCCTGGATCAGCAAGAGTTAAACCTAAGATATGATCAAGGTTCTCAGTTTCAGGACTGGCCGTAGGTGCATAAGAAGAAATTTTTGGTATAACGTATGCTTGAATTTCCAAGCAGAAATCTGACATAAAACGAGGCTTTAATTGAAATTGAACAATTTTTTTGCACGTGTAATCAGTTTTACCGCCTATGCCTGAAACAGGTCTTTTTGCAGGGGCATAACTACTACACAGTTTTTTAAATAAAGACTGGCTTATGAAAGACGCCTGTGAAGCTTGATCGACTAAAGCTCTAGCATGCACTTCATAGCCATTTTCATTTATTAATTTGACTACTGCTGTTGATAATAATGTTTGAGAAGGAGTGTCACATAATTTAATTTAGGTAACAAGAGAGCTAGTTGAGGTACTTGCTTCAGTTTCAGAAGGATTAGCATTGTTTGTATTGTGAGTTAAGTTTTGTGTTGAATTCAGACTGGAATTATTAGTATTTTGAGGCCTTTGTCTTTGAAACCTACTAACATAATTATCATCATGCAAAGATGTATGATGTTTCTTTTTACATATATTGCACAGTTCTTTAGATGTGCATTTTGTATAAAGGTGGTTGCCAAGGCAATTACAACACCTTGGTATTGATTTTATAAAATCATACCTTTTGGCAGGTGTTAATTTCTTGTAATTACTGCAATTATTAATTTTATGGTTTCCTTTACACATTAGACATTCAATTTTATTATTATTATTGTTTTTAGAATTTACTTGGGTATGAAATACCTTGACTTGAGGTTGAGTAACGACATTTGTATTTTTAGATTTATTCTGATTTGAGCTATTAATATTGAAATGTGAGCTTGATTGATTATTTTTTTTGGCAAAATTGTTTTCCTCAATAGATTCTAACATTCCAATCTGAGATTCTAAAAATTGTAGTAATATTTTAAAAGTTGGAGGTTCTGTATTGAAATTAACATGAGAATTTACAGTGTTGTTATCAGTTGTAGAAAGTGTGTTTTGAGTATGATTAGACAATGATAAGTTGCACAGGTAAAGTTCCCATTGCCTTTTGGTGTCAGTGTCAAATAATGAAATGGTATGAAAAATTAACCAATCATCCCACGTATCAACAGGGCGACCTAAGACTTTTAGTGCAGCTAAAGGGGTTTTTAAGTTTACTAAGATTTTTTTTAAATCTACTGCGCTCGCTGTAACCATAGGAGGTATCGCAAAAATAGCTGCAACATGAGAGTTGATTAAACGCTTTTTATTTTCATACCGCATTTTTAATGTCTCCCAAACCAAAGGAAAATTTTCATCAGTCAGAGCAAAGCTGCTGACTAAATCTGACGCATCTCCTTTTAAATGGGCCCTAAGATGACGCAATTTAGTTATGTTGGGAATACGAGGTTTGGATACTACTGTTGAATTGAATACATCACGGAAAGATTCCCAATCCTTAAAGTCTCCACTGAAGTCTGGAAGATCAAGACGAGGTAATCGTTCCAGGTCTTCAGGGTTATGGGATACGGTTTGGACAATTTGTGGGTTTGGTGTATGGTCATCAGTGTGAGGATGACTATCCAAGTAAGTTTGAAACAGACTAAGGTTGACTAAGTGTTGTTCATCCACTTCGTCATAAATTTTATCCAAAAAATAAGAATGAGTTGTCATTAAGGTTTCTAAATCCTTGGCATTAAATATTAGATGATGGTTACTTTCAAATCTTTGCCAATTTTTTATTAGGGCAGTCATTCTCACTCTACATGACGACACACTTTTTTCAGGGTCTTCATCAAAGACCTGAAAGGCTTTTTTAATTTTTGGTATGAGGGAGGTTTGCTCCAAGATTGTATTGGCCATGGTCGTCCAAATACTTATATATATTGATGTGCAAAATTTTAATTTCAATGTTCTAATATTTATAATTTTTTTTTTTTTTTAGTATAATATTTAATTAAATTTTAAAAAATTTTTTATTTTAAATTATAGTTATTTGATTATTAGTATTTAATTTGAATTGAAATTAAAAAGAAAATTTCTTAAGATATAGAGAAAAAATAAATTGCACATCAATATAAAGATTGGAACAAAAATATAAACATAATAGTACATGTTTATAACAATTAATTGTATGGTAAACGCAATTTAACCAAATTGTTTTAAACAATTGAAATTGATGAACAATTATTAAATCAGTAATTAGAAAAATTAATTAGAGTTCTTGTTTCAAGATAAGCAATTAATTAAATTTAAATTTTGAGGTTAAACATTAGATTAGATAATTTTGAAAGTAACATAAATAATTGAATTTAATAGTAACATAAATAATTGAATTTAATAGTAACATAAATAATTGAATTTAATAGTAACATAAATAATTGAATTTAATAGTAACATAAACAATTGAATCAATTGGATCTTTGAACAAGAACATGAATGTGAATTATACAAATAAATAATTAATATTATAATAAAAGCTATATAACATGTAGCAAAAAAGGAAAGATTTGAAATAATTGTTCATAGAATTATTCAAAATAAAAATATTACAAACATTAAAGTAATTTACAAAAATCCTTAAGTTTATATAAATACTGGAAAATTTGAGAATTTGAGACCAATGACACTAGTCCAGGATCTAGATGTACCAACGAATGGAAAATTGATGTTGATTTGGTTGAAATCACAGCTGCTAATCCACTTGAGACAGTTCAATCTGACAAGAACATGTAGGCCAAGAACAGCAACATCCGAATGAGTACCTTAGGAACATCAAGAATTATTAGTAAAGAGTTTTTTGAAAAAAAGGGTTTTATTATTATTTTTTTTAATATTGAATGACATTTAAAATTTACAAACGACAAAAAAGGCAAAATTGATTTTAATTACATATTTTAAAAAAATATTGATTTTAATTGAAAGTTTAAGTTTTTTTAATTGAAAATTTTTAGATAAATTTAAATTTCTTAAAAGTTTTAAAAGAAATAATTTTATTTTTTACAAAAAATAACATTTAAAAATTATAAATGACACAAATGACTAAAATTATTTCAAATGTTGATTTTAAATTTTATTTGTATATTAAGTTTTATTTTTAAATAAATTTAACTTTTGTTTAAATTTTAATTTATAGAAAATGAAGTTAATTTTAAATGAAAGAGAGAGTATAAGTAATGTATAAACAACAAAAAAAAAAATATACAAAAGAATATACATACAAACACTTGTTTTTTTTGTTTATTTGCCTTAAGCAAGTAAATATTCTAAAGAAAATTATTTACTGTCACTTGTGGCAGAACTCTGTTTTTTTTTAATAATTTACTTTTTTTTTTTATGTTAAGATAGCTTATTTGAATTTAACTTGAAAAAATTTAATTTATTTTTGACATAACTTTTAATTTAAAAAAAAAGAAAAATTTAATAAGAAAAAAGATTTGAGAAAAAGACAACATAACTTAAAACAATGAGGCGGCATCCACGTTGTCGTCTGCTGGTATCAAGAAAAGATGGCTGTGTGTTGAACAACGATGACGACTTTATCTTTTCTTGATGTGTTTGTACCGCTGCTTCTGCTTGCCGACACCAACATATGACTTCGCACAAAAAAAACCACGATAAGGTATTTTATGGAAATAAAAAGGTTAATGGAAGACCCTCAGGATAAAAACGACCCTTCCAGGTAGAAGTTGATACCCTGGAGATATAATTTTTAATTTTTACACGAATGTATTTTCCCTTTTTTCAAAATGGTCGACCAAAAAACAAACTTTCTACACAGTGGTAGGTTTTGGAGGACAAGAAAAACGAAATTGAGGTAGAAAATATTAAATTTGTCACGTAAAATTTTTTCCGATTTTTCAAGATGGCGGACTGAAAAACATACAAATATGAACTTTCAATATTACTAGGGGGTTTTTTAGGGCAAGAAAAAATTTTCGGTGGAAAATATTCAAATTTTTGTATAAGTTCACCAATCTTAACATAATTCAAATATAAATATACTTATTTTAGGTATTGTTTTTATATTTTTTATAATTTTTTTGATCCGCCATCTTGGAAAATAGGAAAATATTTTGGGTTGGAAAATTTAAAATTTTCCACCTAAAATTCATTTTTCTTGCTCTAAAAAACCCCATTGTAATGTTTAAAGTTCATAATTATATGTTTTTCGTTCCACCTTTTTAGAAAATTAGAAAATATGTTGAATTGAAAAATCGAATACTTTCCAATTCAAATTTATTTTTTTTGCCCTCAAAAAGCCCTTTGTAATGTTGAAAGTTCATTTTTTTAAGTTTTCGGTTTTGGAAAATCGGAAATTAAGTTAGGTGAAAAATTTAATATTTTCTACCTCAAATTCATTTCATCATTCATGCGAAGCACAGTCTATACCCGCAACAAAATGTCGCTATTGTTCGCACTCGTTAAGGTCACAGTGATCTCCGATTAGGTTCAAAATTTATATATAAGTTAGATATAAGACCAATATGAACTTTATTGATTTTGAGCCAAATCGAGAATATAGTACCGGAATTATTATCAATTTACGGGAATAACAGCGTAAAAAACACAAAATGTCGATTATAAGACATAAAACATGATAAAATAAGCACTTTCAGGATGAAAATAATCATTCCAGGTTGAAGCGGATACCCTGGAGGTATAATTTTTCATTTTCCGCACGAATGTATTTTCCGATTTTCCAAGATGGCGGCCCGATAAATTTGAAAAAATGAACTTTTAACATTACAAGGAGATTTTTAGGTCAAGAAAAACAAACATTCGGTAGAAAATATCAAATTTTTCAACCCTAAATATTTCCCGATTTTCCAAGATGGCGGACCAAAAAACTTGAAAAAATGAACTTTTTTAACTTTACAAAGGGATTTTTTAGAGAAAAAAAAAGGAATATTCGACAGAAAATATCCAGTTTTTTTACCTAAAAAATTTTCCAATTTTCCAAGATAGTGGACCAAAAAAATTGAAAAAATGAACTTTTAACTTTACAAAGGGGGTTTTTAGAAAAAAAAAACGAATATTCGGTGGAAAATATTCAGTTTATTAACCTAAAAAATTTTCCGATTTTCCAAGATAACGGGCCAAAAAAATTTAATAAATGAAGTTTTAACTTTACAGAGGGGTTTGTTAGGGCAAAAAAAAACAAATATTCGGTTGAAAATATCCAATTTCTTGGCCTAAAAAATTTTCCGATTTTTTAATATAACGAACCGAAAAACTCAAAAAAATGAATATTTAACATTACAAAGGCGTTAAAAACACAAAATATCGAATATAAAACATAAAACACGATAGAATAAGGACTTTTAAGATGAAAATAATTAATCCAGGTAGAAGCAGATACCCTAGGGGTAAAATTTTTCATTTTCCACACAAGTATATTTTCCGATTTTCCAAGATGGAGGCTCGATACATTTGAAAAAATGAACTTTTAACTTTACAAGGGGATTTTATTTTAAATATAAAGATCAGAGATTCGCAAAAGATCCTAGATTTCGATTTTTCGCTATGAACACAATTATGCGTCATGGTTTATTACAAAAAGCAGGAGTTTATGTAAAAAAATCGAAATTAGAAAAAATGACAATTAATGAATTAAAAAATAAATTAATCAACGATAACAATTTTTGGAAACTTATATGAAACATATATGAACTAATTAAGATGATTCATAGGTGGCGATTACTATTTTTCTCAAGTCATAAATAAAATGATCTTCTAAATGCATATTAGACCTTGCAAGATAGTTATTACATTACAAAACCGACTTGTTCGGTTTTGTATTTTTGCTACGATTTTCATTGAAAATCAAATTAATTAAAAATTATTTCAAATAATACTTATAATTGAAAAAATTGAAAAAATTTTATGTATACTTATATGAAATTTAACTTTTGATTACAGTGCAAATAAGTTCAAAAATGAAAAATAATCTAAGAATATTATCTATTGCAATTAGATTAGAATAGAGTGCATTTTTACGTTTTAGAAACGTTTTCACTGACTAGGAAAGTATGATTCAGTGACTAGAAAATTTAGCTTGCATGAAAATTGAACTTTATAGAAGAAAATTGCCCATTTTTCGGTAAAATTCTAATCCAGGGAGAAAACAGAGTTTTGCCATCTGTTTACGCCACAGATTACATTTTTCGCCCCGAATCGGGCAAATTTTGCCTCCAAAAATAGATTTTTCCCAAGGCTTTGTATATTCCATACTGGATCATATTTTCCTGCCGTAAGTCCATTTTTAGCGGCTAAACTTGGTTTACTGCCTGGATTATAATTTTAACCTAAGATTGCCCATTTGACACCTTAAATTTCAATTTTTATGCAAAATGAATTTGCAAGTCACTGAATCATACTTTACTAGTCATAAATTCATTTTTTAAAGCAAAACCTTGTTTAAGCCACAGATTACAATTTCATTTCAAAGGAAGCCAACTTGTACTTTAATAGAAAAGTATAAAATTAGACCAAATGAACTAAATAACTTAAGTTTATTAAGTTTCGCTAAAAATTATACAATTGTCAAGAACAAATTTAAAATAACTAACAACGAAATTGAAAATGAAAAATTTTATAAACAGCATTGCATATTGAATATAGTATTCAAAAATAATTATAATGACATTCTTCAATCATATGAAAATCTAAGTAAAAGAAGCAAATTTATGAAACACTTAATATAGAAAAAAATGAAAACATAGATTTACAGAAATTCATTGATAATGATGAAAGTCCAGAAGAAATAAATGATGACAACATAAAGAATGCATTTGAATTTTTATCAGGATTTCATGATGACAATTTACAAGCAGACTTGGGAAAAAGGCCGATAGATGTATGTTACGATTGGAATAAGCCTTTAGAAAACAAACCAACTGAATTAGAAGTACATTCTTTTTTAGATAACTACAAATTTCAACAAGAAAAGAAAATTTGTAAACAAAATGCAAAATCTAAAATGTCTTTTACCCATGGCCAACAACAAGTATTAGACTTACTAGATACTCAAATAAAAAGTATACAAAACAATACATTTACATCAAATTCTATAAAAAGAGTTATAATACAAGGCAAAGCTGCTTCTGGCAAAAGCACAATAATTAAAGAAATGGTAAAGAGAATTTCAGCAGTTTTCGGAGAAGATTCGGTTAAAGTAGCAGCATCAACAGGTATGGCAGCAGTTAACATAAATGGATTAGCTTTACATTATTTACTAAGATTACCCTAATTTTTCTAAATTAGAAAATGAAAATGCAAAAAAATTTCAAACGGACTGAAAAGATTTAAAATTTTTAATTATCGATGAAATGTCTTTAATCGGATTAAGAACTTTATTTCAAATAGAATCACGATATCGAGAAATACATGCTAATGAAATTGATGAACCTTTCGGCGGAATTATAATTTACTTATTTGGAGACTACAATCAATTAACACCAGTTGGTGACACAGTAGTATTTAGTGATAAAAAACTAACAGATAATTTACAAACACAAGGAAAAATAATTTTTAAACAATTCCAAAAGTACTATTGTCTACAAAATGCACACAGGCAAAAGGGTAATCACACCCCTTACTCACAATTGCTAGATGAAATAACAAATGCAAAACTGCCTCAACAAAATTATAACTTATTATATAATCGAAGAGAAACCGTTATCCCCAAAGAAGAATTAAACAATTTTAAAAACGCAAAACGAAACACATAATGAAACATTTTTGAAAAATACGGGACATCCAGTTGCACGCATAGTTTCAATAAACACACTCAATATTGCCATTCGTTGCTCGGACGAAAAAGCAACAGGATTACAGAGTATATTATACTTGTCAAAAGACTGTAGAATAATGTTACGTACAAATTTATGGGTAGCAGGTGGATTAACAAATGGGAGCTTAGGCTACATAAGGGAAATTATATACGCCGACAATGAATCACCACCACAATTACCTCAAGTATTAATGGTTGAATTTGACAATTACAAAGGACCATTTTTGTATAAAAATTATTTCCCAATTATTCCCGTGGAAAGAACTTGGAAACAAAATAATATTTTATGCAGTCGCACGCAATTTCCAATAATGTTGTCATATACTCTAACCATCCACAAGTCTCAAGGGCAGACTTTAGATAAAATTTTTTTACATATAGGAGACACGGAAAAACAATTGGGAAATACATACGTTGGTTTGAGTTGAGTTAAATCAATTAATGATGTAATTTAATAAAAGGTTACAACAAACATCGTTTTCACTCAATACGACTTTCAACATCTTTTAAAGTAAAACAAAATTTCATAAAATCTTTAAACAACATCAATACCGCAGTTAAAGAATAAAATATTATTTAAAACACATATTAAAAATATATTTTATTTAATCAAAAAATTAGTGAATTAAATTTATTATTTTTAATATACATCTAATTAATTATTATTATGTAAATATACATGCTTTATTATGTAAATATACATATAAAATGTTTTATACATTATATATTATTGTTTATAAATACATGAATTTGATTATTTATTTCAACTAACATACCCAATTAAAAATATTTTAATTCAGAAATAAACTTCCTGTGTTGGTATGCATCGCACGGTCTAACATTGTTAGCAATGATCTAGTTTATTTGTCCTCCAAAACCCAACACAATGTAGCGAGTTTGTTGTTTTGTTTGACCGTTTTCGAAAAACGGAAAATATATTTGTGTGAAAAATTAAAAATTAAACCCCCAGGGTATCAACTTCTACATGGAAGGGTAATTTTCATTCTGAGGATCTTCCATTAACCTTTTTATTTCCGTTAAATACCTTATGGTTAACCAGACATGGTTTTTTTGTACGTCACATGCATTTATGCATCTAACGTGCGCTGCGGCATGTGCATATGCCATACGCATCCATTGAAGACTCTTCCTAAGGCTGGCACTTTCTGCGCATGCGCAGTTTTTGGATTTTTAAAAATATTATTTTAAATATTTTGAATTTACTTAAATTTAAGCAGTTTTTTAACATAGAAACATCTAACAAAAGGAAATTTTTTGATTTTCTGCTAAAAAAATAAATATTTAAGTATTTAACTAAATTTAAAAGGCAACATAAAAATAAAATTTCGGGGGGTATTTAATAATTTTTTTGGTCTCTAAAAGCGATGGAATCATCTATTTTGAATTATTTTTTTAAGGCAAAAAGTTATGAGCTAATTTCAGTGGTAAAAATATCAAAAATTGGACAGTTTTTGACGTCAAAAATTTGCTGCGGACTAAAAAATGTTTAGAAATTATTTTAAAAGGGCATTCCGCATGTTTTTTGGGTCACTAAAAACGATGAAATTGGTTATTTTTATTTATTCTTGATGGATTCAGAGTAATGGGCCAAATATTGTAGCTTGATTTTCCAAATTTAGCATTTTTTTTAGTTGACTGTCAAGCGTACAAATGACTTTTCTGAACCTCTAGAAAGGTAAATTATCATATTTTTATATTTTTCTATCTAGCGCAGAATTAATTGCTTAGATTTTTTTTAAGGATATTAGTTTAGTTCAGTGTTACCACAATGACTTAAAATATGGTTTTCAGGCAATTTTCCAAATAATGCTGTCATCTTGCAATTCAACCAAAATATTTCCAGTTGGTCTAATTTTTTTAAAATAAAATACACCTTTCAATCCCCGTAATTGGTAATTTTTCATCACCAATTCTCTTATCGTAATAGTTAATAAACCAAATGTCCCTTTTCGGCCCTAAATGACCAATTTTCAAATTGGTGCTAAAATTTTAATTTTTGATAAAATTGAGTTTTATTTTTTACAACTTTTTGTAAGTTCAAGTTTCCAAAAATTTCTTACTCGACCTTTTAGCTTTAGATATTTCCGAGATATGGTTCTACAACTTTAATGATAAAGTATCATTTTTTTATTTAAACCTCAAATTGAGACTCTGTCTTTAAATAAACATATCTGCTAAAAGAAAAATTGAAAACAAAGAAGTAAAAAAATTTTGGAAACTTAAAGTTCGTACAAAATTTTTGAGATCTGTAAGACCTATTTTTAACGAAAATTTCAATTTTTGTAGCAACTTAAAAATTGGTCATTTACGGCCAAAAATGGGCATTTGGTTTATTAGCTATTACGATGAGAGAATTGGTATTGAAAAATTGCTGATTACAGGGATTGAAAGGTGTATTTTATGTTAAAAAATGAGACCAACTGGAAGTATTTTGGTGGAATCGCAAGATGACAGCATTATTTGGAAAATTAGCTGAAAGCATATTTATAAAAAAAAAAAAAAAAAAAAAAAAACTATATTTTATGACATTGTGGTAACACTGAACTAAACTAGCACTCTTAAAAAAAATCTAAGCAATTAATTCTGCACTAGTTAGAAAACACACAAAAATATGACAATTTACCTTTCTAGAAGTTCGGAAATGTTCTTTGCACGTTTGACAGTCATTTAACTCAAAAAAATGCTGAATTTAAAAATTCAAACTATAATATTTGACTCATAACTCTGAATCCGTCAAGAGTAAAAAAAATAACCAATTTCATCGTTTTTAGTGACCCAAAAAACATGCGGAATGCTCTTTTAAAATAATTTCTAAACCAAAAAAACTATGAAATACCCCCTGAAATTTTTTTTATGTTGCTTTTTTAGTTTAGTAGCTTTAGTCCCTCCCTACGTTCCTGAGCCCTTTTTCAAAAATCAAAAATGCTTTAGCGCTATTTAACGACTAAATATTGTTAGATGAGGTTTACGTAGAACTTATTTTTTAATTAAATGACATCCAAAAACGCTTGAGCACCTTAAAAAATCGAAAAGTCAATTTTTTTTTGGCAGTTTTTTTATATGTATGTCTATTCACCCAATATTTACCCTTAAATTGACTGGGAAACGCGTATTTTACGCAATAAACGACTGTTCAAGCTACTTATCTTTATATAATAATTCACGCACGCACGCACACACTCACACACACACACATACACACTCACACACACACATACACACACATACACAACCCGCAAATACACACAAATGAGTGTGTTTGTGTATATGTATATATCTGTGTGTGTGTGCAAGCGCTCGTATTCTGAAAGTATTAATTTAAGCTATTTTCATTTTCTGTTTTACACGTTATATCTAATTCTTTGAATTTTTATTTACACTCTCCTGGCAAAACGAGAAAATATCACCCAGTAAACGAGTTATCTTTGAGTTTCTGAGTTATAAAGCAGAAATCATAAGATTTCTCGTTTACAAAAAAGAAATAGCGTCGGCACTAGTCGCAAAAAGAGAAATCTTAAAAAAAGTTTTAAAACGAGAAATATAAGTGAGTTTAGAGTATTTTACAAAAACTTTTAGTGTTTGTAAATAAAAATTTAAATTTTAACTTTTTGTTTAAGAGTAATATATACCTTCTGTGTTTTTATGTTTTCATTATTTTTTAAAAACTATTATGCCACTAAAGACAAATGTGATTGCTATTTATGTGGTCTGGTAAGAATAAGGGTAGTAGTTACTACTAAAAAAAGACTCCAAATCCTAAAATAGATGCAGTAAATGTTTGGCAAATAAAAAAACAGGTTTCTTACATAATTGTACAAAAGAAACTTTAATTGGTAACGTAATCGATGTGGTTCATAATTATAGTCCTAGTGTGAAATATAAAATTGTTACGTCTATTTTAAGAAAAAAAAATAAAGAAGCCAAATCAGAAAATACTACTGCAAATCCTCCAAATTTAAATTTTCGTCAACTAAGAGGTTTTCTTTTGTGTAGGAAGTGGATAAATGCGTTACGCATACTGTTCAGCATCCGGACTGAGAGCTATGTGGGTCTCGACTTAGTTTGCATTTACCCACTAAAAACTCCACTCCCTTCGTACCTTATGCGAGCTTATCCTGGGACCGTTTTCACATTACTTCAGGACAGGTTGAAGGCCATTTAGTTCTAGTCGTGAACTTAATATTGAAAAGTAAAATAATCAAGCACATAAAAATATTAATATGAATGCTTAAACTTTAAGTTAACAATTTGCTGCTAAATTTTAAACAAAAGTTCATTTTATGCAAGAAGAAAAAAAATTATTTTTTTGACTTAATTTAAAGGTTTTTGTAACTTAAAGCAATAACAATAAAATAATAGCAGAAAACTTATCTTTTATTTTCTTCTGTTTATATTAGTAGCAATAATATTAGAGATGTTGTCTGCCGTGATGCGTTGCTATGCTGTTGAGCCCATTGACACACGTGATTTTGTTAGCGCAGCTTCTGGATGCGCGATGGACTAGAATGTATCGTCGATGTCCAACGTCTTCTCCTTTTCAAAAATTTTCCCTCTTCTACTATTTTTGAAGATACATCAATCTTGCGTTTCTTAGTTGTCGCCATCTTTAATTTAAATTTGAGTGGAAGGAGAGGTGATGATGACGTCCATCTTGAGATAAGAAAAAATTCACGATGATCATAAATGGCGCCGAAAATTTTTTCAAAATGACGATGATTTTTGATGTTTTGCAGATGCTGATTTTAATTTTGAAAATTTTTTATTCAAAAATATGCTTTAAAAAATTTTTCATTAAAAAAAAAAGTCTTTATTTTAAAAAAAAATAATTCGAGATGAGCACATGACACTTCAAGATTTAAATACTTTATAAAAAGATTTATGAAGCACAGCTTTTTAATTTGCGTGGATTTTACGTTGGGATGCCAAATGAAGGATAAAGGTGTTGGTTATGGATAAATAATGATAACACAAGCTAATTAGTTAACAACAACGCTTTAATAATAAGAAGCGTACAGCTTGAGTTCTAAGGAAACACTGCCGTAGTGAAGTCAGTTCTGTACAGTAGAGATCGTGTATTCTAACACACAAACACACAGATACTAATATACAATATAACATTTACATAACAGAGTGATTGCGGTATTAAAAGTAAGTACAGGAATGATTGTATGTTAGTGCAGTTCGACTAAAAGGTAGACCAAAAAAAATTAATATAATTGAAGCAAAAAAGAAAAATAATGAAAGTCGAATCATATCATCAACTGATGTTATACAAATGCAAAATGAATTGAATATTGGGTATAAAAAAATCAAAAGAGTTACAAAATATTTACGGAAGGGAACAAAAAATAAAAAATTATTTGAAAGTAACAAACATTTTTAAAAAATAATAAATTACTTGAAAATTATTTTGAAATAAAAAATTTTGACTTCATAAAAATTAAAAATGATATTGAAACTTGTTTACCAAAAGATGCAATATTCTGCAACGATGTTCTTGGATTAATTAACTTTGTTAAAACTAATAAAAAAACGCAAAATGTGTTTTTGAAATTCGGTATCGACGGTGGCAGAGGATTTTTAAAGATTACTGTTTCTATTCAAGCTGTCAAAAATTGTCATAAACACACCAGACAAATTGCTTCTTCTCTTTTAAAAATGACTCGAAATGCGATGAAAAACAAACAAAAGATTCTGGAGTTAAAAAAATTTTTGTACTAGCTATTGCTCCTGAAGTTGAAGAAATAATAATAATAATAATAATAATAATAGGGTGGTTGGGAAATAAACCATTTTTTGGTGAATACCCGACATGCTGGAATGAGATGGGTTGGCCCCATGGACTGGTAGGAGTTACCTATGGACACGACGTTGTATAAGCTACAGACCACTGGTTTGGTCCTTTAGTGTCGATAACTCTAGGTGGGATTGAACTGCCTTCTCATGGCTACCCTGTTGATGTGCTTAATTGCACACAAATGTTCACCCACTCAACAAGGCTGAGGCCTGCACACGTCGTACCTGTGCGTCACTTTTGGCTGAGATCCTAAATGGTTCTCTTAGTGGACAGTTAAAGTTTCTTATTAACTCCACCTTGCTCCCTCTCGGATGCCAGGTGGAATCAATTCTTGCCCGATGACCTCGAACTCACTGTGAGGGGTGCGTTGTCTAGGAAGGCGTCTGCGAACGGGGCATACATTTCCTCTAATTCAGATGTCACTAAAGGCAGCTTTAATTTTTAATTATACTATACACTAATGCCATTGACATTAGTATATTAATATGATGAATGGATCGTATGGCTGGGGCTTCTCTGGAGCAGGGCTCCACAGCAATGTGGCCTTGCCCTATAGAGCAAGGTAATCGTTGCTGCTGGTTCATTCATGTTTGTGCCCTTCACCTGCTGTCTGTTGGGGGGATTCAGAAAAAGCCACAAAAAGAGCTGAAAAGTTCGCTGGGATTGGCTGCATTTGTTTCTGTCTAAACAAAAAACTGTTTACTTTAAATGTGATATATGTGTTGCAGCCAATAACTTCGGGACGTAAGGCTTGAAGCGGTAATTATCAGATAAACCCTTGCAGCTGCAGGTGTTGGGCGCGAACATGACTGATCCTAGGATCCCCGATTCCGGTGAGCCCTGCGGCGTTCGCTCCATGATTAGTCAAGAAGCTTTTTTTTTTTTGTTCAGAGCTTCCCTGACTAACCTAAAATCTAATTAAATTGCACAAGTGTGTAAGTCTCAGGAGCAGATGTCTGGGTATATGTCGCATTCTTTCTTGCAGTGCAAATCGAATGATCGAACGGCACGTGCTGTTTTCGCCTGGTGATAATTTGATCATCTGTGGAAGTAATCTTACTTTTGTAAGAATCATTGGGATCTTGACCAATCGCTAGGAATGGCTTATGAGGATCCTGTTAATACGGCGGGTAAAATATCGTATTATGTCAGCAAACATTAGATCTGTAGGACTAGCAACGGTCACCCCCCTGTGTCTTGTACCCAGGGTGAGGATTGCTGCGGGTCTGAATCCCCGGTCCTATTATCTCACCACTTTTTCCCATTTCATTACAGGTACACTAATTACAATAGTTCTTTACAGGTTTTTTCTTTTTTCCAGGTTATCACATCGCACAGAGGGTACCCTTACCCGCATTCATTTAAGGGCGCTTAGTCCAGTGACACAGGCTATTTAAATAACAAATATGCAAAATGATAAAAATGATATACCTAAGGCTGATAAGCCACTTGTTCAAGAAATGTCGAATTCAGCTATCAGTTCCGATCGGGTGAAAGCCCCGGTGGCTGGCACCGGCCCCATGGACTCTGAGGGGGGCCAACAATTTTGCATGGAGGCGGATTTAACACCATCTTCCGCCCAGGGGGGATCACGAAACGAACTTCAAGCCATAGTTTTGCTTGAACATATTCAGCATCCACTACCTGCATCAGGTGCAGGGAATACTGAAAAACCAAGCTATGCGGACAGCCTTAAATATCTGCAGAACTTAGCATATGGCACTGGTAGTCTTAAAACAGACCAGGCCTCTGATCAAGCAGTGGTTGAAAAGCCAAATGCCTTCCTTCATCACATTTCTGTTCTGAAGGACGTTGTACAGGCTTTGGAAAAACATTATAAGGAAATGATGGAAGCTCATCGCAGCATGTCACATCACTGTACATCAGTACAGAAAAATTACGGCATGCCAATTAAAAATGGAGTAAATCTCTTCGGCAATGTGCTCATTCAACTTGAGCTAATAACGAAGAGACTGCATGCAGAAGCGCAAGACATTGAGTCTGCTCTTAAAAAGGCAGAACATAAACAGCAGGCAAACAGAATCCGATCGTCTTCCTCTGAGGAGAACTCACCAGAGTCAAGACAAGATAGGAAAAGGATCCACAAGAAGAACCTTAGCAACTCTGGGGTGGAGCAGCAGAACAACGCAGAGCTCCAGGAAGAAGAGGAAAAAAGGAAAATGCTGCTTCAAGAAAACCAGAGGAAGGAGCAAGAGCAGAGGTATAAGGAGAAAATGCGACTGGAACAGGAGGAAAAAGAGCGGCGTAAAAAAGATAAACTGATCCAGCAGCAAAAGAAGAAGGCAAGTCTGCTAGAATTATACCAAAAGCAGAAGCTGGAACAGAAAAAAGGGAAGCGGCAACCAAAAGAGAATGAACTTGCATGGGGAGATCGCCACAATAAGGAAGATGACTCAAAGGTTACTCCTAACAACACCTAGGAGAACGGCCCACAGGGTAACCCTGGGACCTCCCCCAACAAGGATGGAGATAAGGACGCCCCTAGGCATAAGTCCAAAAAAGAAAGAAAGCTGCTGAAGAAACAAAAGCAGCTGCAGCTTCAACCAAGAAATTGTACTGATCAGCATATGGAGACATCCGAAGTAGCTGACGGACAAGAACAGCAAAATCAGGTACCTAAGAAGCCACTTGACAAGAAGAAAAATTGGCTGGTAAAGGGTAAGAAGAAGAAAAAGCCCAGGGCCAAAAAGCCCCAGCCAACAAAGGAACCTGCAGAAAAAGGTAAAGTACCTTCCAAGGTGGGAAGGCGCAGGTATAGGAAAAGGAAAGAAGCCTTCCAAATTATTCCAGCGGCGGGCAAATCCTACGAGGAAACGGTTCTTGATTTAAAGAGAAACGTTAATCTCGAAGAATCTGGCGCAAAGGTCCACCAAATCAGGAAAACTCAAAACGGCAGCTTCCTTATTGAGTTGGAGGCCATCGAGGACCGACAAAAACTTGAAGAAGCGGTGAAGTCGGTCACGGGCCCTGAGTCGAATGTTCGTGACTTCATCCCAACACTAAAACTCGAAATTCGAGATTTGGATGGGGTCACGAAAGAACGGGAGATTCAGGCAGCTGTTGCCAAGGCCAAAACCAAAGGCACAACAAGCCAGATGGCCGTGGTCGACCTTCTTGAGGCCGACGCTCTACGCCTGACCAAAAAAGGCAAAATCTAGATCGGCTGGGCATCGAGTAGAGTGCGCCTCCGTACAGACCTGAGGCGCTGCTACAATTTTCTGGGCTATGGGCATATCCAATATGTCTGCATAGGCCCAGACAGAAGTAAGGCGTGCTTAAAGTGTGGCGAAGATGGCCATAAGAGGACAGAGTGCAGCAAGGATAAGCCTGAGTGCTTCCTCTGCAAGACCAGAAAGGATAAGTGCTCCACGGAGCACAATCCTGGAGAGGGAAACTACCCCAGTTACCGGGAGGCTCTAGTTGTAGCGAGAAATAGGTGTCATCGGAAATGATCAAGGTTCTCCAAGGGAACATGCGACACGCACGGGAAGCTGGTGCATTGTTGGATAAAATTGCTCGCGAAGAGGATGCAAATATCCTCTTACTAAGCGAGCAATATTACAACATGAACCACAAGTACTGGCTTTCCGATGACACTGGCTGTTGCGCCATATGGCTTCGAGGCAGAGCCCAAACGTCTCTTACCCAACAAGGGAAAGGGAATTGCCACGTCTGGGCCAAGTGCGGAGAGACAACTTACATAAGTTGTTATCTCTCCCCAAACGACAACTCGGCAGAGCTGACTACAAAGCTGGCCAGCATCGAGAGCACGGTCCGGACGCGACTGGTGGCGTTATCCTTGGTGGAGACTTCAACGCCAGGGCTCTGGAATGGGGGATGCCAACGACTAACCCCAGGGGACGAATGGTGCTCGAAATGGCCACTAGGTGCAAACTAGTGGTCCAGAATAGAGACAACCGGCCCACCTACGAGAGGCCGGGTTGGGGGTTCTCTATCCCGGACATAACCTTCGCTACAGAAGCTGCGTCCGGGAGAATAGGCGACTGGAGGGTGATGGATGATCAATACAATGGTAGTGATCATCATTACATCGCCTTCCGAGTATTGGAAGGAACCTCACAACAACCACCGTACAGGAGGCGCCCCTTGGATTGGAACGTCCCAAAAATAGACGAAGACAGATTCGAAGAGTATCTTTGAATCGAGTCAGCGTCCATCCCCGCTTGGCATGGAGGGGCCACAAGTCCCCATGAGGCTGAAATCTTAGTTAAGAAAGTAACGTCTCTATTATGCGGGGCTTGTGATGCCTCGATGCCTCGCCGCAGGCCCTGGAAAGGGAGAAAGCCAGTGTACTGGTGGACTCCCGAAATAGCTGAGCTCCGGAAGGAATGCCACAGGACACGACGAAAGGCGCAAAGAGCACGGGACAGACCTGAGGCCGCCGTTCTTTCTCAGGATCATAAGGACCCCTGGGGCCTAGGTTACAAAGTCGTAATGGGCAAGTTGAACCGGGGGTGCGACAACATGATGGACGCGGCGTCGACTGAACAGATCGTCAGTGCTCTCTTCCCTGAAAGGCCCATCCGGGAAATTCCGGTTGAGGTGATACCCAGGGAGGAAGTGCCGCTGTTCAGCGAAGGCGAGATGGTCAAGGCCATAAAGGCCATGAAAAATGGCAAGGCACCGGGGCCGGACGGGATACCGGCGGAAGTGCTCAAAAGAGCGGTCAAAGTAATCCCTGGTATCCTGTTAAGCATGTTCAATGCTTGTTTGGTGGCTGGAGTATTCCCAAAGCAGTGGAAGGTGGCACGTCTCGTGCTCTTGAACAAGGGCAAGGGGGGAGCCCCGGACTCTCCATCATCTTACAGACCTTTGTGTATGTTAAATACCATTGGTAAGGTGATGGAGAGCTTGCTCCGGGCAAGGCTCAGAAGGGCAATCGAGGAAGGCGGTGGTCTCTCTGAGGAGCAGCATGGTTTTTGTGAAGGGCATTCTACGATAGACGCCATTCGGCGTGTCGTGGATACCGTAGAGGCTGAGAGTGAAAAGCAGCCTGCAATTCGCAAGGACGTCCTTCTGGTAACGCTGGACGTCAAAAACGCTTTCAACTCGGCCAGGTGGGATGACATGATCCGGTCCCTCGAGTACGATTTCCGGATTCCCAGGTATCTGGGTAGCGTACTAAAGGATTACCTGCGGAACTGGAGACTGCTCTACGACACGTTCGACGGTAGGCGTGAAAGTTTTGAGTGCAGGCATCGCGCAAGGTTCGGTTCTCGGACCTGATCTGTGGAATGCCTTTTACGATGGCTTGTTGTGCGTCCACCTCCCGGAAGGAGTTTCCCTGATCGGGTACGCCGACGACGTGGCCCTGACCGTAACTGGCAGGGACATGGAAGTGACCCAGGAGAGGTTGAATCTATTCATGTGACGGATCAACCTCTGGATGGGCGATCACGGGCTCCAGCTTGCGATCCCAAAAACGGAGATCGTACTGCTGACCCGTCGAAGGATCCCACCAACTTCGATGTAATTATCGATGACGGCGGAAACCCTTACACGATCCAAACCAGAACATCGGTGAAATACCTGGGAATTCAGCTTGATAACAAGCTGACCTTCTGGGAGCAATTTCAGAGGTCGTGTGAAAAGGCAGCGTCAGCCGCATCCTCCCTGTCAAGGCTCATGGCCAACATTGGGGGACCCAAACCAGGGAAGCAGAGGCTCCTGATGTCAGTCGTCAACTCTGTCCTGCTCTACGGATCAGAAGTCTGGGCGAAGACCACAGAAACTGCCAAGTACAGACGAAAAATATCGTCGGTACAGAGGCAGGCGGCAGTGAGGATCGCCTGCGGATACCACACAGTCTCTAGAGGCGATCCAGGTTGTTGCTTCGGTGATACCCATTGACCTGCTAGCGTTGGAGCGGAAATTTATCTACGAGAGCGTAGATGAGCGCGAAGTGGCTTCCAACTCTATGAAAGCATGGAAGAAACGATGGAAAAAGAACCAAGAGAAAAATGCCCTGTGGACGCGCAGACTGATCTCAGACCTGCAGGCATGGATGGGACGACAGCATGGGGAGGTGGATTTCTACCTTACCCAGTTCTTAACTGGACACGGGTACTTCCGTGTCATGTTGAAGCATTGGTATAAGGTGGCAACAAAGGAGTGCTTGCACTGTCCAGGCGTGGATGATACAATAGAGCACACATTTTTCGAATGTGTTCGCTACTCGGAGGAGCGGGCGCCCTTCCCGATTTGGAGGCCGGAGACGGTGGTCCCGGAAATGCTACGGAGTTCCGAAAACTGGAACAAAGTAGCAGGGTACGTAAGGACCACCTTGTTGGAGAAGAAGGAGGAGGGCTTTCTATCGTAGAGAGCTCTCCTGCCCCTAGGTAGGGGGGAAGGCAGCGGCCAGCTGCCTAGGCTGCGCGTCCCAAACTGAAGATATACCTGAAAAGGGAGTTCCGGTTTGGGACAAACAAGCGCGGGGGGTTTAAAGTGTGTTTATCCAGTAAGAATCTGGGGCGTAGCCAGCGTTCGCCGGTAGTCTCCCATTTGTACACTTTGTACAGCTTTGTGGTCATGGAAATTTTGCGGGTCTTTAAGGCCCGCAAACACTCCATGGCTGATGCAAGATTCACATATTTCCCTTAAGTATCCCATAAAAAAAAAAAATAATAATAATAATAAGCGTGCAGGAACCGCAAATGAACAACAACCAACAGGGCCCCCAAGCCCAAACAAACTTAAACGCAGCTGGCCAAGTAGAACAGGTGACGCTGGATAAGCTTAAAGTGACGCCTAAATGGAGTACTCGATTGTCTAGGCTCATGGAAAATGATGGTAAGCAGGATATTCTTGCAAAATACAGTGATGTCCAACAAGCCTTCAAAGAAACCCAGGCGGCTAAAGGTCTGAACACTGTTAAAGAAGGCTTTATTGCCGAAAAGAAACACTACGGCAATCTCTTGGAGGCCATAATTGAAATGGAGCATGGTGATAAAAAATGGAGTCCGGAAGTTTGCCAGCGTAGTGAAGCAGCTGGTATTGATTAAGGAGCGAAAAACTAAAGCAGTATCTGTGATACATGAAGCCCTCTTTAAGGAAATGAATGGGAAAGGCTCGCTTAAAAGGCCCCACCCGATATCTTCTCCCGAGAGCTCACCAGGCAACGGGGGGAACACGGGGAAAGAGATAAACGAGGTTACCCAATCGAATGAAGAACTGTCTGAATTCGATCAGGGAATACAAAATGTAGAGCTCTCAATAACTGAGAAAAACAGGAAGGAGCTACAAGGGCAAAGAAAGAGGAAAAAAGTACTTCAGGAAGAAGAAAACAGAAAGAGGCTTCAAGAGCAACGTGAGAAGCTCCAGCAGCAGCAAAAGAGACAGAAGGATTTGCGTGAAAAACGCCTATTGGAAGAAAGAAAAAACCAAGAAGGGTCGGATAAATCGAAACCGAACGCAACGGCTTCCGATCGGTCTTCCACTGATCACCATGATCTAGTGACATTGACAAACCACCCTGTGGTAGACGATTCTCCAATGGGAATTCAAATTTCGGAAGAGGAAAAAGACAGTTTACGTGAGCAAGACAATTCACGTAAGCAAAATAATGCAAACGGTCCCAAAAGGATCAGCAAGGCCGAAAAAAAAAGGAGGAAGAAACAAAAAAAGCTGCAGCTTTAACAAGGAAACCAGGTACCTGAAATACCAAGCCAGTTGCAAAAACAGGCCCAGGTAGGTAAAATACCCAATAAAGTGGATACCTGGGAAAAACCTAAAAAGAAGCAGAACGCTGAGAGGAAGAATACTCAGCAGCCAAAAAGACCTGCTGAAACGGTCAGTACCAAGCCGAGTAGGCGTAGATACAAAAAGAGGATGGAGGCCTTACTTATAAAACCAACAGCAGGCCATACATACGAGGAAACTCTTCTCAGTATTAAGAAGAACATCCAGCTTGAAGATTCGGGGGCTAAAGTCCATCGAATCCGCAAGACGCAAGGCGGCAGCGTCCTCATCGAGCTGGAGTCGATATTGGACTCCGGGAAACTGCAGGAAGCAGTTCAAGCGGTAACGGGCCCTGATTCGAACTTTCGGGACATGATCCCCAAGCTCAAACTCGAAATTCGAGATTTAGATGGGGCCACGAAAGAACAGGAGATCCAGGAGGCGGTCGCCAAGGCGATAGGTATTGAAAACGGGGAAAACCTCCTGGTTACCATTTTCAAAACCAAAGGCACAATGAGTCAGATGGCTGTGGTGGAATTACTCGAAGCTGATGCTCTCCGCCTAGCCAAAAAAGGGAAAATCCAAATTGGATGGGCTTTCAACAGAGTGTGCCTTCGAGCAGATGCAAGACGCTGCTTTAAGTGTCTGGGCTATGGACATAATCAGTATGTCTGCAAAGGCCCAGACCGTAGAAAAGCATGTCTCAAATGTGGCATGGATGGCCACAAAAGAACAGAATGCAAGAAGGAAACACCCGAGTGTTTCCTGTGCAAGAATAGGGACACTATACCGGAGAAGGAAACTGCCCCAGATACCGTGAGGCTCTGGCTATGGCAAGGAATAAATGTCATCGAAAATAATCAAGGTTCTACAAGGGAACATGAACCAAGCCCGGAAAGCTGGTGCTTTGTTGGAACAGATTGCTCGCGAAGAGGATTCAAATATCCTCTTACTAAGCGAGCAATCATACAACATGAACCACAAATACTGGATAACCGATGACACTGGCTGCTGCGCCATATGGCTCCGGGGTAGAGCCCAAACGACCTTGACCAAAAAAGGGAAAGGCAATTGCCACGTTTGGGTCACGTGCGGGGAGACAACTTATATAAGTTGCTACCTCTCCCCAAACGATAGTTTGGAAGTGCAGGCTACAAAGCTGGCCAGCATCGAGAACACGGTTCGGACGGTAACTGAAAGCGTTATCCTTGCTGGAGACTTTAACGCTAGGGCATTAGAATGGGGCATGCCGACGACCAATCCTAAGGGACAGCAGGTACTGGAAATGGCCACTAGATGCAAACTAGTGGTCCAGAATAGAGGAAACCGGCCCACCTACGAGAGGGCAGGTTGGGGTGCCTCTATCCAAGACATAACCTTTGCAACAGAAGGTGCGTCTGGGAGAATCGGCGAATGGACGGTGATGGATGGTTACAATGGTAGCGACCATCATTACATCACCTTCCGGGTGCTTAAGGAAACCTCCCAACGGCCTTCGTACAAGGGGCGTCCCTTGGGTTGGAATGTACCAAAGATGGACGAGGACAAGTTCGAAGAGTATCTTCGAATGGAGTCGTCGTCCGTCCCTGCTTGGCATGGAGAGGCTACAGGTCCCCGCGAGGCTGAAATCTTAGTCAAGAAAGTAACGTCTCTATTGCGAGGGGCGTGTGACGCCTCTATGCCTCGTCAAAGGCCCTGGAAAGGGAGAAAGCCGGTTTAATGGTGGACTTCCGAAATAGCGGAGCTCCGCAAGGAGTGCCACAGGATGCGTAGACGGGCGCAAAGAGCACGGGACAGGCCCGAGGCTGCTGCTTTTTCCCAGGAACACAAGGATGCTAAACACCGGCTGGCCATAGCTATCCGTCAAAGCAAGGCTCGATGCCTGCGTTCATTACGCGAGGATGTAAACAAAGACCCCTGGGGTCTTGGTTACAAAGTCGTAATGGGCAAGTTGAACCGGGGGTCTGACAACATGATGGACACAGTGTCGACCGAACGAATCATCGGCGCTCTCTTCCCTGAGCAGCCCATCCGGGAAAACCCAGTAGAGGCGATACCCAGAGAGGAACTGCCGTTATTCAGCGAGGACGAGATGGTGAAGGCCATCAAGGCCATGAAAAATGGCAAGGCGCCGGGGCCGGACGGGATACCAGCGGAAGCGCTCAAACGAGCGGTCAAAATAATCCCTGGTATCCTGTTAAGCATGTTTCTTTATGCATGCTTGGTGGCGGGAGTGTTTCCAAAGCAGTGGAAGGTGGCACGTCTCGTGCTCTTGAACAAGGGTAAAGGTGGAGCCCCGGCCTCTCCATCATCTTACAGACCCTTGTGCATGTTAAACACTATCGAAAAGGTGATGGAGAGCATGCTCCGGGCAAGGTTGAGAAGAGCCATCGAGGAGGGCGGTGGCCTTTCCGAGGAGCAGTATGGATTTCGTGAGGGGCATTCCACGATAGACGCCATCCGGCGTGTCGTGGATACCGTAGAGGCTAAGAGGGAAAAGCGGCCTGAAATTTGCAAAGACGTCCTTCTTGTAGCGCTTGACGTCAAAAACGCTTTCAATTCGGCCAGGTGGGATGACATGATCCGGTCTCTCGAGTACGACTTCTGGATACCCAGGTATCTGGGTAACGTAATAAAGGACTACCTACGGGACCGGAGACTGCTCTACGACACGCTCGATGGCAGGCGACAGAGGGTTCTGAGTGCGGGCATTGCCCAAGGTTCGGTTCTCAGACCGGACCTGTGGAATGCCTTTTACGATGGCCTGTTGCGCGTTCACCTCCCGGAAGGAGCTTTTCTGATCGGGTACGCGGACGACGTGGCTCTGACCATCAATGGCAGGGACATTCAGGTAACCCAGGAGAGGTTGAATCTAGTCAAGAGACAGATCAACCTCTGGATGGGCGAGCACGGGCTCCAGCTCGCGATCCCAAAAACGGAGATCGTACTACTGACCCGTCGCACAACAATTTCTACGGACATCGATGTAAATGTCGATGATGGTGGAAACCCTCACACGATCCAAGCCAAGACATCGGTTAAGTACCTGGGGGTTCTGCTTGATAACAAGCTGAACTTCTGGGAACAATTTCAGAGGTCGAGTGTGAAGGCCGCGTCGATCGCATCCTCCTTGTCAAGGCTCATGGCCAACATAGAAGGGCCCAAACCCGGGAAGCGAAGATTGTTGATGTCCGTTGTCAACTCTGTCCTGCTTTATGGATCTGAGATCTGGGCGGATATCACCAAATTTGCCAAGTACAGACATAAAATATCGTCTGTGCAACGGCAACGGCCCTGAGGATCGCCTGCGCGTACTATACGGTATCGCTCGAAGCGATCCAGGTAGTAGCATCGGTCATAAGCATCGACCTGCTAGCGTTGGAGCGGAAATACATTTACGATAGTGTAGAGGACCGCGAAGTGGCATCCACTCGCGCCCGCTCCAGCTCTATGGAAAAATGGCAGGAACGGTGGAAAAAGAAGGAAGAGAAAAATGCCCGTTGGACGCGCAGACTGATTTCAGATCTGCAGGCATGGACTGGACGACAACATGGGGAGGTGGATTTTTACCTCACCCAATTTTAAACTGGACACGGGTACTTCCGTGCAATGTTGAAAGATTGGCATAAGGTGGCAACAGAGGAGTACCTGCACTGCCCAGGCGAGAAGGATACAGTGGAGCACACTTTCTTTGGATGTGTGCGCTACGTGGAAGGGTGCCCGCCCTTCCCGATTTGGAGGCCAGAGAAGGTGGTTCCGGAAATGCTACGGAGTTCTGAAAATTGGAACAAAGTAGCAGAGTACGTAAGGGCCACCTTGTTGAAGAAAAAGGAGGAGGGCTTTCTATCGTAGATTGCTCTCCTGTCACTAGGCTGGGGGAAGGCAGCGGCCAGTTGCCTAGGCTGCGCGTCCCAAACTGAAGTTATACCTGAAAAGGGAGTTCCGGTTTGGGGCAAACAAGCGAAGGGGGGTTTATAGTGTGTTTATCCAGTAAGAATCTGGGGCGTAACCGGCGACCGCGGTCGCCGGTGGTCTCCCAGTTGTACACTTTGTGCAACTGTGCGGTCATGGAAATTCGCGGGTCTTTAAGGCCCGCAAACACTCCATGGCTGATGTAAGATTCACAAGATTCCCTTGACAAAAAAAAAAAAAATAATAATAATAATAATAATAATAATAATAATAATAATAATAATTTAATTCCGCTGTACGGGGCCCAAGCCCGGAGCCTCATAAGGCTTAGGAAGAAGGAAGGTGGTTTAGGCCGCCTTTTTTCGAGGTTGAACTAAAATCAAGGATATAGGTTATAGCTCTCTGTAACAACTGAGGCTGCCCTATAAATCGGGTCTCATGCCTTGCATTTCTTCGGGGACATGCTCTATGCTGTACCCCATGCGTCCATATCAAGAATGCCGCAGACTGCTCATAGTTATGCTATACGCGGTTCTGGAATAACTGAGGCTGCCCTATAAACCGGGTTTTATGCTTTGTCTTTCCCGCGAGCATTCTTGAAAAGCATGCAGCAGGAGACTGCTATCCTAAAACTATCCTTGCAGAAGAGGCACATTAAAGGGGCTCCAAGTTTCCTCTAATCTAAATGTGATTTAAGCCACATACAGGGTTGCCTTAGACCTGAAATATTGGCTTTTAGAATGGGAGAATTCCACCTCGAGCAGTCATGACTGCAGGTTGTTTTTTCTGGTTTAGTAATGTGTGAAGGTATGGCCAGAATACTCAGCAACTAGACAAGCTCTCTGAGAACAGCTCTCAATAACCGAAAAAAATAGGAAGGAATTAGAAGAGCAAAGGAAGAAGAAAAAAGTACTTCAAGAAGATGCAAAGAGGCTTCAAGATCAACGCGAAGCGAAGTAAAAAACGCCTACTGGAAGCAGGAAAATCAGGAAGGGCCCAAGGAGCCGAAGCAAAATGAAACGGCTTCCAACCGGTCTATCACGGATCATCAAGACCCAGAGAAACTGGCAAATAACCCTAAAGTAGTCGAGTCTCAGCAACTGATAGCGTTATCCATACTGGAGACTTTAACGCTAGGACCTTAGAATGGGGCATGCCGACGATCAATCCCACGAGACAGAACGTACTCAAAATGGACACTAGATGCAAACTAGTGGTCCAGAATAGAGGAAACCGTCCCACCTACGAAAGGGCAAGTTGGGGTGCCTGTATCTTAGACATTATCTTTGCAACAGAAGGTGCGTCTGGGATCGACGATGGACTGTGATGGATGGCTAAAATGGTAGTGACCATAAATACATCACCTTCCGGGTGCTTAAAGGAACCTCCCAACGACCTCCGTACAGGAGGCGTCCCTTGAGTTGGAATGTATCAAAGATGGACGAGGACAAGTTCAAAGAATATCTTCGAATGGAGTCGGCGTCCATCCCCGCGAGGCATGGAGGGGCCACAGGTCCCCGCGAGGCTGAAATCTTCCTCCTGAAGACGTCCTCCTGGTAACACTGGACGTCAAAAACACGTTCAACTCTGCCAGGTGGGAAGACACGATCCGGTCCCTCGAGCAGGATTTTCGGATACCTGGGTAACGTCCTAAAGGACTTGATGTCCGTGGTCAACTCTGTCTTGCTTTATGGATCTGAGATATGGGCAGTATAAACAAAACTGCTAAATACAGACACAAAATATCATCTGTGCAGAAGCCAGCGGCTTGAGAATCTCCTTAGCGATCCCGGTAGTAGCATTGGTTATACCCATCGACCTGCTAGCGTTGGAGCGGAAATACATTTACGATAGTGTAGAGGACCGCGAAGTGTCATTCACTTGCGCCCACTTCAGCTCTATGAGCGCATGGCAGGGACAATGGAAGAATAAACAAAAGGCCAGGTGGATGCGTATTATGATTTCAGATCTGTAGGCATGGACTGGGCGAGAGCATAGGGAGGTGGACTTTTACCTCACCCAATTTTAAACTGGACACGGCTATTTCCGTGTCATGTTAAAGCATTGGCATAAGGTGGCAACAGAGGAGTGCTTGCACTGCATAGGCGTGAAGGATACAGTGGAGCTCACCTTCTTTGGATGTGTGCGCTACGTGGAAGGGCGCTCGTACTTCCCGATTTGGAGGCCAGAGACGGTGGTCCCAGATATGCTACGAAGTCCTGAAAATTGGAACAAAGTAGCAGAGTACGTAAGAACCACTTTAAGGCCCCCAAACACTCCATGGCTGATGTAAGGTTTACAAGATTCCCTTGACAAAAAAATAAAAAAAAATAATAATACAGGAAACCCTTGTGATCCGCGGGGGATACATTCCTGAAAAGTACCGCAAATAACAAAACCGCGGATAATAAGACCTTACTGTTATGGGAAAATAGGGGCTACGTTCGTAGAAATTCAAATGATATTAAAATTAATTTTTTTTTCTAATAAAAATAATTTTTTGCCTAAAAGTACTTAAATTTATTTCAAAAAATACAAAATTTCAATGAAATTAAGTTCAGGATTAATTATTGTGTTAAAAAAAGTCGTTCATCCGCGACTGTTTTGCTCGTCTTAAAACATCCTTATTTAACTCTTCATAAATTTCTACTGTGTTTTCACAACTATGTTTAAAACTCAAACTCCTTGTCATTATCGGATCATAATTCATTGCCAAATCAATGGCAGTTAATAAGGAATTTATGATTTGTAAAATGGTCTTTCGTTGAGAGAAATATTTGGTGTGGTTACTGGCACTTTTTTCACCATTATCAAACAAATCTAAAATTTTTAGTTTATCTGCGATATTCATGACGTGTTTTCCTTGATTGAGAAGCCATTATAATTACGAAATACAATTTTATTTTATAAAATTGCAAATAAAAATGAAGAAAATTTATGTAGGTTAGGAAAAAATGATAAATATTCTCGAAAATCTGAACATTGTCACACTGAAACAAAATACTTCTTGACGTTTTTTTTAAAATTAAAACCACGGATAACAAGAATTATCCCGCGGAAAACAAGGGATTGGATATTTTGGTCCTACCGCGGATACGGTGAATCGCGGATAATAGAATCACGGATAACGAGGGATCCCTGTATTTTTATATTGTAAACAGACGATATCAATTTTACTCATACATGAATTTTTTTGTTTTTTTCATATTCAAGACAGCCGAGATTAATTTTAATCTATTATGAAATTCATACAGTTTTCTGAAATTGTAGACAGTCGAAATAAAGATTATTCTAGAGTGAAATTTTTTGAGTTTTTTCATATTGTAGACTTGAATGAAAATTTTTTGGTTTTTTCATACAGAAACGCGCGCGCGCCTACCTCTTTTTTCATACATCTTGCGGCGATCGCTGTCACTTTATACCCAAGCGCGTAGAGTTCAAAGAATTAAAAAAAATAATCTAATTTTTTTAATAAAAATAAATTTCTAAAATATAAAATTATTTTTATTTTTTATTAATAAATTAGTTTAAACAAATTGAAGTAAAAAATCATTTGTAAAATGCTATTTTAATTTATACTCATTTTCAAACTTAAACCGCTTGGGTTGTCACAGGGTGAAAACCCGTGACATTTTCTTTATATAAAATACATATAATGATTTTTTATAAATACTAAATTTGCCGCCCCGCTCCGATTTGCCCGCGATCTCGGACCAATGAGAGATCGGCACTCGGTCGAAGCGGCAGAGAAGGAGAGCCCGTCAAGTCAGACTGATGCGAGCCGTCAGAGTGTGAACACGCATATCGAGATCTGTTGCTTTTCAGTTCATTATCTTTTAGTTTTTCTTTTTGGCTCGTTAAAATTATTAGTTTGATAATTAGTACTGATTAGCGAATTAAAAACTAATATTTTAATATTAATTATTTTGTGTATTATAAAGTGATTGTTTGTTCACAGAATTACGGGAGCACGTAGGAGCTTCCCGTAATTTCTATACAATAAGGTAAATCACCTTATTTGTGAAAATCCGTAATTTCTATATAATAAGGTGATTTGTGAAAATCCGTAATTTCTATATACACTGAAAAAAAAAAATTCACAAAATGTGCTGAATCGCTAGACGTTTTGTCTGTATCAGAGTTGCGGAGGGTCGTCCGTAATAAATAAAGACATTTTCTATGCGTGTAATAGACAAAGCGTCTCGACTAGGCCGCCTAGCGTGTTCGGCTACTTTTGTACGGACGTTTTGTCCATACTGTCGAGCCGCGGTCCTCTTAACCACGCCCACGCTTCCTATTCAATGTAATTACAATATATAATATTATATTTATACTATATGCTATACTATTACTATTACTATATGTATAATAGTAGCGGAGCCCATAAGTTGTAGGGTGATTTTTTAACTAACCAAAAATAATTGCAAATGGACCAAACTACTTATAGTGGAAGCAAATTAGCATTGAATAGTGATGTAAAAGGGAAATGCAATTTTTTTTGTGTTTAATATACATGTGTAAGAAGGAATCTGATTTTTTTTGTGTCCCGGATGAACGCTTGGCTAGATATATGGCAAAAACTACTTTTTTGCTAAATTTTAAGAAGTTTGCTATCGGATTATGTCATATCTCTGGTTAAATGGTCATAAAAAAAAAAATGGAAAATTTTCGTAATTAGACAGAGAATGGAACTCATTGGGTGGGGTTACAATTAAAATACATCCTACCCTCTAAAAATCCAATTTTGTCCAATTTTTTAATTTTTTTTAATAACTTGGGCAAAAACAATCAGATTTTTATGAAAATCTCAGGAAATATGTATTTTAATGACGGGACCATGAGTTTAAATTTTTGTGAAAAAATATTTTTTTTTTTTACCAAAAATCAAATTTTTTCGCAAAAATTGAGCAATTTTGAAATTAGCGCCATTTTATGCAAAAACATGCAAGGGTAATTTTTTTTTTTTTAAAGTTGCCTTTTTGTATGTACTTTAACCTCAGTACGCGTAAGTGTTCGTTAGCTCAATTAAAATGCCCATTTTAGGAGCAAGAATGAAAAATACCCTATTAATTTTTAAATTTTTTTAATTTTTGCCGTATTTGGTGTAATTTTCGGAATTTTTTGTGCTTTTTCTTACGTATTTTATACAAAATTTAACTTTTATTAAGCCATAATATTATAAAAAACTTAATATTGTTTAAACAATTAATTCTACGACATTGCAAATTAAAAATTCGGATACAGCAATTAAAAATTATACAAAATTGGTGATCACTTTTCGAAATCACGAAAACTGTAAGCTACGGAATTCATGTTTTTGTCGAATTTTACGTATACCAACGATTATATATTTTAGGATGAAAATCAAACGAGTACTTTCAAATATATAGTAGAAGAACCTAGTACATAAAATTTTAAAAGTGTGACTTTTCCACGCAATCAATGAATCGGCCTGATTTTTTTTGCAATCGCTTCCAAATTGTATCCAGAAAAATGGAACCCGAGTGAAAATTAGTGCACGAACCCCCAAGTGTCAAATCTTTCAAATGCTAATTTTTTGTTTTTTATTGTCGAAAATCCGCCATTTTGAATTTTCTAGAAAGAATGAGGTATTATATGGATAGTTTTAAATGAAGCGTGGGCGGTTTGTATGGTCGGGTCTTCAAAACTGCCCCAAAGTGTTTATTTCTGAAAGTACTACCAAAAATAAGTCACCAGCCCAATTTTTAGCCTCCCAGAGCAAAATCTCGAAGCGCATGTGCGAGGAATCGCTAAGATAAGCTGTTTTTTTTTCAAAAGTTGATTTCTCTAATGCCTATTAGTAAAAAATCTTCTAACCAGGCTAAAAGTTTTCCTTAAACCTTATATTTTGGCAAAAAAAAATTTCAATGGGACACTGCTTTTTCGGAGCTCTAGATAAAAAAAATAGCAGCTTTCAAAAGATCATTTTTTACAAATTTAAAATTTCCAGCCAAGTCACGTGACCAATAAAAAATCTGAACAAAAATTTGGATTCCGCGGGAAATTTTACATAAGGATATATCTTTTCATGTTTTCAAAACCTTTATGTTAAAACAGCTAAATTAGTTAATTTAATTTAAAAATAAATTATCTTGAAGGTTTATGTAAATTTTAGGGGTATTTGGGGTGATGAATGGCCAAATTCGCCCTTCAGAACCTGTTGAATGTAATTTCTGACATCATTTTCTAGGTTAGCGACCTAAAAAACCTAATTAGTTCATTTAATTTAAAAAAAAGAATATTAAAGATTTATGTAAATTTTAGGGGTATTTGGAGTGAAAATGGCCAATTTCACCCTTTAGAACCTGTCGAATGACATAATTTCTGACATAATATAACCACATAGCATGATTAAAAAGTGTATAAAAACATTTTTTTATTACATTTGTATATTGGGGGGGGGGGGGTGAAAAATGGGTGGGAAAATCACCCCTTGACATCCGCTACAATTTTCCGATTGAACGCTATATGTAGGCATTTTTTTTCTAAAGCGAATGCAAAAAGTTTCAACTCGATTCATGTTCTTTCATATGCAGTTTGAGATTTGAACTTTTTTTCACACTATACCCCTGACTACAAGGTGAAAAAATTGTAACAGTAAAGGACTTTGGCTAATGAATATACATGCGAAATGTAGCATTTGTGCTAATCCATACCTTTGGGAAATGGTTCCGTGTCTAGTTATAAGGGTCAAAATTACCCCCAAAAATATCACCTAGGTGAATAAAAAAATTCTAACCACTTCAAATTTGGACAGTTGCTTTAATTTTGTTCCACTAGCCCGTGCCTTCAATGCTTTGGTAAAAAATAGGTTCCGAGGGGTGATAACCACCCCCAAAGATTGCACCTAGGTGTGCACAAATTGTTAAAAATTTTCGATTTAGTACAATTTGTGCACAATTTTTTGATGTTGCGTAATATAATTAAAATGTTTCGAAGCTTACAAAAAAAGATTTTCATTATACGCTGCAAAAAAGATCTACTTTCTTACTTTCGGGCGATCTTTTTTTCGCTTTTAATGAAAAACTATGTGTTGAACGCGGCAAAAAATGTAGGAAATTTTACTTTTAATGCTGTCTGAACTCGTTCGCTACGCTCACTCGTGCATACAACTGCATTGAAAGCCAAATCCTACTTTTTTTCCCTTATTGAACAAGTAGATATAACATGTCTTTCCGATAGTTCCATTCGGTCTTGGGTTTAATTTCCTTATCTCAGCCTGATGAACTCATAAAATTCCAAAAATGAAAAAAAACCACAATTTTTTATATTTTCATTATTTTAATAAAGGCGAAAACTTTCTTCTGTAATTTTTTTTTTAATTAATTTTTTCTTTTCGGGCTAAAATGAGAAAATTAAATCCATCACCATAGTATATATTAAACTCATAGGATACTATAAAAATCATAAGTAAAAAGAGGGGAGGAAATCAGATTTATTGTAGGCGGCTCGGCGTTACAGACAAAACGTCCATACATTAGACACGAACTCTCTAGGCGGCTTAGAGGAGACGTAATGTCTCTTATTTATTGACGCTCTGTCCTTAAAAAGATGAACATTATGACTAGGCGGCTATTAACAGACATTTAGTCTATTTTTTTTTAGTCTTTTTGGATAGATCAGCGCCAATACAAAACGGTTGCACTAAGGTCATACACGTTTTGTCTGTTTTTTTTTTTCAGTGTAATAAGACTCTTTGGACTTTTTGATAAGACTGTTTGGTGCAATTCCTGGAACTCATAGACGATAACCATCTCAAGGTAAATACATCGAGATTATTTTGCGTTTGTGTGCTCTCGGGTTTCAGATAGGTTAAATTTAGTATTTTTCTATTTAAATAATTAACGTTCGATTGTATGTTTTAATTTTGTAATAATTAGTAAATATAATTGCTTATATGGAAAGACGCCCTAGATTTCCCATGCTCTCTTGTAATTTTTCCCTTAATTTGTATTCCGGCTTTTCTTAGAATTTAAGTAATTTTTGTGTCTATAATATTAACATGGAACATGTTTATAGGGAGGGGGTACTTCAGAACTTGAAAATTAAGGGGGGGGGTCAAATTTGTCCTATTTAAGGGGGGTGGTCAAATATGTCCTATTTAAGGGGGGTGGTCAAATTTGTCCTATTTAAGGGTGGTGGTCAAATATGTCCTATTTAAGGGTGGTGGTCAAATATGTCCTATTTAAGGGGGATGGTCAAGTATGTCCTATTTAAGGGGGGTGGTAAAATATGTCCTATTTAAGGGGGGTGGTCAAATATGTCCTATTTAAGGGGGATGGTCAAATTTGTCCTATTTAAGGGGGGTGGTCAAATTTGTCTTATTTAAGGGGAGGGGGTCAAATGAAACTTAGAATAATTAGGAGACTTTGAAAAATCTGTGCTTAAGGACTTAAGATAATACAGGTTTATAGACTTAAAATAATATCGATATAGGGACTTGTAATAATATTGACTAAGGGACTTTGTAAGGTCACGATATGGACCTGTCCTGCACAACGAAATTATTCACTTTTTATCTAATGCCTGGCTAACACAATGCTCAGTTTTTAGGCCGAACACCCTTAAATCCACATGAAACAGTAACCAGTACTGATCATGTGTAGTAATATAAATAATCTGTGAAACTTAAGAAAAATAATTTAATTATTGAGACAGAATAAAACTACACAGTTAAATGCATAACAGGTATTAATTTATTCAATGTACTTTACATAGAGCGAACCCTATGAAAGCTGACGATCGTCTCAACTTGTAACGAAATCTGTCCCGGTATTTATACCCGAGAGACAGATTTGCAAGTTATGACGTAATTGCTTCCAGAAAGTTCACGACGATTCTTAGAACGGTTAAAATGCGAATTATAACTAATTATTTGTTTTACAATGCATTTTAACTGTTCTATCACATTTGTTTTATTATGTTTTTTACTTGTTACATTTTAATTTGTATTTTTATATATTTTAATATTTTTAATTAATTTGATAATTAAGTAATAATTAATAATCGTTACATCTAGAATGTTCTAAAAATATGAATATGCTTAATTCTACACTTAATTCTATTATTTACAATATTTACATTCAAACGAATCTTATCATTGCTAATTTTGATTCATTTGGCAACGATGCATTTTCCGGATAATGCATCGTTGCATTTTTATTTAAGTTTGACGTTTTTCTAATTATTTAAATCATAAGTCCGGGAGGTGGCGACCTCCGAACTACTTGTACAAGATTTTAATCAACCGGTAAATATGAATGATTTATATTTAGCGGGCTCGATTTTATCGATTTATATTTGATTTCCTCACTTTACCCTTCATACACGGATGTACCCCGTTTCTGTACCCTACAACTACCCCTCCCCAAACTTTTTATTACGGAGCGTAATAAAGAGTTTGTGTGTATGTAATGAGGGCAGAGAACGGTACATCCGTATTTATATAATTTTTGTTTACTTTTTTAATTGATAATGCTTCTGAAAGAATATTAGATTTTGATTTTTAATTTAATTTGTAATTTCTTATAAGAATTTCAAATCTATTTATTTTTATTTTGCATGCAATATTATTAAATTATTATTATTTTTTTAAATTTTATTTTCAATTTTTAAAGATGTATGTATTTTTCTCTGAATTTACTAAAGATTTAATGAAATAAATATAATTTTTAACCAATTTTAATTTACTTTTAGAAAGAATGGTTCTTTTTTATTATTTCATATTAATTTTATGTATTTTCTTAATTTTTTATGTTTATTCTTATTTAATAGGCGTTAATTTAATTAATTTTTTATGCCTTTAATTATTTAAGTATAATTTATAATCTTTATGATTTTTTATTTTTATATTTTATAATTATTTCTATTTTTATTTGTTTTTATTTTTTAATTTATTTTTCTTAAAGCATTTTATAATTCAAATACAATCATAGAAGTCCCTTAGCATTTTCTTACCCATATAAGATTTACCAAGAGTCTCCATAAAAGTATTTTTACAGTTTTTAAACTGCTGAATAATTTAAAAAAAAAATTAATCATAAAAAGAAATTTTCGATCATACCCATATAGATCATACTAAAAACCTCGCTTTTTATAATTTGATTATAATTTTTATTTTTAATTTAGATCATTTATTTTTAAATTAACAATTTTTATTTTTATAAATTTTTTGTTTCTGTTTTTTTTTTTTTTTTTTTTTTTTTTTTTTTATTAATATTTTATTCTGAATTTAGAAGTTCATTTTCAATAATTTCTGTTTCACTTATTACTTGAATGGCATCAATTTCGTGTTGAGATTTTTGCCCTTGTTTCTTGTTTTGATATGATTGGCTTTGATTTTGCCTATTTATTTGCCCTTTATTTTGACGTTGTTGTTGCGTACTATTTTGCTGTCGCGCTTGATAATTATTTTCATCATTTGCACTTTCTGAATTTCTATAGCTTAGATTTTGTCTGTTATCGCGAAATTCATTGTAATTTTCTCTTCTTTGATAATTAGTTGGATTTTGACCACCTTGTCTGTCTTGGCTTTTCCATGACTGTTCTTTATCATTGTTAAATTGATTATTGTAGCTATTACTATTATTTCTATCAGAATTATAATTGTTATATGGTTTTTTGTTTTGCCAATTTGTATCTTGTGTATTTCTTGTTAATCTGTCATCATTATCGGCTTGTTCAAGGATGTCCAAAAATTCATCTCTTGTCTTGGTTCTTAGCGACCTTATTATTCTTCTAGTATCTTGATCGAAGTCTGGTATAATCTGATTAATTATTTCTTCTTGATTGTGAGACATTTCCAAGTCTTCAGCGATGTTAAATAATTTTAGTGCGTATTCTACTCTGGTTTGTTTTCCATTTACTGAGTATGCACCCGAGTTGAAAATTCTTCTTAAGCCATCTTTTATTGTTACATTCCAATATCGTTTTTTAAATTGATCAACAAAACTTTCATAATTATTGATGTCCTTCTCTACTAGATAAAACCAATTTTTTGCTCCTTTTTGTAAGCATTGGCTAATTAAGATTTTAGTATTTTCCCCTTTGTTATCAGAGTAGTTTTCGACGTATTTTTGCAAATCTACTAAGAATTTCAAAGGTTTCTCACCATGATCTCCTTTGAAAATAGGAGCTTTCATTTTAACACTTGATGGTTTGTTCCTTGTTGAGGCTGATGCATTGTTTTCATTTTCTTTATTTAGATCCAGTTGATTGAACATCTCCTCGATCTTATCAATTTCTTGAGCTTTATCCCTAATGGTTTCAAGTTCTTTTTCTAACCTGTTGTAATCTTCTGTAATTCTTTTTATGCGATTGCTCATAGTTTCTATCTGAATGTCGTAATTTTCTTTTTCATTATCTAGTTGCTGTATTCTTGCTTCTTGACTATTTATTAATTTAATTTTTTCAATTAGTTCTTTTTCCACTTTAACTTGCTTTTCATCTAACAGTAAAAAGGTGTTTGTTAATCCTTCAGTTAGGTCAGCAATCATTTTAACAATTATTTCCTTTTCATTTGGTTTATCACATTCAATGTTCATATGAGGATGTTCTTTCTTAAATTCCGTAACCATATATTTTGCATTCTCTCGTAACGCCAGCAATGTATCGGCAAGAGTCTTCTTATTTGACATTTTGATTTAATTGAGCTTTTTTCTTATTTATGACCAAAAAAAACTATTTAAATAAGCTTTTTCCTATTTTCGAAACAGTAAGAAGTTTTTAAGTTATTGAGCTTTTTTCTGATATTGAAACAATAAAAATGTTTAAATTATTAAGCTTTTTCCTGATATAGAAACAATAAGAAATTTTCAAATTATTAAGCTTTTTTCTAATATATGAACAATAAAAAATTTTCAAGTTATTAAGCTTTTTTCTAATTTATGAACAATAAAAAATTTTCAAGTTATTAAGCATTTTTCTAATTTATAAACAATAAAAAATTTTCAAGTTATTAAGCTTTTTTCTAATTTATAAACAATAAAAAAAAATTTTAAGTTATTATTTACAAAAATGCATAAAATTGCATACAAGTGCATCAAAGTGCATTTAAGAATTGCATATAAAAAATGCACGCTTGCATATAAGTTCGTTCGCGAATGTAACGCTTGGACTCTATATTTTATTTTATGAATGTTATTTATAATTTAATTTATTTGCTAAATAATATATATATATGCATTGTTTACATTTAAATATAATAGATAAAATATGCTTTATTTACATTATTATAAGGCACATTTTATTTAAGATGATAGAAGAAAAATTTCAAGGTTTAATTTTTAGCGTTAAATTCAACGTTATATGCAAGATGACTACAAAAAAACTATGTTATGTGTTTTTGTAATTACAAGAGAGAGAATAAACGACGCTTATGAAAAATACATGCAAAATTTAGTTGAATTTTATTATTTTGTCATTTATATCTTTTTTATTTTTTAATATTTTATAAAATGAGGAATATCATTTTTATTATTCTCGTACAACACAAAAAAAAGTTTTATTTATTTATCGACATTTAGAAAAAAAAATGAATGCGTGTGTACTTTTATAATACTTTTTTAATGTTAAGTAAAAATGAAAATAAAAATCTTAACATTGATAAAAAAAAATTTTTGGCATTTATAATAATGCTATTTACGAAACTAAAAAAAAAAATTTTTGCATTTATTTTAATGCTTCATTTTTAATGAAAAACTAAAAAAAAAAATTTTTTGCATTTATTTTAATGCTTCATTTTTGAAATATTAATTTAATTTATTTTGTGAGAGAAGTTTATTTATTTTCTCCCCTTGAGAGTGAACGATCTTTAAGAGTTCGTTGACTCTCTCTTTCAAATATATATTTTCAGTTTCAAGTTGTTGAATATTTTGATTAGTATGCACTTTAATCTCACGGATATCATCAATTGCACGACCAAGCGTGTGCCACTGTTCAGTGTCAAGATGTTGTAAAAATTCAACAGAATTTTCGAGATTGAATTGATCTTTTTCAATTTTATTTAATTTTTTATTTAGCTTACTATATTCTTCACTACTCATTATTCAAGAATTTTTTTTAGTAAAGAAAAAATTAAGAAAAAATATTTGCCTAAGGTCCTTTTTAGGCAGGATCGCCACGTTGTAAGGTCACGATATGGACCTGTCCTGCACAACGAAATTATTCACTTTTTATCTAATGCCTGGCTAACACAATGCTCGGTTTTTAGGCCGAACACCCTTAAATCCACATGAAACAGTAACCAGTACTGATCATGTGCAGTAATATAAATAATCTGTGAAACTTAAGAAAAATAATTTAATTATTGAGACAGAATAAAACTACACAGTTAAATGCATAACAGGTATTAATTTATTCAATGTACTTTACATAGAGGGAACCCTATGAAAGCTGACGATCGTCTCAACTTGTAACGAAATCTGTCCCGGTATTTATACCCGAGAGACAGATTTGCAAGTTATGACGTAATTGCTTCCAGAAAGTTCACGACGATTCTTAGAACGGTTAAAATGCGAATTATAACTAATTATTTGTTTTACAATGCATTTTAACTGTTCTATCACATTTGTTTTATTATGTTTTTTACTTGTTACATTTTAATTGTATTTTTATATAATTTAATATTTTTAATTAATTTGATAATTAAGTAATAATTAATAATCGTTACATCTAGAATGTTCTAAAAATATGAATATGCTTAATTCTACACTTAATTCTATTATTTACAATATTTACATTCAAACGAATCTTATCATTGCTAATTTTGATTCATTTGGCAACGATGCATTTTCCGGATAATGCATCGTTGCATTTTTATTTAAGTTTGACGTTTTTCTAATTATTTAAATCATAAGTCCGGGAGGTGGCGACCTCCGAACTACTTGTACAAGATTTTAATCAACCGGTAAATATGAATGATTTATATTTAGCGGGCTCGATTTTATCGATTTATATTTGATTTCCTCACTTTACCCTTCATACACGGATGTACCCCGTTTCTGTACCCTACAACTTAGAATAATTCAGGTTTAGGCAATCAAAATAGTTTGGGTTTAGAATCTTAACAGCTAGTAAGGTGATAATTACAAATTATAAATTTAGAAAATTGTATTGTAATGTTGAGTAACATTTGTATTATACCTAGTCCTCAGCTGGAAGTAAACATGTTCCATGCATTTAGGTTGTGTCTATAATATTTTTCTTATGTTTGTGTAAAGTTTCGATATTCGCTATTTAATATCGTGGTGCTCAATGAGCAATTCATTCAATTGAAATTTAAAATTAATAAATCTAAATTTATAAATAATTTATTTATAATTTCTCTCTTTTCGTTATAAACGAAATCTCAAGGTAAGCCTTTTAGTTAATATTTTCCTGTCGTTTAAAAGCCGGTCACAGGGAATAAAGTTACAGCGATCGCCGCTAGAAGTAAGGAAAAAGTGGGAGACGAGCGTTTTCAATAAAATACACCCGACATCAATTTTACTTTAGAATGAAATTTTTTTGGTTTTAACATGGAACATGTTTGTAGGAAGATGGTACCTCAGAACTTGAAAATTAAGTGGGAGGGGTCAAATGGGCCCTGTTTAAGGGAGGAGGGTTAAAATTTTTCGGGTTTAAGGGGGGGGGGTCAAAAGAGGCTTAGAATAATTTCAATTTAGGGACTTAGAATAATTCAGGCTTAAGTACTTGAAATAATTTTGATTTAGGGACCTAGAATAATACGCGTTTAGGGAATCAGAATAGTTTAGGTTTAGAATCTTAACATCTAGTAAGGTGGCAATTACAAATTATAAAATTAGAAAATTGTATTGTAATGTTGTGTTTATACAAACCGATTATCAGTTTTTTCATATACAAGACAGCCGACATGAATTTTATTCTACATTGAAATTTTTTGGGTTTTTTTATATTGTAGACAGCTGAGATAAATTTTACTCCATAGCGAAATTTTTGCAGTATTTTCATATTGTAGGTATCCGACATAAATTTTAATACAGAGTGAAATTTTTGCATTTTTTTCACATGTACTAGACAGCCGATATGAATTTTACTCGTAAGTGAATTTTTTCGTATTTTTCGTATACAAATGTTTTTTTTTTTTTTTTTTTTTGTAGACATCTGACATGAATTTCCATAAAGATTGAACTTTTTGCAATTTTATCATATTGTAGACTTGAATAAATTATTTTGGTTTTTTTCATACCCAAGACAGCCGATATCAATTTTACTTTAGAGTGGAATTTTGTGTTATTTCATATACAAAACTACCGAGATAAATTTTACTCCATACGAGATAAATTTCAATGGGAAAATTTGAGGATTTTTTCATATTGTAGACAGCCGGTATTAATATTACTCCTTAATGAAATTTCGGCAATTTTTTCATATTGTAGACAGCCGATATTAATTTTATCCTAAATTGATTTTTTAATTATTTTCATATACAAGACAGCAGATATCAATTTTACCCCAGAGTGGAATTTTTTCGGTTTTTTCATACATAAGACAGCTGAGATTAATTTTACTCCATAATGAAATTTTGGCAGTTTTTTCATATTGTAGACAGCCGAGATGAAAATTACTCTAGAGTGAATTTTTTTTTGTTTCAACATGAAACATGATCATTTGATGGGGTATTTGAAAAAGTTTGGCTCGGCAGGTAGGGAGGGGTGAAATATTGACTTTTTTAGGGAGGGTTACTAATTGACGTTTTTAGGGGGGGGGTGAAATGGACTTTATACTAATGGGTAGAATATTTTCATTTTAGGGACTTAGAGTAACTTGAAGTGGGAGTCAGAACCTGATCAGGCCCTGATAACAACAATTTAGAATACTTTAAGTTTATGGACTATATTTCAGGATTTATTGTAATTTCGGTTTTTGGATTTATTACTATTGTGAGTAAACATGTTCCATGCTCGTTGATTCTGTAGTTACACAAACTGTTTATAAATTTTTTTTATTTTTATTTTTAATTTATTTCAAATATTAACTCCAGAGTGAAAATTTTTGGTTCTATATATATTGTAGACAGCTGACATGAATTTTACTCTGGAGTTAACTTTTTTGGATTTTTTCATATACAAGACAGCCTACATGATTTTTACTTTACATTGAGATTTCTTGAGTTTTTTCTTATTGTAGACAACTGGTATGAACATTGGTCTAGAATGATCTTTTTGAATTTTTTCATATTGTAAACAGCAGACATAAAGTTTTTTATAAAATGAAATTTTTTGGGTTTATATAATTAATTTCTTTTTATACAAGGAATTGTACTCTTGAATAAAAATTTTTGATTTTTTTCATAATTGAGACAGCTGACATGAGTGTTACTCTTAATGGAAATTTTTTGTATTTTTTCATATTTAAGACACCCGAAATGAATTTTGCTCTTAAGGTTGCTCACGTAGTTTATAAAAAATGAATAATATGAACTAAATTTTACTGAAGATTAAGATAATTATAAAACAAATCTATTGATCCCAAAGAATACCCAGGTTTCCGATTAATTAAGAAAGATATAAGTAACAGGAAAATTTTAAGGTTAACACGTCCTCTTATGGGAGTTTTTATTGTTTTACATCGTACCAATTCAATAACGAATCTTTTTAGATATAATTATACACGCGTGTTATTTAACAAAAATAGAAACTTTTCCACGAAAAAATTTCAATAAAATGTTTTATATTTAAAAAATTTTTTTTACACCGCACTTATTATATATATGCGTTTGTTTAACCTCTTAGAACAATTCGTTATACGGAGGTCACCAACAATTTGCACAAGCGGTCCAAACCGCATTTTTTGCTTTTATTTCCTCGGAAGTCTATATATACATTGAGATATATACCGCTTTTTCCTTTAATGGAAATAATTTTTTAGGTTTGGAGACGCATGCGGATAAATTATTAGTGTATCTGTAAGATTAGAAGGATTATACAGGGCTGTTGGAACTTTAACAACCGTTTCTCAAACTCAATTATCTTTTTAGGATTTTGGAAGGCCAATTGCGGTCCAAGGTCCGACTTTTTTATAGGAGCCATGCTGACAATTCCGTCTTTAAAGCGCAGAGTTGTATTTCTACAACTCTATGCTTTAAAAGAGGCGCGAAAAACCTTAGAAAGACGCCCTCTATGCATGACATACGGAGACAGTAAATAGCATTTTCTATTTCATCTGTCTCCTGCGGACCGGTAGCCAGCTCTACTCTCCCTTCTTATAATAAATATTTAATTATTATTAAATATTTATTTAATTATAATTAAATATTTATTTAGAAAAAAAAGTATCATTGCTCTGCATCAGCGGCGAAGCCACTTTATATTATAATACTATATTACAAAGCAAGAACGTTACCTCTGCGCTACTGAGCCGGTTCTGCACTGATTAAATAAGAAAATACATTTTTATTAATAGAAACTTCTAAATATTCACGAATCTATAAAATAAATAACAAAATTTAATTAATTAGTTATGCCCACCTCTGATGTCACCCTAAAATATGCAGACCTTAAACCGTGAGCCACCTTAAGTGAAATTTTTTCAGTGTTTTCATATTGAAGATTATCGACATGAGCTTAAATCTTGAGTCAAATTTCTTCGTCAAAACGAGAGATTAGTAGAAGAAAAATTTGCATCGAATTTTAAATACCTTTTCTCGAGATGATTCTAGTCGTTTCATTGTAAGACTCCCATTTAGAGAAAATTGCCTTAATTTTGGAAATTCTCTCGATGTCGCAAAAAACTTATTAGACTAGAAAATAGATTTTCTAAAAACGACTTTTTAAAACAAGAATACGTCAAATTTTTTTTCAAGTATAGTGATTTAAATCACATGTCTTTCGTCAATAGTCTAAACGATGTCAATTTCGATTATGACCTATCAGAAATGAATTTTATACCGCATCACGGTATTTTCTAGCATGGTAAGAATTTACGCGTTGTCTTTCACGCTTCGTCTCGTGCTAAAAAATCAGTGTCTCTCAACGACGAACTTTTGACTGGTCCCGCACTGCACACCGATATTACAACAGTGCTTTTACGCTGGCGTCTATATATGTTCATTTACGGTGGAGACATAGCAAAAATGTACAGGCAAATCCTAATACATCCCGACGATAGGAAATATCAGCGCATCTTATGGCGCAATTCTCCAGATGATTGCGTCTCTATTTTCAATTGAAACACAGTCACGTACGGACTAGGTCCTTCTGCCTTTCAACCTCTAAGATGTATAGAGAAATTAGCCCATGAGGCTCGTCAATCTGCAGCTCGTAAGGTTCTCGAGGATGATATATACGTGAACGACTGTCTTTTTGGTCACAATACAGTAGATGAAGCCATAAATCTCTCTCGCGAAGTAAGCGAGCTCCTCATGGCGGGCGGATTTCCACTGAGAAAATGGGTTGCAAATAGTCAAGAATTATTTAAAAATATCCCTGATGATTGGTTAGCTAACTCGTCAAAGACTGACCATTGTCTTAGTCATGATTGCCAACTTTTAGGTCTCAATTGGAATCACAATTCTGATGAATTATCTTTTAACGGCAAATTTCAATCTTCTTCTTATCATCTTGCTAAACGTCAAGTATTATCTATCATAGACAAATTGTACGACCCGTTAGGTCTCGTTTCTCCACTGATAATAAGATGCAAAATCTTAATGCAGCTTATTTGGAAAGAAAAATCTGATTGAAACGAATCGTTGAGTGATTCTCATTTTTCTTTATGGGAGGAGATATATAATGATTTAAAGTCGATGGAAAATTTCAAAATCCAATGGATAGGTTACCTATCTAATCGCACAGTCGAAGTACATGGTTTCGGGGACGCCTCCAAACAAGCCTTGTGCGCTGCTATTTATTTCAGAATCACAGAATACGGATTTTGCTGTCAACCTCGTATTCGCAAAAACCAAGGTAGCTCCAATCAAAACTGTTTCTATTCCTCGCTAGGAGCTCTGCGCCTCTTTACTATTCTTTAATCTCGTTAAAAAAGTTACCGATTTGCATGAGTTTTTTTCGGTAAGTGTTCATCTTTGATCAGATGCAAAGAATAATTTAGCGCTTGGATAAAGTCTCAGCCATATTTATGTACACCATTTGTCTCTCATCGAATATCTTTGATTAATAACACCGTCCCAAATGCTAACTGGCACTATGTAGAAGACAAACAAAATCCAGCTGATCTGGGCACTCGAGGAATCTCATTTGATATATTTTCGCAGTCCGCTCTATGGTGGAATGTTCCAGAATTCTTATCTGAAAATAATTTTCCATCACCTGAAGAAGAAATCGAGAGTTCTGAGGTCATTGAACTTTCAGAACAGAAGAAAACTTGTCACGTAGCGTCACAAAATAGCAAGCCCAAACTTGAAATTTTTCATTTAGCATTTCGTTATTCATCTTTATTTAAATTGTTAAGAGTCATGGAATGGTGTATTCGTTTCTTCAATAACTCCTAATCTTCCAAAATATGCGCACTAAAATTAAAACGATCATGGCTCTCTACCGAATAAATCAAACACTCCATGATAATTTGGACTCGTCTCTCTCAACCAGTTTATTTTCCCAATGAATATCACAACCTTTCTCAAAACCAAATAATTTCTAATCGAAGAATTTGTTACATTTATATCCATATTTCGATAACATAACTGGTTGCATTAGAGTAGGCGGTCGTCCTAGAAACGCGAATCTTTCTCCTGACGAGAAGTTTCCATATATTTGATCCCATTTCTCTAATCTCGCATATTTAATTATTAAAAATTGACATCAAAATATGCTCCATGGTGGCACTCAATTTACCTTATCTGCTGTCAGAGAAACTCATAGGATAATCAATGACAGACGAGCTGTTAAAAAATTTATATCGACCTACGTTCCTTGTATACGCTTTAGAGCATCCGTAATTACTCAAAAAATGGGTGACTTGCCTACTTCTAGAGTCACACGTTCTTATCCAATCGCCCAAGTCGGAATTGATTACACCGGACCAATCAAAGCGCAAATGTTATTTGGTAAAGGATGTAAGTCATTTCCTGGATATATAGCAGTATTTGTGTGCATGTTCACACGAGCAATTCACCTAGAATTTGTTTCGCGATACGATACTGAGCATTTTATGGCCGCTTACAAAAGATTCATTTCGAGGCGTGGTTTGTGTACTGATGTGTACTCCGATTGCAGTACAAATTTCGTAGGTGCTGATTCTGCCTTGAAGACCATGTTTTCTGAGGGATCCTCGTTCGTCATACTTGAGTTGTCGAATCAAGGCATCGCTTGGCATTTCAACCCCCCTTCAGCTTCTCATTTCGGAGGTGATTGGGAGTCGGCGGTGAAATCTGCTAAATTCCATCTTAAGCGTGTCATTGGAGAGCTAACTGTATTATTCGAAGAGACGTCGACCATCCTGTGTTGCATTGAATCTTGTCTCAATTCACGCCCACTTCCTCCATTAACAGACGATCCTTCTAATTTCAGTTCACTCACTCCAGGTCACTTAATTAGGACGAAGCTTGAAGTCATTACCAGAAGTATCCGAAATTGGCGTCAAAATTGGTCAACTACAAAGATGGCGACTTGTCAATAAGGTCTGAGATGACTTCTGGAACGTGTGGCACAAATTGTATCTCCAATCGATCCAAGTCAGAAACAAGTGGCGTCACGAGAAGACAAACATCAAAGTAGATTCTTTGGTCCTCATCAAAAGCGACAACACGGCTCCTACTCAATGACCTCTAGCGTGGGTCGTGGAATTACATCCTAGCAAAGATGGTCAAGTCAGTACAGTTACTGTAAAAACTTCTACCTCTCAATTTTTAAGACCAATAGTCAAACTAATACTTCTTCTTTCTGAAGAAAGTAATTTTCGTCGTTTTCACGACGAGGCGGGTGGAAATGTTTAATATCTATTTATTTTATTCTCGCGGTTTCTCGAGTCGTGAGATCGACGGCATCAAGCGAGGCATCATTTGTTCATTAATTTGGTTCATTAAGTTAATCTCTTACGCGCCGAAAACTGGTGTCTTTTTAACGCCCCTTCACTTGCCACGGTCAGTCTCACGACATGATGAACATGACGATCATCGTCTTCTTTATCTTTCAATTATATAATTTGTCTAAATCACATTTTTTAAGTGTATATAAATGTCATATTTTTTCGTGTTAATTATATGGTAATGAAATGCAATTATTCCATAATTTAATGAATGTTTATATAAAATGTGTTATACTCGTGTTATTATTCTTTATATTACATATTGTGAGAGAGGTGACGTGATTAAGCAGTTATTATTCATTTGAATAAACGTTATTATTTTATTATTACTTAAATCAGAAGTGTTATTATTTTATCTTTAACAGTTACTATTTGTAACCAAAACCACAATATTTTCCAATATAATCAACAAGGATAACCCGCTCTTCAGATTTTGTATGGCTACAAGGGTACAACAAAATTTAATCTGAAGCTATAGATTGTCTAGTTTTAAACGTCACTGGTTTTATTAATGACTCTTTGGTTTCTGTCTTAAAAATCCGGGTTAAAAATTTCTTCTTTTAGAACGCATAAGTATTCTAGCTGCACTTTTTATGAAAGAACTATCTTAAAATGTATTAAATATGATAAAATTAAAATAATAATTTGCAGATTTCATGTTTCTAAAAATATGTTGAATTTGAAATATATTTAATACGTTGCTACTAAAATTATAAATATTTATTAAAATAATAAATGGACAATTACTAAAACTTTTTTTATTTATTTACCAGAACCTATTTGCTTTAATTTATTCAATTTATTCGAACGATATTTTCAAATTCGTACCGGCTAAAGTTATAACTTATACTTACTTACCACTAAGTTTATTATAATTAAATCATAATAATACATTTTTTAAATTTAAAGAAAGTTAAAAATAAATTATATTTATTTGTTTATAAAAATTTTTGACGTATTTAAAATGTTTTTAATAATATATTGTAAATAAAATTATAAATATTTATTAAAATTACTAATGATCAACTAATGAATTTATTTTATTCTTTTACCAAATTATATTTCTTATGTAAGCGATTCTAATAATTATTTTTATTATAAGGGTTAACAAACTTATTGCTGTACTTTTTAATTTTGCAAAAAATCTCTGTAGATTACTTTAGATTCATTTAAATCTCCAGTAATCTCTAGAGATCAAAAGAGATCAGAGAGATAAGAAATAACTTGAACATTTCGATCACTTCAGATCTCCGGAGAACTCTTTTGTACACAAAGAAAAAAAGAAAGATTCTGCTTTGCCCCAAACGATGTATCAGATGTTTTGTTCAAACGAGTTAACTGCCTACTCGATCGGCACGGCTGTCCACTCTACCGAGTTAGCATGTCTTCGCTACGAGTCACCTTTGCCAGGCCGAGGAGTATGACTCTCCTGGATTAAAAGACAAATTTATCAAGAAGAACGGTAAAAGAAGAATTGCCCGATTTTTTTGAGCGCAGCTATCGCTGCCAGATATTTGCTTTTATATTTCTCCCTTGCTAATCGCTTTCTCTCTCTGGTTTCGTCTCTTTACACCCAAAAGAGATACGTAAAAAAGCATCATTATTTTACGTGTTATATACATAATTTTTTCTAACAAGCGCATTTAAGTCCATTTTGACACTAAAATTAAAAGCATAATAAGGCCTTTTAAAGATAGATGAACACAATCAAATGATATAATTATTAAAATTTTATTTCATACTAGGGGGCAAGCCCCCTTCGCGCTGAAGCGCGCCAACCCCCTCATATCATATTTCATGTTTAATCGAAATAAAACTGTGGTTTAATTCATTAATTGTATAGTGAGATGTCAATTTCAAATAATGAACTTTTTTATGGTGCTACGCACCTCGGGCCAAAACCCTTTTCATCCCTCACAATAAATTTTTCTTTTTTTCTGGATGGCGAAATTTTTTAATAGGATGACGAAATACTTTAATTAATTTTCATATGTTATGTGTTGCATCTACAAATATAATTAATTTTCTATTAGTTTAAACATTTTCCATTAAAATTTATATTAATTTTTACAGTTTATATTATTAAAAATTAAAAAATTAATATTGAAAATTGTATACAAATTTGTATTCAGCGCACCGCTAACGCTACAGAGCATCAATGAAACGACAAAATAGATAAAGCTGACTAAATTTTAAGGACATTGTATGATAAAATAATCATTGTATTTCTTATTTCCGTATTTTTTACACAAAAGTTTATTAATAATTAAGTATTTTCAAAGATAATAAAAATTAGCACTAATGAAATAAATAATTAAAAAATTAGCGCAACAAATCACAGCATGTATAAATTAAACGAAAAATTATGTCACAGAAGTTTTTTAGAGATAGAAATTTACCTTAATAAAAAAATTTTTAATATCGTATATAAATGCAAATACTGATTACTACCCTCGAAATAAATTTTTTTTTGTCCTGTATGGCTAAATTTTACAATTGGATGACGTAATACTCCAATGAGTTTTCATATATTATCATAAATAAAAACCAATATTATTTTTATTTTCAAAATTTATTTCAAGAAAAAATATATATCGTATCTAAATGCAAATATTGATCGCTGCCCCTCGGTGCTACGTACCTAGGGCTAGAAAACTTTTCATTCCTCGAAATAAATTTTTCTTTTGTCCTGGACAGCAAAATTTTATAATAGGATGACGAAATACGCAATAGAGTTTTTATAGATTATTATTTATGTCGCATCTACAGATGTAATGTTTTATTATAGTTTAAATATTTTTTATTAAAATTTATAATTATTTTTACAGTTTATAATAATAAATTAAAAAATTAATATTTAACAAAGTTTAAAAAAATTTTATACAGCGCGCGGCCTGCACTGCAGAGCAAAAGTGAAACGATTAATTAGATAACATCGAAGACGAAATTTTTAGAAGATTGTATAATAAAATGAGAATATTATTATATTTCTTATTTTCGTATATTTTAATATATTTTATTATAAATACCCAAAATTTTATTAATAATTAAGTATTTTAAAAGATAAATAATAATAAAAATTAAATAACGCGCGAGAGTGTATGTGACAGAGAACTTCTTGTATCTTACACCGCTAGCAACCAATAAAAAATATAATTCACGCGCATGACAAAATCAAACGCGACCAATCAAAACACGAATAAATCGATGAGCAGATTTTGATCACACCGCTGTTATTTAATGTAGTACAAAAAATTACAAAAAAATTATCTTCATACATCACAGAATTATATTTTACTCCCACTATACTTCAGGGAGCCAACGCCACTTTTTGAATAGTGTGTGTGTTTATTTTTTAAAACAATCTATTTATAGAATTTTTAGTGGCCAATGCGTTTCCCCTACCTGCCCCTCCACAATTTTTTTTCTTTTTACATTCACTTTCTGCTCCATTCTTCCTTTCGTTTATTTGTTTCTTATTTCATTTGTTTATTTTTTTACGAACGGCTTTCTAGTATTTTTCAATCTGTCTGTAAAAGACCTTATTATGAGGCCACGATGGCCCTCAAAAGTTTTTTTTTAGCCTTCATAAAATTGGGTTTTTTTTAATACTTTTAGTTTTTTTACTAGATTCAAATCGTGTTTTCAAGTATTTTAAAAATGATGTTCCGTAGTGTTGAGAATGAGAGAAGAAGGGTGTTGAGTATGGCAGTAGGAGGATATTGTGTACGACAGCAGGAAGATGTTGTGCATGAGGGTTACCTAGTTGTAAGAGAGAGATGCAAATATTATGTACATGTCTTTAGATTGTGCAGAGACATGTGTTGTGTATGTACGAGTATTATATAGACGTAAGAGAAAGGAGAATAAGAGTTTGGGAGACGCCCAAATGTACCGCTAAAGAAAAGATGTGTATTCTTGTTTCTTGTAATTAAATTAAGTAATTTTACCTTGGAATATTATTAATAAACTAATTATTATGTATTTTTATACTTAAATTATTTTTATTTATTTTTCAACCACCTATATTGGAAACGTAGTATTTTTTTCACAGGAATCCGATGCAATAATTTATTCTAGCTTTTGAGCACGCTTTTTAAGAAAAAAAATCGATTTTAAAGAGCATTCAATTTCAGCTGGAAAACCTTTTTAATATGAGTTGTAGTTACTTGTTTATAAATTTTAGAAAATTTTTAGCGTTTATTTTAAGCCCCCCTGATGAATAAAATTTAGAAAAATTAATTTTTAAAAGTACAAAACTTTTAAAATAATTGATTTTCTTTAAAATTGGGACCCTTAAAACAATTAAAATCGATTTTTCTCCTATAAATCATAGTCAAAAGGTAAAATCAAAGGTTTTATCGGATTCCTAGAGAAAAAATACTACGGGATATCATTAAAACTGAAAGTAATAGTAAAATCCCAATTTTAAGAAGGCCAAAAAAAATTTTCAAGAACCATAGTGGGATCAAAAATCGATGTTTTAGTCTAATTCCAACGAAAAACTTATTTTTTTTACTTACATTTTCAAGTTTTTCCGACGCCTTAAGAATCCTGTATACTTCGAGAAAAACACTCTAATATAAGCAATTTAAAGAAAAAAAATAAGAAACATTGACTTTTATAAACATTTCCAAAAAATTAGAAAGGCGGCGAAAAATTCACGAAATGAATTTTAAGAGCTGAAAACTTATATATATGTTAAGTCTCAATAGTACCTTTAAGATAAAGGTCAACCATGAGTATCATATAAGTTAAATTTGAAAATACTAAGGTACTTTTGCTTTAAAATTTTAGGTAGAACTAGGTTTGCTCATGGTACGGTTTGCTTGACTTTTAATTTAAACTTTAGTCTGTACATGAAACATGATTCAAAATGATCTCTTCATGTTTGTGAAATTGTAAATTTACATAAATTAAAAAAAAATACCTTAGTTGAGATAATTCGCATGGGCCTTTTAATAGTATATTTTAATAGCTTTTTATTTAGTATAATTTAATTCTTATTTTGTTAATTTAAGCTGTTATTAAATATCATTTTATTTCATTTTCAGGTTTGAAGAAGAAATAAAGTTAATAGATTATGACTCCTCTAATTTAAATAAAGTACAAGCAGTCACGACAGTTAGCTCAAGATTATTCAATTCAGAAATCACAATAGAAACTACGCTGTTAAATAGAGAGATAATTACTCCAAAATCACATGATAATTATCAATATAATAATAAAAAAATTACTAATGATATTGATAATAAAATTAATAATAATATTAACAACGAAAATAAAATTAATAATAATATTAATTACGAAAATAAAATTTATAATAATAATATTTATAATAAAAACAAAAGAATTACCTCTGAGGCTGCAGAAAATGCAGCTCTTGTTATTGGAATCATTGCAGGTACTCTGATAGCAATCGTTCTCATAATACTTGTCATTCTAAAATTTAAAAGCAGACCAGAAACCAGATATAAAATAAATGTTGGTAAAAGTTTTGGTCCAGATCCGAGTACTGCTTTGTTGAGTAATCTTTCTATCACTACGCCTTACAACGTGTCAAATAGAGCACCATTAGAAAATTTAAGTAAAAACTGTGAACAAAAAGACATTAAAGAATGGTATGTGTAAGAACAATGCCAGGCTTTTATTACTTAATAATGAGTGATTAGAGTAAAAGTAAAAAATATTTATAGAAGAAAAAGTGAATGAATGAAAATTTTATAATCTTATGTATAAATAGACAATATTATGTTATCAAAAAAATAAATTTTTTTGGAATTTTTAATAAGTTATAAGTAAATTATTTTTTATATTCCAGATTTAACTTACGTTTAATATAAAAAAAATTACAACGAAATTGCATTTTTACAAAGATTACTAACTAACATTGACTGTCAATTGAAAGTTCATTGAATTTTCATTGACTAATTAACCATTACAAGCATCCTTGCATCCTCTAGTAAATTCTTAAAATAAAATTTAAAAATCTTTAAAAAAAAATAATTTCTAGTCCCATTATCCAGATTATTAGGTCCTTATTAAACTGACACCAACCCATAAATATGTTAACCACTACAAATGTCACAATTTTATCCGCCTTCCTATATTTTAAAGCCTTCTATGGTACCTTTTTCTCTAAATAAATATATAAATAGATAAATAAATAATAAAATAAATAATTATTATCCTACCATCTTCGAGTGATTACGGTATTAAAAGTAGGTACAGGAATGATTTTATGTTAGTGCAATACCTGCAGTAATCTGGATAACCACAGTACGTCTCAATATTAGCCTATGCATTGGACTTGAAAGGTTTTTTGGTGCGGAGTATGTACTCCACATACTGGCTGATTTTGGACCATACTTCTTCATTTCGAAGCATCAGGCCAACCATATTATCAGGTGTAATGTGCGGGTGTTAGCTTCTAATTGAAACTTTTTAGCAGCCCATCTATCGCATTTGAAGAAAGTGTGTTTGTCCTTGCCAGGACAGTTTATACAATCAGAGTTATTCATCTTCTGGATCCGAAAGAGGTAGGAGCAAAAAAGTCTATATCCACTTAATAATTGTCTCAAAAAATAATTAATGTCCCCATGCCATCTATTTATCCAAGGTGAAATCTCTCCTATCAATCTCCTTGTCCATTTGCTCTCCGAGTAGTCGGTCCAACGTTTTTGCCAATCTCTTAGGCTGATCTGGCGCGAAGTAGCCTTTGCGCGGTCAATGCCTTCCCATTCTTTGTTCAGATAGATATACTGTCTCTCAAGAGCCAGCAGATCTATAGAGATTACCCCAGCGATAACTAAAGCAGCCTCCAGGGACACAGTGCGATAGGCACAGGAGATTTGCAGGGCTCCTTGGCTCTGGACGCTCGTAAGCTTAGACGCATAACTAACCTTCTTTATGCAAGCAGCCCATACTTCTGCACCATAAAGGAGTACGGAGTGGGTGACCGACCTAAGAAGCCTGCGCTTTCCAGTCTTAGGTCCGCATGTATTTCTCACAAGCCTGCTTAACGCAGCAGTAATCCTTGCAGCCTTCTCCGTGCTTCACAAAATCTGCGCTTTAAAGAAAAGCTTCGTTTCCAAATGCACTTTGAAGTACTTTAAGTAATCCTTTTTTTCTATCCTATCCTACTGAATACATATTGGGATGATGGTCTCAATATGTTTACGGGTGAATAGGACAATCTCAGTTTTCACCGTCACAAGATTTAGACCGTGGTCTTCCATCCAGTAGTTGACTCTATTATACTTAGGGAGTTCAAATTGTAAAAAATCAAAATAGTAATTCACATCTTAAATATGTTTTGATGAAAGTCAACGACAGCTTCTGTAAGTTTTATTGTGTAATTTGGATCCAAAATATCATTTAATTTTCTTCGATTCCTTAATTTCAAAAATTCATAATGAATTGCTTATCCTGCTTGTACAGACCAAACACCCAATCCTTCTTGTTTATCAAAACACTCTAAGCATTCCTCAAGATGATTGACGCATACGTGAATTTTTAAAGTTTCACTTATATCTGTTGCTGCTAGAGATTTTTTAAAATCACTTATGCACATTTGCAAGTTTTCAGCATACCTTACATTTGAAAAACAATTATGGACTATTTTATCGAGAACTTTTAGAGCTGACACGTATGGGACCATGACGATCGAACCACCTACATGTCCACAGACTTCATTATTTAAAATTCCATTATTAATCAGGTTTTTTTAGCATTTTTCTACAAGAATTCCCTTCGAAAGAATCACAATGGTAGCCTTTTGATATCAACTTTAGATTCCTTGGCCATATTAAGGCTTTTTCTCGGCCTAGAAACGGTACTAAGCCTTTCCAAAAAATATGGTTAACTATACCTTGTATAAAATGCACTTCCGGAACAACAAAGTTCTCAATCACTGGCATGTCATCAAGTTCTTGAAACAAAGGATCATTAACTGTGCTATGACATGTCATAGCTAATACGACATTTCCACCAAGTAATATAAATGCCTCATAATCTTTTCATAAATCAAAATATATTTCTTGATCCTCTTGTTCATGATTTTCAAGTTCTGATCGAGTTTTCAATGTTTGTAAAGATACAAAGCAATAGGGGCAAGGAAAGATAGCTCTGGCTGTTTGTTGTCCATTTATAATTAAAAGCAATTTAAAATGAACAACGAATTTGAATGGAATATCATTGATCTTAATTAAGTCAAACAGCTTTATGACATTATCGTAGCTTTCTTTTATATTAGGGAAAATGCACAACATGATTAATTTATGAACGCTGGTCCTTGTACCAGGCTTTAATCTTTTTTAAGCATTTTAATCGTCTAAATTTTGATGAGAAACATAATATTCTGGTATAATCTACAGGGGCGGTCACCCAGGGACGCAAGTGCCCGCATGACCCTAGATATACGCCGATTTTCCTCTATCTCTCTCTAATATTATAATATGTATATATATATATATATAATACTAGCATAGGTGTGAGTATTACTGATCTATTCCCGGTGTTGTTGTTATTGATTTTTTATTATTATCATGTTGTTATTGTCCAAAATATATATCAATGTCAAAAAAAATTAACGCCTTGAAATAAGCTAAAATTTTTTTCTTAATGTAGACCTTTCACCAGTTCAAATGTGACCAATAAGATAAAATTTGTAGTAAATTCAAAGGAATGGTGTAATTTTGAAAATGGGCCATATCAGGCTATTTTTGGACCTTTGAACAGACATATTTCGGGCCCATGAGGTGCTAGAGGACAAAAAATTTAGCTGAGGGACTTTTTTATCACCCCAAACTATACCCTAAAATTTGAGTTGAATATATATAATATATATTAGTATCAATAATTAAACGATCTTTACGAACAAATAATAATCTTATATTTCAAAGATACATAAGACATTTTCATGCCATTAATTTTATTTAAAATTTTTTACAATTTTAAATAAATTATTAAAAATTTTTTATTGATGTTAAATAATTTTTTAAGTTAAATTAATTAATAATTTAACTTAAAAAAAGGTTTTTGAATGAAAAATAAAATGTCCATCAACTTGCCTCGAGCGGGATGCGACCCCACGACCTTCGGTTTGCCGGACCGACGCTCTACCAACTGAGCTATCGAGGGCGGACAACCACAAGAGACAATCAGCAACATTTTCTTTTTCATTCAAGGGGCAGCTTTTTAGATCTAGTGCCAAATTTATATTAATTAATAAGTTTAACGTTCGTCATATTTTTTCAAATATTAGTATCAATAATTAAACGATCTTTACGAACAAATAATAATCTTATATTTCAAAGATACATAAGACATTTTCATGCCATTAATTTTATTTAAAATTTTTTACAATTTTAAATAAATTATTAAAAATTTTTTATTGATGTTAAATAATTTTTTAAGTTAAATTAATTAATAATTTAACTTAAAAAAAGGTTTTTGAATGAAAAATAAAATGTCCATCAACTGATTTTTTTTTAAAGTTAATAGACATTGCATTAAAAACTTTTACAGCATTGTAATAATGATCTCTTTTCATTATTTCTTTTGTAAATTTAGGTAATTCAACAACTAATATTCTTTCACTTTTTTTTTCTTTGGAGTCTAGCTTTATTTTTAAATATAGGAATTCTTTTTTAATACAGAAGTAATAAAAAGTCTGCCTCTCGGCCAGGTGGGATGACATGATCCGGTCCCTCGAGTACGATTTCCGGTATACCCAGGTATCTGGGTAGCGTACTAAAGGATTACCTGCGGGACCGGAGACTGCTCTACGACACGCTTCACGGTAGGCGTGAAAGGGTTTTGAGTGCAGGCATCGCGCAAGGTTCGGTTCTCGGACCGGACCTGTGGAATGCCTTTTACGATGGCTTGTTGCGCGTCCACCTCCCGGAAGGAGTTTCCCTGATCAGGTACGCCGACGACGTGGCCCTGACCATAACTCTCAGGGACATGGAAGTGACCCAGGAGAGGTTGAATCTAGTCATGAGACGGATCAACCTCTGGATGGGCGATCACGGGCTCCAGCTTGCGGTCCCAAAAACGGAGATCGTACTGCTGACCCGTCGAAGGGTTCCTACCGACTTCGATGTAATTATCGACGACGGCGGAAACCCTCACACGATCCGAACCAGAACATCGGTGAAATACCTGGGAGTTCAGCTTGATAACAAGCTGACCTTCTGGGAGCAATTTCAGAGGTCGTGTGAAAAGGCAGCGTCGGCCGCATCCTCCCTGTCAAGGCTCATGGCCAACATTGGGGGACCCAAACCAGGGAAGCGGAGGCTCCTGATGTCAGTCGTCAACTCTGTCCTGCTCTACGGATCAGAAGTCTGGGCGAAGACAACAGAAACTGCCAAGTACAGACGAAAAATATCGTCGGTACAGAGGCAGGCGGCAGTGAGGATCGCCTGTGGATACCACACGGTATCTCTAGAGGCGATCCAGGTTGTTGCTTCGGTGATACCCATTGACCTGCTAGCGTTGGAGCGGAAATTCATCTACGAGAGCGTAGAAGAGCGCGAAGTGGCTTCCACTCGCGCCCGCTTCAACTCTATGAAAGCATGGAAGAAACGATGGAAAAAGAACCAAGAGAAAAATGCCCTGTGGACGCGCAGACTGATCTCAGACCTGCAGGCATGGATGGGACGACAGCATGGGGAGGTGGATTTCTACCTTACCCAGTTCTTAACTGGACACGGGTACTTCCGTGCCATGTTGAAGCATTGGCATAAGGTGGCAACAAAGGAGTGCTTGCACTGTCCGGGCGTGGATGATACAGTAGAGCACACATTTTTCGAATGTGTTCGCTACTTGGAGGGGCGCCCGCCCTTCCCGATTTGGAGGCCGGAAACGGTGGTCCCGGAAATGCTACGGAGTTCCGAAAACTGGAACAAAGTAGCAGAGTACGTAAGGACCACCTTGTTGCAGAAGAAGGAGGAGGGCTTTCTATATTAGAGAGCTCTCCTGCCCCTAGGCAGGGGGGAAGGCAGCGGCCAGCTGCCTAGGCTGCGCGTCCCAAACTGAAGTTATACCTGAAAAGGGAGTTCCGGTTTGGGACAAACAAGCGCGGGGGGTGTAAAGTGTGTTTATCCAGTAAGAATCTGGGGCGTAGCCGGCGACCGCGTTCCCTGGTGGTCTCCCAGTTGTACACTTTGTACAACTGGACGGTCATGGAAATTTGCGGGTCTTTAAGGCCCGCAAACACTCCATGGCTGATGTAAGATTCACATATTTCCCTTAAAAAAAAAAAAAAAAAAAAAAAAAAAATAAAAAGTCTGCCTAATATTCAAGATATGGTCGGTATTATTAAAGTAATTAAATAATCTTAGAATTCTATTTTGAGCGTTTTGTAACCTGTTAACGTAAATTTTATAAAACCCACCCCAGCCCAAAATTCCATATGTTATTATAGAATTGAAAGCTGCAAAATATACAGTCTTAAGTTGGGTATAGTTCATAAATTTTTTTAATTTGTAAAAAAGAAATAGAACAAACTTGGTTTTTTAAGTAATGTACTAATATGTTTGTCCGAGTGCATATGATGGTCAATTATAATGCCAAGATATTTAGCTTCCTTAACCCGATTTAAGTAGACCAATTCATCATTCTCTTTAACATATATGCTGGTAGTATCTGGTACCATATCTTCAGCCATAGAGAAGGTAACATACGATGATTTATTAAAATTTACAGTTAATAAATTATCATCAAACCACGAGCTAACATCCTTTATCAGATTATTTACCCTGATCTCAGTCCAAGTTCTACCGCTTACTAACAGTACAGTGTCATCCGCAAAAGCAACTACATTTTTGTCAATCCTCAATAAGTCATTAATAAAAATATTAAAAAGGATCGGTCCCAACACAGTCCCTTGTGGGATTCCTGTATCTATACAAATGAAGTCACTCATAACATTGTTAACTCTAGTTGTTGCTTGTCTGTGAGCAAGATAGCTTTCAAAAAATTTAAGAGGAGTACCCCTTATTCCTATAGTACATAGTTTGTCAAGAAGTATAGCATGATCAACCGCATCAAAAGCTTTAGCCAGGTCAAGGAAGACAGCCAGTGGTTTTAATGACTTATCTAAGTTGTTATATATAAAATTCGTGACAAAAGCTATGGCATCATTAGTAGAAATTCCATTCCGGAATCCAAATTTTCTATTTGATAGGATTTTATTTTTATCCATAAAGGATCTTAACCTTATTTTGATGAGTTTTTCAAATATTTTTGCAAAATTAGATGTTAATGAAATAGGTCTATAATTAGTTTTATTTGTAATGTCACCACTTTTATATATAGACACGATAACTGCTATCTTAAAGTGATCTGGGTATATACCCATCTCTATCGATTTGTTAAAAATACAGGAAATTGGTAATAGCAAAAATTGACTCAAGGTTTTAATAACCACATTACTGACTCCATCAATTCCTCCTGCCGATTGGTCGTTTAGGGTATTAATTATTTTATTAACCTCAACAGTATCAGTTGGTTCAAAAAATAGCGAGTTAGTATTTGTATCAGTTTTAGGTAGATTAGCAGGTTTTTTTCTTATTTTTTTTTTATTAAGATTCTTACCAACATTGGCATAAAAGGTATTCATGGAGTGAGCAATGGTAGCGTTATCAGTAATCTTTATATTACCCTCAACCAGGGACTGTATATTTTTTTGTTTTTTAGCTTTACCAAAGATATTTTTATTTGCAAACTGCCAAAATTTTCTATTGTCATTTTTGATTTTTAATATTTCGTTATTTCTATGTGCATCACTTGCTTTTTTCAATAATATATTTAAGTGATAGTTATACCGTTTATAAGCAGACTTTTTATCACTATTTCTTCTATCATTTCTCCAAATCTTATATAATTTTTCTTTCGTTTTACATGATTTTATTAATCCCCTGGTAATCCAATGTTTTCTTTTTTTAGCTTTATTATTAATTTTATACTTTGATTCTTTGACTAGTTTTTTAACTTTATTAATTAATGTATCTATTGCAACATTGACATCATCTAAATGACATACTTCATCCCAGTTGGTTTTTGCAGCGAAATTAAATAACTTTTTATGATTAATTTTGTTTAAATTTGGTTGAGTTGTATTTATGAATTTCTCTATTTTTAGAAAGGTAATAAAATGATCAGAAATATTATTTTCATAAATAATTGATGTATATTTTTTATTATACCATGTAGATTTAAGAAAGATGTGGTCAATGCAAGTTCCACCATCATGGTTTTTACTGGGTCTAGTTATGTTGTTTACAACAGAAATGAAACCATGTTCATGAAGGTCATTAAGATAGGTGTCAATATTACTATTATATTTATTTTTTTCATAATTATTATCTAATATGTCAATATTCATGTCACCAAATATATAGTGATTTTTTGTTTTATTATTGTTATTTAAATATATATTTAAGTCACTAAGAAACAATTTAATATCTATTTCGTGATTTCTGTATATAGCAGAAAAAATTTCAGATTCAAGAGTAATTTCAATGTTAGTGTTACCAATGGTAATTATTCTGCTATTTGCTTGAAGAGTCTTGTTGCAGTTCCATCAGCTTTTGTTATCTGACTATTATTATAGATTAGGTCATATCCTTCTATATGGTGAAAACCCGTATAAGGAATCATCCATGTTTCTGTTAGGAATATGATTTTAGGCTTATGATGTTATGTTTCAAGAAAAACTTCAAATTGTTGAAAATTTGCATTGATAGATCTTATATTCAATTGCATTACTAATAAGGAATTTTCACAATTAATGGCGGTATTTAATAGAATAATAGAACAATAAAATTAACCTAATGAAACTCCAGTGCTTAATGCTTATATGATTCATAAAAATAAAAAAATGTTAATTTAATTTTTTTATTATGAATTATTTAGTATAAATTAAATTTATTAATATTTTGATATTTCCTAATTAAAAAAAAAATATGTAAAAATATATTGTTTAAATATATAGTGAAGTGACTAAAAGTTATATCTGATTATGTATCTGGTGTGTATTCTATGACAACTGCATTTTTGTCGATATTTTCAAAAAATTGGAAATATTTATTTTTTTAAATATATTTAAAAAATTTGTTTTATTTGCTACACTTTACCAAAACAATTAAATATTTTATGAAAAAAAAGTGTATATAACATTAATAACCAAATTAGATAAAAGCTTGAAACTTTCACAAAAGATAGTCCTCCTTTTCTATCTACTCCATTTTAAAATTTTTGCCAGAAAATAATGTTTATATAAAAATATTTTTACCTACTGATATAGAGAAAGCGAAGAAAATTAAAACTCAAATATTTTAATAATCAAATGAAATAAAAGCTTAAAATTTTTACAAAAGATTCTAATCATGAGTTACTAGAACTTAAACTAGTCCTTAGTTTTTATCTTCTACAGTTTATTATTTTAGTAGAAAAAAATTTTGTTTCAAAAACACTACTGACATAATAAGACTGAAGAAAATGAATACTCTATATTATTTGAAGAACCAAATCAAATAAAAGCTTGAGATTTTCTTAAATGAATATTATAATGGTTATGAAGAAGAAAAAGTAGTCCTTGTTTTATGGTCACTGAACAACTCAGAACATTGAACTCTAGTTGATGTGAACCTTCGGGAGGCAGCAATGAAATCTTGACTAGAATAACCTGTGACCAATTCTAAATGCACTGCTTTGGTGTTTATACACACAAAAACAGCTATGTACGACTTGTATAGCGTTTTATGAGCTCCACGACCTCTAAACCTCAGGGTATCAAAGGGACCCGCATAATCTACACCACTTAATCTAAAAGGCTTATCAGGTCAAGTTACTCTACATGAAGGAAGTATGCCCATTTTTTGATTTAACTTGTTTTCTTTACATCGAATACATGTATTGCATTTATGAATTCGACTTCTAACTAAATTTCTAGCTTTTATAACCCAGAAATCTTAAAAGAAACCTTAATATTGAAAGTGTTAGGCATACACCACCTTGTAGGGTTTTATCATTACAAAAATCAACTAAAAGTTTTGAGAAACAACATTTGCTTGGCAAGATCTAAGGATGCTTTTGGTCATAGTCTAGTAATGATAAGTGAATACGACCAACTAATCGAAGTTTTGATCAAAAAATGGATCTAAAAGACGTAAATTTAAATCATCAGGTTTTTGGCTATTCAGGAGTAATTTAATGTCTTTACAAAAGTAACTTTTTTGAACTAAATAAGTCCATATCATTCTAGCCCTTACTAGTTCAGATACTGAAACTAATTTGCAGAACCCTAAATAGTATTTTACAGAAAACCAAGAGTTGCTTAATAAATTAGATTTTTGCTTGAATAAATCTTTTACTTTAATAGAAATTTTATCTATAAATCTAATTACATAAGACGTGACTCTCAGTAGCTTATTTAATTCAGAATATTTGTCAATCAAATACCAAATAATTACTTTAGGAGTTAGTTTTGCAGATGAAACCTGACAATCCATATTGGCTAGATTTACTGATTTGCTCAAGATGCTATTTTGAAGATCTTTTGGGTTATTAACCATTACTCCCCCTCCCCACTAAAGGGAAAAGGTATGTGACTGGTCAGGAGGTAAACCTCTAGACACACAATCAGCAGGATTATCAGCGGACCTTGCATGGCTCCAGTATGACTCAGGGAGCAAAGTATGAATTTCTGAGCATCTGTGCTTTACAAATCTTTCCCATTTCGAAGGATGCTCTTTTAACCAACATAACACATCAGTTGAGTCTGAGAATAAATATATTTTTACTTCATCTAATTTTAATGCTCTGAGTACTTATATAGTTAATTTTTGTTAATAAATGCGCTGCATTTAATTCTAACTTAGGAATTGTCAAAATTGGCTTTAATGGCGCGACTTTTGACTTAGCTTGGAGCAGATGAACAGTACTTTTTCCACGAAGTGTTACTTTTGAATATGTGCAAGCGCCATTAGCTTTATCTGACGCGTCTGCGAACCCGTAAATTTCATACTTTGCACCTGGAACATACTTTAACTATCTTGTAATTCTAATAGTTTTAACTGTATGAATACCATCATACCAACTTTTGAGCTCATCTCGCGATGAATCAGGTAACTTTGTGTACCAATCAAGTTTTGGGCTTTTTTCTTTCCAGAGTTTTAGTAAAAAAATTTTAGCTGTAATAACGTCTGGTACAAGCCAGCCTAGTGGATCAAAAAGTTTAGCAATCGTAGAAAGTACCTGCCTTTTTAAGAGGTCATTTTTCAGTTGATCCAATTGAAAGTCAGACGTAAAATGATCTGTGTTTGGACACCAATTCAACACAAGTAAATTGAAACAAGAATTAGCCAATTTCGTTTCTGCACGAATTGCTACCCGGAAATTCAGTAATTGAGGGTTGTTTGCCATACACTTATTCAATGAAAGCACACCCACCTTGCAAATTTGTATTAAATCCGCCTGTTTTTTAAGAACTTCTGAGAGTGAGTGACCACCAGATAACGTATCATCCATGTACGTTTCGCGATTTAAAATTTCTACTGCTAAAGGGTAACGATAACCCTCGTCTAATGCTAATTGTCTAATAACGCGACTAGCAAGGTATGGGCTACTTATTATCCCATAAGTGACTGTTTTTAACGACCAGGATTGCAAATTTTCCGAATCATTAAACCGCCATAAAATTTGCTGAAATCTCCTATCGTCTTTGTGAACTAAAATTTGTCGAAACATATGTTCGATATCAGATGCAAATACGAATTCATATTTCATCCAATTAATTAGCAGTTCAGCCAAATCAGGAAGCAAATTATTAAAACTTTGTAATAAGTCATTTATAGATAGTTTATTGTAATCTTTGGCTGAACCGTTAAAAACTGAACGAAATTTGCGATTATGACTTGAAATGGCATGATGCGGCAGAAAATAGTAACGAATAAATATTAATAGTGCTTGAGAAGGTTCCATGTGACCTAAATCTTCATAATCTTTCATGAACTTATGATACGCCTGAGCAAATTCAGGGTTAGACTTGAAACGATGTTCAGTTTTTTGGAAAACTTTTTTCGCATGCTGATAGGAGCCATTAAAATTTAGATCTGCAGTTTCTAAATTTTCAAAGGGTAATCTAATAATATAGCGACCATCAGAGTCACGCAAATTTGTATTTACGAAATAATCTTCATAAGCCTGCTCATCCGGAGTAAGCAGTGATCGTGGAAAAATTGAAATTTCTTTTTGTTGCCAAAACCTTTTTAAATTAAATGAGAGATCTGTATTATTATGAAGGTTTGCAATTAGTAGACAAGAGTTTGAGTTAAAACTAGAGTTGCCACAGAAATTATCCAGCCGAGTTTTGAGCTATTGGCAATAGGCTCGTGCTCTTTGCCTTTATGAATATTGTCAATAATTAGCGAAGAATGACAAATTGTACTTAGCAAAATATCAATACGACCTTTTTTAGCAAATTTAGGATCAGCGAGTTGTGAATTTCTATAATGAGCAATATTTTCAGGTTCAATATTTGTTTTTGGTATATAAGAAGATATGGTCGGAATAATAAAGGCTTCTACATAGAGTATAAAATCAGAATAAAAATAAGGTTTAATATCAAAATTGACCATATGTGAACATAATAATTCATTTTTACCGCCAATACCTCATACAGGTAATTGTGCAGAATGTTTTTTAACTTAAAGTTTTTTGAATGATGAGTTAGTAATGAATGAGGCCTGTGAGCATTGGTCAATTAAAGCTGTTGCTAAAAATTCGAAACCATTATTCGCAGATACCCTGAATACAGCTGTTGCTAAAAGGGGTTAATTAAGTAATTGTCAAGAATTAGTTGCTAATGTTACTGATTCAGTACCAGCCACTTCTTCACTACTCTTTGAATGACTAGTATTATTTCTTTTATTAGAATTTTCAGTGTTAGCTTTATATCCTTTGATATGTAATTATATGTGGTGTTTTTGTTTGCAAATATTACACCTTTTAAAAGATTTACAATCAGCTATAAAATGAGCGCCCAAGCAATTATAAAATCTATGTTTTTTAGCTACAATTTCTTGTCTTTGCTTGGGTGTTTTATTTGTATATTCTGAGCAAAATGAGAAAAAATGGTTAGCTTTGCATATAATGCATTCATTGTTCGCTATTTTTGTACTTTGATTCGATGTAGAAGACTTATTTTGTGTTAAATTTCTTGCAAAAACTTTAGCTGAATTAGTAGAAACATTTGCATTTTTATTTTTATTAAAATCAGCTAACTGTTTATTAGTACTACTATTACCAGCTCTTTAATTGACTCTAAAATACTAATTTGATTTTCTATAAAAATATATTAATGACTGTTGAAAAAAAAGTAAAATTCATATTCAGCCTAAATTATTTTTACATGGCTCTGAGCGTGTTGCCTAAAGCTTTTGGTTTGCCAGATATAATTAAGGGGGATTTTCCACACCTCTTTAACACACCTGAAAACCAGAATTATATCGGTCCGTTACCGGATATCGAGTTTTATTGCGTTAACAGTATGTCACGCAATAAAAGAGTAAAGTTTTTGACCTGGTACAGGGAGAGAAAAAACTCTGGACGTCTTTTTAATTTTCAAGTCGAGATTGAGTCGTATTGCAGAAATGACGTAAATGTGTTGAGGAAAGCTTGTTTGAAATTTAGAGAATCTTTTTTGGAGATCGGAAGAATTTGTCCCTTCACGGAAGCTACGACAATTGCCAGTGCATGTATGAAGGTTTTTAGAAAAAATTTTTTAAAACCAAACACAATAGGTATGTTACCGGCCAGGGGCTATAAATTTAGCGACAACCAGTTTTTGATAGCCGTCCAATGGTTAGTTTGGATGGAAAGGGAATTTAATCGGAAAATTCAGCACGCTGGTCATTGTTGTGAGATCAGGCTTCCTATAAACGTAAAGGTAGATGGATTTATTCCTCCAAGCCGAATCGACCGAGCTGGAACCAATAACGGTATTTATCTTCAGATGATGGGTTATTATTGGCACGGTTGCATTCGTTGCTTCAAAAGAAACTGAGGCAAGCCGTTAAGCGAGCATAATTTCGAAACGCTTGAAAATCGTTATAGCAGAACAATGGCCATTAGCAGAAGAATAAGAACCATTAATTACGAACTTATCGTCAAATGGGAATGCGAATTCAGAATAGAACAAGAACAAAATCCTGAAATAAACTTATCTTGGCCAGTACGATTTGACCGAAAATCCGCCATTAAATCCGAGAGAAGCTTTTTACGGAGGTAGAACTGAAAATTTTGTAAAGTCGTATCAAGTAAGGGCTGGTGAAAAAATAAATTACGTAGACGTAAGGTTGTGTAACGTTGTTATAATTTTAAATTAATTCAAATTTAATAATAATTCATTGTACCGCAAAAGATTATAATTTTTGTATTAGATTTAGGAAGATAAGAAAATATAGGTACACATAAGAACACACACACACGACGACTGTGAAAGAAGAAGAGAAGAAGAGGGAAAAAGGAAGACGACCGGCACGCTACACTTGACGACCTGCTTTCATACATATAGGTCACGCTTGAAAATCATTGATAGATTATTAGGTTATTGTCGTCAACCATTTTTGAGAGTTCTATAAAAATAAAATTACCGTTTACTTTTGCGGTACTAATTACGGATGTCTGAGAAAAATATCTTTTTGTTACTTGTGATAAATTTAACCGAGATTTTTATTAAAAGTGATTGCAAATTATTAGAATTTTTATCGAACATTTTTCAAGAAATTGCGTGCACGTGATAAAATAAAAATCTACTGTTTTAATCACGAGGCAGTTATTAATTTCAAGAGATTATCGACGAAGATCAAATTAATAATTTCTAACTCTATTTTCGTTATAAATCATGGATCAGGAAGAAATTCATCAACAGGCAAACGACGAAGGTAAGCTTTCGACTCCGTGTGTTGATTAAGAAAAAGTGTGTGTGTTCGGTGAATATTTAGTTAATTAAAAAGACAGTGAAATTTATTGATTAGTGAAAAGACAGTGAATATTATTATTAATTTTAAAGAAAAATTAGTTTTAGTTATAAGTGCAAAAAGTTGTAATAATTATTAATAAAAGATATTTTTGTGTTATTTTTAATAATAAAAAAGGAGTTATTTAATTATTATTATAATAGAATCATAAAAATATATATATCATCATTCTCTCGTTTCCTTATATTCCTCGACCTTGATATTTCTAAGTATTTACGTCTCTCTTTAACCTATAGAGAAAAGGTAAGTTCCATGTATAATAGATTGACCACGCGACTAGAAATATTTAAATTAACGACAATTTAATTGATGATATTATTTCCGGTTCCTAGAAATAACTACATTACAGTTGCTTTACCCATATATTTACAAGCGTGATAAATTTCCGCTTGCTTACCCAAAATTATACGTGGGTGAACTGGAATGTCGTGAATTCGCTGGTCAATTACGAAAATTTTGCTGACAGAGTCGAGGGACTATTTTACTGCAAAATGCCACCACCGAGGAATCTCACGCATCCCGTTTTACCCGTAAAAATGCACGGTAAGCTATCGTTCGGCCTGTTTCGCACTTGTTGCGAGGAAATGAGACAAGAGGCGTGTCGCCACGAGAACGAAAATTTAAGAGTTTTTGTGGGTACGTGGGTTTCGCTGGAATTGAAAAAAGTAGTCGAACGGGGTTACGTAATTAAGGAGATATATGACATTTGACAGTACGAGATAACGGAACACCATCCAGTGACGAAAGAGGGTGGATTATTTGCAGAATACATAGACACATTTTACAAATTAAAGACGCAAGCTAGCGGTTTACCTAAAGAATATTCGATCATTGATGAATACTTTTTAGAAATTTCTCGTAACGAGGGTATCGAGTTAGACCGTGAAAAGATGTAAAGTAATCCAACGTTCAGCTAAATTATGTTTGAATTCGCTGTGGGGTTTTTTTTTTCTAGCCAAAAAGGCTAGCAGGAAAATAAAATAGAGACTTATGTGGTAGACGACCCTGCTGAGCTGCACGCAACTTTAACCTGTCCCATGGCCGATGTGACCGTTTTGCTATCCGTTGACGACAATATTTTATATCTGTACGCGCTACAAAGAATCCAATCCGGAACCTTTGAATATCGCGAATGTCATGATCGCTGCCTTCGTGACGGCTCAAGCTCGACTTAAATTGTACAATTATCTTGAGCATTTAGGTAGCGCAGCGTACTATGTAGACACAGATTTGGTAATATACTTATCTAACCCGTATTCGGGGATCCCAGACATGCCAACAAAACCCTTACTCAGAGATCTCACCAACGAATTGACTGCATACGGTAAAAAAGCGTATATAACTTCATTTATATCCGCTGGACCGAAATTTTAATTAATTTTTTTAGTTAGTTTTTTCATACGTAGGACAGCCGACTTCTATATTTTATTTTTTTGTTTTTTTGATACGTAAAACTGCCAAAAGTGTAAACTGAAATTTTAAAATTTTTATCAGATTGTAGACAGCCAATATAAATTTCACTATGCAATATTTTTTTTTTTTTTTTTATTCATTAATTATTTTTTATTTTTTTTTATTTTTTTTATTTACTAAATTATTTATTCTTTTTCAATATGAATTAGCCAACAATATACAAGCACTGAAATTCTAAGATAAATATTTTTAGATTTTTTATATTATAAACGACCAAAATATATTTAACGACGGAATGAAATTTTTTTAATTTTTTACTTTTTCATATTGGGACAGCCGACCTAATCTAACCTTACTACAAAGTAAATTTTTTACATATATAAAACCACAGAAAATCTAAAATAAAAATTATTATTTTTTTCATATTACGGACAGCAAAAATATTTTTTGTTCCTCATAAAGGAACTATTGTGTTAGGTTAAATTTTGTTTTCTGATTTTTTGGCATATAAGCACGTTTTGGGACCCCAGGAAGCTAAAAAATCGGTTTTTAAAAAAAGTCTGTATGTGTGTATGTGTGTGTACGTACGTACGTACGTATGTACACGCTGATATTTCACAAAAATTATGGAATTAAGACCTAAATTTTATTCAAAAATTTTTTCACCAAAAAAGCTCGAGGTACCTTTTTTTTTTTTTTAATTTGCATGTAATACCTCATTTATTTCCATGAAAGTACTTATATTTGAAAGTATGGTTTTCACATGATATCTCGAATCCGATACTTAATTTTTTTTCTAAAATGATTTTCACAAAAAAGTACAAAAAATACCAATTTTTTTTTTCTTTATGGACGCAGTACTTAATTTATTTCTGTGGAAGTTGTTACGTATCCTAAGGTTTTATCTAAGGGATACGTAAATAAAAATAATTATGAATATATGAAATATAAGTTTATCCTGGGGATATTGACTGCCCCAGGTATTTTATAAGGTTGGATGGTTATATTATTTGGTTGGTTTATAGTTGATGATATTTGTAGATGAGTTCGAGTTCGATCTAAGCTGGATGAACCTAATCTGAGGCTAAGTTCTTAATTACAGAAGGAATTATCACAATAATAACTGATAACTGATTTGATATATAACTTTCACTTTATTGATTATAAGTAAATATAATAAAACTGTCTAAGTCTTTAAGTCAAGTAATTAAAGGTAGAACTGTAATAAAGTGGTAAGACTCTAAACGAAAGATAGTATTCTAATGACTGGTTTGGGCGCCTGAAGGGCAATATATAATCTAATATGAATCTGCCCATATTCCGAGATTTTGAGGGAGACGTCCAATACAAAAAAGCGTGGGTCACGTCACGTCCAATTAGCGAAGGCATCCCTAATTATTACCGAGAATCGCAAGGTGGGATTTATGCAGTTTATAACGCCTAAATCCCTCCTAATTTATGCCATAGCTGACTTTTGGTCCCACGCTATTGTGCTAGATCAGCATCAGCAGAAATGCACCTGCGGGTTTCTGTGTCGTCTGTAACATTAATACAGCTATCGAATATAGGGTTTACTATTTATATATATATATCAAATGTTAGGCAAATCAATTTTGACCTACCATACGTAACATCTCCCTCCCCTGATTCCAATTGTCCCGATTGGGTCAGGTGGGGGAGATGTGGCTGAAGGCCGGGTTTCAAGGGCTGATAAATTTTAGAATTTTCTGTCCATAGTCAATGTCAATACATAATTATATAATATAAGTACACAAAAATATAGTTATAATAATGATTCTATATAATATTAAGATATATGTTTTACATAAAATCAAAATTTTTGATTATAATAATGATTTTATATAATTTTAAGTTATAAGTTTTATGATTATACTTATAATGCAAATACTAAAGTTTGTTGAATTAAAAAAAATTTTTAAATTAGTAAAACTTGATTCTTCTATAAAATTATTAAAATGTTTGAAAAACTTATATTATTTTTGTATGAAAATATAAAAATAGTAAAATAGTAAAAAAAAACTTAAATATTATAAATTTTTATAAGGTATTAAAACTAGATTTTTATAAAAATAGTAAAATATTGAGAAAAAAAAACTTAAGTATAAAAAAAAACTATTTTATAAGATATGAAAAAGAAATTTATAAAAAATAAGTGATGTTTTTGGATTTATCGACGCAGAATCTTATGGAAGGTGCCAACTTAGTTCATTTATGGCTCTTTGACCTCTACTGTACTGTACTAATTGTTCAGCAGGCATAATAATAATTGGGTTTCTTGGCACTTGGATTGGTTGGCTAATTGGTGTCTGTGGACTGATTTCGGTGATTATTGGACTTTGGCTTATGTTGTCATGTTGATTTCTTGTATCTGGAATTAGTCTAGAAAGATTAGTTTTTAAACCCCCGAGACAATATATTCCCAATTTACAGACGCTAAGTAAAACTATGATTACGATGATTATTATTAAAATTAAAAAAATATTTGATGAGATTGAATCAAATTTCATTTCAAGTTTCTTATACTTAGTCAACTTTTTTGCCTTTTCAATAATATCCCTTAGGTCAAATCCTGACTGTAAAGAGGTACTTTTAACGCTTGAAAAATTAATAGATTCATTTATAGTTTTGTAAATATTTGGTAAATATTTTTCATCAGTTTTATTTAGGATTGAAGCTAAATTTAAATCAAGGGTATTGAATACAGTTGTATTAGTTTGTTCAACAAACTCTTGCGATGTTCTTAATGTAGCATACATAGATTTGCCTAAACAACAACTGTTAAATTTTATTATGCCAAGTTTTGGTAAGGGCATTGTAACAGGAGCTAATCGGTCACAAGTTATAAAAATATTGTCGTTTTCAGTGGCAGAAAATGCCCAAGAATTTTCCAGAGATAGACGGATCCAATGACTTTTGGCCAGTTTTTTGATCTTTATGTTACATTCATTTAAATCAAATTTTTGACCTGTTAAAATTTTAATTTCACATTCACTATTGTGATCAATTGTTTGGGTGGGAGCAAAGTTTTTGCAAATATAATTGTTTCTTATTTTTTTACAGTGTTGTAGATTTTCATATGTAATGGTTATGTAAGTTAACTTGTTTGATTCTAGAGCTACATATTCGAAACTAGGTAAAATGTAAGTACATAAAGTTTGGTCTTGTAAATTTTGTCTAATGGGTAAGGGATTTAGTCTATAGAGATCGAATCTAACATAATTTAATAAGGGTATTTGTAAAGAATAAATAAGCTGACCGTGAGTATAAATAAAATTTAATTTGGACATGTGGACTATGTCATTTACTGAATAAATGTTATTTTCCAATGGAAATTCAGCATTTAGTGCTGATTCCTTTACTAATAGCATGGTGTGTTCTAATTGCTCTGGGTTCAGGAATTGTGGATGTATAGAACCTGATTGTGCGCTTATTACTGCTTCAGTCAAGGTTTGGGCCTGAAGTTCATAATCTATAATCGCGTCTCTAATAACATTTAATGTGTTCATTACCAACAAATCATGTTTTACTCTCGAAGTCTCGTGTTTAATGGAGTCTAATTGTTTACTGAATTCATTGAAATGATTTTCAAATTCTGATAGTTTCGAAGATATGACCTGAGTTTGATCTAAAAGTAATTTTGCTATATCTATTGATTTATTATAAGCCCTGGTTGCTATGTCCAATAATTGTTTGCCTTGTTCTTGATCAACGGTTCCAAATAGTATTCTTGAAATCTGGCCAATGAATTGTAAGGGAGCATCTCTTTTTGTTCTAGGTGAGGGTTTTTGATATACTGTTTTTAAAATGTTTTGAATTTCGCTTTCTGTAGCTGTAATTCTTTTACGCATTCCTGTGATATCTTCATTTGCAAAACAAGGTGAAAAACAGTATGGAATGGTTTGATTTATCCAAAGGTTTAACATCGTGTTCGCTGTCAATAAAGGAGTAAGGTCGATTTTGTTGAGAAGCTTCCATGAGATGTCTGAAATTCTGAGTCCATTGGTTCTTTCCAACAGTAGTCCAACATTTTGTTGAATAGGTTCAATTGAGGCACCTTCAAAAAATTCTGAGGTCTTGATTATCCTACGAATAATATTTTGTTTTATAGGATGTTTCTTTTGAAATTAAATCTTATTAAAAGTGTGTTTTGTCATGATTTTTCTACTCGAAGGTTGCTTTGTTCTAATATTATATTTTTTTTTTGTTAATGTGAAAATAATTATATTATCTGTGTAATTTTGAAGAGTCCGAAAATATTCGGAATTTCCTAAATATTTTAGTGTTTCAAAAATATTCTTATTGCTTTGGAAAATATGGGTAAATTCTTTGTTAAAAACTTGCTCTTCGATAGAAAATTTTATTATTTTTATTGTTTATTTCTTATAACTTGCTAATTTTTTATGAAATATTTAAGTATAATGGTTAATTAATAATTAATTAATAATCTTAAGGGGATCGTTTATATGGTGGGAAAACATATATTCTACGCTTGTGCATTTATATAAGTTGGTGTTTTAAGCAAAAAAGCATTTTCTTTATGTTTGAAATAATAATAATAAGTTTCGTGAGTTGATTTATGTATATGTGAGTGTATACGTAAGTATGTGTACTTATTTATTTTATATGGTTTGTGATAATTTCTGTAGAAATTTTTATATTATATTATAGATAAAGAAAGAAGAGAAGAATAAAAAAAATTTTAAATTAAAGTGGCATGCATACTACCCACACAGTGGCTGACCATTTTTGTTGTTGATTTTAATCCTTATTTAGTTTTTGAAATTCTTGTTAAAACCATGTACATATGCAATGGTTCTAATATTTAAAATTGAGTAATCCTTCGTATCCAAGTTACACCATTTGCATATGCTTTTTCCATAAGGGTTTTTGCGATGACACTCGTTAATTTCGTCAATTTTTTTGCATAGTATTTTGTAATGATGTATTTCACTTTTGGCTTGTTCATTTAATAATTGTAATTGATGTATATAGGCGTCTTTTTCTCGAAGTTGTTGATCCATAGTTGCTTGATGAAAATTTTGATTATTGAGCGGGGAAAAAGCTGGTTCATTGGAATTATATGGATAGTTTTGGTATATATTTGTAGCATTTGATGGTTGTATAAAATTGAATGCGTTTCCAATTATTGTATCTCGTATTATAGTAGGATGATTGTTTTCAGCTAATGTATCAATATCATTATCAATAAAACTTTGAGAAGAATTTGAAAAATTTTCTGTGTGTTGAATGTTTCGTCCTTCATTTATAATTAAGTTCAATGATTCGTTACTAGTATTGCTTTCTCTACCAAAATCAATTAATTCTATTTTTTTACATATGTTATTTTCTGATTGTGTCCACTGCTGTTCTTCATTTACAGCGGTTGTTATTTGCGAAACTTTTTGGTTTTCATTTAATTTTGTTTAAAGTGTTGTTTTTCTGACCTTATTTGGATTTCCATAATTTCTTGGTCTGCCAGGGCGTCTTAATGAAATTGGATTTTGATCCATCTGGTTCGTTTTCATATTTGGTTTTCTTTTTATGTGCATATTTTATTTTTAGTTTAATTGGTTGTACCGTGATGTTACTCATTTTAAATCTTGAATCATACTGAAGGTGTGTAAAATGATGATGACAAAATATGATAAAAAATGGTTAATGAGGAGAAAAAGTTTTTAATCTAGATATTTTATAACAGTAAAGGGGTCATATTTTATGCGAAAGGATGTGATTTTATATTTTTATTTGAGTTTTAGAGATATGCTTTTTATTTCAATTTTTAGAACAGGTTTAAGATTTCATGAGAAAAAAAATGTTTAGAATTTATTGACTGTCTTTTGATAAAGTATTGGGAGCAAGTTCGGGTTCAAGAAATTTTACTCAACTAAGCTGTCAATATAATATAATGAGTTTCTATAACATTGCTGCATTTCTATCTATCTGAAAACCAAGCTATTTATATGAACTGAAGGGTATTTTTATATTTGTTTGGAAGGGGAATGTTGTATTTTTATATTTTACTATATATATATAATATCTCCCTTCCCAGGATTCCAATCGTCCCGATTGGGATAGATTGGAGGGGGGGGGAAACGGGGGTGATTTTTTTTTCGATTAATAGTGTGTTAGAAAAGAATTTTGAAAAAATTTTAATGAAAGACAGAAATTTGGAGTTTGTTCTTATTTGTGTATGAATTTTATGGTTCTTACATATATAATGATTACTTGTATGTTTATTTTAAAATATGTAACTTTTTACTGTTTGTCTTTGTTTATATTTCCGCATACATATGATATATGCTTAATGGTTAGTGACGGCATTGTGTTCGTAGGTTGTTTGCACCAGTTACATTTAGAATTTGGTCTGTTATTTTTGCGGCGACATTCTTTTGTAATTTCAATTCTCCGAGTAAGGTTAACTAGGAAAGCTCGTCGTGATTCTAGTCTCTTATTTTCTTCTTGGAGTTCTCTAATTTCCAGCCTTTTCTTTTGGCTGTCTTCGGTTAATGATGCACTATAATTAAAGGAAATTTGTTCCTGATCTATAAGTTTATGGTTTCTATCTTGTAATGTTTCTGTGAATCTTGAAATCTGATTGTTTGTTAAGACTGTAGGATTAATTTGTTCTTCAGGAACCGTATGTTCATCCTCGATTATTAATATTTCGGGGGTCAGACTATTTTTGAAATACACTGGTTCTGTTTTAAATTCCATTTAGTTTTCCCAATTTTCATTTGCGTTAGTTGTTATTTCAAAATCTTCATTAGTTTTAGTTTCGGTAGTTTCCCAAGTGTTATCAACTACTTTAATGGATTTTATTATTTTTTTCGGTCTTCCGACTTGTTTTTTTCCGATTGGGTTGTCAAAAGAACCTAATGCACTTTTATTTATCACTTTTTTATGTATAGAACTTTTCATTTCCATTGTCTTATTTTATTCAACTGATCAATATTTAATAAACGTTGGTTACGTACTGAAGTGGTAGATAAAGTATTGAAGAAAGAAAAAAAAAATTTATTTATTTAAATGAGTATAGGTTTCAAATTTTTAAAGAAGCGATTTTCATCTCTTAGAATTTTGCGTGAGACGATAAGTAATGTACTTTTTACTTTTGCTGAGTTAGAATAACTTAAGGAGATAAAACTTTAACTATTGGATGAGTATTTAAAATCATATAATTTCAGTGGAATTTTTATGGTTTCTTAATTTGTTTCCCAAAAAAAAAATTTTATATAAAAAATTTATTGAAAATATTTGAAAAAATCATACAATTTTGGCAAATTTTATGACTTTGACTGATTTATAATAGTTTAAAGGGTTAAAATTCTTAATTTTTATAAGGATTTTAATTGTTTTTGCGTATTACATATCTATAACAAATTATATTTTTTTTAAAAATGGGAAAAATTCATATAACTTCTGTAAATTTTATGATTTTTGAACCACTTATAATTATTTAAAGGGTTAAAATTGTTAATTTTTATAAATTTTATTATAATTTAACTTATAAATTAAGAATTTATTTAAATTATTGGAAAAAATCATGTAATTTCTGTGAATTTTATGATTTTTGAATTATTTATAAAATTCAAAAAGTGGTAAAATTGATAATTTTTATAAAGTTTTGTATAATTTAACCTATAATTTAAGAATTTATTTAGATTATTGGAAAAAAAGTCATGTAATTTCTTTGAATTTTATGATTTTTGAATTATTTATAAAATTCAAAAGGGGTAAAATTGATAATTTTTATAAATTTTAGTATAATTTAATTTAAAGTTTATGATTTTATAACTTTATGAGAAAATTTTTGAATTTTGTGTGAGCGTATAAAAATAGGAAAAAAAAACTGCATTTTGTCGTCATCTATCGGAACTTTATGTGAATTTTCAATGGGTATTTACGTAAATAATATTTTATGTCGTTTGGGGGGGACAGTGTCGATAATTATTTTCTATTTTCTTGTTGAGTGTTCCTACTTGGTATCTCAGCTGTTATTATTTTTATTCTTTCACGAGGTTTTGTGTATATAAAGCAGAATAAGTTTTATTAACTTTTATTAAAGTTCTATTATAAAAAAATGGATATGATAACTGTGTTTTTTTCTGGTGAGTTTTTTTTTTTGTGTGAATTATTTATTATTTTTAATTTATTTATTTAGCTTATTTATATTTATTTTGTTACAGGGGTGGTTGTGATTGTCGAGGCTCTATGTCCTCATGGTTTACAATATATTTCTGGGGAATGTCGCCCTTATACCCCAGGTAATATTTTTATTTATATTAAAATCTTTTTATATGAGTGATTCTATTATTATTTGTTAGTTTATTTATGTATATATTTTTTTTTCTTTTTTTTTCAGAGGAGAAAGTAGATTGCAGTTTGTGCTGTTTTGTTGTTTTTATTAATAATGGTGTTTGTTGGTTGGTTTTTCTGGAGGAGGTGTGTTCGTGCAAATCATGACAACCAGGTTTCAGAACCTTACATTAATTTATTTACAATTTTTTTCAGAAAATAGTAAAATGTAAACTTTCATAAATAATTTTTGTATTTACTTTTTGTTTATTTATTTTAATATCCTTTTAGTGGTTAAGTATTAATATGATGTACCCAGTTTACGTTAATTTTTGGAACTTAAGATTATTATTAATAAGCAGTATTAATATATTTTTAGTAAATTATGGGTAAATAGTTTTAGGTTTTGTCTAAATTCGTTCATTTTTATGTCGGGGAAACTAATTTTATGCTGAAAATTGCGTTAGTTTTTGGTTTTTTCATTTTTACATAAATTTTTCGATTTTTTTCCAGATTTTCTATTTTATGCGGTCAAATTTGGATTAATTATTTTAGATTTGATTTTATTTATTGTATTTTTTTGTCGGAAAGTTATTTTTATACTGAAAATTGCGTTAGTTTTTGGTTTTTCATTTTTACGTAAATTTTCCGATTTTTGTCCAGGTTTTTTGTCTTGTGCGGTCAAATTTGGATTAAATAACTTAGATTTGATTTTATTTAGTGCATTTCTTTGTCGGCAAGTTATTTTTATAGTGAAAATTGTGTTAGTTTTTGGTTTTTCATTTTTACGTAAATTTTCCGTTTTTTGTCCAGGTTTTTTTGCGGTCAAATTTGGATTAAATAACTTAGATTTGATTTTATTTAGTGTATTTCTTTGTCAGGAAATTATTTTTATAGTGAAAATTGCGTTAGTTTTTGTTTTTTCATTTTTACATAAATTTTCCGATTTTTGCCCAGGTTTTCTGTCTTATGCGATCAAATTTGGATTAAATAACTTAGATTTGATTTTATTTAGTGTATTTCTTTGTCGGGAAATTATTTTTATAGTGAATATTCTGTTAGTTTTTGGTTTTTCATTTTTACGTAAATTTTCCATTTTTTGTCCAGGTTTTTTGTCTTGTGCGGTCAAATTTGGATTAAATAACTTAGATTTGATTTTATTTAGTGTATTTCTTTGTCGGCAAGTTATTTTTATAGTGAAAATTGTGTTAGTTTTTGGTTTTTCATTTCTACGTAAATTTTCCGTTTTTTGTCCAGGTTTTTTTGCGGTCAAATTTGGATTAAATAACTTAGATTTGATTTTATTTAGTGTATTTCTTTGTCGGGAAATTATTTTTATAGTGAAAATTGCGTTAGTTTTTGTTTTTTCATTTTTACATAAATTTTCCGATTTTTGCCCAGGTTTTCTGTCTTATGCGGTCAAATTTGGATTAAATAACTTAGATTTGATTTTATTTAGTGTATTTCTTTGTCGGGAAATTATTTTTATAGTGAAAATTGTGTTAGTTTTTGGTTTTTCATTTTTACTTAAATTTTCCGTTTTTTGTCCAGGTTTTTTGTCTTGTGCGGTCAAATTTGGATTAAATAACTTAGATTTGATTTTATTTTGTGTATTTCTTTGTCGGGAAGCTATTTTTATAGTGAAAATTTCGTTAGTTTTTGTTTTTTCATTTTTATGTAAATTCTTCAATTTTTGTCTAGATTTTTGGCATTTTTATGGCAGTTTTCACAAATAAATTTTAAAAATGGTTTAAATTAGTTAAAAATATTATTGGGAAGCAGTTAAAATTCTAAAATTATGGTTATAATATATTATTTTATTTTAATTTAGGTTTTTCGATTTTTGCCTAGAATTTTGGCATTTTTATGGCAGTTTTCACAAATAAACTTTAAAAATGGTTTAAATTAGTAAAAAAAATTTTTATTTCATTGTATAATTATTAATAATTATTTATTAGTAACTTTTTATTATTTTTAAAAAATTTTCAATTCTATTTTAAAATTCGAGTTTGCATATAGAAGGTGGAGTTCTCTGTTCGTTAAATTTAATTATCAATGAAAAAGGGGAAAAATATTGGTTGGGGATGAATCCTGATTCCACCAAATTGTATGCAGATGAAGTACATCCGCTTGGATTGCAAACCAACAAATGCCCTCATCCGAGGGAAAGTGAACAGTGTGGGAAGGGACATCCGTGCGATGTTTGCAAATGTGAAAAGTCGGCTTTGCATGGGCCGGGTTACTTCGTAACACCTAGTTTTCTTAAGGCGCATGGGATACCTTATTTTACTTTTGTTCAACGACCTCGTGATTTAGTGTTTACTTTGCCTGGGGTGGCCCATCAAATTGTAAATACGAAGGCAACGGTTTGTGAGGCAAGGAACATCATGCCTTTGCCTTTTGCTGTTAATCCGTTGTCCGATTTAACGTGTACTTGTGGAGATGAGTTTGGTGGGCGGGAATTATATTCGTTAGTGCTCGATATTTTGCCTAAGATTATTCCCCATAGTGTGTTTTGTGATGATTGCGGGAAAATTATTTTGGGGGAGAAAAAACAAGATCATAAATGTGGGGAAATGGTTAATTCAGGGGAGGCTAAGGAATTTGTTAGTGTTGGTGTGCAGTGTGATCCTGTAGAAGAATCTATTGATGCATTTTATGAGGCTGTTTATTGTAATGACGTGAATGAGTCTTGTATAAGTGTTGATGCAGATGTTATAATAACTGAATCAAATGAAAATCCTGCTATAAATGATATCATTGAGACTGTAAATGAAAATATTTTGGTAAATGAAGTGGGTAAGGTTCTTAGTGAAAATATTGTAGTGACTGATACGAATGATGTGGATGTTGATCAGAGTGATATTTTAAGTGAGGATACTGGTATGAGTGATACTGGTTGAAGATACAAGAATAAATGATTTTTTACTTGTAAGTATTGATCAAAATATGGTTTTTAGTGAAAGTACTGATGTGAATGATATTCTGATTGAAAATACGGAAATAAATGGAGTTTTGGATGTAAATGATGGTCAAAATGAGGTTTTTAGTGATATGGTTTCTGAGTTTTCGCCCTGTCCGGGGTTGATCGGGGAAATACCTAATATTCCGGATTCTTCTAAAGAGTCAGATTTGGAGGATGATGGTCCGGCCAAGGTGGGGACATCTGTTGTTAGGGGGTCTATTAATAAAGAATTTAGATGTAATTATTGTGGGAAGGTTTGTTTGAAAAAATTTAATTTGGATAGGCGTATTGCAACGGTGCATTTAGGGATAAAAGAATTAGAATGTGTTTACTGCTCGAAGTTCTTTAAAACAAAACAAGAGTTAAATCAACTTGAGTTAGCACATGGGGGTAAGCGATTTGTGTGTGAGACGTGTAATAAAGAATTTACGCAGTTTCGTAATTTACAGCTTCATAAATTGTTACATACAGGGATTAAAGAAGATTTTATTTGTAGTTTGTGTGGAAAGGGCTTTGGACGGAAGGGTAATTTGTTAAGGCATGAGAAAATTTGTAATACTATTAAGTTATAATTTTTATAAAAATATTTGTATTATACTATATTCTTTTTATAACTTAACTAATGTATATATTTTTTTGTCATTAAATAAATTCTTTTTACTACATATAAATTAAATTGTTAAATTATTTTGTTTATATTTTTATCCTGTATAAAGGTATAGTGTAGGTTTGGAAATTTGACTTTTATTATAAGCGAATGTCATTATTATTAATATTACTATTATTATTGTTATTTTCATTCTTATTATTCATTCCAAAAAAAATTTTTTTTTTTTTTTCAAACGATAAACGTAGGTATTTTTATCTGATTGTTGAGAGTTAAATTACATTCGAGCAAAGTTTCATGGGTTTTGATTAAAGTATTTTATTTTTAAATTTCATTTATATTCAGTGTTATAGTTACTGTTGTACTGCAGCTAAAAAAGAAGAAAAAATGATTAATACATACAAGCGAGTTTTAAAATATCAGATTCAAAATTTACAAGATAGAGTAAAGGAAATTGAGGAATCGACTGAAAGGGATAGAGTTAAATTAAATCATCTGAAGGAAAAAGTAGAAGAGTTACAGCTGTCCAATCTCGAATATAAAGAGATGTATCGGATGGAAAAAGCTGAAAAGGAGAGATTGGAGCAATGGGCCATGGAGAAAGTGGCCAAGGACAGGAAACAGAGTAAGAAAAATCAGTGGATTAATGATGCACTTGAGAAAGTAAGTTTGGAGTTTCTAGTGGGTCTTGAAGATGATGATAGAAAAGAGAGAAGAAAAGTTTCAGACATTTTGAGAAGTATCAGGGAAAAAAACGGGTGAAAGCAGTGAAAAATTGGCTATTTGTGCAAAAAGACATGTAACGCTTTTGTCGTAATGTTATAAAAAATTGTTATAGTTTTTGTATAAATAAAATTTTAATGTTTGCTTTGATATAAAAAAATTTATTGTTATTATTTTTTTTTGTTTGTGTTTCTATTTTCAGGTTATTATGTATTGAGGTGAGTTTAGTATAAAATATTTTCTTTTCTTAAACGGTTCCGGTTGTTGGAAGTGTTGACAAGTGTGTAGATAAACCTTTCGCGTGCGATAGTATACTATTTTTTTTTTGTTTTTATTTGTATTATATTTTATTTTTTTCATTATTATTAGTATTATCATTATTATCATTATTTTCACAATTATTACTTATTTCAACAAAAAAAATTTTATTCGAGTGATAAATATGTGTATTTGATAATAGGTATATGATATCTATATCTATATCTATATATATATATATGCCGATAGAGAATTTTTTTAGTTTGATAGGATTGACTAGACGATAATAGCTAGAGAGACGCGGTTTGCGGCAAAAAACGCGGAAAAATTGCAGAAGTGACATAGGCCATACAGGATTTCGATTGATGCGAAAGAAAATTTTTGTCGTCAAATAAACGTTTTTTCAAAAAAATGATAATTTTTGATGTTTTCGTAAATTTTCAAAAAAATCGTAATTAGCTTAAAAAATTGAAATTTTTTTGTAATCAGAAAAGTTTTTATATGATTTAGAATTGTTTTTTACGTGTCCACCTAAATTTTCAAGCAAATCGGTTAGATGTTTCCAGAGTTACATATATTTTTCAGCATAAAATTTGGATTTCAAATTCATATACTTATATATATTTATAAGTTATTATGTATACACTTGTGGATCCTATGGAAGGGTAGCTAAGCTTTGTATTGCTGATTACTAATTATCTGTCTGGGTTCATATGCCCGTAATTTTTATGATTTAGTAAATTTTAGATAATACTTTGGGTAAAAAAAGATTATTTTACAAAATATAGAGTAACCTAAAACAACATATTTTTTGAAAAATAAAGCCGCAGGGGTCCAGGGGGGCGCAGGTTCATATTTCTTTTTTATAAGATAAGTTTTTGTATTGGGTGGTCAATTTAATAGAAAAAAGGTTTTTTTTTTTTTTTTTTTTTTGTTTGTGTTTAACTATGAAAATGTGTCTATATTTATTAACGAAGCATTACTTTTTCAATACTTAATCAATTAATTTAATTATCAAAATTATTCTTTTTATAAAAATGTGCTTTTTCTAGTATCGAGGTCCGCGCAACAATGCTCTCCTTAGCCGGCCTCTCATCCCTTCTCTCTCTTCTCGTTCGTTGCTCTTGCGGTCGGTCAGTATTTGTGTGTGTCGTGAGTGTGTGTCGCTATTACTTGTTACACAAATCAATCATTTCTTAAACAAACTATCGCGCATCAATTATCTTCCGCGCACTTATTAAATTTAGCATTTCCGGGGGCGTTTGGGACAAAAGCCCTCAAACATCCGGTATCATACATCATACTTTACAATAATTTTGCCATAACCCAAGCTTACTCACTTTATTACTAATAAAGCTAACAACTTATAACTAACTATTTACAATTAAAATTATATTTACAAAAATTTTATTTACATGTGATTAAGAGTGAGGTTGGGCACAAGAAAATAATCTTTACTTCTCAAATTTTCATAAGCGCAAAAAATAAAAAAAATTGTCATTAACTTACATCCTTTTTACCACATTTCTCCTCTTTTTTTGGGGGTATTAGGGTAATTTATAAGGGATATAAGGGTTAATATTTCTTTGGAACATTACTTTGGTCATTTTTCCGCTATTTCATGGGCAATCATTGATTTTAATCTGTGTCATGAACTGTGTCATTTTTCCGCTAATCCATGGGCAATCATTTACGTAGAGTAGAGACAAGTTAATCATATAAAAAAAACAAAATCAGAAATTTTTCCTCTATGATCTGTAAATAAATAATAAAAAAAAATACATTTAAACAAAACAAACTTTTATTTATGATTAACTGTATCTTTACTTATTTTGTGAAAATAGAATTTTAACCCAATTACTAACGAATTCTATAGTTGCATAGGCAATCCGCTAGCAATTTGTTTTATGGTAGGGGGTAATCTGTTAATATCGACTCCTGTAGCGGTTAGCTGGGATAAAATATTTTCAGGCCCTTCTACCTAGGGTTCTACTTCCGCAATTTCTTATAAAAATCTTTTTCACAATAACTAAATCTTTAATGTCAAAAATCCTTTTTATCTAAATAATTTTATCTGAAAATCTATTCTACATGTTACAATATCAAATTCTAAATAATTTTTCAACATTTCAATTTAATTTCTATTTATTATTTTTTTCATCAATAACTTTCACTATCATTTAACTTCCCTGTTAATCAATCTAATAATAATCTCTTTATCGTATCATCGTAATCTAAACTAAATATTTATTCATTTTAATAATCTACTGAATCTAAATCTTGTCTTTCACAAAAAAAAACTAACCTATTCTTTCTCATATTTAATATATTCAAACAGTTTTAGGCTTTGTGATTGCCTCATAAATTGTCTAAATTACAATCATAAAAATGAAAACTTTAAGAAGAAAAAAGCTTCACAAATTCTATACTAACTAATTAAAGAGCTTTGAAGTATAATTATTAGGCTTAGAAGTTGCAATTTCGGCCCTACAATTTTTAGAGAACTTAAAACCACACACCATTCCCCGCCTTAAATTCGACTTCGTCGTGCTTTTATTAGCTTTTTTATAAAAATGTTTAAACTTTTTAATAAAAAAAAATAATTCTCCATAAGTTTCCATTTTCTCTTTTTCATGTCCCATTTTAACCATTTTCGCAAGCTTTTATGTCGACCAATCTTAATTTTTAAACTATTTAAAACAGAACTTATACCATCATGAACTATTAAATTAAAAATTTTACGTCTTTTTCTTTTAAACCTAACATAACAAAATCGATATTGCCACAGTCTTTTTAATTTTCCTGTTCTTCTTGATCCTTTTTGAGTATAATTTGGCATACTGGTGCTTGTTACAGCAAAAATACTTATAGGTACATAATAGCTATTAGCAGAAGTACTTACAGGTATGTTAACGCTATTTATCGGGGTAGGAGAAGCAGGAGGCGGGGGTATACCTGCATTACTTGAGACAGGTACAGTCAATCTAACATCGCGTGATTCAGAGACTGTATTATTACTACTAGCATTTTCTAAATTACCGTTGCTTGTTTGTACCACTTCATCAAAAGCTGGTGTCTCGAATACCCTCTGAAGGGTTAGAGGTATTTCCCCTGCTACTTTATCATCCTGTTTTGAGTCCCACGTATAAGGAGCTTTAGGGTCAATTTTTAGGATTTCATACCGGAATAGCCTATATTTGACCTCATCAAAAGAACCTCTGTGTGAGAGACCTAACAAGTTCAGCCTCTGGTACACAGCCCACCCTTCTAACTTATTTATTGTATTCTTAATCGCTCTGACATCTATACTTTTCTCTTCATATCTTTGTATCATAATTTCTTCTTTAACAAAAGTTCCTGATTCATATTTTACTAATTCAACATTTTCTTTTTTAATAACTGATTCATAGTCAACTTGCTCAAAATTTTCTTGCTTTAAATTTTCATAATTTCTTGTTACAGTTTTTATTTTTTTAGCGTATTCTTGATTAGTTTGTCCGGTTTTTCCTACAAATATTTGATTTCGTCGTGAAGGGTTTGCAGAAACTTTGGTGTGGTTTCTGGCACTCCCAGTTGCTATTTCATTAACTGGCGATACAAATTCGGTACAAGAAGGGGCATAAGGTTGATAATATATATCTGCTTCGGACTGAACTTCGCATAATTTCTTATGTAAGGCACTATGAGCGAGTTATAATTATTCCTATGGCTATGCTCAATCTTATTTGCGGTCGCTGGTACATGTTTGGGCAACGTGACGTCATCATCTGTATGATGGATATTCAAACTATCATTATTACAAGTAAAATTTTCTCTATCATTATCAATTTTTTTAAGAATCATTAACGGTAAAGTACGAAAAAAATGTTCTAAAATTTGTTTTCGTGGATAAAGAGGGCCGATTAAATCTAAATCAGTTTCGTTATTCCAAGGAACACGCATTAACGGATCCAATGTTAAAATTTTAAATCTGAACAATCGATGAACAAGTTCTTCATAAGAGCCTATTCTGTTTAAACCGTAAATTCCAAGTTCATAAATAAGCTCCGGAAAATACAAGTTTCTTATCGAGAGCTCAAGAGCATTAAAATCTTCTTGGTACCACAACATTTTTCTAAATACTTCAATTTCAACTTAATACTTTAATCATATTCAAAATAAATCTTTGTCACAATTAAATTATCTAACTAATTCGTGTTCAAATATGTATCGAGGTCCGCGCAACAATGCTCTCCTTAGCCGGCCTCTCATCCCTTCTCTCTCTTCTCGTTCGTTGCTCTTGCGGTCGGTCAGTATTTGTGTGTGTCGCTAATACTTGTTACACAAATCAATCATTTCTTATACAATCTATCGCGCATCAATTATCTTCCGCGCACTTATGAAATTTAGCATTTCCGGGTCTTATAGCAACGCTATAACTTGTGCTCCTCTAAAACGGTTCTCCAGTTCGTTTTAACTACTGGTTTTTCAGTAGAAAAAACCAGGCTCTTTTGCGTGGATAAAAACTTAGCAATATTGCTTACAATAAAATTACCTTTGGGGATAATCAAGTTTGGTTTTTTATTCCCACTGCCCTTGTAAACGAGTGAGCCCACCGTCATTTCGCAAGAAGATGGTAGATTTACAACACCAAATCCTGACAGTCTGTTAACTTGCGAATACCCATTGCACTTAATTTTTACCTTGGTCTCTTCCACCATTGAATACAACATTCCTCCTTCCACTACTTCAAGAACTGACTCAATGGCGAAATCTTCCTCCCTCGGACAGGTCATTAAGTCCCTTACTAACAATTCTGTTTCGCAATTGGCCTCTAGGCTGATGACAGGAGCTACCTTTTGATAAATATTTTCTGACCTGCAGTCGATGCTGTTCCCCTTCTCTTGTTCTGATAGGAAGAATGACCTGTGCCCTGACTTGTCTACAACTAAGTAATCATTATTATAAATAACTTTAGAAAAAATAACATTGTAACCTATATCGGTAAAAGATGTTAATCTGTGCAATTTGTAAAGTGAATATTCCTCCTTTTGAATAGTTGGCACATTCACCATAAAAGCTAGAGTTCTGATGTTTAGCCTTACTACCTTGAAATCTACTACAAAGTTGCACTGATCTACCGGTAGTAGCTCTTCATTAAAAAGTTTCTTTAAATGCCCTTTTACTCCTACCCAGTCAATTTTATTAAAAACTTCCTTCGGTGTTTCATTTCTAGATATAGCTACCATTGCTGTAGCTAAATAATCAAATTCTTTTCCTATCCTTATGGTGTCTTCTAATGTAAAGTTGTTGAGTGATAGCTTCGCATAGGCATTTCTAAACCTCTTCTGGGCTTCATTTACGAAATATAATGCTCTAGGGTTTTCCGTAAATTGCATGTGAGTTACATTTATTAATTTTCCAAAGCTTTCGTTTTCTTCGGTGGTTATCTCTTTCAATGCTGAGGTGTATTTGAGGCTATTTACTACTAGGTCACTAACATTTCCTTTTACCATACTTAGGTACCTCAAAAATACCGCATTAATAATTTTAGTATCAACCAAAGTAAAAATAATAAATGAATCATTTATAATTTTCATTTTGCCTACTCGTTCAAAAACTATTCCTGGGTTGTTTTCTATAGTTAATACCATTGGTCTATTCATGTCTGCATATACTGTAGCTGTTAGTATAAAAATTTCCAAAAGGTACTGCATGATTCACCTTAAAGCAAAATAAACCAAATAATTATACCAAAAAGAAAAACTATTTTATAATTTATTACAATCTACTGTTTTTAATTTTATCCTTTTAATTTAAACCATATCATAAAGAAGTGAAACACCTTAACCATATTAGAAAGAAGAAAAATTTAAAAGATAAACCATTTTGAATTATATGCTTCTATGTACAATAATTAATTAAAATGTCTTCTTTCTCTTTCTTGCTCTTGAACCAAATCTTGGTTACCGATAGTTAACCCTAATAAGGGGTACATCGGTGTTCCCTGATTTGTTTCCTCTTGCATTACAGGTGCCGTTGGTCCTGTATCATTAACTTGCTCTCGTTCTCCCGATGGTACCTGTGTCCTTCTGTTATTTGCTTCTTGTCCTAAATGAATTAGAAGTTGGGTAACTGAATCCCACACAGCTCCCAACAAATGTAACGAAACTCCAAATATATTATATAAAGTAATAGTATGGATGGCGGTATCTGCACAAAATTTGATTAGTCTAGCTATCATTATTAAACCTAGAATACCTGCTGAAGCCGTGCCAAATGCCATAAATTTTCCCCAGAACTGTTCCCATGTTGATTGGATGATCTTACTGATGGAATCTGCATCTAGCAAGAATGCAGGATACAACTTGTCTCCAGTTATGTTCTGTCCCATCATACCTCTTGCTACACTGTTTAATACAGCAGATTTTTCCAATGGGAATCTCATGTATTCTTTAAGGCTTTTCAACTGGTCAGCGGTGTATATGCCAGCTTCGGCTAAATTTTTAGGGTCTACATATTTCCAGGTAGCTTGTGTACCCGGCTGTAAGACCTGAGGCTTCTTTGCTTCAGAGATGTCAGGTGAAAATTTGAACCATGTTTCACCTAAAAAGAACATGCTGGGTACCAAATTATTACATTCTACAGATGTACCAGTTTTAGTTAGTATATGAGTTCTTGGAGCCATAAAGTATTCTTCGTCATCTTTGTATACCGGGAGTTCCTGATAACAAGATGTTGTCTTACGATATTTTACTGGTACGCTGATACATTTTATGATGTTTACGGATTCTCCCGAGACCAATCCGACAAAGCCTGGACCTCCAACAACCTGGTAAGCAAAACTAGCTGGGTCTAGTATTGCTAGACTTAAGGCATTAGCTATTACTTTCTTTTCTAAATTGCACTTCTGTAACATAACATCATGATATAAATTTTTTAATTGTATTTTATGGTGTTTTTCTACATATAAAAACTTTGAGTTCATGTAAGCCATTAAGTCTAAATTTTCAGGTGATATCGAATCCTGCACTTCCAAATACTCAGGATTCTCCATTTCAGCTATAAAAATGTGTGGGTCATCTGTCCTAGTGAATTCATTCGAACAGGCCGAAAATTTACCTTTTGCTGTAAAAGCAAACATAATTGAAGACTCCAAGGCATATATTGGTCGTTCCGGTATTTCTGGGTCTATTATCTTGTCAACTGGACCTGCATATAACTTGGAGTACTTATCTGCACAACGATCTCTTGGAGCAGCGTTCCAGAATGCATAACCACCGTACAGATCAATACATTGTTCTGAATTTAGTTTGCATTTTATTCCTGTATTCAAAATCACATTATTGTTATCGATGTCTACAGTAGCTTCATAGTCTTCTAAGGTAACTTTAATCCATCCATCTACCACCACTTCACTCCAGGTACCGTATGGATCAGAATAATAGCCATTCATACAGCTCATGCCTCTGTCGCTTCGATGTCCTGCCAATTGAACGGGCATTGATCTTGAATTATTAGGCATTAAATTAGACACTAAAATTTGGTTTCCAAAATGAAAATTTAACGTATTATGCATAGTGTCACATTGTAACCTAGTTACATGTTCAATATACGAGATTTTTCCTCCTGGTATGCCGGATATTCTTGTTCTTTTGTACCAGGCTGCCTCACAGTAACTTACTTCTCTGGTAACTTCCACTTTGCATAGTTTTACATGCACTTTTGCATAATCGTTAAGTTGTAGTAATGCTATTTTTGTCTTTTCGACAAAAACTTTTGGATTCATAGCGACATGGCATTCCCCCACATCAATCAAGGAGAAAGTAGAGATGTTATTATACTGCTGAGCACAATCAAAGGCTATTATTGATTTTTCTGCTCCATGGGTACCTGAAACTATGATTATTACCAAAAACACGTACAGATTCATCTGTAAACAAATAATTTTTATCACTATATTTTCTTAATTTAACTTTTAATTTATTTCAAAAATCACCGAGTTCTATCTTATGAACTCGGCAGTTTTTAAAATCAAAAATCGCCGAGTTTTATCTTCTGAACTCGGCAGTTTTTAAATTCAAAATTCGCCGAGATTCCACTTAGGTGCTCGGTAATTTTTGATTAGACTATAATTTTAACCTAAATTTTAATCATATACTTTATTTCTATGTTAGTTAACTTTATTCTAAAGGAAATTTAGGCTTAATATATGAGTGCTGTAACCTGTTTCCATTTACGACACTAAATTTATTTGTTCCTGTTTTTATTTTTACATTTCCATTTCTATAATTATTTATTACAGCAAATGGCCCTTTATATTGAGCCTTTAATTTTCATATTTTACCTCCTTGCAATAAGAAAACACTTTCACCTATTTTAAAAATGTGTTCTAATACAGTTTGATCATAACGTTCTTTTGACTTTTCTTTGGCTTTGATAATGTTTTCTTTTGCAATTTTTTGTACTTAATTTAATGTAGTTATTAAATTAGTTAAATAAGCATCTACAGTGCCTTCATTTTCAACTGGTTCTTTTATTTTAGATGGAGTTCTAGCAATTCGACCAAGCATCAATTCAAAAGGAGTTGCTTTAGTGGATTCATGCACCATTGAGTTGTAAGAAAATGTTGCACGTAGTCATCCCAATCGTCCTCGTTGCCATTTACGAATACTTTTAAGAACTGACCAAGAGTATGATGCATTCTTTCCACAGGATTTGACCTTGGTGTGTAAGCACAAGTCCTTATCTGCATGATTTTGAACTGCTTGGCTACTGCGGCGAACAGCTTTGACATAAAATTTGCGCCCCTGTCCGAGACCACTGTTTGGGGAGCCCCAAACACAGTTATGTATCTCTTGACAAATGCATCAGCTACTGTACTGGCTTGTGAATCTGGTAAAGGCACTGCGACGCTATATTTGGTCAACGTATCTTGCATGGTAAAAATAACAGTATTTAAATTTTTAGTTGTTGTTAAAGGTCCTACTATATCGATACTTAGTTTCTGCCCTGCTTGCGTAGGAGTGTCAGTAATTTGCATTTTATTTTTAACTTTTCTTCTTACCAATTTTTTTAACAGACAGGTTAAACACTGCCTAATGTAATCTTGAATTTCGTCTCTCATATTTTCCCAGCTGCACTTGGCCCTGAGACGTTTATATGTCTTCAAGAATGCACGATGTCCAGAAACTATAGTATCATGAGCCTCCTTGATCAATGCCTCTCTCTCAGATGGCTGAGGCACCCTCACCTCTCCTAAACAAACTACGATCTTGGTTTCCTCATTATCTTGTAAACTTTTCTTTAATTTTCTAAGGATGTCTAGCCACTCGATGAAATTAATCCTCTTTGATTTGGCTATGCTGAACGACTTAATTCCATATTCCGTTAACAGAGTTTTTAAATTATTAAATAATTTTGAGATATTTTCACTTACCTCTGTCATAGAAATAGGGTCATTTTCCCTAATAGGCAGTAAAATGTGATATCTACTACCTATTTTAATAATTTTTGGTTCACACACATTTAGTTGTAAATTTATGGGAATTTTATTAAGAGCATCCAGTTCTAAAGCTCCAGTGCATACAGGTTTACCAGAAGACGTTACGAAATAGGCCCAATTGTCTTTTCTCATGAAAATTTTGTCCCTATTATAGACAAAATTATCAGCCTTTACTAAGTCCCTAAAATTATTTAATTCTGAAGTATTTAAGTCAGCACTTGCAAAAGGCAAGTCGTCTAATACTTCAGGATTATGTAATTCTTGTCCTACCACATCTGCATCAAAGTCAAATGTATTATTTGCTGGACTACTGGTACCTACTTCAACTTCCTCCCTGTTATCACTTTCTGCTTCAGTTGGAACTTCTTTTTGTTCGGCTAGCGTATTTTTCTTCTTTTTTCTATTAGGCATTAAAGCTTGAATTGCCTCTTGATATTTTTGTCTCTGACCTGCCCTTCTTGTTTGCATTCTTTCAGTAATACCAAGTATGCGTTTTTTCTTTCTTAGCTGCATTTCCTCTGCCTGAAAAGTATAAATTTTTGACACTCTTACAGGTGTTGCTTCAAAATATAGTACAGGATTTCTTGATAAAGCATCGGCATTGACATTACTAGCTCCATCTTTAAAAATAAATTCATAATCATAGTCTGCTATCCTTAGCCTCCATCGAGCCACCCTTCAGTTAGGATCCTTTTTTGATTGCATGAAACTTAAAGCTCTATGATCACTAACTAAATAAAATTTCTTACCATACAGATAAGGTCTAAAATATTCAACACCCCATACGACAGCAAGTGCCTCCTGGTCCGTCACCGAATATTTTCGCTCTGCATCATTCAGGACTTTTGAAGCTTATGCTACTGGCAAATCTTTACCAATTTCACCTTGAGAAAGCACAGCACCTAAAGCTACCCCGCTGGCATCTGTTGTAAGGACAAAATCACGACTGAAATCTGGATACTGCAGGATTGGAGCTTCACACAGCTTTTTCTTTAAAATTTCAAATGCCTCTTGAGCTTCGTCACTCCAAATGAATTCTTGATCTTTCTTAAGCAAAGATGTAAGTGGCTTAGCAATTTTAGCAAATTGAGGAATGTGTCTCCTGTAATATGATGTAATTCCTAAAAATTGTTTAACATTTTTAGGTGTAGCTGGCACTGGAAATTTTTCAACTGCTTCAAGTTTCTTTGGATTTGGTTTTACTCCATCCTTAGAAATGACATGTCCTAAATAAGTCACTTCTGTTTGCAAAAAGAAACATTTTTCTGCCTGCAACTTCAGATTGGCTTCTCTTAACCTCTTCATTACTTCTTTTACCAGTTCTAACAGTTTTTCTAGAGTCTTAGCATGTATCAGGAAATCATCAATGTATGCTAATACTCCTTCTAAATCCCTGAATAGCATTTGAATCAACCGCATAAAGCTACTTGGACTATTCTTTGCGCCGAAGGGTACCCTAGTGTATTCATACAACCCAAACATTGTAGCAAATGCTGTTTTATGCCAAGCCTTTTAGTGTATTAGGATTTGGTGGAACCCAGAACTCAAATCGAGTGAGCAAAAGTACTTTGAGCCGTTTATGCTGTCCAATAAATTTGGTAAAGGATACTGGTCAGAGATAGTTTTATCATTTAATTGCCTCAAATCCAAAACTAAACGATGTTTTACTATTCCCTGGCTGTTTGGTTTCTTCGGTACCAACATTATTGGATGGCTATAGGATGAATGAGATAGCGTAATTATACCTTCTGCCAACAGCTTATCCAATTGCTCCTTCAACTCTTCTCTTAGCAAAGGTGAAATTCTATACATTCTGGAAGTAATTGGCACGTCATCGACTGTAAAAATTCTATGTTGAAATACATTTGTAAAGGACAAGGGTTCTCCTGGTATATGAAATACATCTGCATTTTCTTCTAATATTTTCTCAACAACTTTCTTTTCCTCTTCATTCAAGTGGCCTAAATTTGACATTTCCTTTACCTTATCAATTCTTTGTTCAGGTGTTAGCTCCATGTATAAGACCCTTTCTGTATTATTTAGTTCCTTTTTGACCTCATTTGTTAATTCTTTGATTTGCTCTAAAAAATGCATATTATTTTGTAAATTATCCATTTCAATGATTGTACTTAAATTATCAAATGGCTCTATAAATTCGTATAACTTACACTGATTTACTTCATTTACTAAATTACTAACTATTGCCAAAAAGTCACTTTTACAAAATACCTTTTTTGTGATCAACGTTTCATTTACCAAACCTTCTAATATTTCAAGATGCTCCATACATAAGTCCTCATCCTTTTCGACTTCTTCGTCTACTGAATTTTCAATGCTGCTTTCATTTGTATCCTTACTTGATCTACAAGCGCCTGCATAACCCCCCTGATACAAATTTTTATTTAATGGAGGCTTAAAATTATTTTTATCATAAAATTTTAACTGTATATTATGGTATTTTGCCTTATTTTCACCACTTTTATTTTCTAATGCTTTATTTGTATTATTTTCTATACTAGCTCTTTCATTATTTATTTGATTCATAACAAAATAAATTATCCACATCATTACAAAATTTAGTAATTTTATTATTACTACAAAATTACTTGCAAGAAAATTCATACACTCTAAAATTTCTGCAGTATTGTTATACACAACTGTAGTTTTTTTATCGACCACTACAGCATCCTTGTTTGAAAAATTTCCAAACATAGGTCTTTTATTTTTAACTTCATCTACAGTTTTCTCTTCTACTGTAGGAGCCTCATTTGAAAAATTTTCAAACAAAGGCCTTTTATTTATAATCTCATCTGCAGTTTTCTCCACTACTGCAGGAGCCCTACCCGAAAATTCTTCCAACAAAGGCTTTTCATTTATAAACTCATCTGCAGTTTTTTCTACTACAGGACCTTTTTTGGAAAAATTTTCTAAACTATTTTTACTATTTAATACCACTTCTGCAGTTTTCTCCGCTACTGCAGGATCCATGTTTGAAAATTCTTCCAATAAAGGCCTTTTATTTATAAACTCATCTGCAGTTTTCTCTACTACAGGAGCCTTATTGAAAAAACTTTCTAACCTGGTTTTATTATTAAATGCCACTTCTGCAGTTTTCTCTCCTACTGCAGGATCCATGTTTAAAAATTCTTCCAACAAAGGCCTTTTATTTATAAACTCATCTGCAGTTTTCTCTACTACAGGAGCCTTAATGGAAAAATTTTCTTTCATGGGTTCATTATTTTGCATTTTGCTTGCTTTACTTAATAATTTATTTGCACCTTTTAATGCTACTAAAATTTTTTTCTTTAAACTATTATCCCTACTTATTACTTGCTTTGCAGTTTTACCACTCTTATAATTCTTTATATTTTTAACTTTTACTTTTAGAGTAGGAGATTTTTTTCTTTTAACCTGTTCTCCCACTCTTATTACCTGGATTATACAGTCTTTCTTGTCTTCTCCGGCCTTTACTTCTTCTGATGAAATTTTTAATACCTCGTTTTTTGACTGGAAGGGGTACTTGTGTCCTTGAAGCACTAAACAGCGTTCGTCAAAATATAACCTTGCGTTGTTGCCGTCTAAAAACTTGTTTCCTATTAGCCCTGTTTCATCAATTGGAAAGTTATTTTCTACCACATGAAATTTTGTTAAAATTCCGCAAATTTTTATTTCTATGCTTCCCAATGATTTGACTGCAGGATCTGAAATTCCAATTAGCTTAACTATTTCATTTTTACAGATTTTTACCTCATCCGGCACTGCTTTTTGCTTCAATAAATTCGCGCTGGCTCCTGAATCTAAGAGGTAGTCAAATTCTTTACCTAGACTGGCAGAAGATAAGAAGACTGTTGGCGCGTTGCTATTTCTACTCAGATAGATTGTGTGTTCGATGTACTTGGAGCCTCCCGATTCGCGCTCATCGGTTGGCTGCTGCCGTTTCCCTGATTATTTTCTTCTGCCCTTCCTGTATTGGCGGGCCTTGATCTGCAAAAACGAGCAGTATGACCTTTTCTCTTACAGTTATGGCATTCCATTTGCTGGCGCTTAACTATCCAGTCCGGTTTGTTCGGATTACCCGGATTGGTCCAACAATTTTCCTTGACATGACCATTCTTTGAACAATGGCTACACTTTAGTTGTCCTCTATTCTCCTTTTCACTAGCCTATTGCTTTCTTCCTTCTACAAATTTCGGCAACTCCGGACATAGAAGAGTCGTGTGGTCTTGTCTAAGGCATAAAAAACAATAATTATTATTTGGAGTGGTATGCGTACTTACAACTTTTATTTCTTCTGTTTTTGGCGTTTTTGCTTCGTCATATGAGCAAGACTCTCTTTCTACCACGATGGCTTCGTTAAGAGTATCTGCAAAAGTAGCATATGGCATTAGCCTCGTTCTTATTTCTGTTCTCATGCCTTTCAAAAAGTACCTAAGCATATCTCTGTCTAACGTACTGTCCTCCAGTGGCCTCCCCTCCAATTTTGCTGCCTTCTTTATTTTTCTCCCTAACTCCTTTATTTTGTTTGCAAATAACACGACCTTCTCTTTTTCTCCTTGTCGGACTCTCGCCAAATCCCCTCCTAATTCATGCGATTTTTTTGGATTTCCAAATGCAAATTCCACAAAATCGATGACCTCTTGAATTGACTTGAAATTATGTCCTATGGCCGCTTTCGCTGCCTCCCCCTTAAGTCTTAAAAGAATTAACGGGGCAACCTCGATTTCGTTTTCTACGGGGATCATACCTTTGGCTCTGCCACACCCTATTACGAAATTTTCTACCTCTTCTTGAGAGCCAGAAAATTCCGGAATGGTGTTTATTGTGTCCTTGATTGAAAAAGGCCTAATTTTAGAGAGAGAAGAATTTTGTGTATATGACGCGCCTGTGAACTCGTTTGTGTCATATGTGTTCCTTCTTAAACAATTGCCAACGTGATACGTACCACACCTTCTGCATACCTCTGGCTGCCTTATTTGTTCTGCCGTATGGTACATTGTGGAGTATGGCGTGTAATGGTTAGTTGCCATTGGTGCTGCCCTATAATTAGTACTGCTGGCCAAACCTGTAAAATTATTGTTTATTGTTTGTTGGCCTAGCTCCTGGATGTGCGTTGTGACTCCCATAGTTGTTGTAGGTATTTCAGTTGCGTCTGGCTGTAAAATAAATTTTTTTGTACTTTTTACACTTGGATTTACTGGAGTTACAAAACTCTCTCTGTCATCTAGTAAACATAAAGTATATTCTGCGGCTAACTCTTCCAGGACTAACTCTGGGTCTAAACTACTGTTAAATAAATCAATAAGTACTCTTAGCGTCTCAGCGTCCCTTAATGCTTTGTCCAGTACGTCTTTGTTGTTTTGTGGTAGATATGTCTGCAACTGTGAAGCTGCTGGTACTAATTCTGTTTCCACATTTGTGTCTAATAACCTGTAAGCTAAATACCTTAATAAATCTTTTACAGATGGTCTTGGCTTGGATTCTGGGTAACTGCAATGACGCCTTAACACGTCATAAATCCTGCTGTCAAAATAAACTTTTAGCGAGGAATCATGGCTACTTGTACCTGTTATTATGTCAATAATTTCTGCAGGATGTATGCTACTTGCCCTTAGTTCCTGAATCATACTTGCCAATGTGGCGTCTTTTATTACCTCGTCTAATACCTCTTTTTCTATTCTGTTCTCTAACGCTTCAATTAGCTCTTGCCTTTGCTCAACTGACGATGTAGCTTCCTTGTTTTTGGTTTCATTAAAATGTTTTTTGTACCATTCTAAAACTTCCTCTATTGTTGTGTCTACATTTATTTCAATAAAGTCTTTCGCATATTTACATAGCACGTTATATGCTTTCTTTGCATTAACGTCTTTTTCTACTATTTTCTCTGCTAATACTCTTAAAAGACTCATTTTGTTGATTTATAAAAATAGAAAGAAATAGAAAATTTGAAACTGAGAAATTATTTGCTTTTTCAATACAGAAAAACTCCCTAAAAAGACGAGCCCCCAATTTTGTTACGATATTTTGATTATTATTTTATTTAATTTTAATTATTAATTTATATAATTTATTTAAAAGGACTTTAATTATTTAATAAATGAATGTAGGCTTGTTGTGAATCTATATACTTCAATATATTCGTGTATACTAGTACATATACATATATACCATATACATGTACAAATATAACTATAATAAATTCGTAACTTTATTAATATTTGAATTTGCCTATTTTTATACTTGTAACTTATTGAAGTTACTTGTATCCGGGAAGGCGTGTTCTTCTATGATTGAAATAGCAAACTTGGTGTTAATTGATAGCTGAAAATAGAATTGGATAGATAAAGAGGAAGACAAATAAAAACACTTTTATTTTAATAGAACAACCAATAAACCAAAATAACTATTTATTGATATATGCAAATATAATAAAAACTTAATAAACTAATAATGGCAATTAATAAAATAGCTAAATAAGTATAATGCATAATCTTTTAACTAACCGTGAACTAAATGTTTTACTAAATTAATAAATTAAAGACTGTTTGACAATTTACAAGATTATAAATTATTACAAGATCAAGAGATTAGCAAGTATGTGCTATATTAAAAATTGCTGATATAACTGAGGTAACTGAGGTAACTGAGTGAGGCCGAGATGACAAAAACTACTTCTATATATACTGATTGATAGTTGACGTGTTTTTTGACATTCTTAATTAAGAGGGGTAAGCCCGCTGTCCAAAATCTTGTAGCGTCTCGTTGTATCCTTTCTTAATAAAGTCCTCGTTAATTCAATTAGCAACTTAATTTGCATGTAAACTGCTTCTGTTCATAACTGCCTATCTAATTATATAAAAATCTTTCAAATTTTACAGGATTGCGTCAGCTGGCTTTTTCCCATCGTAACAAATCTAAATGTTCTTTCAGAATTTTATCCAGAGCTTTTTGAGCTTCAGGAGGATGTCTAAAGGTTTTACATCTGATAGGTACATTAGAGGAAACTTCAATTTTATGTTCAATTAAAGGGGTACAAGTAAATTTTCTACCCTTAACATAAAATACTTCGGCAAATTCATAAACTAAGGTTTCTATACTTTTTCTTTCTTCGTTGTCTAGGCCATTTAAGTCAATATCTTTTATAACTTTGGCATACAATTCATCTCTATCAAAATTTTCTTCATCAAAATCATTTTTTATTTCAGAAATTTCATTAATTGTTTCAGGAATGTAATTTTCTTCAATATTTTCAACTATTTCATATGGTTCTAATTCGACAGTTGGGGCTTCAATTTCGATTTTTTCATCACTGAGGTTTACACACATAACATATGCTAAACCGTTTCTATTTGTCGCTAATACGTCTCCATTGTAAAGTTTTGAATGTAAATTTATTTAAGGAATATATCCTTCTTTTACGGGAATGGATATATGAACATATATTCCTTGTTCAGAATTTGGTTCAATAACAAATTTTTCTTTATTTCTAAACGGGATAACAAGTGGTACTAAGTATAAGTTCATTTTTGCTAGGTCAATTAATCCATCATATTTTTGCATCATATCTAAGCCTAAAATTCCATCATAACCAGTACAATAATAGTCCTTTACAACATGAAAAAGACATTGTAATTTATTTAGTGTTATTATTACTGCGCCTTTGGTACATTCGGCTACGCCTGAAAATCCGGTTATTCTTAAAATAACGCCAGTGTTTACAAAAACAGATGAGCGTAGTGCTGATTCTTTAATTAATGAAACGTCCGCGCCCGTATCTATTAAGAGATTTGAGCCATTTTTGACTAAATCTGGGCTATAGAATTGGACAACAGGTGATATTTTTTTTATAGCTGCGTATCTTATGTGAGCAGAAGAAAATTCAGTTTTAATTGGTAATACAAAGGTTAACGGTTTTTGTTTAATTTCTTCAGGTTGTAATACATATATAAGGTTTAATCGTTTATCAATTATTGTTTGTTTAACTTTAGTTTCAAGATTTGAAGTGTTTTCTGGTTCAGCTTTTTGTTTTTCTGTATTAGTTTTTAATTCTGAATTTTTATCATTAGTTGAAAAAGGGAAAGAATCTTCTAATTTAAAAGTTGATTTAGATTTTTCGATAGTTAAGCTAGAGGTTTTATTTATCTTTGGGGCATCAAGTATTTCCTTAGGTTTTTCAATAATTAAGTCTAAATCAGATTCGGTTTGAGTGATTATTTTTAATTTTTCAGAGCTTGTAGGATTTATTTTTGGTTTAAGGGTTCATTTCGGTTTTTCAAATTTAAAATTTATTTCTGGTTCATGGGTTAATTTTTCGTTATTTGAAGTAAAATCTTTTTCTGGAATGTTTGAAAAAGGGTTGCGATTTTCTACATTAATTGGGATTTCAAAGGGTATTATGTTTGAACTGTGTATTTCATCATTATTAAGGCTTAAAATAGAAGGTAAAGAGTTATTGTAAAAGGTTTTCGAAATTGCGTTTGTATAAAAAGTGTCAAAATCATGGTTTCATTTTGGCCCAAACTCACTCGAGGATGGGCAAGTAACTAGTTTAAATGCTTTTCTGATTTATTTTCAACACTTTGGGAATTTTTTGTATTGTTGGAAGAGTTATTTGGTTGTTGGGTTGGATTAATATTCATAAGAGGGGGGATATCAGAGAAATTGGGAGGGAAATTTTGATTATTTTCATTTTGAGGATAATTTTGAGCAAAATTTTGGCTTTGGTTGAAATTTTGGGTTTGGTTAGAATAATTTTGGTTTTGGGATGGGCAATTTTGGTATTCCATCATATTTTGATTTGAATAATTTGGATAAAAGTTATTAGGATTTGAAAAATTACGATTTCTATTATTACCGCGATATTGTCCACGATTATTATTATAGTTTTGGCAATTATTTGGGTTAAAATTCTGATTGTTGGGGTATCTATTAAAATTTTGATAAGAATTAAAATTTTGTTGATTATTTGGGTATTGATTAAAATTTTGGTTAAATCGATTATTATTATTGTTTTGACCTCCTCTATTATAACCCTGATTGTAACGGTTATAGTTATTTCCTCTATTTGGTTGCCACCAAGGTGGTGGGTAATTTTATGGGTAATTTTCAAAAGCAGGAGTTAAGGTTGTAATTGAAGTATAAGGTTCTTGGATTTCGGTAGGGTGTTTAATTTTTCCTTGTTCAACAGATTTAAATAACTCGTTACATTGTGATATATCATGACTATTACTTTTACAGAAAATATATTGCTTTTTTGGAGGTTCCGCGGCAACAGTGCGTATACCAGTTATATCGTGTCCTGTTGTATTCATCACGTTATTATGTAATCTTTGTATTTCTAGAAATTGGTTTATTAAATTAAAAATTTCTGAAGTTGAGGCTGTGCTGACACTAGATGTGTCGTCCATCGCAAAGTTGTTTGGTTCAGCTGGGGTAACTGGTGCGTGTTTTAATGTACAAAATTCATGTCTTTGTACCGAGCGACGTCTACCTTCAAGGTTAACTGCAATAATAGCAGCTTCTCGCAAAGTTTTTGGTTGTTTTGAGGCTACTCTATATTCCGGAGGGTTTCTCAATCCAAAAAGAAAGCATTCAAGGGCTTCAATACTAGTTTGCTTTTTCCATTGTTCTTTTTCGTTTGCGGTTAAGCTAACCGATGAATCATAAATTGCATGTAAAGCTTGTTCTAAATTTTGTACGCGTAGGGCATAATCGGCTACTGGTTCGCCAGGGTTTTGTTTGGCTTGTCTCATATCTAATTTAATAGTATCTGCGTCAGTGATACCGCCATAACTTAGTTTTAAGTCTTGTAAAAAATTTTCTAGACTAGTGTAATTAGGGGCAATTCCTGCGTATGCGTCATATGCTCGGCCTTTAAGGCGGCGAGGGATTGAGTTTAACAAAAATTGTTAGCAACCTGGTCCATATGTTTTAACAATATCTTTCAAAATTTTAGAAAAAGCTTGTAGGGTTTGTGGCTGACCAGAAAAATCGGGTATATTTGCAATAGCAGTTATAAGTGGCACAAGATTATTTAATCTGGGTCTATTATTAGCGTTGTTTGGTACATTTTGTATTCCATTGTTACGATTTTGTTCAACATTTTCCATACGAGAAGAAAAAAAAATTTTTACAGGATTGTTTATTATTTTTTTTTTTTTTTTGAAAAAAAAATTTTTAAATGTCTCGGAGATTTAAGTAAAAGATAAAAAAAAATATTTTTTAAGGTACTTACATTAAGATTGTAGTTATAGCAATGGTCCTGAATTCCATTACATTTTCCAATGATTTGTTGGATAGGTCCTAAAACTGCTTGGCAATGATAATAAAAAAATGAAGCTTGGCTACGGCTTGGCAATATACAGCTTGGCTACAGCTTGGCAATATACAGCTTGGCTACAGCTTGGCAATATACAGCTTGGCTACAGATTGGCAATATACAGCTTGGCTACAGCTTGGCAAAAATAATTTTTCAGAAACTGCTTACGAAGATGTAGATAAATTTCTTTAGATGGTATTGTGTGGTATAACGGCTTTAAATAATTTCAAAGATCTTGAGATTTTGATTGATTAGAGTTGATTTCTTCGTTGAGTTCGATTGTATAATTTACAGTCACTATTACTTTACTATTTGACTTGTTTGTTGATAGTATTTCGTGTTTTGAAATTAAAAATTTTTCTTTTACTTTTCCTTTACAATTTTGGCAGTTTGGATATTTGCAGGTATAATAGCGTTGGCCTTTCTTTGCCATATACTGTAAATGTTATCTTGATAGGAAATATGCTTTTGTTCCTTCTTACCAGCTTTCCTTTTAGGGAGCCAATTTATGTTACATATCCTGAGGTTTTATCCAAGGGATACGTAAATATAAATAAATATGAATATATGAATTATAAGTTTATCCTGGGAATATTGACTGCCCCAGGTATTTTATAAGGTTGGATGGTTATATTATTTAGTTGGTTTATAGTTGATGTATTTGTAGATGAGTTCGAGTTCGATCTAAGCTGGATGAACCTAACCTGAGGCTAAGTTCTTAATTACAGAAGGAATTGTCACAATAATAACTGATAACTGATTTGATATATAACTTTCACTTTATTGATTATAAGTAAATATAATAAAACTGTCTAAGTCTTTAAGTCAAGTAATTAAAGGTAGAACTGTAATAAAGTGGTAAGACTCTAAACGAAAGATAGTATTCTAATGACTGGTTTGGGCGCCTGAAGGGCAATATATAATTTAATATGAATCTGCCCATATTCCGAGATTTTGAGGGAGACGTCCAATACAAAAAAGCGTCGGTCTCGTCACGTCCAATTAGCGAAGACGTCCCTAATTATTACCGAGAATCGCGAGGTGGGATTTATGCAGTTTATAACGCCTAAATCCCTCCTAATTTATGCCATAGCTGACTTTTGGTCCCACGCTATTGTGCTAGATCAGCATCAGCAGAAATGTACCTGCGGGTTCCTATGTCGTCTGTAACATTAATACAGCTATCGGATATAGGGTTTACTATTTATATATATATATCAAATGTTAGGAATATCAATTTTGACCTACCATACGTAACAAACTACTAGTTTGAGAAATATAATTTATAGTAATTTTTTGGACCTGATACTTAATTTTTTCAAAATTTTTTTCTCAAAATTTTTGTCGCCAAAAAATACAAAAACCGCCAAAATTTTTTTTATTTTAGGACGTAATACTTTATTTTCCTATGAAAATATGAATATCTAGAATTATCGTTTGTAAAGGATTTCTCCATCTGATACATAATTTTTCAAAATTTTTTTTTTTTTTTCAATTTTTCACATAAAATTATTTTTTATTATTATTATTTATTCATATCAGGTGTACAATATATACATATTATGGTAAATTATTAGAATACCACAACCCCATAGTGACTATTAGTCTGTACATGGGCCTTTCGTCAACAGAAAATTATAATACAATATAGTAACAATATTTTTAATTACATTTGGTTATTTGTAAGTTGTAATGCATTTTTTATATTTTTTTTATTTTTTAAGACTAGGAAAAGAAAAATTTACAGTTCAAAATCAACTAGCCATTTTTTTAAATAATTAGACCAGCTTTTACTGTCCTTATTAAAGTTATTAAATTGCTTAAGCTTTAATGGAAGAGCGTTAAAAATCTTATAAGCTAAGAAAGAGTAGCATTTTTGCCCAGTTGCTTTAATCTTTTTAGGAATTTTTAATACATTATTTCTGTTACTTTCAAAATCTCCATCATTTTTTTCCAATATTAGTTTATTTAAATTTACAATCTCTTTTTTCATAGTAAATAATTTAAAAAATACCATAATTTTTTTTCTTTTTGGACGTGATACCTCATTTTTTTCCATGAAAGTACTAATATGTAGAATTATCTTTTTATCTGCATATCAACAATCTGATACCTAATTTTTTTTCAAAATTTTCTTTTAAAATTTTTTACATAAAAAAATTAGAAAAAAACAATAATTTTTTTTTCTTTAGGACTTAGTACATAATTTTTTCCTATAAAAGTACGAATATCTAAAATTATCGTTTTAAAAAGATCTCTCCATCTGATACGTAATTTTTGAAAATTTTTTTTTTCAAAATTTTTTACATTAAAAAGTTAAAAAAATATTATCTTTTTATTGACGTTGTGCCGATCTTATTTCTCTGAAAGTATTAATACCTGGAATTATGAGTTTTGAAAATTTTTTAGTTATCAGGAGAAAGTTTATCCACTTTTTTTATTAAATTTAGAATATTTGGCACAATTATTCTAATATTTTAATTTTTTATTAGGTAAAATAGAGCATTAACAACATTTTGTTATTGCTAATGAGGAATTATAGTGCCAATTACTTGGCAGCGTTTTTTTTTTATACTAATACTATACAATCATTGCATAAAAATATTTGTAATTACAACATTTCTATAAAATAAGACGGAATTCGAAAATATTTAATAGGGGTTCATATTTTGCTAAATTCAATAAAAATATTTCAATGCTATCATTGAATACAAACATTTGGAATTATAAGATTTTTAAAAAACAGGATAATATTCAAAAACACGTAACCGGGGTATATTCTGCTAAAATCAATACTAATATTTAAATGCTATCATTGCATAAAAACAATGAAATTACAACTGTTCTATAAAACAGGCTACTGCTATTCGAAAAAAATTTAGAGTGGCGTATATTTTACTAAATTCAATATATATATTTCAATGCTAGCATTGCATAAAAACATTTGAAATAGTAACATTTCTATAAAACAGGATATGATTCCAAAATATTTTTGCAGTGCATATTCTGCTAAATTCAATACTAATATTTCAATACTATCATTGCAAAAAAATATTTGATATTACAACAGTTCTATAAAACAAGACGGAATTCGAAAACATTTAAGTGGTGTATATTTTGCTAGATTCAATAAAAATATTTCAATGCTATCATTGTATAAAAAGATTAGGAATTACAACATTTCTATAAAACAGGATACGATTCAAAAATATTTTTGCGGTGTACATTCTGCTAAAATCAATACTAATATTTTAATGCTATCATTGCATAAAAACAGTGAAATTACAACTGTTCTATAAAACAGGCTACTGTTATAAGATAAAAATTTATAGTGGCGTATAATTTGCTAAATTCAATACATTTATTTCAATGCTATGATTGCATAAAAATATTTGAAATAATATCATTTTTATAAAACAGGATCCGATTCGAAAATATTTTTGCGGTGTATTTTCTGCTAAATTCAATACTAATATTTCAATACAATCAATGCATAAAAATATTTGAAATTACAACATTTCTATAAAACAAGACAATTTTCAAAAACACGTAAGTGGTGTGTATTCTGCTAAATTCAATACTAATATTTTAATGATATCATTGCATAAAAAAAATTGAAATTACATTTTTAAAAATAGTATATATTCTGCTACATTCAATACTAATATTTCAAATTTTCTAAGAAACGGGATACTATACGAAAAAAAAATTAAATTGAGGTATAGTTTCTGCTAAATTCAATACTAATTTTTCAATGCTATCATTGCATAAAAATAGTTGAAATTACAACATTTCATTAAAAGTATGTATTTTTGGTTTAAAGTGTTACAATACTAAAAATTTATGATAACAGAAATGAATGAAACTTATACAACATAAAGATAAAGTCTTTAAGAAATAAAATAAACATACTTTTACAACTTTGGTTGCCTAATTATCATTTAATTAAGAAAAAAGTGTAGGTAGTTTAACATTGCTCTTATGGAAAATCATCTTTGGAGCTTGTGAAAAGTATGATTGAGATTACACAGATTAATGAAACTTAAATAATATACTTAAATAAAAGCTCAAAGATTGTATTTCCAATTTGTTTTACTTGTTTTATTGCATAATTCTTAAATAATTAAATAAATAGTATGTAAAGTATGTAAATAACCTAATATTATACTAATACATATACGATTTTACATATGTATGTAGTGTAAATATTTCAGAAATCGAAAAAAATACAAAAAAAATGGCGGCTTTAGTATTGTAACACCTTAATCCTTTCAATAAAGAGAAAACTAAAGAATACCATTTAGTGAAATTTTTAGAATTTTTTATTTTTTGATGTATAGGACAGCCGATATCCATTTTTCTATTTGATGAAATTTTTTGAGTTTTTTTATATACAAAACACCCGGTCATATAGATTGATATTTTTGCAGTTTTTTAATGTTGTAGACAATGTGATTTTTTCTATAAAGTTAAATTTTTTGAATTTTTCATGTATATTTATTTTCATACAATATGAAAAAACTATAAAAATTTTAATCTATATTGTCTACTATTTGATATATGAAAAAACTCTAAAAAAATTTTACTTTGAAATAAGATAGTATCGTCAGTTTAAGAATAAAAAAACAAAAAATCTTATTTATGAACAAAAAAAAATCATAAATATTTCACTCTAGAGTAAAATTCATATTGACTGTTTTATGCATGGTAGGTCAAAATTGATATCCCTAGTATTTGATAAATACGAATAATAAACCGTACATCCGATATTATCATAGTATATTCTACATCCTACAAAACAAGAACCCACAGGTGTTCTTTTACTGATGCTGACCTGGCACAATAGCGTGAGTTCAAAAGTCAGCTATGACATAAAGTAGGAGAGAATTATGCAACGTAAATTGCATAAATCCCACCTCGCGATTCTTAGTATTAATTAAGGACGCCTCCGCTAATTGGACGTGACGAGACTGACGCTTTTTTGTATTGGACGTCTCCCCCAAAATCTCGCAATATGGGTAGATTCACATTAACTTATTTTTTGCCCTTCAGGCGTCCAAATTGTATTATTAGAGTACCACCACTTATTAGAGTACCATCACTTGTTAGAGTCACTTTCGTTTGAATAGCACTATCTTTTATAATTCGTTTGACTTAAGGAGTTAGACAGTTTTTGTTATCTATACTTATAATCAATAAAGTGAAGTTTTTATATAACCAAATCATACGAGTTATCACTTATTATTGTGACAATTCCTTCTGTAATTAAGAACTTAGCTTCAGGTTAAGTTCATCCAGCTAAGTCGAACTCATCTACAACTATAACCAGATTAAGTACCAACTATAAACATCTACCTAACTTAATAAACCTGGGGCACTCATATCCCCAAGATAAACTTATTTATATTTAATATTTATAATTACGTATCCCGATTAAACCTCAGGATACGTAACATAAATTGGCTCCCCTTGAAGGAAAGCTGGTAAGAAGGAACAGTAGCATATTTCCTATCAAGATATCATTTACAGTATATGGCAAAGAAAGGACAATGCTATTATACCTGCAAATATCCAAACTGCCAAAAGTATAAAGGAGAAGTAAAAGAAAAATTTAAAATTTCTAAACACGAAATAGTATCGATTAAAAAATTTTACAACAAAGTAACAGTGACTGTAAATTATACAAACAACTCTAATTAATCAAATTCATAAAATCATTGGAAATATTTAAAGCCGTTATACCACACGACATCATCTAGAGAAATTTATCTACATCTTCGCCAAGCAGTTTCTGGAATTTTTTTTCTGCAAAAATGTTTACTGCCAAGCTGTTGCCAAGCTGTTTATTGCCAAGCTGTAGCCAAGCCGTTCATTTTTTACACCATTGCCAAGCAGTTTTTAGGACTTACCTTATAAAATTTTGGAGACCATAATGGACTTTAAGATCCTTGTGGCAACTATATTTTTAATGTAAGTACCTTAAAAATTTCTCATATATATATATATATATATATAAATCTCCGAGACATTTCTGAAAATTCCGAACAAATTTTAATTTTTTTTCTAATGCAAAAACAAAATTTTTTTTACACCTTTAAAAAAAAATATATTATGCAAAACAATTCTTGGCGACAACCGCGAGATACATTTTCTGATACTGAATCAATTAATAGTGAATTAAACCGAACCATGGACGGCCCTGGTCAAATTAACCCTCCCAATAATATGGATTTAACCAATTTATATCAAGAACTTGAACGCCTCAATTTAGAAATGCGACGACAACGCGAACAAATGACTAATATATTTAACGCTGAAAAATCACTAAATTTACAAGTAACTAACCAAGTTTTGAATGAAATTGAAAATAATGAACAAAATCGTAATAATGTAGTACAAAATACACAGAAAAACGCTAACAGTAGACCCAGATTAAATAATCTGGTCCCACTTATAACTGCTATTGCAAATATACCTGATTTATCCGGTCAGCCACAAACTCTACAAGCTTTTTCCAAAGTTTTGAAAGATATTTTTAAAACATATGGACCAGGTTACGAACAATTTTTGTTAAATTCAATCCCTCGCTGCCTTAAAGGCCGAGCATATGACGCATACGCAGGAATTGCTCCTAATTACACCAGTTTAGAAAATTTCTTACAAGACTTAAAACTAAGTTTTGGAGGCATAACTGACGCAGATACTATTAAATTAAATATGAGACAAGCCGAACAAAATCCTGGCGAACCAGTCGCCGATTACGCCCTACGCGTACAAAATTTAGAACAGGCCTTACATGCAATTTACGATTCATCAGTTAGCTTAACTGCAAACGAAAAAGAGCAATGAAAAAAATGAACTAGCATAGAAGCTCTTGAATGCTTTCTTTTTGGATTGAGAAATCCTCCGGAATATAGAGCATCCTCAAAACAACCGAAAACCTTGCGAGAAGCTGCTAATATTGCAGTTAACCTTGAAAGTAGACGTCGCTCTGTACAAAGACATGAATTTTGTACATTAAAACACACACCAGTTAATCCAGCTGAATCAAACACCTTTGCGATGGACGACACATCCAGTGTCAGCACAGCCGCATTAGAAATTTTTAATTTAATAAACAAAAATAATCAGAACTTCCCTCCTAATTTTTCTAATATTCCCCCTCCTACAAATAATAATCCTACCCAACAACTAAATAACTTTTCTAATAATAAAAAATTTCCAAAGTGTTGAAAATAAATCAGAAAAGCATTTAAACTAGTTACTTGCCCTTCCTCGGGTGAGTTTGGGCCAAAATTAAACTATGATTTTGATACTTTTTATAAAAATGCAATTTCGAAAACCTTTTATAATAGTACAGAACCTTCAATTTTAAACCTTAATCATGATGAAGTACCCGTTTTAAACACAATACATTTTGAATCCCCAAATAATACAGAAAATCTTAGTTTTTCAAATACCACCTTAAAAAAAAATTTACTTCAGACAGTGAAAAATTAAAATTAACTCACGAACCAGAAATAAATTTTAGCTTTGAAAATTTGAAATCAATTTTTAAACCAAAAATAAATTCCATCACAAACCCCGAAAAATTAAAAATAATCACTGAAAACGAATCTGATTCAGACTTAAATATTGAAATACCTGAAAAAATTATTGAATTAAAAATGTCAGATCCTTTTCCAAAAATTAACAAAACCCCTAGTTTAACTATTGAAAAATCAAAATTAACTTTTAAATTAGAAAATCCTTTTCTTTTTCCAATTAATGATATAAATTTAGAACAAAAATATACTTTAAACCCTAAACAAAACCCATTAACTTTTACATTATCAGTTAAAACAGAATTTCCTTTTGCTTACATAAGATATGCAAATATTAAAAAAATACCTCCTGTTGTCCAGTTCCACAGTCCAGATTTAGTCAAAAATGGCTCAAAACTCCTAATTGACACGGGCGCAGACGTTTTATTAATTAAAGAATCAGCACTACGATCATCTGTTTTTGTAAACACTGGCGTTATTCTAAGATTAATCGGATCTTCAGGCGTAGCCGAATTTACTAAAGGTGCAGTAATAATAGTATTAAATAAATTACACTGTCTTTTTTATGTTGTAAAAGACGATTATTGCGCAGGTTATGATGGAATTTTAGGCCTAGATATGATGCAAAAATATGAAGGATTAATTGATTTAGCAAAAATGAATTTATATTTAGGACCTCACGTTTTCCCTTTTTCAGATAAAGAAAAATTTGTTATTGATATACTTTAATAAAATTTACTTAGTTGTCAAACACCATCCATAGATATCTGGAACATAATAAAAATCCTTACCTTTATTTTACCATTAATTATCAAACTTAAATTTTCTTTATCAAACTCTTCGTTTTAACTATTTTTAAAATATTTTACTCTTATAAATAACAAATCTTTTTATATTGCACACTTGAAAAATACTTTTTAGAAATTTCTCATTAAAGTTCCTAACATACACTCCAAATTACAAGTTTATAGTAATGAATTACAGAACTTATCAAGAATTTTTTTTATTTTTAATTAAAACACTTAATAAACCCTGTATTCAGCCCAATGGAACATAAATTACAAATATACAAGTAAATTAAACCTAAACGTAAAAATCTTGGAACGCTAATTTTTCATACACAGATTTTATTTGCACTAAATTTATTTTCACTTTACACTTTTCACATAATTAACACTATAGTAAATTAGAGAACGGCAAAAATTAATTGAGTTTGGAAATTAGCGGAACAAAAATCACTGTGCTTTAACTTAGTGCACCCAATTCACAGATTCATTTCTTGAAAAATTGTAAAAATAAAATATATAAATCTTTATTCATCCCCAGAATTCAAACCTGAAAGTTGTAATATAAAATTTAGTAATATATAGTTATACTTAAAAGGCTACATTACCCGAATATTACTGGAAGTTGTTGTCACCAGGCTATGCAAGGCTCGGAATACCTTTTAATGGTTTAAACTGAAATAAAAAAAAAGTTGAAAATAAGTTCATAATTACATATTATAGAATATTAGACGCTTTAATCAATTTAATCTTACCTAATTTAATTTTTTACCATACAGTCCTTAAGATTTGGTATTGCCTGGTGCAAAAAAAATAATAAAATCAAATTAAAAAAAAAAAAAAAACAAACAAACAATACATTTTTTGTAATCTATGCTAGACCATTCATAATAACAATTTTCAATGCTTTGGGAAAGGTACTAACGATTAATGATAAACGCTTATTGATACTTTCATCATCAGATAGCATTCACTTTACAAACTTTCAAACTCTATTCATAAAACAAAAATTACTAATACTATTTTTCTTCAAAACGGGAAAATATCAAAATTGAACTAATAATTATACATTTTTTTATCTTTAATAATCTAAGGTCATTTAAACCCATAAATCATAAAGTTTTCAGTATGTATCGGTATGTGATGATTGAATAAGTATCATATCTATTTTTCACTTTTTACGAACTTAATGATTTTTATATTGCAACAAATGGATGTTTCTGTGTAAATTTGCTGCAATCTAAAAATATAAAAGTTAACAGTTAAAAGTTAAAAGTTATTTTAATTTTGCTTCATAACTAAAATCCATTTACCATATAATATTCTAAACTGTTTATATAAAATTAATAAAATAAAGTAAATTAAGCTTATACATAGTATCTAAATAACATTAAAAACAAATAAAAGAGTTTAGGTCATGATGAGTTGATGATTTACATGTACAAAAAAAACACGCTAAATAAGACTATTTATGAAAAGGCCCATATATAATATCCGAAAGCTTAAGCTTTTTTCTTTTTCTGGAATTCTTGACTTCATAAATACATTCACATAAAAAAAAAGTAAAATAAAATTTAAAAAAAAATTTTTTTTTTAATAAAGATATTTATGTCTGTGACTCGTGAAAATTATTTTTCTTATGTACTCCTTTTCCTTTATAAAAAAAAAAAAAAAAAAAAAAAAAAATTTTTGGTAAAATCACTAGTACGAGTGAGAATATGGAAAATCAAATAACAAGAATGAAGCTATATGAGGTTAAAAAGCAGCAACCTTATTTAGACATCTAAATGAAGTTCAAAATTCTTCAAAATGAGACTAAGAAATTTTAAGATGTAGAATCATTTCTTTTACTTCAGTTATTCAAAGTTGGTTCAGAAAATATAATAAATAAATATAAAAATAAATAGCAATACATAATATATATTGAAGATTGAGAGTGAAGAAAATTATATCTTTATGATAATTTAATGGTATTCAGTTTACAGCTACGTATATATGGACAAAAGAAATTTTTTTTTACAAAAAAAAAAATTAATTACAAAAACAAAAAAAAAACGAAATAGAAGAAAACAAATTAAGTATACTTAGATTACAGAAAATCCAACTATTCACAAGTTCAACCACTCGCATATTTTCATTATTTGAATATTGATAACGACTTATTAAAAATGTCAAAGGATAAAATGAACACTAATAATCAAACTTTCCAATTCCCAATCTTGCTATCTGAACTTTTCACATCCAATCCTTATTCATGAATAGTTTTCACAAGTCAAATTTAAAACAAACAACTCAAGATAAAAATTAATAAATGGTAAAAGAATTTTTAGAAGGAAAAAAAGTTTTTCTGTTTTTACAGAATTATTATGGTATATGGAGTTTTCCTTTTATCTTTATTTCTTTAACAAATCAAATCTGCATTTTTTAATTCATTAGTTACTAATTTTCCACCAAAAACAAGTGTTCAGAAATTTTGTAGTTCATCTTCTTAAAATCAGTAATCTTAAGCAAAGTAAACAAAAGAAAAATTTTATGAAAGTAAATTTAAAAAAAAGTCGTTAATTTTTTTTGTCTTTTTCCTTTTCTTAAATTTTAATCTCGAAATAAAAATTGAACATTGTTAATTAAATTTTAAAACGTTGTATTAAATATTTCATCATTTTATGCATAGTACATGAGCAAAATTAAAATCTTTTCTATATAAGCACTAGATTACTTTAAAATATGTAAGCATTGAAAATTATAATAATAATTATCAAAATTGTTTCCAATTAAATTAAAAGCTGCCAGAAATAAGCCATGATTTTTGGAAAAAATTGTTAAGAATGTCCAGAATATCAAAGTATTTTATTATTATATTAATTAAAAGTTTTTGTGTAATTATATATGACTTCATAATTTTAATTAGATATTATGATGAGACAAAATTATAACTTTCTTGTGATATGTTATAATTTATAAAATAGCTTGAAAAGGGTAGTAATCAAACTACCGAAACTGTCGTTTGGCATAATTGCAATAAAATAAAATTGTAAATAAACAACGTTTTTTGTTCTTTATCGACCAAGATAAAAATAATTTTAACTTAATTTTAGAAATAAGCCAAGTTTACAAAAAAATTTTGGTTGAGGTTCCGGTTTGTACTTTCATGCAAGCTGTGCTAATTGGAAAGGGCCCTTCCAGTTATCACAACTTTTTATGAAGATAAACAGGAACCAAATAATGTAAGTTTTGAAAAAAAAAAAAAAAAAAAAAAAAAAAAAAAAAAAAATAATTATTATTGATTCAATTTTCAATGACATTAGACCATAAGATGTAATAAGTTAGTTAAAATAAGCTAAGATATTTTCGCCATTCTAAGCGGTTAGAAAGCAATGATCTTGAAAAGAGCTCCAAGCACTTATTAGATATTGGCACCGAGGAGAAAAAAATATCGCATAGAATATATTTTGTTCGAAATCTAGCAACAATGTCTTACTATGAAGAAGACGATCAGATTCTATCAAAAGTATTGAATAACGAAAGCCTGGCATCCTGACATAGAGTCTTAACACATTTTCCATGAAAGTCGCAAGTAATGAGTGGCAGAGATTCAAACAGAGTTGTGATTATGTCGGCTCTAGCTGACCGAGAAAGTAAGAAAATAATGATGAGGCGTCAGTTACGGGGCATTGTTCGAACAATTGGCTGGTGTAGCGTTTAATGTGTATAGTTTAGTGTTAGTGCAGTGAAAAAAAAAATTGTTTGTAAATAAAATTTTTTTTAGTTGTGTGTGATTTAAAAGTATGAAAAAAAAAATAATAAATATATTACATATATTAAATATATATATTATTTAAGTATAAATATATTATATATATTTAACATATATTTTTTAAATGGACGTTAGATTAGAGACACTTTAAGAAATGTTGTAAATCTAGAGTTTAATAAAGTTAAGTGAGGAAATAGTTTTAAGTTTGTTTGTTCCACATATAGTTCAGTAGCTAAAACTTGTTTACTAAGTGGGGAGGTGTAACGTCCTCAACCGCTAAGAAATTTTTCCGTGTAAGTTGAAATGACGGCCCCTGAAATTTTTCTCCCGTGTAGATAAATTCGAATCCGAAAATTATTAGAAAAATCTCAGGGACACCACGGAAAATGATTTTAAGTTATCTAATGTGAAAACTATATTTTCAATTGCGAGATAAACTATTTGCCTTTAGTTTCACCGGATAACTGGAAAAACTTTAGTCAAGGCCATTATTTCACTTTCGAGTTTTTATTTTTTTATTCTACTTTAGAAACTAAATTTAGATTTAAGGAAAACTCGAGGGAAGAAAATATTAATCTTGAACTAAGTAAAATAAGCATAGTTTTAAGCTAAATTTCCTACTATCTAAGTCATTTTTAATAGTATTTTTAAGTATAAAAATGTTTAAAATATACTTCTTAATGCTTAAAAAGTACAGAAAAAATAGTACTAAGGTGAAAGGAAATTAATGTTTTAACTAGTGCAATAAATATTTTTCATAAAGGAATTTTCGTTTACATGAAAAATTTAATTCTTAAATGGCTAATTTTAGTTAATTTTATCATTGTAAATTTATTATAGTTAAGTTTTTGTTTCATAAATAAATAAGTTTCAAAATAATCTTATAACTAGCTTAAAACTAAAAGAAAAAGAGATTTTCTAACAATTTATTTATGAAAAATTAAGAAATTTAAGTTCAAATTAAAGTAAAACAATAGGTTTACTTTATGACTTAACAAAATTTTATTTTAATAAAGTTAGACGAAGACAAAAGTATTCCTATGAACATCTCGTGTAAAACCCATTGTTTTGAAATATCACGTTTTGTCGACTCATTAAAAATTTAGATAAGAAAAATAACATCCGATCTATGCGTGCAATGAGTCGACAAAGATATTCCTCTCCTAGACAAGCTCTAGGCCTAGTATCTTTGATAAAGCCCTCACCCACTCCTGATTTAATCAAGAGAGGGAGACGGTCTTATCGAATATTTTGGTGCTTAAATACTGGAGTTTTTTTCCTGGGAGAGGCCTTCTTGAAGTACTTCTGAACCGGCTCAGAACGTTACTAGCGTTAATCATGAAAAAAAAAAGAAAGAAAGGAAAACTTTGAACTTAATTTTATTTTAAATTAATTATTTTAAAAAAGTGTACATTAGTTTTAATTTCCTCATCTTAACAAAAATTTTGTAAATCTTAAAAGTTCTCTTTTTTAGTTAAATAAATTGAATTTTAAAAAAATATTTAAAGCATAAAATATTTTTTGAAATCCAGTTTATAAATTTTGTTTATTCAACTTTATTTTGGACATCCAATTCAAATAAAAAAGGGTAAGTATTATTTTTCTTTATTTTAAAAAGTAAATTCAATAGTCAATTGTTGAGTACTTTTCTGAAATACAAGCTAATTAACAGCCCGAGAAGGCCTGGACAACCTTTTCAAAACAAGAATAAAATAAACGTAAGACCAGGTCCATTACAGTATCAGTAAATATTATTTGTTAAATTTATTTATTAATTTTGTTTATTTAATTATATAATTTATTTTTAATAAAATTTATACGTTATTTACTTTATTAATTTATTTTTCAATTTTAATTTCTTATTAATGAAAATTCATTTTTGATTATTTAAAAATTTAAATTTAAACCTATATTATTTTATATCAGTATAACAAGAAAAACTTAAGATAAAAAATTTTTTGTTTCATGTGTATAAAAAAATTTTATTTAGTTATTTTCCATATCAATCTTTAATCTTATTATGTTCCCCTTGCATGCATGTGATTCTATTATTAAATCCATTAACCTTTACCGCATTATTTTATTAATTTTTCTTAATTCTTTAGTTCTACTTGCGTTATCATTATTATTTGCGGATGCAAATAACTACTCGTATGAAATATTTTGCATCGTTGACTATGTATAAAATAATACGTATGAAACAACCCCCTTTTCTTTTACCACTATTTAAACCATATAAAAGAGACAGGCCATCTCGTGGACCCCGTAAAGATCTGGATATACCCTCTGTTATACATAATTGGGGTTTGCACTCTTTTCAAGTCAAATATGCCAAATTTTGGAATATGATTCCACCATGCTTACGTGATCTCCCCTATATCTATTTATTTAGTTTGGACAATAAATGACCATTAATTTACTTTATTTAATTAATTTACTTAATTTTACTTTATTAATTTATTAATTTATTGACGATATATTATTTACTATTAAATTAAATATTACTATTGACTTGTTATTTATTATCTTATAATTTTATTGACGTTATAGCAATTGTTATATATATTTTAAATTTGTTTATTAATTTTAACTATTTATTACTGACAGATTGTTGTTGACTTTTAATTTATTTCAATTTGAATTATTGTATTTTAAAGCTATTCTTTTGTGTAAACTATAAAATTATTTTCAATTTTTATTATATTGTATTAACTTATAAAACAATTGTAAAAGAGTGTACTAATTTTTGTCATGGCAAAATAAACTGAATAATAATAATAATAATAATAATAATAATCATAATAATCATTATTTATTTTATTAATTTTTATTAAATAATTTATCATAAGATCTATGGTGTACCATTGCTCCTTATCGAGATGGCTTAAACAGTATATCTGTGCCGAATTCAATTTATTAAGTTTTTTGTTAACTTTTTTGCAGTTCATTATAAAGAAAAAAAATTTTGTATATTTAAGCATCATGTAAAAAAATGCAGTTTTTATATGTACGGACCAGCAGAAAAAATTTTATAAAATATTTTATTTTTTTTTTTATGCAAGAGAAAACGAAAAAAAAATTTACTTAGATGCAAGTTTCATTTAATATCACGGTCGCCATGTTGTAACCCCCCAAATGGGATATGTTACGTACAATAAAATATTATATGTGTTTTTTATGTACACGAGTATAAAAAATATTTGCTACCCGCCTAATGCACCTCTAATGAGGTTGTTAATAATCCCTCTCGACATAAAAAGTGCAAGAGGGCTGATCCAACTGACTTCAAAGAAGTCAGTTGCAAAAATATACAAAGGATGGGAAAGGAAAGGGTTTAAGGACAAACGTCGCCTTAAATAAAAAATTCGATTTGTTTGGAATCTCCTTATTTATTTATGAACTTAGATACCTAAATCGGGTTTTATGCCTGTCTTTCCCTCGAGCATTCTTGACAAGGATGCAGCCGCAGACTGCTATCCTAAAACTATACTTGAGGAAGAGGCACATTAAAGGGGCTCCAAGGTTTTCTCCAACCTAAGTGCGATTTAAGCCACATACAGGGTTGCCTTTAGACCTGACGTATTGGCTCTTAGCATGGGAGAATTCTGCCTCGAGCACAGCGACGGAACCGATTAAAGTTAGTCGCGAGTCCTGCTAAATCATGACTGTAGGTCATTATTTTTTTTTCTGGTTTAGTAATGTGTGAAGGTAATGGGTTATTAGGCACTGTTATCAGAGAAGGAGAAGCAATTCTTCAATCTGTAGGGCGTCTAACTATGGAATCAATGTCGTCAGGTTCCAGAGTAAAATCTGACATTAGCCCTCATGTTTCCACTGATAGATACCTGACCTGTTCCATGACAGGTATAAAACATTGTGGAATGGTAGCAAACATGGAGGTGTTAGATTGAGAATTGGTGTTCCCTCACGTCACGGCCTCTCAATCAAAGTCTGTTTCATGCCGGATTAATAATTGTATGTGATGCCATTAGACATGGTGGTGAAACTCCCCCGATATGTAGGACTATTATGACTGGATGGACGCTGGAAGCTGATAGATACTCTCTATCAGCGACTAACGTAAATCCTTTAATAATTCTCTGAAGGGTACTCTGACCCAACTAAGGGCCCTTTGTCCACAGGCTTATTTTATGAACAATGCTAGATAAATACAGTGAATCACCCCAGGTTGTTACCCCTCTTATAGAGATAATTCAACCTCTAATTCCGATCAAGTGAAAGCCTTGGTGGTCAGAGCCGGAGACACGGATTCTGGGAGTCTCCAATTTAACATTTCCCAGCAGCAAGGGCAGAACATCACGCCCACAGAGCAACAACATCTAGCTCTCACTTCTGAAGAAAAGACAGAAAGGGTAGTCTTAACTAGGCTAGAGGTCAAGGATTCCTCCCGCAAATCCTTAACGTCCTTTTATTCTGAAGGACCAGAGGTCATATTTGTTGCCTAATGTTAGCGAAGTTAGGCTTGATGACGAAGGCAAGAAGGAAGAAAATATAGAAAGATATCTCCGGGAGTCAAAGGAATATAACAATGCGTGCATTGAAATCCACGCAAACATGGAGAGAGATATTACTCAGATGGGAGGCTCAGTCAAAGTACAGAAGAACTGTAATATGACTGTCAAAAAAGGCATAGCTCAGTTTGAAAAATATTTAGCCAAACTAACGACAATTTTTGAACTGCAGCAGGAGGTTTTAAATGGAAAACAAAAACCCGATATTTCTATACAGGAAGCATCAGGGATTATGACTGGAAAAGGAAAGAAGAGGGCTCGGACTGCGTCCCAAAGCCCAACTGGAAATAGGAATACAAAAAAGAAACCAGCGCAGAAAACGTCTACGAAACTCCCTCGCTAACGCGGTGACGTCTCCTCCGAAGGATAAGGATCAGGACGGGGCTAAGGTAGCTTCTGGCCAGTAAACGCAGCCAAAGAATGTAGCTACAGACACCCCCCCCCCTCCATAAGAGGATGATTTCGTCGCCATTAAAAGCAAAGGTCAAAGAAAAAAGGAAAAGAAGAAAAAGAAAAAATAGTTTGAAAGAAAAGAGGCAGAGGCTCGTAAAAACCAAGAGCAGGAAAAGAAGAAGCAGCAGGAAAAGCAGCAGCAGCAGCCAAAAATAACTGCAACAGTAGCAGACCACCGTCAGGGGGCAGAGAATAAAAGAAGAAAAAAGAAAAAGCCGCAGAAGAAGGAAGGAGATGATGAATCTCCTCCTTCCGAAGCGACAGAAAAAGGCAGGAGAAAGAAGCGCCAAAACCTGCGCATAAGGATCCCTAATCGTAAGGAGGCTCTAACAATAAAGCCTACTGAAGGGAAGTCTTACGCGACAGCCCTGCTGGAGATCAAAAGAGATATTCAACTGAGGATTCGGGGACTGAGTATCACCGAATCCAGAAAACCCAGGATGGCAGCGTCCTAATAGAGCTGTGCTCGTCGAAAGACCGGCAAAAACTATTAGATGCTCTCAAGACGGTCGGAGGTCCAGAAAGTACAGTCAAGGAACTGATTCCCCACCTAACCGTGGAGATCAGAGGCCTAGATAGTACTACTGGCAGTGACGAAGTGAGGCAGGTGGTAAAGGAGGCAACCAAGCTGCAGAAGGATGACGACATAAAAGTCGCTATCTTCAAGGCTAAGGGCACTAAGGAGGATATGGCGGTCGTAGAGCTACCAGAGGCCGCCGCACTAAAATTGACCAATAAAGGCCGGCTAAATAATGGGTGGTCTAATTGGCAAGTGCGCTTAAGAGCCGAGGTTATACGGTGTTTTAAATTTCTTGGTTTAAGCCACAACCAGTGGTCATGTAAGGACACCGACTAAAAGTTTGCGTGCTATAAATGTGGCGTTCAAGGCCACAAGTCAGAAAAATTTCCTGTGGAGAAAGCAGAATGCTTCCTCTGCAGGGAAAGAACTGACAAGGCCAAGACCGACCACCTCCCAGAATGCGGAGCATGTAAGTGTTATCGGGAGGCACTTACGGCAAGGAAGATAAAGTGTCATCGGTAATGTTCGGAGTCTTGCAAGGGAATATGAACAAAACCATTCTTGCTGACCTTTTGCTCGATCAGCTCGCGGGCGAGACAGACTCTAGCGTCGTCTTACTATCCGAGCCACTTCGCAATAGGAACCAGCAATTCTGCTTAACTGATGACACAGGCCGGTGCGCTATATGCCTACGAGGTCGTGCTCAGACGTCTATGCCCCGACATGGAAAAGGCAACTGCCACGTCTGGGCAAAGTGCGGTGATACAACTTTCATTAGCTGTTATTTGTCACCGAATGACACTATTGAGGTGTTCACCGCAAAGCTGGCCTCTTTGAAGGAAACGATAAGGGAAGTCTCTGGCAATATCATATTTGCCGGAGACTTAAATGCCAGGGCCGTGGAATGGGAAATGCCAACCACGAACCGTAGGGGAACGTTGATCCTATAGATGAACGCTAGAACTGATTTGGTGGTCATGAACTCTGGGAACAATCCAACCTTCGTAAGGCCAGGCTTTGGTGAATCGATTCCTGACGTCACTTTTGCCTCGGCCGGGTTGGCACGAAGAGTGGGCGGTTGGAGGTTGATGGATGGAGCCAATGGGAGTGACCATAATTACATCACCTTCAAAGTGCGTGATAGGGACGTTAAATAGCCCCCGTATAAAAAACGCCCACTAGGCTAGAATGTGTCAAAGATTGACGAGGACAGATTCGTGGAATATCTTCGTGGAATATCTTCCTCGTCTATCCTAGCCTGGCATGGAGGACCGACCACCCTGGGCGAGGCAGAGCCTCTCGTCAAGAGGGTAATTGCTCTTGTGAGGTGAGCTTGCGATGCCTCTATGCCGCGTAAACGGCCCTGGTAGGGTAAAAGAAGCATGTACTGGTGGAATGAAGAAATTGCAGAGCTTAGGCGGGTCTGTCACGGGGCTAGAAGAAGACGGCAAAGAGCGCATGGCCGCCTAGAGCTGGCTAGGCGTTCTGAAAAGTACAAGGAAGCCAAGCAAAGGCTGGCGAAAGCCATCCGCCTCAGCAAGGCGCGCTGTATTCGGTCGCTAAGAGATGATATCAACAGCGATCCGTGGGGCCTTGAATATAAGGTTGTCATGGGCAAACTTAAGTCCGGGTGTGACAACAGCGACCAAAAGAATAGTGGATGCTCTGTTCCCGGATCATCCAAACCAACAACACCCGGTATTGGATGTCCCGTGAGAGCAAGTTCCGCTATTTAGCGAGGTGGCGATGCTTCAGGCAATTAGGTGTAACGTGGTTACAAACGCATAAAAATAAAAAAAATCAATTTTAAATTAAATCTAACGAGCATTCATACATCAATAAAATCCTGACCAAGTCAAGATTAGGGAGAAAGTGGGGAGAGAGAAGAAGCCGGAATTGATGGCACGCGACAAAGAGGACATTCGATATATAGGTCGCGATTTTGATTATATAATGATAGCTTTAATTTTTACCTGATATATAGGTCGCGATTTTGATTATATAATGATAGCTTTCATTTTTATTAATCTAGTCGTCGTCCAGTTTAATTAATATTTAAAAAGATTGTTTTACATAAGATTTTGATAAACTGATAAAGAATTTATAGTTATGGTGAAAAGTATAGAAAGTTTTGAATCGGAATTGATGAAAAGGATTTATAATAAAATGTCGATAGACTCTTTTTCAAGTGCTCAAGTTTATACTTTTATTCACATATATTAATTTTTATGAACACGAGGTGTCATATTTTATTCTCATCGTGAAGATCAATTTTTAATAAGATCAAAGAAAGTGTCAATAAAATTACATATTATAAAATAATAAAAAGAAGATTAATTATCAATCATACTTCAAGATGTCAGAAAATAACGATTTCGGAGTTCAAGATAATGTATACGAAGAAGGTAGGTCTTCGACTCCTTTAAGTAAATACAGTGTGTGTGTCGCGATATTAAAATAATTGTAATAATTTAACTAAATGAAAGACAATTAATTAATTAAATTTTTGATAAAGGACATTTTTAGTTTATAGTTTAATTATTTGTAATTTTGAATAAAGTTAATAATTTAGTGTGTTAATTAAAATTTATAAGTGTTAAATTTATTTAATTAAAAATAATAGCATCTCTTCCTTTTCTACGAAAATTCCCCCGACCTTGATAATTTTTCTCTTTCTCATTTCAGCTTATGGTATATATTGTTAAGTCCCGCGCATAGCAACAAACACGCGATTTTAATAAAGGTAAAATTTATGCAAAGCCGGAAATAATCACATTACAAAATGGCGCCCAACTTAATTCGGTAATTTTTCGCGAATAATGAGATGCTATTTTTTTTAAATAAATAAAATTTTTTTTTCAGAAAATAAGCTTTTTTCTAAAATAAAAATATAAAGTTTTTTTTTTCAAAAATTAAGCTTTTTTCTAATTTGAAAACATAAAATTTTTTTTTAATTAAAAATTCATAGTAATTGCTTTAAAATAAATAGCTTAAAATAATATAAGAAAACGAGAGTGAAAGTGCGAATGTGTGTGTAGAATAGGTATATACAAAAGATACGTATATTAAAATTTCTCTCAGGATACTTACATACAGTTAAATAATTTACACAGTGCAAACTTGACATAGCGTGCGCTTGTACATAAATTTAGGCAGCCGATAGAGCCAATCAAAAAAAAAATTTTTTTCTGATAATATTACTTTTTTTTATAGAACTAATTAAACTGAAATAAAATCATTAAAATTCATTAATTAATTGTTGTAAAAATTTAATTCCAAGGAAATTATACGCAAATAAGAAATATTTTTTATTGTCATAATCGTTCTTTTTAAATACCTTTATGAAATTTAACCCTTTATAATACACGAAAAATTTCTTTTTTTTTGTTGTATGTATAGTACACTGAGTGCACGGCGTTGTTAAAAAAAAAAAAAAAAAATAATTTAGTATTAATTTGAAAATTTTTTTTTTTAATTATAATATTTTTTATTACATTATTATCATATATTTTTTTCATATTTTATTATTATATTATTTTTATTAATTATTTCTTATATATATAACATTCCTCATTTTCTTACCTGTTTAATGAGTTTTGCGAGTTGTAAAGCTCATTATATCCTTTTATAACGACGTAGCGACATAACGACAATCAGCTGTCCCGTATTGACCCTAATATTTTTTTTTGGGAAAATTTTCGTTTTTCTCGAAATTTTTTTTTTTAGGGGGGGAGGTGATAGTCAAATAAGATGCTGCAGTTAATTAGGTTATAACAGGCTAAAAAAAAGAAAATAATTTTTTTAGAAAACGAATAATAAAAAAATTTTTTTTAAGGATGTTAACGATAAATAAGTCGTAAATTATTTTTTTTTTTTAATTTTTCTATAACATAATAATAAAAATTTGAAAAATATTTTTTTTCTCGCCGTACAGAAGATAAAGTTAGACAATAAAATTTTTTTTGAGGAAGTTAATAATAATTGAAGTAAAATTTTTTTTTGTAATAAAATTTTTTTTTACAAAATATTCGAAACCTTATTATGAGAAAGTAATAAAATAAAATATTTTTTTTGAATTGAACAGTTTAGATAAAAAATTTTTTTTTGCGTTTTGACCAAATGTTTCCACAGAATAAAAAAGCTGGAAGTAAAAATGTAGTGAAAAGCTATTGTAATCAAAAACACATTAAAGATATTAAAGTCGCTATTAACAAATTAGAAGGTTGGGCAGTTTACCAGAGAGCAGACACTTTAGGTCTCTCTCATAAGGGGCCGTTTGACGAAGTGAAAAATAAGATATTTAGGTATGAAGCTTTAACTTTGGATATAAATGCTCCTCTAAAATGGGATAGGTCAGTAGAAGAAAAAAATCCCGGAGAAGCACCCTTTACCTTACAAACCGTGTATACCAAGGTATCATATGACAAAATCAGAAATGTTTCAACCCCTATTAGTGTAACTATAGCCCCAATTACGACAAGTGCAATAAATAATAGTTTAAAAAGACCAACGTATACGACGAAGACTACATAGACGAGCTTAAGAATCGGACCCAAGATAAAAATGAAAATATGGCAACATTTTTATCTAAATTTAAAGCGATATCAGATAAATTAAAAGAAAAATTATCTGAAAGGCGTTTAGTTAAAATGGCGCTACGCGTTTTACACCCAGAGTACCAAAAATACATGGGTAATTACCAGCAAACTAATAAAATTACTAGCTTTAAGACTTTACTAGAATTAGGAAAAAAGCATGAACAAGCCACTGAAATACGCTCAAGATACACTGTTCCTGAGTAAAAAGACAAAATGATCATGCCAGAAGTCGCATATGAAGAAAAATCAATAAAAAAAAAAATTGCAGCAATTCAAACAAGCTCTGACCCGCCAACCCCCGTTACAACTACAGAAACAATTGCTAAGGGTAAAGGTGGTAAAAAGAGTAAGAAATAGGCACAAAATAAAGAAACTAAACAAAACGTCGAAGTGGCTGCGATGACTACAGCTGGAAATAATAAACAACAACAGCAAAAGCCTGCTCAGCAAGTGCAAAACCAGCAACAAGGTTTCCAACAAAATCAAATGCATCAGCCCCGACATCGTAGACCTATTTTTTCACAGGGCTGTTTCCAGCAACAGGGTAACTTGCCATTCTATCCTAGAATGCCAGGTAGAACACAATTTGCGACAAACCCCCCTTCACAAAATTTTGACCCATATTATGCGAATCAAAATTAATGGCAAAGTAATAACAGGCCAAGACAACAGTATAACGTCCCACGTTAGAACTATTCTCAACAGAACTATACTCAGCAGTACATTAGAACCCCCTTCAGTGGTAATTGTACATTATGCTCTCAGGTAGGACACAAGGCTAGAGCCTGTCCTCAACTGGGAAATAGATTAGTTTGTTTTGGATGTGGTACGTTAGATTTAACCTTACCCAATTGCCCCAGTTGTTTAGCAAAAAAGAATCAGGCTATGGGAAACTGGCAACAGGAGGGCGCCAGTGCTCCAACGACCGCCAGTTCACAATGAATAGAGGGAGTAATAATAATTTTAAATTTAATAGAGTAAGATTCGATAATGAAAATATAAATGTTAAATTAAATAAAAATGAAAAAAATGACCATGAATATTTAATAAGTTTTGACGACGAAAATGAAATTGACCCCGATTATGCCCTTATAAGTATGGAAGAAAAAGACGAGTTGATAAAGGAATTTTTAAATGATAAGAAAGAAACTAAAAGTCCTGAGAAAGATTAGATTGACAAAGAAGTAATTGAAAATGAAATTATTGGCCCTAAGGGTTTTGTAAATTGTGATTGATTATTGATTCCATGATATTGTCATAAATGCAGGAGGGTGGGGAGTTTAGTGGGTATTGTAATTCCTCCTCAGTTATACTGAGTATCTGGGCAACCAGAAATTTTAGGTTGAGTCCCACAAAACCATACAGCACGCGGTGTATGGTATGCGTAAAAGCATTCTCCTCGTCCTACGAAAAAGGCTTCTTCCCTGAAGGGGACCAAAAAAAATGATATGGCTTGTTGTGGGAGGTTAATTTGAAAAAAATTATTTGAAACAATTTTTTAAATTGAAAATTACTAGAAAGACTTTACTATGTATTAAATAAACTGATTTTTTATTTATTACAATTATTTTAATTATTATATTTTTTAATCTTGATTTTAAAAGGAACATAAAATTAATAAATTTTTTTTTTTTTTTTTATTTATTTGAAAAAAATTTACGGGACAAACCCTTAGTATAATTATTACATATATTTTACATTAGTTTTTGTATTATCTTATATTATTTAAAAAATAATGAATAAGTGTAGTTGTGTTTGGCGCTATTTAATTTCTAATTTTGGATTTTGCTTGAGTGATTATTAAGAATCTTATTTTTACAATTATCTTACAATAATATTACATTTAGTTAAAAATTCTTATTTATTTTTTCTTTTTTTTTTTTTCTAGTTATATTTCCCCACTATGATTCTAAGACTTTTAGAAAAGCTATAATCTTAAATGTTAAATATATCAATTTTTGTATTATACTCGTTGTAGAGTTCAAGTGTTCTAAATATTGAGGATGTTTTTCTATTAAGCTTAAATTCATAGGGAAGATAAAACAATATATTTCTATTCCTCAATTTTGGATTGGGAATATTGAAACTTATTATTTGCAAAAGTTCAATTGAGTCTACTTTGTTGTTTAACAGCTTGTACAGAAATTTAAGGTCAGACATACTTCGTGATGATTCTAATGTTTTAATATCAAATTTTTTCATTATTTCTGTATAGTCATGCGAGAAATAATCAAATTCAATTTTTTGATTGAATGACATTATTCTCAGCACTTGATTTTGTACTTTTTCCAATTGTCTGATCATCCCTAATTGATAAGGTGACCAAACAATTGAAGCATACATTAAAACTGACTTTATGTGTGTATTATAAAATAATTTCAATGAATTAATATTACAGAAATTTTTAAGAATTTTTTTTAGAAAATAAATTCTTTTTTTTGCTTTATTTATAATAAAATCAACATGTGATTCAAACGTAAGAGCTTCATCACAAAGTACACCTAGATCTTTTATAACTGAAATGTTATCTATTTCTATATTATTAATTTTATATTTAATCTCTTCGCCTGTTTTAATAATTTTTTTCTTTTTATTGAAAATCATAATTTTGCATTTATTTAAGTTTAGCGAGAGACCATTATTTGTATTCCAGTTATTTAGCCTTTCAATATCTTCATTAAACAAATTTTTGTCTGTATTATTTTCAATTTCCTTAAAAAGTTTAAGATCATCAATGTATAATAAAAACTTTGAGCTACATATACTATTTGCTAAATCATTAACGTATATGATGTACAACAGTGGTCCTAATTTAGAACCCTGTGGGACACCAGATATGTAATCTATTTCTTTTGATTCAGTATTATTAATTTTGACAAACAATTTTCTATCAATTAAATATGACTCGAACCATTCCAATAGAGTACCAGTAATACCATATGCATTTAATTTTTTTATTAATAATTTATGATTTACCGAATCGAAGGCTTTGGCTATATCTGTGTAAAGTACATGGACAGGGTTACCTCTATTAAATGCCTGTAAAACATATTCTTTAAATGTAAGTAAATTTGTTATTGTTGATTTTTTTGGCATTGAGCCAAGTTGTTCAGATATTATTTGTTTATTGAAGAATATTGATATTTTGTCATATATAATATGATCTAACAGTTTTGCAAAGGTGCTGAGTAATGTGACTGGTCTATAATTTGTTATTATATTGTTTTCACCATTTTTAAATACAGGGACTATAAGTCCTTTTTTCCACATCTCAGGTAATTCACCTTGACTTATTGATAAATTAAATATGATAAACAAAGGTAATATTAAATATTGACTACAATTTTTAATGAAATGTGGATGTATTTTATCTGTACCTGGAGATTGATTTATTTTAATTTTTTTTAAAGATTTTTCAATGTCTTTTTTAGTTATATGAAGTGACGATAAAAAATTATTATTATTATGATTTATTTCAACATTTGTGTTTACATGTGATATTTTAAATGTGCTTTGAAAGTAATTTGCAAAAGCATCAGCTATGTCTTTATTATTGTTAAATTTTTTATTATTATAATACATTTCTGAAGGAATATCATCTTTTTTATTAGTGTCCATATATGACCAGTATGGTTTTTGATCTGTTTTTAAATCAGACTCTATTTTTTTTATATAATTTTTATAATCTGAGTCATATATGTAAGTACAGTATGCCCTTTGTTTACTAAATTTATTATAATAATAATGCGATTGAGGATGTGATTTGAATCTTTTGTATTGAGCTTGATAGATTTTTTTTATTTTAATTAATCGTTTTAATTTTTGTGAAAAAAAAATTTGGAATTTATCTTTATATTTTATTTTACGAGTTACATATTTATTAATTAGTTTATAAAGAATATCATAAAATATTGTAGTACATTCATTTACATTATTATTTTTTAGTTTAGTATGCCAATCCACTTTACTCAATTCTGAAAAAATTTCTGTATAATTAGCTTTTTTAAAATTAAATACTGAAATTTTACTAGTTTTAATTACTGTAGGTTTAAGACTAACTTTAATATCTAAAGGAGTGTGAAATACATCAATTTTTACTAATGGAAAATTAGCTTCGCACACTTCTAAGTTGAAATTTGCAAATACTAAATCTAATATATTGCCTTTCACATTTTTTAATGAGTTATATTGCATAAATTTGAGATTTTTTAAGTAAGTATAAATGTGAAGAGCATTTGTATTTATTACATTATTATTGTTATTTGTGTATATATTCATGTTTTTATCATTATCTGTAGTAAAATAACATTTTGGGAGATCAAAATCTCCACTTATTAAATAATAACAATCAATGTTTTTCTGTATTATTGAATTAACTTTTTCTATAAATTCTGAATATATTTCGACACCTGAGAGTGGGGGAATATAAACATTAATTACAATAAAATTCTTATCGCCTGTTTTAATTGTATTAATTAGTAACTCATACTTATTGCTATAAGAAAAGGTAACTTCAGAAACTAATTTTTTTGAAATCAATGTTGCTACTCCTCCGCCTCTCTCTTTATGTTTTAAAGTGTCTCTATCACATCTAAAAATATTATAGTCTATACCACCAAACATTCTAACAGTATCATTTTCCTTGCACCATGTTTCAGTTAATAGTATTACATCATATTTTTTTATTGCAAGTGAAATATTTTTTAAAAACTCATCATATTTATTATTAATACTGTTAGTATTTTGGTAGTATATATATAATTTATTGTGAAAAATATTATTTTTTTTTATTGAATTTAATCTTTCTTTTTTGTGAGATGTTTTGAATCTCTTGTAAAATTTTTATTTAATGGTTTATCATTTAATTTATTTTGTTTATCTTTTTCATTTTTGTTTTTATTATGTTTCTTAGATTCATTTAAGTTATCATTTTTTTTTGTAGAATTATTACCTTTTACATTCTTCTTTTTTTTTTCTTGAGTATTCTGCGATGACTCCACTATTGAAGTATCACTTTCTTCTTTTGAAGAACTTTGAGATTCTTCATTGATAATGGAGTTGTTCTCTTCATCCTCCTCATTAATCTCATTATCAGAATCAGAAATTGGAATCTCGACTATTGTTGGTTTTCCATTTATATATTTTATTTTTAAGTTTTCTTCTCCATCATTTACTCTTGATAGAAAATTTTCTCTAACTTTTTTTTCATGTTGTTGTTGATACTTGGTCTTATCGTTTGTAATAAATATATTCTTTTAGACATGTCTGCAATTTTTTTAGCTGTCATCAGCATTTTAATAGCTTCACTTCTGTTATTAAATATAATTTTGACAGGTCTATTGATTCCTTTTTTATATGAGCCAAGTCTTAGTATTTTTATATTTTTGTTATTTATTCTATTTTTACTTAATAAACTTTTTATGTTTTTAATATCATTATCACTTTTTGATATATCTTTGAGGTTAAAAATCATTACATTTCTCTCCAGATTTTTTTGCAAATTTATTTCTGAGATAATATCCATCATATCAATATCTGTTTTATTTATATTTTCTTTATTATTTTTTTCTTCTAACTTAGTTAATCTTTCTTCAATATTCGGTAATTTTGTTCTTAGAAATTCCTTATGTTTAAGTTGTATATGATTGATTGATTTTGTTAGGTCTGCAAGTGTTCTGGTAGCCTCATTAAATTTATCAATTGATGTATTGTAGTTTGCAATCACCTCTTCAAGTTTATTAGTGTTTTTTAGAATTCTTGGAACATTAATATTTAAACAATCTGTACATCTATAGGTTAGTTTAGGTTGCACTGTGGTTAACACAATAACTCTATCTTCTGTAGGTGATAAGCCTGCACAATTCTTTTCCTTTGTATGGAATGATTTGTTGCATATAATGCATATCACATATTTTTCACTTGTGCTTATCTCAGTGTGCTTATCTCAGTAAATTTATTTTTCCTAATTTTTATACAAATATTATGCAAAGTAACTAAACAAAAAGTAATTAATTATATTAAATTTAAGACGTATTTACAAAAAAAAAAATAAAAGTTTGATTACTGGCTATAATCATTTAGTGCTCCATTTTATATAACAATAGTAATAAATTCCCGATGGTAAACATAACCTGGTTCTAACGGGGTAATTTGGGGGTTAAGTAATTAAATTAATGAATATGAACACGCGTGTATTTATTAATATATTTATGTCTAGAGCACCTTTTAATAATTGCACGCGCGCGTAAACGAGTTTCTATAAAATAATAATAAGATAAAATTGGGGGAAATTACCTGTTACTTACTTCGGCTAGCTAGCATGAGGCTAATCTCCTTATCTTGTAGAGGGGGTTAACTAGGTTACGAATATGTATTTTTTTATGTATAAAAAAGAGGGGGAGGTGAACATAAGTTATTATATATATAATATATAATATATATATAGACAATTTTCTTACTTTAAATTAAATAATTAATGGTATTTATTCAACTTTATGTGATTAGCCTAATTGGCTTTATTATTTCTACACTAAACTTTTACAGTAATCGTAAAATTAGCACGCGGATCGCAAACACACATACACACATGGCACGCGAGGCGTAATAATTATTAATCTCGATGTTATAAAAATAAACCTTGCAGATGATGTTTGTAGCTTGCTCGAAAATTCTCTGATGTCTTAACTCCAGGCGATGACCTGCGCCGCCGACTTCTTGACGAATATATATTTATTTGCTATAATACTTAATGGCGGTAGCTTCTTTTATTGGCCCGCGCCGAAACAATAAGTTGCGTATATAAGCACTTCGTGATTTATCATACTTAATAATTTTTAATTAAGAGTACCGATTTCAATTACGGTCGCGGATTTCTTATTGAGAGCCTTTTTTTTATTAAATTTACTCCGTACCACACGTGAAATACACTAAATATTTTATAACGACATTTTTCGCGTGTAGAGTCGATCGGAGTCTTCTCTCCAGCTGTCTGCTATTTTTCGGGTTGAAATCTTCTCCATTCGCTTCTTTTTTTCCCCTTTCTTTTTATTTGTTGACTGCGGCGCTCGTTGGCTGCGTGGTGCTACTACTCGCACCTGGCGGCGATATTAACGATTTCAAAAAGGTATATGTTTATGCATGATCGCATACGACGACGACAATGACGACGACGATGATGGTGAAAATATGATGTTTTTTCCAATTAATGCTTGTATGGGTGTGCGAAAAATAGAATACACAGCTGCACAAAAAAAAGGTTCTGATCCTGTAACTAGACCAGCCTACACCCTCAGATTTTGACCCAGCTACCCCCAACCACCCAAAAAGCAATTATTTTACTATGTTCAAAAGTTAAAAATAAAAGTACTTTAGTAACATATTTTGATGTCCTAAAACCGAATCTGAAGTCAGAATTCAGCCTACACCCTCAGATTTTTCCCCAGTGTTATGTATTTAACTCACTAGGTTAAATACTGAATCTTAATGTTGTGTGCTTTCACCCGTTATATTGATGTTAATGGCGATTCAGGATACTCCTGGATCCCGTGGGATGTTTTTCGGAATAGTATAAGGTGATAGTTCAATAAAGTAACACTGACATTCACTATATGCTTTTTATTTAATCAAAGTTCAAGATTTGACTTAATTACACTAAACAGATGGATTTTTATGATTGACCAGAATGAACAGACTTGCCCGCACGCCCGTGTGTCTATAGGTGTGATACCCCGATCTCAACTGACTCATCTGTCCTCAGGCAGCGATTTATATAGTCTTTCTCGGGGGAGGAGTTAATCCATGATGGTTCAATACATTGTTTTTGATTGGTGTTGTTAGGGATGTTTTGGTACGTTGCTAAGGGTGTTTCCATTATGGCGGAGAAAATAAGAAATTCTTATTGGTGTTGCTAAGGGGCGTGTGATTTTAGTAAAGAGTTGACTATGGGAATTTATGTTATGGAAATCTGATAATGTAGGGTGTATAATAGGGAAAGCGTGATAATACCATTGTTTATGTGTCTAGACTTTCTTTAATAGGAAACTCGTGTTATTGCTATGTAATATAGATTGGTTAATATATTTATTTATGTGTCTAGACTTTTTATGTGTTACGTGATAATGTCTTTTATAATGTGTCTAGACTTTTTATATGTAACGTGATAATATCTTTTATAATAAGGTTGAGGAAAAATCATTATTTATATGTCTAGACTTTTTATGTATTACGTGATAATATCTTTTATAATAAGGTTGAGGAAAAATCATTATTTATGTGTCTAGACATTGTAATAGTAATAAACGAGTGGGTTAATAAAAATATGAGTCTAGACATAGTTATCATCAAAGGTAAAGTTTGTAAAGATCTTGTAGTATGTATTTGGCAAAAAATAAGGGGTATATTAGGTCCTTAATTAATACCAGCTACCTCCAGCCACCCTCTAAACCGCCCCAAAAAGCAAATACTTTACTATGTCCAAAAGTTAAAAATAAAAGTACTTTATTTACCTATTTTGGTGTCCTAAAACCGAATCTGAAGTCAGAATTCAGCCTACACCCTCAGATTTTGTCCCAGCTACCTCCAGCCACCCTCTAAACCGCCCCAAAAAGCAAATACTTTACTATGTCCAAAAGTTGAAAATAAAAGTACTTTAGTAACGTATTTTGATGTCCTAAAACCGAATCTAAAGTCAGAATTCAGCCTACACCCTCAGATTTTGCCCCAGGTACCTCCAGCCACCTTCTAAACCGCCCGAAAAAGCAATTATTTTACTATGTTCAAAAGTTAAACATAAAAGTACCTTATTTTCGTATTTTGATGTTCTAAAAACGAATTTCAAGTCAGAATTTACTTATTACCCTTAGTTTTTGCCCCAGCTACCCCAATCACCCTCAAACTTCCCCAGAGGGTGAATATTTTACTTTGTGCAAAAGTTATAAATTAAAGTACCTTGGTTACGTATTTTGATGTTCTAAAAACGATTTTCAAGTCAAAATTTACCTATAACCCTTAGTTTTTGCCCCAGCTACCCTAGTTACCCTCTAAAACACACCATAGAATGGTTAAGTAACGAAACATACGTAATCATATATGCTCGTAGGTGCTTACTGTTTCCAACAAAAGTTCTTAGCACCATCCTGATATCGCTGTAATATTCTAGAGCGATTAATTAACCTTCCTCTGGTGGACTTCAGAGGGTAACTAGGCTAGCTAGGAAAAAAACTATGGATGATGGATAAATTCTGACTTAAAATTCGTTTTCAGAACATCAAAAAACGTAACTAAGATACTTTAATTTATAACTTTTGCACAAAGTAAAATATTCACCCTCTAGGGCGGTTCAGAGGGTGGCTTGGGTTATCTGGGGGCAAAATCTGAGGGTGTAGGCTGAATTCTGACTTCAGATCCGGTTTTAGGATATCAAAATACGTAACTAAAGTACTTTTATTTTTAACTTTTGGACATAGTTAAATATTTGCTTTTTGCGCAGTTTAAAGGATGGGTGGGGGTAGCTGGGGCAAAATCTGAGAGTGTAGGCTAAATTCTGACTTCAGATTCAGTTTTAAGACATCGAAAAACTTACCTATAGGTAGGTCTAGTTACAGGATCAGAACTTTTTTTTTGTGCAGCTGTGATATTAAAAAAAAATATAATTAAATTATTTGTAACAGCAAATTTACCTCGTTATATGGTTAAACACTATTTTTATATCACCGACCTGTGGATATACTACAGGTTCCGCGTCCTCGTAGGATAACCTCCGGGGATGTTTTGCCTGAGGGTAACCAGCAGGCCAGCGACACTAATGTTCACAACCGGGGAAGTCCACCGGAGAGAGATGTTTACTCTGGGGATTACCGCTAGATAATGGCAAAATTTCGTGCGTACATTTAGGTAATAAGCAGAGCGCGGACCTTGCGGACTCAGTGCGCGCATCATAACTGATATTATATAGAGCACTCTAGTGGAGCGCGCAATAAATAAAATAATTAAATAATTTTTAGTAAATATTATACCCGGGGGTATAATGCTTTAATATATATGCACATAAAAATCGCTTCAAACTGATATACATATAACTGATACAAATATAAACAAAAAGAATGGCAAAAACACGCTCGGGTACGAAAAAAAAGCTCGCAGAGCTAGCATGCGGGGGATGACAAGCGCGCCCGGGCCGCGGCATCGCGAGCATGCTAATGCTCGCGCAGCGCCAAAAACTTCCAATTCGAATTTCCAAAATTCGCTAGAGGCCCTGTCTCAAAAAAAAAAAAAAAAAAAAAAAAAAAATTGCCTTTTCAACGGACTTTCCCAATGAAGCACTTATTTCCTAGGAAAAAATCAATACTTATCAAAGACAAAAAAAAGAACTAAAAATTATTATAAAAATATACAATTTTAATCAATAAAAAACCAAAAAATTTTCAAAATTTCGAAGCCAGGCTATGAAAATGCATTATTGAACGGCTGTGTCAACGAAGCGCTAAAAAATAACATCACCTGATGCTGCATGCATTATTTTTACGAAAGAAAAAACAAAAACAAATCAGAAGTTTGAAAGTTTCACGCTACAACAAAAAAAAAATGGAACCGAGACCCTGCAAGAATAGGCTGGCGGCGGTAGTGCTAGTCTACGGGGAGAGTAAAGCAGAAATGTTGACAAAAACGTGCGCTAAAATCCGAAAACGTTATTAAAAGTCAAGTATCAGCAGCAATGATAACAGTTAATAATAAATATAAACAATCTATCAAAAAAAAATGGCAAAAGATCTCAACCGACAAAAAAGTGCCAAATTTTCAAAACAAAATTTTTTAATTTCAAAAAATTTTTAAACCCCAAAAATTTTATCAGTTAATTTTTCCTAAAATTTTAGTTTATTGAAAATAATTTGATCACCTAACTACATGAAACAACAACAATTTCCGATATGTATATATGCACCTATACACATGCGTTTTCGTTAAAGTCCATGAAGACGATTAAAATGAATAAAAATATAACATTAGCGGCATCATGTTCGTTAAAGTTAACTTTAACCAATCCTAGAAAATCCGTTAAATACGCCCTTTGAGAAGCTCTATTTGTCGCTGCTATGATTAACTCTTCTCCAATAAGGTCCGTAAGTACTTTCCCCGTCTTTCCCCGCGTTTTCAAAACGACTATAGTTTGTACAATTTAATAGATGTTGACAATTTCGGAGCTTATACAACACTGAACATCGATTCAAAAAAGACAACAATTTAAAATTTAGTCTACAAAAAATCTCCCAACCTCAAAATCTACAAAATCTAAAATTTAGTCTAAAAAGAGACAAAAAATTTCCAAAAAAACGCATGAAAAGTTTTCTTACTTGTTTCATTTTTTTTCTCTTTCTCCATATATATAAGTAGATATTTTTTATTTTAGTTTAAATAAAAAAAATAAATAATGCAATAAGTGAAAAATTACACATAAGCTTCCCATTTTTTTTCTCCTTCTCCATATATATAAGCTAAGTAGATATTTTTTATTTGCAATATAAAAAAAAAATTTTTTTATTGCAATTATAAAATCCCAACCTAATCAAAACTATTCATCCTCATGAATCAGCCTCAGCATATGGTTACCGTCTATTCTTATACATATTTTTCGGATAAAAGGTTTTAAAATTAGGCTTGCTTCTAAAAAAAATGAAATCGTATAGAACCTAAATAATTAAATATGTCATTTTATTATGGACAAATTATTTTTATAAATATTTTTTTGGCCAAAGTCGTGAAAAAAAAATTATTATTATCAAAATATTTGAAATTTATTTCTTTACTTCCAAAAATCATCTTAATGGCTTAAAATGGCTCAAAATTTTATATTAATTATTTTTTTTCCCATTAAATATATATAATTAATATGTAATACGAAAATAATTTTTTCCTATTATTATTATTATTATTGATTTTTATTTCAATAGATAAATTTCTAGAATAAAAATAACAGCATTAAAATTTAAAAAAAATAAAATACAATAATATTATGATTAATAAAATAGCAAAAATTTAAGATAATCTTGATCACATATTATGATTACAAAGTAAGTATAATAATAAAAAAACCAAAGTCAGCAAAAAAAAATTATGGGAAGTGAATTTGCATCTTAACATTGTATTTCCGCATTAAATATTGGACAATTGAACAAATGACTACTGCAAATATTGCAGCATGCTAGGTGCAAACATGGTTCTAACAGAATATCTCTATTTCTGTCGTAACATATTTTACAAAGACGTTCCTCAACAAGATTTGCATATAAAAATATACAATTTTTTTAATAAATAACCAAAAAATTTACAAAATTTCGAAGCCAGGCAATGAGAATGCATTATTGAACGGCTATGTTAACGAAGCACTAAAAAATAACATTACCTGATGCTCCATGGGTTATTTTAACGAAAAAAAAAACAAATCAGAAGCTTGAAAGTTTCACGCTAAAAACAAAAAAAAGCAACCAAGACCCTGCAAGAACAGGGTGGCGGCGGTGGTGCTAGACTACGGGGAGAGTAAAGCAGAAACGCTGACAAAAGCGTGCGCAAAAATCCGAAAACGTTATTAAAAATCAAGTATCAGCAGCAATGATAACAGTTAATAATAAATATAAACAACCTATCAAAAAAAATGGCAAAAGATCACATCCGACAAAAAAAGTACTAAACTCTAAAAATAAAATTTTTTAATTTTCAAACAAATTCTTTAAACCCCAAAAATTTTACCTGTTAATTTTTCCTAAAATTATGGTTTATTAAAAATAATTTGATCACCTAACTACATGAAACAACAACAATTTCCGATATGTCTAAAGGATCCAGCTCATGTATATTTCCAGCAATTTCTGATCGATCCATAAAAATTTAATGTCTTCGGTAAGCTACAGTGTAACTCAAAAGTTCAACCTGCTGACTTTTCCCTAAATTTCAGATTAGTTAAATTAATTTGGTTATTTAGCTACCTAAAATTACAAATATTTCCAACAGTTTTAAAGAATTTATCTCAAATAAATTTCCAGCAATTTACGATTGACCAATTAAAATTTAATATCTTCGGAGCAAAAAAAATCTTAAAATATTTATACATGTCACCAACTAAAAATCAAACCAAATATAAAAGTTTTGAAGTACCCCTCCCTATAAACATGTTCCTTGTTAATATATATTGAAAATTTATAAGTTGAAAAGAATCAATATAAGATTTAAAATAAAATATTTTTTTTAGAAATTTTTTTTTCATATTTAAGACAAATGAATGAAATTTTTGACATTAACATATATAAATCGAAATAAGATATACTGTACATTTATAAAGTTATGAACAATCAATATCTTTTGCAGAAGAGAGTTTTTTTGGAAATGTTCAGTTTTTCAGATTTAAGACAAACGAAAGAGATTTTATCAAATTTTCATAAATGAAACAAAAAATGTTTACCAGCTTTAAAAATATTTTATAAAATTTTAAAGATACCTCCGTTTTGAATAAAAATTTCAGAGAATACGTAAAAATTAGTGCTGAATCGAATACTATGAAGTGCGATGGCTAAATTTTTCGATAGTCTCAAGATAATTCAATTTTTGTTAAAATTTTTAAAAAATGTTATCAAGTTCAAAAATACTAAAAATTAAATATCTCAAAAACTACGACCGCTAATCAGAAAATATAGGACCTATGTCACCCGCAGACTTTTTATCTTTATTTTGACACCGGTTTCATGCCAATTGGTTTGGCGGTTCTTGCGTGATGAGTGGACAGACAGACAGACAAACAAATAAATTTTCAAATATATATAGTATTAAGATATTAAGATTAAGATATAGTAAAAAATTTTATTTTTTTTTTTTTTTTAATTTTAAAGAAACGTACGTTTTTAATAAAAATTTAACTAAGTACGCATAAATTACATTTTAATATAGAATGTAAATTACATTATAATATACACAGACCCACAAATAAATGATTAGAAATACCATAAAAATAAAAAAATGAAAAAAATTTTTTTTCCAGCTTTAAAAATATTTTATAAAATTTTAAAGATACCTCCGTTTTGAATAAAAATATCAGAGAATACGTAAAAATTAGTGCTGAATCGAATACTATGAAGTACGATGGCTAAATTTTTCGATAGTCTCGAGATATTTCAATTTTTGTTAAAATTTTTAAAAAATGTTATCAAGTTCAAAAATACTAAAAATTAAATATCTCAAAAACTCCGACAGCTAATCAGAAAATATAGGACCTATGTCACCCGCAGTCTTTTTATCTTTATTTTGACACCGGTTTCATGCCAATTGGTTTGGCGGTTCTTGCGTGATGAGTGGACAGACAGACAGACAGCCAAACAAATAAATTTTCAAATATATATAGTATTAAGATATTAAGATTAAGATATAGTAAAAAATTTTATTTTATTTTTTTTTTTAATTTTAAAGAAACGTACGTTTTTAATAAAAATTTAACTAAGTAAATATTACATTTTAATATAGAATATAAATTACATTATAATATACACAGACCCACAAATAAATGATTAGAAATACCATAAAAATAAAAAAATGAAAAAAATTTTTTTACCAGCTTTAAAAATATTTTATAAAATTTTAAAGATACCTCCGTTTTGAATAAAAATATCAGAGAATACGTAAAAATTAGTGCTGAATCGAATACTATGAAGTGCGATGGCTAAATTTTTCGATAGTCTCGAGATATTTCAATTTTTGTTAAAATTTTTAAAAAATCTTATCAAGTTCAAAAATACTAAAAATTAAATATCTCAAAAACTACGACAGCTAATTAGAAAATATAGGGCCTATGTCACCCGCAGACTTTTTATCTTTATTTTGACACCGGTTTCATGCCAATCGGTTTGGCGGTTCTTGCGTGATGAGTGGACAGACAGACAGACGGACAAACAAATAAATTTTCAAATATACATAGTTATATAAGATTAAGATTAAGATTAAGATATAGTAAAAAATTTTATTTTATTTTTTTTTTTAATTTTAAAGAAACGTACGTTTTTAATAAAAATTTAACTAAGTACAAATTACATTTTAATATAGAATATAAATTACATTATAATATACACAGACCCACAAATAAATGATTAGAAATACCATAAAAATAAAAAAATGAAAAAAATTTTTTTTCCAGCTTTAAAAATATTTTATAAAATTTTAAAGATACCTCCGTTTTGAATAATAATTTCAGAGAATACGTAAAAATTAGTGCTGAATCGAATACTATGAAGTGCGATAGCTAAATTTTTCGATAGTCTCGAGATATTTCAATTTTTGTTAAAATTTTTAAAAAATGTTATCAAGTTCAAAAATACTAAAAATTAAATATCTCAAAAACTACGACAGCTAATCAGAAAATATAGGACCTACGTCACCCGCAGACTTTTTATCTTTATTTTGACACCGGTTTCATGCCAATTGGTTTGGCGGTTCTTGCGTGATGAGTGGACAGACAGACAGACAGACAGACAGACAGACAGACAGACAGACAGACAAACAAATAAATTTTCAAATATATATAGTATTATTAAGATATAGTATATAGTAGTAAGATATAGTATATAGTAGTATATAGTAGTAAGACATGTATATATAGATGGTTCTATTATAATTATTCTATTAATAACAGGGAACTGGAAATCCTCGGGAAGTGTTTTTGATGTATATAACTATACTTTAAATAAAGAAAGACACTATGCTCTTTAACGTAAAATTAAAAACCGTACTCAAAATTTGACAATGTAAATTACAGGAAACTGGAAAGCCAAAATTTTTTTTTGTTTTTAATTTTGAAGAAATTTTCTTTTTTAATCAAATTTAACTAATTACGTATAAATTATTGCCAAATCAATTACATTTATTACATTTTAAAGTACACACAGACACACAAATAAATTATTAAAAATAGAATAAAAATAAGAAAATGAAAGAAAATTTTTTTACCAGCTTCAAAAATATTTTATAAATTTTTAAAGATACCTCCGTTTTGAATAAAAATTTAGGAGAATACGTAAAAATGTGTGCCAAATCGAATACCACCAACTTGTGACAGTAAAATTTATCAATAATCTCGAGATATTTCAATCTTTTTTTTAATTTTTAAAAATTTTATCAAGTTTAAAATCACTGAAAATTAGATATCTCAAAAACTGCGATAGCTGAACAGGAAATCTATGGCCTATGTCACCCGCAGACTTTTTATCTTTATTTTGACACCGGTTTCATACCAATTGGTTCAGCGGTTCTTGCGTGATGAGTGGACAGACAGACAGACAGACAAACAAATAAATTTACAAATATATATAGTATTAAGATATTAAGATAAGATATTAAGATATTAAGATATTAAGATATTAAGATAAGATATATATGGACGATTATTTCTCAACCCGGCCACCCCCCACTGTCCAAAAATGGTGGCAACTTAAAAAGATTTTGGTTTTCTCAAATTGACTGGAAAAGGGTCTAGTTTTTTATTCTCATTGGCCTTTTCAACTCTGTAAATCTACTGTGCCCATTTTAAGAACTGAGCGGCGGCAGGTCGAAATTTTAAAAACAGAAAAATTGAAATAAAAGCAGATTAACGGTAAGTTTTTTGAAATTTTTTTCTCTTAAAAGTTGTTATTTATTAAAACAAAGAAAATGAGACCACTTGCATGGTAATTGGTTGATTTCTTAAAAAGTTTTGTAGGTGCTATGTAGTTTTTAAAAATGGGTAAAAAACGGATACTTTGACTGATGATATCTCTGAACCTACATATCCAAAATAAAAAAGTTTTAGTGAAAAATGGTAGTCTTTTGATACATAATAAGTGTGCCAAATATCAGAAGATTTGATCGAGTAGTTTCGGATTTAGCAATTTTAAGGGTAATTCTGAAACAAATTTTGACCCATTTTTTAAAGAGAATTAGTTAAGTACCCGAAAATTTTTAAATCCGAAACTACTCAATCAAATCCTCTGATATTTGGCAAACTTATTATGTATCAAAAGACTACTATTTTGCACTAAAACTTTTTTATTTTTGATATGTAGGTTCAGAGATATTATCAGTCAAAGTATCCGTTTTTTACCCATTTTTAAAAACTACATAGCACCTAAAAACTTTTTAAGAAATCAACTAATTACCACGCAAGTGGTTTCATTTTCTTTGTTTTAATAAATAACAAGTTTTAAGAGAAAAAAATTTCAAAAAACTTACTGTTAATCTACTTTTATTTCAATTTTTCTGTTTTTAAAATGTCGACCTGCCACCGCTAAGTGCCTCAAATGGGCACAGTAGATTTACAGAGTTGAAAAGGCTAATGAGAATAAAAAACTAGACCCTTTTCCAGTAAATTTTAGAAAACCAAAATCTTTTTAAGTTGCCACCATTTTTGGACAGAGGGGGGTGACCGAGTTGAGAAATAATCGCTCATATATATAAGTAAAAAAAATATATGTAAATATATATGTAAAAAAAAGTGGTTCATAGTACAGCAAACCCTCCATATTCGTGGGTAATCGTTTTCGCGGATTCAAATATACGCGATTCTTCAAAATATACCGGGATTCTTTTTTCGCGGATTTGAATTTGGTTTTACGCGTTTTTATAGCAATGTTCACAATTATTAATTTTTTTTTCACAAGATTTTTAGTTAAAAACATTATAAAAATTTCCTTTTTGGCTAAATAAAATAAATTAAAAACAATTATTAATTTTTTTTCACAAGATTCTGCGAAAAAGCAGTGCATGTATACGAAGAATATAGAGTTATGATCCGTACAGCTAAACAGAAGACCCTTACAGATTATAAAATAATTTTCATTCTCAAAATTTTTCTGTTTTACTTTATGTACATATATATACTACGGTCCCAGTCCCGCGTTATTCGCGGATTTCCTTATTCGCGGTCTTTTTCCGGTCTCAATTACCCGCGAATACGGAGGGTTTCCTGTATTATCATAACTACTCCCGGGGTATAATGCTTCAGTGTATGTATGAGAAAAAAATGTATATATGAAATGCGAGTATTTTACTTGTTTTTTTTCTTTAGTTGTATATAAAAAAGTTTTACGAATCGTAAGCTCATTAAAACTGAATATATTGCTTCCTTAAATACGAACTATTCTAATTTACGAAAATCTAGTTTTTATAAAAAAGTGAATGAAATTTTTAAAAATAAATACTTATTTTGTTATATTATACTTCTTTTTTATCATTTTTCTACATAAATTAATGTTTATAAATTAATTAATAAATAATATATATAACAAATTAATATATAATTATCAATTATACAGCTTTTGCTATAATTTTTTTGAATATTTTGAAAATAATTTTAGTATTGTAACGTAAGGTCATATTGACCCAAATAAAGGGCGCAATATTTAAAGTCAAAAATATTCAAGTATGAATCATTAGAGGAACTCGATAAGAAATCATCAGATTTCAAAAGACTGTGTAATCCGTTAATTAGCAATTACCGCTTTCGCCGATTCTAAGAATTGGTCGAGTTCCCACCGAGTTTTCGGGCGTTGGCCCACGTAAGAGATAGGCAAAACGTTATACCCCCATACAGAGTTTAGTAGGAGAAATTGTCAATTTAGCAAAATAGCTCGTCACTATATATACGCGCAAATTTTGAAGGATCAACTTCCTGAATTCTTCCCATAAGACTAATATAATATTTACTTATCTTTGGACCTTTATATCTCAAAATTATGCACGACTATCGACTATAAGGCCCATACCATTCGATTCCTGAGACTTTCCTCTAATAACCAGTATATGTCTTATTTGGGGTATTTATTGGCCAGAGCGTCCTTAATCGGCTTGCAGAGAAATGCTAATAATAATTAACGCTTAAATCACTCTTAGTTTTATGCACGCTTGTATGAACGGTTGCATCAATCCAGGCAAAATAATCAAAAATTTAAGTAAACAAAAATTACATTTTTTTATTAAAAAAGACGTTATCGATTAATTAATTAAAATCCATATTTATTTTTAAATTGATATACCACCTGTATCAGTTGATTATCAGCGGGCATGGGCGTGGCTCAGAAAACAATAGAACGCAACAAGTGCATCTCCTTCTCCTTTGTACAAAGGTAATAATAAAAAAAATTAACAAGAGTTAATTGCTCATTTAGGACAATAAAATTTATCCCTTTGCTTAAAACAATACGTGCTACAGAAAACTCTTGATGACTTTCAAGTTGAACTTGTATAATTGATAAAGAATTATTAAGCGTCAGATAATGTTAATTAAATTCCTCGTTAATCAAAAACTCTCTTACTTGGCAAATAAATAATTAATCGTTCAATAAATTCTTTAATTAAAAAGAAAAAGGGGGAGAAATAATTTTAAAAATAAATTATTGTCAATTCACGATATAATTTATAATTTAATATTATAAAAAAAGCCTTGAATCGTTACAACGAGTATTTTCTGAATTATCATTGTTATTTTATGAAAAATAAAAAATCAAATATAAAATATATATTTCTTATTATAGATAATAATAACAGTTCGTAACAAGGAGTTTTCTGCTTTAAAACTAGTGCACACATGCAAAAATCATCATTTTTTAAATAAACGATAATAACAACAATTTTTTACATCGTAATACTAAATGAAGGGAGAACGAGAAGAAGAAGCATATAAAGGAATTGGTTGGATTAAAAAAAAGAAATCTCTTGATTTATTTTTCAGTCTACTATACAGTTTGAGACGTGGCGAGACTGTAGAGTTAGTTGTTTCTTGTAGCTCGTTAAGAGAAGACATGTGGAAGAGTGCTGTCGCCTTGGTTTTGTTTATGGTGCTGATATCTTGGTACCTGAGGTATAATAATTAATCCTTTAGTTAAATCAGAATCTCTTAATTTAACGATCCACCTTCGATCCATAGATATGAAGAAGCCCCTGAAATACCAAAATTACCAAACACCTACTGGGGACCTGGTTAATCAAAACCCGATCCAAAAGAAATAAAACCATTCAAAATTGACATACCAAAAGACGTAATAAGCGACTTGAACGATAGATTGGATCTTGCAAGGCCATTGGTGCCACCTTTGGTATAAAATTTTTATACTTTAAAATATTGTTGTAAATTAGTAATAAGATTTTTTTTTGTTATTTGGAAAATAGATTTATTTTATTTTTGTAAAAGCACCTAGTGCTTTAGATTTAAGGAGTAGAGAGAAGGTTAGATAATGTAAAATTGGAAAATTTTACTTTCTATTAATTAAAAATCACCTAGTGCTTTAGTTTTAAGGAGCGGAGAGAAAGTTAGGTAACTTAAAATTAGAATAATTTTACTTTTATTTGTAAAAACACCTAGTGTTTTAGATTTAAGAAGCGGAGAGAGCGCTAAGTATGTAAAATTAGGGAAATTTTACTTTTGTATTTAGAATTAAGAAAGATCTTTTACAAGAAACCCTAGATTCGAGCCATATTTAAGAAAAGATCTTATATTAAGATTTGAGACAAAATTAATTTTTGTAAAGCTCATGCGGTCGGTTATACTGGTACGTTTAGAATTTTTCTTTTGTATTTTGTAATATTCAGTTTAATCCTTCAGAATCGGCATAGTATACGTAGTGACCAACAAAAGATAAATTATAAACAAAATTTGTTTCACAAATTTTTCTGTTATGGTTATCCTTTTTTAGTGTCTCTGGGTTCAGATCGCATGTAAATGCCAAAAAACCCGTACTTAACTTAGACGTAATTATACTTTAATTTATTAAAGTCTTACATCTATTTAAAATTAGTTTTCAGTTATTAAAAAAATTATATAAAAAAACTGTGCTCATTAAAGAGTTTCAGAAATGATAATTATATTATTTGTAAATTTATTTATATCAAAATTTTAGGTTAACTAGAATGCTACTTAACTTAGGGCCAAAAAAATTGATCTCACAACCTTTACGGCCCGAAAGTGTATAGGCAATAATCTTAAAAGTTTTATTGTTCTATCCTTTTTTAGTGTCTCTGGGCTCAGATCGCATGTAAATGCCAAAAAACCCATACTTAACTTAGACGTAATTATACTTTAATTTATTAAAGTCTTACATCTATTTAAAATTAGTTTTCAGTTATTGTTATAATATAAGCTAATTATATTTATAGTACAGCCTGTGAGCTCAATGTGAAAAAGCTGAATAAGAAAAATTATCTGTTTACTGTAAACTTTTGCTGAAATAAAAATTCGCTTAGCTTAGGCCATTTAATTTCATCTCACAACATTTATGGCCCAAAAGTTATAATATATTTATTATTAGAAATTTATACTTTGCTTAAATTAAAATTTTACTTAGCTTAGGGCATAAAATTTCATCTCACAACATTTATGGCCCAAAAGTTATAATATATTTATTAGGAATTCATACTTTTGCTGAAATAAAAATTTACTTAGCTTGGGCCATATAATTTCATCTTACAACATTTATGGCCCAAAATAAAGTTATATTATAACTTGTGATAGAAAACAACAAGACTTAACTTAGTTTTAATTATAATTTAATTTATTAAAGTTTTAAAAAAATTATTAATTTAATCAATATCAATATTTTGAAATATACTTTTACTTAAATTAAATTTTTACTTAGCTTAGGCCATAAAAATTCATCTCACAACATTTATCGCCCAAAAGTTAAAATATATTTATTAGGAATTTCTACTTTTGCTGAAATAAAAATTTACTTAGCTTAGGCCATATATTTCATCTCACAACATTTATGGCCAAAAAGTTATAATATATTTATTAGGAATTCATACTTTTGCTGAAAAAAAAATTTACTTAGCTTAGGCCATATAATTTCATCTTACAACATTTATGGCCCAAAATAAAGTTATAACTTGTGATTAGGAAACAACAAGACTTAACTTAGTTTTAATTCTACTTTAATTTATTAAAGTTTTAAAAAAATTATTAATTTAATCAGTATCAATATTTTGAAATATACTTTCACTTAAATATAATTTTTACTTAGCTTAGGCCATAAAATTTCATCTCACAATATAATTTTACTTGAATTTAATTTTTACTTAGCTTAGGCCATAAAAATTAATTTTGCATATACTAATTAATTGATTTGTATCGAAGGTAAAATGATATATATAAATTTGGGTATTTCTTATTTCCCAAATTAACTGTAGAGAAAAATACTATATCGAAAATGATTCTTCAAATCATAAAATTATTGTTCAAAATAAAATTTTCAGATATATTAACTTATTGTACTGTGCCGATTTGAAAACAAAAAACGGTATAAATCAGAATTTATTTTTGTATCGCATTTACTTCTGTTTCTGTTGCTTCAGAAAATCATGTTTACTTATAATGAATTTTAACCAATACAAATTGTTTTATGCAAATAAAGCCAAAATTTCTAAAAATTCAAAAATTTTTAAGCTCAATTAAATCCATTTATATCAGGTTTTTTGGGCTCTCTGACACAGTGAAGCATATTGATTTAAGTTTTTAATTGTTTCAAACGTTTTTCGGCATCAAACAACGGAAAATTTGAAGAAAAAAAAATCGGAAATTTTTCCATATACCCCTTTTGATTTTTGCAAAATAAAAATTGTCAAAAAAATCCAGTTCACCCATTTCAATAGCATACTTTTTTTATTAGAAAACTTGGTTTATAATGAATTTTAACCAATTCAAATTGTTTTGTGCAAATAAAGCCAAAATTTCTGAAACTCCAAAAATTTTCAAACTTACTTAAATCCATTTATGCTAGGTTTTTTGAGCTTCTGACCTGATAAACCATATTGATTTAAGTTTTTAACTGTTTCAAACCTTTTTCGGTATCAAACAACGAAAAATTTGAAAAAAAAAAATCTGACAATTTTCCATATATACATACCCTTTCGATTTTTGGAAAAATAAAAATTGTTAAGAAAATCCAGGTCCATCAAAATTATTTTTGTTAGAAAACTTAGTTTATAAAGAATTTTAACTGATTCAAATGGCTTTTTGGAATAAAGCCAAAATTTCTAAAAATCCAATCAAAAACCTACTTAAATCCATTAATATCAGATTATTTTGATTCCACTGACTCAATGAACTATATACCAAATGAGATATTTAGGTTTTTAACTGTTTTAAAACTTTTTCAGTGCAAAAAACCGAAAAAAATGAAAATACTATAGAGTGAAATTTTTCGTTTTTTCATACAATATAGGACAGCCGAGATCCATTTTACTCCATAGTGAAATTTATGATGAGGTTCTTTCATATAGTCAACATGTATTTTACTCTATACCCCTTACTAACAATTTTTTTCTTTTAAGTTGTTAGCTTTTAACTAAGGGATTCAAAAATATAATTCAGTCCGGCTTTAAGTATATTTATTGTGTTTATTAATGTTCTGCCGTTTAAAATGGTGTAATAGCTGATTCGAACTCCAGAACATTGATCGTAAGAACAAACACAACACGAGTCATGCTTGATTCATACTTAAGTAATACATGAAACTACAAATATAAAGCTAAGCTGAAATATATTATTGAATGCTTTAATTATAAACTAAAAACTTAGAGACACTCTACTTAAAGACAAAAACTCTCAATTTATTTACTTATTTTCTTTGAATAATGACAGTTCAATCTGTCAGTTATAGTTGAAAAAGACACATACAAATATAAATAAATAAATAAACAATTTTTTTCTTTTAAATTTGAGTTTTTAATCGTGGCTTTCAAACTTATAATTAAGTTTGACTTTATATTTATATACATTCTCATGTATTACTTAAGTATCATGAAATCCATTGCTGGAGCAGTGTTTTTTCTTGCGATGAATGTTCTGCAGTTTAAAAACTCATTAATTGCAGGAAACAATTAATCAATATCTAAGACTGACAAGAATCATATGTTGTAATATCTTATCTTATAGACAGACAAGAAACATTTGGTGTAATAGCTAATTCCTTTTGAACTCCAGAACATTGATTGTAAGAACAAACACATGGTTTTCTTGATACTTACGTAATACATGAGACTGCGAATATGACGAACTGAATTATATTTTTGAATCCCTTAGTTAAAATTTAAAAACTTATAAGAAAAAATTGTTTATTTATTTATTTTATTTTTTTATGTATTGTTGTCTACTTTAATAGAAAGATGTATGCCAGACATATGAAAAAAAAATAGATAGCTTTTTTATTATTTAAAAAAAAAAATGAATGAATGCGAATAATATTTTTTATTCAAGTTTTACTTAACTATCAAGAAATCCATTACTGGTGTAGTTGCTTTGTTCTTACGATCAATGTTCTGGTTTCAAAAGGAATCAGCTATTACACTATATGATTCTTGTCAATCTTAGATATTGATTACTTTTTTTCTGCAATTAATGAGTTCTTAAACTGCAGAACATTCATCGTAAGAATGAACACTGCTCCAGCAATGGATTTCTTGAAACTTAAGTAATACATGAGAATGTTAATATAAAGCCGAACTATATTATATGCTTGAAAGCCTGAATTAAAAACTCTAACCTAAAAGAAAATTTTTCATTTATTTTTTTATTTTATTTATGTGCTTTTTTCTGCTATAACTGACAGATGCATGCTGGACACATATAAAATAAAGAGATGGTTATTTAGCTATTATACACCAAATGTTTCTTGTCTGTCTAAGATACTTATTACTTGTTTTGCTGCAATTAATGAGTTTTTAAACTGCAGAACATTCATTGTAAGAACAAACACAACACGAGTCATGGATTTTTTGATACACATGAGACTACCTAATAAGCACAATTTAATTCGAGTCGGATACGAGAATGAGACAAATTTTTAGTCCGTGTCGGATCCGAATCGGATTCGAGCTGAATACTTACGAAAATTAATTTTTTTTTTTTGCTTAATATCTTTTTTCATTTATTTGATTTTAGAGTACTACGGTTATTTCTTACCCTATTTTGTATAAAGGTGCATAAGTGTAAAAATTATAATAATAATTAAAATTATTGAACAGGCGAATAAAGGTAGGTTGAATAAAGTTTTAAAAATAATATTGAATATTTATATATATTTTTCTAAAAATCTTTATTTGAATATTCAAGTATTATTCTAATGTCCTAATAAAATTAAATTATATATCATTTGGTTTAATTATACCATCTTCTTCTTCTGAATCTAATATGAAAATAAAATCTATATGAAAATGAAATGTGTTATATTCTTTTAGGTATTTTTTTTGTGGAATAAGTATAGACAATTAATAAAAATGAGCAAATATTTTCAAAAATTTTTCATGTTTTCTTTATTTATAAATCAAAAAATCATTAAAAACATAACCATAATTATAATATAGAATTCACAATAATTTTTACACCTTATTGCCTCTAAAAAAATTTTTCTTTTTTTCACAACATTTAATATTCAAGATAAAATATTAACATAACAAGTAATAATATGTATATGGGCACGTCCAGGATAGAGCAACCAGCCGAAAAAAAAATTAAAAAAATTTTTTTATAATTATTCAAATTGATAAAAATTTTTTTTTTGTTTTTTTTTTTAATGGGGTCTGGGATTTGTGAAAACATTCCTATTTTACACTTCCTGATGCTTAATTTTAAGATACAGCTGCTCCAAACTTGGATTTTTTCAATTATTTGATTTCAGCTGCCCAGTTCTCAAATAACTCAAAAACATGAAACATTTAACATATACATATAATTGGGAAAAAAATTTTCTTTTTACCTGGACTGCCAAAAAAATAAAATTTTTTATTTGGGATTTTTTCCGGTTTCGACTTTAACGATTTCAATTTTTCAAATTGACCGGAAGTCAAGTTCGCCATAATTATTGCTCAAATTTTTCCAGAATGTTGGCTTTTAAAATTTTTAAGATGTGATATTCAAATGAGCGCCCACATAGTCTGCCAAATCAACCAAAATCAGCTCGGAATCAGCCAAAAATAGCATATACGTTAATGTTAGGTCTTTTTGGGCAATTTTACCGATAATTATTTATATTGATACCAATTTTACTTTGATTGAAAAAAAAAATTCCGACCCCTGTTTTAGCTCATTTTGGCTGATTTTGGCAGACTCAATTAATTAAGATAATTATTATTGACGCTCATTCGAATATTATATCAAAAATTTGTTTGGGACAAACTGTCATATAGGCCAACATATTTGGAAAATTTGAGCAAAAATAATTATTGAGAACTTGACTTCCGGTCAATTTGAAAAATTCAAACTGTTAACAATGAAACCGGAAGTGGCCCAAAATAAAAAAAAAATTTTTTCTGGGGTAGTCCAGGTAAAAAAAAATTTTCCCAATCATATGTATGTGTTTAAAGTTTCATGGTTTTGAGTTATTTCAGGTTGAACTAGGCAACTGAAATCAAATAATTAAAAAAATTAACTTTGGGAGAGCTGTATCTCAAAATTATGCATCAGGAAGTGTAAAATAGGAGAGTTTTCACAAATACCAGGTAAAAAGTGACACAAAAAAAAATATTTTATTTTATTTCTCGGCTGGTTGTTCTATCCTGGACGTACCCATATATATATGGCGAATAAGAAACATAATAAAAATAATGAAATAATTGGTTTCTTTTTGAAGAAGAAAGAGAAACATTGCTTATTATTTTATAACTTACGTTTTAAATTAATATTAAAAATTACATATAATTATTATCGCAACTTAATTTTATTCGTTAAAAAGTACCAGAAAGAAGAGACTGTTGGATTTTGTTTTAAAAAAATTTTCTCAAACATGGTATATATATATATATATATATATATACGGCCAGGCTGCTTTGCTTGAAATTCATTTGCTGCTTGAAATTTTGAGTACTCGAAATTACAAGCAATTCAAGCAACTGCTTGAATTTTCAAGCAAAGCAGGCTGGCTGTGTAGGATTATTTATAAAGATAATATACGGTCAGGATTTTAGTATAAATTTAATAAAGTTTATAAAGTTATTTTATAATAAAGTATAGTATATAAATATAGCGGTTTACTGAATCTAGTTTCAGAATTTGTATCATAAGAGATACTAATTCTTATTTAAATATTATTGAATTTTATTTTTATTAAAGTTTTGTCTTGTAGTAACAAATAAGATTACTCATTCATGATTTGTATAAAAAAATTTTAAAAAATTTATGGCACATTAAGTTGAAAGTATGCTTGATCAACTTGAAGTTATCATTATAATTATTGTTAATATTTTCAATAAAAAAAAGACAAGTTGTTTTATCGAGTTTTTACTTATCAAGATATTTTTTAGCAATATCACAGTAAACTACTCGATTAAACTTGTTTTTTTAATATCTTCAGTCTCTTTCTCTTAAAGTCCTATGTACTATCTAAATATATAAATTTAAATAAAATTTTAACTAAACATAAAAAGTTTTTCACATCTCTATTAATCTATGTGTTTAAAATACCAAAAATTATATTATGTCATAATTTAAAACAAAAATTAGTGCTATCATTAAACATTTGCTCAAACGCCTATTTTAATATTAAAATCAGAAAGCCGACAAAAAAAAAGGCAAACTGAAAATATACAGCATTTGAATATAGTTGCAGATTAAAATAAAACAAAGCTTAATTTTTAATATAATTTCTATTTTGAACACTATATCTGCTTTTGTACATTCTTGTTTTATTTTTATTAAAAAATTTGCTTTTCTAAAATTTCAATTTTTATAACTCATTGCATATATGAAAAAAATTTATTTTTCAAAATGTATATAGCCCAACCATATAATTTTGTTCTTTTATTTAACAAGAAAATTCAGTTTTCACTGGTATATTTTGTTTATTATTAAGTGTCTTTAGGCTGACCACAACAATAATCGTAGCACTTTTTTTTATACCTGATGTGGTTTTTTAATAGGCACGTGGAGTTAAACAATTACTCACGGACCATGTATTGGCATTGTGTGCAACACTTCATCCAAAAGTAGCAAAGCACGGTGTAAGTGAACCTAAAAACGTTCAAGTTAAATAAATATATAGATTTCTTTTTTTACTTTTATCTTACCTCTATTTAAAAAGGATTTTCTTTTATGCTTGTCTTTGGATAATCTGGACCCTAACCTTTAACATAACTAAGACGTAAGATACATGAATGACGCAGCTCATCAACCCCTATTCCAGCTGCAGCACTTAAATTTTTAGTAATAGATGCACCATGAGTTAAATGACCAATAACAGCTGCAGCTTGAGCTGCTGTTTGTGCCGTAGCTGCTTTTCCTCTCATTTTTTTATGACATTGTCTTAAATCAAATACTTTTATAAAAGCCGAAGGATAAATTTAATGAACAGCATCTCCTGGAGCTCGACTTGCTTCTCTATCAAAGTAATAAGCTTGAACTAATACGCTGTGTTCACTTTGACCCCTTGACCACACATTGCCTTCACCTCTTAAATCTAAAACAACTCCTTTCCCAATATGAAGCCTTGCTCGTTCGATTCGTTCTGTTTGATACACATTAATCAAAGCTCCTAAACAGAATCTATCTCCACCACTAAGATCTACATAACAATCTACAGTTACAGTTGGACAACTACTGCTTAAAAGTTTCACCAACTTAATTCAAAATAAGCAACAGAACACCAATACTCTGGAGCAGGTTGACTATTGAGGTGCACATGTATTACAAGGGTTTCCTGCATTAGCGACTGCAAAACCATTTTGATTGTGAAGATAAACTGGCAATACTGGTGAATTTTGATTTTCAGTTGCTGTAGATTAGTTTTAAAATTAGTATAAATAATTATTTTGAAATTCATGAAAGAAAAATTGCTTACTAAGAGTTACTGCTAATCCATATGAACAGAAGATGCAGGTTGGTTGAGATCTTGTGGTGGAGTTGCACTGTAAAATGTTACAACTCTCTCATAATGGTAAGAATTCGCACATACTGAATCACATTTTAGATCAAAAGCAAATTGACAGTATTGATATTTATTGATATTTATTAATATTTTCAAATTTTATTAAAGACAACGTTATGATTGTTATGAATAATTCTTTGCTATAGTCGCGACCTCTATTGCCTCTAGTTCGAGTCAAATGCTTGAGCTCTTTAGAAATTCTAAAAAAAGTTTTACGTAATAAAAAGTAATGTCTACTGAATGAAATATAAAATAACTGTTTGTTTTTGCTAAAAAAATAAGAAATAAATAAATTTGTAGTCTTCATTTTTTTAAATATTAGGTAAATAACTACCAAGTTTCAGTTTTAAATTTACCGACTATTACAGAGTTCCATTTTATCTAACCGACCTAAAAGGGACTAGGGCTGAACCGGCGATTTATTAATTCAACACTGCCGATAGAATTATAATTCTATATAGAGCTCACCGGCTCTCGTCGGCCATTTTATTTCTTTAAATTATATTTTTAACGGTCGCTTTCACATGCTTTTTTTTAATCAAAAATATAATTAATTAAATTAAATAGTTTTTTTTTCTACAATTATTCAATTATTTCTTTTGATCAAAAAGTTCATAAATGTGTGAATCATTAATTTAATAATTAAATACTGAGTTATAAGCTAAATTATTATTATTAATTGCAAAAAGGAATACTGAGGTTAGTAACAATAACGGCAATTATTTTTAGTTAATTTTAGTAATTGGTCTCATACAGATTAATCAATCCTTTAATATATATATATTTACTAAATAATTCATAATTTTTTTAATGACAGATTCCACGGCGAGGTTAACCTATAAATTCGAAACGTTTTAAAGGACCACCTTTTGGATTTGTACAATTAAAACAGCAAATTTTTTGTTGACAGATTCCACGGCGAGATTTTTTAATACCTGCACTTTTGGATGATACACAGCAACAAAAAGGTAATCTTTTTCATATAAATTTAGTATTGTAAAGTAGAATTATTTTCAGCGATGTTAAAGAAAATAATTTTTACATCTTTGAATATTTACAATAGTTTTTTGAGATTATTTTCAAAATAGCATACTTAATACTATTATCGCAAAGCCATTGCAATAATCAACAGAGAAATAGAAATTATTGTTTATTACATTGTACCCATATCGTATCAAGATAATGCAACTTCTTCATCTTTCATTACTAACATTATCCTCGAAATTCAGAATTGAAAATAAATTCTTAACGCTTCTCCTGCATCTTTTGATTATTTGATATATAAAATTTTTTCAGTTGATTTGCTTTTTGTATAGTTATTTTGGTTTTTTTTAGTAAAAATAATTGTTCAAAATCAAATAATTATGTCATAAGGACATCCAGTAAATACATTCTTGTTATGGAAATTATATACTCTTTGGAGTACTAAATCAAAGCTTCATACTAAATTGGAAATAATTGTTAGCAATATTTTTTTCACTAGCCTCATAAGTAACTTTTGACGAACTTGAAGTTCGACTAATCCAGTATGTCAGAAAGAGCTTAAACAGAGACTGTGTATGAAATGTTGCTCAAAATGATTTTCAATTTTGCTATCTTTATACTTTAGTACTCTAAAAAATACATGGTTTTTATATTCAGCATTTTTTTTTGTGGCTATGCATTTATAATTTTAGAATTCAGACACTTCGCACTATAAGTATAATTATTAGATATAATATATACCGGTTGAGAGTTAATGGTAAAAAAAGAACCACGTGTTTTTTTTAACAAACCAAAGCAATAATAAAGCACAATAATAACTTAATCTTATAATAAACTTAATACTTATTTTTGAACTGAATGATAATTATAGGGAGTATACGATAAACTGTTGTAAGTGAACATGTTCCATGATAACACAAACCAATTATAAGTTTTTTATGTGTACTTTCGAAACCAAACATATTTTGGAGTGCATCCGACCATGCAAAGCTGTTTACAGTTCATAAATATTGACCTATTTATTATTTAAGAAAAAAATCAGTTTTAATTGCCAAAATTCACTTTGTAAACCCAAAAACTGTCTGAAATAAAGTTTGCTACTTAGCGTTTTCATAGTTTTTTGAGGTGAAAAATGAATTTCGATTAATAATAATGATTATAAAAATTATTAATTTTTAATATTATTCCTGTTTTTTTGCATTCTGTCATCATTTTCTTCAACGTCTTAATATTCATAAATAGCAATTCAACTTTTCTTTTGCAATTTTCTGGAGCAAACTCAGCTTTACTTACTTTTTTAATTTCTGGTTCAGTTATATTATAATAATATAAAAAGCCAAAAACAAGGATTAATTAAATTTAGAAAATATTTTTTAAGTTAGAAAAATTTTTATTAACATTATTTTATTTGGCCAATATAAATTTTTATACAAAAAATAAAAAATGTGCGAACTAAATAAGATGCCTCAGTTTTTCAGGTATTTTTTTTATTCTCAATCTACATAGAAAATTGTCATTTAATAATTGAAATCAAATAAAATAATGCAGAAATAATTTAAAATTATTTTTCATTTAATTTGTCTTAAACATAATTCAAATAAATTAGTAACTTCTTTCAATTTTTCTTAAAAATATAATCATACAACAAGTTACTTAAACAGTTTACAAGTTTACAAAAAGTTGTTCAATACTGAATAAAAAATTGAATAACCCCTAATTTAATTAATTATTAATTAATTATATTATTTCTATGGAAACTTTATTTTGAATTAATTCATATTTGAAGTCATAAATATTTTTTTAAGTTGTATTTTTAACATTAAATTAAGAATAAAATGGCATAATATGAATATTAACATTTTTATGAGGTATAAGATATTAAATAATAAGTCTATAAATATCTATCTTGCTTTATTTAACAACTTTATCCTAAAAGATACTCAAAAATAGTTGTGTATGTTAGTATGTCCTAAGATTAATTTTATTAGATTTAATTCACAGCCCACTCTTACTTTTTTTTATTTTCTTTAAATAATATAACATATCTTTGAGCAATATTCAAAGGGGGAGAATACCCATGAGCATAAGTTGCATCCTCAAAAAGTACTTCATATTCCTCTTGAAAATGTTTAGGTACTTGATTTACACCAGCTTTATAAAAACAGGTTGTTTGAGGATACAAAGCCATTACTAAAAACATGTGGATCTGTTTCTGGATTTGCCCTCATTAAAGGTAGCGGAAGAACTTTTCTTCTGGATAAAATATGCCTTTCTTTTTGTTCTTCATCTATATCATCTACTTCGTACTTATTTGTTGTGGGATTATATTGTACAACTTCGGCAAGTATCCAGTTTTCTTCACCTTCAATTCCTTTAACCAACGCTGCTACCAACCAACCTCAGCTATGTAATTTGTTTCAGCAGGAACGGCTCCACATAATGGAGGTACTTTTCCACCAGGCTTTTTTCCGATATAAAGTGGTAAAGATTGTGCAGTGTTTTGCAACATTTTCATAAGAGCACCTCGCCTAATAGTCTCTTTATTTCCAGCCATTCGAGCCTTAAGAAGTTTAAAATTTTTTATATAATTTACCAAGTCTTAAAAATGTATATTAATTTTTATATATAATACCTGTGTTCTTCTTTCATTTCTAATTAACCTTATTTCGTTAATTTTTTCCAAGGCCTTGCTCAATAATTCTTCTTCTTGTTGGCCATCATTAACTGATGTTATGTAGTAATTTTTTAATTTTTGTTGATAAAATGGAGTTATTTTTTCAGTACTATTTAATTTTTCATGTGTTTTACTTATATTATTTAGATTTACTTCTGAATGATTTCGTGCTTTTTCAATTTCATGAACTAACTTATTAATAGATTTTAATCTATCCTAAAATTAAAAAAAGGTAATTTTAAATAAATAATTTTAATTTTATTAATTGAGAATATAATCAAATATTAATATTGTTTTATGAATAAAATTTTACTTGTATTTGAAGTGCAGCTGCATCACTTGTAAAAGGCATCTTGCTTTGTAAGTGTTTGTTTTATTACATGAGTATTTAATATCCAAGTTTTTCAGGAAAAAAATTTCACATTTGTTTTTCAATACAAAAAAAAAATTTTTTTTTTAATTTTCAAAAATCTATAAACACTTAAAATAGTACCGGTTAATAAAAATAAACAATAATCAGCTGTTCCATAAAATGTTAAAAAGCGCCCTCTATATTTTTTTAACTAATTTGAAGCGGGTTTATTATGAAATTTAAATAAGTTATTAATTAAAAAAAAAGTTAAATAAAGAATATTATGTTTTTCAATTATTGGCCAATTTATGTAAATTTTTAGAATTTAATATTTATGCATTATATAATAGAATAAGAAAGTGTAACTCCTTTACCATTTTTAAATAGACATAGATTTTCACCGAAAAATAACTCATGACTAAACATTAATTAACAAATTTAGTCAAGAACCAGAATAAGAAAACACGAATTTCATCAACTCACTTTGTTCTAGAAGAGGATCATAAAGTCAAACAATAATAACTTTTTAAAATAAAACAAATTAAAATACCAAGGCTAGATTGCTTTAGTTGAATTTTCAAATTGGCTGAAATTTCAATCAATTGAATAGAAAATCAACCATATTTCTAAAATATTGAATAAAAACTTTTAAGAGGTAAATATAAATTCCAATTAGGCAAAAGACTGTTTTCTTTTTTTTCCTATACTGGGATTCTCGAGAGGGTTTTGAATGCGTATGAGAATTTTCCGAAATTTCATCCCCCGGACAAAAAATCATTAATTTCACCCTTAGAAATTAATTTTAAAAAAAATCTGTTTATAGGATTTTATATAAATTCGGGGTCTTTTCTATGAGAAATTGGGGCTTGACCCTTAAATTAGCCAAAACTACGCCTAAAAGTTTACAACTTTTACTAGTAAAGTTACGGATTTCTTTAAAGTTTTCAAAACCCCATCCTTGACCCTAATCCGAGCTAATCTAAGTCATTTTTTTGAGATCTCATTTTTTTTAGAAAAAGCTGAAGAGAGAATTTTAAAAAATGGGTAATATACGCAATTCTGAGTAAACATGTATTAAGTAGATTAAAATTTAAAATTTTATAAATTTTAGTTCCTCGATGAGGAACCATTGTGATGGGTCAAGTTTTAATTTTTGATTTTCTGGCATATAAGCACGTTTTGGGACCTCAGGAAGCTAAAAAAACCGGTTTTTAAAAAAAGTTTGTGTGCGCGCGCGCGCGCGTATGTGTGTGTGTGTGTGTGTGTGTGTAACCGGTGAAATTTCACAACCATTATGGAATTAAAACCTATAAATTTTTTTAAAAAATTTTTTCATCAAAATATCTCAAACTACTTTTTTTTTTTTTTTAATTTGGATGTAACACCTCATTTATTTCTATAAAAGTACTTATATTTGAAAGTCTTCACAAAAAAATACAAAAAATACCAATTTTTTTTTTCTTTTTGGATGTAGTACCTAATTTATTTCTATGAGACTACTATAGTTTTAGGAAGTTCGTTTATAGTATTTTTTTGGATATTTACCGTATTTTTTCAAAATTTTTTGTATAAAATTAAAAAATCAAAAAAATTAAAAAAACTGCAATATTTTTTTTTTAAGTGTAATAATAATAATAATAATAATAATAATACCTCATTTAATTCCATTAAAGTACTAATATCTGAAAATATTATAACCGGTGATATTTCACAACCATTATATGGAATTAAGACCTAATTTTTTTTTCAAAATATTTTCATTAAAAAATCTCAAACTACACTGAGAAAACTAACATATAAATATTCCTATATATTCAAGTAAAAATCACTGTATTTTCTAGTAATTGGCGACCCTGTTTAAATTTATTGTAATATTTATTGTTTAGTATACAGTAAAAATTGCTTGTATTTTAAAGAAATATAACTATAATATAAATTAATAATTACTGGATTAATTTAGAATTTTTACTATTCGAGGAATATAATTTTTATTTCAGTATTTTTTTAATGAAAATTAAAAACATATTAAAAAATAATTTTTTTTTTTGTGGTATATTTATTATTTTATATTATTTTTTTTTTATTTAATTTTTTTTTTTTTTTTTTTTAACGCGGGTCCCTTTAGTTGCCGGCTTATCACTTTGTCCACTAGACCACAGTTGCTTACGCGTGTAAGAATCGAAGTTTGAACACTATATGTTTTGGATATTACTTATTACGCCCCCTGTTTAATAAATAGATATTTTATTCTCGCTTTTTTCTTTCTTTATTTAATTCACATCTACACCTTTATTAAACTTTTTTATTTTATTTATTTTTTCTATTTTTATTAATATTTGTTTATTTTGTATGATTAGTTTTGTTTTAAAATACCGAAGTACGGATAAATGTGTCTGCACGTATGCTAAAATTTATTAAAAAAGGGGGGGGGGGGTAACAAGAAGAGAGAAAAATTACTTTATCTATGTATTAAAAATTCCTATACGCGTACTGGAATTTTTATAAACATAATTTTTACTATATTTTATAGTAAAAACAACGGCGCGCGCAGTAATATTTCTTATATATTATATTATTTTTTCCCTGAATTGGCAGGTAGGTCGCGCGTTACTATAAAATATAGTAAAAAATACTGTTCTTGTTTTCTCAGTGTACTTTTTTTTTTTTAATTTGGAGGTAATAACTCATTTATTTCCATGAAAGTTCGTTTATATTTGAGAGTATGATTTTTACTCGATATCTCACATCTGATAATTAATTTTTTGAAAATTTTTTTCCCAAAATTTTCGTCACAAAAAAATACAAAAAACACCAAAGTTTTTTTCTCTTTGGACGTAATACCTAATTTATTTCTATGAGAGTACTAGTTTTAGAAAGTTTGTTTACAATAATTTTTTGGATCTGATACCGAATTTTTCCAAATTTTTTCCCTCAAAGACTACTGCGGAATAAGTTATGGTTTCCGGCCCCAGGATATTTTTCGCATTTTTTTGGATCAATTTGATGATTTATGATAAAAAATAAGATTCCGAGGGTGGTTGGGGGTTGAAACGTGTTTTTCACTAAAAATTAATATCTCCGGGCCGAATCATCCGATTGAGGCGGGATTAGTATCAAAATTTTTGTTTTGAAAATTACACCGAAAAAATTTTTTATTTTTGAACTCATTTTGAGGTTCAAAATTTCGAAAAACGTCATTTTTGGCTTTTTTGACGATCTAAAAATTGAGATATCTCAGGATAGAGGAAAAACTCCTTTTTTCACGCTCAAGGGAACTTTTTCTAAGACTACTTTTCAAAATTCCGTCGGAAAAATGGCAGCTTTGACGGTGCGTTACTCGCAATTGACGATTATGTAAAAGAAATCGTGTTTTATTTTTTGCATATTTTATCATACCAGCTAATATTTGATTTTAAATCTAAAACTAGCTTTTGTATGGTAGATACATTTTTTTCTCAGAAATTCGATGAAATGATGAAATCATTTGATTCTGCTAGAAAAATCCCAAGATTTACCTTTGGAAATTGAAAATTTGTATTTTTTGGTCTTAAATATACTCTTTTTAGTAAATTGTGAATGTAAGACAAGTAAAAAAACTTAAATCCATCATTTAGAATATTTTTAATTTATAAAAAAAATAATTCAGAAATCGGTTTTTTTTTGAAATATCGAAAAAACGTGATTTTGAGTCTTCCAACTAAAAAAAAGAAATATAGGTCGAGCAAAAAATATTTTCTGTTTCTCACTTGTTCATCACTTTATAAGGTCTAAGGAATCCAAATGAATGCAACAGGAAGTTGTGCCTTCAATTTCGCTTGCTTTAAAAAGTTGATCATCCTAAGCCTAATCATTCTACGGAATTTCCATATAGTAGTTAAAAATGAGATTTCACGTTTAAAAAATTATTTAATTCAATATATTGATTAATTAAATTTATCGTTATTTATGAACTAATTTAATACATTTTTTAAGAATAAATCACTTTCTTCAAAATAATTATTTATAATAAAAGTGGTAGTATTTTCATTATTATTAATAAGGAAAATAGATATTATATATTGCGAAAAATTAAAAGAGATTTTATGAAATAAATGAAGTCCTTTGGTAGGGTATAGGTGAAATATCGTTTTTTTATAAAAAAATTATAAGAAAAGAAAAATTTTGAAAACCCACTTTGACTCATTTATCAAACAGGTACAAAAACTAGTAATAAAAGAAAACAAATTAACAATAGGATTCTTGCATATGGTATAAAAAATCGAAAGATCTCCATCCACGCCTAATGCTAAAATTTCTTGAAATTACGATATTTATTTAAAAACACTTAAATTTGAATATTATGCACAACAAATATTTATTTGTAATGATTTTTTATTTTTTATTTTTTTTTATGCCCAGAAACTACAAAAAAATTATATTTTTTATTAAAATAAATTTTATTTGTGGTTAATTACTATTTTTTTTGAAGCGTGGATTGAGTCAAATTAAACCTTTTTGGCTAAATCAACGCATACAGAGATACGAAATTATTACTCAAAAATTTTTGAATATTGTCCATAAAATTTTTAATGCATATATAAATTCTTTTCAGAAATTATAAATTAATATTTAAAAAATACATACGGTTTACATAATACTATGATATCCTATTTGTACTTCCGTGAGAAACAGATTTGATGTATTTATTTTCAAACATCTTCAAATAATAAATTTGATTTAAATATTAAAAGAAAAAAATCATTCGTGTTATGTAACGCTATAATTAATAGCGTATGGGCCATTGCGTCGCATGATAGTAAACAAGAAATAAATTATACTGTTAATTAAAATAATATATTCAATTTAATTAAGTATGCAAAATTTCACACGATACCTCATTTTCAAAAATTTACAATAAATTCTTTATATTAAAAAAAAAATTTTCCTTTAGAATTTTAGTTTTATTCAGCTTTCTCCATGTTTTTCCAAAAACTGACAGCCGTAATGACTCTCAGTAAGAAGTTTCAGCTATTTCCTATGATTGAAAATAGTATTTGAGCTCTGTTCAGAGTGTAAAAAAATTAAAATACAAAATTTACTTATATTTTCTTTAAAAATTGGAAAATATTTTTAATTAAAAAAACAGCTGCTATTTCAAAAATTTTTAATCTAGAACCATAAAAATTGGTAAGGTGTCATATTTTAACATACTAAATCCAGCCGAATTTGATTTTTCAAAATTGCTGACATTCATTTTCCTATTAGGTCATTTACACTAAGAATTACTTGAATAGCTTCTTATAAAAAGTCTAATTTCGTAGAATTGACTATATATATATCAATAGAAAAGTTTTAAAGGCATTAAAAAATAATATTTTATGATAAATTTTACATATGAAATCGGTTCTGCTTAAATTTGCATATAAATATAGCTTTTTTCGCTAAATTTGCATTTTCAAAATCGGAAAATTTCACTAATTATCGTTATAACTTTTCCGTATGTGAAAATACCCATACCCATATTAATATCAGGTGAAAGTATATGGAATACTCAGTCTCCACTCCCAGTTTGAAGTTATTTGAAGTGACGGGTTTTGAGTTATGAGCTACAGCCGGTACGGCTCACATGTTCCAATTTTCCGGGTTTCCACGTGAAAATTTAAAAAAACGGTTTAGGAATTCAGATAGCCAGGGAAATTTCCGATCGAAACCGTTTTTCTAATAATATTTTTAACATTTCTTCATGCTTTTATATAATGAAGCAAAAGTTGGTGGCTGAGAGCTTTAAAATCGGTCCCAATTTTCAAAAATTCACAGAGGCGGCTAGAAACTATTTTACGATGTAAAATTTGGGGAGTGAGGACATATTATATATATAATCACTTGTGCAAAGTTACAGCCCAATCGGAAGACCCCATCTGGAGGTCAACGTACGTTTCACATGGAATCAGCCATATGTCATGAAAAAATTAACATGAAATTATATAAATTTTTTTTTTTTATTTTAAATAAATTAAAATAAATTAATTAGTAATTAATTTTTATGTAAATAAAAGTTAATTTAACCTTTTTCAAAAATAAAAAGTGCAATAATAAAAATTCGCGCACTACTTCGGGATTTGAACCCGGATCACTTGAACCAGAAGCTCCTCTCATAATTAACTCTAAAATTCTACTCTCTAAAGTTTAGCCCCAATATCCTAACTTTACACATTACCCAGTAAACCCTATATTTTGTTGATTGCTCTAAAATCTTTTTTAAAATACAAAAAACTAGAAATATAATACAAAAATTAAAAAAAAAAAACAATTTTTTTATCAATTATATATATTTTTTTTTAAAGAAAATATAAATATTTCGTAATATTAATTTAACAATTATTGACGTTATTAGTATATTCATAAGAAATTACGCTAAAGGTCCGGATTCAAATTCAAAGCTGTACGCATTTTATTTTATTCCACTTTTTATTTTGATACTTAATATACTTTTGTACTTTTAAATGAAAATCAAAAAACAACATGCATGGAAAAATATACGAAAACGTAAAAAAATTAAAAATAAATAGGTATTTCTATTTTAATAAATAAATATTTTTAATTTTTATTTTTAATTTATTGGTATACAACTTTAAAGTAAAATATAATTTTTTTTTTTAATTAACAAAACTGTTTTTTTCAAAAAAAAATTTTAAATATTACAATAATTATCGTAACATTAATTGGTAACATTATTGTTTTCAATTTTTTTTAATAAAGCAAGTTACAATTTACCAATACTACAAAGCAAAAAAGTATTAATTGTAATTAAAAAAAAATTCTATTAAATATATTGTAAGTTTTTCTGAAAAATTTGTACATATTCGATAAAAATCGTAAATTTACGAAATTTAGTATATTATCGGAAAATTCGAGAATTCTCGATTTTTTTTTGTTAATTTACGAAACAAGTTGTAAATTCACAATTATTTTTCGTAAATTTACAACTATTTTTTGTAAATTTTCGGAAAAAAATTGTTAATTATAAATTTTTCATTACAAATTTTTTTAAATATCAGCTTCTGAGCATATAAAGTTCCTTTTTTCACTTTATTTGCAAATTCATTTTTCGTCAATTTACCTAAAGGTCAATTTACTTTATTCACTGCAATAACAGAAATTTTAAAGAGAATCGCACGTCAGCCCCTCGGCTGTGCTTTCGTGCTGTAAACAAATTGTATCAATTTGTATATCTTTGCTTACTTTAATTATTTTTTGAATTTATATAAGCGATCTTTTTAAAAATTTGGCAATTTGTCGAAAATGAATAAAACTTTTTTAATTTGCAGAATGCCTGTTGAAAAAGAGATGACGATTTGCGCGTCCTGTCCGGGAGAACTTCCATTGCACGGCGCACATACTTGCAAAGTATGCAAGTTATCCGTTCACGGTATAGAAACATGCTCTAGACCTATTTTTTATGAAGGACACGGAAAACCCGTGATTTGTATCCAGTGTTTTAACAAGGGTAAGTTTTTAAAGTTATTTCAAAATTGTTAACTCCTTTTTTTATCTTGTTAATAAAATTTATTCTTAATGAAATCCTTTGCTATTCATACACACACAAAAAAGCTAGAGAGTTTCAGCCTAGTATATTTCAATCCAAACACATATATCGTAGATGTCCTCGTTTAAAGGATATTTTAGCACGGAAGATATAAAAAATGTTTAGTAAAAATATAATCTAACAAGGAATATTGACATAAATTTCTTAGAGTTTTCTGTAATGCACTTCTTATGTAATATTTTTTTTCAGTAATATATTTAAATAACAATAATTTACAAACTAATAAGCATAAATTTTGTTTAGTAATTCTTTAAAACAATAAAAATAAACTAATTCCGATTGATTACTACAACTTATTAATAAAGTAGACATAAATTTGCGCGCACGCAACTATTTTATTTGTTTAATTTGTGAATCATATATTTAACGGGCTCCTGAAGCTCGAAAATTGTGCGTTTTGTTCATGAAGTAAAGAGGCATACAGCCCATGGTAAAAATAAATTAGAGATATAACATACAAGAGGGCACCTCCTTCACCGAGCCTACTTTCAGCCATTTTGGATTGTGTATATGAGTTGAAATTTTGTATGTATGGGATGTTTGTAGTAGTATATGTTTGTATTCTATACATAAGCGCGCTATAACTTTTATTGGTTCTGAAGCCAATATGACTGAATTGGACATTATGCGCAATGCCATACCTCCCCTCTTTATACTATGATACAGCCCTATCATTTTTGGGTTAGAACCATTCAGCTCCGTAGGTATACCGACCAGTTCAGGACTGAAACCCCCCGGCTTTTTTTTGTGTGTACAGTGCAAATTATCTACATGCTTTTTCAATATTCGAATACAAAATCATTTTTTTAATAATTTTTAAGTGTGGTTTAAAAATCATAAAATCGAAAATGAACGTTGAGGTATCCGCGCCAGGTTTTTACTAGTACCCGCGGACTATTGGGTCTTAAGAAGATTAATTTAAAAAAATTATTTTTTCATTTTTAATGACGTGATATATTTTAAGAGTATTCCCTAAATATTCACGTATCTACAAAATAAATAATAAAATTTTATTAATTAGTTATGCCCCCCTCTGATGTCACCCTAAAATATACGGATCTAAAACCGTGAGTCACCTTAAGGGTGATTCTACAGACCTCCGTAAACGCAAACCGTAGCCGCAACGCAATGCGTACTACATGATTATGTGTATATGCGCATGCGTGTTGTGTTGTGCGCATTGCGTTGCGGCTGCGGTTTGCGTTTACGGAGGTCTGTAGAATCATCCTAATACCCGCGAAATGAATAAAAATTAAACTAACAAATTAAATTAACCAATGATCAGAAAATTTGCGGTTATCACAATGTATATTATTATTTTTGGATCTTTTTGCTTTTTTTTTTTTTTAAATTGCATTCAAATTTTGTTGAAAAACTTTTCCTGATAGTCCCAAAAGTCCTGATATCTCGCAAAATATAAAATATTCGGGCTTTTTTTGGTGCAGTTTTTTAAATTGCTTTAAAATTTAAAAAAATTTTTTTTTAATTTTTCTAAGTCCCGGAATACTACGGGTACCAGTAGAAACCCGGCGGTCGGGGGGAGGGTTGATAAACATTGCATTAAAATGAAAAAAAAAAACATTTTCAAAAAACAAAACAAACAATCAAACAAAATCTCGAAGGTATAATAAAATGTATATCATTTTTGGGTTTTTTGTGCTTTTTTGTTAAAAATTTAAAAAATATTTTTAAGTCCGGTTATTCTGCGAGTACAAGTAGAAACCTGGGCGGGTACCATGACGTTCATCATCGAAATGCATGCGTTCTTTATGAAGATCTGGGATCTAAATTGTTTTCGGACATGGTTATAAATAAAAGGAATTTTAAATAAAAGAAAATCAAAATTTAAAATTTGAGTTTCGTTTTGTAAATATTTTAACTCTTTTACTGTCTATTATCCTAAAACGTTATTGTGTTTTACTAAGTTAACGTTCCATTTCCCGTTTTTATCTCTTTTGCTCTCTCATTTAATTTTAACTATTAGTGAAGTGTGTATCTTTTCGCAGTTAAAATAATAAAATTGTTGCTACAAATGTATTTGGGTATTTTTAAATGTAACGTATATGAAAGTCGGGTTTCAAAATCGGTGTCAAAGTATTTTTTTTGAACGAAAAAAAGTCAGAGAAATTTACTAATTTGTTTGGATGTATAAATCAGGTGTAGTTAGGAAGGAATTTTGAATATGAAAGTATAAAAGGCCCTGTACTATCTGTGATATCTAAGATAGCTAATATCTAAGGCACCCTGTGATATCTAAGATAAATAAAATGCATAAAAATGATGGTTGATAACAAATTTAAAGACAAAATTTCTTTTTGTACAAAATATTTTTTAAAAAATCCATTAAAAAAAAAACTTTTGAATTTTAAAGGCCTTGTTTTCGTTAATTAAAATTATACGAAAGAGACTATGTATTAAATTATTTTTCATTTATTTATTTACTTAAAAACTAAGCGGCCAATATATTTATTTTTAAAAATATACGGGTATAATTAAATTATTTTAACTTTTTTTACTCGAAAATTCAGCCCCTTTTTTCATATTACATGAATTATTTTTAAATTACTTATTAAAAATAAGTAATTACATTACTTATTTTTCAGTAATCCTTTTACGCACGCTACTTTATTCATTACTCGATTCATTACCATAATTTTTATTCTATGCGGTTTTTCCACAGTAATCTATTACTTTCTGGTAGGGCATTTTATTCTTACCTACTTTTTTTGTTTATAATATTTATTTTTAAAGCTTTTTTTATAACTTCAATTTTTAATATTTATTTATTCACTTTAGCCCTGGAAAGTATACATTAAATGCACCTATCTTACGCTGGAAGAAGTAAAATTATTAAAGTACTTTCATGCGTATGTATAATTTTCTCTATTTATACAAAATCTATGTATAAATATTGCTTACTGCAACTACAAAGTAATATCTATATTATCTACTCTCTCCAATAAGCAATAGTTATATTCATATTTGACGTATACTAATTTTTCCAATCACTGCTTTTGCGTTCAATATATAACCGTTAGATGTCAGTTGCTTATTAACTCTTAGTTAGCTGATGCATTATAAGAGTCTAGCCTCCATGATAAGTTCTTTAAAAATATTAATTCTTCCAGCATGCAGATATTTACTATATTTTCCAAGGCTAAAAGTGGATAAAAAAACATTAATACACACGAGACAGAATGCACCTCATCATCCGACACTTATGCATATAGTTAACAACTGAATCTGAAATTCAGTCTCTTGTGTATCAATATATCATATTCATCCACAAGCTTAGTGTGATTAAAAAAAAATATGTACTAAATATAAATCAGAAAAGTTCTAAATAACATTTAAAACTGTTAATATAAAAGTATTGCTTCGATTTTTTTTTATATTATTTAAATAATTAAATTATTATTTATTTTTTTAATCCTGAGGAGAGCGTTGCTTATGCGTAGCCAACTTATATAAATAAATAGCGAGAAATATCCAACTTAAGAAGGTAAAATTACTTTTTTTTCCAAATTTTCTCAAAAATCTTTCATTATTTACAATAACATATTAACCCGGAACAAGTTTATAAGCAGAGGGGTACTTCAAACAGGGGGGAGGCTACAAATGTGTTATAAATAGGAGGATGGGTCAAATGTGCAATTTTTGAGAGGGGGGAGGTTTAGTAATCTGAAAGAACATGAACAAATATTGGACATATTTTTTTATTTTTTGAAATTACGAAAATTAAAAAAGTTGAAGAGGTTTCAAAAATCAGAAGTTTGTCAGCGGTATGACCTCACAATGTATTTGTATAAGCTAACTGAGACGTCATCACTTTTTTAATTTTCATTTTTTGAAAAACAAAAAAATACGCGTCTGATATTTTTCGATCTACTTTCAAATTATGTGAAAAAATCATTCCCATTGCGACCCATGCAAGCCCCCTGTTATAAGGTATCTTAAAATGGAGGAAATATTTATATAATAATTGTAAAATATATAAATGCACCTATTTTATATTTTTGCTTGCAATATTGTGAATGAATGCGAACTTTTTGCACTGCTTTGTACTGTTCATTTTAAACAATTATATTTACAACTTATTTCTAAGTCTAATTACCTGCTTAAGAGCAACTCGACATACTGTTTATTTTATTTTATGCATGACTTTAAGATAAGTTTAATTAATCTGTTAATAAGTTAAAAATTATTTTTTAACTTATTTATTAAAGGAAGCCATTTAACATAATAATAATTTCATTAGATTAAAAATCTAAGGGTCAATACGAATGCATCTAACTAGGGTGTGAGGAAATCAACCATAATTTTGACGTTTCCAGGAAAACTTATAAATTTTACAAGAAATTGTATATTATATAGAAGAACGCAATTTAAAAAAACCAAAGAAACTAAAGGTGAGACACTTTTAATCTCGAAATGTTGTTTTCTTGGTTTGAAATATTACAAAGAATCAAAATTTAACCCGTTCACTGTACCATTTTATGTAAACTTTAAGAAACTGCATAAAACCATTTTTCGACAGCTTATAGGCAAAATAATAACTATATATTATGCTTGTCAAGTAAACATTCTTTAATAGTTAGCAAAATTTTTAAAACATTTTATTAGAAATACAATTAGTAATATGTATGGAAAACAAAAACATTCATTCTAAATCTCGCTTATTATTTCAATAATGCTGATTGATTTATTTATGCATGTAAAGAAAACATATTTGTGCACTAATGGTTTTAATAATATTTTTATGTTTTTTTTTAGTAAACGGGTAAAAATCTTTGTAATTCATTTAAGGATAATTATCTTGATACGGAGACATTTGTCTTTGTTACAAAAATTACTTTTCTTATGAGATTTTTAAAATGATTTAAGCCTATCTCCTAAATTTCACAACGATTTACCACGTATTTTCAAAAAGAAAGCTTAAATAATAATAATTTATACTTCTTAATACTATTCACTTTTTCCACTGACTAATTACAAGTTAACGACAGGAGACGATTCCGAGACTTGAAAGAATTGTCTCGTTTTGGTATAAAAAAATTAAAAATTTTATTGTCTTGTTTTGAGGTTTTTTACCAGTCAATCCCGTATTTTTTTCTAAAATCTAGAAAATTAATATTTTAATGGGCGCAAAAGTTTTAAAATATAAATTTCAGATGATATTTTTTCTGAGTTATTTGGGACTTAAATTTTCTATCTAGCTCTAGTGCAGAATGTTAAACATAGAAATTTGTTTTAAAATATTTCTGAAGTATTTGTTAAATACTTTATGTACAAATTCGTTACTTAAACGTAAACTTATTTTAACTCTTTTACATTAATAAATTCGCTGTGTTACAGCAGAGTAATTACAAGTTGTTACTATTTACATATTTATTTAAAAAAAGGATTATTTTAATGTTTAATAGTAACTTTATCATTATAATATCTTTTTTATTTTGAAAATGAGAAATTTTTTAAAATTGATTGACTTGCACTTTTATAAAAATATCATTAATTAACCTGAAATTACTCTTAGAAATCGTATATAATTAAATTCCGTAAATATTTTTGATAATTCGTGAGAAATAGAACATTGGCGCATTGCGCCCATGACGCGACGCAGCGAATGTGTTAAAAAATTTTTCGCACTAAAACGTAAAAGAATTGCAACTAATATTTTATCTACATAAAAACATATTAAAAAATCCTATGCACTGAAAAAAGATTACTGGAAAAATTAGAAAAATTTATATTTTTAGTTGTATACAGTTTTAAATACAGTATTCATCAATTTATTTAATTAATTTGAATATTTTTTAATAATTTAAATACAAATGTTTGTATGATTCTGTGCGGGTAAATTCAAAATAAAAAAATAAAAAAAAATAATTTTATATTTTTAATTGATCCCGCTATATTTAATAAAATAAAATATAATAAATTTGGTACGTTCGAATTATTAGGTGAAATTATTATTGTAGGATATTTTATTAACAGGAATTAAAACAAAATACTTTAATTAACATTAAATAAACAGATCTTATTTTATTTTATATCCAAAACTTTTTTCTTTCTTTAAAAAAAATTAATTTAGCTAGCTAAGTCAAACCTTTATGGAATTACCCATATATAAAACTATATAATAATCTGTAAATAATAAAAAACACAAATCTTACATTAATTATTAATCATTATTCTTAATTCTCTCTTTTTTACTATCTTTTAGCTTTATTTCAATCTTTTAATTTATGTTGGAATTTTTCAAACAAGGAATCTAATTTTTTGTTACTAAATAGACAAATCTTTTATCTTGACTTTACAAAGAAAATTAAAACTAATTATTATTATTATATTTATATAGCATCTCTTTCTATTGAACCGATAACAAAAATCTTACACCTTTTGGTATGGCAATACTATATGGACAAGCTTGTCAACAGATTTACACACAATCATTCCCACACACTCACTTGAAACATATATATATATATATATTATCCAAAAGAATAAAATTTTTTTACAATTAACACTTATTACAGCTGAACTTCTCCTGTAGCGAGTCAACCCAATCAGTTCATTAGCTTTTGGTTTATGGTTATATGATATCTTTTTCTTAAAATACACAACCTCCTAATGGGCAACACCCTGGATTGAGCTTTGTAGTGGTTCAATACTTAACTTAAGGCTGGATGTTAATCATTCAGATCTATGCGATGAATCTCCTGCAATGTATTGAGGGACTTCGATATAGACTGGCCAGTCCTTATGCTTTTCGCTGTTAATAAAGTTATCGAGTCCCTTTTGACAATTAATAGGATGATCTGCAGATGTTAGCCTTTGATGAGTCCAGCCATTTGTTAGGTTGTTGTCCACTTCATCACCCCGCATATACCGCTATGAACCAAATCAATTATAAATACTTGTCTTATTTTTTACTAATTTATACATATAAAAATATCTTTCTTTTGTTTAATAATACATTCTAGTCAATAACATTTAAAATTTTTTCTTTTAATATAACTTATCTAATTTTCTGGAGCACATGCTCCTTTTTGATTGATTTTTATTATTTAATATTTTCACTTACCCCTTTTCGGGCGCGTTCTTTCTTATCTTTTAATTGATTTTTGTACAATGGATTGGAGATGGAATAATAATTAATGGATGATTAATTCAAAAAAACTTATTCTTATAATTAAACAACTAAATCCAATTATTATAAAACAATTCTTTTCAATCCATGCTCTCCGTTATCTAACCTTACGTGAGAGTAAAAACTCCTTTTTTCGAAAACTCGAAAGTTAAATGACTTAGCAAAAAATCGGCATTACCGACAAAATTTATAAAGGGCGCGATTATTCAAAAAATGGAATTATGATCCTTACATGTTTTACTTTATTCTTTTGAAAACGAGATTTTCCAAGAATTTCTAAGAAACAGTCTCCTATCGGTTTCGTCTACCTTTAAACTTGGCTCGAGCGTTAGTCTTAAGAAATTTATTTTTTATTTTCTGCATTTTTTATAAAATGCGTGGAGAATCGTTTTAAATTTTTATTGAAAAGCTTAAAATCATTTAAAATTCACATTTACGAAACTGATTGTTTCCGATCATTTTTACTTTCTCTACTTAAAAAAGATGTACACCTTGACCATATCGGGATTGTCCCGAGCAAAATTGATAGCCATTAAATCTTAATAAAATATTTTGCTTATCACAAATCGTGTAAGCTATATTTCGGACATAGATTATCTGTTTCTTTGTAACAATTATTTAGCATTCACCCACCATTTAATTAATTCAGATTTTTAAAAATATTATTTAAATACATTTTTTCAATAGCAAGATGTCCCGGAAACCATTTCACTTGCTTAGTAGATCTCATCAATACCGTTTAGTAAATGAAGAATATGAAGAAGAGTTGCAGCAAATTAATCAAGAAGATGAAGGCATGGAATTAGAAGAAGAACGCATTAATATAGAAGAAGATGCAAGAAACAGAAATATTCCATGTGAAGAAGATCCAGGACTTGCACACAGCATAAATATGGGGGATGATGAAGATGATTCAGTTTCCACCTTAAATGCATTGCTCAACTCATTTTTTTTAGGTGAAGATGATGATGAAGATGAAGATGATACTGCTGAATATTGGTTTTCTGAAAGTGATAGTGATGCCAGTAATTTTTCAGATTGTGATAGTGAAGTGGATGAACATTTTGATAAAGTAGGAAAAGAAACAGAAATTACTACAGAAAAATGTAAAGTATCTGCAAACTGCCCTCTAAAATCAAAGCTTCAAACAGCGACATTTGTGGGAAAGTTAACATGTGAAGATACCCATGAATTTATGACTATCATGCGTGAAATAGGACATTAGGAACTTCCAGTTGATAGGCGTTCTTTATTGGATACGCCTAAGGTAACAACTATAACCCCATGTGAAAAGGGTGAATATTTTCATTATGGGATAAAGGAAGGCCTTATATATGTCTTAAAACGGTATAAGCTGAAAAGAAACTTGAAACTAGACATTGGTATAGACGGGTTGCCTCTAAGTAGCAGTAGCAACCAAAAGTTATGGCCAATTCTGGGTAAAATTAAAGGAGCAGATGAAATACCACCGTTTCTTATTGGAGCATACTATGGATACCAGGAACCCGAGAATGCTTCCCCCTTTTTGGATGAATTTGTGGACGAATACGTTGAGCTAAATAAAAACAAGTTTTCTCATGAAGGAGTTACATATAATATAAAAATAAATAATATCATATGTGATATGCCAGCAAGATGCAAGTGTACTTGCAGCAAATATTACACAGGATACTTTGGATGCAGGCATTGCAAAATTGAAGGTGTGCGATATATGAAAAAAACGATTTTTTTGGAGGAAAATTGTGAATTAAGAACAGACGAAAATTTTCGCAATAGGGAGGAAAAAGAACATCATGATGGCACTTCTCCTTTTGAAAAAACAGAAGTCGATATGATAAAGTCTTTCCCGATTGATTACATGCATTGCGTTTTTTTGGGGTGTATGAGGCGTTTATTAACAATATGGTTTAGAGGTAATCCTAAAAAAAAAATTAAACCGTTAATTCGATCGTTAAAAGTAATGGAAACTGTATCAAATTTGTTTCTTAGCTTTGGAAAATTTATGCCAAAGGAGTTTAATAGGAAACCGCAACCGCTCACTGAGATAGGAAGGTGGAAGGCGACGGTATTGCGATATTTCTTATTGTATGTGGGTCCAGTGATCATGAAAAAATATCTACCTGAGCGCCATTACGAGCACTTTATGAAATTAAGTTGCGCTATTCGATTACTTTGCGATCCAGTTTTTTGCAAAGAAAAAAACGACTTGGCTAATAAATTATTAAGAGATTTCGTCAAAGAATTTGCTGAAATTTATGGACCAGAGTATATTACTATAAACATTCACCTATTAATACATCTTGCTCAAGAGGTAATAAATAACGATGGACCGCTTGATTCATTTAGCGCTTTTCCCTTTGAAAATTATATGCAATTCCTAAAAAATATTCTTCGAAAACGAAACAAACCTCTTCAACAATTGCACCGAAGACTGAAAGAAGGACGTTGGCCAAAAAAGCAACCAAAAGTTAAAGCAGCTACTTTAAAAAATCCTTTAAAAATAAAATTACCATCAAAATGCCAACAAGCTCATCGAAGATTAGTCCTACCTACTATAGAGTTTAGTATAGATTTTCCAAATAATTGTTGCATTTTAAAAAATAACGTATATGTTATTATTTCCGGAATAGGTGTATTAAATGGAAATAATGTTATAATTGGTAGACGATTTCAAAGTGCAATAAATTTAGACCATTACCCAATTGAATCTACAGAAATAAGTACTTGCATCGTACAAAATTTATCTGAAAGACAAGAAGTGTTTAATATAACTGAAATCATATCAAAAGCTTGTATTTTTTTGCATGAAAATGTTTTTTATGCAACAAAACTCTTACATTTTTAATAGGCAAATGTGAAATTAAATGCATAATTTATTTTTAAGAATAGGTATAATATTAGTTTAATTTAACTTTAATTTCAACAATGCGTAAAATTATAAAAAAATTAAAAAAATATTTTAAAAAATATTTCTCAAGTTCAAATTCATATGATTTATATTAAAATAAATAAAAAAAGAATAATTTTTGTTGCTTAACAATATAAAAAATATAAAAAAAATAAAAAAAAAACTGATCCCAGGAGTTTACAATGAAAAAAAATGTTATATGAAGAATTTTTTTAAATAATTTATTTCCTGTCGATTATTGAACTAAAAGAAACCCCAGTTTTTTTAGTTTTTTATTATTAATACTTATCTAATGTTAAAAATAGTATTTGAAATGCATAAATTGGTTTTTCACCGTCAATATTTATACTTATTTTAAGTATTAAAAACGTTTTTGTGTCTAAAAACGCTTAAAATTAAATTCTACGCAATTTTAAAGTCATTAATTTCTTAACTGTATCTAAAACCACCCCCTTGACCCTAATCACTGTTTTTGAAAAAACTCTTAATTAGCCCGTCACATTAGCTTTAACGTCATACCAAAATTTTTTTTATAATAATATTTTATATTAACCTGTCAACCATTGCTGTTTTGGGAAATAAAGACTCTTGAATTAAAAAATTTAAACTACGTATTATATTATAAATTGAAGTATTATATTATATGTTACAATTTACAGTTTTTTTAATATATTTTGTTACTAACAAGCTTTTAGAACACTTTAGTGTTAAGAAGTTCTTAGCAAGGTTTCTAAAAGCTGTCTGCAAAGTTTTTCAAACCTTTTTCTGATTTTTACTGATTTTCATTATAAAATTGGAACACTACATTAACCTGTATGTAAAAATTTTTTGCTTAGAAAATAGTTTTATGACCTGAAGTATATTCAGGTCCTATCATATTCACCTTAATGTATATGTATTAAGTACGAATAAAAGGTGAATTATAAGGTTGAAAATTTAGTGTTAATTCTAGATAAGTAAGATTAGAATTTTTTCATTTTAAGATTAGATTGTGTATGTTTAAGTATTGTCTTCTGTAAAATATTGTCCATAATTATGGAGACTTGTTTAATAAAAATGAAACGTTTAAACAAATTGTTATGAAATTATTGTACATAAAAATAAAACATCGTAACTTAAAAAAAAATGTAATTATGAAATATATATTATAGCTTATGAAATGAACGAGCAAAATTATAAAATTATATATTTTTTGAAGTAGCTAAAGACATCAAAATATTGTATTTCAACTATTTCATTAAAGGATTCAGCAAAATATATTCAGTAATTTGAAAGGTAAAATCAAAATTAAAAAAATTTAAAAAAAAAAGTGTTTTAAATAGACTCTTCATGCAACAAATATGGTACGCAGTATAGGCACAGAGTCCTATTTTGTTGTCACTTTTTTGTGCTGATGATTTCATGAAATTTTCCAAACATTATTTATGTTTTATGGTCGTTCTGAATACAAATATAAAATTCGTTTCAACTGAAAATGATGCAGCTGCTCATAATAGGAATTTATAGGTTATGTCATATGGTAATTATAATTATATACTGATAAAATGTGCATATAATAAATTGTTCAAAAATAAAATACAAATGTCTCGAGGCGTTTAAAAAGTTTGAGGTGTTCACACACATAAAAAAGTCAAACATTAACGATAGAAGTCGTTTTCACGTTAAAGGGTTAAGTCGTGAGGTCCTATTAAAAACTCCCTATGTTGGTTTTTTTTCTAAGGAAGGCACCGAGATAATATACGTTGTGTACATAGTAAGATGTCGGGGCTTCGTTTGTGGAAAAAGATACATAGTGAGTTTTCAATAGGACCCCTCAAAGTGTAAATAGTTTGCACAAAATTAATTATTATATAACGTTAGTTAACTCAAATAATAAAAGATGATTTCGTTAATAAAGTTAGTATTCGGCCTTTTAGATAGTTCTGATCAATAATATGCATAGTTGGTTCGATAAAGCAGTCAAATCATGTTTCTTTTTTTGTTCTTTTTCTTAATTTTTAAGAGCAAAGTTCAAATATAGGTTTTTTGGGTCACCGATCACGAATTTTATGGTTTAAAGGAGTATTTGACGTCCGGGTAGAAATGAGCAAAAACGTTTTTTTTATGCAAACAATCGATAATTCGTTATAAATGATATAATGAAAAATATTTTGTATTAATTCAAGTATTTAGTCTTAAGAAAGGCAGAGTACTTTAATCTAATGACGTAATAAAAAATATATTAATTTATAGGTTCTTACTGCGTCGTTGAGTTTCAAGATAACGAAGGAGTAGATTACAAGGACATAGTGTCCACTGCTTGGCTTGATGTTGCCAATGAAAGGTTAATACGGCCCAAGCGAATGAAAAATGATATTTTAAAAATAGATATCGAGAAAGTGGAGGTTTATTATTATACTAAAATAGACAAAATACATGGACCATACCGTAAGTATAACTCATTCCGTTAGCTTACTAATACAGTAAGCTTATGCCAAATTATATTTTTTTAAAGTTTAAATTGTATCGTTTATGATTTTATAAGAGAATTATATTTTGTCAATATTACATAATTTACATAAGATCATAAACGTATTACTCTAATTTCAGCTTATTTGAATAAATGGTATTTAATCTTTTATTATTTAATCTCTCAAGTTGGGATAAAGAAATTAGATATATAGTCTGCAAGTAAAAATATTTTATTAAACATACATATTTTTCTGCTTGTAGAGGAATATATATTACATTTCTTAATTATAAAAAAATTTTGATATGCTTTAAGGTGGATTTAGTGCTGGTTAAAGAATTTTTAAGGCGCCATCCGAGGGCCCTTTTAAAAAAGCTTTCAAATTTTATCTACTTTTATGACTAAATACCTTTTTAGTTTGCATAAATTCCTAATTCTTGTTACTTAATAATTGTTTAATTAAAATTTAGAAAAATTTGCCGCTCTTTCTTATATCACCTTCTTAATAAGTTTCGATATTCGTAGAAAATGTTTAAAGTATCAAAATAAATTCCTATTAGTGACGCGTATTCTCAAAAAAAAAAGGTAAATTAATGATTTCTCTTTAATTCAGTTTAAAAATTACGTATTTTTTGTGCTCATTAGATTTCTTTTTTAATTTTCTTTAATACTCGTGTATCTTAGCTAATATTATTGGAATTTTAGAAGTGATAGAGCTACCTTAACAAAGAAAAAATGTTCATTAAAAATTATGCAGCAAAGGGAAGCGTGAAAGTTATTCCATATAAAAGCTTCGACAGATGCAGTAGGTTTTATCGGTACGTTCCTGTCTTTTAGCCAATAAGAGCCGTCGGTACGCGTAAATCGAGTTCTCAGTCAATCAGGAAGTTTTGTTCCTATTTGGCCGAGAACTCGATTTACACGTACCGACGGCTGTCATTGGTTAAAAGCCATGAACGTATTGATAAAACCTACTTCATCTGTCGAAACCTTAAGAAGTTGCCATAACAAATCCTCCGTTGTAGCCCCCCTTTTTGGTACTATTTTTTAAACATTACCCTAATTATTGAGCTCTAGGTGCAAATCTGCCCAATTGAGACCCAAATAACATTTTGGCCATTAAAATTTGTTTTTTTCATGATTTTGTGTTAATCCATTATCAAAACCAATTAGAAGAGTATCGAGATGTTACCCAATATTAAAATTTCTTGCCTAACTTAAAAGTTAATATTAGGTTTTTAAATTTTCCACGCTGGAGGCAGATTAGGAAAATAATACGCATTTTAGTGTCTCCATAAAAAATCGTTTGTCATAAATTTTCAGATTTGTATTTGGTCACGAATATCTAATTTTTGCTATTATTTTTAATTTATAAACTTAGGGCAAGGTGCTACATTGAAAAAAATTTGTTGGTCAAAATTTGTTTATTTCTTTTATAATAGTAAAATTGAAAATAACACGCTTTGCTTCAAATTTCCATAATTTTTTTTCTCACTTTTTTCTGCAAACTTTAGTTATTAGTCATACCATTAGCTCTTTCCGATTAAAATAAGTCAACTTCAAACTAAAGTTTTATACATTAATATAAAATAAATTGAAAAAAAAAATTTTTTTTAAATACTTTTTGTGTTTTTATTCACTTACAAAAAAAAACCCTTAATCTCTTACCGTTTTCCTTTAAATAAATTTTAAATTTTCAATCAAATACCGACAACTAGCACCCTGCCTTAAGAGGATACTGTGGGTACAAATAGAAACACATATCTCACCAACTGTAAAAATTATATGTTTAGCATAATATTTCTCTTTAAAATTTAATTATTATTTTAATTTAGGTACCATAAAAAGAGCTAGAGAAGTTTATCAGAAATTATCCAGTGGAGAAACAACCATTCATTCAGAAAGTGAAAATGATAATGAACCAGCAAAAGAAAAAAATAAAAGTAGGAAACGTAAAATCAAGCCAACCAAAAAAGTTGATTTTTTCTATGGTAAATCGGCTACTGGAAAAAAAGTCAAAGGTACGATTAAAGTTAATATTTAAAAATGAAAATGAGATTTAATTATTGGATTACATTCAATTTTTAATTATGCAGTAGAAAAGTTAAACTATGGTCAATTGTTAATTTCAGTATTCGAATTAAATTTGGGTAGAATTTGTAGCATTTATTTTTTTCTTATTTTCGAAGTAACAAGGGAAGTCAAAAGTCTGAATTTAATTTAAAATATAAAATTCAATTTTTATTACACTCTTTGTAAAGCCATATTCCGAAAAAGATGAGTCAAAGAAACGGTTACAAATTTCTGTTAGCTAAAAGATTTTAATATATATATTAGGCCTAAAAAACGTATTTTTATCCAAATTATAAACGTTAACATCAATTTAAAAATTTTTAATTTTGAGAAAATAATGGGGATTTGGTTTATTGTCGAAAATAGTAAAAGAATTAGTGATAAAAAATTGCGGTACAAAATGATGAGGGTTACAAAAAAAAAAAAGATCAACCGAAAGAGGTCAAAAAACAAAGCTACAGCGTTATTTAGAATATTGCATATAAACCACTAACATGGGATCTTCAGTTTCTAAGCCCAAAAGGCCCATTGAAATAAATAGAGGACGGTCGGTTTTTAAATTAGCGAGGAAGAAAATCAATAAATAAATATAAAATAGTTGGAAAATAGTATTTTATTTTTCACAATGTTTGATGTTGCAACTCACATTAGTGTATTAGAAAATTTAATATTATAAGCATAAAAATCATTTATAAAATGTTTATCAGTAATTTTTTTTTTTAGTGTCACTGAAAACTATGCAGATTTCAGAGCAACTTGATTCTTCGGAAAAGGAAGACAATTCTGATACTAGTGAAGATGTTGAGATAGAAAAAATTTCAAAAAAGAATGGTGCCAGCATGGAGCGCTCAGAAGGTAAGAGCATAAATTTGTAGTATATTATATTAGGTTTGAATATTATTTAATTGTTAATTTTCTACAGCTATAACTTATGACTCAGACCATACAAATTTGGAGACTGTAAAAACTCTTGAAAAAGGAAAAGAAATAGAAATGGTGATGAATAGTAAGCATATTAAATTTTTTTATTTTAGAGTTTTTTTATATTTAGCATGTTTCATGTCTGTCTGATAATAATGGGTTAAGGCGGGTAATATAATTAATCATACGATTGGATTTTTCTCCCGATAATGCAATCGTTTTTTTAATTTGTGGACCAAAAATATCGATTCAGTGCCCTAAAATATCCTCCAGTAGTATTAACTTTAATTGTAAAATAATATTGTATAATTATTAATATTTTTTGAATCATTTTTAGTATCTCAGAAAAAGAAAGATGCCCCAGGAAATGTTCGATCTACTCCAACCATTTCAAAATCAGCAGCATCAAGTAAAAAGCAAGACAGCTCTTCCAAAATCGGTATGTTAAAACGAAAAAGCAAACGTTTTTTTAATTTGCTTACCAAAATTGTCGATTCAGTGCCCTAAAATATCCTCCAGTACTAACTTTAATTATTAAATAATAAATATAATTAAAAATATTTTTTGAATCTGTTTTAGTTTCTAAAAAAAATAAAGACGCCCCAGAAAAAGTTTCAACCTCTTCAAAAACAGCAACACCAAGTAAAAATCAAGACAGCTCAGCCAAAGTCGGTATGTTAAAATTATTTGTACTTTATTTGTATATGCATAGATATTAAATGTACATATTTTAAATTTTCAGGTCAATCATCCAAGCAAGATAAATTGAATAAAAAAATGATGTGTGAAATAATAAAATTAAAAAAACAACACAAATCTGCAGAAGCATCCACATCACGCGCTAATCCTATTCTGGAAATTCATGGACCAAACACTAATAAATTACCACCTTTACCCATACGAGATCAAGATGGTATAGAGAAGTTGGAAGAAACTTTGCAAAACAGAAGGGTCAGAGAGATCGCTAAAGCTCAAATAGTAAGAATCAAATTTTTTTTTAGTTTTGCAATTTACAATATATTGACAATTGTTTTTAAAATTTTTTAAGACTGAGCTGATGCTGCATTATGGAGGTGAGACAAGAAAAGATATGATTGCTAATATCTTCGATGCATTATATACAAAAAGATGCTTGTATCGTATTTACAGTTGGTCAGGTGGTTCCAGGACTCCAGGCATAAAAAGAAAATTGCCATTTAGGAAATTATTTGCTGTTAATCACGTTTATAGTAAGAAAATAAAATATTTTTATATTTTTTAAATATTTTTTCAATTATTAAAATGCACGATTATTTTGTAGCAACTGCAGCATCAGTAAAGTTCAATGGTGGTTTTGTTTCTGTGGATTCCTGCAAAAAACTAGCAATGGACTACATGCAACGAGTGTGCGATCGTCCTGACGAAATTTTCTCTGATGAAGAGGAAGTCGATTCCTCAAGTGAAGATGACGACGAAGATGACAGTTAATCATAAAATTTAAATAAAAATGCATATTTAGATAGCTTAATTAGTAGATTTAAAAAAAAATTTTTTTAATATTTGTTCTTATAAAAATTTTAAAATCATTTTTTATTTTGTCTTTCATTCATATTTTAATTATTTTTAAAGAATTCGATTATATTTTTAAGACTGTTAAAAAAGATAGAATTCAATTTTCTTTTAGTTCCATAATTTATTCCATAATTTTTCTTTTTTAGATAGCATGATTAGTAGTTAAAAAACAAATTTTGTATCATTTGTTCTTAGGGAAAGTTTAGATCATTAATTAGATGCTCTTCTTATACTTCCCGATCAGAATCAATCTCGGCATGAGGCGCGTCGTTACCGAGGCACTTGCTAGTTCTAGGCATAATCTAGGTAGACCTAGCAAGTGCCTCACTAATGCCACGCCACATGCCGAGGTTGATTCTGATCGGGTTCTTACTTCTCATGCTGCTTAGCGGAAAATTCAAACTAATTTTATTAAATTCTCTTATTTTTTTATTTTACATACAGAATAATATTGATTTTTTTAAATTAAGTTAATAATCAATCAAATAAATCATGCAAATTTATTTTTATATAATTTTGTACGTAATTATTAGTATAATAAAAAGCAGTAGAAAGTTAGATTATGTTATTCAGCAATCATAGATTTAATTGTAATGTTTAATAAAAAAGATGTTTTTATTGTTATTCAAGTTTACTCTTTAAAAATTAAATTATTTAACGAAGAAATTTAATTCTAAATGTAGAATTCATATAAAAAAAGAAAAAAATTGAATTTTTTACGCTAAGAAGTAAAAAGGATAAGAAGCGCATCTAAATAAACGCACCCTTATAATCATTTTAAAATCATTTTTTATATTGTCTAGAATTTGATTATATTTTTAAGATTGTTTAAAGAGATATAATTCAATTTTCTTTTAATTATAGAATGATTATAAATACTAATCATATTTTTTTGTATAAGAATAATATTCTTTTAATTTATCTTTTTTTCTTTAATAAAATTAGTTTTAAAAAAATATCAATTGAAGTTTTTATTTATCACAAAATGTAATGATTATTCCTTTTTTATTCATATTTATATTAAATCATTAAGTTTTACATTAAATTTAAAGTTTTCTGAATAATTAAATTGTCTCTTAGAATTCGCTCCGAGTCCGATCTGAATACGAATATTTGTCTCATTTCGTATTCTATTCGGATTCTTCTCGTATCCGACACGAGTTCGGTCGGATTCGTCTCGGATTCAATCGGACTCGACTCGGATTCGTGCCGAATTATTTGTGCTTATTGGGCTATAAATGTAAAGCCGAACTGAATTATATTTTTGAAACCCTTAGTTAAAAGCTAAAAACTTAAAAGAAAAAAATTGTTCATTTAATTATTTACTTTTTTTATTTATTGCTGACTGATTTGCATGCTAGACATATACCTAAAAAAAAAGAGATAGTTATTTCATCATTTAAAAAATAAAAATATTACTTAACTATCAAGAAATCCATTACTGGAGTAGTCTTTGTTCTTACGATCAATGTTCAAAAGGAATTAGCTATTATACGATATGAGTCTTGTTAACCTTATAGATATTGATTACTTGTTTTCTGCAATTAATGAGTTTTTAAACTTTTTAAACATTCATCATAAGAATAAACCATTATCAATGGAATAAACACTGCTCCAGCAATGGATTTTCATGATACTTAGGTTATATTTTTGAATCCTTTATAGTTGAATTTCTTTTTATTTATACGATAACGATACCAGTGCAGAAGTAAATATAATAATTTTTATATCCATAACATATCCATAACATATCCATAACAATACTCCATTAACCTTTTAATAATAAAAATATTATTCCATAACATTTATTTATGTATACGTTTAATATATTAACAATTAATTAATTATTAATTAATAAACAAAAAAAAATAATTTAATTATTATACATTCGTTTATTATTTTTAAATTATATTTAAGAATATTATTTATTTTAATATTTAAAAAATAATAAAAATATAAATAACACTCGCACTTTGATTTTATTTTATAATTTAATAATAATAATAATAATAACACTGGCACTTTGACTTATTCTTTCGATATATATTCGAGAGAATTCCGACTATTCGAGACAATTCCGACTTTCGAGTATTTTCGCTCGAAATCCGACTTTCGAGTATTTTTGCTCGAATTGCGATTATCAAAGAGAGAGAAAGAGTATTTTCCTGTATATTAGTCTGTTTCTAAGACTTAACTTAGAAACGGCGCTATAAATGGCGCAGTAATTAGAGGAACTCGATAAGAAATCATCAGATTTCGAAAGACTGTGAAATCTGTTAATCAGCAATTACCGCTTTCGCCGATTCTAAGAATTGGTCGAGTTCCCACCAAGTTTTCGGGCGTTGGCCCACGTAAGAGATAGGCAAAACGTTATACCCCCATACAGAGTTTAGTAGGAGAAATTGTCAATTTGGCAAAATAGCTCGTCACTATATATACGCGCAAATTTTGAAGGATCAACTTCCTGAATTCTTCCCATAAGACTAATGTAATATTTACTTATCTTTGGACCTTTATATCTCAAAATTATGCACGACTATCGACTATAAGGCCCATACCATTCGATTCCTGAGACTTTCCTCTAATAACCAGTATATGTCTTATTTGGGGTATTTATTATCCAGAGCGTCCTTAATCGGCTTGCAGAGAAATGCTAATAATAATTAACGCTTAAATCACTCTTAGTTTTATGCACGCTTGTATGAACGGTTGCATCAATCCAGGCAAAATAATCAAAAATTTAAGTAAACAAAAATTACATTTTTTTATTAAAAAAGACGTAATCGATTAATTAATTAAAATCCATATTTATTTTTAAATTGATATACCACCTGTATCAGTTGATTATCAGCGGGCATGGGCGTGGCTCAGAAAACCATAGAACGCAACAAGTGCATCTCCTTCTCCTTTGTACAAAGGTAATAATAAAAAAAATTAACAAGAGTTAATTGCTCATTTAGGACAATAAAATTTATCCCTTTGCTTAAAACAATACGTGCTACAGAAAACTCTTGATGACTTTCAAGTTGAACTTGTATAATTGATAAAGAATTATTAAGCGTCATATAATGTTAATTAAATTCCTCGTTAATCAAAAACTCTCTTACTTGGCAAATAAATAATTAATCGTTCAATAAATTCTTTAATTAAAAAGAAAAAGGGGGAGAAATAATTTTAAAAATAAATTATTGTCAATTCACGATATAATTTATAATTTAATATTATAAAAAAAGCCTTGAATCGTTACAGCGAGTATTTTCTGAATTATCATTGTTATTTTATGAAAAATAAAAAATCAAATATAAAATATATATTCCTTATTATAGATAATAATAACAGTTCGTAACAAGGAGTTTTCTGCTTTAAAACTAGTGCACACATGCAAAAATCATCATTTTTTAAGTAAACGATAATAACAACAATTTTTTACATCGTAATACTAAATGAAGGGAGAAGGAGAAGAAGAAGCATATAAAGGAATTTGTTGGATTAAAAAAAAGAAATCTCTTGATTTATTTTTCAGTCTACTATACAGTTTGAGACGTGGCGAGACTGTAGAGTTAGTTGTTTCTTGTAGCTCGTTAAGAGAAGACATGTGGAAGAGTGCTGTCGCCTTGGTTTTGTTTATGGTGCTGATATCTTGGTACCTGAGGTATAATAATTAATCCTTTAGTTAAATCAGAATCTCTTAATTTAACGATCCACCTTCGATCCATAGATATGAAGAGGCCCCTGAAATACCAAAATTACCAAACACCTACTGGGGACCTGGTTAATCAAAACCCGATCCAAAAGAAATAAAACCATTCAAAATTGACATACCAAAAGACGTAATAAGCGACTTGAACGATAGATTGGATATTGCAAGGCCATTGGTGCCACCTTTGGTATAAAATTTTTTTGTTATTTGGAAAATAGATTTAGTTTATTTTTGTAAAAGCACCTAGTGCTTTAGATTTAAGGAGTAGAGAGAAGGTTAGATAATGTAAAATTGGAAAATTTTACTTTCTATTAATTAAAAATCACCTAGTGCTTTAGTTTTAAGGAGCGGAGAGAAAGTTAGGTAACTTAAAATTAGAATAATTTTACTTTTATTTGTAAAAACACCTAGTGTTTTAGATTTAAGAAGCGGAGAGAGCGCTAAGTATGTAAAATTAGGGAAATTTTACTTTTGTATTTAGAATTAAGAAAGATCTTTTACAAGAAACCCTAGATTCGAGCCATTTTTATGAAAAGATCTTAAAATAAGATTTGAGACAAAATTAATTTTTGTAAAGCTCATGCGGTCGGTTATACTGGTACGTTTAGAATTTTTCTTTTGTATTTTGTAATATTCAGTTTAATCCTTCAGAATCGGCATAGTATACGTAGTGACCAACAAAAGATAAATTATAAACAAAATTTGTTTCACAAATTTTTCTGTTATGGTGGGAAGTGTAACGTAAGGTCATATTGACCTAAATAAAGGGCGCAATATTTAATGTCAAAAATATTCAAGTATGAATCATTAGAGGAACTCGATAAGAAATCATCAGATTTCGAAAGACTGTGTAATCTGTTAATTAGCAATTACCGCTTTCGCCGATTCTAAGAATTGGTCGAGTTCCCACCAAGTTTTCGGGCGTTGGCCCACGTAAGAGATAGGCAAAACGTTATACCCCCATACAGAGTTTAGTAGGAGAAATTGTCAATTTGGCAAAATAGCTCGTCACTATATATATGCGCAAATTTTGAAGGATCGTCCTTCTTCTTACTTTCGGCTTGAATACGCGTGGAGCGTTGGGTATTCAAGATGTAGTCTACACGGCTCTCTTTACTTTGGGCTTTCAAGCGTACAAGTAGTTTAGTTTCAAGTGCCAGAATCATCAACCACAGATCCTTTGCAGAAGCATTTTTGAGAATTTGGAAAAGTCGCTCTCAGTATAAGTATATTGTAAGAAACCATTTGTAATACATATTAACATGTAAATCGCTATTTAATAACTGTTTAACCATTTGTAATTTACTTTAATTATATATTAATAAATTAAGTTGTTATTTGATTACTTTATTCTCCATTTGATTGAACTTACCACCTTTCCCGCCGTTAGTGTCACAAGACGCAAGGCTAAAAGGTTTACGTTAAATTCGCATTTCGTGTTACGTCAGTCAATTTTAATTCAGTTTTGCAAATAAATAAGTAGAGTCTAGTTAGTCTTAATTCAAATCATATACATATAAATTATTTAAACAACCTTAGACGTAACAGTATTATAGGAAAATGTTATTACATTGAAATATCATTTTCGTCGTCTGAATCTTGGGTTTCGAAATTTTCTTCTTCGCTAGACCAGGCTGATGCATCTTAAACATAATTATTAGAATCCCGACAGTGTCTTACTCTATCGTCCATAAACCGGTAATATGATAAATTCCAGATGGTGGCAGCAATATGGGCACAGCATCCAACGACTCTAGCACCAGCTTTACATAAACAGTACCAAGCATTAATTGCAGTATTGTTTTTTCCGTATTCAATCCATAATTTATATTTTTGTGAAGTTACTTAACGTGTCTGAATTTTTATACAAATAAGATTGCTTTCTTCTCTATATAACTGCATATTCCATAGCCCTTCATCATGTAAGTGTTTCTCTGTATATGGAATTGCTTGTTTTAACTGAAATAAAAAACATTTTAAAATATAATATAATATAGCAACAGATAATATAATTCTATTATTTGATATCCTCCAAAGGTTAGCTCTCTTAATTCTTACAAAGTAAGTCTTGGAAAATCTGGTAGAGATTCGTCAGTGATATCTTCATAGCACTTAGTTCTGGTTTGTAGGCGTAGAATTTCAACACGTTCCTTAAGTTTGTTTTATTGCATGCATAATTCTTTCATTCTTTCCGCCTCTCCTGCATCATCTGACTTATCAAACACCTTTGGTGGTCGAAAAGCATTGCATAATGCGGAAACTATGCGGACGTAATCTCCTATAAAAGGAATTTGGGAATTGGGGAAGACATAGTTTAGCGCTTTCCACTGCTTAATCAATCCATTTACCGCTCCTATAACCCACCTAAACAAAAATAATTTGTTTATAAATAATTTAATAAACGTTTTTTAGATTTAGTTAAACTTGTATTTTTATAAGCTAACATGATTAAAAAACTCACCTTACTGATGTGACTAATCGAGATTCGTCGGCTTCTTCAACTGTATGTTGGGCACAATTTTTTGCTGAAAAATTCGGAATTTTAGTGTCTAATCCACAAGCGTTAAAGAAATCAAGACAATCCCTGAAACCTCTATCAACAACAATTATATCTCCCTCCGTCAATAAATCTTTAATATCCTTTGTGTTTTTTTTCTATAAAATATTGCAATTTAATAGTAATATCTATTCTGGATAGAAAAAAAAAATAGAGATAAGAATATTTAAAATAATTTACGATCATGTTTTGCATAATTATTTAATCCGTTTGCAAAATAAGGTCCAAATACATCTATTATGTCACCAGTAGTAGTAACTAAAATCATCGGCTTTATTAGGGATCGATTTTTATGCAAAGAAAATGTCATTCTTTGGAAATTATAATTACTACTTTTTTGCAGGTATATATAAGTTGCATCAGATATCACTATCATTTCATCAGTAGTATCAAATAGTTTTTGAGCAAAAAATCGAGTATGGTTCAAAACGTACTGCTCTCTTGAAAATAATTCTTATTATATAATTTTTTCTTAGGCTTTAATATATTTTTGAAATCCTTAGAATATTTGCAAACTCTTTAAATTGTGAAGCCAAAATAAAGTACCTAAATAAAGCGAAAAAAATTCTGATAATAATAATTCTCTTGATTTTTTTATTGCTTTACTAATTGAGGATTTTTCCAATGCAAATAAAGTGGATAAGATTGCATTTGATAAATTGAAACACACCCAACGAGCATGGAACATGTTCACTCAGAACAGTAAAAAATCCAAAAACCGAAATTACGATAAACCTGAAATATATACTATGCTAAGTCTATAAACTTAAAGTATTCTAGGGTTGTTACTTGTTGAGGATTGTTGTCTCCCATTTCAAGTTATTCTAAGTCCCTAAATTGAAAATATTCTAAGTCCATTTCACCCCCCCCCCTAAAAATGACACTTTCTCACCCCCCCCCCCTAAAAGCGTCAATATTTCACTCCCCCCCCTAAAAACGTCACTTTTTCACCCCCCCCCCTAAAAGCGTCAATTTTTGACCCCCCCCTGCCGAGCCAAACTTTTTCAAATACTCCATCCAATGAACATGTTACATGTTAAAATTGACTAAGCCGCGACTATTACCATGATTTTCTGGTAGTTTTTACCCAATAAAATGCAAAAAAAATGTTAAAACGGAATCAGCAATAAATGCCAAAGATTTTGCCACTCATATATCAAAAACAGTGTTTTTCGTATCTGAGCTACCCCAAATTTTCAAAATAACTTTTTAGGTAAATAAAATTTTAAAATCTAGATAAAAAAATCTGATTGCCAGGAAGGAACCTTTCCAGAAGAAAAAAAACATTTTTTTTTTACGATGAAACTTAGCCAAGTTATCGTCAATTTAAGATTTTCTGCAATCAGATTGTCATAAAAAAAAATTGAGAAAGCCTGTTTCTGAACATAAAATATGCATTATTGCTAGATTTATTATGGTAAAATACTAATTTTTTTTTTTAATCGTTAACATTTTCTCTGAGTATTCATTTTCATCAAGAAAAAAATCATTTTTCAATTTTTAGGTCAAAAACCAATGAAAATCTGTGTTAAATAAATTTTGCTACTTACAGTATTCAAAGGCTTCTTCTGACCTACAAATTAAAATTTTGTCAATATTTTTATCAAAAATGTTTTTTTTCTTAAAGAAATGAATTGCCAGGGAAAAATTAAACTACTTAAAAAAAAAATTATTATTTTACGATGAAAATAAAGCGAGTAATGCACGTTTAAAATTCAGAAACAGGCTTTTTTCAATATAGAAATATCGTTTATAGTCAATTTTTGGATCTGATACGTAATTTTTTGAAAATTTTTTCTCTCTTTTTTTTACGACGTAGTACTTAATTTTTTCCTATGAAAGTACGAGTATCTAGAAATATCGTTTGTAAAGGATTTCTGTAAAACTTTTTTGATAATTTTTTTTATGGTGTAGTACCATTTTTTTACGGTGTAGTACTTAATTTCTTTCTATGGAATTAAGTATTAATATCTAGTATTACCGTTTTATTCGTTGCCTTCAATCTGATACTTAATTTTTCGAAAATTTTTGTCTCATAAATTTTTCTTTTAAAAAATACAAAAATCACTAATTTTTTTTTTCTTTTTGGATGTAGTATAATTTTTTTCTATGAAAGTATTAACTTGATATTTCCAATTAGATAATTAATTAATAACTTCGCCAGCTATACCAAAAACTGTCTAACAGACATAATAAGCATAAAAGAAAATTATGTACTGGTGTAAAAAAATTTACCTTTTTATTAGGTGAAAAACCTAATTTTTTCCATGAGGTGTTAAACTGAAAATAGCAAGGAAAAGATAATTTTTAGTTTTTCTTATGACATTATTTCTTGTTAGGTAAAATAGACCATTAAGAAAATTTTGTTACTGCTAATATCTCAAAATTTTGCATGATTACCGACTTAAAGACCCAAACCATTAGATATCTGAGACTTTCTTCTAAAAATCTGTAAATGTAAAAGAAAAAGAATTTAATTTTTTTTTAAGTATTAATTTAAATTTAAAATATAGATAAACTTGCAATTAATATTTTAAAAAACTCTTTATCAGCCCTAAAAATTAGGTTTATACGCTTACCAATTTTTTTTTGGTTCGGATAAGTCAAACTGGAGATACCCTGCACATCGTTTTTTCTTGTTTTTTCTCCTTATTAAAAAAATTCCTTTTTGATTCAAAGTAGCTTTTTCACAGAACTAAAATTTTCTACACCAGTACATAATCTTCTTTTATGCTTATTATGTCTGTTAGACAGTTTTTGGAATAGCTGGCGTAGTTATTAATTAATTATCTAATTGAAAATATCGTGAATTAATTTTATGATAGATTATATAATTAGTGATTTTTTATGTATTATTACTTCATTTTGCTCAAAAGCTGAGGAATGACTAATTAAATTAAAATTGAATCTAAAATTTCAAGTTTACCAAAACACAAACTCTTATTTATGTATATCGAAAAGTTTTTAGCTTAGCCATCTTGTTCAATCAATGCTCCATCTGTAAATTCGCTTTTATGAAAAACTCTGACAATAAATATAAAAAAAAGTACCTAATTACCTTTTAGCAATATTACATGCGTATTCTCATTACTAACAAAATTGTATGTATTTTAATTTCCATTTGCATATATAGTGGATTATTATCAATGAAATTTAAAAATATATTCCTTTTTTTCTTTTTATAATTTTAAACTTCTATATAAACTATAACGTCTTTACTTAAATTTAACTCATTAACGCCGCGACGCGGAGAGTTTTGGAAATGGTAAAAAATAACAATTTCCCTTGGTACATGTGTAACAATCAGGTTTTAAGCTGATTAGTACTATTATTTAAATTGATTTTGTATATCATCAGTATGGCTGTGTGTGTTAGTGCATGTGCCATAGACGCTGATGTAAACACGTCCTTATTTTTCTTATATACATTCCAAATGGCGTTTTTAGCACTTGTGAGGACAACTCACAATGCTTCAGCCATCTGTTCTGTATATAGGAAATGAAGCTATATATATTTTTATTATAAGAGTTGAATGTTATAACTCAGAGCGTTATTAGGTCCAAGCTCAATATGAAAGTTAATAATATTTTTAAGGCTCGACAGTAATTTTTAAAACAATTATATAGTTTTTGACCTTTTTTCGAGTAAATATCAAATAAATTTATAAATTTTATCACCCCCTACTTTTATATGCGGATGCTAATTGTCATCTCTTTTTTTATTGAAGCATACAAAGTGGTGATTTTATAAAAATTTTTAAACTTATTTAAAAATTTTTTTTAAATTTACGCGGTTTTTAATGTCGGTACAGAAGGTACCTAGCGTTTCGATCAACACTAACACATAGATCTCATCAGTATGGCTGTGTGTATTAGTGCATGTGCCATAGACGCTGATGTAAACACGTCCTTATTTTTCTTATATAGATTCCAAATGGCGTTTTTAGCACTTGTGAGGACAACTCACAATGCTTCAGCCATCTGTTCTGTATATAGGAAATGAAGCTATATATATTTTTATTATAAGAGTTGAATGTTATAACTCAGAGCGTTATTAGGTCCAAGCTCAATATGAAAGTTAATAATATTTTTAATACTCGACAGTAATTTTTAAAACAATTATATAGTTTTTGACCTTTTTTCGAGTAAATATCAAATAAATTTATAAATTTTATCACCCCCTACTTTTATATGCGGATGCTAATTGTCATCTCTTTTTTTATTGAAGCATACAAAGTGGTGATTTTAGAAAAATTTTTAAACATTCACTAACATTTTTGCACATGCACTAACACACACAGCCATACTGATGAGATCTATGTGTTAGTGTTGATCGAAACGCTAGGTACCTTCTGTACCGACATTAAAAACCGCGTAAATTTAAAAAAATTTTTAAATAAGTTTAAAAATTTTTCTAAAATCACCACTTGATATTTACTCGAAAAAAGGTCAAAAACTATATAATTGTTTTAAAAATTACTGTCGAGTATTAAAAATATTATTAACTTTCATATTGAGCTTGGACCTAATAACGCTCTGAGTTATAACATTCAACTCTTATAATAAAAATATATATAGCTTCATTTCCTATATACAGAACAGATGGCTGAAGCATTGTGAGTTGTCCTCACAAGTGCTAAAAACGCCATTTGGAATCTATATAAGAAAAATAAGGACGTGTTTACATCAGCGTCTATGGCACATGCACTAATACACACAGCCATACTGATGAGATCTATGTGTTAGTGTTGATCGAAACGCTAGGTACCTTCTGTACCGACATTAAAAACCGCGTAAATTTAAAAAAAATTTTTAAATAAGTTTAAAAATTTTTATAAAATCACCACTTTGTATGCTTCAATAAAAAAAGAGATGACAATTAGCATCCGCATATAAAAGTAGGGGGTGATAAAATTTATGAATTTATTTGATATTTACTCGAAAAAAGGTCAAAAACTATATAATTATTTTACTTGTGTAACAATTTAATGCTTAAAACTATTTCCTCACTTAACTTAATTAAACTCTAGATTTACAACATTACTTAAAGTGTCTCTAATCATGTCCATTTAAAATATGTTAAATATATACATAATATTTTATACTTTTAAATCACACACACACAAAAATTATTTACAAAAATAATTTTTTTTTTCACTGCACTAACACTATATACAATAAACACTACACCAGCCAATTGTTCGAACAATATCCCAAACTTGTTGCCTCATCATTATTTGCTTATTTTCTTGGCTATCCAGAGTCGTAATTACCACAATTCTGTCTGAATCTCTCCCACCCATTACTTACGGCAATAGATACTGATTTAAACTTTCGCAGAAAAATGTGTTGAGACTCTATGTTAGGATTCCAGGCTTTCGTTATTCAATCCTTTTGATAGAATCTGATCGTCTTCTTCATAGTAAGGTATTGTTGTTTTTGAAGAAAATATATACTATGTGATATTTCTTTCTCCTCGGTGTCGATGTCTAAGTGTTTAGAGCTCCTTTCAAGATCATTGTTTTCTAATGGCTTAGTAAGATGTTACGAGTTTGGTTAAATCTACGAAAATATCTTAGCTTATTTTAACTAAGTTATTACATCTTATGGTCTAATATCATTGAAAATTGAATCAATAATAATTATTTTTGTACTTTTGTTTCAAAGCCTACTTTATTTGGTTCTTGTTTATTTCCACACAAACTTGTGATAACTGGAAGGGCCCTTTCCAATTAGCACAACCTGCATGAAAGTATAAACCAGAACCTCAAACAAAATTTGCTGTAAACTTGGCTTATTTCTGGTAGCTTATTTAATTTGATTGGAATAAATTTTAATAATTATTATTATAATTTTCAATGCTTACATATTTTAAAGTAATCTATTACTTATATAGAAAAGATTTTAATTTTGCTCATGTACTATTTATAAAATGATAAAATATTTAATACAATGTTTTAAAAATAAATTAACAATGTTCAATTTTTATTTAGAGATTAAAATTTAATAACAGGAAGTAGACAAAAAAAAATTAACGACTTTTTTTTTTTAAATTAACTTTCATAATATTTTTCTATTGTTTACTTCTCTTAAGATTACTGATTTTAAGAAGATGATCTACAAAATTTCTGAACACTTGTTTTTGATGGAAAATTAGTAACTACTGAATTAAAAAATGTAGATTTTATTTGTTAATGAAATAAAGAGAAAAGGAAAACTCCATATACCATAATAATCCTGTAAAAACAGAAAAAACTTTTTTTTTTTCTTCTAAAAATTCTTTTACCACTTATTAATTTTTATCTTGAGTTATTTGTTTTAAATTTGACTTGTGAAAACTATTCATAAATAAGGATTGGATGTGAAAAGTTCAGATAGCAAGATTGGGAATTGGAAAGTTTGATTTTTAGTCTTCATTTTATCCTTTGACATTTTTAATAAGTCGTTATCGATATTCAAATAACGAAAATATGCGAATGGTTGAACTTGTGAATATTTGGATTTTCTGTAATCTGAGTATACTTAATTTGTTTTCTTCTATTTGGTTTTTTTTTTTTTTTTTTTTTGTTATTGTAATTATTTTTTTGATGTATACAAAATTTCTTTTGTCCGCATTTACATAGCTCTTTGCTCAATACCATTAATTTATCATAAAGATATAATTTTCTTCAAATCATTCTTCAATACTATTCTGTTATTTATTTTTATATTTATTGATTCTATTTTCTGAACTTTGAATAACTGAAGTAAAAGAAATGATTCTACATCTTAAAATTTCTTAGTCTCATTTTGAAGAATTTAGAACTTCATTTAGATGTCTAAATAAGGTTGCTGTTTTTTAGATTCATATAGCTTCATTCTTTAAATTTGATTTTTCATATTCTTACTCGTACTAGTGATTTTACCACAAAAATTTTTTTATTATTATTATTATTTTTTTTTTATTATAAAGGAAAAGGAGTACATAAGAAAAATAATTTTCACAAGTCACAAACATAAGTACAGGCATCCCTCGTTATCCGCGGGGGATACGTTCCTGAAAAGTACCGCGGATAACAAAACCGCGGATAATAAGACCTTACTCTTATGGGAAAATAGGGGTTACGTTCGTAGAAGTTCAAATGATATAAAAATTAATTTTTTTTTTTATAAAAATGATTTTAAGACTAAAAAATACAAAATTTCAATGAAATTAAGTTCAGGATTAATTTTTCTGTTAAAAAAAGTCGTTCATCCGCGACTGTTTTGCTCGTCTTAAAACATCCTTATATAACTCTTCATAAATTTCTACTGCGTTTTCACAACTATGTTTATAATTCAAACTCCTTGTCATTATCGGATCATAATTCATTGCCAAATCAATGGCAGTTAATAAGGAATTTATGATTTGTAAAATGGTTTTTCGTTGAGAGAAATATTTGGTTCGGTTACTGGCACTTTTTTCACCATTATCAATCAAATCTAAAATTTTGAGTTTATCCGCGATATTCATGACGCTCCTTGCGCGAGATAGCGTTTTCCTTGATTGAGGAGCCATTATAATTACGAAATACAATTTTATTTTATAAAATTGAAAATAAAAATGAAAAAAAAATATATGTAGGTTAGGAAAAAATGATAAATATTCTCGAAAATCTGAACATTGTCACACTGAAACAAAATACTTCTTGACGTTTTTTTTTAAATTAAAACCGCGGATAACAAGAATTTTCCCGCGGAAAACAAGGGATTGGATATTTTGGTCCTACCGCGGATACGGTAAATCGCGGATAATAAAACCGCGGATAACGAGGGATCCCTGTATTTATATTATTATAAACAAACTTTTTTTTTTTAAATTTTGTTTTACTTTTTTTTTATTTATGTATTTATGAAGTCAAGAATTCCAGAAAAAGAAAAAACTTAAGCTTTCTTATATTATATATGGGCCTTTTCATAAGTAGTCTTATTTAGCGTGTTTTTTTTTTTTTTTTTTTGTACATGTAATTCATTAACTCATCATGACCTAAACTCTTTTATTTGTTCTTAATGTTATTTAGATACTATGTATAAGCTTAATTTATTTTATTTATTTTATATAAACAGTTTATGAATACTTTATGCTAAATGGATTTTAGTTATGAAGCAAAATTAAAATCATGAGTTTTCGTTTTATTTCTGTTAACTTTTATATTTTTAGATTACAGCAAATTTACACAGAAATTTTCATTTGTTGCAATATAAAAACCATTAAGTTAGTAAAAAGTGAAAAATAGATATGATATTTATTCAATCATCAAATACCGGTACATAATTAAAATTTTATAAAGTATGGGTCTAAATGACCTTAGATTATTAAAAATTTAGAAAAATATATAATTATTAGTTCAATTTTGATATTTTCCAGTTTTGACCTGTAAGAAAAATAGTATTAGTGATTTTTTTTTTTTTTTTATGAATAGAGTTTGAAAGTTTGTAAAGTGCATGCTATCTAAGGATGAAAGTATTAATAAGCGTTTATCATAAATTGTTAGTACCTTTCCCAAAGTATTTAAAATTGTTGTTATGAATGGTCTAGCGTAAATCCCGAAAAGAAATTTATTTTTATTTATTTATTTTTATTTATTTTTTTTTTAGCAAGGATGTTTTATCCAGAAAATTTTTGCAATATCACTCGCATAAAATCCCTCCCCACTTGGATTTTTTATAAGCACAGATTGTAGGGGCGCCACTGCGTCTTCTCAAAGCTAGGGTGTTTGGTGACGCATCGTTTCTCCTATCAAAATTTCGAGAAAGAGTGGCAACCTTTATTATAATATTATTTTTGTCGTGCTTAGAAAATTTTTAACCTTTATCCAGTTTGTGTTGACACCCTTAAATTGAGTTTGTTTGTTATACTTTTAATTAACAATTTATTATTTACGATTAACTTATATATCTTAACTTATTATATCTTATAACTTATTATATCTTTGATTAATTTAATTCTAAATTTTAAAAATTAAAAACGGGAAAAATTACAAAAATAACTAAAAAAAACCTGGTAAGTGCGTCGCGGGACGCCCTAAAGAAGTGAAAACTGTTATTAAGTCCGAGAATTGTTATTACTATTTTATTATTAAACGTGTTTTTTTGCGCAGCATTTCAATTAAAACGAACCACATTTTTTTTTGTCTTTATCTATGTTTATACATGCTAAAAATTGTTTATATTTTTTATTATAATATTGAAAGTAAAAGACAGAAGGCTATAAAAAAATATTTTAAAAATAATTTTCAAGTTTTATTAGAATGGAAAAAAAAATAAGAAAGTAAGAATAAATACAGTAGTATAAAAATAGTTTTATTGAAATAAAAATACATATATAGATTTATAATAATAAATTAAAAATTTAAGTTATGGGAATATTAATTTTGGATCCTATTTTATTCAAAAGTTTCAACTGATAATGCGTTGGTATTAGATTTTGGAACGACAGAAATAATTGGCTTATGATAACTAAAATATGTAGCAAACACTTGAGAAGCCATGTCATTAAGATTTCTAGAAAAAACTGCATCAATGGTTGTACCATATCTTGTTGTCCCAACGTTTGGATTATTATTCATACACATACCAAGCTCAGTTTGAAAATAATGTATTATCTGTTTCCCTCTATCAGAATTGAATTCAGTGTTGAAATCTCCGGCTATAATCATAGGCCTTTGATAAAAATCAACGTCTAACTCTTGAGATCCTTTGATTGTATAAGCCCAAAGAATTCTTTTAAGAAATATTAATATGTCTTTAATTCGCTGATTCGGAGAAATATATACAGCGACTATAATAATAATTTGTCCGTTACTCATTTTTCAATCTGCAGCGCAGATATTACCAATTGATGATCTTGCAGCATTAATAAAATCCGTTTCGGAAACAGAAATATTCATATGAGGTGTGATAATATTTGATGAATCGTTTTCATTTTGAAAAATGGCCACGCCAGCTGATCTTGATTCAGGTCTTTTAAATTGTACAATGCAATGAAACCCAGGAATGCGAACATCTTTATTGCCATTGTCAATCCAAGTTTCCGAAATTATTAAAACATTAATGTTTTTAAGATAGTTACTTGTGTTATCTAGTGCATGCTTCATAAGACTTTGACTATTGTGCGTTAAGAGAGATAATTGTGAATTATTACTTAAATTTAATATAATTCTGTTCATAGTTAGTAATCTTCGAGTGGCAAGCCTGCTTAATTCAGCTCTAATAGGTTCTGTACTTGGACAAATAACTTGATTATGTAAAAACTTTTTCGATTCTTCAGTAGGTACTACCATAAAAAGGCCTGAAGGGTTTGTGACTCTAGATAAGGCAACATAAAGTAACGATTGAGGGTGATCTTTTTCATAATGATAAACAATTGAATCAAAGGTAGCCCCTTGTGACTTGTGTATTGTCATCGCGCTGGCAGCAACGATTGGGAAATGATTTCTTTTTGCTGTTACTGGTGAATTTTTTGACCCTAGTTGAATAGTAGAATTTCTGCGTATTATTGGCGTTGCTTGTCTGTCAATTCCATGTTCACTCATATGTGAAGAAACTTTTCGCCTAGCTTTGAGACCTGTCAGAATTAGTACCTTCAATGATGTCCGTACAGACAGAAACAACTTTGTTTGCTGCTTGATTTGCAACTCTAGATTGTATTCATTGACATGGGTATTCTTGTAAAAAAGTCGTACCCCTTCTGGGCACAAACTCTGAGCTTCCTCTTCTGTAAACATTCTTGTAATAAGCATAGCTCTTTCTTCTCTGGTTATAACAAGTCCGTCACCTATCTTAGTAAGCAGTGCAGAGAAAGCACGATCTTCTTGTCTCACAACTTGCGTAAATTCAAAAAAATTAAGAGAACGCCATATTTGCGGCCCGGCCATTGTTGATTTTGGTTGATTATAAATTGCCGTAGCATTTACTGCAGGAATTTGTCTTAAATCCCCAGAAAGTAAAATGTGAAGTCCACCAAACGTTTTTGTGTGATCTCCTGTAATTTGCTTCAGCCTTGCGTCAACTTTAGTTAAAAGTTCAGCACTGACCATACTGACTTCATCAATGATAATAATTTTAACGTATCTAAAGAGTGCTCTGTATTGGTGCAGAACTTCAGGTTTTAAGTTCTCTTGTAATTTCCTAAGAGTAATTTTAAAAGCTGTATGAACAGTGGTACCGTCGAGAGCTATAGCGGCTTTTCCAGTAGATGCACAAACTAAAAATGCATTTAAAATACCATCATTATCTGTAAATCTGTTAAAAATCTCCTTAACCAATGTTATTGTAAATGTTTTTCCACAGCCTGCTGGTCCTGATAAATAAATCTGCACAGGATCAGCATTTTCCTGTGGACAAAGTAAAGTAAAAATTAAATGCTTTAACAGTTCTCTTTGTTCTTTGTTAGTCATTCGCATTAAATTATAGAAATCGTCGTGATCCATTAAATTATCTCTTTTTTTGGCAATTGGTCCAAGTTTATTAATAGATGCAAGGTACATATCGTCATTAATTCTAGCGTTTGGATTATTTAAAAGCTGCTCAAATGGATCTATTTCTGGATTGTTTTGAATAAGAAAATTATTTCGATCATTTTCATCTTGCTCATTAAAATCGTCGTCAGTACGGCACAGTTCAGCGCATATTCTCATTGTCTTGTCGATATCCAAATTCGATTCAAATTCTTTTCTTCTTTCCATAATTAAATCCTCATTATCATCTTAAATTTGCAAAAATTGCATATCAGTTAATACATCACGTTCTTCATTTTTAAATGGAATATGGAGTGTGACCATTTCACGTTTGTAATCAACTAAATTTTTGCTCATGTCATAATGAAAAGATCTAATTATTTTTGGAATTTTTCTTTGCACATATTCATTTTTTTGGTTTTTATAATATTTAGAGACAAATTGAGCTAATGTAACATATTCAAGATTTTCCGGTCTTTTTTCATACTTATCAAACCAGTTTTCTTTCCAAATATCAGTTGCATCTAGTTGTAGCTTTTCTAATTCTTTTTGTGTTTTTCGTATCCTTTCGCGGTCAATAGGCCAAACGGTGGGTATATAAACAACAGCCACAGAGCTTTTAGACATGGATTCTCGTAAGAGAAACCAAGCTGCTTCTTGACTGGACATTTCTACAGTATTTAATAAATCGACACTCATTTTTCGTGTAATTTCAACAATATCGAGCTCTGGATTTTCATCCATAATTTCTAAAATTCTACGCTGTAAATTACTAATACCCCGATTTGTTTTGTTGACGTACTCAACAACGTACTGTGCACAGGAGTATTCTTCAGTGATAAACTGCATATCCATGTTAGATCCCAGTACATTAAGAATAAATGGGTTAAACGGATTGTGCCACTTTTCACTAGGCAATCTTTTTAAAAAAACTCTGGGTCTATTGATTCCAGCGGTAATTATTTTGTTATACATTTCATCTGAGGTAATATTATTTTGTTGATAAAAATCGTCAATACTATTATAGTCATTAAACTCTAAATTTTTTTTGATGGTTGAATATAGAGCCCTGTATTCTTTAAATAATATATCTTCCTTAGCCATTGGTGTTAGGATAATGGTGGAACGGCTTGGTAGAAAAGGAGCTTCAAATCGGCATTTTTTTTCAGTTGCCTTTGGATTGATTTTTTTATAGCACGTAAAAGTATGGTGATGAGTTTGAAGGTTAATGTGACCACAAGCCTGATCTGCAGATACAGAAATTAATTTGTTAATTAAGTTAATAACAGCGTCATAATCGGCACCAAAAACATCATCGAATTTCGCATTTTTAAGCCAAAGGAGTATGTGGGCATGAGGACTACCCCTGTGCTGGAATTCAATTCTTTTAAAATAATGTAAAATTATATGATCTTTTCCAAAAGGACTATATTTTGGAGATTGTAAAATTGAAATAATAACATTAACCAATTTGTTGAAATATAAAGAACAAGTAACAGGATCTTCGTTTATAAGAGTTGATTTTGTTAGATAATCGGATGCCCATACTTGTTCGTCAGTCATTTGAGGGCCAGTGTTTTTTAAATCATTTAAAATTATAAGCAATTGTTTCCATTTAATTTCATTTGCGTTCATGGTAAGAAAAAATGTAGGCTTACCTAGTTGGCGTATCATAGAAAATAGATCATTTTTCCGACTTGACCAATACGCAGCAGAATTTGGTATACACCTTAAAAAAGCTAAATTAGATTCCATGCACGATTTAACATAGTCTGCGGATTGGATATTTTCTCGAGTGATTGCTGTATTTTTCCCTACATGTTTAAATGCTACTGTAAGGTTATCGCGAACTCGTAAGCGTAAAATTTTCATAGCAACCTAAAGTAAATGATGCGGTGTTACTCCTCTTCGGTCAGATCTTCTAATTTCACTTGTTGCGATTTGAAATGGTGTAGCTAAAAACCCGTCACGGAAAAGTCTAAACTGGCCAAAAAAAATTTCTGGAAAAGACAGCTTATCGGCGTGCTCATCAAATAACGCATACTGGAACATTTATAACTTGAACGTAAATGCCATACTGTCCTTGAAAGTGCCGCAATCGTCTAATTTGCATAAATGGAATTCGTGGTGAAATTAGCCGTTCAGAGATAAGATCAAGTTTAGGCAAGTGTTGTGGTTTTAGAGGGTATTTAAAGCCATTGTAAACCGCATAAGTAGGAATTTTATTTTTTGAAAGTGGAGTTTTGCAAGATGAACATATTTTTACAGCGTCAAAGTTAACAAAATCCTACAACAGAAAAAATAATACGGTATATGAATAAAATAAAGAAATATAAAAATAAAATATAATGCAAAAAATGTACAATAATTGTCTTAAGTAAATCGTGGCACTGTGCTGGTGGTTTTTTCAAGTCCTCTTTGAACCATAACCTATCACAAACTGCACAAGCGTGACCAAATGTATTGTAAATGAAAGTTTTTCTAAAAGCAATATGGGCAGCAATGTCATCATTGTAACTAGTGTAAGGAACGTCAATTTGGGATGAAAAAAAGGCCTCTTCATAAGCACCAGCATAATCCGCAAGTGTTAATTGTTCTGAATCACTATTATCACTTCCATTATCTGAAAGAGCATCATCACTGTACACTGGTTCTCATTGTGACTGTGTATTTTGGGTTTGGTTGAAAGCATTGTTATTAACTGCATTATCTGTTGGAGCCCTTGGTAATTGTATATTGTGGACTTGACCTGGATTATGAATATTATTGTTGATAAACGGTGGATTAATACGTGAGGGCCCAGCTATTTGAGAACAGCTAATTGTCGTGTCAGCTGTTTTTTTTTAGAATTTTTTACTTCAAATGCTTAACCAGCTGCAACCTAAGTATATGAAAATAAACTGTAGTATAAGAATGAAACCAATGAATGAAAAGTAAAATTGCTACAAAGAAATATACAAAGAAATAGTAAATTAAAAGTACCATTAGAGGATTAATACATTCATTTGCCACCTTGTTGCAAACCAATGAGGCACCAAATCGCAATTGATCGGCAAGTTTTTTATTTCTTTTTCGATGCCTATGTTCCCTGTTTCGCTCTGCAGGCGTCTTTGGTGTTTTATGCTGAATTGTTTGCGATTGATTTATAGAGGACTGTGAAGAAGCAGCATCAGCTAAAAGAAGTTTTGTACGTTGCCTGAATTCCCTACCTCGCTCTGCAGACGTCTTTGGTCTTTTATGCTCAATAGTTTGCGATTCATTCTGAGAGGATTGTGAAGAAGCAGCATCAGTTAATAAAAGTTTTTGACGTTGTCTAAATTGCCTAACTCGCTCTGCAGACTTTTTTGGTTTTTTTGTATGAATAATTTGAGGTAATTGAGTTTCAGAAGATTGTGAATCATTGATTGTGGATTGAGAATTATTCTTAAAACGAACGAGATATTCTCTCGTGTTTTCAGCAAGAGAATAATTGGTATCTAATCCTGGTTTTTGCTTTTTACTGAAAAAATGAAATAAAGTGACTGCAATGTGGAAAAATGCTTTGAGGAATGTAAATATATTAATAAAAATTAAAAAATATTTTGAAATTACAAAAAGTTGACACTAACAAAATTTATTATTTTAATTATTTTGAGTTTAATTCTTTAATTTTCTTTAAAAAAGAATGAAATGGAGGAAAATAATGAATAATTAAATAAACAAAAATTATTTTCTGTGTAGCAAAATCACCAATCAACCCGCTTCTCCCCTATAGCTTTGTATAAAAAATTTGTAACATATAAAAAAAATTACCGTTATGTTTATTAATATTTCTGAAAATATTATTTTTATACTACTCGATTAAATTTTTTTTTGTTTTGAAATGTTGATAATAATTTTAATAACTAAAATTTACAAGAATTATTTCATGAAGGAAATATAATTTTTTAATAAATAAGGTACGCCAAACGGCCCACTGCACCAATCAACCCGCTTCTCCCCTACAGCTTAGGATAAAAAAATTGTAACATATAAAAAAAATATGCTTCCGACCCTATTTTAATAAAAATTAGGGTGCGCCAAACGACCCGTTGCATCAATCCACCCGCTTCTCCCCAATAGCTTTGGATAAAAAAATTGTAACATATAAAAAAAAGTACCGTTTTTTTATTATTTCTGAAAATATTATGTTTATACTACTCGATTAATTTTTTTTTTTTTTTTAAATGTTGATAATAATTTTGATAACTTAAATTTGCAAAAATTATTTAATGAAAGAAATATAATTTTTTAATAAATAAGGGTACGCCAATACCCGCTTATACGACGGGCAAAATATCGTATTATGTCAGCAGACATGAGGGCTTAACCCCCTTCAATCTGTAGGACTTTTAACGGTCTCCCCCCCCTGTGCTTCGCACTGAGGGTGACGGCTGTTGCAGGTCTGACTCCTGTCTTGCGACGGGCTAGAATATCGCGAGCTGGATAGCAACCAGAGTGGTACGAACCCGCTAAATCTGCAGGACTGACATTGATCAACCCCCTGGGACTAGTACTAGTACCCGGGGTGTTGAACGGTGAAAGACCGAACAATTAATCCACTAAACACACTTTTCTTTTTTATCTTAATTCTTACAGATACACCAGAAATAGCCTTTTTTTCAGATTAAAAACCAAGCGGCGTGATGCTGCCAATCATCGCGGCTCGCGGTGGTCGGCCCCCCGGATTGGGATGGCAACCTCCGTAGAGGGTACAGATCAAAAACTGGGAACTGCACCTCCAGGCCGCCGGTTAGTACAGGAGCCCGGAGCCGTCTAGCTAACGGGTCTGGCTGCTCTATCAGCCGGCGCATAATCTTGTTTTCTGTAGTAGTGCCGGGTAGCGCCCGGATAGGGCCCTGCTGCAGTGAGCGGGAGGCTTTTCACAAGGCCACTACGCTAGGGGACACCCAGTTCGGGGGGCCGACCACTGCGAGATCACCGTGCTGATTGGCTGCATCATGTACCGCATTCAACCACACAAGACAGCAAAGGTTAGAAGGAGGGAAAGTCAAAACATAATGATGGAGCAAAACAAAGATAATAAGGTTCAAAGCGTGCAGGAACCGCCAAAGAACAATAACGAACAGGGCTCCCTAGCCCTGACAAGTTCAAACGCAGCTGGCCAAGGAGAACAAGTAGAACTAATGCAGGTAGAATCTACTCAGGGGATGGCAGATGCAAAACGAGAGAGCTATGCTGACCAATTTAAATACATAGCAGGCAGCGATGGCAGCCTTCATGAAGGTTTCGAAGCAGCGCTGGAAAAGCCAGCCGCCTTTCTTCACCACATAGCTGTGATGAAGGAAGCCGTCCAGGCAATGGAAAAACACCAAGCTGAAATGAAGGATGCATATGAGAGCATGTCGCAGCAAACAACGAAACAAAAGAACTGCGGCATGCCACTAAAAAATGGCGTCACTCTATTTGGTAACGTCCTTGTACAGCTTGAGCTGATAAGGGAGAGACTGGAAGGAGAAACCAAAGTGATGGAGTCTGCTATCAAAAAGGTAGCCGACAGAAATTCGGCAAAGAGAGTCCGATCGTCTTCTGTTTCGGATAGCTCTCCAGAATTGAGGCATGCTATCAAAAAAACTCCCCATGATCGAGGTCAGAACGGGAAGTCGACGAAGCCTGAAAAGATACTAGTGCTCTCAATAGAGAAATCTAAAGAGGCAGAAAGTAGGCTGCGTCAAAGGCAGGAAAAACAACGTCAGGAAAAGGAGAAGAGGCAGCAGCTGCTGCAACAAGTGAGAGCGCAGAACCAACAGCGCAAGGACATGCAGCAGCCAAAGCCTCAGCTGCCGGACGGGGAGAAGTCGGACAATCCCAACGACGGGAGCAAAAGGCGCAAGAATAAGGCGGAAAAGAAAAGGCAGAAGAAAGAAAGGTTAGCGGCTGCCAAATCACAGCAAACAAGGGGGCCGCAAACCGGCCAAGTTGTTCAGACTGAAAAGTCTGACCAGCAGGTGGTACAGCAGCAGCAGCAGCAGCAGCAGGAACAGGGAAAACCCCAAGAGAAATGGGAAGAAGCCAAGAAGAAGGCAAAGAGGAAAAAGCCGAAAGCGAAGCAGCAGAGCGAAAAGCTCAAAGTGGAGGAACCCCAAAAACCGAGGCGGAAACGCAGGTTTAGGAGAAGGAAGGAAGCCTTCCAGATTACTCCGGCGACGGGAAAAAGCTACGAGGAAACGCTCCTTGAATTAAAGAGGAGCGTGAACCTCGAAGAGTCCGGTACAAGGGTCCACCGGATAAGGAAAACGCAGAACGGCAGCGTCCTTATAGAACTGGAGGCCATTGAGGACAGGCAAAAGCTTGAAGAAGCAGTTAAGGCAGTCACGGGCCCTGAGTCAAATGTTCGTGACATGATACCCACTCTAAAACTCGAAATTCGAGATTTGGATGGGGTCACTAATGAGCAAGAGATTCAGGCAGCTGTCGCCAAGGCTGTAGGTCTTGAAAATGGCGACCTATTCCAGGTCACCATTTTCAAAACCAAAGGTACAGCAAGCCAGATGGCTGTGGTAGACCTGCTTGAGGCCGACGCTTTGCGCCAGGCCAAAAAGGGCAAAATCCAGATTGGCTGGGCATCAAGCAGAGTGCGCCTCTGTGCGGATGCTCGACGCTGCTTCAAATGTCTGGGCTATGGGCATAGTCAATATGTCTGTAAAGGCCCAGACAGAAGTAAGGCGTGCCTTAAATGCGGCGAAAATGGCCACAAAAGGACGGAATGTGACAAAGAGAAGCCCAAGTGCTTCCTTTAAACGTCCAGAAAGGATAAGTGCTCGACGGAGCAATATCCTGGTGAGGGAAACTGCCCCAGCTACCGGGAGGCTCTGGCTGTGGCGAGAAGCAGGTGTCATCAGAAATGATCAAGGTTCTCCAAGGGAACATGCGAGACGCACGGGAAGCTGGTGCATTGTTGGATCAAATTGCTCGCGAAGAGGATGCAAATATCCTCTTACTAAGCGAGCAATATTACAACATGAACCACAAGTACTGGCTTTCCGATGACACTGGCTGCTGCGCCATATGGCTTCGAGGCAGAGCCCAAACGTCCCTTACCCAACAAGGGAAAGGGAATTGCCACGTCTTGGCCAAGTGCGGGGAGACAACTTATATAAGTTGCTATCTCTCCCCAAACGACAACTCGGCAGAGCTGGCTACAAAGCTGGCCAGCATCGAGAACACGGTCCGAACGGTGACTGGTCGCGTCATCCTTGGTGGAGACTTCAACGCCAGGGCTCTGGAATGGGGGATGCCAACGACTAATCCCAGGGGACGAATGGTGCTTGAAATGGCCACTAGGTGCAAACTAGTGGTCCAGAACAGAGGCAACAGGCCTACCTACGAGAGGCCGGGTTGGGGTGTCTCTATCCCGGACATAACCTTAGCTACAGAAGCTGCGTCCGGGAGAATAGGCGACTGGAGGGTGATGGATGATCAATACAATGGTAGTGATCATCATTACATCGCCTTCCGGGTATTGGAAGGAAACTCACAACGACCTCCGTACAGGAGGCGCCCCCTGGGTTGGAACGTTCCAAAAATGGACGAAGATAGATTCGAGGAGTATCTTCGAATCGAGTCACCGTCCATCCCTGCTTGGCATGGAGGGGCCACAAGTCCCCATGAGGCTGAAATCTTAGTTAAGAAAGTAACGTCTCTATTATGCGGGGCTTGTGATGCCTCGATGCCTCGCCGCAGGCCCTGGAAAGGGAGAAAGCCAGTGTACTGGTGGACTCCCGAAATAGCTGAGCTCCGGAAGGAATGCCACAGGACACGACGAAAAGCGCAAAGAGCGCGGGACAGACCTGAGGCTGCCGTGCTTTCTCAGGAACACAAGGACGCCAAACACCGGCTGGCCAAGGCCATCCGTCAAAGCAAGGCCCGATGTCTGTGTTCATTACGCGATGATGTAAACAAGGACCCCTGGGGCCTAGGTTACAAAGTCGTAATGGGCAAGTTAAACCGGGGGTCCGACAACATGATGGACGTGGCGTCGACTGAACGGATCGTCAGTGCTCTCTTCCCTGAAAGGCCCATCCGGGAAAACCCGGTTGAGGTGATACCCAGGAAGGAAGTGCCGCTGTTCAGCGAAGGCGAGATGGTCAAGGCCATAAAGGCCATGAAAAATGGTAAGGCGCCGGGGCATGACGGGATACCAGCGGAAGTGCTCAAAAGAGCGGTTAAAGTAATCCCTGGTATCCTGTTAAACATGTTCAATGCGTGTTTGGTGGCTGGAGTGTTCCCAAAGCAGTGGAAGGTGGCACGTCTCGTGCTCTTGAACAAGGGCAAGGGAGGAGCCCCGGACTCTCCATCATCTTACAGACCTTTGTGTATGTTAAATACCATTGGTAAGGTGATGGAGAGTATGCTCCGGGCAAGGCTCAGAAGGGCAATCGAGGAGGGCGGTGGTCTCTCCGAGGAGCAGCATGGCTTTCGCGAAGGGCATTCCACGATAGACGCCATGCGGCGTGTCGTGGATACCGTAAAGGCTGAGAGGGAAAACCGGCCTGCAATTCGCAAGGACGTCCTTCTGGTAACGCTGGACGTCAAAAACGCTTTCAACTCGGCCAGGTGGGATGAAATGATCCGGTCTCTCGAGTACGATTTCCAGATACCCAGCTATCTGGGTAACGTACTAAAGGATTACCTGCGGGACCGGAGACTGCTCTACGACACGCTCGATGGAAGGCGTGAAAGGGTTTTGAGTGCAGGCATCGCGCAGGGCTCGGTTCTTGGACCGGACCTGTGGAATGCCTTTTACGATGGCTTGTTGCGCGTCCACCTCCCGGAAGGAGTTTCCCTGATCGGGTACGCCGACGACGTGGCCCTGACCATAACTGGCAGGGCATGGAAGTAACCCAGGAGAGGTTGAATCTAGTCATGAGACGGATCAACCTCTGGATGAGCGATCACGGGCTCCAGCTTGCGATCCCAAAAACGGAGATTGTACTGCTGACCCGTCGAAGGGTTCCCACCGACTTCGATGTAATTATCGACGACGGCGGAAACCCTCACACGATCCGAACCAGAACATCGGTGAAATACCTGGGAGTTCAGCTTGATAACAAGCTGACCTTCTGGGAGCAATTTCAGAGGTCGTGTGAAAAGGCAGCGTCGGTCGCATCCTCCCTGTCAAGGCTCATGGCCAACATTGGGGGACCCAAACCAGGGAAGCGAAGGCTCCTGATTTCAGTCGTCAACTCTGTCCTGCTTTACGGATCAGAAGTCTGGGCGAAGACCACAGAAATTGCCAAGTACAGACATAAGATATCGTCTGTACAGAGGCAAGCGGCAGTGAGGATCGCCTGCGCGTACCATACGGTATCGCTCGAGGCGATCCAGGTTGTTGCTTCGGTGATACCCATCGACCTGCTAGCGTTGGAGCGGAAATTCATCTACGAGAGCGTAGATGAGCGCGAAGTGGCTTCCACTCGCGCCCGCTTCAACTCTATGAAAGCATGGAATAAACGATGGAAAAAGAACCAAGAGAAGAATGCTCTATGGACGCGCAGACTGATCTCAAACCTGCAGGCATGGATGGGACGACAGCATGGGGAGGTGGATTTCCACCTTACCCAGTTCTTAACCGGACACGGGTATTTCCGTGTCATGTTGAGGCATTGGCATAAGGTGGCAACAGAGGAGTGCTTGCACTGCCCAGGCGAGAAGGATACAGTAGAGCACACATTCTTCGAATGTGTTCGCTACTCGGAGGGGCGCCCGCCCTTCCCGATTTGGAGGCCGGAGACGGTGGTCCCGGAAATGCTACGGAGTTCCGAAAACTGGAACAAAGTAGCAGAGTACGTAAGGGCCACCTTGTTGAAGAAAAAGGAGGAGGGCTTTCTATCGTAGATTGCTCTCCTGTCACTAGGCAGGGGGAAGGCAGCGGCCAGTTGCCTAGGCTGCGCGTCCCAAACTGAAGTTATACCTGAAAAGGGAGTTCCGGTTTGGGACAAACAAGCGCAGGGGGTTTAAAGTGTGTTTATCCAGTAAGAATCTGGGGCGTAGCCGGCGACCGCGTTCGTCGGTGGTCTCCCAGTTGTGCACTTTGTACAACTGGGCGGTCATGGAAATTTGCGGGTCTTTAAGGCCCGCAAACACTCCATGGCTGATTTAAGATTCACATATTTCCCATAAAAAAAAAAAAAAAAAAAAAAAAAAGGGTACGCCAAACGGCCCACTGCACCAATCAACCCGCTTCTCACCTATAGCTTTGGGTAAAAAAATTGTAACATATAAAAAAAGTACCGTCTATTTATTATTTCTGAAAATATTATTTTTATACTACTCGATTAAATTTTTTTTTTGTTTTGAAATGTTGATAATAATTTTGATAACTTAAATATAAAAAAAATATGCTTATGTTTTTATAAATAATAAATATATCTGACAAACGACCCACTGCACCAATCAACCCGCTACTCCCCTACAGGTTAGGATAAAAAAATTGTAACATATAAAAAAAATATGCTTATGTTTTTATAAATAATAAATATTTCTGAAAATATTATTATTTCTGAAAATTATGCTACTCGATTAATTGTTTTTTTTTTTCAATGTTGATAATAATATTAATAACTTTAATTTTCAGAATGTAATAAATGTTACTTACCTTGGCAGCTCTTGCATGTCATCAGAAGAATCCGTATGAATTATTTGTTTATTTTTAATAGAATCACGTTTAATTTTTTTTGACGTCGATAATGGACCTGTAATTTCCATTTGAATTTCTTCATCCTCACTACTAGTATCCATAATGGATATTATATTTTTTATTTATTTAATATTCATTTATTATTTAAATTGAAATAAAATATTTTAAAAAAAATATCAATAAAATTTACCAACAAAATAAAATAAACCACTAAAATTTAACTTTTAATAGGATAAAAATAAATAAAATAATTAAACACTCTAAAAAAGAAGCATTAAAAAAAACGTGGTCGTTGTTATTGAAATGCCGGTGTATACACAAATGCGTATTCACAAATGCCTATAATCTGTGTGTATATTATATAATTATGTGTAAGAAGAAGAAGAAGAATGAGAGAGAAGCGGAGATATATAAACCGCTTTCTCTTTTTCTTTCTATATATATATATATCTATAATAGATGTATGATATACTATAATATAGACCTCGGCCGTTACATCGCGTTCGTTCGGCCGTAACGCTTTTTACAAAATCAGGCCTAGTATAAAATTTTTTTTTTTCGGCAACGATGCTATGGAAGTTTTCACTTCAATAATTATTTCAATTTGTTGATCATGTTATCAACTAATGGTTTGTAAAAGCTAAATAAGGTAAGCAATTCTATTTTAATTTATTAACTAGTTTATTTTTATATTATACTAATACTCGTCATTTTTCCTATACCCAAACCCTTGGGTCTAAATGCTGTATACTGGAGCTGGAGCTTGCAACAGGTAATACCAAATCTTAAGAATTGTGTGGCGGAAAATTAAATTCGGTAAGATTAATTTGATCAAAACGTCTAATATTCTTTAATATGTATTTATGAACTTATTTTCAGCTTTTTATCTCAGATTTCAACTATTAAAAGATATTACGAGCCTTGTGTAGTCTGGTGACAACAACTTCTAGTATCGCGTTAAATCTGGGTAATGTAAAATCTTAATATTTTGTTTTAAATATAACTATTTAACACTAACTATTTATATTACAACTTTCAGGTTTGAATTCTGAGGATGAATAAGGATTTATATGTTTTATTCTTACAATTTTTTAAGAAATGAATCTGTGAATTGGGTGTATTAAGTTAAAGAGTGATTTTTGTGCCGCTAATTTCTAAAAAGAAAATTAAGTTTTGTCATTCATTAAATGTACTGGAGTGTGTAATAAGTGAAAAGTGTAAAGTGAAAGAGTTTAGTGCAACATTAAATCTATGTGTATGAAAAGTTAGCTTTCTAAGATTTTTAAGTTTAGGTATAATTTACTTGTATATCTGTAAGTTACATTTTTCATTGGATTGAATACAGGGTTTATTGAGTGTTTTAATTAAAAATACGCAATCTAATACCGTAAACTTGTAATTTGGAGTTTATTTTGGGAATTTTAGTGAGAAATTTCAAAAACAGTATTTTACAAGTAAAAAAAAGATTTGTTATCTAGTGAGTGAAATATGCTAAAACCTTTTGTCAGATTTGGAAATAGTTAAAATAAAAAGTTTAGTAAATAAAATTATAATTAATAAAATCATAAAATATTGTAAACAAAATTTAAATTGCATTTCTGTTAAAAAAAAATTCCTACCCCGCTATAAATCCTCTTTTTTTTTCATTGACTAAAATCTAATTTAAAATATTACTTTTTATCTACGCTTACGCTTAAATGTAAGTGAGTAATAATAGTACTTTATAAGTACTAAGAATTATTAATTTATCGTATAATATTTTGATCCGGATCTCAAAATTTTATGAAACTGACATAAGCTAAGAATTAAAAAAAAATTGTTACTTAAAATATTTAAATATTGCCTACTTTTAGCCCATACTTCTATTTTACGTAATAATATGACTTATATAACTTAAATGCGCATAAAAAAAATTATTTTACAGTATAAATACTGTTCTGGAGCTCAAGATCTTATACGTATTTAGGATGGTTTGTATAATTTTATCGAATAATATATAGAAGGATCTAATATATAAAATTAATGATAATGAACTAAAAATAAAAGGCCTTTTCTGTTTTTGTTGACTCTCGGATACTGATCCTGGGTAGCTACTCCAGGTAAGTATGATGACTTTGACTTTCTATCAGATTTATTTATTTATTTTTTTTTTTTTTTAAACTTGCAAGAGGTTGTTAAAATATTCATGACAAGTTATTGCTTTAACTGGAGTAAAAATGCTCTTGGTTTATAGCGATACTTGTTAGAATATTAAGATGTTTGAGTTTATTTCTTATACTAAATGGATCCGCTTAAAAACTATAACCTGCTAAAGGAAAAATTTTCCTGTTAGTCTTAAGCACCACAATGAATTTTTAAAATATAAAATCTATAAGCCGCTAAAGGAAAATTTCCTGTTAGTCTTAAGCATCTCAATGAATTTTCAAAATATAAAATATAAGCCGCTAAAGGAAAATTTCCTGTTCGTCTTAAGCATCACAATAAATTTTTCAAAATATAAAATATAAGCCGCTAAAGGAAAATTTCCTGTTAGTCTTAAGCATCTCAATGAATTTTCAAAATATAAAATATAAGCCGCTAAAGGAAAATTTCCTGTTAGTCTTAAGCATCACAATGAATTTTTCAAAATATAAAATATAAGCCGCTAAAGGAAAATTTCCTGTTAGTCTTAAGTATCTCAATAAATTTTTAAAATATAAAATATAAGCCGCTAAAGGAAATTTTCCTGTTAGTCTTAAGCATCACAAAGAATTTTCAGAATATAAAATCTATAAGCCTATTATCCATGTTTTACTATCGAGGAACTGGATAAAATTCCTCGTAGACTCTAGCTTAGTTACTCAAAAATATTTTAAACATAATATGCAGAGATTTGTTAACTCGTAGCTCACTATAAAAGTGAATCTTTTTGAGAAACTATAATCTCGCATTATTTTATGTATAGAAAAATTAAAAAAATAAAATTGAAAAAAAATGTAAAAATAAAAACTACTTGATTTTGAGCAATTTTCTGAAATTTTAGCTAATTAACTATCGCCCACGAGGAGATGCCAATGTAACAATCAGGTTTTAAGCTGATTAGTACTATTATTTAAATTGATTTTAGGAAGGTTGTCCAGGCCTTCCAGGGATTGTTAATTAGCTTGGTGTTCAGAAAAAGTTACTCAAAATGGTGAATTGAATTAACTTTTTTTTGTAAAAATAAAATATGTTACTTACTTTTTTTTTTTGAAATTGGATGTCCAAAAAATTTATTAACTGATTTTATACTAACTATTTTTTTTAAAGTTTAATTAATTGAAACTTAAATAATTTATAAAATTGAAGTTAAGTTGAGGAAAGAAAAATATATTTTAAAATTAAATGAACACCTTTAAATGATAATATTAATTTAAAATGAAATTAAGTCCAAGTTATTCCTTTCTTTTTCTTTTTCTTCATTTTTAACGCGAGCCAAGTTCTGAACCGGTTCAGAAGAACTTCAAGAAGGCCTTTTTCAGGCGAAAACTCCAGTATTTAAGCACCGAAATCTTTGATAAGACCGACTTCCCCTCTTGATAAAAATCAAGAGTGCGTTGAGGGTCTTATCTAAGATACTACTCCTAGAGTTTGTCTAAGAGGGGAATTCTTTTGTCGACTCATTATCACGCATAGATCGGATGTTATTTTTTTTTATCTAAATTTTTAATGAGTCGACAAAACGTGATATTTCAAAACAATTGGTTTTACATAAGATATTTATAGGAATACTTTTGTCTTTGTCTGACTTTATCAAAATAAAATTTTGTTAAGTCATTAACTAAACCCATTGTTTTACTTGAACTTAATTTTCTTTGTTTTTCATAAATAAATTACTTTTGAACCCTTTTTCTTTTAATTTAGGCTAATTATGGGCTTTTTAGAGCAATTTATTTACGAGAATTAAACCTAAAATTTATTATGCTAAACGTAAATTTTTATAAAGGTAGCTTAAAATTATGCTTAATTTACGTAGTTCCAGGCTAATAATTTCATCCCTTGAGTTTTCCTTAAATCTAAATTTAGTTTCTAAAGTAGAATAAAAAATAAAAACTCGAAAGTGAAATAATGGCCTTGACTAAGGTTTTTCCAGTTATTCCATGGAACTGAAGGCAAAATCGTTTTTCTCGCAATAGAAAATTTAGCTTGAATAACTGGAAAAGATTGTCTTTAAATTTTCCGTGAAAATTTTTAATTTAACAAATTCGTATTTGTATACACGGAAAAAATTTTATATACCATTTTTTCTACATACATGGAAAAAAATTTTAAGCGTACAAAAAAAGTTTTTTTTTTTTTTTTTTTTTAAACGGCTGAGGACGTTACACATGGCTATAAAATTTTTCATTAAAACACGTACATCATTAGTTTTGACCTATAGCTCTTGTATGTGCTCAAAAAACTGGGCTAAAACGGGTAAAACGGGCAATACTAATCAAAGTTATTGCTTTTTTATCATTTCCAAAACTCTCCGGGTCGGCGTTAATGAGTTAAAATTATATACCTATAAAATCCTAATAATGTTTTTATTTTATTAATCTATACTTTTTTTTTGTAAATAAAAAAATATGTACCCTGCTGACTGGAGAAAAATTTTAAATTACTCTTTTTAACATTAATTTTTCAAAAAATGCACCAAGAATCTCACATATAGGTATAGTTTAAATTTAAAAATTATGGATAAATTAAATTAAGTAACCTTTTTAATTAGTCATTCCTCAGCTTTTGAGCCAAATTAAGTAATAATAAATAAAAAATCACTAATTATATAATCTATTATAAAATTAATTCACTTTTAATGGATGCACAGATCATTTCTTTACTCTGTTTTATAATTACATCAATTTTATTTTGTATTTTAGCTATTGGTTGAATTTTACTATTTTTGGTTGAAAATTCAACCAATTGGTTGAAAATTACTATTTTTCGTTGAATTTTTAACCAATTGGTTTGTCCAATTGGTGCAAAATTGACGCGTTTATGGGGGGGGGGGGGGTGAAATGGACTTAGAATATTTTTGATTGAGGGACTTAGAATAATTTGAAGTGGGAGATAACAATCCTCAACAAGTAACAACCCTAATAACAAAAACAACATTAAACCCAAACTATTTTGATTCCCTAATCCTGAATTATTTCAAGTCTCTAAATTGATATTATTCTAAGTCCATAAACCTGTATTATCCTAACTCCGTAAGTCTAGATTTTTCAAAGTCTCATTTGAACCCCACCCCCCCTTAAATAGAACTAATTTTACCCCCCACTTAAATAAGACAAATTTGACCACCCACTTAAATAGGGCAAATTCCCCCCCCCCTTAATTTTCAAGTACCCCCTCCTTATAAACATGTTCCATGTTAATATATTTTTTTAACTATACTCATCAAACAAAGTAAATCGGTGAAATAGGTATCGCCCAAACTTTTAAGAAAAATTTAAGCACAGCAATCTGATAGTGTGAAAAACTATATTTTTACTTTTTTTAATCCTCAGAGATTGGAAATTTACTTCCACAAGAAAAAATCAATATTTTTGAGAGTCTGATTGGAGATCTGGTATAAAACTTTTTTTTCGAAAAGATGGAGTTCCGATCAAAACTCTTAAATTGAAAATTTTACATCTGCAGTTAATAATAGCTGACTTTTGAGGTTTAGACTACATTTTCAAAAAATTAAAACGGTCATGCAATATAATTGAAAAAACAAGTAGGTAATGCAATTTATTCAGATTTAAACTCTTTTAGAGAATAATAGCTAAAAAATTTAAACCAGCTAACAAAGTTTTAATAAATTGTAAATTTGTGTGTGTGTGTGTGTGTGTGTGTGTATTTCATTGATCTATCAATAAAATAAAAAAATGAAGAAGATACTAAATTTTTTTATATTTTATACACCAAATGTCCGTAAATACGCCGAAAAGCAATTTCAAGGGAAAAAAGTCGGAGCCAATGAAACGTCCTAAAATATTAATAAAACGTTTGGAAACGTTTTTCTGCGGACATTTGAAACAGTTTAAAGGCTTATTTCAAAAACTTTTGTAAAATTTTGGTTGTTATGTTGTATGCCTTTTTTACGTTAAAATTAACGTTAAATTTTAACGTTAGATTTAATATCGGATTTGAACGTTTAATTTAGCATTAAATTTTAACGTTTTTAGTGTTGAATTTTAACGTTAAATTTAATGTTAATTTTAATGTTAAATTTTAGCATTAAGTTTAATAATTTTAATGTTAAATTTAATGTTAGAACGAACATGAATTTGATCAAAAAATTTAGTTGTGAAAAAATAGCAATGATGCTTAATTTTAGAAGCATCAGGGTAATTTCCATAATAACTACATAGTTGGATTAGCAAAATTATGAAGATTTTTTTTCTTCAATTTTCCGCGATAATTTTAACGTTAAATTTAACATTAAATTAACTTTAAATCTACCTCAAATTAACGTTAAAGTTACCTTAAATTAACGTTAACTTATGCACCGCGGGAAAGGATCGCACAGACAGCGCATGGACCAGGCGTCTCATAAAAGATGTCGCTCCATGGATCCAGAGAGAACATGGGGAAGTGAATTACTTCTTGACCCAGTTTCTCAGTGGACACGGGTTTTTTCAGTCCTATCTCTTCAGGATGGGCAAAGTTGGGAGCTCCAAATGTGTGTTCTGTCCCGACTAACGCGATGATGCGTATCACACGTTCTTTTGTTGCGATCGGTGGGTGATCAAAAGGAGGGAATTGGAGGCGTAAATAGGCGACATTGCGCCTGACGTTCGTCCGAATATTCGTTGAAAGAATGCTTCAAAATGAATAAGGATGGAGTGCTGTCGCAAGGTTCGTGGAGGATATTCTGCAAACTAAAAAGCTATTGACGACACCCTAACTAGGAGCCGTGTGTAGGAGCGACCGAGATGGACGGTTCTTGCACGCGGCACCAAAGAGGGAACGATGTAGGACGTACAAGGATATCTATTTATTTATATATTTATATATTTATTTATTTATTTATTTATTTATGTATTTATTTATTTATAAACTTACGAACCGGCTCGGTAGCGCAGAGGTAACTGGAGGTAACGTTCTTGCTTTGTAATATAGTATTTATATTATGAAGTGGGTTCACCGCTGATGCAGAGCAATGATACTTTTTTTTTCTAAATAAATATTTAATAAAAATTAAATTCTTCTTTAATATTCGATTAGCCAGGGAAAAATGAGCTGATTTAAAAAAAAAAATTTTTATTTTTGACCGAAAAATAAGCAAGTTATCATCATTTTAAGATTTTTTAAAAAATTTTCCAAAAATCCCAATTTTAGGGTCATTATACAGTATTCTAACTTGAAATAATGATAATTCGCTTATTTTTCGGTCTAAAATAAAATTTTTTTTTTTTAAATTGTCGAATTTTTTCCTGCCTATTCGAATATTTACTAAAAAGAAACTGTTTATATTATTTTTTTGGGCCAAAAACTACCCTAATACATTGACAAAATAAAGTAAGTTCTAAAGTAATTTGCCTTTTTAAGCACCGTAAACCGCAATTCTATAACACTAATTCATAGTTATTGTAAATAAACTAAAGGCCCATTTTTAGTCCAAAATTTTTAAATAACCAATTTTACCAATTTTTAAATTATTGCTAAAATTGTAATTATTCATGAAAATTGGTTTTATAGGTCTCAAAAATTTTCTATAAGCTTAAATTTTTTAAAAAATTCTTACTCGTCTCTTTTCATTGAATAGTTTCCGAGATATCGATTTTCTAAGATAATGATAAAAATGACTTTTTTTAAAAATTCTTAAATTGAGACTCTAACTTTAAATTATCATATTTGGAAAACAAATCAATTAAATGAGACGAGTAAAGAATCGTTGGAAGCGTGAGGCTTGTAAAAAATTTTTGAGATCTATAGAAGTTATTTTTATGAAAAAATAAAATTTTGGTAGCAATTTAAAAGTCATTAATTTAAAAAAAAAAAAAAACTTAAAATATGCATTATAGGTCCCATAAAAGTTCGGCAGATGAGCTGATCGAATTTTCTAGTAGGAAGGAATCGACTGAAAAAAATATATTTTAAAAGTCTACACAAGCCGATTTTAGCGACATTTTTTTTAACTTTCCGGCACGTTTAGGCTTGGTGTGGAAAAGTAATGGATATGCCCATATATATATATTTATAAACTTACGTATTTATCTAGTTGACGACACGGTGAAATAACAAGAAGGAGAAAGAAAGGATCTCCAGGATGAAAGGATTAATGGATGGAAGGATCTTCAACCAAAGAAGATACATGGCCTTAAGGCAACCCGATGTAATGTGATAAACGGTTCCGGGCTGACTTGTATAAGGTATGATGAGGGGTGAGTTTAGTCGGTAAACATGGGGCAATGCATTCTTTGCAGAGTGCACACCGGGTTCTGTTCGAGCGTAACGCATTTTCACTTCTCTGCCAGTGTTCCAAAAAATTATATTGTAAAAAAATTAGAGATAATAGTATTATTATAATTATTGTTATTCATAGTATTACTGTTCTCCAAAAAAGGAATAACTTGTATTTTCACTATTATTATTATTACTTATACTTTCCAAAGAATGATGAAATTTAAGATTACTCTCTAAAGTGAAAAGTGTGAATTTGTATTAAAATTCACACCATCGCACTTTTAAAGTAGCGATTTTTTTTTTCACATTTCCAAAGCAGTGAGCTCGAAATTCACACTTTTAAAGGTGCGAATTTAACGTTTACACCAGGATTGTATAGCGCGTTTCTAAATTCACACTTTTAAGGTAGCGAATTTAAAACACACTAGATTAGAGCGGGGCGAATATAAATTCACACTTTTAAAAGTGTAAATTTTATGCTCGCATCCCTGCGGTATTATAACCTTAAAAAATGCACACCTTTAAGAGTGTGATTTTGTAACTACACCAAAGGCAGGTTTAAAATTTTAAATTCATAATAGTTCTAATAGAAAAACATTACTACTCGGATTTTAAAAGGGTTTAAGCAGGTTAAAATAATGTAATACAACGTTCATACATTTTTAAATTTAAATTATAATACTATTGAAAACTGTTTATTATAAAATAAAAAATCTACAATATAATTAACAGAATTCTAATATATATATATATATTAGATTAGATATTAGAATATATATATATATTAGAAATCTGATATATCTAATATATATTAGAGTGTGTCTTATTTTTTTTTCGATATTTTTTGGCTCCTCCATTTTTTTCGAATATTTTGGTCATAAAAAACCCCCAGCTCCAAGGATTTTGATTTTAAGTTTTTAAACCCGTGCCACCGAGCACTTGAAGTTTCCCATTTAAATAATATGGGAATTTTGAGCTTTTAGCTATACAAATTATTATAAAATCCAAAAGGCGTTTAAAAAAGCTAATTTTTACTGAAAACATACTTTTATATGTTGTAAAGACATGCAAACAGCCCTGCATTCATTCCAAAGGGAATTTTGGGGCTAGAAACGCAAATTTACATGTTGGCTCAATCGCTATAGATGAGTCGGGAAACATTTTTTGGAAGAGTAATGTAGATTCTGATGATTTATTTATGGAAAAATGGGACATAATTGTATTAATGCTCCACAAAATTTCTGCAGCTGTGACCGCATCTTTTTGTAAATATTTTAAGATGCCAGTATCTTGACTATTTTTTTCACTGCTGAGTTTTTCACATGTATTTTTTTCAACCAAATTAACTATTTTTGAATCTAAAATTATTTAATTATATGTATAGATTATATTTTAAAAATTGTTTACAATTGAACTAAGGGAAAATGGAGTAATATTATCAATAATTTTTAAAAACCAAGAATTAGAACAAAAATATATTTTATAAATTTTTTTTGTGAATACTTAAAATTTTGAGCAACATATATATTTCTGCCATTTTATCTTAGCCCTTTTAATTAAAAACTTTAACATAAATATACCAATGTGGCAACCAGATGTTTTTATAGCATCAATTTTTTCAGCTGTTGGATTAGCATTAAGACTCTTTGAAGGTAAAGTTTTAGTTATTTTGGTCTGTTTGCTGTTATAACTACTGGACGACTTTATGTGTCTTCTTGATTCAATATGACTGGTCAAGGCACATTCCGACATATTGCTAAGAGCACCTTCCCATTTGCAATATTCACAATAACAAGAATGGACATCACCAGCTTCTTTGACCCAAGGATATTTATCCTCCCAGAGTTTGTTACATTTCGATTTACTGCTCGGTACCATCTAAATTTATTTGATAAATGCAAAAATAAATATTAAATATAGGCAAAAATAAATATTAAACATTTTTTTACCTACCGTAACCTATATGAAATTGAAAATCCAAACACGGGACTGTTTCACAAACAATTAAAAAGATTTTTATTTCACAAATAATTCATACAGATAACGGCATCTCAAAATATTATTCAAATTATGCTAACTCAAAATTATTTAGAAATTGAAATATTCTAGCAGAATAGAAAAAATTAGCAAGCTATGAATTCTCGCTCTTACGACTATAGCGCACGTGACTCGAGATGATATAGCAAATTTTTATGTATTATTTATACAAAAAAACTTTAGATGGCGTTATTAGAATCGGGTGCTACGTACGTTAATAAATAGTATCATTAAAATAGCGCGAATAATTTTGATTTTAAAAAAAAATATATTAAAAAATTCTTAATTTTAATGAAAAAATTTATTTTTACTTAAAAAAATATAAAATCTAACTTTTTCCAGACTTTAAAAAAAATTCCATGACTTTCCAGTCTTTTCCAGGCCCTAAAAAAAATTCCATGACATTCCAGACTTTCCAGGTTTTTCCAGAGAATGGGCACCCTGATTTAAAATTTTAATTCCTCCCCTCCCCGCCACCAAAACGGCCAAAAAACTGTCCAAAAATCTGTTCTTTTGGTTATCATTTTTTTTCTCTGGAATGACATTGCCAAAAACCCTGAAAATTGCCCAAAATGGTCCCATTGCATTTATTTTTCACCAAAAAATTTTTGGGACCTCTACGACCACTTTAGACCACCAAAAATTAAATTCAAAAATTTCAAAAATCAATTATTTTATAAAATTAAATATTGGGAAGGGGGCTGCACAAAATTTTATTTTAAATTATTTTTTCTAACATAAAAACACAATTTTTCCAAAAAGTTTAAGACCTCTAGACCCAGTGCGACACAGTGAAAATTCCAAAAAACTCGTTTTTTTATCGTTTTTTTACCGTTTTCTCGACGATATCGCATGGAAAATCCAATCCGATTTTGTTTTTTTTATAATTTTTTGACAGAATATTGCATATATAAAAGTTTTATAGTTAAATATATTATACTTTTGATCATATAACTTATTTTTTTATTTTTAGACCCTTTAGAACACATATTTTGAACGATAAAGTTCAAATTTTTGAATTTCTTTTGACTTTTCTTACTACATTGCACGGGAAATCCTATATATATAATTTTTTTAGTTCAATATATTATATTTTTAAAAAATACGATCTTCTTTTGTTTTTTAGACCCTCAAACTCTACTTGTTTCTCTCAAAATTACAAGTATTGTATTTCTTTTCTTAATAATTTTGGTTTTTTTATTATATTGTGTGGTATTATCCATATATAAACTTTTTTTAGATCAATATTTTATATAAATTTATGCAATATTTTTCAATCAAATAAAAAATTGTTATACTTTTTTTAGACCCTTAGACCCTTTGTTTAAACTTCATAGCTTAATTCATTATATACTCTTACTATACATACTGCCCTCACGGAACAAAACGATTAAAAATCATTAAAACGCCAATCGAATTCAATGCTCCAATTTCCCTATCATTGAAAACGATTGAAATTCATTTTAATGATATTTAATGATTTCAATAGTTTTTAATCGTTTGAATGTCTTTTAACCGAATTTAAGACTCTTTTAGCGCTAAACTCTTTTATTGGATACTGAAAATTATTTGTTAACAAATAATTTCATTTTTTTACCGAATTACAATTTTTCGGGAATTCAAAATGGCAGAGTCAAAAATTTTTTTAACGTTCAAAATAATATTTTTACTGGAATAACAGGTCAGTAAAAATATTAATCTAGTAAACATTTTTATTCATTGATACGGAATTAAATTTTCGGAAATCCAATATGGCGGACCGAAAAAAAAATGTAAAACTAGTATGTGTAATGACACAACCAACGAGCATGGAACATTTTCACTTATTGCTATACTTCATAAAAAAAATAAAATAAAATAAAATGAGAAAATTTTCATTTTTTTACACTAGCATATTTTCTGATTTTCCAAGATGGCGGAACAAAAGACATTAAAAGTAGAACAAAGTAGAAATATCTGCATTACCTGGGGGTTTTTGAGGTGGAGAAAAACGTTTACGAAAATTTTCATATTTTCACCCAAACATATTTTCCGATTTTCCAAGATGGCGGATAAAAAAACAGTTCAGAATAAGCTTTTTATATTGCCTAAGGGTTTTTAAGGTTGTAAAGAACAAAAGAACGTTTTAATTAATAAAATTTTTCATTTTTTGGCCCCAGCATATTTTCCGATTTTCCAACATGGCGGAACAAAAAAAATATGAAAAAAAGAACTTTCTACATTATCTAGGGGTTTTTAAGGTTGAGAAAAACGTTTTCAATGATGAAAAAATTTATTTTTTGCCCCAGCTTATTGCCTAAATTTTCAAGATGGTGGACAAAAAAACATGTCATAATAAGCTTTTTACATTGCCTGGTGGTTTTTGAGGTTGAAAATAACGCTTTTATGAATGAAAATTTTCATTTTCTGGTCACAGCATATTTTCCAATTTTCTAAAATGGCGGCTTAAAAAACATGTTAGAATAAGCTTTTTATATTGCCTGGGGGGTTTCTAGAATGATTAAAACGTTTTTATTAATTTTTTCTTTTCACTCCGTAATATTTTTGCTAATGACAATTCCATTGCAAAAATTGTTACTCATCGGCAAAACAGCTCATAACATAAAAAATTGATATTATAAAAATGGGTTGCAAGGAGTCAAGCTTCCAATTAATAGATGGTATATGTTTTTTCGTAAGAGATACTAATTATACATTTATCATAAAAGTTCCTAATTAGTATTATTATTAGTTTTTAATATTATAGTTACAATTTTGCATAAAATGCTTTTTCATTAAAAAACCCCTAGATCCAAGGATTTTTATCTTCAATTTTTTTAACCCGTGCCGCCGAGCACTTGAAGTTTTCCATTTAAATAACATGGGAATTTTGAGTTTTTAGCTATACAAATTTTTGCAGAGGCCACAAAGCGTTTTAAAAAGCTAATTTTTACTGGAAAACATACTTTCATGTTGTAAAGACATGCACACAGCCCTGACTTCATTCTCAAGGAAATTCTGGGGGTAGAAACACAAATTTACGTGTTAGTAGTATAATAGTCACTATGGGACAAGAGACAAAAAACCTTGGAAAAAAAACCTTGATATTAATTAAATTATACATACCGGAAATAACCTTGGTATAGTTATGTTATTTAGTTATGAAAGTATCAGTCAGCAAAAAATCAGCAAATTTATTGTTACATATATGAACATTTTTTTTAAGGACGTTTTTATCTTGACATGATATAAGATATGTGGAGATAAATAATATATTTTTTTTGTTTTTTGAATGTGGGTTATTTTAATCTTAACTTCGAAATACATATACATAAACGATTAAATTATTATTGAATTGCTAAAAAATAGACGTTAAAATAATTGTTAAAAATTAATTAAAAAATATTATAAAATTAATTAATTAATTGAGAAAAAATATTCATTTCGAGAAATACTTACTCCTTTGAGCTCTGGGTTCAAAACACATTAAACTAGATGACAATCAGCAGATTTATTGTAACATATATGAAGTACTTAATAAAATTTTTATCAGGAAACGATATATGGAGATAAATAATAAATTTTTATTTTTTAATATGTTTTATTTTTATCTCAACTTTGAAATATTAGGTACACCATAAAAAATATTTTTTTAAAATTATAATTTATTTAATATTAAGATTTATATTTAAATTTAAAAAATTTTTTATTTTACAAGATATTTGAAGCGTACTTATCCTACTTTTAATTAGTAATATTTTTAAAACATGTATTTAAATTTAAACTTATATTTTTTAACCTTACAGTACAAAAAAACTCTTACACTAATAACTTAAACTAAAATTTTTTAAAAACTGTATATTTGTACCTAATCAACCACTATCATCTCCTCGTCACTATACGACCCTTCATGCGGGTCGCTACTGTTATCGAAGGACGCGGGCGAGAATGGTAACCCGCTGGAAGACACTTCATTGTATTGTATTTTCTGACTTTTATAGATAACCCGCCACTTCCTGAGTAATGAAGTTGCGACAGTACTGATGGTCTCGTTTTCATGACGCCTTAATTCGTAAACAGGCGCCCATATCTCGGTTTCTTCCAAGATATCGATATTCATAGGTATACCATCCAGAATACCTAACAACCTCATTATTGCTTCTGGAGTTGACCGAGAATTCATCAACGTGGTCTTAATCCTGTATATGTTGTCAGTCATTTTTTTTTTTTTTTTTTTTTTTTCAAGTTAAAATTTATTAATCTAACTCTATCAGTTCGTTAAAATATGTTAGCGCGGCTAAAATCTGCGGCAGACAGATTAAACAGTCTTGTACTTTTTTGGTTGCTTTGCTAACTTTTTTGGTTTTTTTTCTTCTTTTTTTTAAAATTTTCACTACTCTTTCGAGATTTTTTGACTTATCTTTATCACACTCTTTATTCTTTTCACTTTCTTTATTCTTTTCTTCACTAATGTTTTCACTTTGATTTGCAAACTTTATTATTTCATCTAAGATGAATTCGTGTGTATCTGTCATTACTTTGTTGTGGGTGATTCTACGATTTAATTGACACTAAAATATTTACATGTAATATGGGATGTTATTAGCTTGTAAATTAAACAATGTTGTCCAGGGATATTATGTTTTATAGAAAAAATTTGCTAGCTATGTTTTTTTTTATTTATAATTGTAATATTGCCTTGTAAATATTTTGCGTATGCATCCAGTAATTAGATATTTAAATAATATACTCTTGTAAGCTTGTAAGCATAAAGAGAGTTATTTTTTATTGTTTTAAAAAATCTGCTGATTGTTTTTTAATGAATAAATTTTTTTAAATAAATAAAAATTTATAATTAGAACAAATCATGCCTTGAAATTCTAGGATGTTTATAGTTAATCAATGACACAAAAAATACCATGTCTTATAAATTACACAGTTTGGAAATATTTAGTTAGTTACCGTTTAATATGCATTAATGGTTGATCTTTTTTATTTTTGTGAAAAAATGTCACCCACAAATTTATTATTGAAAATGTTTAGAATTTTATCGAGAATTGCTTATAGGAGAGAACCTAGCTTTCGAAAATTTTGTGATTCAAAGTGGCGTGCTAAAATAATTAATAAATCCCCAGAATTTATTTTAAGAAAAATGAAATTAATTTTGAGTCATTGTTCTTACTCTACATTACGTGTAATTTGTAAAAGACTAAGTTTAAGTGAATTTGATAATGACCAAGTAATTATACTTATTGGTGATATTTTGAAAATAAGAGGACAAAATAATCTTCAGTGTTTTAAATCTTTTATGAGAAAATACGAGTCAAGAATACGTGAGTCTTAAAAAAAAAAAAAAAAAATTATTTAGTGTTATTTAAAAAAAAAATTTTTTAATGAATCCTAGAGTTCGCAGATGATTTCAATGATGCATTTATGGACATCCAGGTACCGGATGTTGGAGATTCATTTGGTAAAGTTTGTTTATTACTATTCTGTACGGAATTATAATTTTTTTTCATGTAAATTTTTGATATCAGATATCCTACAAATAGTTAATGTCCGCCTGGGTACTAATATTAAAGCCCGCTTACCTACTAATTTTGATCAGGTTAATGCATCAATTTTAATGGATCGATCGGAAATTGCTAGAAATTTATTTGAGTTGAAATTTTTAAACCTTTTGGAAATTGTTGTCATTTTTGGTAGTTAGGTTATCTAATTTTTTAATTAAACCAAAATTTAGAAAAAAAGTTATCAGGTGAAATTTTCGGGATTTTTTGAAATTAAAAAATTTTTTTGTTGAAAATTTGGTGGTTTTTTTTTTGACGATAGAGGTCGTTTGCCTTCTTTTTTTTTTTTAATATTCGGTTGCTCTTTTATGGATTCGGGGAAATTTTTTGAATTATGGTACTATTACTATTCTGTACGGAATTATAATTTTTTTTCATGTAAATTTTTTATATCAGAAATCCGACAAATAGTTAATGTCCGTCTGGGTACTAATATTAAAGCCCGCCTACCTACTAATTTTGATCAGGTTAATGCATACCTGACTACTATAAAAAATTGTACCTTATTTAAATTATTTTTACATTACAAAGCTATATTATAAATTAACCTTTTTTAGGCACGATCACTTTATATTGTCAGATATGAAGATAAAATTGGGTCTTATTTAAATTATCTTTCTTTTCGAGATTATATCACAGTATATATATTTCTACAGTAATCCTACTCCAAAAAAATAACACGGGATAGCTTGTCCAGATGAGAAATGCTGGCGCCATTTGCAGAAGGCGATTTTTTAAATTTAAAATACACGCGTATAGAAGAAGAGGTAACTATAATAGAAAAAGATAAATATATTCTAAAGGCGAAACGCGCGCATGGTACCCCGGACACCAAAATGCTTGAGATGTCCTACTGTAAAAATATGTATACTGTGATTATATTATAAAAGAACATATTTTAGCTACGATCACCCCCTGTACTGTCAAATATAGATCATAAATTGTACCTTTTTTAGTTTTTCAAACACTTGACAATATCTCTGATGTAAAATTTTTAAAGAATAACTTTATGTTGATATTAGAAAAAATTTAATTAAAAAACTAATTTTAGATCACGCTAGCTGCAATTTTGTCTAATGTTATCCATTTTAATACCAAATAGTTAATGTCCACCAGTCGGCTAATGTTTTCCAGGTTAATGCTAATCTGACTACTATAAAAATAGTACCTTTTTTAAAATTATTTTTACATTGCAAAGCTATATTATAAATTAACCTTTTTTAGGCACGATCACTCTATATTGTCAAATATGAAGATAAAATTGTACCTTATTTAAATTATTCTCTCCTGACAAAGTTTTATTTAAAAAGAACATATTTTAGGTACGATCACCCGATATTGTCAAATATTGAACATAAATAGTGTCTTTTTTAGTTTTTCAACACCTGATCCTATCTGATGTAAAATTTAAAATGAATAACTTTATGTCGATATTTGTAGAAATTTAATTAAAAAACTAATTCTAGATCACGTTGGTTGTAATTTTGGTGAACCTGGATCTACATGTCGTAGTAGTGACTGTGATAATTATGAAAATATAACAAAAAGTTCAGTCGTTGGCGCTGATAATTTGGAGATCATCCAACCAACCAGCAATTATGACCATCAAAAATAATAATAGGGCCATAGAAGAGGCCCCTATTACGCTAGCTATAGATGTTCAACATGAAAGGGCCATAGAAGAGACCCCAATTATCCTACCACTAGAATAACAAGGAAGGGAAGTTGAAGAAGCCCCTTATAGTCATGAAACACTAAGTCAAGAACAAGTCTTGCAAAATATCTTCACAGACGACTTTCTGAGACGCAGACTCCATGACCTCTACAAACTACAAGATGAAATGGATGAGTGGGTTACACAGGTCATAGAGCTGTTAAATATAGATAGAACTAACTGGAAGAAAAATGACCGTTGGCGTCAAAACAACCGGTTCGTCGTTCGCCCAGTTAACGAAAATTAGGAGGCAGCATCGAAAAAATACCATAATTGTCTTGATTCGCTCCCAAGTTACTTGAAACAGCGTTTCATAGCAGATAGAAAAGCAGCTGATGTCAATATTTAATCACCTTACTCTTACAAGTAAGGATGGTTTCCGAAGGAGGATGTAACGCAGAATATATTTTAAATATTGCCGCGTTATAAAGTTAAAAAAGAAAGAGCCCGCGGCTTGCGGCACTCGCATGAAGCATCTTTCCCCCGCGCACGTTGATCGTCACTGCCGTTCTAGACTAAAAAGTATCAAGAGCACATTTTTATAGCTACGAAATTATTATTCTATTATTAGTGATAATTAGTTAATTTTTTATATAACTAAACTAGTTTTCTTTATCATTAATAGTTCTTTAGTTTTTTTAAATTAAAGTCATATGAACAAGTTATTTTTTATTAGCAAGTGAGAATTTAGTGTCGATAGGATAAAGACACATAAAAATTACAGTCGTTTTTTTAAGACTAACTTTATTTCTTTTATTATAAATCAGAAGCTCCAAATCCTTAAGGTAAAAATTATTAACAATTAATAAAGTGATCACAGGTTTCTTTTGTAAAATATTTCTATTATTTCTTTATAATTATTATTTTGTAAAAGACACAGTGAGGCTATAATAATCGCGAAGAAGTAATTAAACGAATGTGCGTGTGTGATTCATGTGTATAATTTACGAACATAATTTTCATAGTGCGTGCGCGATTAGTATCGATTATCACAAGATAATTTTTTTATATAATTACATTAAATATTTCTTATGCACTTGTTTGTACATTAATCCAATTTAACCCTTTGTGATAATCGAAGATAAGCGCGTCACGTATTATATTTAATGAGCCCAAAAATTATTTCAAGGCCATCGGCCATATTTGTTTAATCATGCGCGCTGCAGCCCGCGAATTCATGTAAATAATTTATACATCTTTCCTCCTTCATAGGTTACCCTATGATTTAATAAATAATATTCTATTATTTAAATATACTTTCTCTTTATTGTTGTTAGCTATTCTCGAGTCCCAGTTATTTTACCCCTTTTTCAGGTAACTTAGTAGCAGCAGTTATTGAAAAGATATTGGTATTATAATTTAATTAAGGGGGTAGACCTAATTGGAACTTTTTCGTAATCGATTTTCTGTTTTTATTTTTTTTGGGTTCGTAAATATCTTAAAAATATGGAAAAAAATTTTTATAATGATATCTTGAATAATAAGAAAGTTATAGACGATGAAGCGAGACACCGCGAAAGGCGTAAGATACAGTATATTCTAAACTTTAAACGCGTTTTTCTCGAAACAACGTTTTTTGATTTGTGTGCACGATAACTCAAAAAATAATTAAGATATCTTCCTAATTTTTTGGCTACATTTTTGAAATACAATTATCTTCTGGATTGATGGAAGGGTTTTTCCAAAAAATGTCCCAATTTTTTTTTCTTTCAAAAAAACATGTGAAAAAAATTGCAAATTTGAAAAAAATTAAATAATTTTCACAATTTTCCATTTTCCGAAATTTGAATCCATCAATCCAGAAGAAAAATGTTTCCCAAACATAATTAATTTGGTTTCGTGTGTTTCTGAACAATTTGGAGACCGGAATCCTGCACACAGTGAAAAGTGAGGCCCAACTTTGAGGACCTCTACTCGGCGCCATTTTGAAAAAATTAAAAAAAAAAAATAAAAAAAATGTTTAGCAACTTATAATCTAATAAAGTGCCAACTTTGAAAAAATTATTTCAATTATTTCTACCCGAAAACCTATCCAAAAAGCCACACCTTTTTTCTATCTCCAATTAGGTCTACCCCCTTAATATTAACCCTTTTTCATTACACCCCTTTTAAATGTATATACATATGTGTATACTTAAAAACACAACATAATAATAATGATACAAAACTAAAGTCACCGTGACTTCAGTTTTATGAATAAGAATTTTAAACACCCGTACTTCAATCATGAATGATTTAAATGAAATAAATTTAAAAAAATTTTACAAATACTAAAAAAAAATCATTTTATTCATTTATATAATAAAATCTTATAATAGATTCTTTACTTATTTTTATTAAATAAATGTGCATTTTAATAAAAAATATTATTTAGTTTCATAAGTTGCACAACAGTAATATACTGCCAAGATCTAGGTAGTAACATAGATCTTAAGCAATAGGTATATAAAATTTGTAGATAGATGTATTTTGGATAATGAAAAATAAAGAAAAAAGCCCTATAAATGTCAAATGCCAGCGTTTTGGACGTGAATAGCAGTATACACCAGCAGAATACAATGATAAGTAGTTAATAAATTTTTATTTTTATTTTTTTACAAAGCAATATTGTATTAAATTCATTGTAACAAATCTATAACATCTACACAATTATGTTATATATAAAACACCTTATCAAAAACATTTTTCTTAATTTAAATTTACATATAAATACTCAAACGTTTTATCAACTCTTCTTGATATTACACCTAAAAATATTAAGGTGTGAAGTTAATAAAGCTTAACTAATAGTTTTATATTTTAATAATATTTAAAAAAAGATAAAACGTTTATATATTTTTATTTTTAAAATTATTTCAAAACAGGGAATTATTTAAATTACTAGAATATATTAAAAAATAAAATATTAAAAAATATGAAATTAATATTACAACATCCAAAGTTTAATATTGTAAATATTAAAACCTCGTCATTTTTTTAATACACAGTAGGTAACTTCAATCAACAGATAAAACTATGTTTAAGAAAAAAAATAACTCGATGCAAGAAAATGTTAAGTTAAACATTTTGTATTCGTTATATACTTAGTATTTTTATTTATTTAAGTGCGCAATGCGATTCATAGCATCTTATACACCGTGGGCCACAGCACTCGAAGTAGTGAATTCCGTCCTTTTTATTACCCATCCCACCCATTTTGTCCCCAACAGAATTCAGACAACGAGAGCTATGGTTCTTGGGCTACAGATCCTGGAGTTTCCTTTCCCCGATATATGAAAGCCCCAACTGCAGGATCTGTAGTCCGTTGAGCGGTAGCAGCCGACTTTTAATAGAAGTACTCGCATTTGCCCGGACTTTTTTGTATTTTTTTGGTGGACTTTCGTCCAATTTTTTGTGTCCGTGAGTATAGGAAAACTGCCAAAACCTTACTCGAGTACAGCCGGTTACTTTAAGTCAGATTATCAAGATAATTTTTTAGTGAGCAAGCTTCGAACGTCGAATTATCTTTCAAATCATCCTTATTTCACCTCCCGAACATCGTGGACACTTTTTTTTAAATTAAAAAAAGCGGAGTATATAGGCAGGATTCGAGGTGGTCACCCATCCAAGTATAGGCCGTGCGCTGCTTAACCTGTACGGTTACCGCCTTCGAACCACTACCGACATACCACGGTGCCGGTTCGTTATATACTTAGTATTATCTATATATAAACATGTGTTTATATATGGGTAGTTTTCACTGTAACTATATATTTTTTTATTGTTTACGGCACAACACTAATTATATTATTTTTTTTTTATTTTTTTTGTATTTTAATGTTTATCAATGTCCAAAAACCTGAAATTTTCAGTGGTACTGCTACAAATGTAAAAATAAATTCTACGTGTTATTCCTATGGGATTTTTTTATTTATGCGGACGGTGGTGTCATGGACGGTTGCGACATTTTGAATGTATTATTGAAATAACTTTGTATTGAACCCATCAAATTTTCTTAAACTCTGGGTATCTTATTTTTCCATCAAACTGAAAAAGATATATTAAGTAACATATGACATACACTTGGAGAAAACGACATCGACGGTGGCGACATTTTTTTTTTGTAAAAGCGTTTTAAAAATTTAATAGGTTTAATTTTCATAGTTAAAGCTTTCATATTTAATGTTTTAAGTTTTCCACGGTTCATATATGAGTAGTTGAGTGAAAAAAAAATACAACAGTGCTTTCAAGTGCATAAATATAGAGTGCGCTCCCATAAAAGGTGGGAAGCTTAAAAATAGCTAAAATTGGGGGACAGACTTATATGTGTCGATAAGCTAAGAGAATTGCATGAAAATTTGTTTCGTTGAAAAAAATGAGTTTTTGGGACCTAAATACGTCATATGCATCCTACAGAAAAATTTAAGTTCCAATTTTAAGCCGTTTGTTAATACTCAAAGTTTACAGTTAAGCAAAAGGACAGCAGAAGGTGGCGGCAATTTGAACACATATGCTCCAGAAAATTTTTTTATTCAGTTACCAATATATGCATAGTAGGTTGTGACTTTAAAAAAATATTATTTATGAACTTTTTAAAAGAAAAAATACCCTGCCAACTAGCTGGCACTGAGGTTCCTCAAACAATGGGCTGTAATCTTAATTTACAACAAATATTATTGATTACAACCATGCAATTATACATACATTTTTCGTTTTTAGTAGCTGGTAAAGTAGATTATTAAGATCATTTTGTTATTAAAGTGAAAATTCTAGCGTCCATGGATTGGTCGCGCCGGCGTTAATGGATTTTAAATCATTTTTGCATAATTAAAAAGAGACAAACATAAAAAAAGCTAATTTTATTTTTTTTTATAAAATTTTATTTTATTAGAATATATAATTATCCCTTAATAATTAAAATATTGGGTAATATGATTTTTTTGTTTTGTCAAAGAAATGGTTGGTAACGATGCGAAAATTACAAATATTCGCTCAATTATATTATAAAAAGATAGGAGTTTTTACAAGAATTTATAATTTCTTATAATTTATTTTCTCAGTGTACTTCTTGCATTTGACCAATCTTCCGCAGCAATGATAATAATAATAATAATAATATTTTGTAATTAAAAAATAACAACATTAATTGCTTCAAGATTTTAACATTATTTATATTATTTCTATTAATCACAAAATAATAAATTATTTAATTCTATAAATTGTTTGATTCTTTAAAAAATGCCAATATAACTTTTAAATCTTAATTTTAAAATGCAAACATAACCATTTAATATTTTTAGGCTGTTTATTATTGTTTATAATTTCATTAAGCTGCATACATAAATAAACATAGCAACGAGCAAAATAATCCAAAGCAGTCAAAAAGAGGCAAGATTTCCATCACTCTTTCTTGTGTGTTATAATTTATATCAAAATAAAAAAAAAAAATTGTGATAGGATACAAAAAATTACTATAAACTAAATTTCTAAAACTTGTACTCTCATTAAAATAAATTAGATATGTCCAAAATGAAAAATAAATTTGGTGTTTTGGAAAAATAAATTTGGTGTGACGAAGATTTTGGAGAAAAAAATTTTCAAAAAATTAATTATCAGATTCAAGATATCGAGTAAAAATCATAATTTCAAATATAAGTAATTTCATGGAAATGAATGAGGTATTACATCCAAATTAAAAAAAACAAAAGTATTTCGAGATTTTTTTAATAAACAAATTTTTGGAAAAAAAATTAGGTCTTAAGTCGATAATAGTTTTGAAATATCACTGGTTACAATATTTTAAAATATTAGTACTTTCATAGAAATAAATGAGGTATTACACAAAAAAAAAAATAAATGTTGCAATTTTTTTTATTTTACTTTTTTTTTAATTTTGAGAAAAAAATTTTGAAAAAATTCAGTTTCAATTCGAAAAAATTACTGTAAACGAGGTTCTTAAAACTAGTACTTCCATGGAAATAAATTAGGTACTACGTCAAAAAAGAAAAAAAAGTTTCGTATTTTTTGTATTTTTTTGTGAAAAAAATTTTAGGAAAAAAATTTTCAAAAAATTAAGTATCAGATTTGAGATATCAAGTAAAAACCATACTTTCAAGTATAAGTACTTTCATGGAAATGAATGAGGTATTACATCCAAATTAAAAAAAAAAGGGGGTTTGAGATTTTTTTAATAAAAAAATTTTTTGAAAAAAAATTAGGTCTTAATTCGATAATGGTTTTGAAATATCACTAGTTACAATATTTTCAGATACTAGTACTTTCATAGAATTAAATAAAGTATTACACCAAAAAAAAAAAAAATATTGCAGTTTTTTTTACTTTTTTTTTTTTTCTTGAGAAAAAAATTTTGAAAAAACTAAGTATCAGATCCAAAAAATTACTATAAACGAGGTTCTTAAAACTAGTACTTCCATGGAAATAAATTAGGTACTACGTTTAAAAAGAAAAAAATAATTTGTATTTTTTGTATTTTTATGTGAAAAAAATTGTAGAAAAAAAATTTTCAAAAAATTAAGTATCCGATTCGAGATATCATGTAAAAACCATAATTTCAAATATAAGTACTTTCGTGGAAATAAATGAGGTGTTACATCCAAATCAAAAAAAAAAAAAAGTACCTCGAGCTTTTTTGGTGAAAAAATTTTTGAAAAAAAAATTAGGTCTTAATTCCATAATATTTGTGAAATATCACCGATTACATACATACGTACACACACACACACACACACACACATACAGACTTTTTTTAAAACCGGTTTTTTAGCTTCCTGGGATCCCAAAACGTGCTTATATGCCAAAAAATAGAAAATCAAATTTTGACCTAACACAATGGTTCCTCTTTGGGGAACCAAAAGTGTAAAAGAGCTTTAGTTTCGGATATAAATGGAGGGGACATTATGTATACCGTTCCTGCGAAAACCACCCATATACACCTTACATATTATGATATGACATATAATAGCTTACTATTGTCTTTTAATATCCATCATTCAGATTTTGTATATATCATACGGCATTGAAGCGAAAACGTAGATTATTGAAGATTCATTTCCATACTTTAGTTCATACTTTGATTAAATTTTGGAGGTTCGTCAACACTTTAAAATTGGACCAGACCCCCTCCCCCCCCTCTCTCTCTCTCTCTCTGGAAATCCTCCAGGTTGTGTATACGACTTGACTTTTTCTTGAGCAACTGCAGAATCACCAAGTTAACTTCTTTTAGAGCAATTTCATTAAGTAAATATAATTTTTCGAAATTATTTTAAAATTTTATATTTATAAACTTTTATTTCTACAGAATGATTAATAAGATTTCGATTTCAATGGGGTCTGGTATAGATATTTGCCTTGGTATACATATTATTCCAGATGAGCATTTTTTAATAGCAGCATACAATTTAAAGGATAATGAGATCATATTTTCATTGAAAGCTTTACAGCAATATTGCTTAATAAATATAGATGATTATTGAAAAAAAGTGGTATTAATAATTATTTCTCAAATCGAAAAAAATGCCAGAGCCGGTGGGACTCGAACCCACGATTCTTTCATATCTAGTGAAATCGCTTTAGCCAATTAAGCTACGGCATGCGGGCCAACACACCAACTTTATTTTGACATCTTCTTCGATTCGAGAAGGCAACTCTTTGACCTAATGCCTATTTTAATTAAAATCTAATTTTTTTATCGTTCGTTTGTATTTTGATAATTAATTAAATGAAATTGGTCTTTTTACGAACACACGATGTTAATAATTTTTACTACTAAACGAGGTGTTTTATTTAAATACTCAACGTAGTAAATATCAAACATTTTGTAGAAAATTATTGAAAAATTTTTTATGAATTTTTCACTAATTTTTTGCATCTAAATATTGTGTAATTTTTAAACACAAATAAATTGGAAAAAAGTGGTATTATTAAATATTTCTCAAATCGAAAAAAATGCCAGAGCCGGTGGGACTTGAACCCATGATTCTTTCATATCTATTAGATTATTTGGATATAGAATTCGATTTTTTGGGATTGCCCAAATTCTGTCATGGGAATATACTGAGCTCACTCGGAGCTTTGATTTAATGGAGGAATGGCGCATTTGGTATTTAGGGCATAATGGTAGAGGACTAGCGCGTCACGCGAACTGCAATTGGGTGGCAAGAATAGTAAACATAATTATTGAAATTTAATATTTGCAAATATAACATAGGGCAATTAAAATTTACTATACAAAATAGATTAAGTTACAAAATATTTTAAGGTAAGAAGAAACAGAACGTTAAGTAGACTTCATGAGTTAAGTGACTAAGATAAAAAACAGAGTATTAAATCGTTTAAATTAAATTTTTGTTTTTAATTTTCTTAAATTTACTATTTACATAATGTTTTAAATATTATTATCAACATTAATAAAATATTACAATTTACAATATACTTTAAAGATTAGTTTCAGGCTTAGATTATTAACATTATTAAAAGTTGTTAAAAATTTTCTAAAGACATTACCAAATTTTTATTATGAATTATATTAATTATTAATTAAGTCTTTTTAAAAACAGATAATTTATTTTTCTTATAGTTTTCTTCATTTTTATACCTTGTTATGGTTATTTCTGAAACATTATTTGTTTGAATATTATGTTCAACAAAGCAATGAATTTGAAATTCATTAAAAGTTTTTAAGGATAACGTACAAGATTTACATTTATACAACCGATTTTCAGGTAATTCATTAGCACTAGATGTAATTATTTCATTATATGAACTATCGTGAATAATAATGTTACAATTAGTGTAATCATTAGCACGAATAAACTTTGTATCACAATCAAGAGTAGGATTGGTAAGATCCGGTAAATCATCATCCGATGATGTTTCTTCACTATTAAAGTCTTGATCATGTAAGTTTTCAATATTCCATTCCTCAATTTTATTAGTACTCTTGTTATTTAATTTTTCAGCCAAAGCCTGAAACCAAAAAAAAATATATTAATTTTTGTTTTTAATTTTACTACCAATTATTTTTTTTAAGCTCAAAAGCCAAACTTTTGATATTATCAAATACAAACTAGATAGGGGTTTGCCATTGTATTTACAAGAAAATATTTAAAAGTTTCATTAAAAAAAGGAAAAATATTTAGTGAATAGGAATCACAATATTTTAAGTTTATTTTAAATATTATTTTAAATAATCTTAGAGTAAGTTTATTTAAACTTTGTATAAACGTAATGATACAAAAAAAAGAATGCGCAAATATTTTGAAAACCTGAAATGCAATACTTATGCAAATTTAAATGAGCTGCTTTACTTTTTAAGCTCACGAGACACTAACTTTATAAAAAGTGACCAAGGGGAGTTGAATACATTTGACACAAAATCATACCAAATAGTTAGGAATCTTGTTATTATATAAAAAAAAAACACAAAAGAAACTCTCAATTCATGTCAATGGGTCTTCTGGGCCTACAGAAATACAGGGCTCAATATTACAATGTAGAGATTTTTAGGCTGTTAGGATTTTTAGCTGTTTTCTGTGAGCTTATTTCCAAATCTATCAACTTCCAGCTTGTTTTTGTTTTTTTTTGTAAGTGTCACCTATAAATCGCCAAAATTTGAAATTTTTTTTAAAGTGGTTCTCTTTCTGTTATCTTACTAGCCTTATCTTATCTTACTACTATATATATTTGAAAATTTATTTGTATGTCTGTGTGTGTGTGTGTGAATGAGTGTGTGTTCCATCATCGCATGTCCACGGGTGACATAGACTATAGATTTTCTGCTCAGATATCGTAGTTTTTGAGATATTTAATTTTTAGTGTTTTTGAAATTGTTAAAATTTTGAAAAATTTTGAAAAAAACTAAAATATCTTAAGACTATCGACAAATTTTATTGTCACAAGATTATACTATTCGATTCGGCACCAATTTTTACGTATTCTCCTAAATTTTTATTCAAAACGGAGGTATCTTTAAAATTTTATAAAATATTTTGGAAGCTGGTTAAAAATATTTTTTTCATTTTTTTATTTTTTATGGTATTTTTAATAACTTATTTGTCTGTATATGCGTTTCATCATGAGGCTCGAAAAAATGAAGGAAATTACATAAAACCGGTGTTAAAATAAAGTTAAAATAAAAAAATGTTTACTATTTTTGGGAAAAATTAAATTTTTTGAAAATTTTGTTAAAAAGTGAAATATCTAAAAAATATGATAAAATTTTAATGTCGTAATTGGTATTACTTGATTCAGTCAATTTTAGAACCATTTATATATACATACCTTAATTCTATATACTATATACTATATATATTTAAAAATTTATTTTTCTGTCTGTCTGTCTGTACCCTAATGACTCAAATACCGCCGAACCAAAACCTACAATTTTTCATTAATGTTTCACCTACGCTGCTCTGAATAGTTTGAAGGTGTTTGCATAATTATAAATTTGTAGTGAAACAAAATTTTTTTAAGCAACACAAACCGAATATAAAGTAAATGTGAAAAGGAGGGACTGAGCCTCATCTAAAAAATCTGAACGTGTTTGCATAATCATAAATTTGCAGTGAAAAATGATTTTTTGAAGCAACACAAACCGAAGTAAATGCGACACAAGTTGGGCGGAGCCCCCCCTCCAACTTTTGCTAGTAGTCTATAAACGGAATGTCTATTTTTGGCCAAAAATAACGAATTTTTAAAATACTGCCAAAATTGAAAATTTTCTAGTTTTATAATAGTATAGTATTCTTACGCTTTTGTAACTAGCTCCTTTTTAATTATTTGATTGCAATATATGATAATTTAAAGTCAAAGTCCCAATTTTCATTTTTTCTTATAAGCGTCCACTTTTATTGTAATAATGCTTTTGTAGAGCCATATCTTAAAGAAAACTAAAGAATTTTTGGAATCTTGGTGGATATAGAAAATATTTAAGGCCTATATAAGTTTAATTTATGGCACACCTAATTATTGTAAATTATAGATTATAATTATGCCTAACCTTTATAATAGCTGCATTCTTGGCGCAGATTTCTTTAGATTATTTAACGTCGTGTTAACTGCTAGAGACAATTCTATAGAAGCTGAAGGTTATAATGGCAAAGTTAATATCGACGTAGCCTCAGTTTTTCAAGTTTTAAAACAACCAACACTAGAACAAATAGATCAGCTAAGTAAGCTACGAGGTGATTTAATTCCATTCGAAGATGGTGAACCAGGTTGTACAAATTTATTTGAGCATTTCATTGATGTGGCCAATGCGCAGCCTATTCGTCAACGGTGCTATCCAGTATCACCAGCAGTAGAAAAAGAAATGCACAATGAAGTCGATGAATTTCTCAAAATTGGCGTTATAAAACCATCAAAAAGTGAATGGGCTTACCCAGTTGTGATGGTTCGAAGAGAAGGTGTTGACAAAAATCATCAGCCAGCCAGAAAGTACCACATGTGCATAGATTACAGAAGGCACAATAAAGTGTCTAAAGAAGATGCATTTCCGATCCATAATATAGACCTGATGCTTAACAAGCTGCAGGAAGCACGCTACGTTAGCACTTTGTACCTTTCCTAGGCTTTCAACCAAATTCCAGTTGCCAAACAATGTAGACACCTTACAGAGTTTGTCGTACCAGGTAAAGGCATTTTTGAATATGTTCGTATGCCTTTTGGCTTTAAGGGGGCGCTAGCAACATTTCTAAGAGCTATGCAGATGATCATAACCCCAGAAATGGCTCCTTATGGAATGGCCTACATTGACGATATAGTTATAGCAACTCTAACTTTGGTATAACACTTACATTGGCTGAAAATTGTAATTGAAAGGTTAAACAATGCAAATTTTACAATAAATCGGTCAAAAAGCTTTTTCGGGAAAACACAAATAAAATATTTAGGATTTTTAATTGATGAAAATGGTACTCAGCCAGACCCAGATAAAACAAAACCAGTAATTGAGTACCCAGTACTAAAAACCAAGCGACAAATACAGCGTTTTATAGGCATGACCTCTTGGTACAGAAAATTTATTCCCGAATTTTCTGCACCTTTAACAAATTTAACGCGTAATGTCCCATTTTACCCTTATGTACCCGGCTTACTTTCCCTTCGCTACTACCCGGATTAGTACCCGGGTACTACGCTGCGTTTATTTGTTTGATAAATGTTTTTTAAGTTAAAATATGGTTTGGAAGTTACAAGCATTTTTTGGAAGTTATTTGCATATTTTTAAAACGGACTAAGAATAATATCTCCTGTCTCTGACATATTTTTTGGCTAAAAATTTATTTACGTGCTTACGAATATCCAAAAATAATGTCTACTTAGGTTCATTGCGCCACCTCTACCCAAATTAGACAATTTACAAAATTACTTTTTGCCGCTAAATATTTTACTAACATGCATTATGGCTTCGGTCTGAGGCTAATATCTCCCATATCTGATATAATTTTGGCCTACGAATTTTTTTAAGTACTTGCAAATGTCCAACAATGATGTCTAATTAGGTTGATTGCGTCACCCACAGTATATGTAAGGAAGTATATGAACTCCTATCCCACTGCTATATTTTAATGATGTATATATTATACGCTACCTCAGTTCTAAGCACCAGAGGTCTCTACTCAGCCTAACCCACGTCTGTGTGAGTCACATGGGCATTTTTATTAGTGTGTAAGTGACTGGCATGCGTTCTATAATTCTATTATTTACATTTACATAAATGTCCCGTTATTTAAATTTTTGAATTACGTAGAGTGTGTAAAATATACGTCGTAGTAGTATTAATAGTAATAATTAATTATTTAGTAGTATTTTTCATCAATTAAATATAATACTAAAATCAATCAATTAAATATAATATTAAAATTTTTTAATATTGTCATAAATTTTAAATATTTAGAAAAAAAATTAAAAGTTTTCATCTATATATATTTTTTAAAAGAGCTGGTAATCATGGTGTGGAAATGTATAATATCTGGATGTAGCGTTTGGGAAAGAAAAAATCCTTATAAATTGACCGGATTTTCTTTTCCAAAAGATAAGAGAAATTGTAGGAAATATTGTAAAATAATATCGCTTGATTTAATTGAAGTAAATCCTAAAGTAGATCGCATTTGTGAAAATCATTTTGACGAAAAAGACATTAATAAAGGTGATCATGTAGTATTGCTTGACGGTGAAATAATTGCTAGTGTAAGTACCATTTTTATTAATATTAATTTTTAATAATTAAATTACATATTTATGTGATTTCTGAAAGTTAATTCATTATTATAAAATAATCAATTATAATATAAGAACATTTTATAAAAAAATTCTCATGTTATCTAGTATCTAGATTTGGTTCATATGGATTTTCGGGTCGCTAATTGTAAATTTCTGAATCTTTTAATGAAAAATTAGCAGAGGTGCCCTTAAGTTGTCTATTAAAAGTATATAAAAAATTTCCTTTATTTTTAATATAGTTCGAAAACGAGGGTTAATTTCAGAGGGTTGCAGACCCTAAAAGTAACAAAAAAAACTTTGCAATGAAAATTAAATGTAAATGTAAATGTAAATATTCTTTATTTGCAATTGAACAAAAATACAGTAATCAAAAATAAAATATACATCATAGTGAATAATTGATAATTAACATTAATAAAATATAATAAATTTGAAATAATAGTGATAACATTATTAAATTTTTATAGTAAAATAAAATAAATAGTTTAAATTTAATAATTTGACATAGGTATCACAGTCAATTAGTTAGTTTCATGTACGTTTGTTTACAGTTGCATTAAGAAATCGGCGGTAGGTGCCAAAGAGATTTTTAAAGCTACCCGATTTTCGAAAATTTTTATTTTAGGGGTTTTCACGGTATTTTTCAGGATTTTTGTTTTTGACAAGTTGAAACAAGTTCAAAACTAATAGAAAAAAGTATTTAGCATCGGTATTTAGCAATATTTTGACATTTATAAGCTAGAAAACCTGTTTTTATTTTCTGCTTTTTTTCAAATTTTGGTTTTCTTACTTTTTCTTGCATCTTAGGCTGTTTTTAATCTATGTAAGAGTTAAAATGGTAAATATTGATAATTTTTAGTCCTAATTGATTGTTACATAATACATACCATTTAGATGCCCGAAAATAATTATTTTAATGCGCTACAATTAAAGAACTCCTAGAGTCCCAATTTTTTAATTTTTGTTAAAATGAAGTAATTACACATTTTATCTTCAATATTTTGTGTGTTTTATTTTTATCTCATAAAATATATTTTTTCAAGCAAATGAAACTCCATTAATGATTATATGACCAAAAATTTTTTATTTTTACACGTTTATTTGTCAAGAATTACAAATTTTTTCAATTTTATACAATACGTAATTTTTGACTTATTATACATATTTTCAAGCTGTAGAATGAAAAATATTGATAAAATTAGTTATTATGTTCATATTTTTATGAAAATAAAAATTTGGTTGTTTTGTAATTGGATAATTTATTCAAAAATTAAAAGCAAATTGATTATGCAACTTTTTATAATTAAAATAAATAACTTAAAATAGTTAACAAAAAAAAATAACATTTTTATAAATAAAATAGCTTATTTGATGATACTTGATCTTTAAATTATTACTAAATTATATTATTTATGTTGAATTTATGCAATTTTAAATTTGGACAATAAAAAATAATTTTTATACCAATTTAAATAAAATAAAATAATAATTTAATTTTATTATGATATAAATAAATAAATAAATAAAAAATAATACAAATAATAAATATCTCATCGGATAAAAATTAAATATTTATTCATATATAACAGCGTTCTTCGCTGATTCGTCTATCATATCGTAAATATTATTTGAAAATTTGTAACCTAACTTCTTACTTTTTGAATTAATTATTTGAAGTTCGCTAATTTTTAAAAAGACTTGAGAAGGAAATACCTCTTGAATCAGGTGTTTTTGGCCAAAAAAATTTTTTTTGTCTCTGTCCATAAAAATTGTTACTAAATTATTATCTTTAATGTTTATAATTTCATCGGGATACCAAACACCTACATAAATTACTATCCAATCTTTTACATTAAAATTAATTTGTGGTGTTTCGAAAATATTCTCTTGTTGATTTAAATTTACTATTGGTATGTCCAAAACAAATATTGTTTTATTATTTAAACCAAAATGAGCGCATTCATTAAAATTGCAGTTCGTACAGCTAGCGTAAAGTGTAAAAATTTCTTTTTCTTGTGTTTTAGACCAAACTAGTTAGTGGACTTCTTTAGTCATAGGAAGAGCTTTCAGTATTGGCAATTTATTTTTTATTTCTTCAATATTTTCTTGATTTATTAAAAATGTACTTGTTAGACTTTCACTATCAATTAGACTTTACTATTAATGTATAACAAGTCAAAAATTAGATATTGCATAAAATTGAAAAAATTGGTAATTTTTGACAAATAAACGTGTAAAAATAAAAAATATTTGGTCATATAATCATTAATGGAGTTTCATTTGCTTGAAAAAATATATTTTATGATAAGGTTCAAACTACCAGAAAACACGGGTCATATCGATGTCCTTTAAAATTTTTCAGTTTTTTGTCCAAGTTAAGTAGTAAAAAAAAAATAATGCGTCATATATTTACAATTTTTTTTGAAAATTTAATAATTTTTCGAAAACATTCTATTTTATTGTTAATCTAAGGAAGTTACTTTTTACAGTGCAATTATACAAAAATTTTGAAAAAGCTGATAAAATATGCAAATACAGGAATGAAAATTTTTTTTTTTTTGCAATAGCTTTTTACCAAAAAAAAAAGTTTTTTATCGGACAGTCACGTTTCAACATACAATTTATTTATTTATTATGATTGAAAATTGATTATTTCAGAGCAAACGTCTTAAAAAGTCATTGAAAAAAGGAGCACTGCCAAATTTGAATGCTAATTTTATTAAACATAATGAGAATGAGATTCAAAACATTATCATTGCAGTTCCAAAAATCGCTGTTAACAATGATACACAAGTAATCTTAAAAATCTATTTCATGTATTCTAGGAAATTACTGAAGAAGTAGAAAATTCTAATGGATCTGCTCCTTTTCCCAAGGTTCGCTCTCCAAAATTAAATAATTCTGTTTTACAAGATAAAAATTCAAATGAATTGGATTCTACTATTAAAATCCGATTTCCAAAATTAGCTAATAGTGTTGTACAAAAAGAAAATTCAAATGAATTAGAATCTATTGTTGCGAGTATGTCTCCAAAAGAAGCAAATACTGTTGTACAAGAAAAAGTCAGTTTAGTTTTATCAATGAGGATCCGTCTCCAAAATTACGTATAACTCCAACGAAGCGTAAAAACATTCAAGAACAAAGCTCCAATGGATTGAGTTCTGCTAATGAGGTTCTATCTCCAGAAATTATAGTAACCCCAAGGAAAAGTAGCCGCATTCAAGAAAAAAACTGTATTGGATTGAGTTCTACTATTGAGGTTCCGTCTCCAGAATTATGTGTTACCCCTAGGTTACGCAGAAATATGAAAAATAAAAACTGTAATAGATTGAGTTTTACTAACGAGAACCAGTCTCCAAAATTAACTGTAACCCCGAGGAAGCGTAGAAATGAACAGGCTGTACAGAATATTTTTAATGATCATCAATATTCTGTATTAAATAATTTTAAAAAGCAACAATTACCAAATAACTATAGTGAGGAAATCAAAGAATATTTAAATTTAAAAAGCAATATCTTGAATAAAATTTGGAATATTCAATTACCAAGTTCTTATTGTTCACCCTACTATAATACTGAAAGCAACACTGTTCTTTACAATTTTTACAGCCCTGCAAAAAGTAACAGTGATACACAAGCACCTTTAGCAACGAAAATAGTAAGTTTTTTATAAAATTTATACTTTAATAAAATCCATCAATTCATATTGATTATGTTTTATATAGGTAGCATTACAAGATGAAAAAGTAGTTGTGTGGATTAGAGAGAAGAATGTAAAATTTTTGTTTTATGACAAACCCCGTTCAAGTGAATAATTAGAGGCTATTTTGGTAACCGACGATGAATGTGTTGTCTGTCCAGGTGGACCATTTGTCAGACTTTATCCGGATTCTATTTCTGAAGTTTCTTTTAAAGATATAGATATTTACAGGCATAAAAAGTGCCCCCTGGTAATTGAAAAAGAAGGAGTTTGTTTATACTGCCATAAATTGTACAGAAATTTTGAATTAGAAAAGTCTAGAAGCACAAAACAAAAGAAAAAGCTCAGAACCATCTGTCTCACTCCAAGGGGTAAAAAATCAGCTTCACAACATAAAACCAAAAATAATCAGAATAAACGTCGCTTAACCAATCAGCAACGTAAGTACTTGAAAATTAAAAAAGATTTAGAGGCATTTAAAAAACCAGTAGAGAAAAAGAATACAGACGAAGTATTGGAAGATTTGAAAAAAAATCCCAATGTTTCAGATAATCAGGTAAAATCAGAATTTTCCTTAAAATAAATTTTATTCAAAAATCATAACTAACAAAAAAAAAAAGAGATGACAATTAGTATCCGCATATAAAAGTAGGGGGTGATAAAATTTATAAATTTATTTGATATCATTTACTCGAAAAAAGGTCAAACTATATAATTGTTTTAAAAATTACTGTCGAGTATTAAAAATATTATTTTTCATATTGAGCTTGGACCTAATAACGCTCTGAGTTATAACATTCAACTCTTATAATAAAAATATATATATCAGCATTTCCTATATACAGAACAGATGGCTGAAGCATTGTGAGTTGTCCTCACAAGTGCTAAAAACGCCATTTGGAATGTATATAAGAAAAATAAGGACGTGTTTCCATCAGCGTCTATGGCACCTGCACTAACACACACAGCCATACTGAAGAGATCTATCTGTTAGTGTTGATCAAAACGCTAGGTACCTTCTGTACCGACATTAAAAACTATGCTTTAAAAAAAAAAAAAAAAAAAAAAAAAAGAGATGACAATTAGCATCTGCATATAAAAGTAGGGGGTGATAAAATTTATAAATTAATGACAGTTAGAAAGGCGTTAAATGTCAACGTTGAAATTGATGGACATTTTTTTTGTACATTTGATTCCCGTAGGTTAATTTCCAATAAATACTTATATAAGTTCTCTTTAAAAGGGCCAATTGATGATGAGAAACGAATAATTACAGGAATAGAATTTGAAAGAAATCATAAAAATTAGTGAAGAATTGCTATGAATGGCAATAAAAAGGGGTTTTGGTCGTTTCAACTGACAAATATGGCCTGTTTTTTTGTAATCTCGCGTATTGATAGACTGTGAGATTTCCAATCGGAAACATACAATTACCTAGTATCGGAAAAATTAGGGCAGGGACCAATTACTTCCATATATTTTTATTCACTAGATTTTTAGTGTCTAAGTCTGTAAAGAGTGTAATTTAAGGTTTTAACTATATAGTTTAAATGAATTTTCCATTTCATATCTGAATCGAGAAATAAGACAAGATTTTTTACAGATTTTGAAATTTGAATATTTTAACCGCCAAAGTAAAAGGTGTTATTTTCTTTTTAGAATTCCTCAACATTTTTTCCAAATAGAATTATGTTAGTTTTATTTTTGTTTACAACAAAATTGTTAGAAATCGTCTAGTCTTCAATCTGCATTAAATGACTCTGCAAAAATGAAATATCTAGGTTACTATAATGTGGAAATTTTCCTCTTCCAGCTTATATAAATAAAATTTAGAGTTTGAGACTTGTCAAGAAAAAAGGTCAATTAATTCGCTAAAATAATCTAAGACTCCTTTTTCTCGACAAGTTCCGGAGGGGGTCCGTATAAGGGAATATAGCGCAAATATATTCCACTTATACTAAACGGGTACCAGGAGGTTCTGGCAAATCAATATTACACAATGATAAATAATTCAACTGATATAAAATCTTATGGTACAAATAGTATAAACTTACCCATATATCATTATAATTATAAAGAGGTAAGAGAATTTATGAAACATAAAAATAATTACAAATATTATTTTAGTGTCGCTCACCAGCATAAAGTTTTATTAATTGAAAATAGATTTTTAATGTGAGGACTAATATGTACACAAAGTCTTAAAGCTAAATTAACAAAAGTAATATTCGCGAATACACGCGGCGCTTACGCGACTTAAAAGATATTGTCGCTACAAGTTATTTCGCGACGTGAGTTTACATATCTTTCATATAATTAAATAATTAATGATAACTAGTAAAATCACTGGCCAAGTGATTTACAGTAAACTACAAAAATGAACTAAATGAGAGAGAGAGAGATAGAAAGAACGATGGGCAATATGCAAAATAATTAAATATACTATGAACAATAATTGCAGCTAGCAGAATATTTGTATTTATACATAACAAAGGATAATTCTAGGAAGGGAAAGTAATTAATCTTCTTTGCGCCAAAGTAGTAAAAAACTCCATAATAACAGCAAATAAGTAATCAAAAATACCTTCAACTCAAATTGTAAATTCCAATCCAAAAACAAATTCCAATTCAACAATAATTTACGAATTATGAGATTAAGCAATACTGGCGCAAACTTGAGTACACTGGCTTGCACTGACCTCGTGCTTGATAAAAATTATCTTCTAAAACCACTTGTTCGATCAATATTTGTCGCCGAAAATATGCTGCAAATTCTAATTGTCACGCCAAAATAATTATCTGAGAATATACCTCGACTTATATACTTGCGTTTTCAATTAATATTTTTCACCAAAACTCGTTGATTATTTTAAAATAATTAGATTTTCTAAAACTACAAGCACGACAGCATGTTGCTGTGACAACAGCCATCTTGGCTCTGCCGACAATGCGCATGACATATCTAAGGAAGGAAAAATAAGGGAAAGAAAGAAAGAGGGAAACACATCGGACTACTCTCTCTCTTCTAGTATTGATAAGTGATGCCCTTTCTCAAACGCGATATCACTCATACAAGCACACACTGGTCAAATAAAACTTATCAATTTCGTCACACGGAAATACAATTTATTCAAACCAATATTCGTATTTTGAATATAGTATTTAAATGAGGCGATTAGGGAATAAAATTAAAGAATTTATTAATAAATATTATTTACCAAAATTTACCACGCTACACTACCTTATATAAACTTTTTAATAGCTGATTCCTTGTCCTTGTAAATCACAGATTGTGTTCTTTTAGAGAATCACTCAGAATCAAACCAGCCTATAACATTTTGTCAGAAACTTAGTAGGGAGAGTTTATTAAGAAGAATTTCGTGAGAAACCCTGTCAAAAGCTTTTGACAAATCGATCAAAATTAAGACGGTTATAAGATTTAAATGATGTCATCGGCATATATCATCTGTTAAATTTGTTAATATAGCTTGAGTACTATGAGATTTTTGAAAACCGGACTCAAAAATGTATAACAGGTTGTGTTGCAACAATTATAAATAAGTTTTGCAATAATTCTAACAATTTTAATTTTACAAATGCATTATTTTTAATTTTGTTTTATTTTTAAATTTTGTAAATTTTGCCGCGCATGCAGCGGTAAAGCAGACGACTATAGTTCATATGACGAACAGTCGTAGCTCCCCGGCTTTGTGCATATATTTTTTAATTTTTCTATTAAGTACATAACAGTATATTAAGTATTAAGGGCGTAAAAATTTTAGCACTAGCACGAGTGCTCGGCGAAGCCGGGCACAAGTGATATTTAATCACACTTGTGTATAAAGTATTTCGCCCATGGTGCTTACGATATTTTTTGCCCTGTTAGGTGTATAACAAGTGCAGAAAAATCTTTACGCTCGAGTTTTACCCCCGGGAGGGCAAAAAAAAGTTGCAACACAATATTTTTAGAGAAATCACACAGAAAAACTGGGTAAGTGGATATTATAAATTATTATGCTAATAAGTTAAATTCAGAGTTGAGCAAATATGAGAAATATGGATTTCTTTTCCATATCCATATTCCATATTTTTTCATATATGGAATCCATATATTATAAATTTTTTTTCTATAAAAATCTATATTATGGCACTCATATTAATATTAAAAAAAAAAATGATCATATTTGGATTTCATATTAATACGATATGGAATCCATATTAATATGATATGGATAAGAAAAAAATTTGAAATCCATATAGAGGTCATATAGGATATAGGATCCATATTAATATGGTAAGCACGAACTTCATATAGACTTTTTATTTGAATTTCATCGTACGAACTTTGCTCCCAGGGTGTTTTTACGCTATTTTTCACAAAACTCAAAAAATATGGCCTGGAAACACCCTTGGAGCAAAGTTTTTACTATGAAACTCATATATAAAATCAATATGAAATTTATTCTTACCATATATGGGTTCTATATGACCCCCATATAGGTTCTATTTCATATCATATTATTATGAAATCCAAATATTATCATTTTTTTTCCAAATTCATATGAGTGCCAAAAAATGGATTCCATATTTATTTTGGGAAAAAATTGCCATAATATGAATTCTATATATGAAAAAATATTGAATATAGGTATGAAAAAAAAATCAATATCTGTCATATTTGCCCAAATCTGGTTATATTACAAAAAACTATATACATATGTAAATATAACCTATAAACTTAAAACCATTTATCTAAGGTTCTGTATAAAATCAAAGTTTTATACAAGCTTTAATTTATATTATGCAAATACCTAAATAAATTTAATAAATTAGAAATATGATTTTAACATTCGTAATTTTTTATAAATAATTAATTGATGGTAAATGGTCTATTCACGAACGAAAGATGTTAGCTGAAAAATATTCGTTCTATTATATTATATTACTAAAATTTTTTTTCAATAAATTTCTTCTCAAAAATTCTTGGAAAATTAATAAAAAATTTTATATAAATTAATTGAAACAAAATTAAAATCATATTTTTAATTTAGAATTGGGACAAGGTCGAATATTTGCCTTCTCGAGTCGGTGGATTGGCCCAGGTGCCGTCGTTTAGTTGGCTAAAGCGATTTCACTAGATATGAAAAAATCGTGGGTTCAAATCGCACCAGCTCTGGCATTTTTTTCGATTCGAGAAATATTTAAAAAATCTACTTGTTTTCAATTAATTTGTGTTTATAACAACATTACACAATATTCGGATCAAAAAGATTCTTGGAAACTTGATAAAAAATTTTTCAATAATTTTTATCATTAATGCTGATATTCACTATGTGTTAAAGGTATACCACGTTTAGTAATATAATAAAATGAATATTTTTCAGCTAACATCTTTCGTTCGTGAATAGACCATTTAACATCAATTAATTATTTATAAATTTTTTATTTTTTTGGAAAAAATGCAGGTAACATTTTTTTTGTTGATTTTGTTATGCAAAATTTAATGTTATAAATTATAATTTTAGGAGTCATGTAACAAAATTCAGCCTACTTCAGACATTATATAGACAAAAACTTTCTTCAGCATTCATCAACCAAAGCAACTCTACACAATCAGCGGTATTAAATAATAATTTTATAACTAATTTTAATGATGATAATAATAATTTAAGTAATTTTATGAATAATTTTAATAATGATAATAATAATCTTTCTAAAATTGAACAACAACTACATACACTGGACACACAAAATAATAAACATAACCAAAACACACACACACACTCTAAAATAAATACAGTAACTATTTATAATAGCAAAAATAATAATTATGTGAACCATAAAGGCTATTCCCGGATAAGAAGGGAGCTCCGGCCTACGAAACCGATTGCCGTGAAATTTTCAGGGCATACTTTGGGTACCAAAAGACCACCTTTCACCTGTATGAAATTTACCTGACTTCCGAATGCTCTTCCTTACGTCCCTAACCTCAAAAAGTTGTTTTTTTCGGTTTTTAGCAAATTTAATAAATTTTCGATAAATTTTACTTCATTTAAAGACACGTAAGATGTAGGGCTAGTTAAAAGTGACTTTTTTACACATAAAATAACTCACCTAAAATGATAGAACATAATTTTAAAGCTTAAAACAGTTTTTACAAGCTGTTTTATGTCATTTTTTTTCAAAAAAATCCTAAGTTTTTGTTATTTTTCCCTTGTTTTCTCGGAACTGGTGATAGGTACAGTCTCAATTTTTTTTCTGGTAACATATTTTAGTTGTACAAGGTCACCTTGAAATTTTCAGACAAAACGGTTTGGTGCAACCTACTTAAAAATCCATTCAAAGTGGAGTTCGCAATTTTCGGTTTTTAGCAAATTTTTATTTTATACGATGAAAATGGTAAGTAATTCTGATTTATCAGTGAAATACTTTTTGATTTATTTCAATTTTATACTTTTTTCAATATATTACACTTTTGTTCTAAGTGAGTAATGTTTTTTATTCTTTCTGTCTGGAATATTTATATAAGTTCAGAGATGGCAGTTTAGAGGGCAAAAAAAGATGAAAGATATGTCGCGTCAATTGTTTCACTGCATGACCGGCTGAATAAAATCGGCTAATTATGATTTCATTCTTTTCTCTCTATAATCAGGATTCCTCGTAGATAATTAGGCGCTCTCAATAAATAATATATAAGTTCACGTTAATAATGCATGGAGCCGGCTTCTATAGGATTATCTAATATAATATTTTCGGAATATAGTGTCTTTTCGAAGGCCTCCGAGAGCGCCCGATTTTTATACCTGGATTTATGGAAATCAACAATAAAGTTAACTTGCGCTGTATTTCTTATTCCATTTTAAAAGCGCTACTCCCTTCTTTCAAACAATTAGACATTTGTAGAGTCCGTTTAACCAGTATTAGCAATATAACCAAGCAACCTCCTGATATCAAATACCCGTCCTTCATTATCACTCTGGCAAAACCAGAATTAGTTCAGTTAATTAGGAGGGCGAAGAAAATTCACAATTATTTTTTCACCAGGGACTTGGATATATCAATTTTAAACTCTGAAATTGCTACCTTGTTACCTGATAGAAAAATTTTTATGAATGAAACACTATCTCCAATTGATCGATTAAAGTATATAACTATTAAAGAAACAGCATCTTCCTCAGGTTTTAAATTTATTTGGTACAGTTCTGGAAGATTCTTAGTGAGATGGAGGGAGAGGATGAGAGCGCACAAGGTTCGCTCTGAAACTGACTTACATGAACTAATAAAACATCATAATATTAGATATATTTCTCATTATAATGACAATCAATTACGTGATAAAAATTGACAACCAAACTCAGGATCTGTGTCCAACTCGAAATCTTCTGGCCTCAAAGTTCGCTTCTTGAATGCCACTTCATTAAAAAAGCACATGTGTGAATTTAGAAATTTTTTATCATCTGATAACTCCTATGACGTTATTTGTATTGCTGAAACTCGTTTTGGTCCTCAAATTAAGAACCATTCTATTAATATTTCCGGTTACAGTGTTTTGAGACAGGACCGCAACACACAAGGTGGTGGCATAGCAATTTACATAAGAGAAAACTTTAAGGCAAAGGTTTTGTGTTCATCAAAAACTGAACAGTATGGTAAACCTATGAAACCAGAATACTTGTTATGTTCTGTTTGGGAAGGTAACTCTACTCCCACCCTAATTGCATTAGTTTATCGTCCCTATTACATCTGATATGCAACTCTTTCAATATTTACGTACTTACTGTTCAGACTTCAGTCATAAGGTAATTATTGGTGATTGGAATGCCAATTTAAGTGATACAAAGGACTCAGATGCTACGTTCTTGAAGGATCTCATGAATGAATTATCACTTAAATTGGTAGACACAGGTCCCTCGCATCATGGTGGTAAAGCTGACACTTGGATTGATTCAATTTTTGTTGAGAATTGTGACTATATTCTGGACTATGACCATAATTTACCTACTTATCAAAGTAGACATGAATTAATATCGGTTACTATTGACATTTTCGATCCCACTCCCCCTAAGGGTATTTACACTTACAAATGCATCAATAAGGTAACCTCGCATGACCTTAATCAACATTTAAATAAATTTGACTGGACTCCTTATTTGGTAAATGATGATCAGTTTGACTTTGAACTAGGTCTGAATAAACTCACAAACAACATTCAGACTACAATTGACATACTTGCTCCGGACAAAACTATTGACCAACGTAAATCCACATATCCCTGGATAAATTCTGAACTTCGATTACTAAAATCAAAACGTGAACTCAACTAACAGACGTTATAAAAGAACAGGGTCTAGGATTTTGCTTAATGAGTTTCTTAGACTGGCGGATTTGTATGAGGAACAGTCGGAAATAGCTCGCCGTGCATACATGCATAATCGTATTTGCAGCACCTTGGTCGAGAATAAAAACTTTTGGAAAGAGATGCGTAATTTGGGACTACTACCTAAGCCAAATGATGCTCTACATGGCTTCCTGCCTGAAGAGCTCAATGCTTATCTCTCTAACATCTGCATTTCCCCACATGAAAATCCTGATGATTCCTTAAACATCATAAACAGTGCTACTCCTGAAGGTTTTGCATTCAAGGAAGTCACTAACAAATAGGTAATATTAGCTGTTGCTCACTTCCGTTCACAGGCTAGAGGTGATGATGGAATTCCTCAAAGAATTGTTGCGAAAGCCCTGCCAACCATAGCTCCTTTCCTTACCAAGCTTTTTTATCACTAGCACAAGAAATGACTGGAAAAAGTCACAAATTTTAGCGTTGAAAAAATTAGCTTTATCATCTTCGCCTTCAGACTTTCGCCCTGTTGCATTATTATGCTTTTTGTCAAAAGTCCTTGAGAAGTTGGCTCATGATCAGGTGGTAGGCTTCTTGTCTAGATATAAAATCCTGGATTCTTTCCAGGCAGGTTTTAGGAAGCATCACAGCACTCAGTCAGTACGGATAAAACTTGCTGATGATATTCGCATGAGTATGGACAAGAAGCTTGCCACATTGTTATTGCAGTTTGATTTCTCGAAGGCCTTTGATAATGTTTCTCCATCTAAACTTCTTAAAAAACTCAGGGATATTGGTTTTTCAGGATCATTATCTTGGTTCTGGTCATAACTCTGTGGACGATCAATGTGTGTGTCATCAAAATCTATAACATCAACTTTCCGCGATACTAATATTGGAGTGCCCCAGGGATCCGTTCTTGGGCTACTTCTCTTTTGTATTTATATGAACGATCTTAAAGACCACTTAAGTGATGACATAACTTTCAGACTATTATACGCGGATGATCTACAGATATATGTCCAAGTTCCTACTGACCAGATTGAACAAGCTATTGCATACCTTTCGGAACGAGCAATAAAAGTGGCGACATGGGCTAATGCAAATAACTTATCTATAAACACAAAGAAAACACAAGCGATTGTTTTTGGTTCTTCTACCACAGTTAATTTATTTAAGAAATTAAATATTTCCCAAATTATTGTCAATGATAGTGGTGCCCTTTGTGGATGAGGTTGTCAGCCTTGGTATCATCTTAGACTCTTGTTTGTCTTGGCGTCCACAAGTAACAAAGGTGACCAAATGGTCTTAGGCTCATCAAATCTTGTACCTCTGAAGCACTTCGTAAGCGCCTCATTGAGTCTCTTGTGATTCCCCATTTGGATTACTGCTCAGCAGTTTATTCTGATATTTTTAATGAACTGAGTGGGCAATTACAGAGACTCACTAATTCGGGTATTAGGTACATTTTTGGTTTGAGACGACAAGAACACATTACACCATACAGGAAGCGTCTTGGTTGGATGCTTAACGTGACCAGAACTGACTACTTTGCACCCCTTATCATGTATAGACTTGTGCGTATGAGAGAAACTCCTTTATTACGCACCTTATTTGAACCATACAAATCAGACAAACCTACCAGAGGCCCCGGTAAAGACCTTAAGGTTTCCACAGTACCCACTGACTGGGGTCTATACTCTTTCCAAGTAAAGTATGCAAAACTATGGAATTTGATTCCCTCCTGTATAAGGGATTTACCATCCTATACTCGTTTTAAAAAGAGTGTTAGACTACAGTATCAATTAGAGAATGAACAATAGTGTTGGTGGCATTTGCACCAATCATCTTGTAATTGACTGTGTATTATTGATATTTACCATTTAACTATTTACCAATTTTCTATTAACAGTTAAATTTTGAATAGTAATTTTATTGTAAATTTTCTTTTATTTAACTAAATTTATGTACACATTATATTTTATAACCATTCAGTATTATTTCATTAACCAGTTATTGTAAATTTGTAAAGTATTTTATACTTCTAAAATTAACAAAAAAAATTTATAATTCATATTAAGAAAAAGTTACATGATTATTTATAAATATTTATAACTAATGAGGTATATTTTATAACATAAATAATTATTGATAATAAATAATAATTGAAAATAAAATATAGTATTATGCAGATTTTTTAACAAAATTTTCAGTTTTTTTCATACTGTAGACAATTAATATTTAAATATTTTCTATTTTCATATTCATCACAACTGATATTGTAAACAAGCAATATGAATTTTACTATATAATGAAATTTTCATAATTTTTGTTTGTTCATAAATAGGACAGGCGATATCCATTTCACTCTATGGTGAAATTTTTTTAGCTTCTTCATAAATAAAACAGCCAGCAATATAGATTGAAAATGTTGAATTTTTTTCATAATGTAGATAGCCAATATAAATTTTACTGTAGAGTGAAATTTTTATAATTTTTTGTTTTTCAATTAATAGTACAGCCGATATCCATTTTACTCTATGGTGACATTTTTGGGATTTTCCATATTATATATAAAACAACTAACAATATAGATTGAAGTTTTTGCTCTTTTTTTATATTTTAGACAATCAATATGAATTTTACTCTGGAAAAAAAATATTTATTATTTTTTTTTTTCATAAATAGGACAGAAGATATCCATTTTACTCTATAGTGAAATTTTTTGGGTTTTTTCTTATATAAAACAGTCAACAATATAGATTGAAATATTTTCAGTTTTTTCATATTGTAGACAATCAATATGAATTTTACTATCGAGAGAAACTTTTGTAATATTTTGTATAAACTTTTATATTAATTATGAGCGATAGAGTCATTTAATTAAATAAACTTTTATAATTTTTATAATGTTTTCATAAATAGGACAACCGATATCCATTATACTCTATACTCTATATACATTTTTGAGTTTTTTCATATATAAAACAACTAACATTATAGATTGAAATTTTTGCTGTTTTTTTATATTGCAGAGAATCAATATTAATTTTACTCTAGAGTGAAATAGTAGTAGTAGTAGTAATTTATTCTTGTCAAATTATATACATAATTGTTACAAGATTGAAATAAGTTAATACAAAATTTAAAGTAAAAACATAAAAATTATTTAAAGAACATGTTTTGATTCTAAATTAAAATTATATATGAACTTAAAATTAGAAAAAATTCTTCAGATCTATTTCTTGTATTTTCTTCAATTTTCTATTATTTTGAATTTCTTTGATTTTTTAATTTTTCTGTTTTCAATATCTGTTGACAAAGATCACTAACAATTACATATGCTGGCACATCACTGCACTATCTATTTTAATTTTTTCTCAAGGAATTCCTACTAAACCGAAATTCCTTTTTCTATTTTAATGGGTTGAGGATGTGACAGCCTTTTTGCAATCGCTAGTGCTGTTTTCATTATATATCTGTTTATATTGTTGTCATTTACTGTTTTAAATTGCTGTTCGCTTACAAATTCACTTCTTTTCATTGTAAATGATGTGATGAGAAATTTATAAGTTACTTACTCTGTTTTCATTTCTTCTTAATGTAAATTGCCATTTTCCCCTTTACTATTCAAAATAAATTTTTGGGATTTCTCCCTATTTTTTTTTCTTCACTATTCAATATATTTTAAGCAAAAAACGGCATTTTCATCAAGAATATTTTTATTACTGTTTTCATTACCTATTATTATTTCAATTGTATATTTTAAACTCTTGTGTTATAAATGCTATATTCGATCTATACAAGCCACATTTCTAACCTAACTTTTTCTCAACTTTTTTCTTCCTTTTAATCTTGATTTAATTTTTATGCTAGATTTTTTCTTTTATTTTAATTTATTTTAATAAGTTTTATTTTGACACTTATGACCGATTTTTCTGGTATTTTTTAAACTTTTTCTGTAAATAATAACTATTTTTCACGGAGCTATTTTATAACGTGACTATGCGCTTTCGCGCCCATACCCTCTTTAGAGTGAAATATTTATGATTTTGGCTCCCCATTGTTTTAGGTAAAATTTTTATTTCTGATTTTTTGACATATACGCACGTTTTGAGACCTCAGGATTCTAAAAAACCAGTTCTTAAATAAATTATGTATGTGTGTGTGTGTGAGTGTATGTATGTATGTATCTAGCACTGTCACCGGTGATATTTCACAACCAGTATGGCATTAAGACCTATTTTTTTTATAAAATTTTTTTCACCAAAAAATCTCCAGATATTTTTTTTTTTTTTTAATTTGAATGTAATACTTCATTTTATTCCATGCAAGTAAATTTTTGTAGTATTTTCATATTGTAAACAGCCAACATGAATTTTACTATACAATTAAATTTTTTTAATTTTTGTTTTTTTTATTCTTAGGACTGCAGATCTATCTTATTTCAAAATGAAATTTTTTTAATTTTTCATATATAAATAGCCGACAATATAGATGGTAAATTTTTTAGTTTTTTTATATTGTAAATCGCCAATATGAATTTTACTATACAGTTAAATATTTCTAATTATTTTTTCATTCTTAAGACTGCCGATACCTATATTATTACATCGTGAAATTTTTTTAATTTTTCATATATAAAATAGTCAGAAATATAGATCGAAATTTTTGTAGTTTTTTCATATCGTAAACAGCCAATATGAATTTTACTATACAGTTAAATTCTTTAAATTTTTGTTTTTTTCTATTATTCTTAGGAATTTCGATGTCTATATTATTTCATATTCAAATTTTTGAGTCATTTCATATATAATACAAAAGAGCTTCGGTGCAAATTATTCTTTGGAAAAAATGCTATCCAGTTGACGCTTTTTTTTTAATTTTAGCTCACGGCACAGAGTTACAACTGTTTAAAGCTAAGAAGTAAAAAATTTAAAAACTCAAAAATTGGTCATTTTCATCACTTTATATCTTAAAATGGTTTGTATTAAAATATAAAAACCAAAATGCTTTGTATTTATTAAAAGCTTTTCTAAAGCCGCTTTTTTTTGTTTTTTATTTAATGTATTCATTAAAAAGAAATAGCAAAAAAAACGGAGTTACAGTCCGTTTTATTGAGTTATTGCGTTTATTCATTGAAATAATAGTATTGAATTTAGCAGAAACTATTGTCCGGTTTTATAGAAATCTTGTAATTTCAAATATTTTTATGCAATAATAGCATTGAAATATATGTATTAAATTTAGCAAAATATACCCCGCTTTCAATTTTTTCGAATAATAGTCTGTTTTTTAGAACAGTTGTAATTTCAATTGCATTGAAATATTAGTCATTAATTTAGCAGAAACTATACCTCACTTTAGTTTTATTTCGAAAAGTGTCCTTTTTTATAGAAAAGTTGTAATTTCAATCGTTTTTATGCAATGATAGCATTGAAATATCAGTATTGAATTTAGCAAAATATACCCAACTTAAATGTTTTCGAATATTGTCCTGTTTTATAGAAATCTTCTGATTTCAAATATTTTTCTGCAATGATAGCATTGAAATATTAGTATTGAATTTAACAGAAATTATACCCTTCCTTAATTTTTTTTTTTCGTTAACAACTTAAAAAGACAAACTCATATTGTTTGTCCACAATTTGAAAAAAATCTAAAAATTTTAATATATATTGTCGGGTGTATTATAGTAGAAACTATACGCTATTCTATATTTTTTTCGAATAATGTCCTCTTTTATATGAAAGTTGGAATTTCAAATATTTTTATGCAATGATTGCAAATAACTTACAAAACTTGTATAAAAAAATTCATTTTTTTTTTTCTAGGGGGGTGATAAAATAAATTTGTGACGTCCGAAAGGGGGGCGGTCAACTTTTATGTGACAAATGAGACAAGGGGTAGGGAGGTCTCAAAAACCTTAAAAAAATCGTGGACGTCATTTATGGAAGACCCCATTTATATAAAAGTTGCAACTTAAAATATTTTTGTGCCATGATTGCATTGAAATATTTTTATTGACTTTAGCAGAGACTATACGTCATTGTAAATTTTTTTCGATTAGTGTCCTGTTTTATATAAAAGTTGTAATTTAAAATGTTTTTATGCAATGATAGCATAGAAATATTTTTATTGACTTTGGAAGAAACTATATGCTATTCAAAATTTTTTTCGATTAGTTTCATGTTTTATATAAAAGTTGGAATTTCAAATTTTTTTATGCAATGATTGCATTGAAATATTTTTGTAATTTCAAATATTTTTATGCAATGATAGCATTGAAATTTTTTTATTGACTTTAGCAGAGACTTTACGCCATTGTAAATTTTTTTCGATTAGTGTCCTGTTTTATATAAAAGTTGTATTTAAAAATTTTTTTTTGCAACGATAGCATAGAAATATTTTTATTGACTTTAGAAGAAACTATATGCTATTCTAAATTTTTTTCGATTAGTTTCCTGTTTTATATAAAAGTTGCAACTTAAAATATTTTTGTGAAATGATTGCATTGAATTATTTTTATTGACTTTAGCAGAAAGTATACGCCATTCTAAATTTTTTTCGATTAGTTTCCTGTTTTATATAAAAGTTCATACCTAGCTTGAATAAGCGAAAAGTCGAAAAAAAAATGAAGACAAAATCTAATACTACAAAGTTTTCGGGAATAGTTTGTTATTTTCATATTTCCATAGCAGTAAGTTGGAGCTGCTCGTCTAAAAAATTTTTAGTCAATTTTATGGGTAACTGAGAGATCAAAATCCAAAAACTTAATTTTTAACAATAAATCTTTATTAAATTTAAAGAAATAGATGAAAAATTTGGATTTCCAGGGAAAAACCACTCCAGAAGAAAAAAAAACTTTTATTTTTACGATGAAATTTAGCCAAGTTATCGTCAATTTAAGATTTTGCCCAAATTCGTCTTAAAAAAGATTGAAATTTTATTGAAAAAAGCCTGTTTCTGAACTTTAAACATGCATTTCTCGCTTGATTTTCATGGTAAAATAATAATTTTTTTTTTTTAAATCCATTAATTTTTCCCTGGCAATTCATTTTTTTAAGAAAAAAATCATTTTTATTGGCCAAATTTCAATTTTTAGGTCAAAAGCCTTTGAAAACTGTAAGTAGTAAAATTTACTTAACACAGTTTTTGACCTAAAAATTGAAATTTGGCCAATAAAAATGATTTTTTTCTTAAAAAAATGAATTGCCAGGGAAAAATTAATGGATTTAAAAAAAAAAAATTATTATTTTACCATGAAAATCAAGCGAGAAATGCATGTTTAAAGTTCAGAAACAGGCTTTTTTCAATAAAATTTCAATCTTTTTTAAGACGAATTTGGGCAAAATCTTAAATTGACGATAACTTGGCTAAATTTCATCGTAAAAATAAAAGTTTTTTTTTCTTCTGGAGTGGTTTTTCCCTGGAAATCCAAATTTTTCATCTATTTCTTTAAATTTAATAAAGATTTATTGTTAAAAATCAAGTTTTTGGATTTTGATCTCTCAGTTACCCATAAAATTGACTAAAAATTTTTTAGACGAGCAGCTCCAAGTTACTGCTATGGAAATATGAAAATAACAAACTATTTCCGAAAACTTTGTAGTATTAGATTTTGTCGTCATTTTTTTTCGACTTTTTGCTCGTTCAAGCTAGGTGTGAGTTGTAACTTAAATTATTTTTAAGCAATGATAGCATAGAAATATTTTTATTGACTTTAGAAGAAAATATACGCCATTCTAAATTTTTTTCGATTAGTCGTCCTGTTTATATAAAAGTTGTAATTTCAAATATTTTTATGCAATGACTGCGTTAATATAATATTAAACAACTAGGTGGGAATTACGTATATAACCGAGGTGTGTGAAGTTGCCCACGAGGCGAAGCCGAGTGGGAGTAACTAAACACACCGAGGTTTATATACGTAATTTCCACCGAGTCCTTTACGTTATTTTATACTTCACCTTGTTAAATAATTAGTGTCTGGTACTTTAATTAAAAAAATATTTATAATAAAATCGTAATTATATCATTAACATCTTAAATAATTTTTCGCTATGACTTGAATATAACTGTGATCAGCTTCGATATCTCAGAAAAGGTTAGTATTTATTTTTAATCACGACACATCATTTTTAGCTTTGCGCATGCGTTCCTTATAACTGTTGAGTTCGAAATTATATCGATGCTCTTCGTTTCACAAAAAAGCATACTAAATCATGCTTATTCAACTTTATTTCTCCTAGAACAGTTATGAGCGTACGATCGCGTAAATACAAAATAAAGATTTGAATTGCCATCTATGCGCGGGATAGTTAGACACTAATTATATGCAAGGTGAAGTATAAAATATTTTTATTGACTTTAGCAGAGACTATACGCCAATCTAAATTTTTTTAGATTAGTGTCCTGTTTTATATAAAAGTTGTAATTTCAAATATTTTTATGCAATGATTGCATTGAAATATTTTTATTGACTTTAGCAGAAACTATACGCCATTCTAAATTTTTTTTTAATAGTCTCCTTTTTTACATAAATGTTGTAATTTTTAATATTTTTATGCAATGATAGCATTTATATTTTTTTTTTTATTTTAGCTGAAACTGTACGCCATTCTAAAATTTTTTTTAATATTCATACATTATTATACAATGATTGTATTGAAATATTTTTGTAAATTCAAAAGTTTTTATGCAATAATAGCATTGAAATTTTTTTATTGACTTTAGCAGAAATTATACGCCATTCTAAATTTTTTTTTAATAGTTTTCTGTTTTATACAAAATTTGTAATTATAAATATTTTTATGCAATTATAGCATTTAAATTTTTTTTTTGTTTTTAGCTGAAACTGTAAGTCATTCTAAAATTTTTTTTAATAGTCATACATTTTTATGCAATAACATTGAAATATTTTTGTAATTTCAAATATTTTTATGCAATGATAGCATTGAAATTTTTTTATTGACTTTAGCGGAAACTATACGCCGTTATAAATTTTTTTCTAATAGTCTATTATTTTGTTTTTTGTATGAAAATGTTATATTTCATTATATAAAAAAATGGATCTCAGCTGTCCTAAATATGAAAAAATAAAGAATTCAAAAAATTAGACTCTAAGTCGTTTTTTTGATATTTCTCTTTAATGAATGAATGAAATTAAAAAAAAAAAAAAAAAAGGCATTAGAAAAGTGTTTAATAAATACAAAGCAACTTGGTTTTTACGTTTTGGTACAATCCATTTCAAGATCTGAAGTGATGAAAATGACCACTTTTTTATTTTTTAAATTTTGAAGTTCTTAGCTTCAAACAGTTGTAACTCTGAACCGTGAGCTCAAATTAAAAAAAAAAAAAAACGTCAAATCGATAGCATTTTTTCCAAGCAATAATTTGCACTAATTTATTTTTTTTTTTTTTTTTTTTTTTTTTTTTTTTCATTTTATAAACATAAATTAACAATAAAAAATATAATAATTAATTGTATATAGATTATTATGAATTATATATTATATAGTTATAATAATTTAATATATGAGTAGATTTAAATGAAGTGTGTATGAACTGTATAGTCGGGTCTTCAAAACTGCCCAAAAGTGTTTTTTTCTGAAAGTACTACCAAAAATCAGTCACCAGCCCATTTTTTAGCCTCCCAGAGCGAAATCTTGATTTTTGACAGCCATTTTTGTGTTTTGGACTTTTACAAAAAAAAGTAAGAAAAATGATAGATAATTTTTCTTATTTTTTTTGTTTAAAACTATCATTAATATGAAAATTTTTTTCCTCTTAGGTCCGGATAGGAAATTTCTCTGGCTATCCGATTCCGGGGTCAAAAAAAATTTTTGTGAATTGCATGCGCGAGAAATCGCTAAGATAGGCTGTTTTTTTTCAAAAGTCAATTTCTCAGATGCCTATCAGTGAAAAATCATTTCAATGAGACATAGCTTTTTGTGGAGCTCTAGATCAAAAAATACCTGCTTTCAAAAGTTTTTTTTACAAATTTTGAAGTTCCCGCCAAGTCACATAACCAATCAAAAATCTGACCAAAAATTTGGATTCCGCGGGAAATTTTACATAAGGATATATCTTTTTTTGTTTTAAGAGCTTTTATGTTCAAACAGCTAAATAATAAAGAATTTTCTGATTAATTTTGAATAATTTAGTATGGTACAAAAAAATAAAAAAATTAGATGTTTATTTTAATAATAAAAATGAAATATTTATTTTAATCTTTCAAATTAAAATTTTGCTGCTTTGACTTCGAAATTGGATAGCCAGAGAAATTTCCTATCTGGATCTGAAAGGCAAAAATTTTTCATGTTAATGACAGTTTTTAACAGAAAAAATAAGAAAAATTAGCTCTCATTTTTTTTACTTTTTTTGTAAAAGTCCAAAACACAAAAATGGCTGCCAGAAATCGAGATTTTGCTCTGGGAGGCTAAAAATTGGATTGGTGACTTATTTTCGGTAAAAAACTTTTGGGCAGCTTTAAAGACCCGACCATACAAGTCGTCTACGCTTCATTTAAATCTTTAATTTTTAAATTTCCCACGAAACCCAAAATTTTTTTCAGATTTTAATTAGTTACGTGACTTGGAGGGAAATTCGATATTTGTAAAAAACGAGCTTTTGGAAGCTTCTATTTTTTTATTTAGAGATCTCAAAAAGCAATGTCCCTCTGAAATTTTTTTTCGACAAAAAATATAGAGTTTAAGGAAAAATTTAAGCCTGGTTAGAAAATTTAAGGTTAGAAGATATTAACTAAAATTTTTAATGAGTATTTTTACTTTAAATTCACAATTTTAACTTCTTTATTCATAATTGTCGGTTTCCGTATTGTTTCTGGACTTATAATGTTAAAAAAATAAAATAAAAAAATTTTTTCTTTAATTTTAATTCGAAAATTTTTTTCAATTTTTACTTTTTTAATTATAAACCTCGTTTTCGTATTATTTTTTGGACTTAAGGAAAAAGGCGTGACCTTTTTGGGTTTTTGTTTAATTTTGGAGGGGTATAAATAATGATTTTGTACAATAAAAATAAAAAAAATTTTTTTTTTTTAAATATGGTCAAACGTCAACATTGTGGCCATAATATGACTAAAATTTATGGCCAGTATATGTCCAATCACCATAAATTATGGCCATTTTATGGTCAAAATTTTTCATAGGGTATCCACCTCTTAGTAATTAAAAAGATCAGAGATTCGCTTATCGATTCCATCGATATCCAGTATTCCAGTGGTAAAGGAAATAATCTTTTACATCAGCTGTTACTTCTTATGTTACCAATTGTAAGTTATTAATTATACATCTCTTTTATTATTATGTTCTAGCATATTATCTAAAACATCTTAAAAATTTTATCAAAGTAAAAAGTAATTGAATCTATATGAGGTATTCTGGGCCAATTCAGAGAAAGATCCCAGATTGCCCCTCAGATTGGTTCAGAGTATTTTTTTTCAATTATATCTACTCAAGATACGACATCATTTCGTTTTTTAGACATCATACAAGTCCCTTAATTACCCTATTTCCAAGAAAGTCCCTTTTCTTATTATATTTCCGCATTTTAATCCCTATTTATCCCTTTTTATCTTTTTTTTAGAAAAAGAAAAATGTATACATATTTTTTTCATCCATGAAAATTGAAAATTTATGAAAATACCAGAATTCCACGTTACTTGTTAACAGAAGATTTTTAATACAATAAACAAGTGTTATAAAACAGATGAATCTTATAATGATGGCTGCGGATTTTGGATATTTGGTGTTGGTGTCAATTAATAATATCACAAGCTTTTAGTAGATATAACGCATTTATTTTATAGTTGTTGATAGCTTGCGTAACTGGCGAGCACTGACGCTCGGCGAGAATATACATTAAAACTAGGAGGGGAGCTCACCAACACGCACACATTATATACAAATATATACATATTTACACAACATTCCACCCACCACAATTTATTACTAAATTGTAAAAATAAGAAGCTAAGATTAATAATTGCATAAAAATTAACCAAAATTATAATTGTGGTGAGCAGATGACATAATAAAAAAAATCTTATTTTAAATTACAGTGCTTAATAGCACAAAAATATTTGCAAATCTTAATTTTATACAAAATTAAAGCTTAATGGCATTAAAAAACTTTTCAAGTTATTTAAATTAAATTATGAAATATAAATTTTAGCAATATTATTTTAGCAAAACGATTAATTTAAACATTATAATAAATATTAAATTACAATAATAAATACATTTAACACTATATACATTAATTACAATTAATAAATAATTTTAATTTGACTAGAGTATAAAAAATAAAAATATAAAATTAGCAATATAAAATTATACAAACTATGAATTTGCAAGAATATAATAAATATTAAAATTTAAAAGTTTGGCATTTAACTGTTAAAATGACTGATCTTGATTTTTACTAACTCCACCAGACTGGCATGAAATCTATAGACCTCAATGATTTGTAAGATCAATGATGCCTCAGATCACACTACCTAGTCAATAATGACATTCATCTTTTTTATAATTTAGCAAAGTACCACAGACAAATATCATTATAGCATAAGATTTAAATATTTTGATTATTTTAAGTTCTGAAATTTAGAAATTTTGCTGAGATTAGTTCTGCAAGTAGAATTGCAAGCATCGCCTTTTCCTCGAAAATTGGAAAGGGACATGTCATTTTTTATAAAAGTATATGTATAAGTTAATCGCAAAATTTCTAAATTGTGGCTTAAGCTTAAATCTATGTTAATCTGACAAAGTAGGGGTAAAGCAGTAAAAATTGTAATTATAAAGGAAGTAAAAAGCAAAGTAATTTTTACCACCCACCTTGCCAAATTTACACAAATAATTGTTTACATCATACTTAACAACTAAATTAAAATTATTTTACCTATACAAATATCATTCATGTCTTCCTCTTCTCAAAAAAAATAAAACAAATATTACAATTATAATATTAACCCTACAAAATTTCTACAATTGTGGGTTAAAATGGAGAGATACAAACAGTATAAGTACAAAATAAAGTGTGTAAAAAAAAGAAAAAATTGAGTTTAAGTAACAGAATTTAAATAAATCTTGATTTTAAGCAACATTATTACAAAAAAAAATAAAACCAAAGATAGAAAAATAAAAAGAATTATTATAAGATAATAGAATTGAAATTTTAGGCTTGAGATAAATGCCAATATTGAGGCGCAGTATGATCCGTAGGTCCATGGATGCTTTAATGAGTTGAGCAGTTCTAGAAGTGTAGCAAAAATATTTTATTTGTTTGAAGTCCATTGAGGCCACAGATTCCATGTCAATCAGTGCAGTAGATCCACTTGATTTCAGCAAGTTGAAGGCCAAATGAATTAAAAGGTTGTTGAACCTATGTAACATCAAATTAATTAGACCATGCTCAAATTAATGATTAAGATTTGTTAAGATGATATCAACAATTATAAATTTTAAAATAACATGAATAGATAATAAATTTTTAATTTTAAAGAAATTTAATGTAATATAGTAGAAAAAATTTAAAAATTTAAACACTTTAGCAGCAAGAAATTTTAAAATTTGAACAATTTAGCAGAAGAAAAAAATAATTATTAATTTTATACAAGTTTAAAAAAAAAAAAATTTAAAAACAATGTAGCAGAAAAGAGTAAAAAAATTTTGAAATTTAAACAATTTAGCAGAAAAGATTTTTAAAAAAAAATTTTTGGTTATGTAGTTTTTTTTTTTAAATACTATAACCTCTTCATGAATTCTTACTCACACATTTAGCTCCACACTCCTTAATATATTTTTAAGTTAAATAACAATTGAAACAATATATTTTTAAGTTAAATTTAATAAAAGGATTTTAATATTTACTTTTATGTGAATCAAAATAGTTTAACTATATTAAACATGTAGCATAAATAATAAAAAAAATTGATTTAATATAATTATAATTTTAAAACAGATACTATAAAAATAATAATTGATTTAAAAGCATCTGTTATTATAGTTTAATTTAAACAATATAAAAGAAGTAAATATATTATGTTACACATAAATTAGACTTATCTTTATTTTTTTAAAAGCTAGCAGCCGACAAAATTGTGTATCTGGAGGTGGCTGCCATCACTGAAAATTTTTTCTTGCGTTTCTAATGAATGCGCGTAGACAAAAGCATGATGTTCTCTTTCTGCTTGGTTTGCCCCTCTCGATCTTCTCATGCATGAAGGCGCTCTTAATAATGGCGGTAGACCGATGAAAAACTTGTTGAAGAAATGCGCGCGCCGACCTGGTAAAGATGTCAAAGAAGAAGAAGTACAAATCCCAGTTATTATGATTATTTGGGGGGGTGGTAAAAACCCGCGCCAAAATCTATCTTCTGTTTCAGTAATGACGTTACTATTATGTAAATTATAGCATGATGTCTTCTTTTTTTTTTTGTAGAAAAAACTGCCACTTATTATTCAATTATTATTTTTTTTAATTAAGAAAATTTTTTGCTTGACACAATTAAAAAAAAAAAAATTTTGACAGCACAAGTCCTTTAATTTTGCAATTAATATTGTCACTTTAGCATTTAAAAATTGAGAATAATTTTTATTTAAAAATTTTAAAAAATTTTAAATTATTCTGTTCGCCGCAAGATCGCAAGCGAGTAATAGCTCTTTAATAAAGTTAATTGATATTTAATTAATTAGTGCAATATTAATTAACACCTTTACCATCACTGTCCTATCCATCATTAAACATTTCCCACAAGGGATGCCAAATGTTATAAAAGAGATGAATCTTATAATGATGGATGCGGATTTGGATATTTGGTGTTGGTGTCAATTAATAATATCACAAGTTTTTAGTAGATATAACGCATTTATTTTATAGTTGTTGATAGCTTGCGTAACTAGCGAGCACTGACGCTCGGCGAGAATATACATTAAAACTAGGAGGGGAGCTCACCAACACACACACATTATATACAAATATATACATATTTACACAGCAACAAGTAAATAAAATTTCTGGTAAAATTCATTACTCAATATTTTCATATATAAACATGAAAATATAGAAATTTTATTCTTATGATCAACGTAACCAAATTAAAAACGATTTTTTTTAATTAAAAATTTTTATTACAATATAATATCTCCTAAAATTTTAAGAAGCAGTTCTGAATAAAACCAGTAATACTTTCTTAGAAATCTATTTAACCTCACTGAAACATAAAAAAATTTTCGGGGTCTCAAATCTTAAATCAAAAAAATGCTGTTTTTATCCACCCGATTCAACCTTAATCCAATTTTTTGCTTAAAAATGTCCCATTTCACCCTAACTTTTTTAGAATAGGGTTATGATTCCTGGTCAGCCTTATTATTCAACATTAAAATCAGAATGAATCCAAAAATGAATGGTATTTTTGAGATCTTCTAAGTTATCAGTTTTTCTGTTTTGTCTTAAAGCGCACATATAATTATGTAGATTTTAGTAAAAATTTTCCCAAGAATTTCATTCTGTTTTCAAAGTTTCCATTGAAAATTTCGGAAAATGGAAAAATTCACTTCATAACTTTAGGGAGCGGAAAAAATGCCGTTTTTTCTTTTTCAAATTGAGAGGAAACTTATTAATAATAATATTCGTTAAAATTTCTTTTTGAAATCACTCCCTTGCATTAAATTGACGTAATGTAAAAATGTGTGGCACCCCACGTTCTCAAACGTTGAAAAAGACTTTAAAATCAGAAAAAAACGGAGTAAAAATTGGTTAATGGAATATTTTTTTAAATTTTGCTCTCATGTTGCGACTCATCAAAACAAAAAAAAACAAGACTGTTACGTGCATTTATATGCTGATTTCTTAATAAATTTTCTGCTTACTATGTAGTTTTTGAAAAACGTCAACTAAATTCTGATATCTCTGAACTTATCGGCCCAAAATAAAAAAGTTATGGTGCAATATCGTGATCTTTTGATATGCATTAAGTGTGCCGATTTTCAGGGTATGTTATCGAGTATTTTTGAATTAGACAATTTACGAGTATAAGTTCTAATCAAAAATTGCATTAAAATGTGCTTCAATATAACCCCTTAAACCTTTTGGTCACCACCGTTATATTTATTTATTTATTTATTTATGATTCAGTAAATAAATTTACTGAATCATAAATGATATTGCTTTGTAAGATTTAACGTGTTGTTTTTTATTATAAGTTACTCCCTTAGGATATGTGGGTGTAAGGCCTGACGTGTCGTTTTTTATTATAAATCCCTACCCTAGGTTATATGTGTGTAAGGCCTGAAGTGACATTTTTTATTACAAATTACTCCTTCAGATTATGTGGGCGGAAGGCTTGATTTGTCGTTTTTTATCTTAAATTACACCCTTAGGTTATAAGGGTGTAAATCTTGACGTGTCGTTTTCTAAGGTTAGGTGGGTGTAAGGCTCGAAGTGTCGTTTTTTATTATAAATCCTTACCTTATGTCATTAATATGGGATAATTACAATAATAAATTATTCTGATTCCATTTGTTAATTAAAAATTTAATTGTTTATAACAACTAGCTATTCTAGGTGCCAAAGGTGCCAAAAAGTAAACATTTATTGTGCTAATCAAACAAAAAAAGAATTTTTCAATAATTAACAACGGTGTCCCAGCGGTGAATTTTCATTTGTTAATTAACAAGTTAATTATTTATAACAATTAGTGGGTCCCTTCTAGAACTGTTTATCATAGTGTCAAAAACTTTATATTTATTGTATTAATTAAATTAAAAAAGAATTTTTCAAAAATTCAACTCTTTATTTTTAATTTTAATTTCAATTTTATTTCTAATTTAATTTTGAATTCTTATATTTAATATTAATTGTATTTAGTAACATGCGCAGAGATGGATTTTGTTCATTTCTGCATGTTACATACTTTATAAACACATTGTAATGTAATTGCATTTACTAAATCATAAATAAATAAATAAATAAATAAATAAAGGACCCCGCACAAACCTTATGGGTTTCGGTTTTCGGCGGAATTGGCTGAATTTTTGGTATGTTGTACATTTCGTCATCCTGAGCAAAAGTATCAATGGGCACGAAGCTCCAAAATGCTTTCTTCGGCTCCCACAAAGCTCCGAAACTCCACAGATCCAACATTATTTACTACTGGAAAAGGTCATATTTTATTTTTTTTAATGCATCTTTTGATAAATAAAAGTATATAGTCTTACGTTTTTGAGATCGCTAAATTCAAATCTAATGTCAGAAAAATGATATTGACATTTGACAGCTGTCAACTAGCTGTCAAACGGTAATTTATAATCGGGATTTATGAAAATAGCACATATATATATGTTTTTGTTGTCCCTGAAATCAAATCTGATGTCAGAAAAATGATATTGACAGTTGACAGCTGTCACCTGGCTGTCAACTAGCTGTCAAACGGTAATTTATAATCGGGATTTATGAAACCAGCATACATATATATGTTTTTGTTGTCGCTGAATTCAAATCTGATATCAGAAAAATGATATTGACAGCTGTCAACTTTAAATATCAATTTTTGTCAGCAGATTTTTATTCAGTGACGACAAAAGCATATAAATATGTGCTGATTTTTTAAATCCCGATTACTTTCTACCACTTGACAGCTAGTTGACAGCTGTCAATATCATTTTCCTGATATCAGATTTGAATTCAGCGACAACAAAAACATAAATATGGGTGTTGGTTTCATAAATCCCAATTATTAATTATTGTTTGACAGCTAGTTGACGGCTGTCAACTGTCAATATCATTTTTCTGACATCAGATTTGAATTTAGCGACCTCAAATCGTAAGACTATATACTTTTATTTATCAAAAGATGCATTAAAAAAATAAAATATGACCTTTTCCAGTAGTAAATAATGTTGGATCTGTGGAGCTTTGGAGCTTTGTGGGAGCCAAAGAAAGCATTTTGAAGCTTCGTGCCCATTGAGACTTTTGCTTAGGATGACGAAATGTACAACATACCGAAAATTCAGCCAATTCCGCCGAAACCCGAATCCCATAAGGTTTGTGCGGGATCCTTTAGCGACAGTGACCCAAGACTGTTATTTGTTAATTAAAAAGTTCATAGTTTATAACAATTAGCTGGTTCATTCTAGAACATTTAGCATGATGCTAAAAAGTTAATCTTTATTGTATCCATTAAATAAAATAAAAATTTTTCAAAAAATTAACGGCAGGCACACAGACTCTATTTGTTAAATAAAAAATTAATTGTTTATAATAATTAGTTGTGCCATTCTAGAACTTTAAGAAAGATTCCAAAAAGTAAATATTTATTCTGCTAATCAAACAAAAGTAGCTATTTTTTAAACAAGGGATAAAATATTGGTTTTGTGAGTGCAGACAACATGCAAAAGTCGAACCCCATATTTTGTCCCGTGATTTAAAAGATAGTTTTACATATGGAAACTGAATATGGAACTGTACTGCCAATAATTTGGTAATTTTTTTTAAACTTAACTCATTTTTGGCTATACAATTAAAATATTTGATTGAATACCTATAAAATTCAAACAATTTCATAGTGTACTAAAGATTTTTAAATTTCGAAGAAACACGGTGCCAATGATAAGCTTATATTGTTTATTAATTTAAAAAAAAACTAAACTAAAAACATAGAACTTAAATTCAAATTACCTGAAGACTACTTAGACTATTATCACAGTCAGTTGTGTCTATGTCATTAAGATTAATGCCAGAACGCTCTATTTCAGCATAGGTTCCAAAAGGTAATTTTCCAAGGCATTCTAATTTCATTATATGCATTTTACTTCTTAGGTGTTTAGCTAGATGCCCATGTATTCGAAAAGCTATTTTGCAGTCAGCACATTTAAAAGGCCTAGGATTATTTACTGTAGCAGCACCAAATACAGATGTCATACTTATCTGTAAAAATTATTTAAAATTATAACCTAATTTAGAATTTTTAATAAAATAATTTAATGTAAGTAAGATTTATCTATACACATAAGGCAACTGAAATCTTAAAAGATCAGTAGTTGTGAACGGTAAGATTGAATAATTCCATAAATAAAATAATAAAGATCTATCTAAACAACTCTACCTCAATATATCTACACTGAGAAAATTATATAATTGTGACAATGATATTATATAATCATACTAGGGGGCAAGCCCACAGCGCGCTGAAGCGCGCCAACCCCCTCAGATCATATTTCATGTTTAATCAAAATAAAACTGTGGTTTAGGGTAAAATGCCAGTAATAGAACAGTTAAGAATTCGCTGTTCTTTTTTGAGCATAAAAGAAAATAAAATGAATATTTTTAAATAAAAATTGTAATTTTGTATAATTTAAACGTTTTAGAATCTTTAAAAAAACAAAAAAAATTGTTTATTATTCGTTTAAATATATATTTTTTATAATTTTAAATATATGTTCCAATTTCAGTAGTAGAACAGCACCTGCCTTTAATTAATTCTAATTCTTCAATTAATTTTATTTTATTTTACGTTATTTAAAATTTGCATATCTTTTTTAAACTAAAATAATAAAAATTTTAAATATTTTCATACAAATAATAACCAAACATAACCAAACATAACCAAACATTTCACAAGTTTAATTAAAAACATTTTTTTTATTTATTATTCTAATATTTTGACTTATTTTGTTATATATTAATTAATAAATAAGTTATAATAATAAAGTAGATAAAATTTAAAAATAAAAGTATTTAAAACTGTTCAAGAAACTGTGTTCTAATATTAGCACGCCATTTGAATTTTGAATCCAATACTAGAACACGATTTTGTAAAATAATTAAAAAAAAAAAATTCATAAAAAACGTTTTTGATAACTTAGGTAAGCTTTAGTTTGGTTTTAAAAATTTCCTAAATGAAAAAAACATTATTTTAATGCAAAATATTCTTGAAACTGCTTAAGCTCTGGTAACCTCACATTCACTAAAAGTTAGACAGAAAAGTTGTATATTCTGACATATACCTCGCATATAACAATTATTTGATTTAAAAAAAAAAAATAGTAATAAAAAAACCATGATAGAAGTTTATTTATTTTTAAAAGTGTTTAAAAATCTTCTTCCTCATTCTTAAACTGTTATTAATATAAATTTTAAACTAAAAAAACTAATTTTTAATAGCTGTTCTAATACTGGCTGCGTTCTATTATAGAACACTTTACCCTAATTCACAAATAAAAACAATTGTAGAGTGAGATGTCAATTTCAAATAATGAACTTTTCCCATGATTTTAATAAAACATTAATATTTTTATTTTCAAAATTTATCTTAATAAAAAAATATAGCGTTATTGTCCCTCGGTGCTACGCACCTCGGGCCAGAACCCTTTTCATCCCTCAAAATAAATTTTTCTTTTGTTCTGGACGGTGAAAGTTTTTATTAGGATGACTAAATACTCGAATTAATTTTTATATATCGTTGCATGTACAAATATAATTAATTTTCTATTAGTTTAAACATTTTTCATTAAAACTTATAATATCTCTAGTTATAATAACTCATTAATTATTTTTACTTATACTTATTTTTACTTATAACTTATAATAACTCATTAATTATTTTTACAGTTTATATTATTATAAGTTAAAAAATTAATATTTACATTTGTCTACAAATTTGTATACAGCACGTCGCTAACACTACAGAGCATCAATGAAACGGCCAATTAGATAAAGATGACGAAATTTTTAGAAGATTGTATAATAAAATAATTATTGTACTTCTTATTTCTGTATTTTTTACACAAAATTTTATTAATAATTAAGTATTTTAAAAGACAATAAAAATTAGAACTAATGAAATAAATAATGAAAAAATCTGCGCAACCAATCACTACCCGAATAAATTAGACGAAAAATTATGTCACATGAGTTTTTTAGAGATTACCTAAAGAAAAAAATATTTAATATCACATCTGAATGCAAATACTAATTTCTATGCCTCGAAATAAGTTTTTCTTTTGTCCTGGACGGCGAAATATTACAATCGGATTACGAAATACTCCAATAAGTTTTCATATATTATTATAAATAAAAACCAATATTATTTTATATTAAAAAATTATTTCAAGAAAAAAATATATATCGTATCTGAATGCAAATTATGATTAAAGCAGAACCTTTTCCATCCCTCGACATTAATTTTTCTTTTGTTCTGGGCAGCGAAATTTAATAATAGGATGACGAAATACTCGAATCAGCTTTCATGTATTTTATTATTACACACCTACAGATGTAATGTTTTATTATAGTTTAAACATTTTTTATTAAAATTTATAATTATTTTGACTGTTTATAATAATAAATTAAAAAATTAATATTTAAGGTGTTACAATACTAAAAATTTATGATAACAGAAATGAATGAAACTTATACAACATAAAGATAAAGTCTTTAAGAAATGAAATAAACTTTCTTTTACAACTTTGGTTGCCTAATTATTATTTAATCAAGAAAAAAGTGTAGGTAGTTTAACATTGCCCTTATGGAAAATCATCTTTAGAGCTTGTGAAAAGCATGATTGCGATTACAAAGATTAATGAAACTTAAATAATATGGTAAATAAAAGCTCAAAGATTATATTTCCAATTTGTTTTATTTGTTTCATTGCAGAATTATTAAATAATTAAATAAAAAGTATGTAAATAAACTAATATTATACTAATACATATATCTGAAAAATATGTCAAATTTTACTGACGCAATTGGTATTACTTCATTTGGCACTAATTTATACTTACTCAAATAAATTTTTTTATTTTCTTTATTATAACTAGAGAATCAATCAGAACCTATAATTCTTCATTAATGTTTAACCTATGCTGCTTTTAATAGTTTGAATGTGTTTGCATAATTATAAATTTGTAGTTAAACATGATTTTTTGAAACAACACAAACAGAAGTAAATGCGACATGGGGGGGGGGCGGAGCAAAGGAACAATTAACTTCCTGATTACTATAATCATTTGATAGCTTAGAATTAATACATTTTAAATTTAATATCATTTAATAGACTATATCTATTACATATATTATATACACTATATAACTCTTTTGTTTAAGAATAATTTTTTAAATACAGCTATATAGAACATTAATTAACACTTAATACAGAAGAGCGCAATAATTCTCTATTATAATTAGAAAATCAATAAGAACTTATAATTTTTCACTAATGTTTCACCAACGCTGCTCTGATCACTACGCAATAGTTTGAATTTGTTTGCATAAATATAAATTTGCAGTAAAAAATGATTTTTCTTGTTAGTGTCCAGAAAGTGCGTGTTTTCTGGCCGCTGCGCTATTCGAAAAAACGCATTTTCTCGACACTGAGCAAGAAAAATTATGTTTTGTCCTTGGCCACAAAAAAAGGATGCCCCAAATCGCAGTTTACCATCCTCGGCTTCGCCTCGGACGGTAATTTACGTGCGATTTGGGCCATTCTTTACTTTTGTGGCCATGGGTAAAAATATACTATTTATATTTTAATATATATATGTATATAATAATATATATAATATTCCGGAACACAAGGATGAGAAACACTGGGTAGCCAAGGCCATACGTCAAAGCAAGGCTCAATGTCTGCGTTAATTATTAAGATGTAAGCAAAGACCCTTTGGGCCTAGCTTACAAAGTCGTAATGGGCATATTGAACCAGGGGTCAGGTAACATAATGGAAGCGGTGTCAAGCGAACGGATTGTCGGCACTTTCTTCCCTGAGCAGCCCATCTTGGAAAACCCGGTAGAGGAGATACCCAAGGAGGAAGTGCAACTAGGGAATGAGGTGGTCAAGGCCATCAAAACTATGAAAAATTGCAAGCCGCCGGGGCCCTATGGAATACCAGTAGATGAACTCAAACGAGCGGTTAAAGGAATTACTGGTATCCTGCTAAGCCTGAAAAATGCATGCAAGGTGATAGAAAGCATGCTCCGGGCAAGATTAAGGAAGGCCATCGAAATTGGTAGAGGCCTTTTTTAAGAGCAGCATGGCTTTATTTTCATTATAGGTGTTGTTGTTGATTATTTTAAAGTTATGAGGTAAGGAGTTAAATTTATTTTTTGCTGCATAGTATGAATATTATTTATATACATTTTTGCGCAGTTTTGGAACCTCCAGCCTATAATTTCTTCTTCTTCAAATTTTTTCAGGAGGCAAACCCCTAGACACACAATCAGCAGGATTATCAGCGGACCTCACATGGCTCCAGTACGCCTTAGGGAGCAAATTATTTCTGAGAATCTGTGCTTTACAAATCTTTCATCGTTTATTACGAATTTCAGAAGAAAAATTATGATTATTTTTTTTTTTTATTATTATTATTTTTTTTTTTTTTACAACTTTGGAGTTTAATGTTTCTGATAAAAAATGCTAAATTCCATTCAAATTTTAAAATTATATTCTAATATTATTCATTAACTTTAAAATTAATTTTCGTTCAAATATGACGTCTCGTTTAGAAGCATTTAAAAAAAGACGCTAGATTTCAATGCATTTTTACGCGTCTTCGTATTCTAATAATGTATAAGAATTGAACTTTGGAGTTTATTAACTTGTAAACTAAATGGTGAATTATCTTAATTTTTTAACAGTAGATGTATTTTCATGTTATTCATCCCCTGCTAAAAATTGATATACAAAGCAAAAAATTTTAAACTTATGACAATTACTTTCAATTATAAAAAAAATTTGATATATTTCAGGGTTTTTGCGATAATTTGAATATAAGAGTGAAACTATTCCTAACTATTTTTTATTTTTCTGATTATAAGTATGCTTTCAAACCCTGAAGCTAACCTGAAGTTTTCTTATTTATTTTATGTAGTGCCTAGTATATTAGATTTTCTCATTTTTACGTTAATAATTTGATCGATTAATTTTATAATTGAGGTTGAATCAGTTTATTCAATACCTGAATATATTCAATACAGCTAATGAAATTACAGTACATATCAAAAATACATAAATAATAATTTTTTTTATTAATCCTCGTTATTTATATTCATGGTTTATACGTAGAACAAATACGATGGTCTTCAAAAAATGTTTAAGGCAAAGTGATTTTTGACAACATAAGCATTTTATTAAAGCTACATTACTGCAATCAGATATTTTGCAATGCGTTCCAGATTTTCTAAAACTGTAACTAGATTATCAAATTTTTCTGATTTTTATTCAATGTATTCACTTTTGTACCAAACTCGTTTAAAAAAACTTGTGTATCAAGGTGAAGATAACTAATTATGCACCAATGATTGCAATTTTATTATATTATTTCTTAAATGTAAATTAAGATTTTCATTTAATAATATAACTCTGTCAGGAAAGTGTCTGGCAAAATTCTTCCATATTCGGAAACCAAAGACATCTAATGGTTTTATTTTCCCCGTTGTTCCTTCAGGAATTTTTAGGATCTCTATATTTTTATTTGTTGGTTTCATTTGTTTTACAATATCTGTGCAATGTCTACTCCAAAAATCTAATAATAAAACACTTTTTGTTCCAGTATTAGGGAAAAAAAACTTGTTAACCATTCTTTAAAAGGTTCTGTAACAATTTTTTACTGGAAAAATAATTTAAAAAAGTTTTACTTTTAAGCAAATAAAATTTATTATACGAACCAGATGTCATTTTTCCTGATTTAGAAACCGTAATGTATACATTATCGTGGCGGAATAAATTTTTGGAAGCGATTGGACCCAATTTTCAGTACTAGAAACAGCGGAGCATTAATAGTCGGCATCTCGCCTTTTGCTGCTAATGTAAGTCCTGCGAATAATTCTAGACGAAAACAACTTTGATCAGCGTTATAAACGTTTTTAATACCATATTTTTTTATTTGCTTTTTAACATCTGATACAAATTTTTCTGCATTTTTTTTTATTGATGCTTGATTTGTTTTACCTTTTTTTGTCACAAATTTATTAATTTTTCTGCTAATAATTTGATGAGCTTTTTTAAATTTATACAACCAGTTATCTGAAGCCTTAAACCATACGTCATCAATTCAATTCTCTTTTAGATTATAAAGTCCAATGCATTTTTTAAGTTTTCAATGACCAATTCTGAAATTCTCGTTAGTTTTTCTTTGTAAGTTCCACCTTTATTAAGCTGAATTTCCAAACGAAGTAATTGTCTAATTGATTTTACAAGCTTAAATCTATTTTGAACAGTCTCAATGCTAAAATTCTTTTTTTTTCCAGATCTCCAAAACTCAACTGCCTGTTTTTTATAATCATAACTTAATTCATCCTGGTCCTCTGAATAAGCATCATTAACTTGTTCATCCTTAAACCAAATATAATCTTATAAAGCTTTAGCTTTGTAATCATTAAACTCTTCTTCAAAAGCCAATGTCTTTTTTTCTATAACCTCTACTGTGTTTATTTAATCCATTGAGGATATCAAAATTTGTTTTAAATTTTTTCGGCTTCATTGATAAGAGATTACGAAATATTCATTACTTGAAATATTCCAAGTAAGAGTTTTAATACATTTATCGGATTAACATACTTTTTATATAAAACGTAATCGCTTAAAACCATAATTTTAAAATTAATTCAAAATTCGCCAAATTGAATATTATTTTTTCTTAGTTTGCAAAATGAACACCATACGGAAAATAATTAATCAAAAATTCATTAAGAAAAATAAAGTAAAAATAAAAATGCGTATAGAACTTTGTTTGTGTAGAACGCAATACATATTAGTAAACGTTAAAAAAAATTTGTATCATTTAAATATCTACGCTTTAAATTATTCATTATCACCTTTGGTCCTTTCATTTTTTTCTTTTTAAATGTAAAATTTAATTCACACGGTTAAACTGTGTTATTTAAAATTAAAGCAAACCTCCTAAAAAATCTAAAATCTCATTAGTTATATTATAACCAGAGTTGGGCAAATACAACAGATATGGATTGTTTATCCATATCCATATTCCATATTTTTTATATATGGAATCCATATCATATTAATATAAAATCCAAATATGATCATTCTTTTTCAATATGAACATGAGTGCCATAATATGGATTTATATGGAAAAAAATTGTTCATATATTAATTTCATATATGAAAAAATATTGAATTTAGATATCGAAAAAAAATCCATATCTGTCATATATACACAACTCTGGTTATAACGGAGTTGAGGTGTTAAGAAAAAACTTTTTCTTACAAAAATGGTTTTTTTTTTAAATTTAAGCAATGAAATTTATTAGGGTATGTATAGTATTTTTGATTTCACTTTATATTTACTGTTCAAACGAAAATGACAAATAAATTTATTTTTAGATTATTATGAATACACACGCTTAATTATCACAAACATGGAAATATACATAAACCTCTTAAACAAATAGTCAATGAATAATAATTTATAGGTTTTCTATAAAAAATTTATTTTTGAATGAAGTTTAGATTAGAAAAATATAGACCTTTAAAATTAACGACCTTAAGGAATTATATAATCATTTAGTTATAATTAAAATTCTCGGTAAAAAAAACGCTAGTAATATCTGATAAAAAATATGTCTGCCATAAAATATCGGTTTCCAATAGTAATAGTAATTTTTTTTACTCGCGATATTCTGGGCTTACATTCGCAACTTGTATAATTTTTAAAGTATAATACATAATGTATACAGATTTGTTCGAAAACATTATTAGAAGAATAATATTTTTAAGAAATACTTAATTATCTTATTTAATTTTCAAATTGCAATATTAAGAAACACCTAAGTTTTTTCAAATATTTAATTTCAATACTTGATAAATTGTTATGTATATTGAAATTTTACAATGTATTCATAATCAGCGACCTAAAAAACACATATTCGGTTTTTAGTTTTAATTGCATTTTAATCGTACTCAGTGACCTCAAAAATATAAATCCCACTGTTTATTTTAATTTTATATTTTGAATTAAAAAGAACTTCTTAGGGGGAAGTTAGGGTTATTTTCATCCTTATATTTAAATTATCGCAAAAATTCTAAAACACGGCAAGTTTCTCTCACAATTTTAAGTAATTTGACATTATTTAAAATTTCTTTCATTAACCTTAGTTTAAAAAAAAAAAAAATCATTTGTTAAAAACAGTTTTTCCTTAAAAAAAATTAGGGGTTGCAACCCTTAGTAAAACAATTTATATCATTTTAAAGGTCCAATAAGATGCAAAACAATGTCGTTGGTTTTTTAACATTATCTTGAATACTTTTAGAGAAAAAGCAAAAAACGAGTTTTTAGGGTCAACTTTAGGGGTGATTTTTTTAGCCAAAACAAAAATATACGTGTACATTATTTTTTGATCTTCTACAACATATTTAAGTTTTATTAAAATCGGAGGGGGATACTTTGGGAGGTTTCCTTGTAAGTACTTTTATTCAATTCTAACTTAGTAATTGTCAAAATTGGCTTTCATGGCGCGACTTTTGATTTAGCTTGAAGCGAATGAACAGTACTTTTTCCATAATGTGTTACCTTTAAATATGTGAAAGCGCCATAAGCCTTATCCTTCGTGTCTACGAACCCATAAATTTCATACTTTGCATCTGGGACATACTTTAACCATCTTGAAATTCGAATAGTTTTATCTGTATGAATATTAGCATACCAGCTTTTAAATTCATCTCGCAAAGAGTCGGGTAACTTTGTGTCTCAATCAAGTTTTGGACTTTTTTCTTTCCAAAGTTTTTGCAAAAATATTTTAGCTGTAATAACGACTAGTGCAAGCCTGGTGGATAAAAAATTTAGAAATTGCAGAAAGTACCTACCGATTTGTGAAATCATTTTTCAGTTGGTCCAATTGAAAATAAAAAGTAAATGATCTGTGTTTTGACAACAATTTAACTCAGGTAAATTGAAACATAAATTAGCTAACTTCGTTTATGCACGAATTGCTACAGGGAAATTCAACAATTTAGGGTTTTTTGCCATCGACCTTGCAAGTTTGTATTAGATCAGCCTGTTTTTTGAGAGATTCTGAGAGTGAGTGACCATCATGGGGGTATCATCTATGTACGTTTCGTGATTTAAAATTTTTACAGCTAAATTGTAACGATGACCCTCGTCTAATGCTAATTGTCTAGCAACTCAACTAGCAAGGTATCGACTACTTATCATTCCATAAGTGACGGTTTTTGATGACCAAGATTGCAAATTTTCCGAATCTTCATACCGCCATAAAATTTGCTGAAATCTCCTATTGTCTTTGTGAACTAAAATTTGTGGAAACATATGTTCGATATCAGATACAAATACGAATTTATATTTCATCTAATTAATTAGCAGCTCAGCCAAATCAGGAAATAAATTAGCACCACTCTGCAATAAGTCATCTATAGACATTTTATTTTAATCATTGGCTGAACCGTTAAAAACTGTACGAAATTTGCGATTGTGACCTAAAATTCCATGATGTGGCAAAAATTGTAAAGGATAAATGCTAATAATGCTTGAGAACGTTCCATATAACCTAAATCTTTATACTCACGCATGAATTTATGATACGCTTGAGCAAATTCAGGGTTAGACTTAAAACGTACTTCAGTTTTTTCAAAATTTTTTTTTTACATGTTGATAAGAGGCATTAAAATTTAGATCTGCAGTGTTATAAATTGTATATAATAATGTAAATAGTATATGATAGAGTGAGATAGATGTGTTGCGCGTGCGAGTCCCCTCAGCACCCACGAGAGACAACGATCAGTGTTTCTCACCATGCCGACAAGAAGGCATCCAAATATATACATAAAAATATATATTCAAACAAAGTTGTTAAAGTGTTCATTTTATTTAAGTACCTCAAAATTATTAGTTACATTTCAACATTATTGGCATCCCTTGCAAAATCAACATCAAAATAAAGAAAATAAAAGGGACGAAGTGAACACAAAAACATCTTTTTTTTCTTCATCTTCTGTGCGCGCCATGTGACTGTACGTTATAATTTATAAGAAGATCCAAGTGCGCGCCAAATGAAATATGTTTCTAAGTTCTTATTTTTCTTATCACCAAAATTAAACAAAAAATCATAAACCAAAGTGATAAATAAAAAATTGTTCGGCATATCAAATTTGGCAAATTAACATAAATTTAAAAATTTACAAAAATTACTACCTTGTGAGGCAAGATTAAGCCATATACATTAAGCCACATATATAAAGCCTGTGCTTTATAACTCATCATTTTCATCGGCTGTTTCATGGAGTTCAAACAATTTTATGAATTTTAAAATATAAAATATTAAAAAAAAAGAAAAGAAATTATTCAATTGAAGTTCAATTCAAACAGAAGTTAAAAGTGGCGAATCAAAAAACAAAAAAAACAATAAACGTGAATTCGTTTTTAAATGTGAGTGTGTGTATAAAGAAAAAACTATTCACAACCTATGTAAAAAATTTTTTGTGCAAAATTTAATTATCAAAATTTTCAACAAAAAATTTAATATGGGCGCGTGTATCCTGGATTTCTTGTAATCATTCAAAAAGAGGGAAAAAGTAGAAGAACATCATTATAAGAAGAGCAAAACCACGTGATATTGAAAATATTTTTTTTTCCTGTTCAAAGAGAGGGAGCTACTCCAATTTATAATCACGCCTTATTCAACTAATCGTTTCTTCGAGAGGGGGAAAGCGTTCGCCAGGAGACAATAAGTTTTAGATAAGTTTTTTTTTTTTGTGATGGTTAAATAAAGCTACAATTTTTTGTTCAAAATTCTTTCTTCTTTTTTACAATAAAATTGAAACTATTATTTGTGTGTAAATTAATTTATATTTTCACACATTTATTACTATTTTTTAACCTAATTTTTAAATTGTATTCTATGATAAATTAACAAGCTTTATTTAACCATAAAATGTATTATGTAAATTTATTTTTTAATAGCTGGGGTGGACATTTTATATACTGATCATATGTTTGTATTTTATATCTTTCTTTTTTTTTGTAATACCTTTCTTTTTTTTCCTAATACTAAGTGATTTAAAAATTAAAAATTTTCTTTTTTTTATAACACTAACCTATTTAAAATTTGAAAAGAATTTTTTTATTTTATTATTTATTATCATTTATTAATTTTATTATTTAAATTCAATCAAATTTAATTTTTTTTTTTTTTTAAATATTGGCATTTACTTTTTCAAAATAATTAGCCTCTCAATTTGATTTAGTATCTGATTCAATTTCTTATAATTTTTTTTTCTTAAAATTAAATTATTCTACTAGCAAAATTGAACAATTATACAAAATATTAATTATCTTGATGTTACATAGGCTCGTACCCATTCAGAACATATGCAGTTCAATTCAATTTCAACGCACAAGCAGTTGGTCGTTGCTGCTATCACTGTCTCATCAAAGGTCATTCATTAAATTTTAATTAAGGAATTATTGAACACTTTTTTTAAGGTTAGGTTATCAAAACTCCAAATCAATTTTATGAAATTTGAATCAAACCATTCATTATAACTTACCAGCCCTGATTATGAATCGCTTAGAAAACAACCTTACTTCACTGACTTTGTCTTTGATAACACTGAGGAGACTTATATTCAAGTCTCAAGTAAATTTCAAAAATATTTGGATGACCATCCACCCCCACCTGCCCATGTATTGATTGATTCAACTCACTTCAATGACACTGTTCATCATAATAACGGTTTAGGTAATGATAACTATGACTGTAAACGATTGCCCAGAAACTCTTTACCTGAATTTGATGGAAATTTTAATAACTGGGAAGCATTTAGGGACATTTTTGTAACAACAGTTGTCAATAGACCAAGGCTTTCAGATGTGTATAAGTTAAATTATTTAAGATCTCATGTAAAGGGTGATGCTTGGAATTTAGTCAACTCATTTTCTCTAACAGAGAAAAATTTTGCTGTGGTATGGGAAAAATTGAAGGATAGGTACGAAAATAAAAAACGGTTAGTAACTGCTAATATCTCTTCAATTTTTTCCATCAAACCAATGAGTGATTATAATTCCAAAGAATTAAAAAGAATCTTAGACTCTTTAATTACTCCTTTGTCTGCTCTAAAAGTCTTAGAGCGCCCAGTTGATACATGTGATGATATGTTAGTTTTTCATGGGGTTTCATTATTGAATGACGATGCTAAGATGCATTTCGAAGAATTTTTGAATAATATTAATCTTAGGTTACATACAACTGACCCGGCACCTACTACATCTAGCAGCCCCACAGAACAGGTAATCAATGAAACAGCTGTTAAGCGAGATTCTGGACCTGCTAAATTTAGTTCTCTTATTCAGTTTCTTGAAAATCAAATAAACATTCTAGAATTAATTGAAAATCATCATACTGGTTCAGGTCTAATGATATTTACAAATTCGGCTAAATACAAAAATACAAACTTCTCCACTCAGTCAGCTAAAGTCATTCATGTCCAATTAGAACAGAAATCAAATACTGATAAGAATGAATGTATAATTTGCAAAAATAATCATCACTTCGCTTACTGCTCTAATTTTAAATCTAAGTCAATTCCTCAAAGAATAGAATTTGTAAAAAGAGCAAAGCGATGTTATAATTGTTTGGGCAATCATTTTTCAAGCAAATGTACTTCCGAAAAAAGTTGTACAGTTTGCAATAAAAAACATAACACATCTTTACATATAGTTAATTACAAAAACCCCAAAATAAACCTCATAATTCTCAAACTAATACTAGCACACATGTACAAAATAATAATGATTTGGTTCAGCAATCTTGTTTAACAGAATCAAATGGTACAAACAATTCTTGACAGCATTAATTGATCAATGTTCTCAAGCTTCGCTTGTTAGTGAGTTTGTATTCAAAAAATTGCGAGCCCCTAGTCTTCCAATAAAACTTCCAGTTAATGGTGTTGGTGGTAAAAATAATTTTATCTGCAAAAAATCAATCTTAATTAAAGTAAAACCGCATTTCTATTCAGACTTTATTATAGATGTTATTGCTTATATCATACCAAAAATTTCGTCCTACACGACAGTTGAGAATATCGATATAAATAAAAGTTACTTAAGTCATTTGACCTTGGCTGACCCTCATTTCAACTCAAATGATAAATTTGAGGTTCTCTTAGACTCTTCAGTCCATGCTTCCATAATTGATGAAGGGATTAGAAGAGGTGAATCTCATGAACCTGTTGCCATGAATGCAAAGGTAGGTTGGATTTTATCAGGCAATTCTGGCACGGGTTCAACATGTTGTTCAATTAAAATTCATTCCGAAACTTCTGATCTCTTCTTCAATTTGAAAAAATTCTGAAAACAAGAACTTATTGATCCCTCGCCCTTGCTCAGTCCGGACGAGCAAGAGTGTGAGGACTTTTTCCTCAAAACTTCTCTCAAGAGATAAAACAGGTCGTTACGTTGTCAGGCTTCCTTTCAAAGTTTCAAACACAAATGATTTAAAATTTCCAGGATAATTCAATAAAGCTAAAGTTATGTTCCAAAAAAATTAAGTTCGTTTCACAAAAGATCCTATTTTTAAAAAAGCGTATATTGATTTCATGAAAAATTATGAAAATACTGGACATATGAAAGTATCTAAATTTTATGATCTCTTTAAATGTTATTTTTTGCCACATCACGGTTTTGTCAAAAAAAATAGTATAAATCCTGAAAATCCAAAATTTCGATCAGTTTTCAATGGCTCTGCTGAAGATTACAACAAGTTGTCCAAAAACAGTATTTTACATGCTGCGGCAAATTTGTTGCCAGATTTATCAGAGCTATTGACAGGCCGGAGAAAATATGAATTTGTATTCGTTTCTATTATTGAGCAAATGTTTAGACTAATTCTTGTCCACCCGGATGATTCCAACAAATACTCTGGCGTTATAGTTTAGATGATGTTATTAAAGCGTATTCTCTTCTAACTGTTACTTATGGTATGGTAAGCAGTATATTTTTAGCAATTAGGGTCTTAAGACAGCTCGCAATTGATGAAGGTTCTAAATATCCCCTGGCTGTGCAAGTATTGAACGAGGAAATTTACATGGATGAGACAATCTCATGAGGCCACTCATTATCAGAAGCCTTAAGTAAACAAAAAGAACTGATAGGTATTTGCAAGATGGGTGGTATGAATTTACATAAATGGGTCGCAAATAACAAAAAATTACTGAATTTCCCACGTTCAATAATTGCAGAGTCAGTGGACTCATGTTTTGGTTTGCTTGGCTTAAATTGGTACCCTGATGAGGATTACTTTTCCTTTAAAGTCATAACTGATAAATATGATGGAATTCTAACAAAACGAAAAGTAGTTTCATCAATAGCTAAGCTATACGATCCATTAGGCTGGTTAGCCCCTGTAGTCATATCTGCTAAAGCATTCATCCATAAACTTTGGCTTGCTAAACTCGATTGGGAAGATATTGTGCCCATGGATTTAAGTTCGGAATTTCTAACTTGGTAAACACAGATTTCAATTTATAATAAATAATAATATTAAATAAAATAAAATAAATAATATTAAAGTAAAAAGATGGCTACTTGGTTTTGCTCATGCCTCAAAAATTGCTTACGGAGCTTGTGTTTATTTAAAGGTTCTGTACAATGGCAAAATTTTTATTAATCTAGTACAAGCAAAATCAAAAGTGGCTCAAATTAAGCCTCTATTAACGATACTAAAATTGGAACTCTGTGCTGCCGCCTTATTAGCAAGGTTAACTGTTAAGGTTCTGCGTGCTCTAAAACTGCCTCCAGATAATTTGTTTTTATTCACTGATTCCATGGATGTTCTACATTTGCTAAGTGACCACCCTTCAAAGTGGCCAACTTTCATTGCAAATAAGTGATCGAACATTCATTTTCTAGTTCCTCAGGCGTTTTGGAACCATGTCAGATCTCAAAACACCCTGCTGATTGTGTTTCCCGTGGGATTCCTCCCTCTTAATTAATAAACCACCCTTTGTGGTGGGAGGGAAATAAATTAATTTTAGATCCTAACTTAATAATGGGCAATAAAAGAGCTTTGCAAATAAAAGGTGTCTCAACTCTATGCTCTACTTTAAATGTTTCATTCAAAAATAAAAAACAAAAAAAATCAAAATTTGGGATTTATTGGAAAAATATTCAGATATATCCAAATTATTAAGAATATCAGCTTACGTCATAAGGTTTATTCATAAAATACTCTTAAAATCGAAAAAAGTTTCCAATAAAACTGAATTATTTTCCAGTAAATGGTTCAACTTAGAGTATGATTTCTCAATTGTCTATTCTCCCTCAGTCCAAGAAATAGATCTAGATTAACATTGGTTCAAACCAGAAATTAAATTTCAAAAAAATTCTTTAAAAATATACAAGCAATCTTCTTTAAGCTCCTTTAAACCCTTTTTGCAAGATAATTTATTGAGAGTAGGTGGTAGAATTCAAAATTCAGACTTGTCAGAAGAAGAAAAGCACCCTCTAATTTTGCCTTATGGTTCTATTTTTTCAAAATTAATTGTAGAATTTTATCACTTAAAGTCTAAACATGGAACCATAAAGCAAACCTTATCAGCTATAGGTTCTACGTTCAAAATCATAAAATCTAAATATTTAGTGAAAGCATTTTTTAGTGAAAGTGTTTTTCCTGTATACGTTACAATTCTTCTCGCGAGGTTCAACAAATAAGTAATTTACCATTTTATAGGGCCACAAAACCTGAAAACCCCTTTAGGATTAGCGGTGTGGACTATGCGGGTCCTTTCAATATTCTAACTTATAAAGCAAGAGGTGCTAAAACCTACAAGGGTTATATCGTTGTCTTCGTCTGTATGGCTACGAAAGCCGTAAATCTTGAATTGGCTTCAGGTTATGATAGTCAGAATTTCATCGCCGCATTCCGTAGATTCACGTCCACTCGTGGAGCTTGTACTTTTTTGGTGACTGACCGTGGTACTACCTTCGTTGGTGCGGACAGAATCCTCAAGGAAATGTATGTAGAGTATTCATCCTACATGCAAAAACTTGTTGGACTCTTAGCCGACGAAGGTATTACTGGGAAATTTAACCCTCCAGGTGCACCACATTTTGGCGGAATCTGAGAGGCTGCGGTGAAATCTGTGAAATATCATATAAACAGAGTTCTAGGAAACACAAAATACACTTTTGAAGGGTTTTACACCTTCTTAAAGCAGGTAGAAAGTTGTTTAAATTCCCGTTCTTTGTTACCCTTAACGAAAGACCCAACTGACTTATTCTTGTCTCCCGCACTACTTTTAAATCAGTCGCAATCATATCTGATCCCCGAACCAAGTTATATTAATCAAAAAATACCTACAAAGCAACGGTATAAGTTAATCTAGCAAATGACACAGAGCTGGTGGAAACACTGGTCCTGTGATTATTTGCAATCCCTACAAGCGAGGCAAAAATGGAAATTGGCACAACGAGAAATTGACATTAATGATATTGTCTTAATAACCGATGAGACGGTGCCACCAGCAAAGTGGCCCTTAGCACGGGTTATAAAAGTACATAAAGGCTCAGAGACAACGATCAGTGTCTCTCGCCATGCCGACAAGAAGGCATCAACATATATACATAAAAATATTTTTTCAAACAAAGTTGTTAAAGTGTTCATTTTATTTAATTACCTCAAAATTATTAGTTATATTTCAACATGCAGCGACTAAATTTTTAAAGGGTAATCTTACAATATAGCGACTATCAAAGTCACGCAAATGTGTTTTTACGAAATAATCATCACAAGCCTGCTCATTCGGAGTAAGAAATGCTTGTGGAGAAATTGAAATTTCTTCCTGCTGCTAAAACCTTTCTAATTATGAGAGATCTGAGTTACTATGAAGGTTTGCAATGAGTAGGCAAGAGTTTGAGCTATTACCAGAGTTACCAGAAATCATCTAGCCGAATTTTGAGCTAGTTGCAACAGGTTTCCTGCACTTTGCCTCTACGAATATCACCAATAATTAGTGAGGAATGACAAGTTTAACTTAGCAAAATATCGATACGACCCTTTTTAGTAAATTTAGGATCAGCGAGTTGTGAATTTCTAATATGAGTAATATTTTTAGGTTCAATATTTGTTTTGGTATATAAGAATATATGGTCGGAATAATAAAGTTTTCTACATTCATTATAAAATCAATATATAATAATTAAATTAATCAAATTAATATATAATAATTCAATAATAATTTTAAGAATTTATCGTTCGTTATATTTTTAAACAATTAATTAATTTTAGAATTGGTCTTTACGAACAAAGATGATGGCCCGGACGCCGTAGCTTAGTTGGCAAAAGCGATTTCACTAGATATGAAATAATCGTGGGTTCAAATCCCACCGGCTCTGGCATCTTTTTATTTTTGAGAAATATTTATTATTTATTAATATCACTTTTTTTCAATTTATTTGAGTTTATAACATCATTACACAATTTTTCAGTTGTAAAAAATTATTGAAAAATTGAAAAATTTTTCAATTAAATTTTCCACTACTATGTCGAGTATTTAAATGTATACCACATTCAGTAGTAGTATTATTAACATCTTTGTTCGTAAAGACCAATTCTAAAATTAATTAATTGTTTATATAATAATTCATTTTTGCCGCCAGTACCTGATACAGGTAATTGTGCAGGATGTTTTTTAACTTGCAGTTTTTTGAATAATGAGCTAGTGATAAATGAAGCTTGTGAACATTGGTCAATTAGAGCTCTTGCTAAAAATTCTAAACCATTATTCGAAGATACCCTCACTAATGCAGTTGCTAAAAAAGGTTGATTAAATAATTGTCAAGAATTAGTTGCCAATGCTACTGTTTCAGTACCAGTTACTTCTTTACTAGTGCTTCGATAATTAGTATTATTTCTTTTATTAGAATTTTCAATGTTACTTTTATACCCTTTGATATGTAAAGAGGTGCGGTGTTTTGTTTGGAAATGTTACATCTCTTAACAGATTTACAGTTAGCTATAAAATGAGCACCCAAGCAATTATAACATCTATGTTTCTTAGCTACAATATATTTCTCATATTTCTTGCCTTTGTTTGGGCAACTTACTTACTATAGTCTGATCAAAATGAGAAAAATGGTTTCTTTGGCATAAAATGCAATCATTATTTCCTATTTTTGTACTTTGATTAGATGTATTAGACTTGTTGGAGGTTCAGATGTAGCTTTTACGTTAACAGTAGTTTCCTTGGGAATAGAACGGGCTAAAATGTTACAATAGGTATTGTAGTACATCTCCCAATGCCTTCGCGAATTATTATCTAAAAGATTTAAAACATAAAAAACAATAAGGTCATCCCAAGAATCTACTGCCCTACCTAACCCTTTTAAAGCTTATAGCAGGGTAGTAATACCAGAAAGATTTTTTTTATAATCAGAAGCAGAAGATTTAGTAATAGGCTTAAGAGAGTATAAATTTCATATATGAGCATGAACAAGTCTTTTTTCGACTTGATACCTCTCTTTAATCTTACTCCAAATTATTTCAAAATTAGCATCAGTAGGCTGGTGAGGCTGCTGAAGCAGCAATAGTTGCTGCATCACCCTATAACACGGAAATTATCTGGTGCAATTTTGCCACGTTTGAGTAATTCTTTTTGCCATATAAATGTTTATTCAACAAAAAAAAATTTTTTTAAATTGTATATTTAGAAGTCAATCGAGTTAAAAAACTTTTCTATTTTCCATTAGAGCTTGTATAAAATTTCAACTTTTGGGTCCAATAACTCGAAAACGAAGCGGTCAAAATTTCTTAGATTTGGCAGGGTAATTTCTTAGATTTTTAGGCAAATCGTATATTGTTATCAATCTGTAGTCAACGTCCTTAATTAGGTAACCCTGCGTAAAACTCTAGGTTTTTTAACCGTATATGTTTATCCACGAGATTTAACTACTATCTAAAGTAAGGTGTATCAAAAAAGCTTTCCAACCTATTTTGTATTTTTTAAGGTATGACTTGAGGAATTGGAAATATTTAAACATTTTGATTTAGACCAAAATAGAGAATGCGGGAATCTAGATAAAAAACTATGGACTTTTACAACAGATTCTGCTCTTTTAATTGGTTTTATTAATTGATTACTAACAAATTGTATTCAAAAACGTAATTTAGATCTTTTTTAGACAGATTTGAAATTGAATAGCAACAAAATGAAAAATTTCATATTTAATTTATATAAAAGTGTACCCGAAATGAGCCAAATCGGGGTATTTGTTCTGATAACTTATTATATAAGTTTTTTTCTCCATATGATGGCCCAAAGATTCTTCAAAAATATTTTATCTGTTATATATTGCTGCTTGTGAAACATGAAAATAATTTTTAGGAAAATCATTAAAAAATTATGGCTCATGGAGCTCAAAAATTGACTTTACTCTCAAAAATTAAACAAACTAATAGCTGCTTGGTTGAGCAACCGGACAGCGGTATTTACTAAGCTTTATTCAGAAATAGATTCATTATTATTAGATTAGCAAAAAAATAAAATAAAATACAGACAAATTATAAATTCTCGTCGAAATCGACATTAGCCGAGACATTAGCATAGTAAAAATCATAGCTATAAAAATTTTTAAATCACAAATTAACATGTTTAACAAAATTTTAAATTGGGGTATATTCTGCTAAAATTAATACTAATATCACAATGCTGTCATTTCATTTAAAGAATTCAAATTACAAATTTTTCATAAAAAAGGACACTATTCAAAGAAAATTTATGTTTGGATATATTCTTTAAAATTTAACACTAATATCTAGAGGTGGACGATACGAGACGATTACGACGAGACTTTAGGTTTTTCTCGTCTCGATATCGGAAATTTCGAAATTTTGCGGTATCATCTCGGTCTCGTCACGATCTCGTCTAATTTTCGAGAAAGTCTCGAAAAAATTTAAGTTTTTCTTTAGGAAATATATAAAAATAAAATTTTCAACTATTTATATACAAACAATTACAAATTTATAAATTCCCGCGAGAATAAAGCGCCCTCTGAGCTGAGTTTCTTTTCTGGCCACTAAAATAACCTTAAAATTGTTATCAAGCAGTTATTCTTTTACAAAATATTGTTTTTGAATAAAACTGTATACATTTGAAAAAAAAACTATTATATGCAATAAATTATTGTAACGTATTTTTAAGATTTAAAATAATAATGAAGCATTCTATTAATACTTCTGAAAAAAAGAGAAAAAAAATTGTTTAAAAGAGCCGTTTAGATATTTAGCTTTAAGAAGTTAGCCCGATATTTGCAAATTTTGTAACCAATCGATTGCGCGTAATTAACCCTTTAATTTGGTATGGACAAAAGGTTTGCGCGTCCCCTAATTAATTAGTAAATCAAAAAAAACTTGAGGGGGATAGTTTTCATCCCCCAAAAACTTTAAATCGATTTTGTAAAACAAATATTTATTTAAAAAAAAAAAAATTATTACCAATCGTTTGCGCGTCGTTTGCGCTTTCATCCCCCCTTATCGGTTTATAATAATAATAATTATTTAATTAATTAAATAAATAAATTATTATTTTCATTCAAACTCTGAAAAAAAATAAAAACCACGGTAATGACGCATGCGCCTTGGCATTGATTTGATAATCAGCTGTCAGGCAGAAAAATAAATAAGATAAATACCGCAATTGCTGACTGATGTTCTTTAATTTATTAAATTAATTATTATTTTAATTTTGACAATATTTACAATATTTATTATTATTTGCAGAATTTCAGTGGATAAAAATTATTAATAAGAAATAAATATTATGTTATTTTCAGTGTTTAATTTTTATCAAGTGGGCAAAGTTTATTTATGCAGTGAATAACCACTTTGAAATTTACATTAAATTTTTAAATTATAAAAATTATTATCTTATTTAATAAAATTATAAGCAACAAATTTTTTTTAGTAATTTATATAAGATTTTGAATATGAATGTGACTCAATTTTTATTAATTCAGCTGATGCTCATCCAAATATCGCTTTATACAAAAAATTTTGGAGTTTCAGATCAAGTAGTACATGTAATCATTTTTATCTGAATGGATGAATTTACATTTAGAAACAAATATTTATTTCTTATTATAATTATTACCTACAAACTATCATTTTAGAATAAATTATGAGTACGATTAAGGTTGGTTTTACAGGCAGCCGGACTAAAAAAAATTCAAAGTATGCAGATGTTTTTTTTATTTTATGCACAGATTTTTTTTTAATTAAAAAATATTTACTTATTCAAAATTTATAAAAATTAAAAATTGTAAATGATCAGCAGGTATCAAATTTGGAGTTGTAATGTTGTAATTTTTGTGAAGTGATCAGTCGCATGCTTCAAGTGATATGCATTTCTAATCAGCTTTTTAAATAGCCAATGAGCAAGAATTTTTATTCATTATGGGCAAAAACTAAAAAACATTTAATAAAATTCCATATAAATTAATACTTCTTTAAATTCAGAAGTCCAAACATGATTATTCTTATTCGTTGGAAGGCCAATAATTAAAGCACAAGTGCAGTATTATTTAATATTTGCATCTTTGGGGTCAATATTATAAGATTAACTCATGGGATGATTAATTTAAGTTTTGAGTACATCCAATTTCAACACCGAGTACTAGATATTTTAAGTAATTCGATAAACAAATCTTTTCAATACCTTGACTCCAAACCTATGAGCATAAACATAAATATTTGCACTTAAAGCATTGTTCATTGTATAGTAACAAAATTTCATCTCATAATATTAAATCTTGTTTAGCTGGTATTTGATTTATCAATATTTAAACTAGGGATACCTTACACTGGAATGATTGGCCAACCGATAGATAAGTAGAATAATCATGAGTTAGACTTTTGAATCTCTAAATTGAATTGAAAATTTAATTAAGATTTACTAATTTCTGTTAATAATATACCCAGTAAGTTGCTGAATAATAATAAATTTATCAACATTTATTGATAGTCTTTAATATTTGGGCTCTCAAACATTCCATAGCTTTGATGTTCTCTCGGATGCTATATTTTTATTCAATATACAATTTAAATCTGCTCATTCTTTTAGAAAAAATAAATAATTTAAAAATTTTTTTATGGCTTTATTTTTTAAGATCTGATGCATAAATTTTAGATAATTAAATTTTCTCTAAAAATAAGGCGGCTCTTTCATGAGCAGTGGGCGAAGCAAAGTCTTTTTCAGATATTTAGCTATATTCATTTGTGAAAATTCTATGAAAGACTTTACTTATTATGCGTACAAGTAATTGTACAAGAAATTGAAAAAAAAAGTTCAAAATGATTATTTGTTTAAATCAATAAACTTAAATTAAAATTTGGCTTGTAAGCAAATCGTAAAGCCAAAGACTGCCATAGGTCAAGGCTGTTTGGATCCAAATTCTGCTTGTATTATCTTGAAGAGTTAGAACTCAGAGTTAAAATCTCAGCTAAAAACTGAGATATATTTGCGTATACATATTCGATGATAATAAAATTTAATGTCAATTTGTGCAAAAAAAAAGATTACTGTAAGTACTTAAAAAGCATGCACTGTAAATAAACTTCTGTTTTTTTTTTTGTAAATTTTTGTGAATTTCTAAGAAGTTTTTAAAATTTGCAAGCTCGTTATCGTAATATCAGGATAGTAAATTTGTCCGCCATCTTGGAAAATTGGAAAATGTGCTTGGTAAAAAAAAATAAAATTTTCATTCATAAAAACGATTTTTTTCAACCTCGGAAACCCCTAGGTAATGTAGAAAGCTTCTATTTTCATGTTTTTTGATCCGCCACATTGGAAAATTGGAAAATATGCTTGGGCCAATTAATAAAAGATTTCATTAATGAAAAAGATTTTCTCGACCTCAAAAACCCCTATGCAATGTAAAAAGTTTATTCTGGCATAATTTTCAGGCCGCCATCTTGGAAAATATGTTAGGGCGAAAATATTAAAATTTTTTCAATCATAAAAACGATTTTCTGAACCTCGAAAACCCCCAGGTAATGTAGAAAGGTTGTATTTTCATGTTTTTTGGTCCGCCATCTTGGAAAATTGGAAAATATACTGGAGCCAAATAATGAAAAATTTCATTAATAAAATCGTTTTTCTCAACCCCGTTTGAATGAAAATAATAATTTATTTATTTAATTAATTAAATAATTATTATTATTATAAACCGATAAGGGGGGATGAAAGCGCAAACGACGCGCAAACGATTGGTCATAATTTTTTTTTTTTTAAATAAATATTTGTTTTACAAAATCGATTTAAAGTTTTTGGGGGATGAAAACTATCCCCCTCAAGTTTTTTTTGATTAACTAATTAATTAGGGGACGCGCAAACCTTTTGTCCATACCAAATTAAAGGGTTAATTACGCGCAATCGATTGGTTACATAATTTGCAAATATCGGGCCAACTTCTTAAAGCTTAGATATTTTGACAGAAAATTCTCAAAAATCTCTCTCTCTCTCTCTCTCTCTCTCTCTCTCTCTCTCTCTCTCTCTAAGATAATTAAAGATGAAGATGATAGTATGCTTTTTCAAGCTCCTAGTGAAAGTAGTAATAAATCTTTAGAATTAAATAAAGAAAAAATTAAATATTTCAATTACTTTGAGTTCATCGAAGAAACAGGACAAAAATATGGGGTTTGTAAACTATGCAAATTAAAAGATAAAAAAAATAAAAATTAAAAGGAGACAATCAAATACAAGTGGATTAAGAAGACACTTAGTTACTAGTTATAGAGTTGTAACAGAGATTACAAAAAAAAGATCAAGTTTAAGGGATGATTCAGCAGGATCTGTTTTACGTACAAATATGTGGTTGAAATTATCATTGAGAAAAGAAATATACGAAGTAAATATATAACTTTATCTGTGAAATGTATTTACTAATTTAGTGTGTTTAATTAAGAAAATTTATGCAATGATAAACTAAAGAAAACTATAATTATATAACTATGTTTCAAGAATACAGTCATAATAAGAATATTAATTTTAATGCTTTTTTACTCATAAAAATATGTAAAAATTTAAATTTAACGGACTTTAAAAAAAATTTAAATTAACTAAATGTATTAATTACTTTTTTTTCGAGACAAGATTTCGCGAGTCTCGATGTGAATGTCTCGTCTCGTCCCGAATTTTCTGCAAATGGTCTCGCAGTCTCGTCCACCTCTACTAATATCATAACTTTTCTATGAGAAGGACCATACATAATGAAAATTTATATTGGGGTATACTCTGCTAAAGTTAGTACTAATATATCAATGCTATCATTGCATAAAAATAATTGAAATTAAAAGTTTTCTATAAAACATTATACTATTCGAAGAAAATTTTTAATGGGTTTATTCTGATACATTCAGTACTAATATTTCAATTTTTCTATAAAACAGGACACTATTCAAAGAAAATTTATTATAGGGTATATTCTGCTAACATTAATACTAATATTTAAATTCTATTGTTGCATAAAAACAATTGAAATTACAAGTACAGCGTAATTAAGTTTTCTGCGCCCTCCTGCCGAAAGGCCCAAGCACCCACTTACTATTGATTAATAAAATTTTAAGGGAGATAATCACCCTCTTTTATAGTTTATAACCACCCTTTTTTGTCTGACTAAAGGGGAAGCTTCCTCCAGCCTTTCACTATAGGGGAAAAGCAAACCTAAGTAGGGTTAATCATTTAGATAAGTTGAAGCGGTAAACTAAATTAATACAGACCCCTACCTCGATGGTCTACAGATCTAATGTAAAATGGTCTACAGGACTCGAGGGGTAAATAAAGAATGTTACTTCTTCCCAAGGGGGTACCACCCACAACGACTATATAAGCCGTTGCAAACGCTAAGAGAAGTTAGTCAGGAACTCAGACGTCTATGCGAACACATCATTTAGTAGTCCTTACTCAGTTAACACTAACAGTCCAGTATATATAAATGCTAGGGGGCTCCGCCCCCTGCGCGCTTCGCGCGCCAACCCCCGTAGAGTAATTGAAAGAGTGGGTTAGTCATGAGAACAACATATGTAAAATTTTAAATACAATTTTAATAATTACTTTCAATTAAAAATATTGAATGTATTGTTTTTCTTTTATTTTAAAATTCGTTAATAGGTTTATAATTATAAAAAATAAAAAAAAATAAAATCACCTAGACCCATAAGGGCCGGTTTTGTCAAGTAGTATCTTATTGGCCCAAAAGTATCAAATTAGCCCAAAAGTGTCAATTACAAAGAAAATAGAAAATTTTATTATACCCCATAAGCTTCGCTTACACCCGCAAGGTCCGATTTTGCCCAATAGTACCATATTGTTGTCAGAATAGCCCAAAAGTGTCAGAGTGGCCCAAAAGTGTCAGATTGTTCCAAAAGTGTCAGAATGGCTTAAAAGTATCAGAGTGGCCCAAAAGTATCAGAGTGACCCAAAAGTGTCAGAGTGGCCCAAAAGTGTCATATTGGCCCAAAAGTATCATATTGCGTGCCCCAAAAGTGTCATATTGGGCCAAAAGTATCATATTGTGTGCCCCAAAAGTGTCAGACTGGCCCAAAAGTACCATATTGCGTGGCCTAAGTGTCAGACTGGCCCAAAAGTACCATATTGTGTGGCCCAAAAGTGTCAGATTGGCCCAAGTGTCAGATTGGCCCAAGTGTCAGAATCGCCCAAAGGTGTCATTCGACAGCGGCGGCAGCGGTTATAACTTTATAATATATAGATATATATACTAGGGGGCTTCGCCCCCTGCGCGCTTCGCGCGCCAACCCCCGTAGAGTGATTGAAAAAAAGGTTAGTAATGAGGTTAGTAATGACCACTGAACAAAATTACTTAAAACCGGTGTCAAAATAAAGATAAAAAGTCCGCGGGTGAAATAGGCTATAGATTTTCTGCTCAGCTATCGTAGTTTTTGAGATATTTAATTTTTAATATTTTTGAAATTGATAAAATTTTGAAAAATTTTGAAAAAAACTAAAATATCTCGAGACTCTCGACAAATTTTACTGTCGCAAGTATGTACTATTCGATTCGGCACCAATTTTTACGTATTCTCCTGAATTTTTATTCAAAACGGAGGTATCTTTAAAATTTTATAAAATATTTTTGAAGCTGGTTAAAAATATTTTTTTCATTTTTTTATTTTTTATGGTATTTTTAATAATTTATTTGTGTGCCTGTGTGTCTATGTGTTTCATCATGAGGCTCGAAAAAATGAAAGAAATTACATAATAGCGGTGTTAAAATAAAGTTAAAATAAAAAAATGTTTACTATTTTTGGGAAAAATTAAATTTTTTGAAAATTTTGTTAAAAAGTGAAATATCTGAAAAATAAGATAAAATTTTAATGTCGCAATTGGTATTACTTCATTCAGTCAATTTTAGAACCATCTATATATACATATCTTGATACTATATACTATATACTATATATATTTAAAAATTTATTTGTCTGTCTATCTGTCTGTACCCTAATGACTTAAGTACCGCCGAACCAAAACCTATAATTTTTCATTAATGTTTCACCTACGCAGTAAGCTGCTCTGAATAGTTTGAATGTGTTTGCATAATTATAAATTTGTAGTGAAACAAAATTTTTTTAAGCAACAGAAAAATATTGAAGTAAATGTGAACAGGAGGGACTGAGCCTCATCTGAAAAATCTGAACGTGTTTGCATAATTATAAATTTGCAGTGAAAAATGATTTTTTGAAGCAACACAAATAGAAGTCAATGCGACACAGGGGGGCGGAGCCCCCCCTCCAACTTTTGCTAGTATATATATATTTAAAAATTTATTTGTCTGTCTATCTGTCTGTACCCTAATGAGTTAAGTACCGCCGAACCAAAACCTATAATTTTTCATTAATGTTTCACTTACGCAGTAAGCTGCTCTGAATAGTTTGAATGTGTTTGCATAATTATAAAGTAGTGAAACAAAATTTTTTTAAGCAACAGAAAAATATTGAAGTAAATGTGAACAGGAGGGACTGATCCTCATCTGAAAAATCTGAACGTGTTTGCATAATTATAAATTTGCAGTGAAAAATGATTTTTTGAAGCAACACAAATAGAAGTCAATGCGACACAGGGGGGCGGAGCCCCTCCTCCAACTTTTGCTAGTATATATATATATATACTAGCTGCCTCCGGCTCGCTTCGCTCGCCCCGGCAGCCACCGTGGGGGCTGCGCCCCCCTGGACCCCTGCCACTTTATCTTTCTAAAAATATGTTTTAGGTTACACAATATTTTGTAAAATAACCTTTTCTTATATCCAGCGATTTAACCCGGGTAATACTCTGAAATAGTTTTTTAGAAGAGATTTATTAAAATTTCATTTGAATTATTATTACTATTATTATAATTATTTCTCATTTTTCCACATTAATTATTTAAAAAGGATGGTAATTAATAAATAAAAAAACATTATTTAGTAATTATCTGAAAAATTATTTTAATAAATGTTTAATGTGTATTAATAAATTATTTATATAAATAAGTAAAAACATAAATAATTTAAAAAATGTAAATAATAATTTTCACAGCCTGTGTGTTTCACAGCCTAGCGACTTGGCCCGGCTACGCCCGGGTAATATTCTGGAATAGTTTTTTAGAAAGGGATTATTAAAATTTCATTTTTTTATTCCAATACGTTAGTTTATGGTAAAATCAAAGCAAGAAAAATTTGGTAAAAAGGAATAGGTTAATAGAAATCGTTAGTTTTTAATAGTTTTTCTCTTGCACTCAAAAGGTGATTTATTTTCAATCTCTCCCAATGATATGTGATCATGAAACCTGTTTATGGGGAAGGGGTATCCTGGAAATCTGAAACTCAATGGGTGGTCAAAGTGTCGGATTTAAGTGGGTGGGTCAAGTGGGACTTAGAATAATTTTGATTAAGGAACTTAGAATAATCCGGGTTTAAGGAATTAGAATATAGCTGACGTTTTGAATAATAATACTAAAAATAACGAATTGTATTGTAATGTTCAGTAACATTCGAATTATATCTAGCCCTCAACTGTAAGTAAACATGCTCTATTCTCTTAAATTTAGTTTACAAAAACCAGTTATAAGATTTTACTGACTATACTTCAATGAATTGTGATTTTTCCATATAATATTTAATCACCCATAATGTAATTTATCAATCTTTCCCGATGCTAAGTGAGCTTTTATTGACTATAGAAAATACGTGTTCAATTGGAATTCCTCCATATTATATATAATAACTTATAAATATATATAAATATATGAATTTAAAATCCAAATTTTATGCTAAAAAATATATGTAACTCTGGAAACATCTAACCGATTTTCTTGAAAATTTAGGTGGACACGTAAAAAACAATTCTAAATCATATAAAAACTTTTCTGATTACAAAAAAATTCCAAGTTTTTAAGTTAATTACGATTTTTTTGAAAATTTACGAAAACATCAAAAATGATTACTTTTTTGAAAAAACGTTTTTTTGGCGACAAAAATTTTCTTTCTCATCAATACGAATCCTGTATAGCCTATGTTACGCCTGCAATTTTTCCGCGTTTTTAGCCGCAAACCGCGTCTCTCTAGCTATTATCGTCTAGGCGTGATTATCAAACTAAAAAAATTCTCTATCGGCATATATATATATATATATAGATATATGTTACGGGTAGAGTCCGATCTCTGGATAGACCTAATCTATCCGGACAAACCTAGGACTATCCAAGCAGAGTTGGATAAAGTCCGATTCTTGATTTTTTTCATCTTTTTTGTTCAACTTTATCCGGTACCGGTTGAATAGCGCTAGGTTTATTCAAGAGGCTTGGATAAAGTCCGTTTAGAAAAAAATGTGAATAAAAAAAAAATTATTTCCCTTGATAATTTTTTTATTTTATTTGTCATAATTTTATACTCAAATAATTTTTTTATTTAGTAAAATTAAATATACTAAATTTTAGCTACTATAAATAAATTTATTTTTATTTATTTATTTATACAAGACAAACTGTTATGACATTTGGAGTTGCATTTGAGTCCATTTGATTTGCACTTGCATTTGTTAGATTTGCAATCTTGTTTGCAGTTAAACCTTTGAAAGCCTTGACCACCAAATTTAGATGCCATTATTGCAAGTTGGCGTAAAGTTTTGTTTCTGCCCCAGGTATTTTTATAAAGTTGGATGGTTATGATTTGGTTGGTTTATAGTTGATGTATTTGTAGATGAGTTCGAGTTCGATCTAAGCTGGATGAACCTAACCTGAGGCTAAGTTCTTAATTACAGAAGGAACTGTCACAATAATAACTGATAAATGATTTGAAATATAACTTTAACTTTATTGATTATAGGTCTGTTCTTTTTATCCCAAAAAAGTAGAACTGGAGTTAAACCAGAGTTAAACAGAGAAGTTAAATGCGCGCTCATTTTAAACATTTTGTAGGTTAGATTGTATTTTTTAAAAATTTTTATTAATTTTTTTTATTTTAAATAATAGATTATTTACTGCTATCGATAAAAAGCTAAATTAAACATGTTTTAACATTTAATTTTTAGTAAAAAAATTTTATCGCAAAAAAACGTTTTCCTTTTTGAATTACCGCCATGAAAAAGAACGCGCGTTCTTTTTAGTTTTACCCCAGTTTTGCTCCAGGTTAACTTTTTTGGGGAAAAAAGAACAGACCTTATAAGTATATATAATAAAACTGTCTAAGTCTTTAACTCAAGTTAGTACTATAATACAGTAGTAAGACTCTAAACGAAAGATAGTATTCTAATAATGGTTTGGGCGCCTGAAGGGCAATATATAATCTAATATGAATCTGCCCATATTTCGAGATTTTGAGGGAGATGTCCAATACAAAAAAGCGTCGGTCTCGTCACGTCCAATTAGCGAAGGCGTCCCTAATTATTACTAAGAATCGCGAGGTGGGATTTATGCAGTTTATAACGCCTATTAATCCCTACTAATTTATGTCATAGCTGACTTTTGGTCCCACGCTATTGTGCTAGATCAGCATCAGCGGAAATGCACCTGCGGGTTCCTATGTCGTCTGTAATATTAATATAGCTATCGGATGTAGGGTTTACTATTTATATATATATCGGCGCGTGCGCGACGCAGGAGATAGTTGAAAGAAAAATAGCTCTAATTATATATTATATTATTTAATTGCAAATTAAGTTAAATATTTTATAATTACACTGAAGTAAATTTATGATAGATTTTTGTTTTGTTTTTTTTGATTTTTTTTGTTTTTATTACAATTTTTATATTTACTTAACATTTATTGTTAGTGAAAAAGTTTAATATGTATTTGATTAACATTTTAAAGATTAAACTGGAATTAAACATAACGAAATTTTTTAAAAATTTGATACAAAAATTCAGTAAATTTACCCATCTTACTTCCTCCTCACCAAGTTTGTGAGTGGAGTTTTTTTTATATGAAAACGTAATGAACAAATATTTGATTTCGGAAAATCAAAAATAAAAAATTTATTTTCAAAGATTTTGTTATGTTTAATTTTACATTATTATTTATAAAATAAAGAAAATTTAGTTTTTGTTAGTTAATATAAAAATATAACGTGTTATTAATTACAATGAACGATTCAGCAGTTTTAATTTCTTTTGAAGTATGCAAAATTATTTATTGTTAGAAAAAAAAATTTAGTTTTTTTTATAAGTTTAATTTTTTATGTGAAATTTTATTTCATGAACTTAATTTAATAGTAATAATTTAGTGAAATGATAGTTGATATTATAATATTATATATTAATGAAATTTCTGTATTTTTATTTTTTGAAATATGATTTTAAAGGATTCTAGGTTGATTGGAGTTTTTAACTTTAAGGTATTTGTTGTTTTGTTTTTAGGATACTTTTATAGAAATTTTTGCATAAATTCTAGGTTGAGTTTTGAATGTAGTGTTGAATTTTGGAACAAAATTATTTATATTTTAGTTTTTTGATGAAAATCGATGAAGAGAAGAAAATATTCTCAAAATTTTTTGGTTGTTGGTTTTTTTGAAAATTCTTGAGTAATTGTGATTTAAATCTGATAGTGTTGATGAAAGATTCGTAAATTTTTATCACAGATTATTTAATTATCTTTATCACAGAATGTATAGCTATTTTTATCATACATAACTATTTTTATCACAGAATGGTTTTTAACTGGTTTTTAAGTTTTTTTGTAATTGTGAATTATATAGTGTTGATAGAAGAAACGTAAAGTTTTTCATAGAATATCTAATTGTTTTTATCACAGATTATTTAATTATCTTTATCACAGAATGTATAGCTATTTTTATCACAGAATATCTAACTGGGTTTTAAGTCTTGTTTTTTTTTTAGTTCTTTTTATTTATATAAGTATAAATGCACTTGTTTACATATTTACTTATGTTTTACATACCTATTTACGTATTTATAGATTTATCTACATTTTTCTACGAATCTTCTTAGGGTGTATGCCTTGGCAGAGTGTGTACAATAAATCAAGGTATTTGAATGAATCCCAAATGTTAACTTCTTTGACTAGTAACTTTCAGGTGCACTCTGATCAGTTTTGACTGAAATTAAACTTTTGAGGTATTCTTTCCCAACTGACTTATCTGGATTTTCAATTTTGTAGATTTTTGTATTTATGTCTGGAACTATGCTTTTGTGTTGTTTTTTTTTTGCAAAATTTCTAAGTTTTATGAAGGAGAATGGAAAATATGGATTTAGAGAAAAAAAAAATTATAGGCTGGAAAATTATATAAGTTCGGTAAATAAGAATGGAAAATATGGAGAGAGAAAAAAAAAATTATATACTTATTATCATTAATCTTTCAAGTGTAAATTTTAAGTGTAAAATCCGTGTTATTAAATGAATTGTTGTTATTTTTGTAACAATTTCACTAACTTATTACTAATTTAGCAATTTATTATTATATATATTTTTGTTTATGTTTTTAATTTATAATATAATTGTTATGTTTCTAATTTGGTAAATTAAAGAGTTAAATATTTAATTTCATTTTATTTGTATTTCTTTATTTTAATGTGAATCATTCATTGCATTAATAAAATAATATTATTTAAAATACTTATAAAATAATAGACCCACTTAATAAATGTTTAAACAATATCTAAAGAAAAATAGTGTAAACTAAAAATGTCTTGATTGAAATAATAATTGTTTTTTGTAAATAAAGAGTATTTTCAATTATTCCTTTTTTTTTTTAAATTTTACGATACATTTTACTTGATGTATATATCTTTAATAACTTCTTAAGTAATATTTACTTATTGTTAAAAAAAAATTAGTATTTCAATCAATATTTAGTATATATGTGTTGAGTAAAGTTGCCTGAAACCTGAACATTGATAACCTTTGAATTGAATTGATAATGGTTCTACTTAAAAAGAAAATAAGAGTTAAATGATTATTACGTAATTTTTGAGTTTTTTTTTTGTAATTATTATCACCTAAAACATAAGAAATGTTTGTTAATATTTTATAATTCATAAAATTTTTGCTGAATATGCTTTATTTTACGAATAAAAATTTATTGATGGAATTAACGAAATAATTTCCTGACTATGCAAAAATATAAATTAATAGATTATTATTATTATTGAAAAAAAAAAAATTAAATAATATTTCGAATGTTTTGATTTGAATAATGCTTGTAGTTTATTTTTTTATTAATAAAATTTTATGTAAAAGAAAAAATTTATATGCATTTTTGTAACAAAAAAAAATTATTTTATATATTTATATATATTTTATACAAAAATTATATCGTGAAGAGTTTAGTTTTATTAAACCTAATGTTATGATTGACAGAAAATTCCCTGGTTACTGTCACTATAACCATAAAAAAAATTCTATAATCGCAAATTATGTTATCAGTTACTTTCACTAACAATCAAACAAAATTTCTCTTACTTATAAATAATTTGTAATTCATTTCATAATAATTCATGTCATAATATATCTGATATACCGGGGCAGTATAGTAGTTTGGACTTATAATTATTTGAATTAACATTCACTTGAAGTTCGATAATGAAGACTAAAAAACTTCAGAAATTTTTCCATTTAACTACTTAATATGTATTATATGTAAAATTCATGCCGGTATTAAGTATGCGCGTCTTTAATGTAGTAAATCATCAACAATTATTTTATTTATCATAGTAAAAATTATCTGTATTCAGACGTCTATATATAGGCGTATTAGCCACAAAAAAAAATAACTTGTAAATATTCTTATGTGATCACTTTAAGGCCTATAGTAAATGCTAATTACTCTACAATTCACGATATTATTCAAAACATTTAAAAAAATTTATTTAGTACTGTAATCAACTTATGGATTTTTCATTAATATAACATTTTAAATGCATATAAAAATTAACGTAAATTTCATGATTTTATTTTTTGCTTACGATAGTAAAAGTATGTGCTTTAGTAATATATAAAAAAATTAAGTTCATTTGAAATTTTATTTTATAAGCTAATATTAATAAACTTAAAAGGTAAATAAAGAAATTATTTTTTTTATTTTAAATTTGAAGATAGACAAATTATAATTGGAAATTATTTCGTTTGATTATTTCCTTAGTGATTTTCATATAAAATGAAAGTCTTGTAAAAGTAAAGAAATATTAAAAATGCTTTTAAATCAAAATTTGAATTTATATAATTGATTGTGTAATACTGCAAGATAAAGCATATTATTAAAGATGTGTAAGTGTTAATATTATGTTATAAGAAATAATATAACAGAAATGCAAAATGAATAAAAGTAATGAATTATACGCATTGACTTGATATTTAAATTTAAATTAGGTTATTATTTATTTATTGATTAGTAAAATCACCCATGTTAATCTTGTATTGAACAGAATCAAGAATAAAAAATTGAAATTAAATTCCCTTAGTTGTAAATAAAATTAAAATCTATGTAACATTTAATAATTATATTTCAAAAGTGCCATTCTTTTTAAAGTTTTCTGTTATTTTGTAAATTAAAAATTTACAGAATTCGGTTTTATGCCCTAATATTTTACAAAAGTAACATTTATTAGTATAATTTTTATGATTTTGCAATAAGTTTTCCATATTAAACAAAATATTATGAACAATTTTATCTTTTGCTGACTTAAGCTTATGAGCATGAAAATTCCTACAATGTTGTATATCATGACCAATTTTGTCACAGTATAAACAAAAATTAAAATCTTTATGATTAATTTTATTTGATTTACTTCTTACATTCTTATTTTTTTCCATTTTAATAAAATATTATTTTGCAAAAATTAAAAATCAAAGGGGTTTAATGAAAGTAAAAAAAAAAATTACAAGTTCGATTTTAATTTTCTAAGATTAAGCAGAAGAAAACCGGTACTAAGGAACCACTTGTTAAGGGTCTAATGGCTAGGATTATTAGTAATTAAATAGATAAATATAAATAAATACTTACAAATGTTGTCCAGGATTGGTTATCCAAATAAGCACAACAAGTTATTAGTTAGAATAAACTTTATTATAAAAACGAGTATAAAGTACACGTCCGAAAACTTATAGTATTCAACTGTCTTTTTATTAATTTACTTTGATCTTATATAGTATGATTATTTGTTTATAGTTATAGAAATATTTGATTAATTGACAACAATATTATTTAATATTTCTTAATTTTAATGCTTGACTCGCATAATTTGTTTATATTTCTCAATAATAAGTTTTGCTTAAATACTAAAATTACATAATTATAAATATTATTAGTTTACAAATTCCTATATATTATGAAATACTAAAAATACTTATGACATCGTTAGCCAATTGCAATTCCTAAAATTATTAATTAATGATGTCATAACACCTGGGAAGAAAAAATTTCAAAGCAAATAAAACTCCTCAAAGACGATTTCCAGCAGAAATTCTCACATATGAATACCATTATTACTGACCAACTTTCAGAATTCAAGATTATCCTAGATTCTAAGTTAACTGCTATTACCAAAGAGCCAGTAACAGATCAGGCGCCAGCAACAGCATCAGTTCCACTACTATCAGATAAGCAGCAAATAAATTTCAACACCTCTAATCTCAACCAAAATAATAAAATAAATAATACCCTACCTACTAATCCAATTTCAAATCAAAATAATACTTTTTATAATAATAATAATAATAATAATAGTAATAATAATAATAATAATAATCTATCCCAGACATAACCTTTGCAACAGAAGGTGCGTCTGGGAGAATCGGCGAATGGACGGTGATGGATGGTTACAATGGTAGCGACCATCATTACATCACCTTCCGGGTGCTTGAGGGAACCTCCCAACGGCCTCCGTACAAGAGGCGTCCCTTGGGTTGGAATGTACCAAAGATGGACGAGGACAAGTTCGAAGAGTATCTTCGAATGGAGTCGTCGTCCGTCCCCGCATGGCATGGAGAGGCTATAGGTCCCCGCGAGGCTGAAATCTTAGTCAAGAAAGTAACGTCTCTATTGCGAGGGGCACGTGACGCCTCTATGCCTCGTCGAAGGCCCTGGAAAGGGAGAAAGCCAGTTTACTGGTGGACTTCCGAAATAGCGGAGCTCCGCAAGGAGTGCCACAGGACGCGTAGACGGGCGCAAAGAGCACGGGACAGGCCCGAGGCTGCTGCACTTTCCCAGGAACACAGGGATGCTAAACACCGGCTGGCCAAAGCTATCCGTCAAAGCAAGGCTCGATGCCTGCGTTCATTACGCGAGGATGTAAACAAAGACCCCTGGGGTCTTGGTTACAAAGTCGTAATGGGCAAGTTGAACCGGGGGTCTGACAACATGATGGACGCGGTGTCGACCGAACGAATCATCGGCGCTCTCTTCCCTGAGCGGCCTATCCGGGAAAACCCGGTAGAGGCGATACCCAGGAAGGAAGTGCCGTTATTCAGCGAGGACGAGATGGTGAAGGCCATCAAGGCAATGAAAAATGGCAAAGCGCCGGGGCCGGACGGGATACCAGCGGAAGTGCTCAAACGAGCGGTCAAAATAATCCCTGGTATCCTGTTAAGCATGTTTAATGCATGCTTGGTGGCGGGAGTGTTTCCAAGGCAGTGGAAGTTGGCACGTCTCGTGCTCTTGAACAAGGGTAAAGGTGGAGCCACGGACTCTCCATCATCTTACAGACCCTTGTGCATGTTAAACACCATCGGAAAGGTGATGGAGAGCATGCTCCGGGCAAGGTTGAGAAGAGCCATCGAGGAGGGTGGTGGCCTTTCCGAGGAGCAGTATGGATTTCGTGAGGGGCATTCCACGATAGACGCCATCCGGCGTGTCGTGGATACCGTAGAGGCTGAGAGGGAAAAGCGGCCTGCAATTTGCAAAGACGTCCTTCTTGTAACACTGGACGTCAAAAACGCTTACAATTCGGCCAGGTGGGATGACATGATCCGGTCTCTCGAGTACGACTTTCGGATACCCAGGTATCTGGGTAACGTAATAAAGGACTACCTACGGGACCGGAGACTGCTCTACGACACGCTCGATGGCAGGCGACAGAGGGTTCTGAGTGCGGGCATTGCCCAAGGTTCGGTTCTCGGACCGGACCTGTGGAATGCCTTTTACGATGGCCTGTTGCGCGTTCACCTCCCGGAAGGAGCTTCTCTGATCGGGTACGCGGACGACGCACAGTGGGCTAGAAAAAGTCAAAAAGGAACAAAATTCGGCTTCAGCGTAATTTTGACTGAAAATAAAATTTAAAAAATGGAATTTATAGGTTGTCATATATATTAAACGATAGGATACCGCTTTTTTTGAAAAAAAAATATTGGAAAATTTTTTTATGCGTGGGAAATCAGCAAAAATTTTTTTTAATTTGGCACTAAAAATGGGATAAAATGTCAAATTTATAAAAAAAAGTTTTTTGATGATACATATACATAAAAATATGCTGAAAAAACCATAATTAACCTAAAAATTTTATCTCAGCTGTGTGTGTGTGTCTACGATTGTAAGTGTGTTAGTGGAATATTCGAAAAAACTTAAAAATTAAAAAAAAATCAGAGTTTTATTAATTTTTAGTGTTTTATACTTCCTAAAACGCACAAATAAAGTATATATGGGTTTTTTGCATCTACCTTGGTCTTATCCTACATCTGTTTATTTTTATGTCTGTATGTGAGCGTGTGTAAAACAAAAAATAACCACTTTATAATTCAATATCATTATGATTAATTTAAAAAAAACCAACTGAAAATACAAAAATGCGATTTAACTCACAAACACATACACACGTACACATACAACCATACTCCCATAGACAAAACTGCACACATTTTATATCAATACACACATACATTCAAGTTTTGTCACCTATAAACAAGTTAACCATTTCATTATTTAATATCTTTATGATTAAATTTTAAATAATCTACTAAAAATGCGAAAATTCAATTTTACACACGCTCACATAAAGACACAAAAATACACAGATGTAGAATAAGACCAAGGTAGATGCAAAAAACCCATATATACTTTATTTGTGCGTTTTAGGAAGTAAAAAACACTAAAAATTAATAAAACTCTGATTTTTTTTTAATTTTTAAGTTTTTTCGAATATTCCACTAACACACTTACAATAGTAGACACACACACAGCTGAGATAAAATTTTTAGGTTAATTATGGTTTTTTCAGCATATTTTTATGTATATGTATCATCAAAAAACTTTTTTTTTACAAATTTGACATTTTATCCCATTTTTAGTGCCAAATTTAAAAAAATTTTCGCTAATTTCCCACGCCTAAAAAAATTTTCCAATATTTTTTTTTCAAAAAAAGCGGTATCCTATCGTTTAATATATATGACAACCTATAAATTCCATTTTTAAAATTTTATTTTCAGTCAAAATTACGCTGAAGCCGAATTTTGTTCCATTTTGAATTTTTCTAGCCCACTGTGCGACGTGGCTCTGACCATCACTGGCAGGGACATGCAGGTAACCCAGGAGAGGTTGAATCTAGCCATGAGACAGATCAACCTCTGGATGGGCGAGCACGGGCTCCAGCTCGCGATCCCAAAAACGGAGATCGTACTGCTGACCCGTCGCACAACAATTTCCACGGACATCGATGTAAATGTCGATGATGGTGGAAACCCTCACACGATCCAAGCCAAGACATCGGTTAAGTACCTGGGAGTTCTGCTTGATAACAAGCTGAACTTCTGGGAACAATTTCAGAGGTCGAGTGAGAAGGCCGCGTCGATCGCATCCTCCTTGTCAAGGCTCATGGCCAACATAGGAGGGCCCAAACCCGGGAAGCGAAGATTGTTGATGTCCGTTGTCAACTCTGTCCTGCTTTATGGATCTGAGATCTGGGCGGATATCACTAAATTTGCCAAGTACAGACATAAAATATCTTCTGTGCAGCGGCAAGCGGCCCTGAGGATCGCCTGCGCATACCATACGGTATCGCTCGAGGCGATCCAGGTTGTAGCATCGGTCATACCCATCGACCTGCTAGCGTTGGAGCGGAAATACATTTACGATAGTGTAGAGGACCGCGAAGTGGCATCCACTCGCGCCCGCTCCAGCTCTATGGAAAAATGGCAGGAACGGTGGAAAAAGGAGGAAGAGGAAAATGCCCGATGGACCCGCAGACTGATTTCAGATCTGCAGGCATGGACTGGACGACAACATGGGGAGGTGGATTTTTACCTCACCCAATTTTTAACTGGACACGGGTACCTCCGTGTCATGTTAAAACATTGGCACAAGGTGGCAACAGAGGAGTGCTTGCACTGCCCTGGCGTGAAGGATACGGTGGAGCACACTTTCTTCGGATGTGTGCGCTACGTGGAAGGGCGCCCGCCCTTCCCGATTTGGAGGCCAGAGAAGGTGGTTCCGGAAATGCTACGGAGTTCATAAAATTGGAACAAAGTAGCAGAGTACGTAAGGGCCACCTTGTTGAAGAAAAAGGAGGAGGGCTTTCTATCGTAGATTGCTCTTCTGTCACTAGGCTGGGGGAAGGCAGCGGCCAGTTGCCTAGGCTGCGCGTCCCAAACTGAAGTTATACCTGAAAAGGGAGTTCCGGTTTGGGGCAAACAAGCGCAGGGGGGTTTATAGTGTGTTTATCCAGTAAGAATCTGGGGCGTAGCCGGCGACCGTGTTCGCCGGTGGTCTCCCAGTTGTACACTTTGTGCAACTGGGCGGTCATGGAAATTTGCGGGCCTTTAAGGCCCGCAAACACTCCATGGCTGATGTAAGATTCACAAGATTCCCTTGACAAAAATAAAAAAAAAAAAAATAATAATAATAATAATAATAATAATAATAATAACTCTTTACCAAATAATAATTTTAATAATAATTCCTGTAAAAACTTTAATAATAGTTATAATACTTCTGATACATTTGATAATAATTTTTTAGTAAATGTTACAACTGGTGGCCCTGATTTTCAATCAGGAGCTCAAAATGGCAATATATTAAATTTTGATGACAATAATAAGTATAAACAGACTATGATTATGCCGCATAATAATCAAGGGCTTACATTATCTACTCTAGCTACAGGTAACTCATGTATATTAAATAATCGTTTTTCAGAACGCAAAGAGAGCTATGAGATATTTGTGGCTGGATTCACGATGTTAACCCATACTGATAATATAACATTGCTGTCCCTTTCCATCCTTCGAGGTATTGTTCCCACTATCAATGCTAACGAAATAAGCTCTGTACGTATAGTACATAAACGTAACATAGAAGGTTCTAGTCCTGCCTCACAGTACACATCCCTAATCGTACGTTTAACTACTATTGAGCGCGCAAAATACGTATTGCGCACTAGAAAAGACCATAATTATTTTAGTACTACTGAAATCGACAAATCAATTCTAAATGATGAATTCATTTCTAGATTGCCTGTATCTAAAATATTAATAAATGACGTACTCACATCCTCTGAATATAGGAATTATACATCCTTAAATAATATGGCAAAGAATTTAGGTTTCAGATACGTGTGGCATAATGACGGAAAATTTCTAGTCCGCTGGAAAAATGGCGAGAAAGCTTTTTACTTTAACACAGTGACTGATTTAATTATCATACGTAACATCCACCTTGAAACGGAAAATCAAGCAATTAGAACCAGACCAAACGTACTTTCACAAACCTATTACAGAAATGTATCAAATACAAATAATAACTTGCAAACCCAGACTCAAAAATGACTAACAAATAACCGCATTGAAGCAACATCCCCTCCAGCAGAATATCTTAAAGTCGGATTTGTTAATGCAACATCCCTTAAAGCTCATATAAATGAGTTTCGAGACATGCTCCTCACTTCATCTTATCATGTTTTTGGAGTAGCTGAATCACGACTAGGACCATGCGTAGATGATAATATCATAGATGTTAAAGGTTACAGTTGTATCAGACAGGATCGCAATACTGAAGGTGGTGGCATAATTCTTTACGTACGCAGTTCTTTTAAAGCTAAAGTATTAGCCTGCTCTGATACATCTGCTCCTGGTAAGCAATTTAAAATTGAGTACCTAATGTGTAGCATATGGAATGATAACTCTCCCCCTGTCTTTGTTGGCCTCGTTTACAGACCACCAGACGTTGCTTTAAACTCGGATCCTACCTTAATTACAAATCTACGCGATCTCACCTCTGACTTCAGCCATAAAGTTATAATGGGGGACTTCAATGCGGATCTACTTGTTAATAATACTGCTTCTCGCTATATTAAGAACTTAGCGAATAAACTATCACTTAAGGTGGTAGATTATGGTGCTACTCATCGACCTTTCGACTTGCCGGATCCCACAACCTGGCTTGACCTGATTTTTGTAGATGACAATGATAAAATACTCGGTTTTAAAAACGTTCGACCTCGATTTCAGAGTGACCATAACCTTATTGATTTGGAAATATCATTGTTTATACCTAAGCCTCCTCATAATAACTTTACATATAGGAATTTCAAGAAAATAACTCCTGAGGACCTAAATGGGTTTTTGGTGAACTGTGATTGGCAACCATTTCATCAACCAAGTTTAGACTTGGAAAGTGCTCTCAATTGCCTCAATAAAAATCTTCAAATAGCAATAAACGAATTGGCTCCTGAAAAATTGATGAACCCTAAACATCGAAAGGACCCTTGGATTGATGAAAATTTACAATTTTTAATAAAAAAACGAAATGCGACTGAAAAAAGATACTTACGCACCAAAAACAAGACACTACTAACGGAACTTTTAAAACTTATGGACCAAGTAGAAGCAAATTCTGCTACTGCTAGAAATAACTTTATAACGCAATAACTAATGGGCAAGACTTTTGGAAAGAACTTAGACATCTAGGCCTGCTGCCGCATCATAAAAGTGAACTTCATGGTTTTTCCCCTGATGATCTTAATACCCATTTCTCTAAAGTATCGTTTTCAGACAAAGAAAATCTTCAAAAAATATCTGACACCATCTTGTCTGCTCCAGATAATGGGTTTCAATTTCATGAGGTTTCTTTTAATGATGTGGTTTTAGCTGTTGCTCACTTTAAGTCGCAGGCAAAGGGAACTGATGGTACTCCCCACAGTATTATTGCAAAATCTCTTCCATCAATTGGTCCCTATCTAGTTCAGATATTTAATGAATCCCTTAAAACTGGAATTTTTCCCTTAGTTTGGAAAACTTCCTTACTTGTTGCTATAAAAAAGGTCACAATTCCTTACCATCAGATTTTAGACCAGTTGCTTTATTATGTTTCCTCTCTAAAGAAAAACTAGCCCATGATCAAATCACACAGTTTCTTAATAACGGCAACATTCTTGACCCACTACAGACTGGTTTGAGACAATATAGTAGTACGGAGACTGCATTGCTGAAACTGACTGAGGATATTAGAATGGGGATGAGCAAAATACTCATTACCATTCTGCTTCAGTTCGATTTCAGTAAGGCTTTTGACACCGTCTCCCCTACCAAACTATTGAAAAAATTAAAAGAAATAGGCTTCTCTAAGAATGCATTAATGTGGCTAAAGTCCTATCTTGAGGGTAGACAATTGAGAGTGACTTCTAAAGCATCATTATCTGAATCTCGTGATTTCAATCTTGGCGTTCCTCAGGGCTCAGTGTTGGGGCCGCTACTATTCTGCATTTACATAAATGATATCTCCAAGCATCTTGGTCCAGATGTCCTTCATCTATTGTATGCAGATGACCTTCAGGTGTATATTCAGGTCTCTCCTGAATCTATATCTGAAGGAGCAAAGACGCTTAGCATGGTAGCATGTAGGGTTTCTGAATGGACTAAATTAATGTCGTTACATCTTAAACCAGATAAAACAAAAGCTATTTACTTTGGTTCTAGTACTTTCGTCAATCGCTTAAATAAGCAAAATTTACCCGGTGTTGAAATAGGCGAAGGTACATTAGTACCATTTGTGCAGGAAGTAAAGAGTCTTGGTTTAATCCTGGATAACAAATTGACTTGGGAACCCCACATAATTACTATAGAAAAAAAAGTCAACAAAATACTTTACAAATTAAGATTTATAATATTTATATTAAACACTTCGAAAAAGGCTTGTCCAGGCATTGATTACTCCTCATTTGGATTATTGCAGCACTGTTCTACTAGATGCTAAATCATCCTTAAAAGATAGAATTCAGAGATTGAGCAACAAGGGCATTAGATATATTTTTGGTATACGAAAGCTTGACCATATCTCACCTTTTAGGCGCAAAATGGACTGGCTCATGACAGACACACGTAGACTATACTTCATTAACATAATCATTTACAAAATACTACATTTACATCAACCAAACTACTTGACGCACTTATTCATTAGACATTGCCCTAAAGAGACAGCAAGAGGGGCATCTAAAAACAAAGAACTGTCCCCACCCACTATTGTAAGAGGTAGAGGAGCCAATTCCTTTCAGGTTTTGGGAGTAAAATACTGGAACTCGCTACCCATCACAATCCGCAATTTACCCTCTCTGAGTCGCTTTAAAAAAGCACTATTCAAACATCTTCTTATTGGTGACGCAAAAACTGCGGTAGATTCATAGTTTATCATACTTTTATACTTTTATGTTTATACTGCTTAGATATATATATTTTATACTATTTATACTCGCCTTCTTATATTGACTGAAACAGAGCACAATACACTGGTCTAATATGGACCACCAGATGTACACATTATACTTATTTTTATTTTATTATCTATATTATTTTAACAATTTACTAATTTATTACCCTATTATAAAAATTCTACAAAGTAACTATATATACTATCTGTATTATATGTAAATTCCTCTTATTTTTCAGTATTATTACTATTATTAGAAACAAAATTATTATGACAAATTTTGTACTTTATTATATATATAATATTTATACCTGATTAATATACATTGTATTTTTATATATTTTATATACTTGTTATCAAATGTACACTTTTTGTATTTATTTGCAAATAAAAGAATATCTATCTATCTATCTATATATCAAATGTTAGGCATATCAATTTTGACCTACCATACGTAACATCTCCCTTAGTTGGTTTAGGTCGGGGAGATGGGGTTAACGGCAGTGTTGCAAATGGGGTGGCAATTAGAATTTTAAAATTTTCTGTCCATTGTCTTAGTCAATACATAAGATTATACAATATAAGTACATAAAAATAGGATTATAATAATGATTCTATATAATTTTAAGATATATGTTTTATGATTATACATATAATGCGAATACTAAAGTTTGTTTAATTAAATTATTTAAGGTTGAATCTGGTAGATAGGAAAGACCCCCCACCCTAAAAATTGATTTTTAATCATAATACTTATAAACTGCAATTTTTTAATAAACTATTTTTTCAATTTGATTTATTATTTCGCAAATTTAAGGAAAATAATTTTTTTCTTATCAAAAAGTTATTTAATCATTAATTATTTACAAATATTTCTCTAACACTTTTAAATTCCCGCGTTTAAAAAACACCTGAATCTAACTTAAGAAATCTAAAAAATATTTTTACAAATAACATTATTATTGATAAAATATTTTTGAAAATATTATTATAAATAACAAAAACTATTTTAAAATATGATAAAATGTTTTTTAACTTTATTTTTAACAAAATATTCTGATAAGAAAGTCACCTTTTAACAGCGGCAACGTTGCAAAAATCAAACATGAATATTTTGTGTTTCACGGTTGGCAACATTTCGAATAAAAACTCCAAAAATCGTAAACAAAAAGAAAAAGTAAATCAACATGGAAAGTAAAAAAGTTTATCGGTGGAAAGGTAAAATTGTCACAGAAAAAGTTTATAATAAATATTTAGCTGTGTTAGAAGCACATAAAAAAAGAAAGGAGTTAAAGGAAAAAAACAAGCAATTAGATTCAAGCACAGATGAAGTAATAGAAGAAGAATGTGATGATTGCCGAATTATTGCTTTAAATCACGTGGGTAAACAACTTTGGTGTACTGATTGCAAAGAGTGTTTATCATTTGAAAATATTGAAAAAGAACAAAAGCAAGGTTTGGGGTCTATTTTAACTATAAGATGCCATAAATGTTTGTTACTTAATATTATAGACACTAGTCATCGTCAAAAAGGTCCAAAAGAGTATAAGCGTTTTGACTTAAACACAAAAGTTGTCATTGGTAGGTTTATAAATAAAGTTTATTAAACATATGGTAAATAATTTGTCACAAATTTTTCATTGCAGGTTGTGTACTGTATTGGCTTCAAGCACTTAAATAAAATGTTAGCATGCATGAATAATCCTCCAATCGATTGGAGTACATATAAAAAATATGAAGATGAAGTAGGATCAGCCGCTGAAATCACTGCTAAAAAAAGTTGTGAAGATGCTGCTGAGATTGAAAGAAAATTAACTGTTGAAAATGCCAAATCTTTATCAAATTTATTGTAATTATCTACTTATTTAATTTTTTGAATTTTAACATTTATTTACAAAACATGATCAAATTCAAAATTTATTTAATTTATACATCAAATCATCGCTAAGTTTATGTATAGTAAAAATCTGTAACTATTTTTTTATTTTAAGATTATAAATAAGAGTTGTAGTTTTTATATTTATATATAATTTTTTGAATTTTACCTAACGTAATCAAGTTATTAAGATTTTTTTTATAGTTTCAAATTTAATTGTATAATTAAAAAATAATTTTTTACTTAAGATGTGATATTTATACTACAAATAATAAAATTATGTCAAAATTAACTCATCTAAGGAAATTGTTGTTAAAATTATTATTGATTTTTTTGTAGACCAGAAGAATATTAATCTGGATTTATTATACCAAAAAAGCTCTCTGATGATATAGATAAAACTTATAATACCTCTGAAGTTATATCGTTTGAAGATGTTGTAAGACTTTTAATTGCTTATGATATGGGATGGAGGACTCGAGGAAATGGCAAAAACTATGATAGTTTAGGAGGGAACGGTGCTATCATAGGAAAACTTAGCAACTTAGTATTAGACTACGGTGTTCTATGTAGAAAGTGCAGCAAATGTGACAAAGGTGATCCTCCAGCTAATCATAAATGTCCTCTTAATTTTTATGGGTCAGCAAAGGCTATGGAACCATATCTTGCAAATAAATTAGTTAATGAAAGTGAAATATTAAAATCAAAAAACTTGGAAGTTGGTGTAATGATAACTGACAATGATTCATCTACTTTCGCAGCATGTAGAGATAATAGTTCACACCCACTTATAAAACTTTCAGATAGTAATCATACTTCCAGAGGTGTTAAAAGTAAATTAATTAAAAATGAAAACCATCAAGAAATAACGAGAGAAGCTATTATATATTTGCATACTTGTTTTTCATATGCTATAGCTCAAAACAAAGGTGATAGTAAAGGTCTAGCCAGGGCAATTGAAGCCATTCCATATCATGCATTTAATGATCATGAAAAATGTGGTGATTGGTGTGGTTATGTAAGAGACAAAGAAAATTATGATCAATCAACAATACCTGGAGGTTTTCATGATCCTAAATTATTTTTAGAATTAAAAAACATGTTTGATAAACTTGCTGCTAATGCATCCAAAATTGCTCCTGGAGCAAGCACTAATATTTCTGAAAATCTTAATGCTTGTGCAACAAGTAAAGCTCCAAAATCAAGATGCTATAGTAAAACGAATTCTCTGAAGTACAGATATTCTTTTGCAGTGGCCGAAAAAAATTTAGGAATGAAATATTTAGACTTATTACACAGAAATTTGCTATTAAAAACTGGCTTACATACAGAAACATATATTCTTAGAAATATGAAAATTTTGGAACGTCGAAGAAAAGCTATGAGATCTTATGAGTTTAAAAAAAGAAGAATGCAATTAAGAAAAGAGCGTGCAGCTTTACGTCATAGAAGAGAAGCTTTTGAAGGTTTAACATATGAATCTAATTCCTCTCTTCTAACAGATGATAATTTACCAGCAACTGAAACTAGCTTAAGCATACCTGAAAATGAAAGTTTCATAAATGAAATAAATCCAATTATATTTTTGGACCTAGAAACTTCAAGTCTAGAAATGAAATGTTGTATTCTACAAATTGGAGCAATTTGTGGATCAAAGAAATTTACCAAATATGTAACTCCATCAAAATACATAACTGAAGGAGCGAGTAAAACTCATGGTTTAAGAAAATCAGGAGCAGATTTATTCTTACATGGGCATAAAGTTGATTCAGTTCCTTTGAGAATAGCTATTGGAGATTTACTAATGTGGTTAAGATCATTTGACAAAAAAGTATACATTGGAACTCATAATTTAACATTCGATGGCCCAAGACTTTACATAGCTTTTTCTCATTGTAATATGATTGAGGAATTCCAACAATATATTACTGGATTTATTGATACTTTAGGAGTGATTCGAAGCATCTTTGAACGGAAAGGAAAGAATCAAAATACTCTAACTGGACTTGCCAATTGGTTGAATATAAAATTTCCTAACGCTCATGATGCAGGTTGTGATGTACTTATGCTTCAAAAAATTATTCATAAACTTCAAATAAATTATAGCATGTTACTACCATATGCTAAACAGTATAATCATATGATAGCCACATGGAAAGAAAATATTTTAATCAATGATCGTCTTCAAACATACAATATTTTTAATTGTGTATGTAAAGATATTAAATTTAAATTAGCCAAAGCTAATATAAGTGTTGAGGGTAAATTTAAAAAAATCAGATTGAAGATCAATATAGAGATTTACCTGGATTTACTAAAAAGGGAATAAAAATAATTAAACATTTTTTAATGAATATAATTTTTATTATTTTGTAATTAATATTATTAATCCTTATACGTTTTACGTAATAAAAGTAAATATCCTTAAAATTACACATAAAATAATATTTATTATTTAATATATATAATAACAATAATTATTTTTTATTCTATTATAAATTTTTTTTTTTTTTTAATCATTTATTTCTATTGTATTGTTTTCTAACCATATACAAATTTTGTCTATGGTAGGATTATGTTTAGTAACTAGAACTTTACCATTTACTTTTTTGCTAAGAAGTTTATAAATGCTATCTCTTTTTTGAACAGATGATCTATATAGATGCTATCTCTATAGATGATCTATAGAGATAGCATTTATAAACTTCTTAGCAAAAAAGTAAATGGTAAAGTTCTAGTTACTAAACATAATCCTACCATAGACAAAATTTGTATATGGTTAGAAAACAATACAATAGAAATAAATGATTAAAAAAAAAAAAAAATTTATAATAGAATAAAAAATAATTATTGTTATTATATATATTAAATAATAAATATTATTTTATGTGTAATTTTAAGGATATTTACTTTTATTACGTAAAACGTATAAGGATTAATAATATTAATTACAAAATAATAAAAATTATATTCATTAAAAAATGTTTAATTATTTTTATTCCCTTTTTAGTAAATCCAGGTAAATCTCTATATTGATCTTCAATCTGATTTTTTTAAATTTACCCTGATCTTATGCACAAAAACTCCCAAAGTAAAAGTATAATTAACTTATTTGATTCACTATATATTTAAACTTTTTTATTTAAACTATATTTAAACTTTTTTTGTTAATCATATTTCAAAAAGTAACACAAAAAATTAAAATTTATAATCCTAATTGGCTTAACTTCAACTCCAAAAATAATTATAACCTAAAAATTTCATATTTTCTTTATGTGTTTTGGGTTTATTTTATAAAGACTAATAAAATTTTCAAATCGAATAAATTTCATTATTAATTATATATTATTTATTTTTTTAATAAAATTTGAATTTACGATTTTTATTAATTAATAATTATAGGACAGTATTTGTTGAATTAAAACATTAAAATTGTAATACACAATTTAAATATACAACATAAAGCAAATATGCGACGTTGTCACGTTTTTTCTATGATTCTATGATTTTTAATTGTTATTAAATAAATAAAGATTTTGCAAAAATAAAGTAGTAAGTTAGCAATTTTATGACTAAAAATTATTTATGAGGGATTAAAGTTTGTAAAAAAATCAATTTTTTTAAAATGGTGATTCTGGAAGGTAGTTAATTTTTATTGTAATGAAACGACCATTTCTCCCATAAGAATCAATGTTAAACTAAAAATTTAAATAATTAATAACTATTAATTTAAGAAGTAAAAACATCTAAAATTTGTTTTATCGGGTTCTATTTAAGTTTATCTTTCATTTAAAAAAAAAATTACAACTTTCTTGATTACTTTGCTATCTACCTGATTCAACCTTAAAGTTGTAAAACTTGATTCTTTTATAAAATTGTTAAAATGTTTGAAAAAAACTTAATTTTTATATATATAAAAATTTTATAAGAGTAGTAAAATATCAAAAACTATCATATTAAAAAACTTAATTTTTATTAAAATTTTGCATTTTATATGAAAATATAAAAATAATAAAAAAGTAAAAAAAAACTTAAATATTATAAAAATTTTTATAAAGTATTAAAGCTAGATTTTTATAAAAATGATAAAATAATGAAAAAAAACTTAATTATATAAAAAAAACCTATTTTATAAGATATGAAAAGAAATTTGTAAAAAATAAGTGATGTTTTTGGATTTATCGACACAGAATCTTATGGAAGGTGCCAACTTAGTTCATTTATTGGTCTTTGGCCTCTACTGTACTGTACCAATTGTTCAGCTGGCATAATAATAATTGGGTTTCTTGGCACTTGGATTGGTTGGCTAATTGGTGGCTGTGGACTGTTTTCGGTGATTATTAGACTTTGGCTTATGTTGTCCTGTTGATTTCTTGTACCTGGAATTAGTCTAGAAAGATTAGTTTTTAAACCCCCGAGACAATATATTTCCAATTTGCAGACGCTAAGTAGCACTATAATTACGATGATTATTATTAAAATTAAAAAAATATTTTATGAGTTTGAATCAAATTTCATTTCAAGTTCTTTATACTCAGTCAACTTCTTTACCTTTTCAATAATATCCCTTAGGTCAAATCCTGACTGTAAGGAGGTACTTTTAACGTTTGAAAAATTAACAGATTCATTTATAGTTTTGTAAACGTTTGGTAAATATTTTTCATCAGTTTTATTCAGGATTGAAGCTAAATTTAAATCAAGGGTATTGAATAGAGTTGTATTAGTTTGTGCAACAAATTCTTGCGATGTTCTTAATGTAGCATACATAGATTTGCCTAAACAACCACTGTTAAGTTTTATTATGCCAAGTTTTGGTAAGGGCATTGTAACAGGAGCTAATCGGTCACAAGTTATAAAAATATTGTCGTTTTCAGTGGCAGAAAATGCCCAAGAATTTTCCAGAGATAGACGGATCCAATGACTTTTAGCCAGTTTTTTTATCTTTATGTTACATTCATTTAAATCAAATTTTTGACCTGTTAAAATTTTAATTTCACATTCACTATTATGGTCAATTGTTTGGGTTGGAGCGAAGTTTTTGCAAATATAATTGTTTCTTATTTTTTTACAGTGTTGTAGATTTTCGTATGTAATGGTTATGTAAGTTAACTTGTTTGATTCTAGAGCTACATATTCGAAACTAGGTAAAATGTAAGTACATAAAGTTTGGTCTTGTAAATTTTGTCTAATGGGGAAGGGATTTAATCTATAGAGATCGAATCTAACATAATTTAATACGAGTATTTGTAAAGAATAAATAAGTTGACCGTGAGTATAAATAACAGTTAATTTGGACATGTGGACTATGTCATTTACTGAATAAATATTATTTTACAATGGAAATTCAGCATTTAGTGCAGATTCCTTTACTAATAGCATGGTGTGTTCTAACTGCTCTGGGTTCAGGAATTGTGGGTGTATAGACCCTGATTGTGCGCTTGTTACTGCTTCAGTCAAGGTTTGGGCCTGAAGTTCATAATCTATAATTGCGTCTCTAATAACATTTAATGTGTTCATTACCAACAAATCATGTTTTACTCTCGAAGTCTCGTGTTTAATGGAGTCTAATTGTTTACTGAATTCATTAAAGTGATTTTCAAATTCTGATAGTTTCGAAGATATGACCTGAGTTTGATCTATAAGTAATTTTGCTATATCTATTGATTTATGTTTGCTATGTCCAATAGTTGTTTGCCTTGTTCTTGATCAACAGTTCCAAATAGTATTCTTGAAATCTGGCCTATGAATTGTAAGGGAGCATCTCTTTTAGTTCTAGGTGAGGGTTTTTGATATACTGTTTTTAAAATGTTTTGAATTTCGTTTTCTGTAGCTGTAATTCTTTAACGCATTCCTGTGATATCTTCGTTTGCAAAACAAGGTGAAAAACAGTATGGAATGGTTTGATTTATCCAAAGATTTAACATCGTGTTTGCTGCCAATAAAGGAGTAAGGTCGATTTTGTTAAGAAGCTTCCATGAGATGTCTGAAATTCTGAGTCCATTAGTTCTTTCCAACAGTAGTCCAACATTTTGTTCAATAGGTTCAATTGAGGCGCCTTCAAAAGATTCTGAGGTCTTGATTATCCTACGAATAATATTATGTTTTATAGGATGTTTCTTTTGAAATTAAATCTTATTAAAAGTGTGTTTTGTCATGATTTTTCTACTCGAAGATTGCTTTGTTCCAATATTTTTTTATATTAATGTGAAAGTAATTATACTATATATGTAATTTGGAAGGGTCCGAAAATATTGGGAATTTCCTAAATATTTTAGTGTTTCGAAAATATTCTTATTGATTTGGAAAATATGTAAATTCTTTGTTAAAAACTTGCTTTCCGATAGAAAATTTTATTATTTCTACTGTTTGTTCCTTATAACTTGCTAATTTTTAATGAAATATTTAAGTATAATGGTTAGTAGTTAAATATATATAATTAATAATCTTAAGGGGGTCGCTTATATGGTGGGAAAACATATATTCTACGCTTGTGCATTTATATAAGTTAGCGTTTTAAAAAAAAAGAATTTTCTTTACGTTTGAAATGATAATAATAAGTTTCGTGAGTTGATTTGTGTATATGTTAGTGTATACGTAAGTATGTGTAACTTATTTGTTCTATATGGTTTGTGATAATTTCTATAGAAATTTTTATATTATAGAAAAAGAAAAAAAAGAGAAGAATGTTAAAAAAAATTTTAAATTAAGGTGGCTGACCATTTTTGTTGTTGATTTTTATCCTTATTTAATTTTTGAAGTTCCTGTTAAAACCATGTACATATGCAATGGTTCTAATATTTAAAATTGGATAATCCTTAGTATCCAAGTTACACCATTTGCATATGCTTTTTTCATAAGTGCTTTTTCGGTGACACTCGTTAATTTCGTCATTTTTTTTGCATTGTATCTTGTAATGATGTATTTCTCTTTTGGCTTGTTCATTGAATAATTGTAATTGTTGTATATAGGCGTCTTTTTCTCGTAGTTGTTGATCCATAGTTGCTTGATGAAAATTTTGATTATTGAGCGGGGAAAAAGCTGGTTCATTGGAATTATATGGATAGTTTTGGTATGTAATATTAATATAGCTATCAGATGTAGGGTTTACTATTTATATATATATCAAATGTTAGGCATATCAATTTTGACCTACTATACGTAACACAAGACTCATTTTTTTTAAATTAAATCAATAAATTTTGGTAAAAATCCAAAAAAATGGTTTAATAATTTTTTCTGTTTCGTGTTCCCTTAAATTAAATAAATATTTAAAAAATTTGTTTCAAAATAAAATTGCAATAAAGTAATATTTAAAATAACGACGACATACTGAATTCGACAAAGTTTTTGTTCTATTAAGCAAAAATATTTTAGAATCTATTGAGATTATATTTCTAAAGTGTTTTCGAAAATTAATGCTAAATTGATAAGCATAAAAAAAATTACTTACTTTGTTTTGATGCGAAATAGACCTTTGATGCTTTACAAGATGTCCCTTTGTACGAAAAGAAACAGCACAATTATCGCATCTAAATGGTCTTTCAAAGTAATGTATATTAATATGCAATCGCAGTTGACTTGGTTTGTTAAAAACTTTTTGACAAACAGGACATATATTGCGTCCATGATCTAATAAACTAAAAGAAAAATGTGTACTATTAGAATCTTAAATTTACGATTTTGTATTTACAAAACAACAAATATCTGAAGCCTTTAAATATTATAAATTAAGAAATACGAGTTTATTATCTAAACAATAGTGTTACTTGGGAAATATTAAAATAGTAAAATTTTATTAAAAAAAACGTAATTGGATTCATTACACAAATTATTATTGTTCATACACACACAAAAATCTTAAATTATTTCCGTGCTGCTGACGCCCGGAAAAAATCTGAAAATAATCCTAAGTTAAGTCATGAAAAGTGACGGTTGTGTTTGAGTTAAATAATTTTAATTTTTAGTGTGCGATATCAATATTTAGAAAATTGATAGAAAAACTTATTTAGTTTAATTTTAATTAGAAAAAAGTACAATTAACCAAAAAAAGAAATAAAATATGTATAATTAAATACAATTTCAAATAGAAATAAGTTTTTTGACCTTTTATCGAGTAAATTATGGTGTTATTTGTTTTTTTATTAACGTTTCGGTCTCTAGTTGAGACCCTTATCAAAATCTACAAAATTAATAAAAATTTGAATATACATAAAAATTTAACTGTAAATTTATAACTAATGTTGATCTTACTTATAATATAATAATTCGGACATATAAATTAGGTGTGTGAAACCCAAAGTCGTAAAAAACTTAAAATCTTGATATTCATGATTAAAAAATCTGTAAAAAATATATATGCATAAAATAATTTAACCTAAAAGTACATGCATATATTGTTTACATAGAATAACCGTACGTTACCATGGCAGCATACCTAGTCACCTTGTCATACTTCTTTATTGATTAAAAATCATTGCATATATCTTTAATCAAATACCAATAGATGTCGCTACAAGTACCTTTTTTACATATATTTAAATTATCATTATTTTTAAATTGTATTGTTTACATTATTATAATAACTGTTGTATTTTTGCAATTATTTTATTCAATTATTTATTGTGATTAACTTATTTTTTCAAACATTCTGTGATACTATTTTAACATACATATATATTTATTATCTAAGATTTTTTATATTTGACTTAAGTAATATGATTATGACTTATGGTATGTAATATTGTAATTTAAAAAAATTGCAAGCATATTAGGTTAAATTATTTTATGCATATATATTTTTTACAGATTTTTTAATCATGAATATCAAGATTTTAAGTTTTTTACGACTTTGGGTTTCACACACCAAATTTATATGTCCGAATTATTATATTATAAGTAAGATCAACATTAGTTATAAATTTACAGTTAAATTTTTATGTATATTCAAATTTTTATTAATTTTGTAGATTTTGATAAGGGTCTCAACTAGAGACCGAAACGTTAATAAAAAAACAAATAACACCATAATTTACTCGATAAAAGGTCAAAAAACTTTTTTTTATTTAATTTCTACACTCGAGTATCAACTATAATAAATTTTATAAATACAATTTCCCTATCGAAGGATTGCGTATGCAACATTTTTTAAAAAAATTTTATAAAATACAGGATTTAAGATTCGGGAGTCAAAAAAAAACGATTTTCAGTAAAAAATTATATTTTTAAATGAAAAACAGTTTTTCGTAAGTTAAAGATGACAGACAGTAAAAATTTGATGAATCTAAAAATAATATTCTTACTGTAAGAAAAGCTTCACAACGTCAGTATTAAGGACATTTGAGTAAAAATTTTCAATTTTTTACCCTGAAGTAATTTTTCGGGGATCCAATATAGCGGACTAAAAGTTAGAAAAAGAAGAAAATAAAATTTTGACTTCATAGAGCAGTTTTGGAGATCAGTAAATATGATATATCTGTAAAAATTTCCATTGTGAATTTTCGGGAACCCAATATGATGGACAGAAAAACTAAAAAAAAATGAAATAGCATTTATACTCAATCAAGGGATTTCCGGGGTCAGTATATATGATATTTCAGTAAAAATTTACAATATTTACCCTAAAGTGAATTTTGGGGAATCCAATATGGCGCACAGTGATGCAAAATGGACAAAAATCGTTCTGGGACTGAGTTTTTGCTCTATCGACTTGAAACCTGTTTTGAACGGCTTTCAAATAAGCCGGATTTCGTGCATCACTTCGGGTTTTTTAATTTTTTTATTTTTAATTAACCTATTTACACTAGCTTAACCTATTCATTTATCAAAATTTTCACTTCCTACATTTTTTTGTTTTCTAAAATAAACGGGAAATTTTTTTTGTGTTAACCCTGAATTATATACATAAAAATTAAAAAACATATTTAAGTAAAAAAAAATAAAATCATAATTTTTGCATATTTTAGAATCTCGCATAAAATGCATTTTTAGTAAATAGGTTAAATAAAAATAAAAAAATATGAAAAATCCGCAGTGAGACGGGAAATCAGGCGTATTTTAAAGTTGTTCAAAACAGGTTTTAAGTCCAAGATGGAGAAAAAATGTTATTTTCTTTTTTTTATAATTTCTCGGTCCACCATATTGGATTCCCGAAAAATATCGAGATATTTATCAATATGTCTCCCATTTAAAATACATGGTAAGAGCCATTTAGTAGCGGTTTTTCTTATTTTGCTTGGCAATTTTAGTTTCACCAAGCACCAAACCAACGAGAAAAGTTTTTTTTAACGTTCATTAAAATACCTGCTTTATTATAATTAGGATTTGTGTCAGCGTGGCCAAACGCCTCTATGTCTGAAAAAATCGCGTTTAAAATTGAAAAAATAACGCTTTTTAAAAATTCCGTATATAAAATTATTTATATGTATATGAAGCATTATTTTTTTTTACTACTTAACTTGGACAAAAAACTGAAAAAAAAAATTTGAAGGGACATCGATATGACCTGTGTTTTCACCCGAAGAGAAATAAAAACCTGGCCGCCGGAGCTTTATTAGCGGATCGTTACCGGCTCCCGGATACGGGCAGGCCTCGGAAAAAGTCACGGTGGCAGACCCGTGCCGGGTTTATTATACAAAAAATAGCATAGATTACCACGGTATTTAGTGATTCTCGTGGCAGTAGACGTGTGCACACGTTATGTTATACGAATTATTGCGTATGAATATATATTGAGACGGTATGATAGGCACCCCGCCAATAAATAATTTAAATGATGAATATTTTTTTATTATTACTATACCCTCTCATTTCCTATCCCAAACTTACATTTATTTAAGAACTTATCAGCTGTGTTTCAGTGATCAAAGATCACGTACACACACATTGAAAATAAGGCGACGCACAGTGAATCAGAAAAAAAAAAGTGGAAAAAAATAATATTTGATCGATGTCTCGACCGATTTTCATGCGGTTTGCGGCATATTACAGCTTAAGGCTTGTATTTTTCGAAAAAAATGACAAGAGAATTTTTTCATTTTGTTTTTTACCCCTTAGACCATAAAAACCACCCCTACTCCACTCAAAATACGGGTGTGGTTGTATTATCACTGCAAACACCAGATTTGCTCTACTATTAGTTTTTTTGGTCGCTGAACACGAAAATCGGGGTAATTTGGCAGAGAAATTGGGGTGACACCCTAAAATTGGCTACAACTACCCCTGAAAAGGGGGTGTTTGTGTATTTTTTAACATTTAGCATCCGAGATATGCCCATATAGGTTTTTTGGGTCGCTAATCAAGAATTTCAACTTCTTTTTCATGAGTATTCAATATTTCACCCTTAAAATAGCTAAATCTACCCCTAAAAGGGGTATTTGTGTATTTTCTTACATTTAGCATCCGGGATATGCCTATATAGGTTTTTTAGGTCGCTAATCAAGAATTTCGACTCCTTTTTCATGAGTATTCAATATTTCACCCTTAAAATAGCTAAATCTACCCCTAAAAGGGGTGTTTGTGTATTTTCTTACATTTAGCATCCGGGATATGCCCATATAGGTTTTTTGGGTCGCTAATCAAGAATTTCGACTCCTTTTTCATGAGTATTCAATACTTCACCCTTAAAATTGCTAAAACAACCCCTAAATGGGGTGTTTTTGTTGTTTTCGCAATTTGAGCATCCATATTAGCTTTTTTTGTATTTCTTTGTATTTTTTTGTATTTTTTTTTGTATTTCGAATTTAAATTTAAATATAATTACACTGAAAAACCGACACCATTGAAGCAATGGCTTAGAAGCGATTGAAATATGCCAATAGAATATATCATTGATTTGATGGCGCCGCTATTAAACGAATAGCTTCTCGCCATTAATATGGCAGTCATTGTTTTGATGTAAATTTTCATCAAAATAAAAGAGAATATAAGATTGAATTAATAGAGAGCATAAAATCAAAATAATTGTTTTTAATATTTTGATTTAACGTTTAAAAACATTCAATCAATAGAAATTGATTTTAGTTCAATAACATTAATAATAACAAAAAAAGTACGTATTGTGCATATGTCTAGGTATACTACTCTTTCTCTTTCTATCCTTCTGCGTATAATTGCCAGTCACTCAGACTATATGTCTTTTAATGGCGCGCGCGACTCGCGAATGGGTGTCTTATAGTATATATTATTGTTATTCATTATTATTCTTATAAAGAAATGGAATTACCTGAAAATCATTTATTATAAATTTAATTATTATTTTTAATCATGCATTTCGCTAGATATGCATAAATTACTCAGAATATTAAAAAAAGGAGTGGGAAAATTATTATCTGTAACATATAGTCTTCAAAATTTTTTTATTAACACAAAGAGTCCTGCTGGCGTAATGGATAAGGTCGCTGCTTACTGATCAACACGGTTCACAACGGTACCCAGTTCGATCCCGGATGAAGTCGCAGTTTTTTTATTTGATAATAAATTTAAAAAAAAAAATTAAATTCATTAATGTATAATAATGTAATAATAATTAATAAAAAAAAATAATAATTAATAAAAAAAACAATAATTAATAAAAAAAATCAAAAAATAATATAACAAATTAACAATACCGCCTTAAAAAAAAATACACAAGCGAGGAATAATTAAATAAGTAAACATTAAAATAAAATATAAATGTAAAAAAAAAAAGAAAAAAAAAAAAAAAAAAAAAAAAAAAGAAATTTTTACTTATTTTCTGTTTATTATACATTGAAATGATATGTATTCATAACCATTTCAATAGCTTTAAATATTTGAAATAATTTCAATCTCGCCATTGAATTTATGATATCCGTCATTGGCATATATCAATTGCTTCTAAGTCATTGTTTCAATGGTACCGGTTTTTCAGTGTACATATTTTTAATAACCTGTTTTTCATATCAGCGTTAAACACTTTTTGTACAACATTTTACATTTATAAATGATTTTATTAAGAATGCATTTTAAAATAACAAAAACTTAAAATGTGTCTTTTATTAATTTTTACCTTAACTCTAATAATTTATTTTTCAGGTAAGTATAGGGTGAGATATTAATTTTTCATAAAAAATAACAAATTTTTATTGATCAGCAACCCAGAAACTTGAATGGAGCTAATATGGATGCTCAAAGTGCGAAAACAGCAAAAACACCTCTTTTAGGGGTATATTTAACTATTTGAAGGAAAAATTGTAATTATTTATGAAAAATGAGTCGGAATTCTTGTAAAGCGGCCCAAAAAACCTATATGGGCATTCTCTGGAGTCTCAAAGTTCGAAAATAACAAAAACACCCCTTTTAGGGGTAGATTTAGCCAATCTCACTTTTGAGATATCTTTTACTATCTTATGCGCGTTAATGTGAGCGAAAGTATATAAATACGGTGCAAAGACACGAGAAGATACACATTCGTTATCCGGCTGTGTTGCACAACGGATCTTAAGTAAACTTGATATGCTCTAGTTACTTTTGCTCTTGGAGTTGCTCCAAGGAGGGAAACATAGGTTGGTCACCACCTATTATATATATCGGCCGTGCAAGGGCGAGATGCTCCCTTTTTACGTCTTATAGCTCGGTAATGGGAATCTGGCGCTGCCACTTACGGTCTCTCGACCCAATCAGTAGAAGTTGGTTACCCCTTCTACAGGTGAATCTCTTTAGTTATCCTGACTGTCATTCGAGTGAGTTGCTCTCTCAATACGGCCAGGTTAATTAAGGGCTGCACTGAGATTGGCTTTTAGAGTCCCTAGATGGTCACGTGGGTCTGGTTACGAACCGCGTGACGTCAGAAACCCTTACTTTGCTATAAGTCAATGCGACGGCAAGTTGCTCCCGTCTTTTAACAGTCCGGCTTATAATTCCCATACTTGAGGTTGTCCTAAGCACTATACGTAAACCAAGCTAACGTAACTAATATTAAATTCATTTTTTATATAATTTTGCATTGTATGATTTCTGCTACATGTTAAAATATTAATGTAAATAATTTCTATTATTAATTAAATTTTGATTTATATAAGTTTGCTACACACACAACAACCATTGTAAATAAATAATTATAATCTTATTTTTTATAAAGTCAATTATTAATTAACAAACAAATTGTTAACCAACTATTATAAGACAAGCCATATATTTTCATAAATAAAAACTCTACTTTATTTTTATTCTGTAAAATCAAGTCTAGCTATTGTGTACCAAATACCCATCCTATTAGATCTCTCCTATTACACTGGGCTCCCTTTCGTACCGTCTCAATATGTGATTAATTTTTATGAATAATAATTATTAATGTGAAGTTTTTAAAAACCATTCGACTAAATAATTATTTATTGTATTGATATTCGAATACACAGCTTTTCTTTTTTTTATTCAATTGATGACCCAGATTTAACAACATAGTTGTTGATAATTTTGGAGGTTATACTTATAATACTATTTTTATAAATGAAATAATTATACAAATTTGTTAATTTATTTTAATAATTAAGCCAAAAGTACCAATAATGTTTACAATAAAATTAATATTTAAGGTGATAATAATAAGTTTATTATTTTAGAAAAAAGGAGTTGTTTTTACCGACGCTGAAAATAGTTTTAGTCAATACAATAAAAATAAATAAAAATATATTTATACGCATTCATATGATAAAAAAAGTTTAATTTATCAAAAATTATTTTAAAAAATAGCTTCTTATCATAATGTATAAGTACTGTTTTTATTAATTTTAATAAAAATAATCCCGGCGCGGATCTGCCTCCGTAACTTTTTCCATTCCGGCGCCAGTGCGGTAACCGGTCCGGCCGGAACTTTAAAGCCAGGCACCAGACTCGGACCGCGATTTACCCTTAGTTTTGTTTCTCTTCGGGCAGGTAGTTTGAACCTTCAGAAAACCGAAAAAAATCGTGAACAAGAAATCGGTGATAGGTGCCAAATAGATTTTTTCACATTTACGTCAGAAACCGTTTTTTTCGTATCTGAGTTACCCCAAATTTTTAAAATAACTTTTTAGGTAAATACAAATTTAAAAAATAGATTAAAAAATCTGATTGCCAGGAAAGAACCACTCTAGAAGAAGAAAATTTTTACGATGAAATTTAGCAAAGTCATCGTCAATTTAAGATTTTGCTCATTTTCGTCTTAAAAAAGATTGACATTTTATTGAAAAAAGCCTGTTTCTCAAATTTAAACATGCATTACTCGCTTGATTTTCATCGTAAAATAATAATTTTTTTTTTAAATCGATTAATTTTTCCCTGGCAATTCATTTATTTAAGAAAAAAAACATTTTTATTGGCCAAATTTTAATTTTTAGATCAAAAACTATGTTAAGTAAATCTTGCTACTTACAGTTTTCAAAGGCTTTTGACCTAAAAATTCAAATCTGGTCAATAAAAATGATTTTTTTCTTAAAAAAATGAGTTGCCTTAACTTTTATTAATAACTTTGACAAAAAACGAAAAATTAAAGCAATTACTCTCAATAAACGAAGAAGGTCTGAATGTTTAGACACTAGGTCCCAAATTTTATTTGTTCCGTACTGTAAATTATAGTAAATATTCTTTTTTATTGCAATATAATATGTATACACGCCTTAATGTATATATTAAAAAGAGATAGGTAATATCAAGCGCAACCTGTCATTGGACAGTACGCACTCAGTCAAATACCAGTACACACGTTTAATAAATCATATTTTCAACATATTAATCACACAATACCAATTATTATTCATTAACCACTGGCATCCACTCCAATATTCCACTAATTAACCTCTAATTTTTTAACAATATTAAACATTATCAATTTTGATTCTTTCAATGTGTACCACGTGAGCAGTAACTAAATTCATCGATTTGCTTTGAAAGGTATTTTTGTATGAAGCAAAGTTAAAATTTTTGTTCATACGATCATTACCCCCCCCCCCCCCCACCAAAAAGAAAAATTTTGCAACTGGTCGGGAGATATGCCTCTAGAAGCGCAGTCTGCAGGGTTTTCATGAGTCCTGACATGACTCTAGGACGCTTCAGGAACTTTGTTATGTATTTTTGAACAAAAATTAATGAAAAACGACGACCATTTAGAAGGATGTTCTCGTAACCAGAAAAGAACATCTTGCAGATCTGTAAATAGGAAGATTTCACATGAAGGTAAATCCAAAGCTCTTAATAATTTCACAATCAATCTTGATATTAATAAAGCTGAGCAAAGTTCTAATTCAGGGATTGAATGCATTAGCTTTATTGGAGATACTTTGGATTTAGCCTGTAGAAGACGAATTTCCGTTTGATTATTATAAGTAGTTTTTAAGTAAATGAATGCTGCATATGCCATTTGAGAAGCACCACAGAAACCTAAAATATCAAATTTAGCATCAGGTTTGAAACCCAGTCAACAAGGAACACGAATTAAATTGATAGCAATTAATCCTTGATACTAATTTAAAAATTCAGTACTAAGAGAAATTGTTAATTTGTCATCCCATTTTACTTTTTTAATCCATAATTTTTGCATCAACGCTTTTCCCGTAATTAAAACCGGAGAAATACCCCAACGCGTCAAACAGCTTGGAAATACTTGATAAAACATCTCTCTTAGTAATATACTTTTCAAATTGGTCAAGTTCGACATTGAATGTAAAATAATCTTCCTTAGGATTCCAATCAAGGCCTAATAATGAAAAATAAGAGTTAGATGCATTAACGCCAGAGTTAGGTAGGTTAAGGTCATCAGGAAAATTTAATAAAGCAGCATTGTTGGACATCCATTTATGGAGTTCAAATCCAGCACATTTGCAAATATTAATAAGCTGTTGCTGTTTTTCAAGCGCTTCTGGTAAAGAATAGCCTCCCGAAAGAGTATCATCTATGTAAGTTTCAGCACTTCTGTATTTTTAGGGTATTTTTTGCCTTCATCAACTGCCTAGTGACTCAAATAGCATGATAAGGACTACTAATAACACCGTAAGTGACTGTATTTAAAGAATAAGCCTGAATCTTACCACTGCTATTTTCACGACATAAAATTTGTTGGTATTTACGATCATCAGGATGTATAATGATTTGGCGATACATTTGCTTAATATCACCTTCAAAAACATATTTATACTTCATCCAGTGTATCAATAGCTCAGCCAAGTCAGGCAATAAATTTGGCCCTGAATGCAAAAGACGATATACCACCGTAATCATTGGCTGAACAATTAAACACGTACGAAATTCATGTTTTAAGGAATTTTTTTATAGAATGCCATAATGGTAAAGAAAATAGTATAAAATAAAATCAACAATATTACCTGTTCTTCCCATATGGCCTGTGTCTTCATAATCTCTCATGAATTCAACATATAAGGTTTTTAGAAGTGGAGCAAGAAAACGTATTCCATCCTTAAAAGCATCTTTTCAGCAATAGAGAAAGAGCCAGGAAATTTTACGTTTTTAGGATCCTGTTTATAGGTTAAGCGTACCATATCTACCTTCGAGATTTCTGGAATAAGTTCTAACAAAGTGATATTTGCACTCTTGCTCATTCAGACCGAGCAATTTTAAAGGATGATCGAAAATTTCCTCTTGTCTCCAAAAACGCTCTAAATCGAAGGAGAGAGTAGATTCGGTGTCTGAGAGCACCGATAAGTAAGCTGCAGACCCAATGCTTGCATTACCTGAAATTATCCAGCCTAATTTTGAATCCATAGCTATCGGAACATTCAGAGTACCTCTTCTAATATCTCCCACAATAAAAGAGGCGTAGATAGAGGCATCAAGTAAAATTCGATTTGACCTCTTTTATTAAAATTCGGATCAGCTAACAATCCAGAGGTATGATCTAAATCTTTGGATGCTTTATTGGCTGTTGGTGAATACGAAGAGACCTTTGAGTATGTATGATATTTTAAATTAAATACACAAAATTGTGAAAAATTTTTATTTATTTCCCATCTATTTTACAATTTATTTACATATAACGACCACGCGTTTCGGGAATAAATTCCCATCATCAGGTCATTCACTGATCTCAATTAATTATTGAGAAGTCACATTAAAAATATATAAAAACTAAATTTGATTATTTATTTATTACGAGCTTGCCGTGTTGATGCTCATAAAAGACTCAAATATTTCTTTATTATTTATATTTGTTTACAATTTATGTATATAGTTTATTGAACTTATAATATTTACATTTGGCTATTTTCAATTATTCTATCAAACAGTACATTATTTTTATAAAATAATTTATCATTTAATAATTTATTTTTATCACTTTTTGTTTGTTTATATATCTCATACTCTTCTAATGTATCCAAGTATTTACCTTTATTGCAATAATGAATTGGTGTTAAATTTGTGTATATGTCTGTGTAACTATGATTGGTATTTATGATATGTAATGCAAATTTTGTGTTTATGTAATAAATATTAAATATTATAAGTTCAATAAACTATATACATAAACTGTAAACAAATATAAATAATAAAGAAATATTTCAGTCTTACATGAGCATCAACACGGCAAGCTCGTAATAAATAAATAATTAAATTTAGTTTTTATATATTTTTAATGTGACTTCTCAATAATTAATTGAGATCAGTAAATGACCTGATGATGGGAATTTATTCCCGAAACGCGTAGTCGTTATATGTAAATAAATTGTAAAATAGATGGAAAATAAATTAAAATTTTTCACAATTTTGTGTATTTAATTTAAAATATCATACATATTAAAATTTGCAATTTGGTGACACACAAAAGTTTTTTAAAAATAAAAGTTTTTAAAAATATTCTAACAAAGACCTTTGAGATTACAAAAGCCATTACCTTAATTGCAAAATCCGAATCAAAATGAGGTTCAATGTGAAGTTTCACTAATTTTTTACAAATATAATTTTTTATACCACCTATACCCAAATTGGCATTCTAAGGGATATGAAGTTTAATTTTATTCTCCTGAAAAGAGATTCTCTAATAAAGGGTGCTTGTGACCCTTGATCAATAAGAGCCCAAGTGAGAAATTTAAAACCATCCTCATTTAAAACTTTAACGATAGCAGTGGACAATATAACTTCACAAGGGTTTTCACATAAATTAACAGAAAAATTACAGAATTTAAAGAGATTTTTTATTTTAGATTTTAAGAAGATGCTGTTTGACCAGCGGATGAACTTGAGTCTTTGTTTCTATTTGTAGATCCCAAATCAGTTTTGGAATATTTTGATTTATTTTAAATTAACTTTTTATTATGTAAGGTTGTATGATGCTTTCCTTTGCATATATTACAACGTTTTAGAAGGGCATTTAAAAAAGAATGATTGACAAGACAATTAGTGCAGTATTTAAACTGTTTTAAGCAATTATATCTTTTTTCAACTGCCAATTTTTTGTAGTCATTACAAGTAAAAATTAAATGCTCACCCTTGCACAGAGGGCATTGTTACTTAGAAGGCTCGACTTGATTATGAAATACCTTTGCAGGATATATATTAACATTTAAATTATTAAAGGTATTATTATTATCTCAGGCGTCTCATAAAAGGTGTCGCTCCATGGATTCAGAGAGAACATGGGGAAGTGAATTACTTCTTGACTCAGTTTCTCAGTGGACACGGGCTTTTTCAGTCCTATCTCTTCAGGATGGGCAAAGTTGGAAGCTCCGAATGTGTGTTCTATCCCGGCAAACGCGATGATGCGTATCACACGTTCTTTCGTTGCGATCGGTGGGTGATCAAAAGGAGGGAATTGGAGGCGGAAATAGGGGACATTACGCCTGACAATGTCGTTGAAAGAATGCTTCAAAAAGAAGGATGGAGTGCTGTTGCAAGGCTCGTGGAGGATATTCTGAGAACTAAAAAGCTATTGACGACACCCTAACTAGGAGCCGCGTGTAGGAGCGACCGAGATGGACAGTTTTTGCATGCGGCACCAAAGACGGGACAATGTAGGACGTACAAGTATATCTATTTATTTATTTATTTATATACTTATTTATTTATTTATTTATTTATATATTTATTTATTAATAAACTTACTTATTTATCTAGTTGACGACACGGTGAAATAAGAAGTAGAAAGAAAGGTTTAATGGATGGAAGGATCTTCAACCAAAGAAGATACATGGCCTTAAGTCAACCCGATGTAATGTGATAAACGGTTCCGGGCTGACTTGTATAAGGTATGATGAGGGGTGAGTTTAGTCGGTAAACATGGAGCAATGCATTCTTTGCAGAGTGCCTTGCTATCATGGAGTCCGACACTATTCAGAACACCGAGTTCTGTTCGTGCGTAACGCATTCTCACCTCTCTGCCACTGTGCAAAAAAAAAAAAAAAAAATTATTATTATCTCTGTTATTGGATTTTTAACTTTAGTATTATTTTTTTCTAAGGATTACAAGATACTGATCAGAGATTCTACAAAAGAAATTAAATGATCAAAAGTTAGGGGATCAGAAACTTTTACTACCATTGTCGCATTACTTACTGTATGGGAAGTTAAAGATAAATTATTAAAGAAGTTTTGCCACTGCTTTTTCATTTCTTTGTCTAGCAGGAAAACTGCATGAAAAACAAGCCAATAGTCCCATTTGTGGACAGGTCTTTTAAAAAATTTTAAGAGCTGACAATGGGGTACTTAAGATAACTAATATTCGTTTTAACTCAGCTGAAGTAGATTTGGCCGTATGCTTTATTGAAAATATTGAGGATATATGAGAGTTAACCAACCTTTTTTTATTTTCATATTTATCTACTAACTTTTTCCAAATGATAATAAAATTTTCAGAAGTTATTGGATACGACTTGACAAGGTCCTCGGGGTCGCCTTTAAGACATGTCCTAAGATGCCTCAATTTGGTGACGTCAGGAACATTGTGTTTATCAATTACCGACGATTGAAAAACATCGGTCTCTCAATATCCTCATTACTAGCATTTTTAAAATTAAAAGCATTATTATCAATAGCAGTTAAATTAAGAGAAGTGTGAGGATGAGAATCTAAATAAAGTTGAAAGAGGCCTAAATTGCATAAATAATCAGATTCAGTAAGATCGAATAGAGCATCCTTAAAATAAGGCTGTTCTGCTACTAGCTTATGATAATCGGCATGATCATACAATTGGGCGTCTTGGGATTCAAATTTAATCCAATTGTCTTTTAGAGTCTCCATCCTAACCTTACAAGAAGATACACTTATATTATCATCCTCATTTTCAAAGTTACTGTAAGCTTTTTTGATTCTAGTAATCAAATTAGTTTGTTGCAAAAATGATGGAAGACATGGCCCCGGACTAACCCCAAAGGGAAATATTATAATGAATAGGGTACTTGCAATTTGAAAATATAGATTTTAACAAATTAAATTTATAATTAAATAAAATTAATATGCTAATGTAACAATGAGTTCATTTATACAAATGAGAAAAGTGAAATACAAATTGAAAATATCCTATCTGTTAATATTAAATTTCAAAATTTTGTAAAAAATATCGCTATTTTAATAAATAAATAATAGAAGTTTGAGACTTAAAAGAGCATAATTTGAATTGCCATTTATAGGAATTATTAAAAGAAAGAGTAAAAAATCATGAAAGTTGAAAAATTAATTTACAGTATTGAACAATCAATTAATTTTACCAAATAATAAATTTTAAATGAACAAATGTTTAAATTCATGATTAAGGAACTCTAAGTAATTTTAAGAAGTAATTTTAAAAAGAAAAATTAAGTAAATAATTTATAATGATTAAGTGATAAAAATTAGAAATTCAAACAATGCGTATTAACAGAAGTAACAGTACGATTATATAAAAAATATAGTAAAAGAAATTTATAATAAAAAAATATTGTTCAGATGAGAAGCCCAGACCTGAAGGAGTCCACCGATTCAAATGACCAAAAAGGCAGTTGAGACGTTAAGAAAAATCCAAAGGCAAAAAGAGTAAGCAGCACGTTGTTATAGCAGATTATGATCCTTTAAGCTGATAAGAAAAAGGTTCCACCAAAATCATGTACCTAGTGAACGTCAAATGAATTACAAATTGTATATATAAAACACATTAACTAATAAAATAATTAACTGTTTAAAATTCAGTCAAGAAGCGGTGTTTAAATATTCAAATAATATAATAGAATTAAATAAATCGATAAAGAAAATAAAAAAAAAGAATTTAAAAATTTAAGTATTTTTAATTTCAATATTTATTTTATTATATTTTTTAAATCACAACTAAAAAAAATAATAAAGGATTATTTTTTATTTATTTTTTATTAAGATTATTTTTATTTATTTTTTAAATCACAACTAAAAACAATAATAACAGATTATTATTTATTTTCTTAAGAAAGAATTTAAAAAAAGGGGGGGGGTGAATATTCGGCGAAATCTGCTCTGGAGAGGAGCGACTTGAGATTCTCAGGAAATGGTGCTTTTTTGGTGACAAAAAACCTCCCGAAGTCGGTTTTTAATTTTGATAATCGGTTTTGACGATATTGGCCAAAACGTGCTCCATTTAAATAACATTGGAAACGTGGTTTTTTGAAAATAGCGCGAAAATTTGGGGGGGCTACACTTTTCTAACATATACTAATCGACTCGAATATCAATTACCTTCAATCTCCATATGATAAATTGAGGGGCAATTCGTGTGCTCATACTTTTTTAAGCTGTTTTCTGAGCGGAATTTTTAGTTTTTAATTTTTAAAAATTCATCACGCCAGATAGAAACAACCGATTTGGACGTGCAAGTTCTCAAAAATGTTGTCAAAGGATCTACGTTTTTTTGGTTTGTTTGTTTTTTGGTTTGTTTGTTTGACTTACCTCTGCATAACATAACCTAAAATTGCAAAAAACGACGAAAAACCCTAAAAACTGGCAGTTTTACCATTAAAATTTTTTTATGAACAGCAGATATTAAATTTTCGTAAAAGCAGGAAAAAACTACATGTAAAATAACAATTTTTTAGAAAAAGGTTTTTTTATTTTTTGCTAAAAATTACTGTTTTATCGACACCGCAAGGAAAAAGTCTTCTTTTAGCTAACTTTGGGCTAGCGCAGCTAAACATTTTTAAATGGGACCCCCCAATTTTTTTTTTCTAGAAGTTACACATTTTTCATGTACTATCACGTAAAAAAGTTTTTTTTTGATTTGGGACATCCTGACCTCCAAAACTTTTATTTTCGTTAAAAATAAATTTTTTTTTTTCGAGTTTTACTCCAGCCAAAATACGGGTTTGGTTGTATTTTCACTGGAGAACGCGATATTTGCTCTATTATACGTTTTTTGGGTTGCTGAAGACCAAAATCGGGGTCATTTCGTAAACAAAGTGGGGGCTTCACCTTTAAATTTGCAAAAACTACCCCCAAAAAGGGGGTTTTTTAAACATATTTGCATTTTGTGCGCTCAGATTTGCACCATACGGGTTTTGTGAGTCACTGATTAAGAATTTCGACTTCTTTTTCATAAATAATCAATATTTTACCCTTAAAGTAGCTAAAACTACCCCTAAAATGAGTGTTTTTGCTATTTTCGTAATTATAGCATCCATGATATGCCCATATGGGTTATTTGGGTCACAAATCAAGAATTTCGACTTCTTTTTCATAAATTATCAATATTAAATCACAAAAAAGGAGTCGAAATTCTTGATTAGCGATCCAAAAAACCTATATGGGCATATCCGGGACGCTCGAAGTACAAAAAAAGCATAAATGTCCCATTTTTTAGGGTAGTTTTAGCCAGTTTAGGTGTGAAATCTTAATTATTTATGAAAAAGAAGTCAAAATTCTTGATGAGCGACCCAAAAAACCTATATGGGCATATCCCGGATGCTAAAAGTACGAAAATAGGAAAAACACCCCTTTTAAAGGTAGTTTTAACTATTTTGGTTATTTGGTTTTTTCATACTTAGGACAGCCGACATCTATATATTATTTCCTTGGTTTTTTTAATATATGAAATAGCCGACAGTATAAATTGAATTTTTTTCAGTTTTTTAATATCGTAGACAGCCAATATAAATTTCACTATACAATAAAATGTTTATATTTTTTATTTTATCTTATTTAGGACAGCCGACATGCATATTATTTTTTGGGTTTTTTGATTTTTTGATTTTTCATAATTAGGACAGCCGACATCTATATTATTTTTTTCGTTATTATAATATAAAATAGCCGACAATATAGAAATTTATAAAACAGGACATTACACGAAAAAATTTTAAAGTAGGATATATTCTGCTAAATAAAATACTTATATTTCAATGCCATAATTGCATAAAAATAATTGAAATTAATACTTTTCTATAAAACAGGACACTATTCGAAAAAAATCTATATTGGGGTATATTTTGCTACATTCAATACTGATATTTAAACTTTTCTAATAAACTGGCCGTTGTCCATAAAACACTTTTAAAGTGAGGTATGTTCTGCTAAATTCCAAACTAATATTTTAATGCTGTAAAAGCACAAAAACAATTGAAATTAAATCTTTTCTGTAAAACAGGACACTACTGGAAAAAAATTTAAAGTCGGGTAAATGCTGCTAAATTGCAGCTAAATTGAATACTAATATCTGAATGCTACAACTGCATAAAAATAATTGAAATAACAACTTTTCTATAAAACAGGACATTATTCGAAGAAAATTTATAATGGGGTATAACATTCAATACTGAAATTACAAGTTTTCTGAAAAACAGAAAACTATTAGAAAAAAATTTAATGTAGGCTATGTTCTGCTACTTTCCAAACTAACGTTTCAATGCTGTCAGTGCATAAAAACAATTGAAATTACAACTTATCTAAAAAGCAGGTATAAAGAGTAAGCTACAGTAGAACCTGCATCTTTTTGTAAAAAGTAAAAAACAAGAAAAATTATCAATAAACAAATAATAAGGGGTATACGGGTATGCTTTATGTCAAACAGGAAACTACTCGAAAAATATTTAAATCAGGGTATATTCTGCTAAATTTTATACTAGTATCTGAATGCTACAATTGCATAAAAATAATTGAAATTACAACTTTTCTATAAAACAGGACACTATACAAAAAAAAATTTGAAGTGAGGTATATTCTACTAATTTCAATACACATATTACAATGATAACATTGCATACCATTTAACCATTTAAATTACTAAATTTTTATGCAGCATGGTATTTTTTGAAAAAATTTTATATTGGTGTATATTCTGCTACATTGAATACTAATATCGGAATGCTATAATTGCTTTAAAATATTTGAAATTTTAACTTTTGTTTAAAACATTACACTATTCGAAAAAAAATTAAATGGGTAATATTTTGTAAAATTCAAAACTAATATTTCACATCTTCTATGAAAATCAAGACATTATTGGAAAAAATTGAAAGTGCGATGTATTTTGCTAAATTCAATACTAATATTTCCATGCTATTATGCCATTGATATATACTTTAATATACTTTAATATAATTGCAAACTAACATATGAAATTAAAACTTTTCTATAAAAAATTCATCCTATATCTTTGTTCAAATTTTTTTTTTAATAGTGTCCTGTTTTAATATAAGATGTATCTTCTATCTTTGAGAGAGAATAAGTGTATCATTGGTATCATCGAGTGTCGTCTCGTGCCGTAGCTTAGTTGGCTAAAGCGTCTACCCGGCAAAAAGAAGATTACGAGTTTGATTCTCGTTTGCACTGATGAGACATTTATTTTTTCTTAACATCAAAGAAATAAAATCAAAATTAAATTAAAAAATTTATTTTTAATTTAGAAAATATTTATTGAACTGCTGTTAATGGATACACGCCATGGGCGATCATTAACAATAAAGCAGTTTAAATATTATTCAATAAAATTACATTAATTTGTAATAGTGAATAATAATAATATTAGTCCGTAAAGACCGATAAACACTATTTATCATCCTATATCATTGCTTAAAAAAAACTTATAAAAATACTATAATTATTGTTCATTTATGCTGAGCATCGCGAGACCAAAGGTGGGTTCGTATATACGGCTAAGCAGTGTAATGATCCCTGCCCAGTCTGTCAATAATTTGTTTTTATAAGTATATGGATCCGTTGGTAGTATGTTAATGTTTAAATGCATACTACCCGCGGACCCGTCAGCAGAATGAAAATACCAAAATCTCATGTACATACGGGACCGTATGCGTATATGACTTGGATGTTTTCATAATGCGTACGAATCCGAAAGCATTATGAAAATACTCTAGTTCTAAACCCATACGGATCTGTTGGTAATATGAAAATACCTAGGTCCTATATGTACACGGGTCCGTATGAGAAAAATATAGGGACGTATATTCTGATGCCGTACAAATAGGTGGTTTTGTATTGGTTTTTGTCTTATGGTGTTTCATACGGCATAAATAAATACGGAAACGGTCAATACGGGGGCCATATAAAATGATCCATTAATACGGTATATTTTGTATGGTTCCCATATTGGATTTTCCGTACGGATTTTCATACGGCAAAAGTCAATACGGGAGTCGTATAAAATAATCCATTAATACGGCAAATTCCGCACGACTCCTGTATGGATTTTCATGCGGCTGAAGTATATACGGGATCCGTTTGAAATTTGCCGTATTAATTGACGAATTTATACGGCTACCGTATGCAGTTTGCTGTATATACGGCTGAACAAATCTATTAAATGTTTACCATATGCCGTATATACACTAAGGCCTCGTCTACATAACCGCACCGCACGGCGCAGTCCAATGCTATTAGTATAGGAGTCACGTGACGCCGCAAGCGCAAGCCTATATCAATAGCATTGGGTTGCGCTGTGCGGTGCGGTTATGTAGACGAGGCCTGAAAAAAAATTATAGGCTGCACGCCTTGAATTTTACGTGCATATAGCGTGTTCAACGAGAACAGGCTCTGGGCCTCGAAAGAACTTGCGTTTCACACGTTTGGAGAGGGGGCTCGAGTATCGGCATCAAAAAAATGTATATACAGAAAATTTTGGGGCCCCCTCTCCAAACGCGTGAAACGCAAGTTCGTTCGAGGCCCTCGCCGATCTCGCTAAACAGGCAATACGCCTGTATTAGCAATCTAGGCATACGGCCTATAATTTTTTTTCAGTGTATGGATAACAGCGTGTCACAGTATCCCAGCTCAGCGCGAAACAAACCATTCAATATGTGGCTTTGTAAAATTTATTTTTTTGACAACTTGTCTTTTTATATATATTAATATTTATTAACTTATATGAAAAAGTTAATGATATTTTTAATTAATTAAATCAAAACATATTTATTTTAATTTATTGATTGATCCTTCTTTTTACAACTTGTTTTTGTATAATAATTATACGACTAGTTTGAGGAATAAATTCCTATCATCATGTATTATAATTAAACTAAATTTATTTAAAACTTTTGAATATGATATTGTCACTTTAGGTTATGTCTGTATAGACTCACAATTATTTTATGATTAATTGAAAAAATTTTGGATATTTATTTTATAGATATGAAGATTTTCTTTATGAAATTATTTCTATGTAATAAAATTTTTTTTTTTTAATTTTTTTAAAAGTGGTTAAAATCACATCTGTTTTTTCTAATATATAAGTACACCATAGGAGGAAGTTTATTAATATATAAAATATGTTTTTTAATTCGTTTATTATATTTCCCATTCTATATATTTTTATTTTTGCTTTTTATTTTTTTATTATATAACATGTTTTTTTATTATTTTATCAAATAATAAAGTATTTTTATGAATTTCAAATTCTTCTAGTGTATCTTATCTTTATTGCAAGTATATATTGGCTTTAAATTTTTGTGTAAATTTTAAATTTTGTCGTCTTTGTAGTCGTTATTATTATTAATTAAATGCAGTCCGTATTTGATGTTTACTTTTTCTAATTGTTGTGTAGAATACATATTTTGTGTTTGTGAAATATTAGTTAATATGTAGTATATTAAATATTATTATCTTCTATATAAAATACATACAATTAATTTTAACGTTAATACTATACAACTATTAATTTAAAAATCTCTATCTTCTGATTTATTTAACTCGATTTTTTTCTCTATGATTTTTATTAATGATTTTAATTTTAATTTTATTTTAATTTTAATTTAGTTTATAATTTTTATATTATTTTTATTCCACTGAAACGTAGAATAAACTACCAACAAAATTAATTGTTATAAGAATTACTATTCAGTCACGCCGAAATTGGCGAGGCCAATCAGCTAGTTAATATTTATATCCAAATATTTATATTTAAATTTTTATTATATCAAACTGAACAAAATTAATTAAAATTTCAAATTATTATTGTTTTTTAAATAATATGGATTTATTTTTTATGAATTTTTACAATAAATTCTTTAAAAATTCTGCACCAATGGTGCACAAAATAAAAAGAATTATAAAAAAATCTAAAAAACCTAAAGACAATCTAAAAAACTAAAAAAAAATATTAAAAAAACTAAATGGTTCTTGATAATCGGGCATCAATGATTTCGAAGCGCATCATAGGCTAAAGACATTTAAAATTATAATGTTGCTATAAACTCTAAAAATACGTTTATTTTAATTTAAATAAAATAAATAAAATATTTAAATTTTAAGAAAACCCGCGAGATTTTTAAATTAGACCTTTTAAAAAGGTCCTTATATTTTAGGGGGCATAACTAATTAATTAAATTTTATTATTTATTTTATAGATATGTGAATATTTAGAAGTTATTATTAATAATAATGCATTTTCTTATATAATGAGAGCGGTGTTAAAAAAATTTTTTAAATACAAAACATTTTATTGGGGCCCGCGACAAAAATTATGTGTTTTTAATTTGATCGGCTAAACTATTGTATTTTTTTCTTGCAAAAGTTTCTATTTTTGTTAAATAACACGTCTCTACAATTTTATCCAAAAAGATTCGTTATTGAATTCGTATGAATCAAAACAATATCAACTCCCATAAGAACGCGTATTAACCTTAAAAATTTTTAATTGCTTATTTCTTTCTTAATGAATCGGTATTGTTTGATATCAATGGATTTGTTTTTTAATTATCTTCAACACCAGTAAATTTTAGTTTATATTATTCATTTTTTATAAGCTGCATGAGCCACTTTAATTTATAAATAAAAACCATTATTATTTTTAAATATAACATGAAAAATTATTAGAAAATAACTGAAAAACAGCTATTATCTATGGCGTTCCCAATATTTCTTAAAAATAATGATGTTTTAAAATTCATAAAATCTAATTTTAATTCTGAAATTTATAACTCTATTGTAAAAGGTTGTATAGAAAACTTACTTTATCAATGCAACATAAAAAATACTTATTAAATTGCAGAACGCACGACTTTGTTCCTAAACACATTAAAAATGTGGTTCAAAAGTTCAAAAGCCTCTCCATTCACAGTAATTCTATTAATAGAAAATTTGATAAATTCACATCCTCTATTTCTTTTAAAATATTAAATTTTCTAATTCAAGACATGCACTTCCATATTAATTATTTACAAAAAACTATAAAAAAAAGTAAACAATATCTTAATACAAACTTGCCTAAAACAATTCTTCAAAAGTTTTACACCTTTCTCAATAAAATAAATAACCTTTTAAAATGTAACATTACTAATACACATACTAAAAAATTTAATAATTTAAAAGAAAGCAATGATAAGAACAACAACATCACTGATAATGAAAAACTTATAATTAATAATATTCAAAGCAAATGGTTAGTTAATCTTTCAGATAAACAAATACCACAAGATGTTGTTGATATCCTCTCATTAGGAGAAAAATTTAATTTTAAGATCAAACCAGATAAAACAGATTTTTTTGAACTTTTGAATCATCTACAAAATTCATTTTATATCAATAATGATGACAAGAATAACAAAATAGATATAAATAAACTCAGGAGAAAAACTATCTGTTCAATTAACACCTTTTTACATAATAAACAACATATTTCTTATAATGATAAAATAATACAAGAAAAATTAAATAAAACTGAAGCCTTTTTAAAAGAAAATCCTGATTTATTTATAACTATGGCTGACAAAGGTAATACCACAGTCATCACACCACTGTCTCTTTACAACTCCAAAGTGGAAAATGAATTAAATAACAAAGAATCTTACATTTCACTTGACTACAATCCGTTCAAAAAATTAAAAAATAGTACCAAACGGTTTTTAAAACTTTGGAGATCAAAAGGTGTATTCGACTGTGACATTTCCTTTGAAAAAATAATTATTAATATTGACAATACTAACATCCCCAGATGTTATGGTCTGTTTAAAATACATAAAAATGGCAACCCCATTAGAATAATAGTGTCTTTTGTAGATAGTCCATTATACCAGTTTGATAAGTGCCTTACCAATTTCTTAAAAAAGCACATAAAAAAACCTAACTCATCAGTCAAAAATAGTTTAGAAGTAGTGGAATTGATTAAAAATAACATAATACCTGACGATTATGAACTAATTTCTTTAAATGTTGTTGCCATGTTTCCTAGTATCCCCCATAATCTAGTTTTAGAAGCCTTAGACAGAAATTGGATACATTTAGATAACAAAATTCCTTTAAACAAACGTGAATTTCTTGAAGGTATTAATTTTTTACTTAGTTCCACTTACTTACAATTCAACAATAAATTTTATAAACAATGTAAGGGCTTACCTATGGGATTTTGTTCTAGCCCATTGTTCTGTGAGTTAGTTATAGAACATTTAGAGATAATTTCCTTAAATAAATTAAAAATTTCTATTGTTCTAAATAACCAAGATAATTTTTTCTCCAAAAATCCAAAAAATTGCAAATCACCAGTGTTATTTTACAAACGCTATGTTGATGATTGCTTATTAATAGTCGAGAAAAAAAGTATCAAAAAAACTATCGATACTTTTAACAGTTATCACAAAGACTTACAATTCACTCTTGAACGTGAAGAGAAAAATACAAAAAGTATTAATTTTTTGGATTTGCAAATTTTTAGAGAAAAAAATTGCTTGGCTTACACAAATTGGTACAGAAAACCAACATTTTCTGGCAGATACCTAAATTACCATTCACATCACAATACTAGCCAAAAAATCGCAATTGTATACGGCATAGTAGATAAATGTATAAAACTATCTGACAAAAGATTTTATTCCTCTAACTTAAAGCTAGCAAAACAGTTACTTATTAGCAATAATTACCCCAAAAAATTTATTGAAAAATTTATTAAAAAAAGAATCTATTTTTTTAAATTCTAAAGATCCTGACAAAAAATTAAAATTCGCTGGTAATAATAGATCGGTACTTCCATACTTTAAATATCTCAATCCTTTTATTATGAAAAAAATAAAAAATCCAAATTTATGTATTATAAACAAGACTTCCAACAGACTAAACAAACTAATAAAAAGAGGAAAAGATAAAATTAACAAATTTAACAAAAGGTTTGTTATCTATAAAATCAAATGTGATCAATGTGAATTTGCTTATGTAGGTCAAACCTCCAGAAAATTATATAAACGCATTAATGAACATCATAAAGATTATCAAAATAAAAAAGCGAATTCCGTATTCTATATGCATCATTTAAAATGTAATCATACATTTGATTTTAAGAAAACTAAAATTATTGCTACTGAAAAAAATTACAAAAAAAGATTATTTTTTGAAATGCTCCATATACACGATGTAGAAAACTCTTTAAACAGACAATTTGATACAAAAAAATTACAATATTTTTATAAAAATACGATCGACGCGCTTAACAAAATATTTTAAAATAAATCATTATGATTATCATTATTTTTCTTTAAATATTCCCTCTCTTAATTTTTTCTCAGTAGCATTATTTACAGTCAAGTACTTTAAACTAAACAACACAACAATAATTATTTCTTTACTTTTTGTTTAACCTTTTTAAATAAATTAAATAAATTAAAAAAACATATATTTTTGACAATGGGTCATAGACCAATTATTGACCAGAATGAAAGAAAAAACACAGTGAGTTTTGCAAAAAATTAAGTTTAAAAAATTTTTTTAAATCTAAATTTAATTTAAAATTTTTAGTTCAACCTTTCATCTTAAAAATAATTTTAAACAAAATCAATAAATTTATATCCAATGTAATTAAGATCTATGTAAGTGTTAAAATTTTAATTAATTGTAAACATTGATGTACGTATTTATAGTTTATAATTTTTACAGAAAAAATAAATGTTTGAAAAGGATGTGGCACACATCGAAACGTCACAAATTTAACAACTAATAAAACTTTGTATTTTCTTCTTGTTCCTATTGATCGTTTTTATAATTGCTTTTAATTAAGCAATTATATTTTCATAAAAACATTATTATTTTTATTTTCCAAAATTTACCTTAAGAAAAATATCGCATCTGAATGCAAATACTAATTACTGTCCATCAAAATAAATTTTTTTTTTGTCCTGGACAATCAAAATTTTATAATAATAATTTATAATAACAAAATAAAAAAGTAATATTTAAAATTGTCTAAGAAATGTTTATACAGCGCAAATATGGCAAAACTTAAATGAATCGATTAATTAGATAAAATCGATGACAAAATTTTGAGTAGAATGTACAATAAAATAAGAAAATTATTTTATTGCTAATTTTATTTTTTTTGAATATAATCTTTCTCTATAAAACTGAAATGTCTGTCATCGATTTATGTCATCGATTTACTTTGGCGCACGCGCTGTAATGTTTTAGCAGCTCTATACTCTCGCGCGTTATTTAATTTTTATTATTATCGAATCTTTTAAAATAATTAATTAATAATAAAATTTTGGGTATTTTTCATTGTAATTAAATATACAGTTTGAATTTTCAAGTCTCAGAATGTACTCCAAAATATGTTTGGTCGAAAGCATATATAAAAATAATCATTTTCCCCAATTTTTAGCATTTTAGATCCAATCCTCTATTTTTTACAGCGATTTTTGTTTTTTTCAATTTTTTGAAATTTTTAATTTTTGAGAAATTTATGTTCATTAATGTTTCTCGCAAACGCGCACTTTACAATAAAATTTTTTTTCTTTATAGTACCCCCATAGGAAATTTCCTGTAGAATTCGATTCTGGGGGTCCAAATTTTTTTTGAACTGCGCATGCGCGAGAAAATCAACTTTCTTGCTTTGCCTTTTCTAGCTAATATGCCTCAGCTGCAGAAAGCTCAATTTTCATCATGATGGTAAATTTATTTTAAAAGCACTAAAATTGAAAAATAGCGATTTTTAAAAAATCATTTTTCACTAATTTTGAATTTCTTGCCAAGTCACGTGACCAAATGAAAATCTGACTAAAAATTCGGATTCAGCAAAAATTTTACATAAGGATACCAATTTTTGTCTTATTTCATTAAATAGTTTCTAAGATATCCCATTTTAAAGATAAAAATTAAAATTGACTTTTTTTAAAAAACCCTAAAAATGGGACTCTGACTTTAATTATCATATCTGCTAAACAAATAATAATAAAAAGACGAGTAAAAATTTTTTGGAAACTAAGGGCTTGTAAAAAATTTTTGATGCCTATATAACTCGTTTCTTTTAAAAATTAGAATTTTGGCAGCAATTTCAAAATTGGTCATTTTGGGGTAAGAATAGGCATTTGGTTTATTGACAATCGGCATGAGAGATTTAGCGACGAATAATTGCAGTGTACGATAACAGAATAGTGACACATATACCAAAAAAATGAGACCAATTGGAAGTATTTTGGTTAACTGGCAAGTTTGCAGCTTTGTATTAAAGATTACCAAAAAATCCTATTTGATAACATTGTGGTATTTTGTAGTTATTTAATATTTTGCTATTTCTTTTATTTCTGTAGTGTTAAGGAAAAATCCAAAACTTTTCCAAAAAGGCGGTCTTTTGTAAAATTTCTCAAGGAATCCGAAAATTTCGTCAAAATTTTCATTAGGTGACTAGACAATTCGGAAAATTGAAAATAAGATAGAATAGCTACATAATACAACAATGTTATAAAATAAGATTTTTTCATAATATTTAATACAAAGCTGCAAACTTGCCAGTTAACCAAAATAATTCCAATTGGTCTCATTTTTTTGGTATAAGTGTCACCCATTCAGTTACCGTACACTGCAATTATTTGTCGCTAAATCTCTCATGCCGATAGTCAATAAACCAAATGCCTATTCTTACCCCAAAATGACAAATTTTGAAATTGCTGCCAAAATTCTAATTTTTAAAAGAAACGAGTTCTATAGGCATCAAAAATTTTTTACAAGCCCTTAGTTTCCAAAAAAATTTTACTCGTCTTTTTATTATTATTTGTTTAGCAGATATGATAATTAAAGTCAGAGTCCCATTTTTAGGGTTTTTTAAAAAAAGTCAATTTTAATCTTTATCTTTAAAATGGGATATCTTAGAAACTATTTAATAAAATAAGACGAAAATTGGTATCCTTATGTAAAATTTTCCGCTGAATCCGAATTTTTAGTCAGATTTTCATTTGGTCACGTGACTTGGCAAGAAATTCAAAATTAGTGAAAAATGATTTTTTAAAAATCGCTATTTTTCAATTTTAGTGCTTTTAAAATAAATTTACCATCATGATGAAAATTGAGCTGTCTGCAGCTGAGGCATATTAGCTAGAAAAGGCAAAGCAAGAAAGTTGATTTTCTCGCGCATGCGCAGTTCAAAAAAAATTTGGACCCCCAGAATCGAATTCTACAGGAAATTTCCTATGGGGGTACTATAAAGAAAAAAAATTTTATTGTAAAGTGCGCGTTTGCGAGAAACATTAATGAACATAAATTTCTCAAAAATTAAAAATTTCAAAAAATTGAAAAAAACAAAAATCGCTGTAAAAAATAGAGGATTGGATCTAAAATGCTAAAAATTGGGGAAAATGATTATTTTTATATATGCTTTCGACCAAACATATTTTGGAGTACATTCTGAGACTTGAAAATTCAAACTGTATACACTTCACAAAAATTGACCCATATATAAATAAGAAATATAATAATTTCTTCATTTTAATATTCAATCTTCTAAAAATTTCGTCTTCGATTTTATCTAATTAATAGATTCATTTTTGCTCTGCTGTGTCAGACGCGCGCTGTATAAAAAATTGTAAAACAATTTTAAATATTAATTTTTTAATTTATTATTATAAACTGTCAAAATAATAAATTTTAATAAAAAATATTTAAACTATAATAAAACATTACATCTGTAGATGCGACATAAATAATATATGAAAACTCATTCGAGTATTTCGTCATCCTATTATAAAATTTCGCTGTCGAGGACAAAAGAAAAATTAATGTCGAGGGTTGAAAAGTGTTCTGGCCCAAGGTGTGTAGCACCAAGGAACAGTAATCAATATGTATTTGCATTCAGATACGATATATATTTTTTTCTTTAAATAAATTTTGAAAATAAAAATAATATTTGTTTTTATTTATAATAATACATGAAAACTCATTGGAGTATTTCGTTATCCAATTATGAAATTTCTCCGTCTATGACCAAAGAAAAATTTATTTCGAGAGATAGTAATAAATTAGTATTTGCATTCAGATGTGATATTAAATATTTTTTTCTTGAGGTAAGATTCTCTATCTCTAAAAAACTCATACTATGACATAATTTTTCGTCTAATTTATTCGTGTTGTGATTGGTTGCGCAGATTATTTCGTGATTTATTTCATTAGTTCTAATTTTTATTATCTTTTAAAATATTTAATTATTACTAAAATTTTGTGTAAAAAATACGGAATTAAGAAATACAATAATTATTTTACTATAGAATCTTCTAAAAATTTCGTCAGCTTTATCTATTTGGTCGTTTCATTGATGCTCAGTAGTGTGAGCGTCGCGCTGTATACAAATTTGTAGACAAATGTAAATATTAATTTTTTAATTTATAATAATGTAAACTGTAAAAATAATTATAAATTTTAATGAAAAATGTTTCAACTAATAGAAAATAAATTATATTTGTAGATGCGATCTATAACAAGAAAATTAATTCGAGTATTTTGTAATCCTATTAAAAAATTTCGTCGTCCAGAACAAAAGAAAAATTTATTTTGAGGGATGTAAAGGATTGTGGCCCGAGGTGCCTAGCACCGATAAATCAGTATCAAAAAATTTCATAGCCTTATTTTTGAAAATAAATCTTCATCAAAATTTGCTTATGTTAAAGCTTCTAATCAAACAAATAAAATTTCTGGTAAACTTCATTACTCAATATTTTCATGTATAAACATGAAAATGTAGAAATTTTATTTTTTATGACCAACGTAACCCAATTAAATGTAATATTTTTATTAATTTAACCAATAAATTGTAAAATTAATGTTTAAAACCAGATTTGAAGCATTTAAATTGTTAAGAAAATCAAAAGAAAACTCAGATCAATCTAAAAATAAAATTTTTATCACTAGTGATAAAACGATTAGTCAGTTACAATATGAAAAACAAATAAGATCTAAACTTAAAAACAGACTAGATAATGGTGAGAATAATCTCAGAATCAAATATTTCAATTCTGTTCCAAGAATCATTGAAGTTTTTAACAACAAAACAAATAATGAAAACACTAATTCTGATGATGATAATAGCCAATCTAATGATTCTAATGATTCTCATGAGTCTATTCAGTCTATTCATTCAAATAAATCAACAAATAGTAATTCATATTCATCAACACATGTAGAATTTACAAATACTCAAGTTAATGATACAACAGTAATAAAGAAAGTTCAAAAAAATATTACCAATGTTATTCCTACTAACAACAGAAAAATAATTGATTTGAAGAAAAGCAAAAATGATGTTAAGGGAGGTAATAATTCATCTAAGAAGACTAGTCATAAGAATAATGAAAAAAAAATGTAAGTTATAATTATAATAATCATAACAACAATAACAAACGTAATAACAATAATAAATATAAGAATCAAAAAAACGTCCTAGCTCTTTTAGACAACAAAATAAAAAAAAAAATAAAAGTAAATGTTTTAGTTTTTATTATCAGAATGTTCAGAGTATTGTTAACAAATATGACGAATTTGTTGAAAACTTAAATCTATCTGTAACTGAATATGATATAATCCTATTAACGGAAACTTGGTGCAAAAAAAAAGACACTGATCGAATGTTTGATAATATTAACTACAACATTTACAGATGCGATAGGGATATAACTGGTGGTAAAACTAAAAGTGGTGAAATCATAACACTAATATCTAAAAATTATAATTCTGAAGTTATTTTCAAAAATAACAATAAACATGAAATGTTAGCTACACTAATAAAAACTAATGTTAAAAATTTAATAATAATAAATTTTTACTTTCCACCAATCCCTAAATTAGATTATTACATTGATTTTATTGAAAATATGAATAAAATTCTTCATAATCACAAAAACTCTAATTTAATAATTGCGGGAGACTTTAATCTAGCTAAATGCTATTTCTCAATCAATGAGTTTAATGAAATGTATATTACTACGAATAATAATAATAATAAAATAAATGATATTGCTAAGTACTTATTTATTAATTTTAAGTCGTTAAATCTTTTACAGTTTAGTGTACATAATAATATCAAATCAAATAAAAAAAAAAGAATGGCCCAGATCGCACGGTAGTTAGCATCCGAGGCTTCGCCTCGGATGGTAAACTGCAATCTGGGGTATTTTTTTTTGTTCCCATGCACAAAACGAAATTTTTCTTTCTCAGTGGGGTGAAAACGCGTTTTTTTCGATTTCGTTGCGGGGCGAAAAAAGTGCTTACGGCCTTCTAGGAAGAAAGTATATATATTTTAAATATGAAAATAGTATTCACGGTCGCTATTGGGAGTGGTCTTTAGATAGAGGTTCGTATCTATGTTAAATTATTGGGAATTGAAACAGACTGGTCGTTGGCGGACTTTATAGGGAGGTGGTCGCTAGTGAGAGTAGTCTTTATAGTAGGTTCGATTGTATAATGTAAAATATACTGAAATACTGACACATTTGAAACAATGATGCTCTACATTAAGTACTGCTAATATAACATTCCATTCGAGTAATAGAAATTCTTTTAATTGAATGTCTTCACCTTTAAATTAATAGAGAATCTATTCATTTGATGCTAGAATCAATGTAATTTTGATAAAAGGAATCATTCAGTTAAAAAAAAATAATAAAGTATATCCTGATAAAATTCGAATACAACTTTATAAATTGTATTTTAATTTATACAGCCAGTATTACGCACATTAACTTGATGTCATGATCCTACGGGGATCAAAAGCTTGGATTGCTTCATTTTATACACAGTAACAATTTCATGGACATACTGTATTTCTTAAAAGTAGTTATTACCTTGATGAATTATAATTTGGTATTATCTCTTTTTTTGAACTCAATTTATGACTAATTTTTTTCAAAGACGTCGACTGAATATTAGACTCACATATGATTACATTGCCTGGGAATGAAGACATTGATAAAAAATGTTCATTGTTATTGTGAATTGCATTTTTTTCCATTTGAGCATCTAAATCTTCAATATTACCTTGGTAACAAAAGCGAGATAAATTAAATTTATTTAATAATTTACCAAAAATTTGATTATTCTGGGTAATATGAGTACTTTTTTCTTTAACTGACTGCATTTTTTTTTCAGTAAACAAATTTAATTCTGATTTTGACTGATAAGAGCTTATATAAACTGGAAATTTTGGAGCGTTACTGCTTATTTCATCATACGCAAGAGTAATATCTTGAGAGTTTTTATCTAAACATGCCATTTTATCCATGTTAGCTAAAACATAGAATTATTTAATTTTTTTTAATTTCAGTGAAAATAATGTAAGTTATAAATTTTATTATTTTATATTGATTTTAAGAATATTTTCTAACTTAGATTATTAGAAAAGAAAATTTTAAATTAAGCCAGTCGGTTTACTTGGTTTAGTCATGAAGATATTCGACTTTCAATGTATATGTCGCAGTGTTATAGAATAGTATTAGAATAGTATTATAGGCAATAATACGGATTATAGAAAAGTAAAATTTTTTAAATCATTACTTTTCTATGTTATTATAGCAAAATGAAAAATAAAATCGTTTTCATCATTTCGCTACCATTCAATTATTTCAATTTGTTGAACATTGTTTAGCGGAAGCTCTGCAATTGGATTTTTTGTACCCCTGACCACCAGAAAGAGATTGTTTAGCTGCAGTTACAGCTGCTGCTACTTAACATACTACTCATATATGAATCGTGTAAAACTTAAAGTTTATAATATAATTATGTAGGTAATATAAAAAATAAATAATTGAATGGTAGCGAAATGATGAAAACGATTTTGTTTTTCATTTTGCTATAATACAATTATAGGCTATAATACGGATTATAGGTTATGACACTTAAAATTCCAGTATCATAGAAAAGTAATGATTTTAAAAATTTTACTTTTCTGTAATTTGTATTATAGCCTATAATACAAAATATTCTATAACACTGCGACATATACAAACATGAAGAGCACGGTTCAAAACTAATCTATTGATAAGCTTTTAAATCATATAAAATTTTATAAAATAAGAATACAAGCTAAAAAACCTGGAAAGCGCGTCGCGGGACGCCCTATAGAAGTGAAAACTTAAAGTCTGAAAATTGTTGTTACTATTTTATTATTAAACGTGTTTTTTTGCGCAGCATTTCAATTAAAATGAACCACATTTTTTATTATAATTTAATTCTTTATTTTTTTTTTAGAAATATTAGTTTTAAAAAAATATCTCAAATAAATTAAAGAATAAAATAATAAATCGTAATAAAAAATTAACTATTCGTACAATAAAAAGATAAAAATAAATAAAATAAATAAATACACTAAAAAAACGTGGTTATTGAAATGCTGGCGCTGCTGGCATACGCGAGATACACAAATTGCTATAAGAAAGCGTGTATAATACCACAATATACTGTGATAATAGTTGCGTGTCTATGCATATACATAGTAAGAACAGAGTACAGCACTATAAGCATGGGAGAGAGGAGAGAGCAAAGATATAATAGCGCTTTCTCTTTTCTTCTTCATGCATAATATAATATAAACCTCGGGTAACGAACATAAAAACGCTGCATCTGCCGTCGCCTTTTTTACAAAAAACGCCTAGTATAATAAAAAATTTTCAACAACGTGGCTGTGGAAGTTTTCACAAATAAAATGATTGGCTAGGATAATATTTTAATGATAGTATTAAGAAAAAATAGTCAGGCCGTATGTGTTCTGGGTCTGAGAACCTATTAAAAAACTATTACCTTAAGAAATTAGCTGTGTGTGTAGATGGCAATCAAACTGATTAAAAAAAAATAAAAAAGATTGAATTTTTTAGTTCTCTCATTAAAAAAGGTATATTTTTGTTTTAAAAAAAAAATTCTTAAATTTTCTTTATAATTCGTTATTATTGAAGGGTTCTTTAAGGCACAAATTTGCTTTTTCAACCTTTATTTTGTTCCTTTATATCTTGGAAAAATTTGGAAAGATAAAATGCTCTACTGCAAAATAGATTAATATACAAAATAAATTTAAAACACCGCTACCTAAAAATTTTTGAGATTTTTAATATAAGACCTTGTGAGTTTGGTTATTTGGTTCAAAGTTACAGAAATTTAAAAAACGGGCGAATTTCGGAGACATCGGTTTATATTTCAATATCAGGAACGAAAAAAATTGTAACATTACTAAGAAAACATATTTTCCAAAAACAAAATCATTTATAAATATTAACTCGTTATCTACCTCAGGGTCCATTTGAGCCACTAAAAGTACCCTGTATAAGTAATAATTAATAATTTATAAATGATGCTTGTACCAACACGTTAGGGAAAGCCCGTCGAACATTATGATATAGCGCGGAGCAAGTCAACTGTTTATTTATATTTTTAAATCGTTTATAAATGTAAGCATCCAAGAGCAGTTTAATTACACTTACAAGGGGATATCGGAACCTTTGGGTCGCCAAATTACTATCTATTGTTATAGATAAAAAACACCCAAGATACTTTCCGTTTATTCCAACGCGCCTTCTAGGCTTAGAAACGCAAGGCTCAATGTTATAAAATAGGATTTTTAGACAATTTTCAAAATGACGCTGTAGACACTCAAATTAACCAAAATACTTTCGGTTCATCTCATTTTTTTCGTATAAGTACCATCTTTTTACTTCCGTCAGTCGCAATGCTCCATCACCTATTCTCACAGCGCTATAGTCAATAAACCAAATGCCCATTTTTGGACCAAAATGACTAATTTTTAAATTGCTGCCAAAATTGCAATTTTCAATAAAAAATAGGTCTTGTGGGTCTCAAAATTTTGTACAAGTTTTTTGCTTCTAAAAATTTTTTACTTGTTTTTTTAGCTTTAGATGTTTCGGAGATATGATTCCACAAAGTTAGTGATAAAATATGATTTTTTTTTTTAAACTTTAAATTGAGACTCTGTCTTTAAATTATCATATCTGCTAAATAAGTAATCAAAAAGAAAAGAGTAAAAAATTTTTCAAAATTTAGAGCTAATACAAAATTTTTAAGGCCTACAAGACCTATTTTTAATAAAAATCGCAATTTCGGCAGCAATTTAAAAATTCTTTATTTTGGTCCTAAAATGGGCAATTGGTTTATTGACTTGCATTGAAACCAAGGAAGATACTGGTAAAACAAAATGCCCTGAGAAAACTTAACAGTCTGGAAGATGCAACAAGGGACATGGCACAGTAAAATTGTCTTAGTAGGTGATATAGAGTAGGGCATACCCCGAACGCATATTCGGATACTCGCCCTGTCTTCCAAACTCAACTTAGCTGTACTAAATAGCTGTACTAAATACTAATTGACTCAAATATCGATCACCTTCAATCTCCATATGATAAATTGAGGGGCAATTCGTGTGCTCATACTTTTTAAAGCTGTTTTCTGAGCGGAATTTTTAATTTTTAATTTTTAAAAATTCACCGCGCTAAATAGAAAAAACCGATGTGGACGTGCAAGGTCTCAAAAATTTTGTCAAAGAGTCTACTTTTTTGTGGGTTTTTTATTTTTGACTCAACTCTGCATAACATAACCTAAAATTGAAAAAAACGGCGAAAAACTTTAAAAGAAAGCAGTTTTACCAATAAAATTTTTTTAATAACAGCAGATATTAAATTTTCGTAAAAATAGGAAAAAACTACATGTAAAATTACAATTTTTTAGAAACAGGTTCTTTTGTTTTTGGCTAAAAATTACTGCTTTATCGACAGCGAAAAGTAAAAAGTCTTCCTTTTGCTAACTTTGGGCTAGCGCAGCTAAAAATTTTTAAATGGGACCCCCCAATTTTTTTTTTCTAAAGGTTACACATTTTTCATGTACTTTCACGTGAAAAAAGTTTTTTTTTTATTTGGGACATTCTAACCTCCAAAACTTTAATTTACGTTAAAAATAAATGTTTTTTTTTCGAGTTTTACTCCAGCCGAAATACGGATTTGCGAGATTTGCTCTATTATAGGTTTTTTGGGTCGCTGAAGACCAAAATCGTGGTCATTTTGTAAACAAAGTGGGGGCTTCACCCTTAAATTTGCAAAAACTACCCCCTGGGGTATTTTTAAACATATTTTACGCATTTTGTGCGCTCAGATTTGCACGATAAGGGTTTCCAGCTCGCTGATAAAGAATTTCGACATCTTTTTCATAAATAATCAATATTTTACCCAATAATTTTCATAAAAGGATTTATTTTTACTTGGAATACTGTATCTGGAGTTTCTTTGACGTTTTAAATTTCAAATATGAAAACAAAAAATTCAAAACAATTAATCTAGGGGTATAAAATTGTGAAATAATAAAATAAAAAAATTGTAAGAGGTAAAAGATTGTAGTTTGGATAATTTAATAAATAAATAAATTACTAACGCTTTTTTTTGGTTTCTGATCTCAAACATGAAGATGGAAAAATGAAAAAAATTAGCCTTGGCGTATAAAATCTTATTTTCTAGGGTTTGGAAGGGGTAAAAGATTTTAATTTTGAGATAACTTCAATTTCATAACAAAACACGGGTTTCTAGAAGAGGGTTTGGGTTTCACAAAAATTCCATAAATTCAGAGTATGGGGGAGTCTATTCTAGAGACCAAATTTAATAAAAATCTATTTGCCAGAAAATCGGAGCTGGGTAATTCCATGGATAAAACGCACAAAATGATATGCCAGGTCTCAGAAATAGGAAATTTGGTTTTTTTTCGATAAAACAACTTAAAAATAGATGATTCCCCAAATTTGAAGGTTTTCTATAAATTTTAAAGGGTGCTATGCTGATTTTAAGTTTTTTGGTCAAATTTCTCTCCTCAGCCACCATTTTTGAAAAACCCGTAAAAAAGCTCTAAAAAACGTCAAAGAAAGAAAAAAAAGTAGGTTTTCGATGTAAAATTTGATGAAAAATTCGAATTTTCAGTCAGATTTTTCCTGCTCTATGTCACTTCACGGGAAAATTCAAATTTGTATTAAACTTTAAGTGAAAATAACTCAAAAATTTCCCGCTAAAAAAAAAAAATTTTTGTCTCAAAATTTTCAAAAATTGTATATATTTTCCTGAAAAAAATTTCCCGAGAGTAATTTTTGTTTTAAGCGAGTAATACCGATTTTCGTTTTTTTCAATTTTGACTTGTTACTTATTTTGCTGATTTCCCGCTAAGTCACGTGACCAAATGAAAATCTGACCAAAAATTTGAATTCTGCGGGAAATTTTACAAAGGTATAGTAATTTTGGTATCCTTTGAATGATACATATCAATTTGACAATTTAATTAAAATGGTTTATTAAAATATAGAAAAAATGAAAATTTATAAAATGGGATTTTCTTGATTTTTGGGTACATTTCTAACTATTTATAGACATTTTGATAGAAAATAAAATCTAAACTTAAAAAAAATTTGATTTTTATTAATAATAGACATAACTTTTGTTTTTCCAAAAGAAGTATTTTTATTTTTAGATTTTACATGATTTTTAGGCTAAAAATGTAAAAAAATCAAGAAAATCCTATTTTATAAATTTTCATTTTTTCTATATTTTAATATAGAATTAAAGAATAAATTTTACTCTCGGGAAATTTTTTTCAGGAAAATATATGGAATTTTTGAAGATTTTGAGAAAAAAAAATTTTTTTTTTAGCGGGAAACTTTTGAGTTATTTTCACTTAAAGTTTAACACCAATTTGAAATTTCCCGCGAATTGACATGGAGTAGGAAAAATCTGACTGAAAATTCGAATTTTTCATCAAATTTTACATCGAAAACCTACTTTTTTTTCTTTCTTTGACGTTTTTTAGAGCTTTTTTACGGGATTTTCAAAAATGGTGGCTGAGGAGAGAAATTTGACCAAAAAACTTAAAATCAGCATAGCACCCTTCAAAATTTATAGAAAACCTTCAAATTCGGGGAATCATCTATTTTTAAGTTGTTTTATCGAAAAAAAACCAAATTTCCTATTTTCGAGACCTGGCATATCATTTTGTGCGTTTTATCCATGGAATTACCCAGCTGCAACTTTTGTGCGGTTTTTCTCGATTTTCTTATTTTTTTTTTATTTTTCGCGTTCTTTTTTTCGCATTTTTCTTTTAAAGTTTATATCTCTGGTTCTTTAGTACGAAAATAGGTCTACAAAGTCTTAAAAAAATTTTTTTTTAATTTTTTTAACATGCAATAGTCCAAAATTAATTTTGCCCATTTTAGACACCCTAAAATTTAAAAATGCTGAAAAAAAAAATTTATAATTTAACATTAAAATTCATATGCCTTTTAACTATCAAAAAACTTCAAAATGAACTGAGTTGGGGCAAATTTGAGCCACGGACACCGTCAAAATTTAAACAAAAACCAAAACTTTTCGCGTCGAATTTTCACTCATTTTTTTTTTAAATTAAAGAGTAAGTCGAGATTAGATATGTGGAGAAAGGAAATACGGTCACCATATTTGTATGTGTGTGTCTATGTATGTCTGCGTGTGAGTAATCGCGTATTTTTAAAATAAAGTCATCAAATTGCTTATTTTTCTTAATTTATTTATATATTTTTGAATACAAAAAAATATTTTTATGTCTTGCGAACTGTATTATCTTATATATGTAAATAAAAATCATATTAAACATGTAAAGAATAAATATTTACAAAAGAAAACACAGATATATTTTGAAAAAAAATGTGCTTATATTATCTTTTTTTTTTCAATTGTTTCAGGAAAAAAAATACATTATATCCTAGAATCAAATTATTAGATTTTTTTCACCTTAATAAAATAAACTAGCTGATTGGCCTCGCGATGCTCGGCTTAACCAAATAAAAACTCTTGTGCATTAATTTTTTATTAATGCTAACCGTACTTCTTAATTGGCTTGAGTAGTTGTCGTGTAATATTATGGTGAATTCTGCGAAATGGAAAATGCAAAATCAAATGCAACAGAACTATAAACGAATCTCTCCTGACTGAAGACGATAAAATTTTTGGTTATTGAAAGGTTCATAATTCCTGAGCTAAATATTCTCCTAGTCTCCGTGAATAATCTATTTTGGGATGGTCTTTTGCCATTACTTGGAAAAGAAAAGGCACTTATTTGGCCACAGAAATTTCATTTAGTAGTAAAAGATTCCCATGGCAAAGTTGAGGGAAATGCTTACCCTTAACTGATAAAAGTGGCTAATCCACTGAATGATTTAAATATTTACCTTAAAATATTGGGTTTTTCGCATTTTAGCCTTATATAAATGCTTTAAGACCATGGATAAAATAGTCGAATTTTGCTTTACAGCAAAGGAGCTGATTTACAACAAGCTTTACAACAAGCTGATACAGAATTTCTAGACTATTAGGCTCATTATAAAATAAATACAATATTACATGACAACTACTCAAGCCAATTAAGGAGTGCCGTTATCAAGTTTTCTGCTGATCATCTATAATTTATTTTATTATTTTATTATTAGGTAAAAAAAATTTGATTTAAAGATTTAATGTATTTTATTTTTTTCCTGCAAAAAATTGAAAAAAAAAAAAGATAACAAGCACTTTTTTTTTCAAAATTATATTTGTGTTTTGTTTTGTAAATATTTATTCTTTACATATTTAATATGATTTTTATTTCTATATAATAGATAATAGAGTTCACAGGACATAAACATATTTTTTGTATTTCAAAAAAATATATAAATAAAATTAAGCAATTAATTTAAATAAGCAATTTGATGATTTTTATTTAAGAAATACGCAATTACTCACACACAGGCACACGCACACACATACACACAAATGTGGTCACCGTATTCCCTTTCTCCATTTCATATATCATATCTCATCTCAAATTACCCTTTAATTTAAAAAAAAATGGACAAAATTTCATATAACGCGAAAAACTTTGTTTTTTTTTAAATTTTTATTTCAAAAGATATATGAATTTTAAGCATACATCATTTTTGTTATTGCAAAATAATTTTTCTGGTCAGCGGCCAGAAAGCACGTATTTCCCGGCCGCTGCGCGTCCGGCAAAGACGTGTTTTCTCGCCACTGATGCAGAAAAATCGTATACGACCCTGGGCCATAAAAAAAGAATGCCCCAAATCGCAGTTTACCATCCTCGGCTTCGCCTCGGAAGGTAATTTACGTGCGATTTGGGCCATTCTTTATTTTTCTGGCCATGGGTCGTAATATACTAGAATTTTAAAGTTAAATTTTAATGGGCAAAATTAATTTTGAACTTTTGCATGTAAAAGAAATTTCAAAAAAATTTTTTTATGACCTTCTAGACCTATTTTGGTAATAAAGAATCAGAGATATGAACTTTAAAAGAAAAATGAGAAAAAAAAGAGCGTGAAAAATAAAAAAAAAGAAGAAAAACCAAAATAACCACACAAAGAGAAGCTCTGATTTTCGCCAAATCGATTCTGATTATATTTGGTCTCTAGAATTTTCGCCTATACTTAGAATTTTCGGCATTTTTGTAAAACCTAAACCCTCTTATAGAGACCCGTGAAAAAAAAAAATTTAGATGATTAATATATTAATTATTTAAGATAAAATCTGTTGAATTCGTTTTTATCGACCCAAAAATCTTTGTGGTCCAAAAATAGTAGCAAAAAGTGCGAAAGTATAGCTAAAACACTCTAAATATTAATGTTACCATAAAAAATCATCAAGACTCTTAATTAGGTACCCAAAGGATTTTATAAACCTTAATTCTAACCAACCTTTAGAAACCAATTCTTGGACAAATCTATAGACTCAGAATGCAAATAAATCAAAAATACCCCGTTTTGGGGGTAATTTTTGCAATTTTAAGGGTGAAGCCCCAGTTGCTTTATCAAATGACTCCAATATTCGTGTTTATCGCCCCAAACAACCTATACTAGGCAAATCTGGTAATCGCAACTTTCAGTGCACCAAAACCCGTATTTTTACTAGAGTAATAAAATCATAAAACTTCATCAAGGGGTGACAAACACAAATCATGGTGAAAAAAAATCAATTCCTCATAAAAGTTAGATATTAATTTTCAAATTTCAGAAAAATACTTTTTCAAATGATTTTTAAATATGATTTTTATAATATTTTTGATATGATTTTTATGATTTTTCATAATATTTTTATTCTCACATAAAAGTGTATTCTCATTTTTTAATATAGGTACCCTTTAAATTATTAGGATTCCAGTACTATTATACTTTGTCATTACATAATTTTTATATTTGAAAGAAACAATTCAGACAAACTTACATATTTATTTTAAAATTTTATATCAGCGCTTTTGAAAATATTTGGATTTTTCTAACCAAAGGTTAATTTTTTTGTTTTTTTCGTGGTCAAATTTAAGATCAGTAACCAAAAAAACCTTAGTGTTATGAAATGGGATGAACTTTATGATGATGGATGAGGATTTTGGATAGTTTGGTGTTGGTGTAAACACAACCCCCTTAATGCCTTATGCATGTCAACCCGGAACCGTTTAACACATTACTTCAGGTTGACTTAAGGCCATGTATCCTCTCTATCCGAAGATCCTTTCATATAAGTTTCTGTTTTCTCCATAATATTCGATTTTTCTTTTAAATATTATGATGAAAACAGAATCCTAGCCTCAACGTGGTGAAGAGTTTTAAATCTGTATATATTTACGAAAGTATTTTCATACTACGAATAGCGTCTATATACAGTTATGAAACTCTTACTCGAGCGGCGAACCCGCTTCTACATGAAAGTATCTCTACTTACATATATAATCGCGAGACTTAAACCACTCGACCACCGCCTCGGTTGGTGTCAACTTAATAATAGCACAATCTTTTGTAGTAATAATAACGCATTTATTTATAGCTCTTTATAGCTTGCGTAACAGGCGAGCACTGAGGCTCAGAAAGAATATACATAAAAACTAGGAGGGGAGCGCTCCAACATACACACATACACTATATTACAAATATTTACAAAAATAATGCATTATAATAAATAATTTCATAAAAATGAAGCAAAAAAAATAATTGTGGTGAATAGATTACATAACAATAAACTTAATAAATCTAATTTTAATTTACAGTAATGAATGTCATAAAATATCTGCAAATACAAATTTAATACAATATTAAAGCCTAATGGCATTAAAAACTTTATAATTAAAATTAAATTAATATTAATTGATTTAACTTAAAAAGTTCTTGCTTATACATGATTTTGATTTCCCAGTACAACATCTAACAAAAACGCGTACATAAATAAATAAAAACGAATACATAATTGATTACATTTTAGGTAAAAATAGTTATTTTAATTAATAGTAATTAAAGATATACTTTAAGAAATATTGAGTTTTACTAACTCCACCAGACTGGCATGAAATCCATAGACCTCAATGGTTTCTAAGACCAATGAAGCCTCAGACCACACTACACAGTCAGTAATGACATTTATCTTTTATATAAATTGAGCAGTTTAACACAGGCAAATATCAATATAGCATACTAACAAATTTTATGAAATTCAGTAAATAGAACTTTAACCCAATATAAAAATTTTATTTCGAGTAAATTTTGCTTAGTTCTCTCCCGCTCCTCAAAAAAAAAGTGGAAAGGAGAAATTAATTTGCATAAGATTCCTGAATTTAATTTTAAAAAATAATTATAGATTAAAACACATTTATTTGTGTATAGCAGCTACAAATAAATAAAGCTTGATAACTTAGCTTAGGAATAATTTTTAGATTAGCCAAATGTTATTTTTAAAGCAAAATGTTTATATTTATTTATTTATTTAAGAAGATATTATAGCACAGGCATGGCCGATGCGCATGTGATACAGTTTTAAGTAAGAGTACATATTAGAATATTCATATTACAAAATTATAATAAAATAATAAAAAGTAATTTGATTTGATTTAAGATTTGAATAAAGTTAATTAAAATTTTAATAAATTGAAAATAACATATAGCATATATAAATTTAAAAATGAACAAAGATAAAAAAAATATAAAAAGTAAAAAATAAAAATAAAGAATTTATTGTTGAAGGACAGATATTTTTAGCTCAAAATAGGGGTTTTTGAATACTCAATAAGTGCGACATTAAGTGAACCTTAAAAGTATCGAGATTAGAATAAGCTTTTAGAGTAAATGGTAGATTGTTCCACTCTGTAATGGCCGAATAGAAAAATGATTGCTTATAGGTTTCAGTTCGATAGAAGCTTGGAAGAGCAAATGTTAGTGGGAGAAATTCTGGCAATGAGGTATCTGGTAGGTTACGTTGAGAAGACACACGTTATACAGTGGTTTGAGCTTATTTTTATGATAATCTGACAAAGCAGGGGCAAAGTTGTAAAAATTATTTTAAAGCAAGTAAAAAGTAATGATATTTACCACCCACCTTGCCAAATTTACACTTATTACAGAGCTTGTCATAGAAAATGAGTTTAAACAATAAGAACAGCTGATTTGAGTAAGATTTTATACAAAAAAAAATAATAAATAAAACCAATAATGAAAATATAAGAAAATATATAAATATTATGAATTTAGCAATAATTTTGATAATTAAATTAAACCCAAGTTAAAATTAAAATTTTGCTTAGATTAGTTCTGCAAGTAGAACTAGATACTCCTCCTTCCTCAGAAAAAAGGGGGGTACAAAGCACTGATGTGTTGTAAAAGCAAAGTATTAATGTATTACGTTAGCAAAATTTTTAACTTGTTGTTTAAGTTTGATTCGATAGTAATTCGACAAAGTAATTAACATTTGGGGTGTAATGCAGCAAAAATTATTATTATAAAGCAAGTATAAAGAATAATTTTTCCACCCACCTTTCCAGATTTATATATAAATGTACAAGTATGTACATGTTTACAAATATCACCCATATCTCCCTCCTCTCAACCTACAAAATTTTTACAATTGCAGATTAAGGAAGAGAGACAGAAATAACATTTACAGAATTTGTTAATACATTTGTAACATTATAAAATTTATAATGAATTTAAGCAAAAAAGTTAATTAAAAAAAAATAAATAAATAAAACCGCTAGTGGAAAAAATATGATTTACAATACAGTTACATGAAGTTAATTATCTAAATTTAGCAAATTATTTAGAAAAATTAAAATATAACAACGTCTAAGAGTCATAACTGACGGTGCAGCATAATCAGTAGGTCTATGGTTGAAAACTTCAATGTTTTGAGCAGTATTGATGAAGCAGCAAAATATATCAGTTGTTTAAAGTCCATTAAGGCCACAGATACCATGTCAGCTAGAGCAGTAGATTCACTTGATTTAAGCCAAATTTTCCAAAAAAGTACCTATGTAACGTCAAAGTTAATTAGTTGAGTTCAAATAATTTAGATGGCAATGATTATAATTAATTTTGAAAAAACAGCAACAAGAAAGAAATAAAATTTTGAAAGCAAATAACAAAATTTATTTGAATTAAAGATAAAAGTTTAAGACACTGATAGAATTTGCAGACAATAAACTATAATTTTTAACCTAGGGATCAAGAATTAAACCAATTTTTTTTTTTTTTAACTTGTAATAATTATAATTTAAAATTTAATAATAGAAAATTTTGGAAAATTTCTAATTAATTGATAAAATTACAATTTTAAAAATTTAAATTTTACATACTTCACACATGAGCAGCTCCAGAACTAATTTAAAAAATTTTTTTTTGTTTTTGTAAAATAGTTGAAGTTATTTCATTTATAAGAAAGATTTTAAATATGTGTTGATCACGACAGGTAACTAGTAATACACATAAATAACAGTAATACACATAAATAATTTTAATTAAGTATATTTTTTAAAGTTTAATTAAGTATTTTTAACTATTAATAGAATTTAAATTACACAAAAATAATTTAATGTTTACAATAAATAATATAGTTTTTTTTTTTTTTTTTTTTTGTTTATATATTATTCCTGTCGTTCCTATGGAGATGATTACGTACGCACGCTGTTGTTCTGCTGCCGTGATATTTTCATGCGCCGCAAATTCTCGTTGAATTTGCCACTAATGGACTGCGCGCGCCGAACCGATCCACATGATAGTGAAGAAGGTTAGGATTTTGGGGGGCGGAATAAAACCACGCCAATTCTTCTTATCCTTCTTTGCAAACTTTTCAATTTCTAAAAATTCTAGAATTTTCCACACCAATTTCCACGCCATGATGAATTATCATAAATTGCAAACAGGAAAAAAAGACTTTCTTGAAAATTTATTTTTTTGTAGTTTTGCAAAAAATAAAAGATTGGCTTTTAATTGTCTTTCAATTTCATAATTTTTGCACTACCCATTGTTTTCTAGTTACAAGAAAAATTAATCGCCATTTTGAATCGATGCAACCTCTTCTTATTGACTTTTTTATCCACAAATTTCACCATAAATATAAAGATTTTTTGCTTGATAAATGCATATATTATTTTATAACAAATGTTTTTTATGTCCGCTTTCATTGAAAAATTAACTTGATAAAAAATTTTGTTTTTTAAATCATCATGTGCTCCAAATTTAATTTTAGCACCTTTCGTTTTTTTTTTAACGTTTAAGTTTTTAGCAAAAAAACACAAAAAAAAGAATTTGAAGCACATTTCACTTTTTCTTTTTTTTAATAATAATGTAGAAGCACTTTTTAACTATGTCACTCTTCTAGTATAATAGCATCACATCACATTTTTTTTATATACAAGAAATTTATGTTGTCACATGGCCGCCTTACAAAAAATTTTTCTCCGTAGAAAAGAATGGATTTTCAATTCGTAGGTTCTATTTTCAGGGATGCCAAATGAAATGAAAGGATGTTGCATTAATTAGGAGACTCAATAAATTGATAGCAATTAGCATATAATATTACAAGTTTATTACACGGAGAAAAAAAAGGGGATTAATCGTCCGAATTTAACACCCATCCACGCAGTCCGAACTAAGATGCTACGTATAGTCAAGAAATTTTCGTATACAACGTCCGAATAGTTGATCGACGCTTACTCTGAGAAATTCCGATGAAACGTCGGGATTTGTTGGAATCTCACTCATAGTTGCGCGCAAAGTGGTAGGGCGAATAATATATACAATTTTTATTTTGAGTATACTTCTCTCGCATGTGAGAGGCCTCTGAATAAATCCCGACGTTTTGTCGGAAATTGATCGGAGGAAGACTTTTTATTGAAATACAGACGCTTCGTCGGTTTTATGCGGACAAATCATGAATTCTGTACCGACGTTCTGTCTCCTTTTATAATACCGACGAATCGCCCATATATTTACGGACGATTCATCTCTTATTTTTTCTCCGTGTAGACGCTTGTAGGTTGGCGGCTTAGCGGACTCTGCCGAAACGTATATACAAAAGAAACTAGGGAGCGCTCTACACACACACACATTTTTTACATATTTACACAACACTTAGTAACTTTTTTTTGTTATGAAATTTAAGTTATCTCAAAATTAAAATCTTTTACCCCTTCCAACCCCTAACAAGTAAGATTTTATACCTGTAGACTAATTTTTATTTCTTCAAATAATAAAAACTACAACCTTTCACCCCTTAAAATCCTTAAATTTTACAATTTTATACCCCTAGATTAAATTTTATGAATTATTTATGGTACTATTTGAATTTAACAACCTCAAAAAAACTCCACATACATTATTCCAAGTAAAAATAAAGCCTTTTATAAAAATTGATGTTCCACCCCCTCTCTCCCTAATTTTTCACCCCAAGATGAAGTTTTCTGTTTTTTATGGTCATATTTGGAATCAACAATGTCGAAAATTCCTGATACAGTTTTCCAAGTAAAAATAAAACCTTTAATGAAAATTGGTTTTTCACTCTTTTACTCAAATTTTCCACGTCCAGATGAAGTTTTATGATTTTTGTATGGTCATATATGAAATCAGCAACGTCAAAAACCTCCTGATACAGTTTTTCAAGTAAAAATAAAGTCTTTTTGAACATTTCTAGTAAGAATAACGACTTTTAGGAGTTTTTATAAAAATTGATTTATCACTCCTTTTCATCCTAATTTTCTACTCCTAGATGAAATTTTATGACTTTTTTGAGTTCATAATTGAAATCCACGGCCTAAAAAACCCTCAGATATAATATTAGAGCTAATAATACTAAGAAGTTTTTGAATTAAAATAAAGTGGCAGTTTTTGATGTTTCTACCCTTTGTACACCTTTTCTAAAAGATTGTACACCAAAAATGATCATAAAACTGAATAGCTAATAAGATTTTGGACCAGAAACCATTTTTTGTTGTTGATTTTTTATAAAAATTTGTGTCAAAAAATACGCGTAGAAGAATATTTTGACATGAAAGTGGGCTTGGATATAGTGATAATTAAACAAAAACCTCAAATTGGGAATGTAAAAAAAAGTAGAATATTTTAAACTGGGGCACGGGCACGGGCATAAAAAGCTGTAGATGTATGCATGATACATGCCAGCAATGCATTCTATACCATTTCATTAAAGATAGAAAAAAAAATTTTATCTGTATTCTTTTAAAAGTAAGAGGCGGAGATATACAAATTATTAAACATAAAAAAAAGAAAGAACACTGTACGTTAAAATATCGGAACAAGATAAATTGAATATTTTTTTTATTAAATAAATAATATGTTTTACTACAAGAATTTTGGGTTAATATAACTCTTAAGATTTCTTAAACTTGCCTAGGGTATCATATTTTAACAAAAAAATGAAAAAATAAATATACTTTCAGGTTAGGTTGAACCTCTTTCAAGTATAATACAGATACCTTAGTTCGAGTCTAAAACCGACGCACTAACGCCCCCGTTTTTTATATTTGTGTGTTCCACAGTATTACACAAATCAACACAACAAGCTTTTTTGTCGGTAAAATGAATGTATAGTTGTCACCTAAAGCCAAAATTTTATAACTCCTAACAGCCAGTTTTTTATAAAACAATAAGGATGTTCTTTTATCAATGCTTATTTATAAATAATAAAAAAAACTTAATTATTTTATAAACATATACTATTCTAAAGGGCGAAAGTGAGAAACTATCTCTCATTACATAAAACAGTATACATAAAACCTTTAAAAATATCATTTAATTTCTTCTACCAAAAAAATACCTGTAAATTAACCTATTTTGTTTTCTTGTTAAGATCAATGGCTAACAGTTAACTGTTTTTAAAATTTTTTATTAAATATCATCTATTAATGTCAAAATTATTAATTTAAACTTATTAAATAATTAGTTAATAAGTTAATTAATTAAATTAGTGAATGCACTAATAATAATAGTTCGTATTAAAAAAAAAAAGCTTTTTAGCACATACCTTGATTGTAGATTTCATTATTATTCAACTTTTCTTCAAATAAACCTCTGCTGATTACTGGCAAACTTTTATTTTTTTTTACAGAGTTCCAAGATTTTGTAGAGGAATGAGTCAATATATCAAAATTCTGACTGCTTGCTAGCGTATACTGACTAGATCGATGTCGAGAATCATAAAGACTTAGTTCATAATCAACGCAAACTTCATTGCAAATTTTCCAATTTGAATACATGGAAAGTCCTTGTTGTTGAGTGACGTACATTGGTTGCGGTCGATTTAATGTACAATAAAAAAGTCGCGTTGAACATTTTAATCCAAGATAGGTATAAGCATGCCCGTTTAGATGAAGTTGTCTATAATATTTTGTTTTTTGGGGAGTTCCTGCTTTAAAATTTGTCAATTCTGATACAGAATTTAAGCTGTGAAATCCTTTGTTAATCGTAACAATACATGGTTTTAAGACTGTGGATAATAAACAACTATTTGATTCAAAATCATTTGAATTAAAAATTGGAGAGCTCTTTTTTAATTTGGTTCCAGGTACTGTTTTAACAAGAAGTTCAGTTTCTACGCATTTATTAGTATGACTTTCAAATTCAGTATTATTTGAATTTATTAATCTTCCTCCAGAATGAAAGTATGAACGTACAAGAACTTTAGGAGACTCGTGATTAATTTCTGCTTGATATGTACTCAAAGAAGCGTCATTTTTAACTGACTGCATATTCAAGGTATCAGAAATTTTTTCTTTATTAGAAATACAGACATCTTCTTTAAATTTCTTTAATATGCTATTAGAACCAGGTAAAAAAGCCAATTCTTGAAATTTAAAATTTTTTGTAGCTAATGGAGTATAATCAACTAATCTTGTATTACCTAGTAAGGGTCCTGGTGACAGCAATGGTCGCTGATCTTTTTTATTATCCATACTTAAAATGTCACTAACATAAATACTTTGTAAATCTGTATGAAACTTCGGCTTATAAATCCTGATATTATTAGAAGAATCAATACTATCTATAATTAATTGTGGACTAGAACAATCTAATAATCTGAAATCAGACTTTTCGGATACCTAAAACACGACAATAAAAATAACAGAGATATAGAAAAAAATTGAATAATAAAGAATTTAAAATAATATCTACAATAAATTATCTAGCGATTCAAATTCCTGACTTTCAACCATCAAACCCTGCCTACACCCTCAAAAATAATTTTAGAATAAAGTAAAGAAATTAAGGTTGGCCTTCAAAGGAAAAACCTTAAATTCTAAAAATTGATAATAAAATGAACATTTTCTTTTACTCGCAAAGAAATAATTATATTTTTTGAATCTATTTTATATGGTTCTATTTTTACCCTATACTGGAAAAATAGAAGTAGTTTAAAAAAAAATAAAATAAAATATATTTTTTATAACAAAAGTTATATTTTGAGTGAAATTGTCTGCTAATCCTTTATCGTCAGCTTTTGCTATAATGCATGCTTTAAAATAAAAAGGTAAAAAAGCATTACGGGATTTATATGTTACACCCCAAACGTGTAATTGACCAATTCATGAAATAGTCAATTTTTTGACCAATTCATGAACTGATCAGAAATATATAATTTTTTCACACTAGTTAGTCAATACTTAAAATTGAATTAAATTTAAATTAATTTTACACACTTGTTAGAGCTTTCAAAGAGTTAAGAAGTAATTCCAATAAAGTATTCCGAGGTTTATTGTAAAGAGTAATTAGTGGCTATTAATCAACTTATCCTAAACACAATACCTTTTTTTTATTTCTAATACTCATTTATAAATTTTTATTTCTTAAATTTAATGACTAAATCAGACACGGGAACAGATGTCTGAGAAGACTTTGCTTATTCTTTTTGCTATGCAAATTCACGTGAAAAACTAAGTGAAAAGTGGTTGGAAAAAGGCAGTTTTTACAAATAGAAGTAAGATTAAAAAAAATTATAATTAAGTATATTTGTGTAAATCAATAAGAGTATAATAATTCAGATTAAAGTTAAATTTAAAAGGTATAAAATCAGTTCAGATTAAATTTAAATTTTTGGAAAATATATAATAAAAATAATTAATAATTATTTTTTGCATAGTTCAAGAATTTAATTTAATTAATAAATAAATTAACTAAAATTTTTTATAAAATTTTTTGGATGGCTTGTCTTGGGTATCAGTAATCCTGAAACAATTTTAAAGGCTATCCTAAACCTAAATGTGTCGGTAAAAATTTCGTAAACGCCGGCTTTCTTTTTTAAGTTGTAGAAAAAACAAAAAAAGTATTTTAGACTATAAAGAATGATTTTTTCTAGTGAATGAATCAATATCAAGCCGCAAATGTTATTAGAAATGGATTGGCGACGTTTTTCAAAATGAACTCTGCCTTATCAACTTAATGTTAAAAGCATAGGGGTTTAGGATGGTGTTAACATAAGCAAAACAGTTAACGGTTTAGCGATAAAATTTATTTTATCTAAAACCAGGCTTGATCTGTTAAAAATCTTAAGATTTAGCATACAGAATCAATAAAAAGAAATACGAAGCTTTTTTTTATATAATATACACATGTGCTTGAATAAGTCAAAGAGGAGAGAAAATTATATATATAGATATACTCAGTGCACGTGTGGATATGTAGAATGCTTGCACACGTATATGCCTTGCGTATCTGTATGTGTTATGGTTTCTTATTATGTATAGTGTACGGCTAAGGCTCCTTGAGTCGACGCTATATAGTTCTCTAACTTTAGGAAATATATATATACATGGTCGACAGGCGCATAATATAAAGTATCATATGTATTTATAAATGTATATATATGTATATGGGCATATCCATTACTTTTCATACAAAAGTGTGCGCACCCATGACTCCGATCGGGCTCAAATTTTCAGGGGTGGTTTGAGGTAATAAAAAACTCAGCCAGCCAAAATTTCAGCCATTTTGCAGGAGGGGTTGCCGAGATACAAGCTCTAAAAGGTCCAAAAATAGCTGTTTTTAGCCAATTTTCAAAAATTTACTGGGCTTTAGGGATTAGTCCAAAAAACATCCGGCTGGTCTCATTTTTTTCCTTGAACTTTCAACTTTTACCAAAAAAAATTTCAAAAAGTTTCAAGGAGTTGATTTTTACTGGCATTGATTAACGTAAGATTCATTTTATCGAAAAATGCTGATTTTTGAACTTAAATTGTGACTTAGCATCATTAGCTGAAGACTTCCGGTTGGTTTCATTAAAAGCGTCTAGCAAAGACCTTTCAAATGAGACCTTAAACGTTAAAAAACCTTATCAGGGACCAGAGATATAAGCAATTGAATGTTTGCTATTTCCGAAAATATCGATTTTTTAACAACTTTAATCGTCTGCAAAATTTTTCTCTGAGCACTTTAATGGCTGAAAATTTCAGGGAAACTTCTTTTAATATTAAAAAAAACTCTCTAAAAATTTGGGCGATGGTATTGGCTTCTGTTTGTAGATATAAGACTCTGAAAATGTGTAATAATTGGACCAATATTGGCCAATAAGTGGTTAAGGGGTCAACCAAAAAATTTTTCTTCTTCAATATTCGAATAGCCAGGGAAAAATGAGCTGATTTAAAAAAAAAATTTTTATTTTTGACCGACAAATAAGTAAGTTATCATCATTTTAAGATTTTTTAAAAAATTTTCCAAAAATCCCAGTTTTAGGGTCATTATACAGTATTCTAACTTTAAATAACGATAACTCGGTTATTTTTCGGTCAAAAATAAAATTTTTTTTTTTAAAATCGTCGAATTTTTTCCTGGCTATTTGAATATTTACAACAAAGAAACTTTTTATAAGCAGAAATTATTTTTTTTTGGCAAATTACTTTAGAACTTACTTTATTTTGTCAATGTATTAGGGTAGTTTTTGGCTCAATACTAGTGTATATAAGTATATAGAGTCAGCGGTGTGTTGAAATTTAAAATAAAAAATCTTGAATGCCCGGCACAAGGCATAATATATTTATGCTGATCATAATATGTATATATAAAATTTGTTTTGAATTAAGGGAAAATTGACATTTGTGAAAAACCAGTTTTCGTTTTAAGTGTTACTCAGAGTAAAAATCAAATAAATAAATAAATAAATAAATAAATAAAGAGGCACAAAAATAAATTAATAAAATTGTATTGCAATTAAAATAATATAATTTTTTATATATGAATCATTGATCTTGTCTGAAATTTGGAGTCTCTTACTAATCTTCCTTGAAATTAGTTCTAGTCATCTGGATTTGGATCTGGAACTTCTGTGGTAACTCGTGGAGTTGAATATCAGCGAGTGGTGTGCATGTATGGTCTGCACGGTGGGGGAATCAGATTTCTTGTTTCGAATTGAAACAATTTCTAGTACGATTGTTTCAGTTCAGAAGCACGAAACTAAGCTTCAATTGGTAAACAAAAACTATCTGGTACTATAAGACAATTAGAGGTTAAGAAACAAATTTGTGTAATAAAATAAAGTAAATAATCTAAAGGAGAAATTTTTTTAAAGCAAGCTGCACAAATTTTAAGAGTAATAAAATACAAAATTACTAATTAAGCTTGTTTCTAAATCCTAGGAAAAATGGCTAATAAAGAAAATATAGGACAAGAGGTTATGGATTCAGATTATGAGGATTTTATGCGAAGTAGATTTGAAATTGAAGAACTTGAAGTTGGAGGCTTCGAAAATACAGACGGTAAGAGATGAAATAATTATTAGCCATTTAAAATAATAATAGAATAAAGAATGCTGTGATTATTTTTAATGAGGATGAATGTAGAATAATGAGGTTAAGAGTGAATCGGATCTGAATTTTATTTGAGGGAAAACCAGATAATTAGAGGTTATTTATATTCACAACTAGAGGCAAAACACCGCAAGGCGATCAGAGGACAACAGAAAATTCTGATAATACTGAACAAGAAAATGTAAATGAAATAACTCGACCAATCAACACAAATGATCTAATGAATACAGAAATTCAAAGAGCTATATCAAGTGCAGAAACATTATCCAAATCATTTCCTCTCGACTCAACCCTACATCAGGCTAAATACAGGCTAAATTAATTCTAAAAGAGGCTATTGATAAGTTAGTATTGGCAAATCTCGCAGCGTTACAAAATGAAAAATTGAGATTAAACTTGTTGAAAGAAGGTGAAACAAAGAATCCGAATGAAACTGCAGAAGGCACATTCAGAATACCTAAAGTACAGAGAATTTACAAATTAACAAATAAAACTAATTTCGAAGTATGCATATTAACTGAACTGGATTTAACTGAACCAATGGAAATAATGAAAAAAATAAAACAAGCTAGACAGGGTAAAGTAAGTGCTTCTCCAACAATGATAAGAACAAAGTTATATAATATAAGAATGCAAAAGGGTGAAAGAGTAAATAAATTTTGCGAACGGTATGATCATATAATAAATCTATGAATTGAATGGCAGATGTAATTTAATTTCAAAAAATAATACTTTTAAAGAGATCATATAAAATTAAAAAATGTGATAGCTGCAAAAGATATATCGAGGGGTCCTATGAAAAAATCGAGATGTTTTTTAGTGAAGGATGAAAAATTCGAGATGTCATTTACTGTCAAATGAAAAAATCGATATGTCCTGTGTATAAGCATAGGTTATCTCGATTTTTTCATTTGACAGTAAATAACATCTCGAGTTTTTCATCCTACATTAAAAAACATCTCGATTTTTTCATAGGACCCCTCGATATCAGAGAACCTTTTGTCACTACGTAAATTGGTAGACGCAGGTTTCAGCATCACTTTAGATAATAAAATATTTAGAGTATATTATAAACAAAATTATAAGACAATTTTTGAAGCGAAATATGAAAAACCAAATTGGGTTTGTCAAATTTGAAGTAGGAAAAATAGTTAATAAAGATAGTAAAAGCATAAATAAATATGATAAATATAGCTGCTATGCGTTTATAGCACTTGACAATGAGTTCAACAAACAATCACAGAATAATAACATTGATAATAAATTATTAAATTCAGAGGGAGAAAATTGAGAAGACAAAATTAAAGCAATAAGGGGAGAGTCTGTGATTGGGAAGGGGAATCAAGAAGAAGTCATTGAGAAAAATAATTCAGATAATTCAGAGAAAAGCATTTCTGAGTGTTCAGAAAATTCAGAGAAAGAAATTTCAGAGTGCAATAATTTGCTATCCGACAAAACAATTAACATTGATGATTTAAAAGAACTAGAAAACATAAAAGATTTATTTGTAGAAAATCCTACTTTGAAAATACAGACTTTATAGAAAAACAAAGTGAAGCATTGGTCTGGCATGCTAGATTAGGCCATGCCTCACTAAACTATCTAAAAATGTTGCAAAAGAAAGAAAAGATTTTACAACATATTAAATTTGACGAATCAATTAAAGAGTGTGAGATATGTATATTATCTAAAATGGAAAAGCTTCCGTTTAAGCAAAATAGATCTTGGGCTGATAGGCCACTCCAGAGGATTCATTTAGATGTTCATGGCCAGGACGCAAGAGGTATATCATTACGTTTATACATGAATATTCATGTCATTCAATAATATATTGTCTAATAACTAAAGATGAAGCAGGGGTAACTTTAGAAAAATAATTGTTTTCAGCTAGAAACCTATTAGGATCAAACGAAAAAATCTGCTATGTTAGATCTGATCTAGGTACTGAGTATATAGGAGGAAAGTTTTCAGTGGTTATAATAATAGAAGGGATAGAATTAGAAACTTCTCCGCCATATACTCCAGAACTAAATGGTTTAGCAGAAATATTCAATAAAAACATTGCAAATAAAACTAGAGCTTTCATGTGCGATTCTGGGTTTCCATCAACCATGTGGGAATTGGCTGTTGCAACAGCAGCTTATTCATATAATATAACCCCTCATAAAACAATCAAGTAAGATGTTCCTTTGTTATAATTTTCATCAAAGGCTAAATGTAACTTAGATCGAGTTAGACGTTTTGGTTGTATTTCATACGCCAAGTTACCTAAAACTGAAACTAAATTTAGTAATGTAGCAATTAAAACTGTATTAATAGGTCACACATCTACTGGATATTTTCTGTCGCATCCAGGGTCTAGGAAATTTTTAGAATCTAGAAATGTTAGATTTTTAGATTTTTAATTTTTAGGCTATTCAAGATTTAGAGAAATTAGTATACAAAGATGTATATAAGAAAGATCAGAACAAAGAGTTAGAAAACTCAGTTCAGTTTACGGTGGAAGAAGAAATCAAAGATCAAAACAATAGTACAGAGTCCACTAAAAACTTTGATAATAATAAATCACAAACAAAAGTTAGAGAGGTTAGAAAAAGGGGTAGACCTAGAAAAACAGACATATATTTAGAGGATAAAAATTGAGAGATCACAAAATAAAAGCTCACAGAAAATCTGTCAAAAAATGGGCCTTATACAAGGGGTGAATCTAAAAGCATTATCGACTCAAGCTTTGCTCGGTACACAAAAGTTTCAAAATTAGAAGAAAATAAAGAGGATCTGCTAGGACACATTTTATTAGCTTCTATAAACAAAGATTCTAGTACTTACGAGGAAGCAATATATTCAGAGGACAAAGAAATGTGGCTTAAGGCTATTCAAGATGAATTCAATTCAATGAAGGAATATAGAGTCTGGGAAATCATAGATAGGGCAAAAGTGGACCAAAATGATAGAAAGCCTAACATTATTGATTCTAGATGGATTTTCAAAACGAAAATCGATATTAATGGGATCATCAAGTATAAAGCTCGTTTGGTCATAAGGGGTTTTAAAGACAAGAATAATTATAGCTTAAGGGAAACTTATATACCAGTCTCAAGAATGCTATTAATAAGAGCTACATTATCCATAATTAATAAAGAGGATCTGGATCTGGATCTGAATCTGTGTCAAAAGGATGTCAAAACGGCACTCTTAAACGGGGAACTTAATGAAGAAGTAATCATGGAAATTCCGAGTGGTCTAGAGGTTTCAGAAAATGTAAAACTTACAAAAGTTTGTAAGTTAAAACGAGCCTTATATGGTTTAAAAACAAGTCCAAAGAAATGGTATAAAAGGTTCACAAAGGTAGTATGTAAACTAGGCTTAGAAAATGATTTACACGATCAATTTTTATTTACTTGGAGAAAAACTAAAAAATTAGCATTCATTATACTGTATGTAGATGATATCCTACTAGCCAGTAATAATGCTGAAAAATTAAGAGAGATAAAAACTCACCTTAGCAGTGCTTTTCAAATGAAAGACTTAGGAGAACTTAAGAACTTTCTAGGCATGACAACTCAGAAAAATCGGCCTGAAAAAAACTATCGTATTGCATCAGGATGTTTACACAGAAGGAGTACTAGAACGATTTAATATGAAAGATTGCAAACCACAAAGTACTCCTATGGTAACTCGACAGGTAGAACATAAAAATAAAAGGCGCAAGCTAGATACTGTAAACTTAGAAAAAGAGACAAAACTTAAAGAATTTTCTACAGAGAAGCCATAAGAAGTTTGATGTATCTAGCTAATGCTACAAGGCCAGATATAGCTCATACCGTAGATTATTTAGCTAGAAACCAGACAAATCCTACTGAGGAGGATTAGAATGATGTAAAGAGAATTCTTAGATATTTAAGAGGTATCACTAGCGTGGGAATTAAGTTCAAAGCCAAATCAGAGACACTAGATGTTTTAACAGATGCAAGTTTTAGAGATTGCAAAAATTCTGCATTTACAGCGGGTTACATAATTAGATTATTTGGTGATATAATTGCTTGGAAAAGCCGCAAAATAAATTATGCGTCAACGTCAACCTGTGAAGCTGAGTGTCTTGCTACGAGTGATGTATGTACACACAGAGCCGTAAACTCGGAAATTTTAAAAACAAAACTCGGATTTAGTGTTATTCCGGGTTTTGAAAGTTAGTTTCTAGCGTAAAGAGAAATGAAAACTTAAATCAGACTATTTCTATGTTTCAAAATTTGGAAGCAAGGTTATTCCGGGTTTGCATCTAGACTCCAAGTTTTAAAACCCTAAAGTAATGAAAAACTAAGTTTTGAAAAACATAATTGGAGAAAAAAAACATAATTTATATTTATTAGGCACTTTGCCATAACCTAGAATATGCGTGAAACCGGGTATATATATTATATATACATAAGATATAAACATAAATGTAAATATATAAATATAAATAAATAAACTAGTTACATAAATAAAATATATAGATAATTTATAAATGTATATTTAAATGTATATATATAAATTTTTATCATAGCAAAGTTTTAAAATATACTTTTTAATTCGGAAATTAATAAATCAATATTTCAAAACCTGGTTTTACGCATATTCTAGGTTTTGGCAAAGTGCCCTCTCCAATTCTGTTTTTCAAAAGTTAGTTTTTCATTACTTTAGGGTTTTGAAACTCAAAGTCTAGATGCAAACCCGGAATAACCTTGCTTTCGAGTTTTGAAACATAGAAATAGTCTGATTCAGGTTTTCATTTTTCTTTACGCTTGAAACTAACTTTCAAAACCCGAAATAACGCTAAATCCGAGTTTTGTTTTTAAAATTTCCGAGTTTACGGCTCTGTGTGTAAAAAATTAATATCTATAGACAAATCAATGAGATATATAATTGGAAAAACGCTATTTTCTGTTATATTATGGTGCGATAATAGCTCATTCAAAGACTGTACAGAGATGGATGGAAGCCATAAATTTAAGAGCTTTGATTTGAGTATCAAAGAAATAAATAACGAACTAAGACAAAGAGAGGAAATAGGAAAAAGAAAAACTATGGCAGAATCTCATGGATATTTTGTAAAACAGTGTGTTGATGAAAGAAAAGTCAAAGTGCGTTAGATATCAACAAATGAAAATTTAGATGATATCATGACGAAGCCACTTCCTAAGAGAGCACATAGCTATCTGTGGGACAAAATGACTAATGTAGACTGAGAGTCTAATAAATTAAAATGACCATAAAATACATACATATAATATATAATATAAACTAATATTTCATTATCTATGCTTTCAGGACAGCAAAATTGAAATCCAGGTCGTCAGGACGATTCAACAAAAGAAACTTTTGTAATAAGCCTCAAATGCATTTAACCTTATCATTTTATATCTTTGCACTTTGAATATATTTTCAGAAAATAAATGTATGTATCTATATATCTTGTAATAACAATTTGTAAAATTAAAAATATGACAAACGGAGGGAGTGTTAGGAGTAAGGCTTTGTCATCAAGATATATTATAAGTATTACATAAAGCCCTCTATGGGATATTTCGTATATGTATATCGTGTAGATCGATGAGATCACGCTTGCTATGGCAAGTGCATCGAACATTGTACTTGTTAGAGCTTTCAAAGAGTTAAGAAGTAATTCCAATAAAGTATTTAGAGGTTTATTGTAAAGATTAATTAGTGGCTTATTAAACACCTTATTCTAATCACCATACCTTTTTTTAATTTCTAATAATTAATTATGAATTTTTATTTCTTAAATTTAATTACTACATTAAACATGGGAACAGATGTCTGAGGAGACTGCTTTTTCTTTTTGCTATGCAAATTGAAACAAAAATGGTCAGTGTATAATTAAATTTACAGAATACCTCCCATGTGAACCATTGGGATCATGGTCATCAGCTAAAAATGGCCTATCAGGATCCTGTTTATACGACGTGTAAAATATTGTATTATGTCAATCCCAACAGCCCTCCTATCCCCCACTGTAGGTGAGGTCTGTTGTGGATCTGACTTCTGTCAGAATATTACGTGATGGTTAGTAACCATGGTGGTAGGAACTCACTACATTATCACCTGGCTCACGCGACGAGTAAAAATGACCGTGTGATGCTAGTTAGACATGGAACGAAGGAGAATTTCCTCCCATCTGCAAGACTGACATGCTACTGAGCTAGGCAGGCTACGTTGAAAGAATGCACAACATAGTAGGCGGTATTGGTAGTCTTTCTCAAAGTTTAGACCAAACTGCATTGGACAAGCACTTAACTATGATGAAAGAAGAAGCTCCTGGGGCATTTAAGGTGTATAGTGTGTGAAAGCATTTATTCCTATATTATCGACGCTCATATATACGTGAGTTCTTATGAGTATTAGTGTAATTTCTAATGATTTCTGAATGTTTTCATAGTTTTTATTTAATAATTAATTATCGTAACAAGAGAATGAAAAAAATAAATTGTGTTGTGTAAGTATGTATATATGTAATATAGTGTACGTGTGTATGTTAAAGCGCTCCTCTCCCCATTTTTATATATATACACTCCCCGAGCCTCAGTGCTCGCCTGTTACGCAAGCTATAAAGAGCTTTAAATAAATGCGTTATAATAACTACAAAAGATTGTGCCATTATTAAGTTGACCAAACTATCAAGTTTAATAAAAGTAAAAATAAAGACCATATAAAACGACCATTATTTATTATTCATTCAGATGTAGGTGGACCGATCACTCCTTCTGGAATAGGAAATAAAAATTATTATGTTGTTTTTATGGATGAATTTACACATTATCACGTAACTTATTTAATGTCTAAAAAGTCCGAAGTATTTACAGCTTTTAAAGACTTTGTTGAAAAAAGCCACGCAAAATTTAATTTAAACATAGCTTATTTATATATTGATAACGGACGTGTACAAAAAGGCATAACCTTGCATTTAACTGTTCCTTATACCCCTCAATTAAATGGGGTTGCTGAAAGATTAAATAGGTCTATTACAGAAAAGGCTCGTACAATTTTAATTGATGCACAATTAAGTACTGTTTTTTGGGGTGAAGCAGTCCTAACTGCTACATATTTAATAAATTTAACACCTTGTAGAAGCCTAAAAGATCATAAAACTCCTTTTGAGTTATGGCATGGTAAGAAACCAACTCTAGAATACCTTAAAGTTTTTGGGTCGACAGTTTACGCACTTGACAATAATAAAGGGGGTAAATTTGACAGTAATTCATGGACAGGGATTCTAGTTGGTTATGTGCCAAATGGCTACAAGGTGTGGCATCCAGATAGGGAAGAATTTATAAATGTAAAACATGCAATTTTTGATGAAATAACATTTTTAAATACGAGACCTAAATTAAATTTTGAAAGTATTGATAATGAAAATACTAGAAAAGTTGATCAATATGAAAATCTTTTAAGGTCAGCAGAAGAAATACCTGATAATGATAAATCAGATGATGTAACAAATAAAATACCTGATAATGATAAATCAGATGATGTAATAAATAAAGTACCTGATAATGATAAATCAGATGATGAAATAAATAAAGTACCTGATAAAAATAAATCAGATGATGTGATAAATAATGTACCTGATAATAATAAATCAGATGAAATAAGAAATAAAAATAGAAATAAAAAGAGAAATAAAAATGATTGTAATGAAATTAGAAATAAGCAAATTCCCTATAAAAGGGCTAGAATAAATAATAAATCTGTATCAGAAACAGATAAAGAAGTACACAATAAGAAATCTCATAATGCTAAAAATAAAGTAATAGAAAATAAAAGTTTAAGAAGGAGTGATAGAATAAAAAATGTAGGGTCCACAGATTATAATGAAAATAATACAATACTAGACCATGTTTTGTATAAGGCACAAATAGTTGCCAGTGATATTCCAAATTCTTTTCAGGAAATTCAATCTAGAAGTGATAAGCCGGAATGGGACGTTGCTGTCAATGATGAATTAGAAGCCCATCGCAAAAATAAAACTTGGACACTTGTACCAAGACCAATAAATAAAAATATATTAGATTCTAAGTGGGTATTAACTATAAAAACAGATGAGTTTGGAAATCTCGTAAGGCGTAAAGCCAGATTAGTAATTCGTGGTTTTAATCAGGAATATTTAATAGACTATAACGAAACTTTTTCTCCCGTGGCAAGGATTGCAAGTCTTAGACTATTATTAGCTTTCGCGAATCAATTTAATTTGTTGATACATCATATGGATGTAAAAACTGCATTTTTGAACGGAATCCTGAAGTAAGACGTCTATATTAATATTCCGGAAGGACTTAAAAATGACAGAAATAAAAATTTAGTATGTAAATTAAATAAAGCGATACATGGCTTAAAACAATCAGCACGATGCTGGTTTGAAGTTTTTAATAAAACGTTAAAAGAAAAGGGATTTCAAAACTCATCTACTGAAACTTGTGTTTATATACTTGATAAAGGAAATATATTTAAAAATATATATGTATTGTTATATGTAGATGATATACTTATAATTACGAAAGATAATTTAGCAATGAATAGATTTAAAAATTATTTGACTCAAAAATTTAGTATGAAAGACTTAGGTGATATAAAGTTATTTTTAGGAATTAGAATAATTAGAGATGAAAATAAAATTAGTTTAGATCAAAGTTTATATATAAAGAATATCTTAAATAAATTTAATATGATTGATTATAGTAAAACCATGACGACACCTATGGATTGTAAAGTAGATTATGTGGGCTTAAATTCAGATGAAAAACACAATGACCTATGCCAGAGTTTACTAGGCTGTTTAATGTATCTAATGGTTTGTACTAGACCCGATATTAGTAATTCAGTAAATATTGTAAGTAGATATGCAAGCAAAAGTAATAAATTATTATGGGAGTATTTAAAAAGAATTTTAAAGTATATTAAATGCACAATAAATTTAAAATTAACTTACGAAAGAAATGAAAATTTTTCGGAATTTATAACAGGTTATGTAGACTCTGACTGGGGTGGTGATGTGATCGATAGAAAAAGTACAACCGGGTATGTATTTTTAATGTTTGATAAATGCGTCATTGATTGGCGTACTAGAAAACAAGAACTGACCGGAGGGTCATCTTGTGAAGCAGAATATATGGCTTTATACGAGGCAGTTATAAATGCCACTTGGTTTATATATGTGTCAAATGGTATAAAAATAGAATTAAAAAATGGTATTTTAATTTATGAAGATAACCAAGGTTGTATTGATGTTGCAAATGACGAATGCCCTCACAGAAAAAGGAAGGCAATAGATATAAAGTATCATAGAGTCCAAGATGAGGTAAAACGAAACTATGTAAGATTACTACATATTCCAACTGCAAATCAAATTGCAGATATTTTTACAAAACCTCTTTCAAATGTTAAATTCTTATATTTTAGAGAAAAACTTGGACTTATATAAAATAATGATATAAAAATTATTGATTTTAAGAAATAAGAAAAATAATAAAACTTATTGATGTATATTTTAGAAATGGTCTGGTTGGGTTTTACCTGGGTTTCCCCGTACCTATACAACAAATGTTGGACCATGTAAGTTCCCAGAAAATAAGCGCAAGAGAGAGATTTTTTTAAATTAAATGTTAAATGATTTATTGATAATATGATATATGATGTATTAGTAAATAAATAATTTAGTTTATTTTTTATAGATATAATTTTGTGGGGGGAGTGTTGGAAATACAAAATAATATCTATAGTATATGTGTGAATGTATATGTATGTATTGTCTTAGGATATAAGAGTCCCAAAGCTACACAGCCGCCCCTATGTATTATATAGTTATTACGTATACTTTCTCTTTAGTCGCTTCACTGATTTCTAATAGTAATAATCTCTCTCGCGTGCTATAATTAATAAAGTTAATTAATTAAATAAATTATTATTGTTATTTATTAACCCATAATTTCTATACATTTGAATATATTTCCCGATTTTCCAAAATGGCGTACCGAAAAACATAAAAATGAACTATTTACAATACATGGGCCATTTTTAAGGTAAAAAAAAATGAATTTGAGGTAGAAAATATTAAAATTTTTAATCCAACTCGTGCAAAAAAAACCATGACGGTTTACCATCTCAGGATGAAAATGAACCTTATAGAAGCTGATACTCTGGAGGTATAATTTTTATTTTTTCAACTCAAGATAATTACGATTTTCCAAGATGGCGGACCATAAAACTGACAATAATTACAATTTAACTTTACAATGGGGTTTTTAGGGCGAGAAAAAATGAATTTTGGGTGGAAAATATTCAATTTTTCGACCCAACATATTTTCCGATTTCCCAAAAATTGAAAATTATTTACCTTCACGTATTTTGAAGTTTTCTATGATAAGTTTTATGGCCCGCTATCTTGGAAAATCAGAAAATATGTTAGGTCGAAAAATTGAATATTTTCCACCCAAAATTCATTTTGCTCACCCTAAAAAACCCCCTTGTAAAGTTAAAATGTAATTTTTTTAAGCTTTGTGGTCTGCCATCTTGGAAAATTTGAATTATCTTGGGTTGAAAAATTAAAATTTATATCCCCAGGGTATCAGCTTCTACATGCAAGGTTCATTTTCATCCTAAGGGTCTTATTATTTTCTTAAAATACCTGGTGGTTAACCATCTGAAAAACCAGATGGTTAACCAGATGGTAAACCGAAAACCGTCATGGTTTTTTTTTGCGCGAGAACATATTTTCGATCTGACTTCCCAAAATGGCGAAAAATATAAAAAAATGAAATTTCAATATTTTAGGGCTGATTTTCGATATTAAGAAAAATGAATAAGAGGAAAATATTTAATTTTTTAACCCAATTTTTTTTCTGATCTTCTAAGATGGCGGACTGAAAAACGAAAAAATTCACTGAAATGTTAAAATTTCATTTTTCTGTTTTTCAGTCCGCCATCTTGGAAGATCGGAAAATAAATTGGGTTAAAAAATTAAATATTTTCCTTTTATTCAAATTTCAAATATTTCAGGGGTGATTTTCGATGTTAAGAAAAATGAATAAGAGGAAAATATTCAATTTTTTAACCCAATTTATTTTCCGATCTTCCAAGATGGCGGACTGAAAAAGAAAAAAATAAAATTTTAACATTTCAGTAGGTTTTAAGGGTAATAAGAGGTGGAAAATATTCAATTTTTCAACCCAACATATTTTCCAAATTCTGATTATGGCTAGATTAAAAAAGTTGAAAACATAAAATTTTTATATTTTGAGGCTGGGAAAAATTGAAACAACTTTTACAGACCTGCCACACTGCAGAAAGATATTTCTTTAAAATTATAAAAATATTTAAGGACGCTCTGGCCAATGAATTCCCCAAATAAGACATATACTGGTTATTAGAGGAAAGTCTCAGGAATCGAATGGTATGGGCCTTATATTCGATAGTCGTGCATAATTTTGAGATATAAAGGTCCAAAGATAAGTAAATATTACATTAGTCTTATGGGAAGAATTCAGGAAGTTGATTATTTTTACCATCAAATCGCGAATTCCCGAATGCAGATAGTGATAAATTGAAAGTTCAAAGCTTAAAGAATTTATTGGTACTTTCCAAATATGAGGTATACGTGGGAAATTTCGCGTAATTAAACGAAGAAAATTTTATAACGCAGTTTTAGCAGCAAGGACACTATATTGTTTGTTTATTATACAAAGCGCGCGCACTAAGGTTATAGTAAATAAAAACACAAATTTAATATTATTCTTTAATTTGTAATTTCATATTTATTAATTAAGTAATAATTTATTATTTTTAAATAAATTTTTTTCCATAAAATAATTTGTAAACTGCATTTAATATAAAACATTTATATTTATTTGATAAATATATATACGGAAGTTTAAATTTGAGTTTTGAATTTGTTCTTTTTGCAGAAGTACTGCGTGATTAAAAAGTAATAACACATTAAATGTAAATTAGTAAAATTAAGGGATATTTACCATTAAATTTGTAAATATTATTTAAAAAATTAATTTTTTGAATTTATAAAGTATTATTTGTATCATTTAAATAGTTAAATGTGTATTATTTTTTTTATCACTCAACGACTTGGGATTCAAGGCCAGAGCGTCGTTAATAAAAACAATAAGCATGCAAAATAGTCTTGTCAGCGGTCAGAAAGCACGTATTTCCCGGCCGCGGTGCGATTCGAAAATACGTATTTCCTTGCCACTGAAGAAGAAAAATTATGTTTTGCCATTCTTTATTTTTGCGGTCTAGGATAAAAATATACTATGTATTTTTGTATTGTTTATTTACCATATTTTAATAACATTAATAATTAAATTATAAGTGCAAAATCGCGGCAGATCTATTTTTTCAAATTCGTTTATACTCCGAAATTCAATAAAAAAATGTAATTATACCAGAGATTCAAGATGCTTCATATAAAAAACTAATTAAACCTATACACATCAGATAATTATAAGTTATATAGAGAAACCTTGAAGTCTGCCTACGTTTTCTGTTTTATGTATTTTATTTTATTTTGATTTATTCAATACAGTTTTTGAAGAAAAAAATTTTTTTCAAAATACAAAAATAAAATAAAAACTAGAAAAAATACATAACAAACTAATTGAAAAAAAAGTGTCGGATTATCAAATGTTATAAATATATTGGATGCAAGATCATTGGAATTCTGATGTATTATTGATATTATATCAGTGTATTGAGTGAGAAAAGGATAAAACGACTTTTATTTTGTCACGTGAAAAATATATGCGTGAAAAACACATTTTTTTACACCTGTACTGTACTTACTATAACTCGTTAGTACTTCTTACACATTAAAAAAAAATAACAAAAGTACCTAACCTAACATAAAATATATAGTGTATATCAAGCATCGAAGCATCGTGATATCAAGTATATGATTCCACTTATAAAAACCGATAAAGAGTTAAAATTGAGTAACATTTAAATAATATTGATAAATTAAATTTTAAATTAATTCGCAATAGTTGAAATGTGACTTGTAAACAATTAATTTATAGTTTTATTCATCATTTATAGCAAGTTTTTCTGAATGCATGAGAAATTAAGAACAAGAAGAATTTTATATTGAGTATATAGACAGACTTTTAGTAGATGTTCAAAAACATAAAAAATTAACAAATACATCTTCAGATTCTAAAAGAACTCCTTCTGTTTCGCAAAATAGATTTTACTCTACCTTGATAGAGTTTACTAAAGAAGATTAGTTAAAAATTTATTTGTTTTGAATGATCAGATGGACCTAGAAAACTTAGGACCTAGAAGACATCTTTAGGAATAGACATTTTTATTTCAATGATGTTATAGCCTTATTTTATTAAATTAAATTTTCTTGTATTTAGAACAAAATGTTATACATTTTTTACTGCAAGAATAAATTTAACCAGTATTGAACAATGATTTTGGTGTCTTGCTATAAACAAACACTTAAATAAAAAGAAATTCTCTATAAATACAATATAAGTATTAATATTTAATTACATTTAATTGAGAATTATAAAAACTTTTTGTGCTAAATATATTATAAAATGTAATCACCATTGTTCTAAGAATCAAGAAGAAAATATTCAAGATTGTCTCAAAAAAGCTGAATAACAATTTAAATGAATCTGATCAGCAAGAAAATTTTAAAAATTGGATTCATTGTTTTTGTATAGTAAATTTTGATTTCGAATTAGCCTAAGCTATCGAGGCTATTTATCCTAGTGATGTTGAACTTTCTGAACAAAAAAATCAAATATTTATTATCTGGCATTTCAAGATTCTAATATTCAAGGTGTGTGAGAGATACCTAATATTACATGAGAATTAGAAGAAAATTAAATAGCAAAAAGTGAAACGCATGACTTAAGAGAGTTTGATAAAAAGTCTCCCATGTTCCAACAAACCAGTGAAGATTACTATTCGGGATGTGTTTATTTTTTCCAAGATGGAAACTAATATTTACCAAGAGGATATTTTCAAAAAGTAAGAAATTATTATTTAAAATTTATATAATTATCAAGTATAATTACAAATCTTTCTGTTTTAATTTTAGATTATCATGATATTAAGAAGATTACCTTTTATAAATAAATTATGTCGTTTGCCAGAATTTTTTGATAGCGGAACATTGTGTTTGGAAAGAGTCATTAAAGAAATAAGTACATGGGCTGCACCTGTACCAGGAGAAGTCTCGCACCTATCTTGATTAGGTGTAGTTTTTGAAACGTATATTCCTAATCATGCATACGAAGTGCCTTCATTTTTCAGGACGGTTTCAATCAAGATGTATAGAAAGTGTCCAAAAATTACAGGCCGTTAAACTGTAAGCTTCGCCTCAAGCAGTAAATTTTAATTTTCTTATTTTTATATGTTTATATATTTTTTTAGGATTTAACAGCTTGGGTTAGAGATAAGCAAAAAGTTGAATTTGTCGATATGATTTTATAAATAAAGCAAAAACTAGAAAAAAGTTATGTTGACGTACCATCAAGATATTCTGTAAAAAAATGTTTGGTTAAGATTGATATCAGTTTCAGCTAACAATGAATAAAAGAATAAACGCAGGAGAAGAACTTTACAAATGTAAAGGATGAGAAAAATTCTTTTGTTATTCATTTGGGCTTTTAGTTCATAAAAAAATTTACAGAAGTAAAAGACCTTATAAATGCAAAGAATGTTGAACAGCTTTTACATGATCAGGTGATTTGAAAACTCATGATACAGGAAAAAAGTCTTAGAAATATGCAGAATGTGGAAAAAGTTTCAAACACTCAAGTCATATTATTGTATACAAAAAAAAATACATATCGGAGAAAAACCATTTGAATGCAAAGAATTTGGGAAAACTTTAAACAAATAAGTCGTTTAATAATTTCTAAAAGAAGTGACCATTAGAATTGAAACAAAATTAACTGAAGATTTCTATATTATGTTGCTTGTTATGGACTTGAGTATAAGGATAGTACTGCGATGGGAGATGAAACATTTTCATCGTTATTAATGTAACCAAAATGTGAAGCTGAAGTGTTTCTGGATAAGCAACCTGGTTTGACGGAAGCATTCAGGCCTGGAAGCATTATTTAATACAATACTCCAAAAGTTCAATGGCAACTTTTTTATTCATTTAAAAATGATATTTAAAAATAAAATTATAGGTATAATACTTTTATAATACATTTTTAAATTTAATTAACTATTGTAATTTAATTTAAGTAAATTTAAAATTGAAAAGAACTATTTTTATACTTGAAAATTTAGTCTTTTGACATTAAAAAAAAAAGTTTAATTAACAATAACTAAAAAATGCCTGATAAAAAATAATTGTAATAATATTTCAATGATTTCTGATGCGGCTAATATTTATTAAATAAGATGTATGAACGATATAGAAATTTTATTTCAAATTTTGAGTAAATTATTTAGCTAATTATAAGAAAATAAGTTGGCATTCAAATTTAATAAGTCCAACTGTTCTAAGAATTTAGAAAATTTTGCATGTTTTTGTTAAAAAGCATACAATGCAAAATAATTACTGTTGAATGAAAAATACTTGTTTTTTTATTCTCTAAGAAAAAATATTTGTTTTTTTATTAATTTGTAGTTTTCTTATAATTGACCAGTGCTGGGTAAAATATACTTTATTTTTTTATAGTCTTAAAGAAAGTAAGAAATTTTATTTGATGCATGATGAATATTATCCAAAGGGTTATATTTATGATAGACATATTTTAGATCTGTAATCAATATCGTACTGTAGGAATAATGATTTGCTTATCTAAGAGTAATTATGAGAAAACAAAATTACTTTAACTTTGAAAAAATTAATGCATGCAACATTGTTTTTTAAAGACTCTTTATAAGAGTTTTCTTTTTTAAAAAACTTGCTTCGTACATATACAAAAATAATGATGATTTTTTAATCATTATTCAAATAAATATAAATAAAATAAGATATTTGATAATCAAAGTTATTTTTGTATAAACTTTAATTATTATAAACACGTAAACTTTTTTTGAGCATGTTTTCAGTGAATTTAAAGTACCTACTTTAATAAAATAAAAAAAGAGAATTTTGGTGCAGTGTAAATGATTAAAAAAACTGGTAATTCCAATAGTAAAAATTTACACTAATACTTTTGTGAATAGAGGTGGACGAGACGAGAGCATTTGTAGAAAATTCGGGACGAGACGAGACATTCATATCGAGACTCTCGGGAAGTCTCGTCTCGAAAAAAAAGTTATTAATACATTTAGTTAATTTAAATTTTTACAATAAGCATTAAAATTAATATTTTTATTAAGACTGTGTACTTAAAAAATATTTAGAATTATAGTTTTCTTTGATTTATCACTGCATAAATTTTTTTAAACATTAAGTTTTATTTGATGATACATTATTAACAGTGATACCTTGAATTATCCCCTCGATCTCATAATCTTTTAAGGCTTGAAAAAGTATATGGGCTAAATCTTTTTCTGGTCAGCGGCCAAAAAGCACGTATTTCCCGGCTGCTGCTAGTCCGGCAAAGACGCGTTTTCTCGACACTGATGCAGAAAAATCGTATACGACCCTGGGCCATAAAAAAAGAATGCCCCAAATCGCAGTTTAACATCCTCGGCTTCGCCTCGGAAAGTAATTTACGTGCGATTTGGGCCATTCTTTATTTTTCTGGCCATGGGTCGTAATATACTATTCCTGAATGTTTGGCTCCTAGCTGATAGTATAAAATCTAAAGTTATTGAACGTAAAATCCAGTGTTCATCAATAAAATATGGGCTGTTATTCCATAAAAGGATTCAGTTTTATGATCAGCTAACCAGCCATCAAATAATATCAATAATAATCAACCGTCAAAGATAATTTAGAAACATTATTATTTTAAATCTTAAAAATACGTTACAGTAATTTATTGCAGATAAAAATTTTTTTCTTCAAATGTATACAATTTTAATCAAAAACAATATTTTTTTATCTATAATTTTACAAAAGAATAACTGCTTGATAAAAATTGTCAGGTTATTTTATTAGCCATAAAAGAAACTCAGCTCAGAGGACGCTTTAGTCTCACAGGAATTTATAAATTTGTAATTGTTTGTATATAAATAGTTGAAAATTTTATTTTTATAATTTTCCTGAAGAAAAACTTTAATTTTTTCGAGACTTTCTCGAAAACGAGACGAGATCGAGACGAGACCGAGACGAGACCGAGACGAGACTGCAAAATTTCGAAATTTCCGATACCGAGACGAGACAAGCCTAAAGTCTCGGTATCGTCTCGTATCGTCCACCTCTATTTGTGAATAAAAGATTTGGTGCAATGTGAATTCTAGCAAAAATTCAATTTTCATAAATCCAAAACAAAAAATTTCATAATAAATTATAATTATAATTAGTTATGATGAAAAAAAATAAAAAAACTTTCAATAAAAAAACTAGAGCAGGAATAACGCTAAAATAAATAATGAATAAATAAAGCCTAATATATACACTACTGGTAAATATTATTCATTTAACATAAATGAGCCGTTGAAAAATGATATTGCTGATGCTAAATTGCAAATCATTGTCGATCATGTGAAGAAAGATTTTGTGCTCATTGTTCATCCAAAAAAGTATGTACCAGATCAGGATCCTGATCATTTTATACGTAAGTTGTAATCATGTTAACATCAAAAAAATTTTAAGAAAATTAAAGTGAAACTTCTGTGATTCAAACGTATACAAGGAAAAACAATTTTTTAAGTTTCTAATTGATTAATGTGCTAATTAATTGCGTTTTTTCTAATTTCTTTTTTTCTTTGCAAGTCTTAAAGTTAATGAAACATAAGTTCCACTTATGATTAATTCAATTTCTCAAATTACTTATAATTGATATTTTTCTTTAGTTACTATTGCATTTAAGGAGCACTTACATCATCAGATTTATTTATAGACGCTGTGAAAGTCTTGAAAGAAATATGAAAAACATTTTTTGAAGAATTAGAAACAATATAAAAAATTTGATACTGTTATTTTGTAAATATAAAATATGTATTTTTTTAAATATAGGTAATTTTTAATATTAATTTTAAGTACAAATATGAAAGTATGTAAATTGAATTTAAATAATTAAAAAATTAATTTTATACTACATATATCATAGTCTTTTAATTAAAAGGTCTTAATTCAACGTGACACTCTTTTGCGTTGAGTTTAAACCATTTAATTAGTAGGGCATTTTGCTATTATGTGTTGTAACTAAATTTGCAAATATCTGTTTATACCTATTATTCATCAATCTTAAAGTTTTATTAGTTAAAAATAACTAATCTTTGGATAACTCGTATAAGACTTTATAATCAGTATTAATAATTCTGAACCAGATATAGGCCAAAATTATTTTTTTGCAGGTTCCAATGAATTAATATAACTATACAAAAGCAACACAAGTAATCAAAATGTTGTAGTTCTTGTATTGTCTGAAATATTTGTTCTTATAACTTTAGTTATTATCGATAACCGAAACAAGATGTTACTGTTAGTTTAAAAGTTTCTGTATCAAACTGGGATTCTGTAATACTGGTTTCTTAAAGTTTGTTTGTTCTATTTACTTATTAAAACTAAAAGATACAAACTTTATGATTCGCACTATTCAGGTTTCCAACTTTATATAGGAATTAAGCTTTTAGCTTATGTTACTTTTAGTAACATCTTGTTTCGTTTATTGATAATAATATCTATAATTATGAGAGCAGTTGTTCCAGAACCAAAACAAGAACTTCATTATTTAAATTAGTTGTGTTGCTTTTGTGAAGTTCTATTTATGAAATATTTTTGGCCTGTATCTGGTTTAGAATTATTATACTGATTTGAGTCTTATATGAGCTATCCGAAGATGATTAATTTTTAATATTAGATGTTTTGAAGCTAGACTGAACATTCGGATCATAGATATTTGTATAAAATTTAGGTCTAATGACTAATTAGAGTAATTATTTGCACTCGATTTGCACTCTTCTACTAGTCCATTATTATCTATGCACTCTTCAAGTCTTATAATTAATTTTTTGAAAATTTTTTTCTCACAATTTTTGTCTTTTAATTTTTTTCTATGGGAGTACTAGTTTTAGAAATATCGTTTATGCTGCGCAAAAAACACCCAAAGGAAAGCGTTAAAACCGTCACTGGCAACATAATAAATCATTTATGTAAAGCTCATCTGGATAGAAAAATTCACCTGGGTGAAATATTTTTAGGGGTTGGTTGTCACCCCTTAAAATATTTTTTTTGCAAAGGGTTGATATTATATGTCATTCGAGTATCAATAATGTAAAAATTTCGTCGATGGTATATTTAATCCTAAAAGTCTTGAAATTGACTAAAAACCTGATTTTTAGGTTAAACAGAGAAGGGAAAATCACCCTCGGTACAGGATTTTTAACAAATCGTTGAAAACATATGCTATTGGCACTATAGCAAATCATATATGCACAGCTCATTTGGTTATAAAAAATTAATTGGGTGAAATATTTCTAGGGGTCACTTTTTACCCCATAAAATACTTTTTTTTGCAAAGAGTTTATACCATATGTTATTCAAGTATCAATAATAAAAAAGTTTTTCGATGGTATATTTGAGCCTAAAAGTCTTGAAATTGATTAAAAACCTGACTTTTAAGGTTAAATTGAGGGGCAAAAATCACCCTCGGTACAGGATATTTAACAAATTGTTGAAAACTAATGTTATTGGCATCATAACAAAGCATATATCTCAATCTTATCTGAAAAATAAGAAAATAATAATAGAAAAAATCATTTTAGTGAAAAAATCTTTGGGGGTGGATATTACCTCTTAGATCCTATTTTTTAACAAGTCTTGAAGGCACGGGCTAGTGATACAATATTAATGCAACTGTTAAAATTTGATGTGGTTAGAAATTTTTCACCTAGGTTATTTTTTTGGGGGTAATTTTTACCCCGATAACTAGACACGGAAAACTTTTTACCAAAGGTGCGGATTGACAAATATGGTATGGCTACACTTGGCATGTACATGCATTAGCTAAAATCCTTTGCGGTTACAATTTTTTCACCTTTGATCAAAAATTTTTTAATCCCTCCCCCCTTCAGGTCGGAACCGGTTTTTTTACAAACTGATTTGGAATTAGCTTCTGGGGGATTATTTAATGTGGTAGATACAATTGAAGATAAAAAAAACACGATTTTTGTGGAAAGGTTTTCGGGTAGAAATAATTAAGATAATTTTTTCAAAATTGGCACTTTATTAGATTATGAGTTGCTAAACATTTTATTTCTTTATTTATTTTTTTTTCAAAATGGTGCTGAATACAGGTGCTCAAAGTTAGGCCTCACTTTTCATGGCGTACACGATTGCAGCCTCCAACTTGTTCGGAAACATACCAAAGCAAATTTTTTATGCTTGTGAAACATTTTTCTTCTAGATTGATGTATTCAAATTTCGGAAAATGTAAAATTGTGAAAATTATTAAATTTTTTTCAAAAATTGCAATTTTTTTCACAAGTTTTTTCGAAAAAAAATATTGGGTCATTTTTTGGAAAAATCATTCCATCAATTTAGAAGATAATTATATTTTAAAAATGTAGTCTAAAAATTAGAACATATCTTAATTATTTTTTGAGTTATCGTGTACGCCGATTCGAAAAACGTTGTTTCCAGAAAAACGCGTTTAAAGTTTCAGTGAAACGTATAACTTCTATAGCGGTGCTTGCTTAATCTTCTATAACTTCCTTATTATTCAAGATATCATTATAAAATTTTTTTCTTATATTCTTAAGATGTTTTCGAACCCAAAAAAACAAAAAACAAAAAATCGATTTTAAAAAAGTTCCAATTGTATCTACCACCTTAAGAATATCCTAAATTTTCATCTGGTTAGAATATTTTCACCTGGGTGATTTTTAGCTAAGCAGCCTAGGCATATTAGGATCACCAAGGCTCTTAACATATGACTCAGCGGTGATCCTTACATAAGTAGTTCGGTTCATTTGCAATTTTGTTTAGCTAGTTAAAAAAATACCCTACACCTTATGGGCTCTGCTACTATAAATATTTTACTCAAAACGAATACTTGTAATATTCTCCTTCATTTTGAGGAACAGTAACAATAAATAATCATTTAACGTTTAATACGAATCACTTAATATAAAATCCACTCAGACTGAAGTCTTGGGCCCGAGTGTTTATCGAACTCTTTGCCATCGCAACAATAAAGTTAGCAGCGAAAGCCAATAGTGACTAACAGCGAAAAAAGTGGCTCTCCTGCACTCGTTGTATGCCTAATTAGGCAAAAAATATCGTAAGCACCAATAGCAAAAAACTTTTGACACTAGTATAAACACATACCACTTGTGCCCGGCTCCGCTGAGCCCTCATGCTAGTGCTCACACTAACGCTAAAATTTGATACTTAATATACTATTTGAGACCTATAAAACTTATTTTTATATAAAATTCTCATTTTGGCAGCCTTTTGGCTCAAAATTAGCTGGTTACTATTGATAATGAAAATTTTAAATTGTTAATTTACAAAGTAAAATTGTTTCAAAATTTTTAATGGTTAATATAAACCGATTTTCACTTTAATTTTTCTAAGTCTATTTTTTTTAATAAATAAATTTTTTGCTATTTGCTTTTACTTTGAAAAGTTTTAAAATTTTATTTAAAAAAATCAAATCTATTGTCATATTATCCTTTTGAATAAATTTAAGCAAAAGATACTCCCGTACAAAATACTATAAGAATAGAGAGCAATAACTCGAAAAATCCGATGCTACTATTTTTTAACTCGCTTTTTTTATAGTTTTTATTTTTATCGTTCAAAAAATCCGATTCAAATATTTATTAACTAACGAATTCTGATTGCACTTATTTTAACTACAAATTTCTGAACGGCTTCTAGATAAATTCAAAAAAAAAAATCAAATCACATGCACCTATTTTGATGGGTTATTTGGAAGTGGTAATGTCATCAGACAAGTAGGAGCAATCCTCCAATCTGTAGGGGATCTACCTATGGAATCAATGTTGTCTGGTTCCAGAGTCAAATCTGACACCAGTCCTCATGATTCCACTGATAGATATATGACCTATTCCATGACGGGTATAAAACATTGTGGAATGGTAACATACATGGAAACCCTCCATCTGTTAGATTAAGGATTGCTGTTCCTTTGCGTCACCGCCTCTCAATCGAAGTCCGTTACATGCCGGATTAATAATTGTATGTGATATCATCAGACAAGGTGGCGGAACCCCCCGATCTGTAGGACTATTATTACTGGATGGATGCTGGAAGCTAATAGACTCTCTCTGTTAGCGACTAACGTAAATCCTACAATAATACTCTAAAGGGTGCTGTTGCCCATTTAAGTGGCCCTTTGTCCAGGTATACAGGCTTATTTTATGAACAATGCGAGATAAATACGATGAATTACACCAGGTTGATACCCCTTCTACGGAGGCTAATTCAACCTCTGATTGCGATCAAATGAAAGCCTTGGTGGTCAGAATCCGAGACAAGGATTCTGGGGATCTCCAATTTAACATTTTCCAGTAGCAAGGGCAGAAACAAGAACATCATGCCCACAGAGCAACAACATCTAGCTCAAACTGCTGCTGAAGAAAAGACGGCAAGGGTAGTCTTAACCAGGCTAGAGATTACTCCCACAAATCCTCACAAAAAAGGTGGTATGAGCGCACAAGGTAGCACCCAAATAGGCCCAAGCAGTAGCTTGATTCTGCCTTCCATTTTGAAGGATCAGAGGTCATGTTCGTTGCCTAATGTTAACGAAGTTGGCCTTGATGATGAAGGGAAGAAGAAAGAAAATGTGGAAAGATATCTCCGGAAACTAAAGAAATACAACAGGGCGTGCATCGAAAGGCATGTAAAAATGGAGAGGGATATAACTCAGATGAGCGATTCAATCAAAGTACAGAAGAATTGTAATATGACTGTTAAAAAAGGCTTAGCTAAGTTCGAAAAATATTTAGCCAGGCTGAAGACAATTTTCAAACTGCAGCAGGAGGAATTAAACATAGCCAATGGAAAACAAAGACTCGATATTCCTATAAAGCAAACATCAGGGACCCGGACTGAAAAAGGAAAGAAGAGGGTTTGGATTCCGTCGCAAAGCTCACCTGGAAAAGAAAATACCAAAGAGACCAGCGGGCAAAAATCTCCGAAAGTCCCTCTAAAGAAGAGCTTCGCTAACGTGGTGACGTCTCCACAGAAAGATAAGAATTAGGAGGGGACTACGGTAGCTTCTCACCAGCAATCGCAGCTAATGATGCCAATTTGCAATCTCTGTTTCTTATTTATTTGATTAACTACTCGTGATTTACTCTTCTTTTTTAGGCTTCATTAAAATATTTAAAGTTACAAAATAACAAAGACATTTTAATTCATTTAGTCGATACGATAAATTTAGGTAAAAAAATTTTTTTTCATATTAATTAACATGCATAAAAATATCAGATATAAATAAAATTTTTAATCCATTCATTATTATATCTGATATTAAACATTCACTGTGATAACATATAGTTTAGGTTTTTAATCAATACATTTTATAATTTTATAATATGAATTAAATTTAAAAAAAAATTACATAAATATTTCAATAAATAATTTTTTTTTCAAAATATGCTAAATTTTTACTTTCATTCTTATTAACATTAACATTAACAATACACTCCACGCGAACCACGCATGCGACGGACCCTCGTTATTAAAATTTATAAGCAAAATTTATATATTATTAAATCAAATAAAAACACTAATCAATGAACACGACATTACTCTTTACCCTTTACGGGGGTTATAATATCTCTATATATTATAAAGATATAAACGCTGCCGCTGCTGTCGAATGACATTTTTGGTCCAAACTGGTTCTTTTGGGCCAATCTGATACTTTTGGCCAAACGGGACCTATTGGACCAAATTGTTCCTTATGGGCCAACTTGGATCATGTCCTCTTAGGGGCAAAATGCACCTGTTTACATAGAGTTCCGCGAGATTTCGATATTAACGTTTTCATTTTGATACGATTTCGATATCAAAGGTCCGATATATCCACAAATATCGTTATCTTTATTTTGTTTAACTATTTTTATCAAAAAATAAGCAAAAATATACTTAAATTTCACAAATTTGTTCAATTTTGATTTGGACTAAGCGCTTATGTATATCAGTGCTTTCAGAAGATCCATCAGTACATTACTTGCAAAAATCGTACTTTCAAATATATGTACTTTCATGGAAATAAATGAGAATTTATATCTTATAAATTATAAATTAAAAAAAAAAAAAAGTATTAATAAGATGTGGTAAAGTTGGTAAAAATGATTTTTACGAGTGAAAGATGTGTTACGTATCCTGAGGTTTAATTCGGGATACGTAAATAATAAATAAATATAAATAAGTTTATCCTGGGGATATAAAGTGCCCTAGGTATTTTATACTCATATAGGAATTAATAGTTGATATATGTTGATAAATGTTGATGAATATGTTGATGACCTCGGGTATTATAGCTGGTTGAACTTAACTGCGTTAAGTTCTAGATTATATAAGGAAGTGTCACTTATTAAATAAATACACTGAGCACTTTTGATCAAGTTAATGACTTTATTATAAGTTGATATAAAAATGTGTCTAAGTCAATAAGTCCGAATGATAACTATACTAATAAATGATTGAACTCGGAAGTCTGTTCTAATCGAATATAAGTCTTCTAAACTAGACCTGATGTTAGTAGGCCAGTTATTATGGGAGGATGTAAAAGTAACTGAGAAAAACTGACAGTAGAACTGGATTCAGGGCAGTTGCGGGTATATTATATAAACTAATTAGTAACTGCCCAGGTACTTGAATTTAGGTGGGATTGTCCAATCCGCGGAAGCGTCGATCTCGTCACGTCCAATCAACGAAAGCGTCGGTAGTTATTTTGGGGGAAATCGTGAGGGGATTTATGCAACTCTTTGTTGCCTAAAATGCTTCGATTTTGTATTTCTGTCAATTTATAAGGGACCGGATCTGAATTAGTGAAATGTGATTTTAAAGAATGTATGGAATTGTCGTATATAAATTGGTTATTGTAATATTGAGGAAATGCAGGTATTTTAGCTCGATTTACGAGCTAACGTAAGCAGGAATAAGTTAAATATATAAATATTAAAGAATGCGGATGTAATGGCTCGAATTATCACCTATCATACGTAACAGATGTTTAAAAATTTTATTTTAAACGGCGTTTTGATCGATTAAGATCCTTTTCAAGCTAAAAAATATAATGAATTTTTAATAAAAATATAATAAGTAATTAAATAATATGGACACAAAAAATTTTCTCTTACTCAAATGTTTACAATTTAGATAACATACTGAGAATATTGATTCTCTTAGTCAATATTTTGTCAAAAATTAATAAATAAATAAATTTGTAGATATTTAAAAAGTACCCTATAAACATGAAAAAAAAATTTAATAAATTATGATAAAAATAGACTGAATTGAATTTAGATTATTACATAGTCACAGACTATTTACATAGTCACAGCTTTTTTCTGTGTTTACATAAATCATATGTTCAATTTTTTCTATCTATAATGTCGATAAAAACAATACTCTAGTCATATCGATTATAAATCATAGTATCATATTAATATTTACATACAATAGATGGCTCTAATTGCACAATATATTTGTTACTTACCAAAAAATTTTTAAATTAGTAACAGTTGATTGTAAACAACAATCATACATATTTTATAAATTTATAATTTTTAAGATTATTTTATAATTTATTTATATTTAAGTTCAAAATTTACCTACACATCAGTATTTTTTCTGTGATAATTTTAGTTTTTAACAATTTACACTTATTAATATTAAAAATATTCTAATAATATGACTTGTGGTAAGATAATATAAATGCAATTCAGTCTATTTTTATCATAATTTATTAAAAAATTTTTTCATGTTTATAGGATACTTTTTAAATATCTACAAATTAATTTATTTATTAATTTTTGACAAAATATTGGCCAAGAGAATCAATATTCTCAGTATGTAATCAAAATTGTAAACATTTGAGTAAGGGAAAATTTTTTTTGTCCATATTATTTAATTACTTATTATATTTTTATTAAAAATTTATTATATTCTTTAGCTTGAAAAGGATCTCAATCGATCGAAACGTCGTTAAAAATAAAATTTTTAAACATCTTTCACTCGTAAAAATCATTTTTACCAACTTTACCACATCTTATTAATACTTTTCAACGAGTAATAACTTCTTATTAACTTATTAAAAAAAAAGTAGTTTGACCCATCACAATAGTTCCTCATTGAGGAACCAAAAAAAAGAATATCAGCAACTTCAAACCCAATATCATAATTTTAATTTTAAATTAAATTTTAGAAAATTTTTAATTAAATAATTATTTGTTTTCGATATTTCGATATTTTCGATATCGATACGATATTAACGCTGTCGATATCGATACTATATTAGAAAAAGCGATATTTTCGATACCGATGTCGATATCTATGATAATATCGTATCGTATCGATATCGCGGAACTCTTAAACAGTTTACATGAAACTATTCAAAAGTTCATTTACCTAGTGTTTTTTTTTTTCTTATACTTGAATCCTTTTTATCAATAAGATGCTTTTAATAAAAAACACTCTGCAAAAGGAATGAACTATAATTTTTTTTTGGATTAGCTGCTGTTGCAAGAGACCTTTAACCTGAACCAATATTGTTTTCAGAGAAGTAATCATTTATAATAGTATTTAATTCAAATTCAATTGACTATGGGATTTTTTTTTAATTTGAAAATTTATATTTTTATAAGATTTTTTTTTTTTTTTTTTAATTATAAATCTATTTTTTAAGGATATCGAGAAATATATTTTAAACCTAAAGGATTATTTATTATTTTGTCTTTATGTTTTACAGTAATAAATAATTATCAATGATGACTAAATTATTAGTAATTGAAATTCAGTTATCGCTAAATATCTTCTAAATGATGTTCTAAAAAAATTAATAAAATTATATGTATCTATAATTCTATAATATTATTTATCTATAATATCTATAATATTAGATACATATAATTATTATTTTCAATAAAAAAGTATTTATAAATAGTCTTTAAAATACCATAAACATATTGTCAACTTCTACGCTGCGATTCTCGCAATGAAAATACTTTTCCAAATATTATAAAGTTATATTACGTTGCCAACACTTCAACCACTATCACGTGAACCATTTGGGCCAAAATGAACAAAATACACCTTTTAGGCTAATATGGAACCATCTTCACAATCACTCCACGGGGGTTGGCGCTCGAAGCGCGCAGGGGCGGGGCCCCCTAGTTATACTATAAAAAATATTTATATTTCAAAACGTGAAAAAAGCCATATTTTAACAAATAATTATATAAATTAATTGTTGTTATTCTAATTTTTTTTCACATTAAAAATTAAATTGAAGTGCTTCGATAAAGTATAGTATTAGATTCAATATAAGATACAAATTATTCATATTATTATACTTAAAAGCAAACTTTGGAATGATAGAGAAACGTAGAAGGAATCCTAAAAACAATTTATTAAATATAAAATTTGCCACTTAAGAATAATAATTTATTGACTAAACCACTTTAGTATAAAATTAGAAACAAATTTAAAAAAAATGAGTGAATTTTTAAAAGACTTTGAATAAGACTTTGTTATAAAAACTATATTATATTTTACACGTATTTTATGATATTTAAACCTAAAAATTTTAGCCATTTTGGTACTAAAGAACTAGAGATATGAATTTAAAAAAAAAAAAGAGAAAAAAAGCACGTTTGCCCCATATAGGGCAGCTGGGGGCAAAATTACAATGAGGAAATTGTTTTTTTATGTATAAACAATCTAAAAAAGGTTTTTTAGATTTCATTCTGGTGCAGAGTTTCCCCTAAGAATCCGAGATGCTCTTTATTTTAAACCGCTGCCAAAGTTGAAATTTAAAAAAAACTTTTTAATTTTGTATGATTTCTGGCCCGTCAATTATGACCATGCACTAAAATTAATTATAAATGTAATTTCATCCAAAAGTATATTGTGTAACGCTTTCAAAGAGAGGTCGCAAGATAAATTTGTTAGATTTGTTTTACCGCAGGAGTATCTGGAAGTTGACTAAAAATTCGTTAAAAATGTTCTTTATTTTTATCATTATCAACCGCCAATCAGAGCTGAAGGCACCTGGAGATCTATAAACCTCAAGATCCAAGTTTTTTTAGTTGTACTTTAACCAGAAACAATTAATTTTTAAAAATCATTCGTTGGCCGATTCGCTATATAGATCCGGGCATGTAAAACGTTACGCTCAAAATCTTTTTTTTTTTAATAATAAACTGTATTAAGTCGTTACGTTACTAACTATTTGTTGAACATGAAGTTGCATTTCGGGGAAATCCAAAACAATTTCCAATTTCTAATAATAATTTGTTTTTACTTTTTTTATAACCTTCAATTCAAAAAACATTTAGTTGTGAAGCTAAGGATTTAGTGTTTTAACGAACTATCCAAGTAATCAAAATACCAAAAAGATTTTCAGTATACAGTATAAAACAATTATATTTATTTTATCAACGCTTGCTTACGAATAATAAAGGAATTTAATTATTTTACATATAGTATTTATTGTGTGCATGTGAGGCCACTCGCGAAACCTTTGAATCAGTCACATATTCGAAGGCTATAAATATATATCGTGGCTTATCTATATTGGTAAATATAATCCAAATGCTACAGGCGATTTATTCAAGAACTAATTTTTTCTATACCATATATTTCGCTTGACTTCACCATTCTACCGCTTGTGATTAGCTTACATCGATTTTATCAATTTACGGTGGTAATTTTTTTCCAATACTAGTGCATAACATCCTTAAATATAAATTTAATTCTAATTCATCATAAGCTTATACTCATACTATAATTTTATACTATAATTTATAGTATTCAATATGAAACGATAAGCTTTGATACGTCTAGAATAAAAAATTAATTTTTCTTTTAAAAATCTACTTCCTAGTTTTTCAATTATAATTTATTGTCTTAATAACTATTTTCTATGCTTTTTTAAACCTTAGTTTTATTTTATTACACTATATAAATGATAAATAAAATACATTTAAATGCAAAAAAAGTAAAAAAATACTTACTTCCATTGATAAGGAATGCGATTTACAATTTCTAAGAAGATTTGACTTGTTATTTAAAGAAATTCCACATGGCTTATTAGTACAAGACATGACATTCATGTGCAACTTACAATGATCCACCAATAAACTTTTTTTAGCGTATGCAGTTTTGCAATATGGGCAAATATAAATTGATTTATATGATCCAAAAGTATAATTAAAATTATCGAATGAAAAGTTTTCTAAAACCTCTGTTTTACTAATTTTACGTTTTACCACTGGTTTTATTGGTTTCTCAAAATCATCAGCTATCATTCTTTTCTTAAATTTTTTATGCATGTACTTAGGTTCTTCATCACTGTAGATGTTGTTTTTTTTATTTGTGAATAATATATTATTCATGCTTGAAATGACGTATTTATTAAAACTGAAAAATTTAATATTAATTTAATTATTATAGTTCAAGACGTTTTATCATTTATAAACATCTTAAGGAAGCTATTGATATCATATGAAAAAAACAATTTTTTCTTCAAATGAATATTGAAACTAAAAAGTGTCACAAAAATACAGAAATAACAAAGACTTACAATACGCAATACTTTGATTAGTATAGGTAAAAAATGAGGATAGATCATCAAAATGCGTGTAGTTATATAAATAAAAATATTAAAATAATATAAAAACCTTCTATTAAAATAGGGAAATATTGACGGAATTTTCAGGCAGCTTAGTTGTTTGGTTAATTTAAATCAGGCAATTTAAGTTTTAAAATGTACTAGCTGATTGGCCTCGCGATGCTCGGCTTAACCAAATAAAAAATTTTGTGCATTAATTTATTTATGTTTTGATCATATGTATTTAGTTGTAATAAATTTAATCATACGTGATTAAAAAGCAATTAATTTTTATTAAAAAATGAATGAGAACAGAATTAATTTTATACGAACCTCTAAATTTATTAATAAAAAAATTTTTTAATACATATATAACATTAGTAATTATTAATAATAAATAATAATTGAAAATAGAATATAGTAATATGCAGATTTTTTTACAAAATTTGCAGTTTTTTTCATATTGTAGACAATTAATATTTAAATATTTTCTATTTTCATATTCATCACAACTGATATTGTAAACAAGCAATATGAATTTTACTATATAATGAAATTTTCATAATTTTTGTTTGTTCATAAAAAGGACAGAAGATATCCATTTTACTCTATAGTGAAATTTTTCGGGTTTTATTATAATGTAGACAGCCTACATGAATTTTACTATTAAGTGAAATTTTTATAATTTTATGTTTTTTCATAAATAGTACAGCCGATATGCATTACTCTATGGTAATATTTTTAGGATTATCTATATATGAAACAATATAGATTGAAATTTTTGCTGTTTTTTTATATTGTAGACAGTCAATATGAAATTTACGCTAGAGTGAAATAATTATGATTTCTTTTTTTAATAAATAATATATAAAACAACCGACAATATAGATTGAAATTTTTGTTGTATCTTCATATTGTAAACAGTCAATATAAATTTTACTATGCAGTAAAATTTTTTTTAAATATTTGTTTTTTTTATTCTTAAACTGCCGATGTATATCTTATTTCAAAGTAAAATTTTTAGAGTTTTTTCTTATTGTATGAAAATAAATATACATGAAAAAATAAAAAATACCAAAAATTTCACTAAATGGTATTTTTTAGTTTTCTCTTTATTGAAAAGATTAAACCAAAAATACATACTTTTATTTAAATGTTGTAATTTCAACTATTTTTATGCAATGATAGCATTGAAAAATTAGTATTGAATTTAGCAGAAACTATATCTCAATTTAATTTTTTTTTCGTATAGTGTCCCGTATCTTAGAAAATTTGAAATAATAGTATTGAATGTAGCAGAATATATACTATTTTTAAAATTTTAATTTCAATTCTTTTTATGCAATGATAACATTAAAATATTAGTATTGAATTCAGCAGAATATACTCCACTTACGTGTTTTTGAAAATTGTCTATTTATATTGAAATTCATATTGGCTGTCTTCAATCTGATAAAATTTCTAAAATTTCAGTTTAGACTGTTGGCAGTTTGACTGTCCCAAGTATGAAAAAAGATAATGTATTTTTGCTGTCCGTAATATGAAAAAAATAATAATTTTTTTTTTAGATTTTCTGTGCTTTTATATATGTATGTAAAAAATTAAAAAAATTTCATTCAGGCGTTAAATATATTTTGGTCGTTTATAATATGAAAAATCTAAAAATATATATCTTAGAATTTCAGTGCTTTTATATTGTTGGCTAATTCATATTGAAAAAAAAATAATAATTTAGATGTCGGCTATCCTAGTTATGAAAAAATAAAAAAATAAATTTTACTGTATAGTGAAATTCATATTGGCTGCTTACTATCTGATAAAATTTTTAGAATTTCAGTTTCTATTGATGGCTGTTTTGTGTATCAAAAAAATAAATAAATAAATAAAATGTAGATGTCGGCTGTTCTATGTATTAAAAAAAAAAAAAAAAAAAATTGGTTTTAAGTAGTTTTTTTGCTATTTTTCTTTAATGAATGCATTAAATAAAAAACCAAACAAAGTTCCTTTAGAAAATCGTTTAATAAATAGAAAGCAATTGGGTTTTTACATTTTGATACAATCCATTTTAAAATATGAAATGATGAAAATGCCCACTTTTTGAGTATTTAAATTTTGAACTTCTTAGCTTTAAACAGTTGTAACTCTCAACGTTGAGCTCAAATTAAAAAAAAAAAACGTAAAATCGATAGCATTTTTTCCAAAGATTTTTTGCACTAAAGCTCGTCTCAAAAAACCTCTTAGATCCTGAGAAAAATCAGCTTTAGTGAAAAAAAAAATAAAATTTTTTACCTTTTCGATCACTAACTTATCAGATTGATTTCCCGAAACTATTTAACTATTTTTTAAAAATAAAAAAATCAGCTGGGGGTATTTATTTAAGGATTAATTTAAAACAACTTTCATGTATTTTCGTCCATACAATTCTTCATAAATGGATATTGAGTAAAATCTAAAATAATAAAATTTTTGTAATTATTTCATTTTAATATATATAGGTTCACGCGCGCTCAAATGGGGTAAGGGTGAAATAAGTCTTTAAGATCTTTTGTTTATGGATAAAGGATAAAAAGTAAAAAATGATATGTATTAGATTTAACATTATCTCTAACATAAATATTCATCTAAACAGTAAAAAACATGATTCCGTTCTTGATCGTAATTTTCAAGAAGATATCAATTTTACAAAAAAATTTTTAAACAACCATAATCATGAAATTTTATTCACTAATTCTGATAATGGCTAAATAAAGGTTTTGATAAATGCTACACTTTCTCTTCAAAATCACGAATACATTTAAAAAATAAAATTAATGCTTGGAATGGAATGGAATTAGCTCCTTTTAAAGTTGAATTTAGATTCTACGGTAAATTTAAGGAAAGATACACAACACTTTTTACAAATTTGGAACGTAAATGGCATTCTTGATAAACATTACCATGACTATGCCTTCACCTAAACTGATTCCACCTTAGTACGATTATATGGTTTTTCCAAAACTCACAAAATTACTTTCGACAAAAACGGCTGTCATAATACTTTAAGACCAGTACTTAAATATATTTTTTCAAAATTTGTAACCTCGTTATTATCCAGAAGTGTCAATAAACCTGTTTGCCATATAAATAATAGCCAAGAATTTGTAAACAAAATCACAGATATAACCATATCCAAAGACCATATTTGAGTTAGCTTCGATGCAACGTTTCTATTTACAAATGCGCCACTTAACTTAGTAAAAGCTGGTATTGAAAAAAGGTATTCTCAAATTAGAAAATTTACTGCTATTCCTCTTAATGAATTACTAAAATCAATAGATTTCTTAAATGATCATACATATCTTCGTTTTAATAATAAGTTATGCAGACAGATTAATGGTTCACCCATAGGCTCTCCTGTATCATTTGTTTTTGCTGACATAGTTTTAGAAGATTTCGAGTCAAATTGCCTTCAACGTTTAGATTTCAAGCCCACATTTTCCTACTGTTATGTTGATGATATTGTGACATGCATACCAGCTTCAAAATTAGATTCAATGTTTAATACATTTAATTCTTTCCATTCACGTCCACAATATATTTATGAAATAGAAAACGAAAATTCCTGTAATTTCTTAAACGTTCAGATGATTAAAGACAATAGTATACTGCTATATAATTGATACCGCAAACCTACCTTTTCAGCTAGATTCCTCAATTTTAATTCAAATCACCCGAAATTCCAAAAAGTCGGCATGGTCTATACATTGGTAGATAAAGCAGTTCTTCTTCGCATTCTTCATAATAGCTAAGCAACCAAAAGCGTGTGTTTCTCATGTTAACGGTTTTTTTAAACAATTTTCACAAAAGTTTTCACTTTCGAAGCATTGTATATAAATTTACAATTATATCCAATAAATGAGAATTAAAATTCATAAAAATCTTTACAAATCATATTTATGTTCAATCCATAAAATAAGAAGATATGTCAACCACCAAATGTAAACCATATCAGTTTCAAATAATAACAGTCCTGTATATACATGGATATATGTGTATATATGTAAGTAAATGTATATGTATATTTATATATTTTTTACGTTTAGCTGCTAAAAGAATCTTCATTAAGTTCATTATTTATTCCTCCTCGTGATTTTAAAGTATGTGGTACTCAAGCAAGTTGTTACAAAGTTTTTGTTTCATTGTTACTAAACTCTTTTTATTTATTATTATGCAAGTTAAAAAACAGTACAAGTTATTTTCATATTTTTACCATGGTATTATTTTCGTTATTTTTTATAAAATGTTATTGTTATTATTTTACTGATATGATAAGATAAAAAACTTTTGAAAACAATTTATTTAACTATATTAAAATTATTCATTATATTTGTTAAATATACAGAAGCCTTTTGAATTATGTTGTTCTTTTGTCTTACGTATGAAGTGGCCTTAAAAAGGGCCGTTTAGTTTTTTTTTTTGAAAAAATCGATGCGTAACCTCAACCACGCGCTAAAATAATAAAAGCACAAACACGCAATGACCAGACACGCAAAACGGAAAACAAACTTTCCTACACAATCACACAAAATTAAAAGTAAAAACTCACAGTTAATTCCAATGTTGAGCAACTAGTGCTCAGGCGATGTCTTCTGGCCAGGAACTGTAAAACCACCTCTTCGAACGTACGAGCTCGGAAATCGCACCAAGCGAGATACCAATGATAGCTTACGAGCTATTCCAATACTGGAAAAAGAAGTACAAATCCACACACCAATTTCACCAAGAGCAGTCAAATAGCAAGCCAAACGTCCAAAATCCACACCAACACCAAGTACACAAAGCGCAGTCAAAAAAGCAAAGGCGTCAAATTCGAAGCGTCGAGGCCGAATTCAGAACAGCGAATGCTGCTCCGGCAAATATCGCGGTTATATTAATAGACCTCCCCCGTCTCAGTCACGCTTGCTGATTGGCGCGCGCGCGATAAAACCGTTATAAACTTTGTGATAGCTGCTAGAGCAAAAGGAGCTAAGGCAATTGCAAAAAAAATGTTACTGCCGCAAGAGCAAAGGGTACTAAGGCCATAGCAAAGAAACGTTACTGCCGCAAGAGCAAAGGGTACTAAGGCCATGGCAAAAAAATGTTACTGCCGCTAGAGCAAAGGGTACTAAGGACATAGCAAAGGAAATGTTACTGCCGCAAGAGCAAAGGGAGTTAAGGCCATAGCAAAGAATCGCAAAGCTTGAGTGGCAAGGCCATGTGAAAGAATACGGCCGGCCGAGCTCGCCAGAGTGCAGGAACAATTTGAAAGCGTGGCAAAGCTATGTAAAAGGCTAAGAGTGCCCGAGCCCGGCGGTGTCGCAAGGCTAAGTAAAAGGCTAAGAGTGCCCGAGCTCGCCGAAGTAGCAAGGCTATGTAAAAGGCTACGAAGGCCCGAACTCAGCAGTGTTCCAGGAGAAACTTATATACTACTATTTTTTTTTTTTTTTTTTTTTTTCATTGACTATGATTAGGGGTAATAGCTTCGGGATCATCAGGATCAAAAGACACAAAGAAAAGCGGGCGCATCTTGACAGAATGTTCCGCTTCAGCAAATAACGTACGTAATGTTTCTTCTCTTGGTGCGTCAGTTTTCAAGGTATGGTAGAGTGCGTTTTTCACGCATTTGACCAAAGACTCCCATGCTCCACCCATGTGTGGGGCAGACGGAGGGTCTAAACGACCATTTTATTCCATTTTCAGGACCAATATTCGAAAGCCTTTCTTTGTCTAATTCCCTAAGTGCCGCTCTGAGCTCTTCGCAAGCACCACGTAAGTTAGTTCCATTATAAGAGTAAAACACGGACGGTTGACCTCTTCGCGCTGTCATGCGTTGGATAGCCATTATTGCAGAATCAGCGGATAGGCTATCGGCGATTTCCAAATGTACCGCCCTGGTAGTTAGACATGTGAAGATAACTCCCCATCTTTTATCTCGTTTACGGCCAATTGCAACTCTAAACGGGCCAAAATAATCAATCCCACAATAGGCAAAAGGCACACCATGATCTAATCTAGCTTCGGGAAGGTCTCCCATTTTCGGAAAGGTGGGCTTAGCTCGTCGAATCTGACACAATGCACAGTTAATAATTACGGTTTATAAAGCTTTAGTAAGTTTTGTAATACAAAATTTTTGACATATTTCATTAAGAAGCGTTCGAACGTTGGCATGATTCATTTTTTCATGATAATGCCTAATTAATAAACGAGAGACCGCATGTCCTCCATTTAAAATAACGAGAGTATTTGAAAAAATAGGAACATTTTTCATGAGAGAAGCGCCTCCTTGTACGTTTAATAAACCCTTTTCTAAAAAGGGAGTGAAGTGCTTAAAGTGGCTATCTTCAGGAACAGGTAGGTTATTTTCTAAAGCACTTATTTCGCGAAGAAAAAAATCCCTTTGAGCCTCTTTGATAAGAGCTATACTATCGATTTCATAGTGTTCGACAGCTACATGCTTGGGTATTGGCTTTATATTATTTTTTAATTTCGTGAGCCAAACATTTGCGAAAAAGAATTTAGCCACTACTCTACGTCAATGGGACCAACTCGAAAATTTAGAAGGATCAGGTATTATAGACACTTTAATATTTACGGCGCCTACTAAATTTCTGCTTTCTATTTTTATTTTTTCCGCATACTCTTCTTTGGTTTTCGGAGGCTGTTCCGGCCATTCCCTATCACTGCGACTTAAAAACTCCGGTCCTGCAAATCACCTAACCTTTGGGGAAAAATTCAGACGAGTACATTTAGTAGCGTCGTCTGCAGGATTTTCGGCTGAATCCATTTCCATGAATCAGCCTCCGATAACTCATCTATTTCGCCTAACCTATTAGCAACGTAATCCCGATAGTTGCAAGGCTCAGATCGCAGCCAACATAATACTGTTCTTGAGTCGGACCAAAAAATCTTTTTATGAATATGCGAAATCAAACTTTTTACAACAGAATCTGCTAATCTCGCACCTATCAGGGCTGCTTGCAATTCTAAATGAGGAATAGATAGCGGTTTTAACGGTGCGACAAGACTTTTGCTCGCGACGATTATCACACTGACTGAACCATCGTCGTACACCGCACGAATATAAGAAATCGCTGCATATGCTTTATCACTTGCGTCGCAAAACGTATGCAGCTCAGACAAGACAATAACTTTATCTTTAGCAAAAAAATGTCTAGTTATTGCGTAATCTTTAATAAATAATAGATCTTTTATCTACTGTTTCCAGTCACTGTGATCCTTGTCGCAAAGCTTTCGGCCCCAACTCTAAAGAAAAGTAAAACTGAAAAGAGTGAAAAGTCTGAAAAGTCAAGACCCGCCAGTAATTGACTATTTAAACTTATTCCCCGATAGATGTAAGCCGCATCAAAAACGAGGCGCATTTTATTCAGTTTATTTACATTCGAAAAAAACCAAATAACTTGACCAGAGGGGCCATCAAGAATAACTTTAACTACATCATCCTCGCGAATAAGACGCTCCATTTTGCGATAATATAATTCCGCATATTTTGGGTCACGATCCAACCTTGCTTCAAGAGCCTTTAGCCTAGAGAGTGCCCCATAAAAATTATCAGGTAAATCGCGATCATCATGTTTCCATAACAACCCTGTTTCCCAGCGACCATTTTTAAAGCATGTTGTTGAATTTAAAATATTTAAGGCTCGCTTTTTTTTTTGCAATGTGCTTGATATTTTTGATGCCCAAAGTCTCAAAAGATCTTTAATTAGCGAATGGATCTCTGATAAGCTAGTACTTTCAACAACTTCCCAGTTACCTGCGTATACGGAAAGACAGCGGAAATTATTATTGGATATACCACCAAAGCCATGAACTACCCATCCTAGCAAAGTGCACGAGGCAGCAGGTCCATCGAAAGCGACGCATCGTAACTCACGCGTTACTATTAGCTTATAATTATCTTGGCTCACTAAAAGCTTAGGTTTTTCCCAAGAGAAAGTGTGCAAATCAAGACCTTCAAGATGCTTATTTTTCTTTAAAAAATCGGCCGTGAGCGATTGCCCCAGTAAAAGTAAATCAGAAGCAACGTAAAAATTATTTACTTTATAATAAGTATCCCCATTGCACGCCTTCACGGAAAAATGCTCACCCTTCTCTCAATGCTCACACCCAAAGGGGTATCATTCAATCCATCCAAATAAAGAGTATCACACTTTCAATTAATTCCTAACTGCTTCGCTACTCCCACGTCAAGGAGCGATACCGTGGATCCCTCATCAAAAAATGCGAGGGCACGCATATTGCCAAGAACACCTTTGATGATAATGGGAACAATTTTCAAGCGCACCGCTTCTAATCATGCGGATGAATCATTTTTTATAGAATTTATTTTGCCCGAACCATTGCGATTTGTATTAGGCTTCTTATCTGAATGTAACATTTCATGATGTGTTTTGTCGCAGCCAGGCTTAGGGCACACAGAGTGTCCTTCACAATCGCGTTGAAAATGCTTATCCATCAAGCATTTATAACAAAAACCAACTGATTTGACAAATTCCCAACGTTCCTGAACTGACAAAGCCTTAAAACCACGACCAGCTGGCAAGTTGTGAGGACCTTTGTTACAAAAAACACAAAAGGAATTTCCCTTTTTAAAGGAGTGCGTGAACGGGAGCGGTAGCGGATTGTAAAAAATTCAACCCTTTTACGTGAAAAAGAATCAGTTCTTTGTGGCCGACCCTCAAGTACTGCTGCTGTACCGGCTCTATTAGCTTTCTTTGCATCTTCCGTGAGAAAAGCAGATAAGGCAAGCAAATCGGAAACTTTATTATTCGCATTAAAAAATCATTATAGCGATGAATAGTGGCCTTTGGCAATTTATTTAACAAATCATAAATTAATTCCGGATTGCTTACATAACCTGAATCTCCGACGGAAAGCATAGCATGACACCATTTTTTACTGACGCGGCAAAAGGAATTAAACCGCCACTACTTGAGTCCAAGCGTGACATCTTTCTTAGAGATTCAACTAATTTTTTCAATATACTATCCTTACGACCATAACGTAAATCTAAAGCTTCTGAAATATCAGCCGCGCTTTGAGTAGTAAGCATAAGGTCCTGCACGGCATCGCGTGCCTCACCCTTTAAACAATCATACAAACGCATAACATTTTCTCGATCGGTATATCCCCCTAAAACAGTAGATTCCGTAAAGGCTCTTCTAAAACGTAAATAATCAAGAGAATCACCAGAAAATGAAAGAGAAACTTTATGCGAAGCAAGCCTATTTAATGAAACTTGAGAGTTGTTCGCACGGGATTCGTTTAAGGTATTGGATAAAGACGTTGAATCATGGCATCTTCCTCTAAAGGGGTGGAATTGGCACTAGAGCTTGAGGGAGATGCGCGTGATAAATGACCAAGATTAGCAGAAGAAGAATGCGCTACACCAAGAGAAGCGGCACCCTCTAGCTCAAGCCGACGATTTCTGCAAGCGCGTTCGGCGACGTCAACATCACCCCCACCCCCTTGACTCGAAGGCCCTGGAGCTATAAAGTTCTGATTACCATGAACATTTGGAACACCATTCTCGATAAAGGTATAACTGGAACGGGTACACCAGCCCTGGGTGGATTATCACACTGATCGTTAAGCGTCGCAGGTGGAATTCCCTCAGCATTCAAATCTTCCATTCGATTTTCATTCACTCTCTCATTCTGCTCTACTTCCACACCATCTCTTGCCGTCAAAAAAGCAAAGGCGTCAAATTCGCAGCGTCGAGGCTGAAGTCCGAACAGCGATTGCTGCTCCGGCCAATATCGCGGTTATATTAATAGACCTCCCCCGTCTCAGTCGCACTTGCTGATTGGCGCGCGCGCGATAAAACCGTTATAAATTTTGTGATAGCTGCTAGAGCAAAAGGAGCTAAGGCAATTGCAAAAAAAATGTTACTGCCGCAAGAGCAAAGGGTACTAAGGCCATAGCAAAGAAAGCTAAGGCCATAGCAAAGGAAATGTTACTGACGCAAGAGCAAAGGGAGTTAAGGCCATAGCAAAGAATCGCAAAGCTTGAGTGGCAAGGCTATGTGAAAGACTTCGGCCGGCCGAGCTCGCCAGAGTGCAGGAACAATTTGAAAGCGTGGAAAAGCTATGTAAAAGGCTAAGAGTGCCCGAGCTCGCCGGAGTAGCAAAGCTATGTGAAAAGCTAAGAGTGCTCGAGCTCGCCGGAGTAGCAAGGCTATGTAAAAGGCTACGAAGGCCCGAGCTCAGCATTGTTCCAGGAGCAACTCTAGTTATTATTTTTTTTTTTTTTTTTTTTTTCTTTTTATTGACTAAAAGAAACAATATTCATTTATATTTTTAAAGTTATCAAACATAACATCGATTACTTATTGACTATGGATAAGTAATTTTTCCCATATTATTTTTGTAAGATCAGCATATTTATAAATATGCTAAATTTTATAACAATTGTAAGAAGTTATTAAAAACATTTAAATGTAAACTTACGCAAGTGTTAATACCGGATTAAGCATTCTATTATCACCATTATTAAACACTGCGAAATTGTTTTGAGATCTAAAACAAAACTTTATGCAAGTTATGGAGGCCGACTAAGTCTTCTTTAAATGATGTTAGTTGGTTGTTTTATTTCTTTAATGGGGCATTCTTTTTTATGAAAATAAAATCCCTTTTTTTAAAATTTCATTTTGGCCAAAGTATAAGTTATTTAAGGGTACAGACCGAATTAGATTTTTCAATAAGTCAGAATTTTTAAAAATTTTTTTTCCAACTCTTTATACCTTCAAAAATTTACTCCCAAAATATTTAGGCAAATTTCTGCTTTATAACGATGTTACACGTCTCTAAACGACCGAAATACTTAACAAATAATACAAAAAAAAATTTCCAAACTACCTTTTTTCAACTGCCTGACAGTTAATCTCCGGTTTGGCTGGGTCAATTTTCAAAAACTTTATTTCAATATATTCATTAAAGTATATGACAGGGCAATACAGCATAAAATTAAAAAAAAATTAATTTAAATATGCCTTTCCCAGGCGTAACAGGGTCAAAAACCACGCCTAATTTTAAAAAATTTCTTTCCGACTGTTCCATTTTTTTATTTTTTGGTTTTTTTTCTATTTTAGGTATATTGCGTTGTGAGACGCATAACTTATTAAGAATCTTTTTGGTTTTTTTTTCAAACTTGCCAATCCTGAGATTAACTGTCAATCATGGACCGACTGCACTTTCTACACCTGTACTTTGGCTTCCTCTATAAATACAACTAATTATTAAAATTAAAAAAAAAAAATTTTTCATGTATACAAACGTTTAATAAATGTATAAAAAAAATTGTAAACTGATGTAAGCTAATAAAGGCGATGAGAAATTACACAAAGAAAAATGTCTTAAAAAACTCCATTTCAATTTGGTCTGCTACCTTAAAACAAAATATTTTTTTATTAATATCTAAATCTGTAATAATGAAACAAAAAAAATGGTTAGCCCATTCTGTTATTTACTAGTGCAGCATAGGGCAAGTTCAAAAGGTCCAAATTTTTTATGATTGCATTTTTCCTGGACTTGTTAAAATTTGAAAATTAAAAATATTTAAGCATACCTTATTATTAATGTATTTTCTATAGCACGAAACAAAAAAAATTTTTATTTATATTATCCTATTGTTTGTATAAGGGTAATTTTTTATAACATTCTTTTATTTTCATTAACAGAACTTAACAAACAAAAAAAAAATTTAATTGTTAAGGTTCGTGCGAAAGCAGGGGGCTGACGACGAAATTCAGCTATTCAGAATAGCAAAAAAACTATTCAAAAAATTTTTTTTGTGGGAAACTGTTGGAAATGGGTTGAAATGTACTTATTTCAGTCTGAATCGTTCTGAATAGCTCTGAATAGCTCTGAATAGATCTTAAACCAAAAAAAAATTTTTTCTTAAATTGTTCAAAATGGCTGGAAACGCAAAGAAAAGTTTATAAGAAGATCTGAATCAATCTGAATCGGTCTGAATCAGTCTGAATCAGTCTGAATCAGTCTGAATCATAGTTTTTTTTAATTTTTACTAGAAAATCGTAAATTTTGCATAAAAACTTCTCTGAATAACTTCTCGGACAAATATTTTTAAATATCCGAATCAATCTGAAATGCATTTTTGTTTGTGGGGAGTCGTTGAAATAGTATTAAAATTTCTAAAAATCCCTTAAGATCGTTGAATATCTTCAGAAAAATATTTTAAAAAATCTGAATCAATCTGAATCAGTCTTAATCACTCTGAATTATAGTTTTTTTTTAAATTTTTATTAGAAAATCGTTAATTTTGCATAAAAACTTATCTGAATAACTTCTCGGACAAATATTTTTAATGATCTGAATCACTCTGAATCAATCTGAAATGCATTTTTGTTTGTTGAGAGTCATTCAAATTGTATTAAAATTTCTAAAACTTCCTTAAAATCGTAGAAAATCTTAGAAAAAATATTTTATTAAAAGATCTTTATCACTCTGAATTAAAATAAAGCACTCTGTTATTAGTGAAAAATCGTTATATTTGCAAGGAAATTTCTGGGAATTGTTTTAAATGGCTTAAAATGTAGGGAAAAATATTTCTTAAGATCTAATTCACTCAGCATCAAACTGAATCACTCTGGACATAATAAAGTAACGACACGTTAAGCCTTACACTAGTGTAACTTAAGGAAGTAGGATATAATAAAATAACGACACGTCAAGTCTTACACTAACGTAACCTAAAGGAGTAGACTAAAATAAAAAACGACACGTCAAGCCTTACACTAGCATAGCCTAAGGAAACAGACTACAATAAAAAATGACACGTCAAGCCTTACACTAGCGTAACCTTAGGAAGTAGGCTACAATAAAACAATGACATGTCAAGCCTGACACTAACATAACCTAAGGAAAAGGGATATAATAAAAAAACGACACGTCAAGCCTTACACTTGCGTAACTTAAGGAAGTAGTTTACAATAAAAGAACGACATGTCAAGCCTTACACTTGCATAACCTAAGAATGTAGACTAAAATTAAAAAATGATTCTATTCAGTATTCTATAAGAAAAAATCATGATTTGAAAATGATTTGAAAATTTTTTTAATGAAATAATTGTCACAAAAAAAATCCTGACCTGATCCTTAATTATTTGAAATTTTTTGTTTTCAAATTTTATTTTGTGTTGGTGTAGGGCTTGACTTTTCGCTTTTTTATTCTAGTCTACTTCCTTAGGTTGCGCTATTGTAATGCTTAACGTGTCGTTTTTTTATTATAGACTACTGTGTTAGGTCACGCTAGTGTTAGGCTTGACGTGTCGTTTTTTATTATTGTCTACTTCCTTAGGTTATGTTAGTGTAAGGCTTGACGTGTCATTGTTTTATTGTAGCCTACTTCCTTAGGTTACGTTAGTGTAAGGCTTGACGTATCGTTTTTTTATTATAGCCTACTTCCTTAGTTTACGCTAGCTAGTGTAAATCTTAACGTGTTGTTTTTCTTATTATAGATCACTTCTTAAGGTTACGTTAGTTTAATGCTTGGCGTGTCGTTATTTTATTATAGCCTACATCCTTAGGTTATTTTAGTGTAAGGCTTGTCGTGTCGTTTTTTTATATTGTGGGTGATTGGTCCAAATAAACTGTTAGAAGCTTCAAAAAATTTCATATTGTGGATAAACGCAACATTTTATTTGTTAATTAACCAGGAAATTATAAATATTTAATATAAATCCACACAAAACTGCTATAATCAGTCTGGCAAGTTGGTTACCTGATAACCTGGTCACCATTTTTTATATTCGACTGTAGTTTATTTAAACCAGTGTAACAGTGGGTTTAAATGTGGGTGTAAGCCTTTTGTTATAGTTCTTTAGCCTTTTCACTAAAAATGTCCTCTTAAAAATGAAATTAATTTTTTGTTTTTTACAGTTAAATTTAATTATAATTCAAGTGATATAAAATCACTTAATTTCTGGAAATTCGTGTATAATACTCACGTCATTCCACAAAAAAAATTTTTTCAGAGTGGTCCAGAGTGATTCAGTTTGATGCTGAGTGATTTAGATCACTATAAATATTTTACCTTACATTTTCAGCCATTGAAAACAATTCCCAGAAATTTGCCTGCAAATATAACGATTTCTCACAAATAACAGAGTGCTTTATATTAATTCAGAGTGATAAAGATCTTTTAATAAAATATTTTTTCTGAGATTTTCTACGATTTTAAGGGAATTTTAAAAATTTTAATACAATTTGAATGACTCTCAACAAACAAAAATGCATTTCAGATTGATTCAGAGTGATTCAGATCATTAAAAATATTTGTCCGAGAAGTTATTTAGATAAGTTTTTATGCAAAATTAACGATTTTCTAATAAAAATTAAAAAAAAAACTATAATTCAGAGTGATTAAGACTGATTCAGATTGATTCAGATTTTTTAAAATATTTTTCTGAAGATATTCAACGATCTTAAGGGATTTTTAGAAATTTTAATACTATTACAACGACTCCACACAAACAAAAATGCATTTCAGATAGATTCAGATATTTAAAAATATTTGTCCGAGAAGTTATTCAGAGAAGTTTTTATGCAAAATTTACGATTTTCTAGTAAAAATCAAAAAAAACTATGATTCAGACTGATTCAGACTGATTCAGACCGATTCAGACTGATTCAGATCTTCTTATAAACTTTTCTTTGCGTTTCCAGCCATTTTGAACAATTTAAGAAAAAAATTTTTTTTTCGGTTTCAGAACTATTCAGAGCTATTCAGAACGATTCAGACTGAAATAAGTACATTTCAACCCATTTCCAACAGTTTCCCACAAAAAAAATTTTTTGAATAGTTTTTTTGCTATTCTGAATAGCTGAATTTCGTCGTCAGCCCCCTGTGCGAAAGCCAATGCATAAAGAGATATCCTCAAATATTTAAAAATTTAATAATACGAAGTCCAGGAAAAATACAACCATCAAAAATTGAACCTTCTAGCTAACAAGTTTTTTTTTTTTAATTATTAATGATTTATAATTTTTATAAAGTAACATTTGTTTCAAATAAATACTTTGGTAACAAAAAAATCCAAATAGGGTATTTTTTCCATAATGAAAAAGAATGTCCTTTTAAGAAAAGAATATAACAGTAATCTTTGCTTGAAGTGATTGACTTTTGACATAACAGCATAAATATGAATAACCTAGTAGGTTCCACTCTATTAATATTTAAAAAACCTGCTGTCAACTTTATGTACAGATTTAAAATAAAATTAAGCATTCAACATAATATTAGTTCAATTAGTCAATTTCAGTTTTATCAACTAGCGATATTAAGAATTCATGTACATCTTCATATTTAAAATACTCTAAACTTTTGGATATTCTTTTATTTATTTATTATATAAACAGGTGCAATAAATGTACCAGAATTTGTAACAGTACCTAAATAATTACCTAATAATGTCATGTTTAAATGATTAAATCCAATCAGTGAAAAGTTTTAAATGAAATAAAGCTTGCAAAAAGCTAGTTACGTAACATGAATCTCCGATATTAAATAATCCTGAACCAGTAGGACGTACAAAATCAAAATGTTGAGCAACTGGCTTACATAAATTTGTCAGTGGTTCTTCCCTTTTCAGTATGTCATCATTATTGTTTTTTATATTTTCGTTCTTTTCAATTAGCTTCAATTTTCTTATTGGTGAGATATTGAGATTCAAATCTTTTTTAATATTAATCGAATCATCGTTCCACTCACAGCCATTTATAGAATCATAAGGCAAGTACAAAGCAGGGTCCAATTCATTAAGGAGAATATTTTCGTATAGAATATTATTTTCAATATCATCAAATTTTAGAAATTCATTAATATGTAACTCACGTTTTATAAAATTTTTAATTTATAGGAGTGTAAGGATAACGATTAGGATAAGGGTCAATATGAAACTTGTCTATTTAAAATATTAAAATTTTGTACACAAAATAATTTATACTATATTTAAATCGTGCATTTTATTGAAATTGATAAAAGTTTACACGTCTGTTATTATCAGAAAAATGCAATTTCAAACTTATTTTAAAATATTTATTAAAAATGGTGAAGTTGTTTAATTTTGATTGTCCTCTTCATTGTTGATATTACATGTGCTTGCTTGTGGAATATTAGTACACCCATGCTCTTTGCATATCAAATAAGCTGTTGAACAATAAACCCCTTTTTTTCTACAACCACACCTGAGTCCACATCCTGTTTCACATTGACATTACAATGTACTTAGCAATTCTGCAGGAGCTGCAAATTTTTTAATGGTAACTGGAAATAAGACTTTGCCTTTTAATTCCCATCCCCACTGGGTAGGCTCAAGACTTACGCCTAACCAAGCTTGTACATGCAAGTATGTGCGCTTGAAATTTTGTAAACAAGCATCTTCAGTTGGTATTAGTGATTCTAATTTCAAGCTACTTTTTAAGTTGTTTCTTGCTATTCCAGTGAGGTAAGAATTACTTCTGAAATCATTAATTTCTTCACAATCAGTACCGTAATAAGCCAAAATAAGTTTAACTCCTGCGTCTAAAATGATTTTTTCGCTTTGATTAGGCAACATAAATGCAATTGCATGTTCATATAAATGCGGTGATTTCTCAAAAGCTTTTATAAAATTGTTTTTTTGCCTGTTAAAGTACGCACATGTAGTATCACACCCCGTAAATGCGTGCAAAACTGAAATATATCCTGCAGAATTTGAGTAATTTATGAAAAAACTCTTAATTGAGTATGACTTTACTTTTCCTTTTACTGACATATAAAAATAAATTATCTTATCAGCTGTATATAATTGGTTCAATAGAACTAAAACATCAATATCAGTGCAAACAATAACTACATTTTCATTTTCTTTACATACATTGCTTGCAAATATTGCTGTCTGAACAATATGCCGGTCAGCATCTGCCATGGCTTGAGTTACATTGATTTATTTTTTCAGTCAAATAATCTCTTAGTAAATCAATAAATTGTTTTTTATTTTGACTGTTTAATAAAAAAATATCCCATGCAACTTCTAGCTCTTTTTCTGGAGTTATTTTAAATGTGTAAGATTGTTTCTTGTTGCTTCTTCTAATTCTCTCTGCAGCTTTTGTACCATCCTCAGAATATCCGTCGAACACAATAAAAACTTAGATTTAGATTTAGATTTATTTATTCTTGTTTATAATCCTTTACATGATTGTTACAAGAGGTTCTTACTTACTAATTATTTACTAATTACATGTGGTTTACTAAGATTTTTTAATATTAAAAAGACGAAGTATTAATATAAATATAATTATATTATAAATACAAATAAAATTAATGTTATTGTTTATTTTTAACTATTGTTATTAATACTTTTTTTAGCACCTTTTTGTTTGTTTTATTTTTATTATAACTTATCTTAATCTTTAGTACTTATTTTGGTATTTAACTGTCTATTCAAGCTCTATTATTATGTGAATAAAATTCACAAATTTTCTTGCTTTTATTTCACAAATAATGTTGTTCAAAATGTGAAATATACCATCTTCCATTCTACTGTTCAAAATTTCTGGGATTAGTTTTTCCCTCTGTTTTTTTAACTGTTCACAATCTTTTATTAAATGGAGTATGGTACATTCACCTGTGCAATAGTTACAATTAGTATTTTCTTTTATTGTATAAATTTTCTTATTTGATAGTATTCTATTATTGTATATATTAATGAATCTTATTTGAGCCAGAATTTTTTTATAAGATAACGGAATTTTCAAATTTAAATATTTTGTTACTAGACCTGATTTATATAGCATGGGAAAGATTGCCATTGAGTTACTATTTTCAATTTCTAGTTTATCCTTTTCATGTGTATATTTTTTAAATTCACTTACTAATGAGTCCTTTTCTTTTATTAATGAGTCTAAAGTTATGTTATCGAAGAATTCTGTTTTATTAATTTTACTAAAAAATTTATTTTATACTTGTATAAACCAGTTATATTTTTCATTTACATTAACTTGTTTTGATAAGAACTGTAATCTTTTAAAGCAGATTTTAGGAAGTCTTTCCTCATTCATTTGCAGAATTCTTTGTATGAAGTTAAGTGTAAGATTGAAAATAATAACCTCAATCTTTTTCATGCCAACCTCCGCCCTTATAGCTTGACCTGGTGTATTTCCAGGAAGTAGCAATAGCTTTCTATAAAATATATTTTGTATTTTTTCAAGTTCATCCATATAACGTAGGCTCCATGTAGGAGCTGCGTACATTATTATTGATAATACTAAGGATTTAAAGATTTTATTACATGTTTCTTTATTTACAGTTTTTAACCTATTTATTAGGTTCACCGAAGGCTGTATCGCTTTTTTCCCTTTTACCGCAAATAGTTTTGTCGCTTTTTCAAACAACCCTGATTTTACAAATGGTACCCCAAGATATGTATACTCTTTTACAAATTCTATGATTTCATTTTTATAGAACAGTGGGGGCAATCTCTTGACACCACTACATCCTTTTTGAAATAACACTGCATTTGTTTTTTTTATATTGACCGTTAGCTTATTAAGCTCGAAATATTCTTCTAGTTTCTTAATTATTCTTTTAAAGATAATACATGATTCTGCCATAAAAACCATATCATCTGCGAAAGCTAACATAATAATTTCCACCATGTGGTTTATTGGGACCCCCCTTATTCCTTCTTTTTTTAGAAGAAAATCTTCTATATCAGACAGGAAAAGTGAAAATAGTAGCGGGCTGAGTGTTTCCCCTTGAAGTACCCCAAGTGTAATCGGGCATTTGTCTGAGATACCCTCACTGTTCTTTACAGCCATTGTAGCGTTATTGTACAAATCTATCAAAATGTTTATAATTTTGTGACTTAAGCCTAACTGGCTCAATTTTTTCCACAATAATTCATGGGATACTGAAGGGAAAGCACCCTTCAGGTCTACGAAGAGGGCGTAGAGTTTACCACCTTTCTTTCTTAATTGATTCTGTACCATAGCGTTTAACGCAAATATATGGTCACTCGTCCCTCTTCCTTCCCTGAAGCCTGCCTGCCATTCTGGGATTTTCTTATTCTTTTCAGTCCAATTATTTACTCTCTTATTAATAATCATTGTGAAGATCTTTACAATAGAATTTACTAGTGAAATTTGTCTATAATTTTCGGGAACATTTTTATCTCCCTTTTTATGGATCATCTTTGCCGCAATATCCGTCAAAGAATCAGGGATTTTGCCTTCTCTTATAATTTTATTAAAAATGATATACAAATACATGATCCAGTTGCCTGGAAGATTTTTTATAAATTCATTCGTTATTCCGTCTAGCCCCGGAGCTTTTCTTTTTTTACATTTCTTAATTGCCCAAGTAATTTCATTTAATGTGATTTCACCATCTAGATCTTTATCGCATTCCGAATTATTGATGGGTAGCAACTCGTCCCTGATCCTTGGTGGAGATATTCTGGCTAAGTAATCATACCACATGTTAAGGTCAATTCCGTTTAAATCTGATTTTTTCTTATACCTATATAAATTTAAGTTATTCAAAAACTCCTCGGAGTCTTTGGATTGACAAATAATATTTACCACAATAATGTTGTAAATTTCCCGTTTGTTCTTAAGGAATCTAAAATACTCCTGTTTTAAACTAATTAATTTTTTTCTTTCCTCTTCAGCGAATTTACATTTTTTAGCTACCCGCGCGCATTTTACAACAACTTTTTTAAATTGATGACATTCATCATCATACCACGGCTTTCTAAATTCAATGAAATTATTTTTCTTTTTTGGTACCATTTCAATTTTTTTTGCTACCTCGATTATTGTGTCTGTAAGATTATTTGCCAACCCATTTACATCTAGATCTACAAACCCTACATTAGGGGACCACTTCATGCTTTCCGTGTATTCATCTTTCAGGTCTTTTTTCCATTTAATACCTAATTTTGTATTTTTATTTTTATTCGTTACACAGTTATCATTAAAATCGTTAATGTAGTAAAAGTTGCATTTAAATGATGCAATTTTATGACCTGAGTTTACTAATACGTCAAGTATTTTAAAATCTACCGCGTTACAAAGGGCCACGTGATTACATAGGACTAAATCGATTACTGAGCAACCTTGGCTCCCTACATATGTAAAATTACCTTCCTGATCTCCCTTAAACCTACCATTCGATACATACAAATCATTCCTATTGCAGAAGTCCAGAAGGGTTTGCCCTCTTTTATCTATAATTTTATCGCAGCTAATTCTTCCCGTACTTACATTTGATATTGTGTACAGCTGTTCTTCGTTTATTTCTCCTTCTTCTGCTATTCGAGCATTAAAGTCGCCCCCTATAATTACTTGTGCTCCGAAGTATTCTTCGTTGATTAAATTCTTTATATCTTCTATTTCTTTAAGAACTTTTTCGATATCTGTATCTCTATTTATATATGTATTTCCTATAATTATAATATTTTCATATAGTTTTATTTTAACAAATATGTAATTTTCACTTTTATAGAGCATGTCTACACTTTTGTATATAACACTATTGTATATAATAGCTAACCCCCCCTTAGCCCTGCGTCTCACAGCTGTTTTCGTAGCTACGCTGTCTATCACACTAAGTTTTGATGGTATAGGTAATTTACTGCTGTCTGTATGGAATGTCTCGCTTATACAAATGATATCGTTTTCTTTCATTTTTTCTGCTATGTTATAAAAATTACCTATGCCTGTTGCATTCCAATACAGTATCCGCGAGAAGCAGGTTGTTTGTTGTTATTGGGAGTTCTCCTCTACCTCACTTCTGTTGTTACCATGTGTCTCCCTCTCCTTTGATTTCTTAGGGGTATTAGCTGTCTGATTCGGGGAAAAGCTTAGCGCTCTTTTTTTCGATGTTTTTTTTGTTTCTATATACATCTTACTTTCTTGATCTTTTTTTTCTTTCACTTTATTTATTAACTGTATTGCACCTTCTATGTCATAACTTTTGTCTTTAATTTGGATTTTATTCTTATAAATTTTAGCATCAAAATTATATGCCTTTAATTCATCTCTAGCCTTTCTTAATTTGTTAAAATCGTCTCTCTCTGACTTTGACAGGTCGTTTGCAATTGATATTTTAAATTTATATCTTAATTGTTCGGCCTTGTCAAATATAACTTTTTTGTAGTTCTGTGACATTAATGAAACCACTACCGGCCTTGAGCCTCTATTTGCACCTATTCTTTTGACATTTTCGACTATTTTTCCATCAATATTTACTTCTTTTAGTAGATTTAGCACGTATCTATATAGCTCTTTATTTATCTCTTCTGTGTCGCTTATACCATAGAAGACTAGATTTCTCATTCTTGTAGCACTGTATAAGTTTTCTATGTCTTTTTTCACCTGTTTTAACTCTTTTTCTATCTTTGTATTTGTTTCACTATTTTCTTGTTTTATCTTTGCAATCTCTTCGGTATTTTTTTTTGTATCTTTACTCGTTTCCAAGCTAATTTTTTAAACCCGGTAACTTTTTGGGTTAATGCCAGAATGAGATTTTTTATTTCCCCGTTAGTAGTTTCAGGTTCATCCATTTTTAATTTAGTTCTTTCTTTTTTTTTTATATTTTTGATTAGTATTTTAACTAAATTAATTTAAACTAAACAACACTAATTAAAAATTTATTATAATCCTTTTATTTTATTTTCAACGAATATTTTAGGTTAGCTTTATGAGCGCCAAGATAAAATCGACCGTCCCCGACCGGTGCTCGCGCGCGACTCCCAATAAAAACTTTATCACCATAGTTTCGTTTAATATAACTATAAAAATATTCAAACATTTCATTAAACGTTTCCACCATCGATTATTTACACAAAAATTTCCCGAGGCACGAGGCAATAGAAATTTATAGGGGTTATAAGTTTATATAATTTTGACTTTTCGGTTTTTCGCATGCCATCTTTATCAAATAGAGCTACCGGATATGTTTACAACTCATATTGTAAGTATCCACCAATATCATCAGGTGTCCTTATCATTATGGCTATAAGTTGAAAAATTGCTTGCGGATAAATTGCTACCTCTCCACTAAATACTTTTACTCTACTCTCCATAAATAAAATAAATTTTACGTTATCTAGTCGTGATAATGAAAGATCTCTAAAATTGTATCCATCATACTTGTTCCTAGTTTCAACTCCATGTTCAAAAGCTTTATGGGGGTTTATTGTTTTGTCTGCAACTATTCCAGATGAAAAAGAAACTAAATCTTTGTCTTTTGGAAAAGGATTGTTTTCATTAAAAACATCAATAACTAATCTAACACCATTTGCATCTCTTTTTATACGAGCATCAGTGGCATCTCCATGTTGATAAGAAGAGTTAAAACTTACACGACAAAATTTTTCAAGCTCTGCTGTCATTACAATAGTATCCAGTTTTACTTGCACAAATTTAGCAATATTACTTTCAGTACAAGAAGTTTTAAAACAACCACCCCCAATATTTATTTGCTTCATTAAAGTCTGTTCTATAGTTTGATCGGTGGGTACACCAGAAAAATATTTTACCGTGCGTCTGCAAGTCCACTATCCCTGTTTAGTAAACTTTTCAAATTCTGTTGCCTCCATTTTATTAGGCAAATCAATCATATCTTGATGATATTCTTGTGCGGCTTTTGCATAAGGCAAATGGCCGGCTGAGTAAAAAAATGGTAACATGAGCTCCAAAGTTTCTAGATGTAAATCCCAATTTCCTTCTCTTTCAGCGCTTATAAAATCAAACAATAAGCTGACCATCTTAAAATATGTAGTCCACAATTTGGCAGTTTTTCCACTATTTTCAAGCTGTTTAAATTTTTCTTTCAGAAGTTTGGTAAGTGTTTTAAAAATAGTATGGTTTTTTATGAATTCTGTGTCTAATACATTTTTATTATTTTCTTCGTACGAATGTAATTCTTTTTTATGTCAAAATCTCTTAGACGGAAATCGTCTTTCAAATCTTGGAATTCATCATTATCTTGTTCCATTTCTTTAAAAATAATTTCTGCAAGAGCTAACGGTATCAAGTGATGCGCGCGAACAGCTCTTGCATAAACTTTTCCTTTTAACATATGATCAGTGGAATTTTCAGCATCTTTTCATAGCTTCTTTTAACCCACTACCTGCCATGATATGATCAAAGGTCGCCAAAAAATATAATATAGTATGGAATCCTCCCAATCATACTACAATATTAGCATTTTTGAAGGAATCTGATGAAACTTCTAAAATAGCTCTAGCCTTCCAATATAAAGGCTGATCATATTTTATAATTACTGTTTTTATGCCCAACTCTTGTGCACGTTCATAAGATTGCCACATGGAAATGTAAAGAGTTTTAATATCGGATGGAGGCGAATAAATAAATGGTAAGAAGTCTATAGCCGAGGTTTCATAAATATTTTTGCTTGAAATTTTCTACATATAGCCATTCCATCCTTCACACGGTGACCTATTTCCATGGACTCATTTAATGAATCTGGATAACAAGTATAAAGGCAGAACTAGCTGAAAGGTACCAACTGACGTTCGCTAATTTACTCCAAAATGCTTATGTTTTTGTATATATGAAATATACTTCCTCCTAGTTTTTTAGCCATGTAGATGTGAAGTGCACAAATCAGACTTATTTGAATTTTTTGGAATTTTTTCAGTAATCTTAGCCACTTTTTGGTAATAAATATATAAAACTGATAAGATGTATATGACGAAAAAATAGTTTAAAAAGATATTGCCAGTAAAATTTCCTGCTTAATCTTTTTTTTAATCAATTTTAGCCTATAATGCGCCAAGACGCCGGAAAATGAAGAATATTACCTCTGATGAACTAATTTGATTTCTCAAAAAGATTTTTTTAAATTTCATGTTTTGATTTTAACCATTAAAAACTGCCAATATGAAAATTTTAAAAACTAATAAAAAATTCGAATTTCTCATTGAAAAAATACCTACATTTAAAAAAAAAACGCTGCCAAGTAATAGACACTATGGTTCCTCATTAGCAAATCGATATGTTTCTAAAATGTATATTTTCGGAGAAAAAAATTTGATACCACGTCCAAAAATTAAAAGAAAATTTTTTTTTTTTGTATTTTTTGGTGGCTAAAATTTTAAGATAAAATTTTTCAAAAATTTAATTATCAGATTGGAGATATCGAGTAAAAATGATAATTTTAGATATTAGTACTTTCATGGAAAAAAATGAGTCATTACATCCAAGTTAAAAAAAAAGGTACCCTGAAAAAATATATAATTTAAGAAAATCAAATTAGTGCATCAGAAGGCAAATTTTTCATTTTCCATTGTCCTGAAACAGGGTTAGCCTGAAAATGAACAAACGACGATTTCAGCGGAAAATTTTACATAGGATTATCTTTTGAAACTACTTTTTTCTGCGTTTAGTCGGTTTTATAGATTTATTACCAAAAAGTGGCTAATTGTAAGAGAAATGAAAAAAACCAAAAAAATTCAAGTAGGATTGCTTTGGCCCTTTATGTACCTACAGGTCTAAAAAGTTGGGAAAAATCATACTTCATATATTAAAAAACGGCAAAGATCATTCTCCAAAAATTGTGTTTTTCAGCAGGATCTATCCACAAAAAAAAAGAAAATCTCAAATTTTTCACAAATAATTTAATTTGTAATTAGCAAAACAAAAAAAATATTTGAAAAAATAAAAATTTTGTAAATTTTTTGAATTGTAATTTAAAAAAAAGATAATATTGTCTTCAAGGACTTCCAGTCCTTGCTTGAAAAAGTAAAAAAAATTTTATTGTTTTTCATAGAACCATAAACTCCATTACGTGATCAAAAGTAAATACAATTAAAATTTTTATAATCATAACGGTCACATTACAAAAATTCATTAAAACCTTGACTTGTTTATGAAAAAAAAATGTGTGTGTGTTCCTTTTGCTGCTGTAAAATGTTAAATATCTATTAAAAATATTTTTTGTTTTATGGCTATAATTTTGTTTTGGTTCAAGGTATGAAAATAAAAAAAAAATGGATTTTAAAGTGTGCGTAATCGGCAAAAAATTCAATGTGAAAATTATTACTTTTAGTATAAGGAAAATAGTGAAAATTTAAATAAAAGGGGTGAATTTAATTTCATAAAATTGCATTGAACGGTTATAATTCCTTATGAGGGGGTAAAAAAAAAATCAAATCAAAAATTTTTAGAAACTTGGCCTTTAAAAGCTGTGTTATGACATTTTTCTTTAAATTGAATATTTTCCCCAAAATTTTCCAGAAATTAAAAATTCGTATCAGAAATAGCACATTTTTGAAGCTTTGCAATAGTATAGATCAAAAAGTAGAGCATCTAAGGCAACGAAAATTTGTGGAGATATTAAAGAATATATGATTTATTAACACCTATTTGATTTTTTTTATTTAAATTTTCCTTCACCCTTCCAGAGTCACCCTTGTTAAAATTAAAAGCAAAAAAAAAAATTTAATTTGGTCATAACTTTTTTTCTATTAATGCTATAAGCCTCTAATTGGTCTAAAATTCAAGATAATTTTAGGCATCGCCAAAAAAGGTCAACAAAATTTTTGCCTAAAATTTACTGGTTCTACGAAAATTGAGGAAGAAGACTAATTATTGGTATGTTGTAAAGTACAGCGCCACCTATTATGCGCTATAATCACTTCTGCAGTGGTCAATGAAAATTAAATAAATTAAAAAATGATTTCTTTTTCATTGACGTTTCGATTAAGCCATCAAATTTCTTTCTAAGAAAAATAGTTTTTGAGTTATAAGAGAAAAACGAATCCAAAACACGTTGTTTGAGGGGTGAAAATTGCAGTTTTCCACTCACCATAACTCTTAGGGAAAGCATTTTCACAAAATGTTGTAATAAAGTTTTTGTCTTAAAATTGTCTAGTTAATACGATAGCAGTATTTTTTTTTTTTTTTTTGGTTGATACCTCATGAGAGAGGGCAGGGGGGGAATATTTTCCTAGACAATTGTTAATGTTATTGCGTTTTTATTAAACATACAAACCTAGATTCCAAAATATCAATGAATGCAGAAAAATGTGGTAATAAAAAAATTTGGGACTTAAGCCTTCTGCCCCATACTAATTAGGTTTATCGGAAAAATGCGTTACACAGTTAAACGAGCAAGAAAACGCCCATCTTAAGTGATTTTGCAATGTTAGGAAAGTCTGAGAAAAAAAAAGTATCTTTTTTATATATTAATGCTGGGCCCCGGTAAAAAAATATTCTCAGATATCTCCATGTTTAGACCGTCAAAGATAAAAATTACGTTTTTCCAAGTTTTTAAGTTATTTATAAAAGTGTAAAATACTTATAAGATAAGATACTAACTGTATCATAAAATTAAAAAAACTCTGAGTATAAAAATGATAGTAATTTAACTGTATAGGTATAAATTTGTAGAATATAAAATTGTAAGAGATTCTGGTATTAGGGCACGTTCATAGTGAGTACAAGTGACCGGTCGATGATTCAACTGATGTTTTATCAAGGGTACTAAAATCGCTTCGTTTTTTGACGTGGGTAGACCTGCAGCTTCCTGGGGCATCCAGGGGATCAAATCAAGACCCAAACTCAAGATACGAGTAAATATTATGTTAGTATATGCCATCTAAACCATATACTATAAAATATAAAAATGAATAATAAATAGTTAAATTCAATTTTGTATTTCACAGTTCACAGCAAATGCCTTAAATACAACAGTCGGATTTTCATCATTTTCAAAAGTTTTTCTGAATTTTCCCGCACTAAGTGACCTCGTACGAGTCAAATAAGTTCAGATTTGGATTCTCCAGGAAACTTCATGTAACTTCTATACTATGAAAATCTTCAGGCTTTAGTATAAACGAGTTTATAGCAATAGATTTAAAAAATTTTGATTTTCCTTGTTTTTTTACATTTATTTGTATTTGTCCAATTACTCTAACAAACATAACCACATAGTACTACTCAAATGGTGAAAATCGGCAAAAAAATAACCCTGATATCAGCAAAATAAAAATTGATACCTATTTTTACTTCATGCTCTATTGAAGCCAATTATTGGCCGATTTTTGCGATTCAAATTTCTTTCTGATCAGGTGAATCAACACATTTACAATATTCATAAAAATTGAATACTTTTCTGAAAATGGCAATTTTTTTCTATATTTTTACCAGATGTTAATGTATTAAAAAGCATGATAATTTATATTCAAACTCTGAAACAATAGAAATATTTTTTTTCTACCTCTTGGAGTTTGAAACAGCGGGAAGGTGTGAAAAGTTTTTTAGAAACAATGGATGCACAGTTTTGCACCTGTGCCATGATTCTTTTCGCTTTAGCTCTAAAACTAGAAATTCGCTATTTTAATCAATTATAAATTTGTAATATACAAATCAAGACCTATCCATTAAAAAAAAAATGAAGCCAATCGAACAATTTTTGTCGAGATAGAGGTCTCGTCTTTCAAAGGTTACAGAAAATTTGCAAATTAATTTTTTCAAATTTTTAAAACAGCAACGTGTAAATAAAGAGTCATATTATCAGTGGTAAAAATTTGGCAAAAAAAAAATGATTTTTTCGACACTTTTTTGAAGTCTAAAGCAGCGGAGTGAAAAAAAATTTCAAAAAATTCTTGTTTTTTAACTTATTTTTGCAATAAAACAGAAACTATTAAATTTGAACTATATTCCTTTGGTAAAATTGTAAAAATATAGTCAAATTTTCAAATAAAGTTTGTTTCATTAAAATTTCTCTGTTATTACCCAAAATATTAAGAAAAAACGAGAGGTTCACATCTTTTTAAAACCGATAATAGTTTGATCTTATTAAGTTTTGATTTGTATTTTAAAGCTTTACGCTTCTCATATAATTATAATTTTACAATTTTTTTTTAAATAACTAAAATAAAACAAAAGTTCAGGTCTTTTTTAAAAGTCAAACTAGACTATACAGAATCGTTCTATTACAGTTATTAGACTCGATGATCCTCGAATAACAATCTACAAATTTTATCATTTATGTACAAATTTCAGGTTATCAACTTTGGGTCAGAAGTCAGGTACGTAAGTATATTTTTATTATTACTTTTTTTTTAAGTGAAAAGATCAGAGCCCTTTTAATATAGAGCTAGATCTATCGAAGAGCGCTCCTTATTTTATTTTTCAATACACAGCGCTTTTCGTTGTGGTTTGAAGCTTCATAAGGAGCTTAACCGATTTATTCGAGCTTTTTAGCTTGATTTCTTTTCATTTTTATATAGATTTATTATTTCTATATTTGCTATAATTATTTTTTTAAAATGAAGAAACATACTAGTTGTTCTATGTTCAAAAACATTCATTTTCTCAAATTAATAATTTGGATGAACAAAAAAAAATTTATGTTCACAATTTGCAACCTCTTCAAAAACTTGTTATATCTGAAACTAAAAAACATCAAATTGTGCATATTTTACCTGATAATTCTGAATTCTTGAAGATATCAAATTCTTTTGATCAAACACTATCATTGCCAGAAATATTAACTGTTCTTTCAAGCAAGATAAAACAACAAATAATATGAGCTTTCATAATCAGATTCCAATGGAAACAAGCGAGACAAAAGAAATCATTAATGAAAGCTCACCTTCTCTAAATTATAAAATTAATGTGCAAAAAAATTATACTACTTCACTGAAAGTTAATAATTCTAATAAACAAAAAAAAATTTATGTTCACAATTTGCAACCTCTTCAAAAACTTGTTATATCTTAACCAAAAAATAAATGATTTCAGCATATTTTATCTAATGCTTTTGAATCCTGTAAGTTATCAAAATCTTTTGTTAAAACACTTTTATTACCTACAGATATTTACAGCTCTTTCAAGCAGGCTAAAACAAGCAATACTAAGAGCATACATAATAATGAGATTCCAATGGAAATAAATGAGACAAAACAAATTTTTAATGAAAGTTCACCTTTTCTAAATTCTACTATTAATGTGCAAAAAAATATTATTACTCCTTGAAAAAAAATACAAAGTCCGGAAGTGGTTCCTAAAATTTTATCTAATGTTGCTGATGATAACGATGTGATTTCCGTTGAAAAAGAGGTTCCTAAAATTTTATCTAATGTGGCTAACGATGACGATGTAATTTTCGTTAAAGGAGAGGTTCCTAAAATTGTATCTACTGTTGCTAATAATGACGAACCTATTTTTGTTAAAGAAAAACGTGTTTCGGCATCACAGGCTTCAAGGTTACTTGTACCTAGGAACGGCGTATTAAATCTCAGTAACTCTTCGCTTACTGATTATCAAATCCAGTGGGTATTAGTTCATAGCGCGTGGCTGAACAATGACCACATTGATAAAGAGCTTGGCCGAGTAAGATAGGCGAATTTGCACTCATAGGCATATGAAAAAACTAACTAGGGCATGTTTTTATACCTAAAAAATAAAAAATTTTCGCGTTGGTTTTAGACCTCTAGCCCACCCCGTTGTCTCCCTATCTCAAAAAACGTGTAAAAATCGAGTTTTTCTTTGAGTAAATCTTTAAAATAGTATAACTTTGCAAGGAATCCAGCATATTTTTAAAAAAAATTTTTTTTGCGCCGATACCAACCCTTGCGCCGCTCTCAAACACTTAAAACTGGATTTCAAAAAACGAAAAATATCGAAATTTCTAATTTTTTCCTACTACAAGGTTGCTTGAACTGAAATTCTCAGCAGTTCTTGGAAGTTATTTATCCAACTTTTAACCCTGGATACTTATTTTTTTTTTACAGGTGGGGCAACATGACGAAAAATCAAAAAAACCACTTTTTAATTTTTAAGCATTTTTATTTAATTACAATTGTTTTCCTGAACTTTTTAATTTAAAATAGCAATAAGGCCTAAAAGATATGATTTTTTATGAGGAATTTATTATATTTTTAAATGCGGAAAAATTTAATAATCCTAATTTTTAATTATTCAGACATAAAGTTGTTTTTTAGCCTTTTAGGTAAAAGCAAAAATAATTCTTACCAAAGGAAATCGTACTCTGGTCAAAAGAAGACTCATCTATGTAAGCCATTTACAATTTGTACCACAGATCGATATACTATAGATAGGGCCCATATAATGGAAATGAGAACGATGCGACGATTTTAAGAAAAGTCTCGAAGAAAAGGATGGATTAATAAGATTACTAAAACCTGGTGATATTTTTGTTCTTGATAGAGGTTTTCGAGATATAAAAGAAGAATTAGAAGGAAAAGGTTTTATAGTATTAATGCCTGCACTTAAAGGTAAACGTTCGTGTCTAACAACTGAAGAGTCAAATTACTCAAGATTTATAACGAAATTGAGATGGGTAGTTGAATCAATCCACGGAGCTGTAAAAATGAGGTTTAAGTTTTTGCGTATTGAAGTACCTAATAGGACTCTTCAAGATATGGAAGTTATTTGCAAGATAGCTTTCCTTTTAAATAATGAATTCGGAAAGCGCTTACATTCAGATGTTGATATGGTCGAAGAAATGATTGATTTTATGAAATCTAGGTTAAATGTGAAAAATGAATTAGCTAGAGAAATTCAAGAAAATAATTGGAATCGGAAACATAAAATTTTTAGGCTAACAGACTCATTAAAAATAGACGACTTTCCAATGCTAACAATAAAGGATTTAAAAATACTGTTTACGGGATCTTATCAGCTAATACAAGCTATTTATTATTTGGCAGAAATTATAAATGATGATGATATATTAGAAGGTGGCTATTATAATTATGAAGGTCGGCATATTCTTCGATTTGAAGTTCAATCTCGACATAAGAACAGTAAGCAGTACAAGTGCTATATAGAATATATTTCAAACAAAAATGAAGTGAGTGGGATAAAGCAGTATGCTTGTGATTGTCCCAATGGTTTGAGAACTGTTGGAACCTGTGGCCATGTAGCAGCTATAATATTTCTCTTAAGTTACGCAAGATATGAGTCAAAAATAATAAGACCTGCTGAATTTTTAAATAATATTTTCGATCCTAAGAGTATTGAAGATATTGATCCCATCGATGAAAGTGACGAAGAAAATGACAATGAAGTAGAAATCTGCAGTAGAAGCTACGATGAAATTTCTGAGGATGATGATCAATCATATCTTAATCTAGATGATGAATCCTATCTTACAGAAGTAGCTCAAGAAGAAGATTATTGCAGTAATCACGAAACTTAATCACCTCCTTATATATTACTATTAAAACAAGTATAAATTATATTATTTTGTAATGTAAATAAATATTTAATTACTTTATTCTTTTTCAAAAATAAATAAAAAAATTAGCTTTTGTAAATTGGTTCTTATATTTTATTATACTTTAAGATTAATTAAGATTTCATACTATAACATTCAATTAATATACAAAAAATATTCAAGTATAATTAATTAGCATTCTATATTTCAAATAAGGCTAAAAAACAACTTTATGTCTGAATAATTAAAAATTAGGATTATTAAATTTTTCCGCATTTAAAAACATAATAAATTCCTCATAAAAAATCATATTTTTTAGGCCTTATTGCTATTTTAAATTAAAAAGTTCAGGAAAACAATTGTAATTAAATAAAAATGCTTAAAAATTAAAAAGTGGTTTTTTTTATTTTTCGTCATGTTGCCCCACCTGTAAAAAAAAATAAGTATCCAGGGTTAAAAGTTGGATACATAACTACCAAGAACTGCTGAGAATTTCAGTTCAAGCAACCTTGTAGTAGGAAAAAATTAGAAATTTCGATATTTTTCGTTTTTTGAAATCCAGTTTTAAGTGTTTGAGAGCGGCGCAAGGGTTGGTATCGGCGCAAAAAAAAATTTTTTTTTAAATATGCTGGATTCCGCATTTAACTACGCCAGGCACGTCAAAAAAGCTCCATTTCTTGCAAAGTTATACTATTTTAAAGATTTGCTCAAAGAAAAACTCGATTTTTACACGTTTTTTGAGATAGGGAGACAACGGGGTGGGCTAGAGGTCTAAAACCAACGCGAAAAATTTTTATTTTTTAGGTATAAAAACATGCCCTAGTTAGTTTTTTCATATGCCTATGAGTGCAAATTCGCCTATCTTACTCGGCCAAGCTCTTTCATAGCTTACTATTTAACTCTTCTTCATATAGGCCTCAGCCTTCTCATTGGCTTCAATGTCCGCATAGAATTCAACCCATACCATACGATCAAAAACATATCCAACTTTTGTTCCCTATTAATCACTGGATTTGTGCTTATTATGCTACTAGCTCAATTTATATTTATGATTCGTTAAATAAAAACAAATTGGAAAATTCACAAGAAATATATTTATCTAAACTCTTTCCTGATTATGAAAATAATAGGATACAAATACATTTCCCAAATGTACAGCATCAGAGAAATGGAACTGATTTTGGCGTTTTTGCTATTGCATTTGCTACAACTATTTACTTCAATAAAAAACCAGAGGATATGTACTATGATCAATCAAGAATGCGTCCTCATTTGGTAGAAATATTTAAATCAAGCATTATAACACACTTTCCTATCACTGCAAATAATTTAATACAAAATATTTCTCGTGCGAACAATCATATAAACAATGAAAATTATGAACCTCCACGTAAAAAAATATTATTATCCAGTAAATCTACAATAAACACCAATACGGTTTTGTATACAAGTGAACAAGATATAAAAGGCTTTTCCCAAGAATTTTACAATAATTCAGTAACAAACATTAATAATAATATAATTCAAAACAATAAATCATTTAAAATTATAAATAAAAGGTCAAAGCAACAAATAAAAAATGCTACTTTAAAAGCTAATTGCGCAAAAAAAATCATAATTAAGTACAAAAAAATTAGAACTTATTTCAGAACTGTAAATTTCATTCAGAACAAGGAATGGTATATTCAAAAATTGATGAGTAAAATGAATGACTTGACTCAAATTGAACGTAGAATGAAAGCTGAGGATATTATAAATATTTGCATTTATAAAAGACGTAATTTTATTAGCAAAATAAATGGTACATTAAAAGATATTCAAAAAAAAATTAATGCTCATTTTTATCAATTTGAATGTGAACGTAAGCGATTTGAGCTGAACAATGAAACTTTTGCAGTTCGCAAACGTTATCAGTGCTTATGTGGACAATCAAAACATTGTCCTTCAAGCGAACGCTTTTTTTCAGTTAGTACGTATAAGAAAAATTATTTGCAATCTTTATTTTTACATTCTTTAGAAGATTTCGTAATTTATTCTTTAAATAAAACTAAATCTTCTAGTAAAGAAGACATAGTCAATGATGAAAAAACAAATTCTTCATTAACTTTACGAGAAAATAATCAAAGTACAAATATACATTCTGCTGGAAACATTCATGTTTTTCAAAGTGCACAAAATGAAAATATGGTTACACAAAGGGATAATATTAAATTTACAAACCAATAATATTATTGTCAAAAACAACGTTATGTCGGCAGAAAAAATTATAGATATTGACAAACAAAACTTATCTCATAATGCTTCATTGCCAATAGGCCCTACTAACAAAGATAAAACATGGGATTGCACTGAAAAGTGTAAATAGATCTTTTTAATGCACTTAAATCATTATTTGAGGATTTTGATATTTAGACAAATTTTTAAAAAATTTTAACGTATGTTCTAGCAAAAGTCGCGATAAAATACTAAAGGGTCATCCAATAAAGCTTCAAATTGTGGTTCCTCATTTCCGAAATATGAGAACTTTGCAGCGTGAAATTTATCAATTGATCTCTATGAATAAAGAGCTAAATGATAGAAACGATGCTTTAATATTTGCTGACAAAATAAAATTGCAAGATGTATATGAAAAAAGTGAAATTAGGAAATTACAATTAGAAAATTCAAAAAAAAAAAATACACTGACAATAGTAGGGGAACGCTTCCTTCCCTCAGTTAAGACAACAGACTTTTCAAGCTTTAAGGATGGAATATTTCTTATTTTGGGAAAGAATCTTCCCCAAATTTTTAAATAATAGAATTAGAGTAGTAAATACTGCAATCTTCTTTATCGGCGGACGGTGTTTTGGGAGGTATTTTTCTTATTTTGAGATAGCAGCGCTCCAAAAACATAAGAAAGATTTTATACAAATTTAGGGGAAGATATCTGCTTCCCCGTTCTTTTGTCAGTGTAGTGATACAAATAAAAGATCGATTAGGGATAAATTTAAAACAGCTTTTAAATGTTATTACGAAAGAATGGAAGAATTGAACTAATCATTACGTTTCTTGTGAAAAATTAGAGCCTAAACGTAGACTCAGGTTATTTTCAAAAAATAAGGATAAAATCGACAATCCTCTTCGGACTAAACTACTTGATAAATATGAAAAAGATGAAAATAATGAGGAATATATCTGTGAGTATTATTTGAAAAAATTTAAAGATAATAAAATGCCCAGCTGGTGTTTTTTAAACAGACTAAAGGTTAAAGCAGTACCAGAATGTTTATGCAATCTAAATATGTTTGAAAAGATTCTAATTCAACGGTATAAAGCATTTCAGGTCGTGCACAAATTTGAAACGAAGTTAGATAAACATTTACCATCTAGATGTAAATTAGATGCTCTAAAAGGGCAAACTTTCCATCTTCCTGTTCCTTTGCAAGAAACTTTGAACAAAGTTGCTTTAAAAACTGAACCAGTTAATAATGACCATGAATTTTATATATTAGTTAGAGGTATTCCAAATAAAGAAAATGTTGTCTGGGAAAATTTAGTGGATTTAAAAAAAGTATGGGAAGCTTTAGATTTAAAAAAAAAAATAATCCACTGTATGAAGACATTATACTTCCAGAATTTCAGTTTCGCAAAAATCTACTTTCTAATCTTAAAGATACAGAGTATCAAATAATAGATGATAAAAATACGAAATCAGATGTTGAGAAAAATCCACCATCAAATAACCCAATTGAAAGTGTTATTCCACCAAAGTCAGATACAACTAATCAAAATCAGCTTGAAAAGCCTGCTATTTTAACAGCAAAATCTCCTATGGATCCTTTTTATTATCAATTGTCTGTATATGCTTTACACAATCAAACGAAAAATGAAGATTGTTCAACTTTGTTCCAAATGTTGAAGGTATTCGCCCTGAGGCGAATGGTAGAAGGGATATAAAAAATTCGATCGACGCGCTCGCGGTGGCGTAAATATTAGTCCGCGTTGGGAAATATATGTATGCAAATATATAGATATTATACACAAAATATTTTTTAATTAATTAAAAAATTCTTTAATAACCGTATTTTGTTATAAATAGTGAAAAAATAAGTTCTAAATGTATTTAAATTGATTTTTTTTTATTCTTATAAATTTTTCCGTATACTACACTTCTGAAATAAGTAAATAATGCTCACTCTTACCAATGATCATATGTTTTTTGTGTATATTTTATTGTTTTTGGGTGAAATAATTGAATTTTTTGCAGATTTTTTGTTAAAGAATATTAATTAGCATAAAATACATTCATCCCAACACAAAGAAGTATTTTGTCTTTGTAAAATAACAATAAAAACATTACAATCTTCTGTTTGATGACTCAAAAGTATTGATATTATTTTTCTCTTAGAAAAAAAATATCATTATTGCTTGCATTTTCTTAGCGATAACAATTATTAACAGTTTCTATCAATAATTTATCAAATTTAATCAAATTGTAACACAAAAACTAATTTAATATATTTGCATTGAATACCGCACATAACCCTCTTAACATAAATAAAATTAACTTTTATAAAAGTTACAATTATATATTCTTTTTATCTTATAAAATAAAGATACATTTTATTATTACAATTGCTATGCTAAAAAAATTTTATCCAAAATACAGTTTATAATTGTTTAATTTTCAATTTTCAAAATTTTTCCTATGCTTTACGTGTAAAGTTTTCCCAATAAAAAAGGGGAAACCACGTGACTTACTAGAATCCGCCATTACCCTCACGGCGAATATGATGAAGCTTTGCATTCAAAAACTAAAAATTTAGACGTGAAATGCTTTCCTTGCTTATTTCCTTATGGTAAATATGGTATGGACGATGAGAAAAGAAAATTAAATGAAAAAAAAAATACGCAAAATTAAATAATAGTGATTTTATTAAATCGAGGCTGCTTTCTAAACATTATAATTTTAGATCAGATATTCAATATTTATTTTTTTTATTACACAATGATACAATGCGAAAATTAAATGCAGGGATTTTTCAAACCATAAATGTCGTTAATCCTAGGTTTAAGCACACTGCTAAGGATGTTTTACAAAAATTATCCGATAACGATCTAGAACGTAATTTGAATACAGTTTTTTCAAGCTTGCCAAATACTGAGCAATATTGGAAACAACCAAGAAATAATCTTAATTGTATGGTTGATCACTATCGTCCTGCTCACATTTTAACATGGAACATGTTCATTGGATGGGGTATTTGAAAAAGTCCGGCTCGGCAGGGGGGGGGGGTGAAAAAGTGACGCTTTTAGGGGGGGGTCAAAAATTGACGCTTTTAGGGGGGGGGTCAAAAATTGACGCTTTTAGGGGGGGGGTCAAAAATTGACGCTTTTAGGGGGGGGGTCAAAAATTGACGTTTTTAGGGGGGGGGTCAAAAATTGACGCTTTTAGGGGGGGGGTCAAAAATTGACGCTTTTAGGGGGGGGGTCAAATGGACTTAGAATATTTTCGATTCAGGGACTTTTGGTGCAGAAGTACCTAGGGACCTATGGTGCAGAAGTACCTAGGGACCTTTGGTGCAGAAGTACCTAGGGACTATTGGTGCAGAAGTCCCTAAAGACCTTTGGTGCAGAAGTACCTAGGGACTATTGGTGCAGAAGTCCCTAAAGACCTTTGGTGCAGAAGTACCTAGGAACCTTTGGCGCAGAAGTCCCTAAAGACCTTTGGTGCAGAAGTACCTAGGGAGCATTGGTGCAGAAGTACCTAGGGACCTATGGTGCAGAAGTCGCTAAAGACCTTTGGTGCAGAAGTACCTAGGAAGTTTAGATTTCTATAATAAAAATCTAAATATAAATATTTATATTATGAACACAATAAATACTTTATTATCAATGTTATAAATGAACATGTTCCATGCTCGTTGGTTGTGTAGTTACACAAACCGGTTATAAATTTTTTCTTACCATAAGTCCAGGAGAATGGAATTGGACTGAATTAGGAGAATACTTTAAAAAGTTTTGCAAACCAGAACATCGCGGTAAAACTACTAGTGAGCTTGTAGTACTAGAACCTGTCTTAGCAACTGTTTTTATTGAAACAAAGTTTAAGGCGACTTTAGCATTTATTTTGTCACCCGATAATCCGTTGGGTAAAGTTACGCATTATTTTTGGCGCAGAGAGTACCAAGGTAGAGGTATGGATCATTTTTATTTAGTACTTTGGATTGAAGATGGACCTGCCTTAGAGCAGAGTCCTGAAGAAACCATAAGATCTTACATTCTCGAGCATATAACATGTAGAATACCAGATCCCAAAATATCACCAGAATTACACAGAAAAGTTAAATATCAAGAACATAGATGTAATGGCTACTGTTTAAGAAGAGTAAAGACCAAAACAGGTTTTAGGTCTGTTTGTCGGTTTAGTTTTCCTCGTAAGCAAAGTAATTCTTTGCATGTGTACAAAACAACGACAGCAACAGTTAATCGACGAAAATTAAAAAAACACGCTAGGTTATATGATTTACCGAGAAAAGTAAACGAGGTTTTTATTAATGATTATAATCCAGCGATACAGTTAGTTTGGGAAGGTAACACAGATATTCAGTTTCTTGCTGATCAATTTCAAATTATCATTGAATATATTACGAAATATGTTACGAAAATGGAAAAAAGTCATATTGAATATGAAAGTTTAAAGACCTGTGACTCTTTGCTTTCAGCCATTTGGTCTTTTGCAGTTAAAACAACAAATAATAGAGAAATTGGTTCTCTCGAAGCAGCTAATACCCTATTAGGTCATTCACTTTATGGATTCAGAAACTATGATAAAATGGCTAGATATTAGACAGATTAGAAATAGAAAATTAAAAAGTTTTGAAGATATAAAGAATTTAAATAAAAATTCCACAGATATATTTTGTAATAGTCACATCGATTATCCAAATAGACCTAATGAGTTAGAAACAACGTCTTTGTACGATTTTTTAAAATATTATGATGTCATTCATTATAAACCTAAAAATCCGGAAAATTTTACATTTTATCCCATGAAAGAAGTTAAATCGTATGCCAGGAAGCGTAATAAAAATCCTTACTTAATTAATCACTGGAAAAATAATCCATCTACTGAACCAGAAAATTATTACTAAGCATTGTTATTATTCTTTAAGCCATGGAGACACGATACCTCAGACTTTAAGGGAGAACACGCGACATATGCGGATGATTTTCATGCAATTGCTCATGAACTTCCTAGCGCCATGGAGTATCATTTGAAGTATACAGACAAATTACAAAAGCAAGAATTTTTTAATAAGAATGTAGAAAAGACAATGCCAGAGGAAAATAATGAAAGTCAGCAAAATTTATCTGATAATATCCCAGATGGTTGTGTGCCTGCAGGAGTTGAATTAGCTGCTAAAGAATTTGAAGATTTAGCCAATATAGTTGGCACACAATGTAACACCGATACCGAAATAACTCTTAATGAAGATCAAGCTCGAATATTTGAAAGCTGGAAACATTCTTTATCTAATGGAATTCTGATAAGAGATATAATAAGTGGATATGCTGGAACGGGAAAGAGTGAAATTATTAAAAGAATCGTGCAATACAATAAGGATGTACGAGGGAAAGACACCATTACACTAGGACCTACTGGATTGTCTGCTCATAATGTTCGTGGACTAACCCTCCATAAATTTTCTATAATACCGGTCGATAAAGAAGATAATTTTCCGGAGTATAAAGAACTTTCTGCTACTTCCTTGAAACGAATAAGAACGGCTTTGAAAAATGTAGATTTGTTAATAATCGATGAAATTTCAATGGTGTCTAACTATCACTTAGCCTTTTTTAATCAGAGATTAGTAGAAATTTTTGATACATCAAATGACAAGGACGGCTGGTTTGGGAAAATAAACATTATATTGTTAGGAGATTTATTGCAACTTCGCCCAGTTAAAGCTAATTTTGTTTTTGACGATTTGAATTCCTCAAAATTTAAAGAAAAAATGAAGGGCATGTTTGCCCACAATCTTTGGAAAGAATGTTTTCATTATGATGAATTAACAATTAAAACTTGCATAGAATACGTTTGGGAATAGTAACGAAGGAAGACATCAACGTACTCGAACAGCGACTTTTGAAGTTTGAAAGTATGAATCCACAAACAGACTTGAAGTGATATGTGCCTATTTTAAAAAATTACCTAGTAACATCGTCTGTCTACTACCTACAGTTCTTATGTGTAAAACTCTAAATAAAGCCATGCTAGATAAAATTCCATCTGAAGAAATAAAACTTATAGCCGGAGACGCATATGTTTCTGATAATAGTTTAAAAAAAAAATTAACAAAGATTTAAATGATTCTACTGAAAAAGAAACAGCAGGCTCTCCAAAAGAAATTAAGTATTCAAAATGGAATAAAATTAGTAAAAAAGAATTATCTGTATCATCCTGGATTAGAAATTCAACAAATGCTTACGTATTTTTTTTGGAAAGTATTAATAAGGATTCGAGACCATTAATTCCAAATAATAATTTTATTTCATCTGAAAATTTTCCAGAAACAATTCAAGATAAGCTTGTGAAAAATATAAACAAACATACTGATAAGACAGATACTGATGTTTCAATTATGAATATTCCTTCATCGCCAAAAAATGTTCAATTACCTACTACTGATCATACATTAAATACAACTTTCATACATAATGGGGTAAATAATGAATTAATAAATGATAGACAAGATGAAGTTTCAAATTTTTCTTATGCATTGCGTGGGCTTCCTAACAATGATGGAATCTCCTGTTATGCTAACTCTGTCTTACAAACAAAAATTCACTTTAAATCAATAAGAGACGCTGTCGAAACTAATCCACGGGATTTATTAAGTATAAATCTACATGCATATATTAATACTAATGAAGTATTTGATATCTTCAATATTAGAAAAGAGATCTCAATACCTACTTCAGATTTCTCAGTTCCTCGACAACAGTGTGTAGGAGAATTTTTAATACAGATTGACAAACATTCAAAGATTTTGGATGATTCTATAACATTTAAAATGACCATTAACTCTAAGTGTAATAATAATAATTGTGGACTATTATATCCCCAAGAAAATCCACAGACCATTTTAATGCTTCCGGTATCAGCAACCAATACTTCCACATTACATAGTATTATCGATTCTTATTTTAGTGTAGAAGAACTCGTACTAGACGCAGTATGTACCGATGGTTGCATTGAAAAAGGAAGAACTAATACTATGAAAGCTGATTTTGGTTCAATTATAGTTTTGCAGTTACTAATTTTTGAAGAATTTTTAGATGAAAAGGGACAAAATGTCTATGTTGTCTATGATAATGTAAGAGAGATGGTTTATAATAAAATAAAACATCATAAGTTTCCCGAACTTGGGCCACAAACATCAAAAATATTAATCAATGGGAATAACTATAAAGTTGAAGCTGTCATATTTCACGTAGGCGATTCCATTACAAACGGTCACTACTTTACATTAATTCGTTCAAATAGATATTGGACAAAAGTAAATGATGACAAACCAATAACTAAAACTCAATGGTCACAGCGAAATGCTGAACCATATTTAATTTAAAAAAAAATATATAAAGTTCACTTATTTGATTTTAAAAATAGATGAATGAAAAATAGGTGAGATTAAATTTTATGGCATAAGTTAAGTAAATATTTAATTTAAACAAAAATATTAATTCCTAATACGTTTATTTGAACTTTTGGGCCATAAATATTGTGATATTTATAAAACTTGTTTATTTTTTCAACTTTCTTCTTTTAAAAGGTAGATATTATGAGTTATAGTTTAAATATTTTTTTCTCAAAAGGTAAATGGATTTTAAATACTATAAATAAGATCCGCAATGCCGAAATTATATGTATATTTGAAACATATATTTCAAAAATTTCATGCTATTTTATAAAATTTTATATAAACAATTTCTACAAATAATATATTATCCTTTGTGAAATATTTTTAATTAAAAATTATTAAAAGTAAACATACTTTAATACTTTTCTAAGCGTTTTTTCATTTTATTAGTTTCTTTTAAACTTTGCTGTCTCTTTGCTCATGTACAAATACTTATATAATTAGTTATTTCTTATAAATTAAATTTGTAATCAATTATTATATTTTAATAATTTACAGACAGAAGTTATATGTGCTACAATAGCATTTGGGATGGGTATCGATTAGCCAAATGTTCGATTTATTATTCATTCTGGGCTTCCATCTTCTATTGAAGGCAAATAACAAGAAAGTGGTCGCGCTGGTCGAGACGGTGCAAATGCTGATTGCATTTTATTTTATAATCCTGAAGATATAAATAGGCATGAATATTTGATAAATAAATCTACTAAACCAAATACTGATGCAAGGAATATTAGATTAGAAAATCTTGAAAATATGAAAAGTTTTTGTAAAAATAAAAAGATTTGTCGAAGAAAACTTCAGCTTCATTATTTTGGTGAAGATTACAATGTAAAAAAATGTATCGCCAATAAATCGACATCTTGTGATAACTGTGTAAATAAACTTACGTTACCTGAGTATAATATTTAAAATATTAATTTATAAATTTAAGTAAAAGTATAAAAAGTTAAATTTAAGTACATTTCAAAATATTGATACTGATTAAATTAATGTTTTTAAAACTTTAATAAATTAAAGTATAATTAAAACTAAGGTAAGTCCTGTTGTTTCCTAATCCCAAGTTATATTATAACTTTTGGGCCATCAATGTTTGTGAGATGAAATTTTTTGGCCTAAAGCTAAGTAAAATTTTATTTGAGCAAAAATATAAATTCCTTATAAATATATTATAACTTTTGGGCCATGAATGTTGTGAGATGAGATGGCCTAAGCTAAGTAAAATTTAATTTGTGTAAAAGAATTAATTCCTAATTAATATTTTATAAGTTCCATTACTAAATTACATTATTAAATACAACTAAAGTTAATTAGTTCCGAGAGCCAACATGCGGGAGGTGCGATTAAGCGTGGCAACAAATCATTAATAAATTACTTTTACTTGATTAACGAGTTGTTTTTTCTTTCAATTTTATATATGTCATAAGGGTGTATTTTTATATCAGCAAAAGTTTACAGTAAACTGATAATTTTTCTTATACAGCTTTTTAACATTGGGCTTACAGGCTGTACTTTAAATATAATTATCTTATATTATAACAATTTATTATCTTTATACTTATATCTTTATACTTATTATCTTTATAATTATAAATAAAATAAAATACAAATTTTTTGATTTAGTATGTGCCTAATATTCACGTAGAACATATAAATTAATATATTTTTATTATTTAAAAAATAAAACTAATAAAGAAACATATAAAGCGGACATTTAGGCCCACATTAACATTTTACATATACCCGCGCTTCAAAATAAAAGTTTATCAACGCAGAAGCGACGACGGCTGGGCTACAGCCGAAAAAGAGAAAGAGAGCCGTACAAGCGCTCGCCATTCTTGCTGCCGGCTTGGAGCAAGGACAGTTGTCTAGTTTTCATGTTCTTTAAAATTCTCAATTATTAAAAAATAAAATAAAGTAGTTCAGTTGATGTTAAATATAATTAAATTAAATTTATTAAAATAAAGTTGTCAAAAGGTTTAGAATTATTATAAGTGATAAGCTATTTTGAAATTATTAAGTAAGATAGAATCACGTGTTCGTTAACGAATATAATATAACAGGCTATTCGAGAATTTATTAAGTTTAATTGAAGCCTGAAATTATCAAGATCATAAAATTATAAAGAGACTCTTTAGTCAAGGTTTGGCCATTAATTAATTAAAGTGCACATGATTATCTAGATCATTTTATTAAAATCATTTTCTATGTAAATTTGAGTGTGTGTGAGTGTATGTTAAAATATAATAGTGCGCGAATATACATAGGTATACGACCACGCAGTATTTATTCGTATTTTCATATTGGACGTTAATTGTTTTCTATATATATATATATATATATATATTTATATGCCACTTGCTCTATACGTGTGTATACGTGCGCACGCTCACATTGATATCAATTTAATTATAAGTATTGGCCATATAACGTAAGCTTTTATATAAAATATTATAATTTACTCTCTTAATTTTTTATATTAAATATTATAATAAAATCAATCTCATCTTATTATTGACTTAGCTTCCCTTTCCTCCCCCCTTTTCAGGAATATATTCAAGGTTAGATTTTGTAGTATGACGTTCGTCAATATTTGCCCATAAAATACACCTATAAGGACTCACCCATATATCAAAATCAATTTCAAAACACCCTTACTTCTTTTACGCATAAAATCTATCTTACATAAGAATAATAAAATTCTCTATGGTAGATCAATATCTTATTAAAAACGCTCGACCCTCCGTAGACAGTCATAAAATGAGTAATAAAATAGAACCCTTCGCTTTCAGTCACAAACTGAGTAATAAAATACAATATCTTATTAAAAACGCTAGACCCTCCGTAGACAGTCGTAAAATGAGTAATAAAATAGAACCCTTCGTTTCCAGTCATAAACTGAGTAATAAAACTCAATATCTTATTAAACTCACCCTCTGTAGACAGTCGTAAACTGAGTAATAAAATAGAATTCTCCGTTTCCAGCCATAATAAATTAAAAAGCTCACCTTCCTAAACGGAGTAATAAAAGTACTGTCCAATAATGCCTTAGCAACGCCTACGCATCAACCAGTTGAAAGTTTACGACTAGGCGGAGAGTTTGAACCACCCCTAAACAAATATTGCCACTCCTATCATTGTGGGTATATAAAGTATGACTTTAAGTAAAACTACATCGGTTTCTTACGATCGGGCTACAGTTTATATTGTATCGGTTCTTAAACTAGTTATATCCTCGTATTGTGTAAAAGTCTTCCTCGGTATTCATTAAACGATATTAAAGTAACATCTTAACAATATTTGTGTTATTTTATTTCGCTACAATCCTATCTTTCCACAAAATACCATATTAAGGTCCGGGAGATACCTTATCGCCGAAAATAGTGAAAGCCAACCAACATCAAGAAATCAACGTAAGGATCTCGAGTGTGATATTTTGGGTCACTACTAAGATACATAACAGTAGCCGGCATAACCGAGCGCCGCAAGTAATTTACATGTAAGTTAAATTGTATAATAGGTAAAATATGTTGGTTTAAATTCTTAATAAAAGCTTACTTATATTTAAATAATAAATCTATGATTTATTTATATACTATATTAATTAACCAGGTCATAATATCTATTTGAATTAAATATTGATTATTCGTAATTATAACGGTTCGTAATTATTTAGTAAAATCACACAAGAGAAAAACCATATAAATGTGCGGTATGTGCTACAGTAGAGAAAGACTTTATAAATGTCAGGCTAGTTAGATGTTAGTTTACAGTCAGTTAGAGCATTTTATTATTAATAATTAATAACAATATCGGCATTATAAACAAAAAAATTTTCTCGAAAGTGAAATGTCTTTTCGATACTATATATATAAGATATTATTTAAAATAAAATAAAAATAATAAAGAAACAAAAAAATTTTCTCGAAAGTGAAATGACTTTTCAATACTATATATATATAAGATAATTTTGTATAATTCATATCTTACGGCGTTATCGGTAAACTAATGCCGCTATTAAAGTCTCATTCAGCACTAGGCATTAAAAATGGCCTACTCATTTATAAAATGCTAATAAGACCAGTTTTTACATATGCCCCAGCCGTATGGGGTAATGAATCGGAAAATAGTCTCAATAAGCTTCAAGTAATTCAGAATAAAATACTTAAACTAATAACCAACGCTCCCAGGTACATGAGACTGTCGAAGATCCATGAAGATCTAGAGGTCGAAACGGTTAAAGAATATACAACCAAACTAACCAAAAACTTTTACGAAAAATGCAAGAATTCCAAGTATCAGACTATCAGTAAAATTAGTAGTTATGATTATCAGGGTTCAAATAAATATAAAATGCCTAAAGATTTTATTTTAGGACAAACTAATTAACAAATTTTTGTTTCAGACTAAGGAACAATGGCCATTTAAACAGTAAACTTTAAACATAAATTGGGTCATCAAGGCCTTTTTCAACGTAGGAGCAATAATAAATAAATTTGTTTTTTTACAGGACTATTAACACCCTTGTCCTAACTCCTACCTTTTATACATCCTAAGTCAAATTAAATAATTAAAAATTTCATTAAATTTCATTCAGGTTTTTCCCCACGTGGGGTTTTTGCCTGATAATTCATGCTAACTATCACCCGTCATTTTTCTTCTAACTTCATGATAGAGTGTAAACGCATAATAATGTGACGCACTCAATACCTCCAAGTCAAGATTATTTTGTTTCTAACGGAGAGGAACCATGCATCTGCATACTTGTATGCAAATGCTCGCGCCGCGTTTCGGTGGTTGTTCCTCACGGAAAGTAGCGAGGAGGGGCTATTTTCTTCCTATAAAAAAAAAAAAATGTATAATTCATCTTATATTTACTACAAATTTATTATTATTTAATTGATACGGATTTTATTATAAATTAATCATTTTTATTAATGGACAATCTTCTTTTACACTATCCGTACTTATATAATGGTAACTTTCAAGACTTTATTTGTCTTTTTTAATCTTTGAATTTATTTTCATTAAAATTAGCAGTTGACAATAAATCATTGGTATTTGAGTGAAAAATCTATCAAAAGTTATTTAATTCAAACATATTTCTAAAAATTTGTTCATTTCACTTTTATCAATGTTTACTTTACATTCTGGAAACTTTCCTTTTAATTCAGTTAAATTAGTTTTCTCAATTTTATTTTGTTGTGTAAGAAATTCATTCAGAATACGGAAATGTTAAATTTAAGGGGTCCTGCGCTTTCAATTTTTTCCGATATACAAATTTTTTTTTTTCTCCTCATATTATAAAAAAAATATTCAAAATTATGATAAAAAAGGTTTTACGTCGATATGTTGAATAAAAAAAATTCTAAAGAAGAAATTCGATCAAAAATATAACGTATATTATACATACAAAAAAACTTTAAACGCGTTTATCTCGAAACCTACTTTTTTAAATTTGTCCGACTGATTGAGAGAAAACTACTCCTGCGATTTGATTTTTTTTTTTTTAATCTTTTTATTATCTAATTAAGATGGCATTAAACTACGGAAAAGTTAATTGGGCTATTATTAAAAATTTCACAGGGGGGAGAGTGTCCGAAAACGAGGGTGATTTTGACAACATTTTTTATTTTTAGTGTAACTTTTTTAATTTTCAATATTTTTCCTTTTCCCTAGTTTAATGCCAAGTTTAGGGCATGTAGAAAAACATGAGTTTTTTTTTTTTTTTTTAAGATGAACCTGGGCGGCTGAATCAGTCGGACAACTTTTTTTATTTTTTTTTAATCGCTTCATTCAGCGCCATCTTTCAGATACTTAATGTACATAAAAATTAAAAAAAAAAAATAGGAAGGTTGCCTAAGAATGTACGGAAACAATAAAAAAAAAAATTTTCAAAAAGCTTAAGCAGTTTTTTTTTTATGACCACTCAAACTTTCCTCGAATTTATAGCATTTGAAAGCGCAGGACCCCTTAAGAGCTTTTTAAATAATGTTCATTTTTAGATACATCTTTAAAATTTATAATATTCATTTGAACTTCAGATGATTCATCTAATATTAAATCTAAAAAATTAACATCCTTTTTACATGGCGATTTTGGTTTTTGTACAACTTTTTCATTTTCTATTGAACTATGTCAATAATAAGCTAAAATTAAAATTCAAATATTATTTTTAATCAATTATCCAATTTATATTTAATATTAATCATATTCATAGATTTAAGACTTTAACAAATTAAAGTATAATTACACCTAAGTTAACTATGGCTTTTTTGGCATTTACATGCGATCTTGGCCCAGAGATACTAAAAGAAGTTTCAATAATAAAACTTTTTAGATTATTACCTACACTTTTAGGCCATAAAGGTTGTGAGATCAAACTTTTTAGCCCTAATTTAAGTTTGCATTCTGGGTAACCAAAAATTTTGATATATTCAACTTATACATATTAAAAATTATCATTTATGAAATATTTTTATGTTCAAATTTATTTATATAATTTTTTTATTTACTTTTTTTATTAATATCTAGTTTACAAAATTCAAAATTATTAAAAGTAAACATACATTAAGACTTTTCTAAGCATTCATTTATTTTATTAGTTTCTTTTAAACTTTTCTCATATAGAAATACTTATAATCACAAGCTTTAATATTACTTTTAGGGCATAAATGTTGTGAGATGAAATTATATGGCCTAAGCTAAGTCAAAATTAAATTTAAGTAAAAGTATAAAATATTTCAAAATATTGATACTGATTAAATTAATAATTTTTTTAAAACTTTAATAAATTAAAGTATAATTAAAACTAAGTTAAGTCTTATTGTTTCCTAATCAAAAGTTATAATATTACTTTTGGGCCATGAATGTTGTGAGATGAAATTATATGGCCTAAGCTAAGTAAATTTTTATTTCAGCAAAAGTATAAATTCTTAATAAATATATTATAACTTTTGGGGCATAAATTTTGTGAGATAAACTTTTATGGCCTAAGCTAAGTCACAATTAAATTTAAGTATAAGTATGATAAATATTTTAACTTATACAAATAATAAATTATTATTATTAAATAAAAATACTTGATTTTTGAGCTAACAATTATTTCCTTTATTTTTTTATAATTAATATATTATAACTTTTGGGACGTAAATGTAGTGAGATAAAATTTTATGGCCTAAGCTAAGTAAAATTTAATTATTTCAGCAAAAGTATAAATTCTTAATAAATATGTTATAACTTTTGGGCCATAAATATTGTGAGATTAAATTTTATATAACTTTTGGGACGTAAATGTAGTGAGATAAAATTTTATGGCGTAAGCTAAGTAAACATTTAATTTCAGTGTAAAAGTACATTTCAAAATACTCATACTGATTAAATTTATGTTTTTAAAACTTTAATAAATTAAAGTATAATTAAAACTAAATTAAGTCTTGTTTTTTCCTAATCACAAGTTATATTATAACTTTTGGGCCATAAATGTTATGAGATGAAATTATATGGCCTAAGCTAAGTAAATTTTTATTTCAGCAAAAGTTTACAGTAAACAAATAATTTTTCTTATACAGCTTTTTCACATTGGGCTCACAGGCTGTACTTTAAATATAATTAGCTTATATTCTAACAATTTATTATCTTCAGAAACTGCTTAACTTGCCAGGCCCCTAAATAACCAGTAAACGGCGTAAATGGAAATTGTATCAATAATTATCTATTATAAAAAAATTTATGGGTTCTATATGGAGATCTTATTAGCCAATCAAATTTCTTGTATTCAAATTTGAATGTTTTCTTTATAGGTTATTCTGGGTTAAAGCCTATATTTATTATGCTTAGAAAAGTCTTAAAGTATGTTTACTTTTAATAATTTTGAATTTTGTAAACTAGATATTAATAAAAAAAGTAAATAAAAAAATTATATAAATAAATTTGAACATGAAAATATTTCATAAATGATAATTTTTATATGTATAAGTTTAATATATCAAAATTTTTGGTTACCCAGAATGCGAACTTAAATTAGGGCTAAAAAATTTGATCTCACAACCTTTATGGCCTAAAAGTGTAGGTAATAATCTAAAAAGTTTTATTATTGAAGCTTCTTTTAGTATCTCTGGGCCCAGATCGCATGTAAATGCCAAAAAAGACATAGTTAACTTAGTCGTAATTATACTTTAATTTATTAAAGTCTTAAATCTATGAATATGATTAATATTAAATATAAATTGGATAATTGATTAAAAATAATATTTGCCCTGGTGGAAAAAATAAGTGTCTTAAAATGTTCTAAAACCTATTAAAAAGTTCTAAAATGCTAAAGTTTTTCGTTTTGTGTTAAAATGTTGCAAAACGTTTAATTCTGTTAAAAACTAGCCGAATTCGGCAGAACCTTTTTTTAGCAAATACACTTAATATATAATTTTTATTCAATTAAAAATGACTAATTATTGGTTAATTCAAAATATATGCTAAGAAGAAAAAAAGAAAAAAAAAAAAGAAAAAAAAAAAAAAAAAAAAAAAAAAATTTGCCTTGAAGTGGATTTGAACCCGGGACCCTCGAGGGATCAAAGTTCCGGAGACTGTAACCTTGTCAACTGGTCAAGCTAACAAAGTTACAAACTACGTGTTTAAACGGCTCGTTAAGCTGAACTAAAAATTATTTATTATATTTTTATTTTAATTTTCTTAATCCTTTTATTTAAGAAATAATTAAATAATTATTTATTTTTTATAAATTTTATAATTTTAGAAAAATTTGAAAAATTAAAATTAGAGTTAGGTTTTTTTTACCTGCTAAAGTAATTCATTTTTATTATAAAATTATTTTTTTTACACTAGAAAAAAAATTCTTGTTCCCGTAAACGGAAAATTCCGTTTGTCGAAAGCTTTTATTTCCGTTTATTGCATACGGAATTCCGGTTGTCATTAACGGATTTTGAACATGCGACATGTTCAAAGATATGGGTATTAGAGAAAGCCATCCAATTCAGGAAGCAGGGGCATGAAAAAATTTGGGGGGGGGGGGTCAAATAGAAATTATTTCGATTTAATGACTTTGATAATAAAAATGAATTACCTACTTTAGCAGGCAAAAAATAGCTGACTCTAATTTTAATTTTTCGAATTTTTCTAAAAATATAAAATTTATAAAAATTAAATAATTATTTAATTATTTCTTGAATAAAAGGAATATAAGAAAACTAAAATAAAAATAAAATAAATAATTTTTAGTTCAGCTTAACTAGCCGTTTAAACACCTAGTTTGTAACTTTGTTAGCCTGGCCAGTTGACAAGGTTACAGTCTCTGGAACTTTTATCCCTGGAGGGTCCCGGATTCAAATCCACTTCAAGGCAATTTTTTTTTTTTTCTTTTTTTTTCTTAGCCTATATTTTGAATTAACAAATAATTAGTCATTTTTAATTGAATAAAAATTATATATTAAGTGTATTTGCTAAAAAAGGTTTTGCCGAATTCGGCTAGTTTTCAACAGAATAAAACGTTTTGCAACATTTTAACACAAAACCAAAAACTTTAAAACATTTTTCAGCACTATAAAACACATTGGTCGGCATTTTGGAGCATTTTAGAACTTTTAATATGTTTTAGAACATTTTAAGACACTTTTTTTTTACACCAGGGTGAATTTTAATTTTAGCTTATTATTGAGATAGTTCAATATTACTACGCCATTTATGGCGCCGTTTCTAAGTTAAGTTAGAAACACACTAATATACGCGAAAATACTCTTTCTCTCTCATTGATAATCGCGATTCTCTCGAATATGTATCGAAATAGTCGGAATTCTCTCGAATATATATCGAAAGAATAAGTCAAAGTGCGAGTGTATACTATATAAGTACCTGACTATACATATACATATAAACATTATATAAATATAATATAGAAATAGAAATATAGCGTCTGCTCTCTCCCGGTACAAGATATTATCATAGAATAATAATATATTCTATGATATTTATTTGATTACAGCATTCTTTGATTATAGAGTTAGCAATATTTTTATTTTTACGTTAAAACTATCTATATTTTTTTAATATAGAGTTTCTTTTAATACATAAAATTATATACATATACACAAACACATATTGGTTATGTATCTTTCTTTTAATGCAGACAACCATAAATAAAAAAAGTAATTATTAGGTAAATGAACAATTTTTTTCTTTTAAGTTTTTAGCTTTTAACTAAAGGTATATATTCAGTTACAAGAAAAATATTATTCAGTTCAGCTTTATATTTACAGTCTCATGTATTACTTAAGTATCAAGAGATCCATTGCTGGAGCAGTATTTATTCTTACGATGAATGTTCTGCAGTTTAAAAACTCATTAATTGCAGGAAACAAGTAATCAGTATCTAAGGCTGACAAGACTCATATGGTGTTATAGATAATTCCTTTTGAACTCCAGAACATTGATCGTACAAACAAAGACTACTCTAGTGATGGATTTCTTGATAGTTAAGTAAAACTTGAATGAAAAATATTATTCATTCATTTATTTTTATTTTTTAAATAATGAAATAACTATCTCTTTTGTTTTATATGTCTAGCACGTATCTTTCTTTTAAAGCAGTCAACAATAAATAAAAAAAGTAAATAATTAAATGAACAATTTTTTTCTTTTAAGTTTTTAGCTTTTAAGTAAGGGTTTCAAAAATATAATTCAGTTCGGCTTTATATTTACAGTCTCGTATATTACTTAAGTATCAAGAAATCCATTGCTGGTGGAGCAGTGATTATTCTTACGATGAATGTTCTGCAGTTTGAACACTCATTAATTGCAGCAAAACAAGTAATAAGTATCTGAGACAGACAAGAAACATTTGGTGTAAGAGCTAATTCCTTTTGAACTCCAGAAAATTAATCGTACAAACAAAGACTACTTCAGTAATGGATTTCTTGATAGTTAAGTAAAACTTGAATGAAAAATATTATTCATTCATTTATTTTTATTTTTTAAATAATGAAATAACTATCTCTTTTGTTTTATATGTCTAGCATGTGTCTTTCTTTTAAAGCAGTCAACAAAAAATAAAAAAAGTAAATAATTAAATGAACAATTTTTTTCTTTTAAGTTTTTAGCTTTTAAGTAAGGGTTTCAAAAATATAATTCAGTTCGGCTTTATATTTACAGTCTCGTATATTACTTAAGTATCAAGAAATCCATTGCTGGTGGAGCAGTGATTATTCTTACGATGAATGTTCTGCAGTTTGAACACTCATTAATTGCAGCAAAACAAGTAATAAGTATCTGAGACAGACAAGAAACATTTGGTGTAAAAGCTAATTTCTTTTGAACTCCAGAACATTGTTCGTAAGAAAAAATAATACATGAGTCATGGATTACTTGATACTTAAGTAACACATGAGACTGTAAATATAAAGCTGAACTGAATTATATTTTGGAATGCTTTAATTATAAACTAAAAACTTAAAAGACAAAAATTCTTAATTTATTTATTTATTTTCTTTAAAGATGCAACCTAGACATATAAAAAAAAAAAGAGATGGTTGTTTCATTATTTAAAGAAAATAAATAAATAAATTAAAAGTTTTTGTCTTTTAAGTGATTAGTTTATAATTAAAGCATTCAAAAATATAATTCAGTTCAGCTTTATATTTACTTCTCATGTATTACTTAAGTATCAAGAAATCCATGACTCGTGTTGTGTTTATTCTTGTGATCAATGTTCTGGAGTTCAAAAGGAATTAGCTATTACACCATGGTTCTTGTCCATTTTTTTTATTTATGGTTGTCTGCATTAAAAAAAAAGATGTTTATTTCATTATTTAAAAAAAATAAATAAATAAGTTAAGAATTTTTTTCTTTTAACGTCGTTCTTCCCAGTATTCCGAATCGGTTGAGTGATTAAAACAAAATTATTAATTTAACTATTAAATTATGTTAAAAATATTTTCTTTATTCATTAAATTAATTTTCCTAATATTATTTGCAAGTTTAATGATAAGTATCTTTTTATTTTACTAATTTACATTTTATATATTATTGTTTTTTAATCGCGTAGTACTTCTGCAGAAAGAATAAATTTAAAATACAACTTTAAACTAGTATGTGTTTTATTTATTAAATAAAAAGAAATATATTTTATTAAATGATGTTTATGCATTTATTTATGAAAAAAAAATTGTTTAAAAAAAATAAACTAATAGAAAATAAATAAATAATTTACCATAAACTAAAGAATAATAAAATAATATTATTAAAGTTTGTGTTTTTAGTAATAGTATTAGTACGCGCGCTGTATATAATAAACAAACAATATGGCGTCCCGTCTGCTAAAATTGCGTTATAAAATTTTCTTCGTTTAATTACGCGAAATTTCCCACGTATACCTCATATTTGGAAAGTACCAATAAATTCTTTAAGCTTTGAACTTTTAATTTATTGCTATCTCCATTGGGAATTTTGCGATTTGGTAGCAAAAATTATTAACTTCCGGAATTTTCTCCATAAGACTAATGTAATATTTACTTATCTTTGTACCCTGATATCTCAAAATTTTGCACGACTATCGACTATGAGACCCATACCATTGGATTCCTGAGAATCTCCTCTAGCTAACTGTATATACCTTTATTCGGAATTTTCCTGGGAAGAACGACCTTAAGTTTTTAGTTTATTATCAAGGCCTTCAAAAATATAATTCAACTCAGCTTTATATTTGCAGTCTCATGTGTTACTTAAGTATCAAGAAATCCATGATACTCCAGTTAAAATGCGGGGGGGGGGGGTGTATTTTCACTAGCCAACATGAGATTTGCTCTACTATATGTTTTTTGGGTCACTGATCACGAAAATCGGGGTTATTTCCGGGAGATATTTTCGGAACACCCTTAAATTTGCAAAAACTACCCCCGGGTTTTTTGGGTCGCTAATCAAGAATTTAGGGAAATTTTTGATAAATAATTAATATTTCACCCTTAAATTAGCAAAAATTACCCCTAAAAGGGGGTGTTTTTACTATTTTCGCACTTTGAGCGACCAGATTATGTCAATACGGGTTTTTTGGGTCACTAATCAAGAATTTGGGGGAATTTTTGATAAATAATTAATATTTCACCCTTAAATTATCAAAAACAACCCCTAAAAAGGGTGTTTTTGCTATTTTCGCACTTTGAGCGACCAAATTAAGTCCTAACCGATTCTCTGGGCCGCTGATCAAGAATTTGGGGGAATTTTTTTTGAATAATAAATATTTCACCCTTAAATGAGCAAAAACAACCCCTAAAAAGGATGTTTTTGCTAATTCTGCACTTTGAGCGACCAAATTAAGTCCTAACGGGTTCTTTGGGTCGCTGATCTAGAATTTGGGTGATGCCTCTATGAAAATTAATTTTATGCAAATTTTTACCATTAAATTAGCAAAAATTATTTATTTTATTTTGTTTGGGAAATTCGCAAGCATTTTTGAATATCTACATTTTGAAAAATAAAATATATTGAATTACCTTAAATTCGAATTCGAATTTTAAAAAAATCTGATTTTAATTGAAATTTTATTCTCTATTTTTAACACTTCATATATTACATGTAATTTACATTTTTTTTATTATGCATGCACTATTTACAAATAAGTGTTTGATATATTTATTATTTTTTTCAAACTGTATTATTTTGAACTATTAAAAATTTTAACATAAATTTTATGAGAATACTTTAGCCCTAAGTTAAGCAAGCATTCAGAATTGCTACAATTTCATATAAACAACTTTTACAAATAATAAATTATTATATCTGAAATACTTTTATGAGCACAGTTATTTTTATAAGTTTTTTAATAACTGAAAACTAATTTTCATAGATATAAGATATTAGATATAAGACTTTAATAAATTAAAGTATAATAACGTCTAAGTTAAGTATCGCTTTTTTGGCAGTTACATGCGATCTGGGCCCAGAGACACTAAAAGAATATTGAACAATAAAACTTTTGAGGTTATTGCCTACACTTTCGGTCTGTAAAGGTTGTGAGATCAATTTTTTTGGCCCTAAGTTAAGTAACATTCTAGTTAACCTAAAATTTTGATATAAATAATTTACAAATAATAAATTATCATTTCTGAAACTCTTTTTTGAGCAAAGTTTTTTTATATAATTTTTTTAATAACTGAAAACTAATTTTAAATAGATGTAAGACATTAATAAATTAAAGTATAATTACGTCTAAGTTAAGTATGGGTTTTTTGGCATTTACATGCGATCTGGGCCCAGAGACACTAAAAAAGGATAGAACAATAAAACTTTTGAGATTATTTTGCCTATACACTTTCGGGCCGTAAAGGTTGTAAGATCAATTATTTTGGCCCTAAGTTAAGTAAGCATTCTAGTTAACCTAAAATTTTATATAAATAATTTACAAATAATAAATTATCATTTCTGAAACTCTTTTTTGAGCAAAGTTTTTTTATATAATTTTTTTAATAACTGAAAACTAATTTTAAATAGATGTAAGACATTAATAAATTAAAGTATAATTACGTCTAAGTTAAGTATGGGTTTTTTGACATTTACATGCGATCTGGGCCCAGAGACACTAAAAAAGGATAGAACAATAAAACTTTTGAGATTATTTTGCCTATACACTTTCGGGCCGTAAAGGTTGTGAGATCAATTTTTTTGGCCCTAAGTAAGTAAGCATTCTAGTTAACCTAAAATTTTGATATAAATAAAATTTACAAATAATAAATTATCATTTCTGAAACTCTTTTATGAGCACAGTTTTTTTGTATAATTTTTTTAATAACTGAAAACTAATTTTAAATAGATGTAAGACTTTAATAAATTAAAGTATAATTACGTCTAAGTTAAGTATGGGTTTTTTGGCATTTACATGCGATCTGGGCCCAGAGACACTAAAAAAGGATAGAACAATAAAACTTTTGAGATTATTTTGCCTATACACTTTCGGGCCGTAAAGGTTGTGAGATCAATTTTTTTGGCCCTAAGTTAAGTAAGCATTCTAGTTAATTTAAAATTTTGATATAAATAATTAATTTCTTTTAATGGAACCCCTGGGACCTGTTCGTCACCCAGGGTTTTCCATAAATATAATTTGCTTACATAATTATTATAAACATTTATTATTTTCACAAAATAGGTCTGTTCTTTTTGTCCCGAAAAAGTAGAACTGGAGTTAAACAGAGAAAAAAAATGCGCGCTCATTTCAAAGATTTTGTAGGTTAGATTGTATTTTACTTAAATTTTTATTAATTTTTTTTATTTTAAATAATAAATTATTTAATGCAATCAACAAAAAGCTAAATTAAACATATTTTAACATTTAAATTTTAGTAAAAAAATTTTATCCCCTAAAAAACTTTTTCCTTTTTGAATTACCGCCATGAAAAAGAACGCGCGTTCTGTTTAGTTTTACCCCAGTTTTGCTCCAGGTTAACTTTTTTGGGACAAAAAGATCAGACCTAATGCTTAACTTGCCAGGCCCCTAACCAGTATGCTTATCGGCGGAAAATACGAACTGTAGTGCTGAAATTTATTTGTATTAATGCTGAGCCAGAGGCGAATTTTGAAAAGTGAGTTCAGGAGTAATAAATTTTTGACAAAACTTATAAAAGATAAAAATTTCCAAATTAAGTCATTTGAATTTTCAAAAAATATCCAGTTTATACCTCGAAACTTAAAAAAATATCTAAAAAATTTGTAAAATCAAGGCTTCGGGAGGGATGAATGTATTGATTCCGACAATTTTATTTATTTTTATCATGTAATTTAGGCACCGAGGGTAGATGGAATTCTGCAGACAGCACGTCCTAGGTCAAATTTCTACATAACCCGGGAGTTATAATCTGACACTTCCTCGGGGGGTCTACCTTGTCATCCAGAGGAGTCTCCTGTGAATGTGTGAATGCATCATCGGGATGTGCTTATATGCTCAGAGTTCACCATTAAAAAAACAAAAAAAAAACTTAATAATGTAATAAAAGTTACAAATTTTGTTTTCTTAAGGTAGCCCGTACGGTTCTAAAAAATCCAATAATACTAGCTAAGATGCACCAGTATTAAAGAAAATTTAAAAAGGAATTTAACGAGCCCAAAAAGTTTATAGTTTTCCGATAAAATAAAAGAAAAATGTTTAATTGAAATTGTTTTGATATAACACGCGTTCTTTATGGGATTTTATTTTGTTTTTTAAAGTTCTCTATAAATATCGAATCTTATAAAAAAAAATTGCACTAGCATATAGCTGAAAAAAATTACAATATTTTTTAATCAATGAAAAATTTGAGTTTCCGACAAAATAAAAGAATAAAATAAAATATAAATTATAAAATGCAGAGTATATTTTTTTTATCCATTATACATAACAAAATCTCACGCATGCGTTTGTAATTTGACAATCATGCTTTATTGAGATAAGCGCGATATTTAAATCATTAAAAGAAATTATATATATTATGTATGTGTATAAAATACATCGAAGAGTTCGATCTTGTAACAGACTTGTCAAGTTTCTTACGCATTCTCGTATATAAAGAAGGTGAAATAAGAAAGGGCGACATAATTTTTTTTAAATTTTAATTAAACGATTAGTAATTCAAAAAAAATGCATAATTCGCACAAACTTAATGTAAAAAGGTATTCAGTTATAAAATTAATAAAATTTTCAACGTTTTTTTAACAAGCCCCTCAAAAGGCCCTCTAAAAACTCGTCACGCCGCACAGTGGGACGAGTATACGGAAAAATGGGACATAATCGGAAAAACTGAATTTTTATAAAAATGTTTTTTAACGTGTTTTTAGTTTTTAGTAAGTATCGAGATAACAAAATTTCATGTTATTTAATCAAAATACACTTGTTAGGGTTATCTATTCAGGTAAAAAGGGGTATAGATTAGGATTTCTTATCTATCGTAAGTATATGAGATTTCAATTTTTTTATATTATTTAGTATAATTTTTTATCTAGTTAAGCTATTTTAATTTAAAAAAATGAATTCATTTCAAGAAGGTATGTACTTTTTAAAATTATAAATTATAGTTTAGAATTATTTTATGATAATTAAGAATTTTTATTTAAAAATATTAATTAATTTGTTATATTTTTCCAAAAAAATAAACTAAATATAATGAAAATCTATGCGGGTCTATACGGGTCCATAAAAATTTTAATTTCACGTCATAGAGAAAACATGTAGCTAAAGGTAAAAAAAAATTTTATCGTCTTTTGTTGTCTTTTGCAGGTTTTATCGTTAAAATAGTGTATCAATCCGCGATCTAATATCGTATAAATTAAATGTATTTGATTTTTTCCGTATTTGAATATACGTGTAAATTAAAGATACGTGTCTGAGTGCGGAAAATAGCTGAGTTCAATGTTTTTTATCTACGATTTTAAGGTTCTTTAAAAAAAAATAATTTTATTTATTTATTGGGTCTGAGAATTAATTGTTTAAACAGCATAAATAGTCTATTATTATTATAAATAAATTAAACACATTAATTATTAATAACAGGTTTCTTTACCTGCAGATTGTATATTTATAGTTTATTTTGGCATTATATTTTAAATTTATTGTTTAAACAATATTTTATTGTTTATAAATTGTTTATAAATTGTTTATAAATTGTTTAAACAATAATTTTCTCAAATTGAAACGCGGAACTATTGTTTATAGGGTTTTTAACACGTAGATTTTGAATTTTTAGTTTATTTCGGCACTATTTTTTTTCTTTTTGTTTAAACAATATTTTATTAATTATAAATTGTTTAAACAATAATTTTCTCAAATTGAAACGCGGCACTATTGTTTATAGGTTTTTTAACACGTAGATTTCGAATTTTTAGTTTATTTCGGCACTATTTTTTTTCTTTTTGTTTAAACAATATTTTATTAATTATAAATTGTTTAAACAATAATTTTCTCAAATTGAAACGCGGCACTATTGTTTATAGGTTTTTTAACACGTAGATTTTGAATTTTTAGTTTATTTCGGCACTAATTTTTTTCTTTTTGTTTAAACAATATTTTATTAATTATAAATTGTTTAAACAATAATTTTCTCAAATTGAAACGCGGCACTATTGTTTATAGGTTTTTTAACACGTAGATTTTGAATTTTTAGTTTATTTCGGCACTATTTTTTTTCGTTTTGTTTAAACAATATTTTTTAATTATAAATTGTTTAAATAATAATTTTCTCAAATTGAAACGCGGTACTATTGTTTATTGGTTTTTTAACACGTAGATTTCAAATTTTTAGTTTATTTCAGCACTATATTTTTTCTTTTTGTTAAACAATATTTTTTTGTTCATAAATTGTTTAAACAATAATTTTCTGAAATTTAAACGTGATAATATTACTTATAGGTTTTTTAACACTTAAATTTCTTATTTGTAGATTATTTTGACGTTATATTTTTTACTAACTATTTAAACAAATTTTCGAATTTTCATAAATTGTTTAAGCAAGATTTTCTTTACATTTAATCGCGACACTATTGTTTATTAATTTTTTAGCATGTAGATTTTTAATTTGAAGTTTATTTAAACATTATACTTTTTCCTTATTTTTGAAACAATTATTTATTGTTTATTAATTGTGTAAATAATAATTTCTATTTGATTTTCATGTTTATAACAATATATTTGTTTTAGGAAACCCCGTTGTAATTAATTCAAGTAGTCCCTTGTTACTTGAATATCTTGATATCTTCTGGATATTGAAAGGTAACCTTCATAAGGGATACCAAATTGTTTGCGAAATATTGGAAGAACATTTTACGCAAGTTTTAAATAAGACAAAAAGGATTTTCATGAACTTACTGAGAGAAGCAGAAACCGTATAACTCAAGAACATAGAGGCTCTGACTCAAGCCCAGAGGCAGATGCCTTTGCTGCTGCTTTTAAATATAAAAAAATGGGAAATAAAGATGCTTTTAACGTTTTGAACGATATAGCTTGCAATTCTCCAATCACTGCTAGATTGTATCGGGAAAGCTATTTAAAGCGTGAAAGTTTAGAATCAATGAGTCCAGAGCAAGCTCTTGCTCATATGTTAGACTGCAGATTATCTAAAAATTCTTACCAGTTAGCACGAAATACTTTCATGAAAATGAAGAATCCAGGATATCCCCCTTATAACACAGTTTTGGAGGCGAAAAAACTTTGTTACCCTGAAAATATTAGCGTAATGGGTCATGTTGCTAAAGCACTTCTTCAGTCATTGTGCAATCATACAGCAGAACGTCTTTGTGAATATTTAGTTGAAGTTATTGATAGTTTATCATGTATTGAGCATGGAAAATTTATACTCTGTTTCAAATATGGGTCTGATGGAAGTTCAAGCCAGAGTAACTATAAACAAAAATTTATAGATGAAGATGGAAATCTTATTGATGATTCAAGTGTGTATGTAACATCATTGGTACCTTTGCAGCTTGTTACTGTTACTAGTCCAGGTAAATCTGTGAAAAAAAAGGCCAAACCTCTACCTAATTATGAAAGGGGATAAATCGAGTGAAAACCGATTGCATTGTATTCAGGAGTATGTTAGAAACAAAGTCCCGGAAAGTAGAATATGCTTAAATGAAAAGGGGGGATTTTCACCCCATTTCCCCCACAAGTACAAGCTCATTTAAGAAACAACTTTTTTTTAATTTTAAGGAGTGCATATAGGTTTTTTGGGTCACGGAACCCAAAAATGATGTCATAAATGATATTGGATGCATTGCGGGGGGTGAATTAGCCCATTTTTCACCCCTTTTACCCCAAAAATAACTAATTTTTACAAAAACGTTTATTTTTCACTTTTAAATGTCTCTATGGGTTTTTTGGGTCAGGGAATTCAAAAATTATGTCAGAAATGATATTGGATGCATTGCGGGGGGTGAATTAGCCCATTTTTCACCCCTTTTACCCCAAAAATAACTAATTTTTATAAAAATGTTTATTTTTCATTTTTAAATGTCTCTATGGGTTTTTTGGGTCAGGGAATTCAAAAATTATGTCAGAAATGATATTGGATTCATTGCGGGGGGTGAATTAGCCCATTTTTCACCCCTTTTACCCCAAAAATAACTAATTTTTACAAAAACGTTTATTTTTCATTTTTAAATGTCTCTATCGGTTTTTTGGGTCAGGGAATTCAAAAAATATGTCAGAAAGTAAAAATGGTCCAACCTATGGCACCGGACCATGTATTCAATGTGATAATTTGTGCATGCCAAAAAGGCTGTGGATTCAATTGCTCATGCAGGAAAAGTGGCCTAGAATGCACACTTGCTTGCGTAAATTGTTGTGGAAGTACGTGTACAAACTGCCCAACAGGGATCGCGGAAGCTAACGAAACGGCTGCAGAAGTAGAAGAAGACGAAGATAATACAGAGTATGATGCAATTGCTCAAGTAATGGAAGATTTGCAAAGCTTTGAAGATGGGGAAGAAACTTCTGACGATGAATTTTAAATTTATTTTTAACTTTATGTACATAATGTGTATGAATGTAATGTTAAATAAGTAAAAAGTTATTAAAATAATGTTTTTTACGTAACCAAAGGAACAATTTCAGTAAGAAAATAAAACATTTTTAAATTATCAAAATCATTTAAAATCTATTTTTTTAATGTTATATTTTCTTCTAGAATTTTATGATTTTTTAAAAAATAAAAAAAAACCTCATACTCACTTTATATTCATGATTATTAAATTACGAAGTTCAATAAGAAATAAAAAAGCCTAGTTGACTTTAAATAGCATTCGTGACATAATTTTAGAATTTCATGACCCAAAAAACTTATAGAGACATTTCAAAATTAGAAATAGACAGTTTTATAAAAATTAAATATTTTTGGGGTAAAAGGGGTAAAATATGGGCTAATTCACCCCCCGCAATGCATCCAATATCATTTCTGACATAATTTTTGAATTCCCTAACCCAACAAACCCATAGAGACATTTAAAAATGAAAAATAAACATTTTTGTAAATATCAGTTATTTTTGGAGTAAAAGGGGTGAAAAATGGGCTAATTCACCCCCCGCAATGCATCCAATATCATTTCTGACATCATTTTTGAATTCCCTAACCCAACAAACCCATAGAGACATTTAAAAATGAAAAATAAACATTTTTGTAAATATCAGTTATTTTTGGAGTAAAAGGGGTGAAAAATGGGCTAATTCACCCCCCGCAATGCATCCAATATCATTTCTGACATCATTTTTGAATTCCCTGACCCAAAAAACCCATAGAGACATTAAAAAATGAAAAATAAACGTTTTTGTAAAAATTAGATATTTTTGGGGTAAAAGGGGTGAAAAATGGGCTAATTCACCCCCCCCCCCCCAATGCATCCAATATCATTTCTGACATCATTTTTGGGTTCCCTAACCCAAAAAACCCATAGAGACATTTAAAAATGAAAAATAAACGTTCTTATAAAAATTAGATATTTTTGGGGTAAAAGGGGTGAAAAATGGGCTAATTCACCCCCCCCCCCCAATGCATCCAATATCATTTCTGACATCATTTTTGGGTTCCGTGACCCAAAAAACCTATATGCACTCCTTAAAATTAAAAAAAAGTTGTTTCTTAAATGAGCTTGTACTTGCGGGGGAAATGGGGTGAAAATCCCCCCTTTTCATTTAAGCATATTTTACTTTCCGGGACTTTGTTTCTAACATACTCCTGAATACAATGCAATCGGTTTTCACTCGATTTATCCCCTTTCATAATTACGTAGAGGTGGTTTCACGGATATACCTGGACTATACGGAAAATGGAAATGTTAGCAAAGTTATCTGGACAAATGATAAACCATCATCTCCAATGTATTGCCGACCTGTTAGTGTCAAGTTTGCTAAAGAAACCACTGAGTTTATTATGCAAGAGCAAAAAAACCTTAAAGAACAAATTGATAATATAATACCTCATACGTTTAACATTTCATCAGCACACATAAAAGTAACTTATAAATTCATTCCAACAATGTATGGTGTAAAGTCAATAAATGCTTTAACAGATACTGTCTACACAAAGGAATGTTATATATGTGGCTTGAGGGATGCAGACCTAAGTGACATTTATAAAACCTTAAGAACACCAATTAATGCTAACAATCTTCATTATGGTATTTCATCATTGCATGCTTGGATACGCTGTTTCGAATGCTTAGTGAATTTATCATATAAACTTTTGATTTGCCAGAAACAGGCACGAGAAATTGACGGTACAAAAGATATTTTTGAAGAACATAAAAAATATATTCAAAGCCGGTTTAAAGAAAAAATGAATTTGAGAGTTGATCAGCCGAAGCAAGTATCAGGTACTTCTAATGACGGCAACACAGCTCGCGCTTTCTTTAATGCTGAAAAAAAGCAGCAGAAATAACAGGAGTAGATATCAAATTGATTAAAAGATTTCATGTAATTTTGGAAATGTTATCATGTGGGCATATTATTGACCACGAAAAATACAAAGAATATGCAGTCGAAACAGCCAGAATATTTAAAACAAAATATTCATGGTTTTCATTATCTCCTACAGTACATAAGATTTTGCTTCATGGTGCTGAAATTATTGAACACGCAACATTGCCTATAGGGCAGTTATCTGAAGAGGCTGCAGAAGCGACAAATAAATATGTAAGGCAATTTCGTCTTTTCTTCACTCGAAAATGTGATCGTGAAAAAACCATGTTTGATTTATTTTGTCGCCTACTTGCCAATTCTGATCCGTTTATTGCAAATTTGCGACATTGTTTCAAAAAGCCCCTAAAATCATTGAGTTTTGAGGCAAGACAAATGCTTAAACCTCCAGAAATCATTGAAAAAGAAATTGACGAATCAGAGCTTGAATGCGATGTGTTTTTTAATATAGAAAGTGAAAGTGAGAGTGAACAATAGAAAAGTTAATAAAATACATAAATATTTTGTACATATAAAAAAAAATTTTCACATAAAAAATAGTATGTAAGAAATTGTAAATGTTTGCGAGAAAACAGGGATATTTGTTGAATTCACCACGCTTTCTGTATATGAAAATATTAGTAATTTTTATATTATATTTTGTCATTGTTGTTTGAATTTATAATACAGAAAGAGTGGGGATTTTGATAACTTATGCTTGTGTGTATGTATGTGCACGCACGGACCCGAAAACGTGCGCCTTTTTTCAGAGCTCTTTCTTCTCTTGCGACCGCCGGCATGCAAAGTACACGTTTATATTGTTCCTTAAAAAATTAAGTATCTTTACAATAAATCATTCATTTTTTTAAAAGTGGAATTATCAAGTGTTTTTATTCAGTCTAATCTTTCCTTTTATTAAAATCTTATTCCTTTAAATCTTTATTCAGTCTAATATCCCTTTTCTATAAAACCATTAATAAAATACAAAACAGTAAATAAAAATGATTAAATGCTTTGTAAAAAATTGTTCTTATTAACTATTTTATTTTTTTAGCAAAAACAATGATAATAAAGTTATACTTTATAAAAAATTATTCCTAATTACCATTTTATTTTTTTTGAAGAAGCGCATATTAAAATATTGCAATTTAATTATCAGTGTTTTTGCTAAAACTTTTGATAAATAGTAGTTTTTAACCTTAGGGTTAGATAAAAAGTCAAAAATACCTATATAATTCAATAAACTTAATAAAATAGTAATTGAAAAAAAATTCGACTTTTATGGAGGGTAGAAAATGAAAAGGGGGGTGTTGCAACCCTGTAACGTGTTTTTTAATTAATTCTGAGCTCCGATTTAGATTCAGTAGTCAAAAAAATCTATAGGATTCAATAAAATTAAAAAAAACTGTATCTGAAAAACAAATATTTTAAAGGATGCAGAGGGTGAAAGAAGGGTTAATACACCCCTTTAACGGGCTTTTTAATAAAATGTAACCTCAATTTTGATTTTAGTAATCAATCAACAATATTATACGTTCAAATAAAAAAAAAGGATTATTTAAAAAAAAAATTTTTTATAGAGGGTAGGGGGTGAAAGGGGGGACTTTTTACCCTCGTAACGTATTTTTGAATCAATGTTGACCACAGATTTGTATTCAGGGACCTACCAAATCTATATAGTTAACATACATTAAAAAAAAAATTATATGAAAAAAAATTATTTAAAGGGTGCAGAGGGGCAAAGAAGGGTTGATACACCTCTTTAACGTGTATTTTTATAGAAAATGTAACCTCTATTTGGATTCACTGGCCAAGAATATTTACAATTGCTTAAAATTAATAAAAAAAGTATTTTAAAAAAATATTGGTTTTTTATGAGTTTGAAGGGTAGAAAATGGAATTTTTCGAATTTTCCGGAAAAAATTCTTAAATTTTGATATCAGATTCGTGATTAGTGACCCAAAAAACATAAGTAGACCAATTTTGGTTGATCTATTAAAAAAAAATTTCCTATGTCCCGTTTTAACGTATGCCTGTCCCACTGTGCGCCGTGTTCCGGTCCCCTTAAGTGGTAATTTATATATACAGCACAATCAAGTATATCATATCAAAGAATACACTTTCTTTAATTACAATGTTTACAGTTGGTAGTATTTTTGATAAAGACTATTACCCCCAAAACAGACTAATGTCACTGCATTACATACATAAATAAGAATAATAAAATAAACAAATTATTACAAAAGTTTTGTGCATTAATTATTATATTTAGAGCGCCGTTTGCTGGCTGGTTAGGGCCTTTTTGGGCTCGTTGGATTCCTTTTTAAATTTTCTTTAATACTGGTGTATCTTAGCTAGTATTATTGGATTTTTTAGAACCGTACGGGCTACCTTAAGCAAACAAAATTTGTAACTTTTATTACATTATTAAGTTTTTTTTTTGTTTTTTTAATGGTGAACTCTGAGCATATAAGCACATCCCGATGATGCATTCACACATTCACAGGAGACTCCTCTGGGCGACAAGGTAGACCCCCCGAGGAAGGGGAGAATACCAACTCGGCAATTGAGGATTAAAAAAACTACCAACTCGGCAATCTGGGCCCAAATCAAAGTTACCGTCTCGGCACCAAGCTCTTAAGCAGATTAAGATATAAGAAATTATAAATACAAAAAATATATACAGTAAAATTTTTTTTTTTAATTTTTAACGAAAAAAATTTTGTAACTAGTAATAATATTTTGACTTTGTCTATATACACCTATATAATAAGAAGGGGAACATATCTATAAAAATCTATCAAAATTCAAATCCAAACAAAATATTTGTCGATTTTGAAGTTGCTATCCATTTAGCAATTAAAGAACAATCATATTTATAATTTTGTAGACATACTAAAAGAGTTACAAGAAGAAGTATTCATATATGAACAGTATACTGATGCGAAGCAATCTACCACGAAAATTTAGTTCGCATTTTATACAAAAACAAGCTAGTCTACAATTAAATTTATTATGGTACGAAGCAGACGAAATATCACGGTTAAAATTTGTACAGAATGTTTCATATCATTCTATAAAATAAATTTTCATTAAGTTTTGACGTATATATGTGTTTACATGTAAATAAGAAGCAAATATATTTTGGCATTCAAATTTTGTTTAAGTGAATGTAATACTTAACAAATATCTATATTTTAAATTTAAATGAAAATCTAGGTTCAACTATATATATTTTTTTTAGAATGCTAATCATTAAATCTTTGCCCAGACAGTACAGTAATCCGGTGCCGAGTTGGTATTAAAAAAGAGTTGGTATTAATAAAAAAGTGCCCAGTTGATATTTTAATCCTATTTAATCCGATTTGTAAAACAAAAGAAGTGCCAAGTTGGTAGTCGTCCCGAGGAAGTGTCAGATTATAACTCCCGGATTATGTAGAACTTTGACCTAGGACGTGCTGTCTGCAGAATTCCATCTACCCTCGGTGCCTAAATTACATGATAAAAATAAATAAAATTGTCGGAATCAATACATTCATCCCTCCCGAAGCCTTGATTTTACAAATTTTTTAGATATTTTTTTTAAATTTCGAGGTATAAACTGGATATTTTTTGAAAATTCAAATGACTTAATTTGGAAATTTTTATCTTTTATAAGTTTTGTCAAAAATTTATTACTCCTGAACTCACTTTTCAAAATTCGCCTCTGGCTCAGCATTAATACAAATAAATTTCAGCACTACAGTTCGTATTTTCCGCCGATAAGCATACTGGTTAGGGGCCTGGCAAGTTAAGCATTAGGTCTGTTCTTTTTGTCCCAAAAAAGTTAACCTGGAGCAAAACTGGGGTAAAACTAAACAGAACGCGCGTTCTTTTTCATGGCGGTAATTCAAAAAGGAAAAAGTTTTTTAGGGGATAAAATTTTTTATCTTTAAATAAAATTTTTTATCTAAAAACAGGTCCCAGGGGTTCCATTAAAAGAAATTAATTATTTATATCAAAATTTTAGGTTAACTAGAATGCTTACTTAACTTAGGGCCAAAAAAATTGATCTCACAACCTTTACGGCCCGAAAGTGTATAGGCAAAATAATCTCAAAAGTTTTATTGTTCTATCCTTTTTTAGTGTCTCTGGGCCCAGATCGCATGTAAATGCCAAAAAAACCATACTTAACCTAGACGTAATTATACTTTAATTTATTAATATCTTACATCTATTTAAAATTAGTTTTCAGTTATTAAAAAAATTATATAAAAAAACTGTGCTCATAAAAGAGTTTAATATAAGAATAAAATAAAAAAAGAATTTTCAAAAAATTTAACGGCGGTGACCAAAATTTTTATTTGTTAATTAAGTTAATTGTTTATAATGATTACCCAGTCCATTCTAGAACTTGGAGTATGGTTCCAAAATGTTACTATATAATATAACAATAAAATAAAAAAAGAATTTTTGAAAAATTTAATGGCGGAGACCCAAATTTCTATTTGTTAATTAAGTTAATTGTTTATAACAATTAGCCGGTCTATTCTAGAACTTTCAGCATAGTGCCAAATAGTTAATATATAATATAACAATAAAATAAAAGAAGAATTTTTGAAAAATTTAACGGCTGTGACCCAAATTTCTATTTATTAATTAAGTTAATTGTTTATAACAATTAGCCGATCCATTCTAGAACTTTTAGCAAGCTGCCAAAAAGTTAATACACAATAAAATAAAATAAAAAATATTTTTTAAATTTAGCAGCACTGACCCAAATTTCTATTTTTTAATTAAAAAATTGATTGTTTATAACATTTATTGGCCAAATATATATTCTTTTTAACTATTAATTTATTGTTATCTTAATTTTGTTCGTTTTGTTACTTTAATTTTTATTATTTATTAAGTTTTGTAAAGATACACATTTTTTTTCTTTACGTATTACATCAAAAATTTTGATTGGTACTTTTGGACAGTAGCATGATTTTTATTTGAAAAACATAAAACTACAAAAAAATTTCAAAAAAAAGGTAATAAGTGTTGTACAGTAAACAATAAAAAAATATACGGTTTCCGTGAAAAGCACCCATATATACCATTTATGTTTTAAGCTAAGTACCAATATATTGTAACATAGATAATAATATTGTAGTTAGCATTGTAAAGTTTATTATAAATAAGTATTTCTAAAATTTAATAAGTTTAGTTTATTTTTTTTTACAGTAAAAACTATCTAAAATTAAATTTTTTTTCATGTGCATTCCATGTCTTGATAACCAGTATTTTACTACAGTTTTTTGACAACTGTTCTTTAACGATACAATCACATAAATTTATTTTTAATGTTGAGTTTATTCCCTTACAAGCACATTAATACAAAATTTTTACTTTAAAAATTTTAGTGATGTTCACAAAATCTCTTCATTAGTACCTGAATGATTTAGTTTTATATGTAAATACCAGGCTTAAAAAAAATACTCCAGTATCTACAACACTTAAAAAATTCAATTATTTACTTTTGTATAAAATTCCAAAGATAATTGTTCAATTTTTATTTTTATTAATCAGCAATATTTGGTTTTCAATATTTACTAATTTTTTCACATAAATCTAAAATATAAAATGAACATAATTAAAAAACTCAAAGATAATTCAGGTAAAGGAGGTTGAGTGTAATTTAATGCTTGAGTATAATTTAATAATCTTTAAGAAGATCCTTTTAAAATATTCTTTAGAATCCAATAAAAATATCTTATATTTTTTGTTATCTAATAAGAATTTTGACAGAATTAAAATTTATAATATAAAATTTAAATAAAAAAATTTTACATGATCAATATAGCAGAAGCTTAAAAATTAGGTATGCCTGCTTAAATATTTGATTATAAAAAGAGGAAAGCAAATAGTGAATATTTAAAAAACTTTAATATATTACTAATTAAAAAAAAAAATTCAATTAAAAATAAAAAGAATTAAAAAAAAAATTTACTAATTTACAAATAATTGTTTTTTTTTGCTAAGAAAAGAATTATATTACATATTAAAAATTTAATAAAAACAAAGCTTAAATATATTAAAAAAGATAATTTTAAATTACTTAACACAAATTTTAGGTTTAACAAAGTTTAATAATTAGCTCTTAAACAGAAAAATCGAAAAATAGAATTGTTTTCTGAATGCTAATTCAACTAAAAATCTTAAAAATACTTACTTTCTAGAATTAAACACATTATTTGCCAATAAATAACTATTCAAAATATTAAAATAAAAACAGAAGTAATTTTAAAATTTTGCTTTTAAAAACAAAACAAAAAATCATATGTAATAAATCAATTACAATAACATAAGATATAAATAAAATATTAAATTAGAAACAGAAATCAAAGTTAGGGTAGAAACACACAATAAACAAATTTAACGTACACGCGAAATCTATAACCAAGTTATAACTAACCTCTTTGGCTATAACCCATCAAAGAGATTTTAATATTCATTTTAAAAACATTAGTCAGTGGCAAGCATTGACAATTATCAGAAAGACTTTTTTTCAACTTTTTGATTACACTAGAGGGCGCGTTAAAGCACGCCAAAATAGAGGGCGCCAACCTCTGCGCAAACCCGCGCAAACCCAGAGACAACTATATTAGAGAGACTAGAAAATGTTACCGACGCCATATGTTTTAGGTCTACTGGCGGTAAATTTAAATTTTATTATAACTCTTTTGTAGAAGCGAAAAGTATTTGTTACTAGATAGGGGAGTACAATCTAAAATAAAAAAACGTAAATAAAAAAAAAATAAATAATGCATAATTTATAAATTGTTTATTCAAAAAATGTAAGAATTAAAAATTAATAAGATTGATTAATAAATTTTTAAAAATAAAAAATTAAATTAAATACCTTTATACATAATATATAATCAAAAATAAAAGTAATGCTTTTATAATTATTGAAGGAATAATTATTTTCTCCGTTATTTTATGCCGATTTTAATTAAATTTTTGTTTTTTTTATAAATTTATTAAAAACTGTTACACATTTAGATTTCTATAAAGTTCTTTTTAAATAATTTTTTTACATATTTTAGATATAAAAAATAATAAACACATCATAGCTGACAGAAAAATACTTCCATATGTAAATTAATGTTTTTTCTTGGTTTATTTAATATTAAAAAACGCGATTTTTAAAAATGATTTTTATTATTTAGAAATTTGTATACTTACAGAATAAATAGATAAAAAATAAAAATGTAAATATTTGTGCAAAATGACACTTAATAAATCAAAAATAATATAAATCAATGAGTCTTATAATTAAAATCCTTAAATAATTAAATTTATAGAACTTGCAGGCATTGGTTCCCATTAAGTCAAAAAAATGGTGTTGCAAAAATACCAATATGAAGATGATTCAGAAATAAACCTGTAGAAGCATTAAAAAAATTAAATTTTTAAATAATTATTTTTGAACTTATACTTTATTATGCATTCAATTTTTACAAAAATATACAGACTTAATTATTATTTCTACTTATTGAAATAAATGAATTTGCTATAATATTCTATATTTAATTTATAAAATTTAACTACTATAAGCACAGCCTTCTAACAATATAATTTAATAATACTTTTAATAATGCTTATAGGAGTATAGAAGCAAAGCATTATCGCTTTATACTTATTAGGTTGATTAAAAAAAAAATGTATAAAAAGCTTTTTAAAAGAGTTAAATTAAAATTTAAAACAAGCAAAAGGACCAAAGAAATTTAATTTATAGTAACATGCATAGCCATACTTTTACTCGCTTGCAAATAGCCATCATTTGAGTTGAGATAAAGTGCAGACATATTTTTCAAGCGCATTCGCACAAACCTTTTAATTATTTTTTTTTTAAGATTATGACAATTTAAAATTGAATAATCAATATTATTTATTTTAGATTCATAAAACTTGTTTACATCAAAATCTGCATGTTTTACAAAGCTAAAATAACAACGAAAAATTTGCTCCATTTCAACTATAAACTTAAAAGTTTTTTCATTTAAAAAAAATAAACTTCCAGGAGTAAAACACTTACAAAGGGTTAAATTAGCATATTCAAAGTCAGTAGGCGTGAAAGAGCCTGTCTCTAAAATACAAGTATTGCATATTTTTTCATTTTTTATTATTTTATGGATTATTGAGCCCCCCATGTAATACAAACAATTTGATTCTAAATAATTAATCACTACAGTCTTATGATTCATGTTTTCTATGACAAAATTAGTTTCAGGAGCTAATTCTTTATTTTTTTCGTTGGAGTTTTTCTTTTTAACTTCAAATAAAAAATCTAAGAATTCTGAAAAAAACTCCCTGTCATCTTGCTCATAACTGCCATGGCTAACATTCGTCATATATTGTGCTATGGTTAATAATTTAAGGTCATTTCTTACTTGAACTGCGTCTGGAATAACATGCTTTTTGCGAAGATTAGAAAAAATATTTTCCAAACAGTCTTGAGAAAATCTTCCAATACATATGAATTTTATACCTTCCTGTTCTAGCAATTTTTTACTGAGTTCAAGAGCAGATTTTGTTGAAATAATTATACCTTTTTGCCAAGGCTTCCAAAATCTTTATATTTATCTAGATTTTTTTCTCCTAAGGCTAATTTGCAGCTTCTTGAACTCATTATTTTGAACCAGCGTGCAAAATAACTAATTAGCCACGCAGTTGTCACAAAATTACTTTTTCCATGAATCGAAGTTCCATAAAACTCTAAAGCAGAACCAACAGCTTCACTTATGACTGAACAAGAGTTACACACTTTCATTTTATTAAAATGACCTTTTGTTTCTATCAACTTAGATTTAAATTTTGGAGCTAAGCTGAGGGAAAAATTTAAAAAATTTTTATTTATAAAGTCAAACTCTGTTAAATGTGATGTTTCAGCTTTGATTGAAGGTAAATTATATTTTTGAACAAATTTATCTGGAATAGTTATGGTTTTATTATTTAAGAAACCCTCCTTAAAGTTTTTAAAACCATGAGGTGGATCATGAACAAAATACAACTTTCTTGTTGGATCAAGAGGGTGTGGACATGAGTTTGATATCTTTGAAAATCATGAACAATTGATACCAAAACAATTCCAAAAAGCTTGATTCTTTAAGTCCATGTCTGATACTACACCATGAACTTGCAACCCAATATCTTCAGCTTTTTGAATAATATCACGAATTATCGGTTCAAGTTTAGATCCATCTAATGAATCAGCAGTGTAATAGTAAGCAACTATTTGTTTCCAACGGCATGTTATACCAGCCAATAAAAATACAAAAACATGCGAACCTGGCTTTAATTCACCGGTTTGAGTAAAAAAATTGGCCATACCTGTATATTGTTTTTTTGAAGGATCATAAATTTCTCCTGGCAATATAGACATTTCATCTAAAATTATAAGACAAATACGATGTTCAGGTTTTAATTCTAAAATTTTCCATGAAAGAAATACAAAAACATCATTCAAAATACCAGGTTCATAATCAAATAATTTTAAAATATTGGAAAGTGTTTTTGTACAAGGCAAAGGCCAACCTTCTTTTAATAATTCTAAATAGCCCGCAGTACCACATGCAAACTTATACTTAAAGGCTTTTTTAATAGTTTCATAACTCCATGCAGGTATTTTTTTGTAAACTCCGCTCAAAATTTGTAACTGATCCTTATTCAATAATTTACAAATATAATTTGGATATGATTGTGTAATACCTACTCACTTTTGAAGTCTTTTAACTTTTCTTTGGCTTGATTTTAATTTTTTTTTGGTTTTCAAACGCAATCTTTCACTTTTTTCAAATAATTTTAAAAGTTTGGTGTGCTTATCAATTAGCTCTTCATTAGCTGCATATAAATCTTTTAAAATTTCTTTCATATTTGGTATATCTTTTTCATCTTCACTTTCTATTGATTCAGAAGTTTCCCCATCATCACTTAAATCAACATCCTCATTACTTCTATCTATCGCATCGTCAACTAACATTGAACCCACATTAAACTGTTCAGAGTTTTTGCTATCAACAGGAATCTTTTCATTATTGGTACAAGGTATGTTACTATTGATATTATCAATATTAATAGGAACTGCATCAATGACTTGATAAAGTAAAAAATTGTTCTCTAAATTTTCATTTGATTGTACAGAAACATCACTTACTGGCTCCAACAAAATATCATTTGATTTTTTTGGACTATCTGCAAAACATTTATCAAAATTAAGATAACATGATAGTATAAAACTAATTTAAAAGATTTTACCAAGTAATATTGTTGGTACAGCATTGCGTTTTAATTTTTTAAGTCCATCAGTTCTTGGTTCCCAAGAATCTTCAGCAAAATGTACCTTTGTTTACCAAAAGATATAAGAAAAAATATTTCTTTTATTAAGACATAAAAATTTAAAAATGTGAAAATATGTACCTCACAAATAGCTGAATATATACTTGGAACCCAATCTTTATTTCTTCCAACAAATAAAATCCATTTTTTGCACCTTTCTTGATCTTTGGGGAAATGGCACATTTTAAATCCTTTTACAGAAGAATTTTCGCATAAATAAACTGCACACTTAGGCATCTTATTTTTTTTTTAAATCTAATTTATTTATATAAAAAATCATAAAACAAGAAAATTAACGTAAGTATTGTGAGCGTGTAAACCAAAGAAACTATACTGATAAATTGTAGGTTAGAAAAGTTTAAATACCCTAAGTGTAATATATATTTTTTTTTAGTTTATTAACAAGTATTATCGCTTTTTAATTACGTAATATTATTTATATAACTCAAATTTTGTCGGTTTCCGCCATTTCTTTTAGGACTCCAATCAGAAATCGACCTCCTATTTTCTAGTCTCTTTAATATAGTTCTCTCTGCGCGAACCCAGAGTGTGTCTAGAGAGAGTGACGACACGATGGTACCAATTACTAAAATGTTACTAAGGCGGTTAATGACGTATGTATTTCTTATTAGTCGAGAAGCCAGCGTATCATTCCGTATGCACGAAATCCGATCGCGTGTTGAAGTGATAGACACCAAGTAGATTATAGTTTTTTGACCCGCTGATTCAGAATCTGCAGTTATTTTTTGTCTAAAACTGGTGCGTTTGCCACTAGAGGGCGTTGAGTGGGGTAAAAACGCTATTTTTCGCAAATATCTAGGAAGCTACGTGTCCTAATATACTTAAAACTAAGAAACATATAATTTTTTGACCCGCTGATTCAGAATCTGCAGTTATTTTTTGTCTAAAACTGTTGCGTTTGCCGCTAGAGGGCATTTAAGATGGTAAAAATGCTATTTTTCGCATATATTTTGGAATCTACACACTTAAGATACTTTAAAACCAAGTAATTTATAGTTTTTAGACCCGCTGATTTGAAATATGCAGTTAAATTTTCTCTAACATTACAGTCTTTTTCGATAGAAGTCATGATTAGTAAGTATAATTATAAAGATATAATTATAATTATAATTATAAACATAATTATCAAGCTCATGTTTCGAATAATACAGATGTATTTAAACATTATTTCATCTTTTTTTATTTATGAAACAAAATTTATTTTAGAAAAGTTAATTTAAACATTATGTTTAAAAAATAATAAGAGATTTATTTACAATAAATAAAAATAAATAAATAAAATAATAGGTATATATCTTACATTTGAACCTTATGATTTTTGTACTTATTATTTGACATGCGCAGAAAGAAAATGTTACTTAATAACTCCGATATTACGTAAATATTAAAGATTAGTCACGGACATAGTGCAAAAATTTGTGTTTAATTTTTTATGAAAATAATTATTATAGTAAAATTTATTATATATATCCTTTAAATTTTGTTCTGTATTTACTTTTAACATTAAAAAATATAAACTGGTTAGGTAAATAAAGTTCTTTATTTTATAAGTGATATTTTTTTTGAGGTTATTTGTACATTTAGACGGTTGCTTCAAACTATTTGATGTAAAATTTTTCTCTTTCAGACCAAAAGAATTTATAAATTTATAATAAATAAATTTATAACAAATGAATTCCATATAAAAAATATGAATTTGTGGTCTTTAGAATTTAGATATTTATGCATGTTTAAAAAGTTAATAGTTTTATTTGTGGTCTCATTTTTATAAACGTTAAAAGCTTAATTTAGAACACTTAAAATGAGTAATACTGAAGTAAAAGTCTCAAAGACTAGTAATTTTAATGTAGAATTGTGTATTATTTGTCAAAAAAAGAAAGGAAAGCTGACAAGTACTGATAATGGTCAAAGTAAAATAAAAAAAATTGCAAGTGTGAAAAAAAATGCAGTTTTTGTTCGAATAAAGTCCCTTAAAATAGGTGAAAATTTTAGTTACCACATGAAAAATTAATATTATCGACAGTATGTCAAAAATTATGTAGCGATTGCAGTTGCTAAAACCACTGACCAAGAACTGGCATTTTCTTTAATTTCAGCTGAAATAACGAATAATGATGAGACAGATAATTTAACAACAGTAAGACCAGATAAAGTAACAATAACATCTCCCTAACAAAAATAACCGGCCGGTTTTACCAGCCAAAACCGGCCGGTTTGTGCTACCGGCCGGTTTTGGCTGGTCTGGTTTTATCTGGTTTCATCTGGTTTCATCTGGTTTCAATGAGTTTTAACCAGAAAAATAGTTTTAGTTCTTAAAAAAAGAAAATTTCCGGGAAAAACAAAGAAAATTCAATCCTGAATAAGCTTAATAACAGTAAATTATGATTTAATATTATTTTATCCAGCTATGCTGCGAATTTATTTTACCAGTATATGTTAGCTCGGAAAAACTTTTTTATTATGTGGAAAACTCGGAAAATTCTGGAAAAGCTTAATGCTAATCTGACCTAATTTCACCTGATCTCATCCGGAATCCACCTGGTTTTACTATGGTCAGATCTTATAGCTATGATCAGAAAATAAGTTTCAGTTGCAAAAAAATAGAAAATTTCCGGAAAATTAGGAAAATTCAATACTGATAAACTTTATAACATTCTTTGAATTGATGTAAAATTAGTTGACTCAGCTCCGCGGGGATTTATTTGAACTGTAATTATTTGCTTAGAAGAAAACATTTTTGTCTGTGTGAAAAAATCGGAAAAATCCGGAAAATCATTAACACGTTTCCACCTGTTTTCATACGGAATGCACCTCGTTTTACTATGAATCGTACAAAAAGAACCATGAGGATTTCCCATGTGATAAACCATAAGGTTGAAGAAAACTTTCATTTTTTTACTTAAATATATTTTCCGATTTTCCAATATGGCGGACCATAAGCATGAAAACAGGAACTTTATACATTACCAGGGGGTTTTCTAGGTTGAGAAAAACGTTTTTATAAATAAAAATTTTCATTTTTTCTGTCCAGCATATTTTCCGTTTTTCCAAGATGGCGGACCAATATACATGACAAAAGGAACTTTATATACATTACCAGGGGATTTTCTAGGTTGAGAAAAAGCAAAATAGCAAAATATTTAATTTTTCAACCCAAGTTATTTTCCGATTTTCCAAGATGGCGGACCATAAGACTTGGAAAAATGTAGAGACTTTACCAAAAATCATGGCCATTATGGAAAACTAATAGAAAAAACAGAAGAAGGACGCAATAAACCTGAATAGGTATTTCAAAAATCAATAAAAGAAGTAGAATAAAAGTAACAATCAAAATTTTCCAATATGGCGGACCAAAAAGTATGAAAAAAGGAACTTTATACATTACCAAGGGGTTTTCTAGGTTGAGAAAAATGTTTTTATAATTGAAAATTTTTATTTTACCAGATGGTTAACCACAAGGTATTTTAAGGAAATAAAACGGTTAAAAACAGACTATGTTTCTTTACTCAAGAAACCCCCTCGTAAAATTAAAAGTTCATTTTTTTAAGTTTCTCGGCCAGGTGAATTCAAATTAAAAACTTTTTTCTCAACCTAGAAAATCCCCTGGTAATATATATAAAGTTCCTTTTGTCATGTATATTGGTCCGCCATCTTGGAAAAACGGAAAATATGCTGGACAGAAAAAATGAAAATTTTTATTTATAAAAACGTTTTTCTCAACCTAGAAAACCCCCTGGTAATGTATAAAGTTCCTGTTTTCATGCTTATGGTCCGCCATATTGGAAAATCGGAAAATATATTTAAGTAAAAAAATGAAAGTTTTCTTCAACCTTATGGTTTATCACATGGGAAATCCTCATGGTTCTTTTTGTACGATTCATAGTAAAACGAGATGCATTCCGTATGAAAACAGGTGGAAACGTGTTAATGATTTTCCGGATTTTTCCGATTTTTTCACACAGACAAAAATGTTTTCTTCTAAGCAAATAATTACAGGTCAAATAAATCCCCGCGGAGCTGAGTCAACTAATTTTACATCAATTCAAAGAATTTTATAAAGTTTATCAGTATTGAATTTTCCTAATTTTCCGGAAATTTTCTATTTTTTTGCAACTGAAACTTATTTTCTGATCATAGCTATGTAAAACCAGGTGGATTCCGGATGAGATCAGGTGAAATTAGGTCAGATTAGCATTAAGCTTTTCCAGAATTTTCCGAGTTTTCCACTTAATAAAAAAGTTTTTCCGAGCTAACATATACTGGTAAAATAAATTCGCAGCATAGCTGGATAATAGAAGATTCTTAGACATGGTGAAGAATATTACTCATTCCACAGCGTGTAAATATAAATGTTTTAAAAATATTTATATTTACATGCTGGGGGATGGGTAAATATTCTTTACCGCGTCTAAGAATATTTTTTTATTACTTGACAATAAAGAATTAATGAATTAAACATACAGGTACCATAAGAATCCCTCCTTCTCACACGACTTTTAAAACTCTAACACATATACACATACATACACACTTATTCGAGTATAAAAACTCTATATGTAATGAGAATTTCTCTTATTCTTAACTTCTTTATAAGTAACAGTTCCAATGCAATATCATATATACTTGGGAGTATAGAATGATATTTTTCAAGGTCGCACATTATATACTACCGGCGCACGCATTTTGTTAGTTTTTAAAAGTCGTGTGAGAAGGAGGGGTATTCTTATGGTAGTTTTGTATGTTTAATGCGTCAATTCTTTATTGAAAAGTTATAAAATAATATTAAATCATAATTTACTGTTATTAAGCTTATTCAGGATTGAATTTTCTTTGTTTTTACCGGAAATTTTCTTTTTTTAAGAACTAAAACTATTTTTCTGGTTAAAACTCATTGAAACCAGATGAAACCAGATAAAACCAGATGAAACCAGCCAAAACCGGCCGGTTGTTTTTGTTAGGGCTACGCGGTCTAGTGCAAACTCATTATCAATAAAGTTAATATGCATATTTTGTAATCAAATACGTTCTAACCAAATTTATGAAAAATATCGATTTAATAATGAAAATGCAGCTAATAAATTTCATTTGATGACTAGACATTTAAAAGATGAAGTTTATTTCCGTACGATTAATTATAATAATTCAACTGAAATACTTTCTAGTAATATATATTATCATCGTGCATGTTTAACTTCCTATGAATACAAATATAAAAAAATAATTGAGACTGAAAAATTAACTAACTCTTCTGCTATTAATAATAATATTTCAAATCAGAATGATAATGCTAATTTAGATAGTAGTGTGGATTCGAGTATGGATTTATCATTCCATGAATTAAAATCATTCGCTATAACTGAAGAGATAAACAGCATTCTAGAAAACTTGAAAGATGGAAAAGTTTTTGAAATAAGCGAACTACGCGATAACATTAACCGACGTGACGATGTAAAGGTTGATAATCGTGATAAAAAAAATATATTTGCTAAAAAATTATCCTAATGAAATTAAATTTGCAGCTAATCCTCAAACAAATATATCAAATATTATATGTTGGGTTTCTAAAGTATAATTTAGATCTTAGAGAGTGTGCCACGTTATGGTGTTTCTTATTATGAGTAGTTTTTATAGAGTATATATGTATATGTATTATAGGGGGGAAATATCATGTATGAGATATCCCCCTCCCCCCTCCATTTACTTTAGAAAAGTATACTTTATGGAATAGGTACAATAATGTTTTCTGATATATTTTTTAAATTTCTTGCCTTGTGAATCATACTTCAAATTCAACCTACGATTGAAATGATATCAATAATTTTCAGTATGAAATAGCTAGGTTTTTTTCATTAATAATTATTTTAAAAATTATTTTTTCCTTATATTAATTAATTATATTTTCCTTAGCTGTTGGCTATTCCTGACGGGCCCTTTAAGAAATCATTGAAAAATGTTAGTTGAAAAACCTTTTTTGTTTTGTTTATGTTATTAAAAGTTTCAATGTAAAAAATATCATTTAATTAATTAATTTTTAACATTAATTATGAAGAAGTGATTTTGTCAATAATTTTGTCGTTACTAAAAGTTATTTTATTGAACATTTAGCAAATATTTGTATTTTTTTCGCATTTCTGTTAAAATAAAAGCATGGAATTAAAAGTGTTTTCTTTTGCGAAAAAAATTTATATTATGGGTATTATGAACTTTTTGAAGTAAGTGTTTTAAAATATTTATATCTGTCAGAGTAAATGGGTCTTAAGCTATTCACTATTGGGTATAACTTACCCATTTCCCCCAATTAGCCACTACGGAATAAAATCCCTAATTGGCTATAAGTCTTTGATTCATTTGTTTATTTTGAGATTATTTCTCAAAGGGCCCGTCAGGAATAGCCAACAGCTAAGGAAAATATAATTAATTAATATAAGGAAAAAATAATTTTTAAAATAATTATTAATGAAAAAAACCTAGCTATTTCATACTGAAAATTATTGATATCATTTCAATCGTAGGTTGAATTTGAAGTATGATTCACAAGGCAAGAAATTTAAAAAATATATCAGAAAGCATTAATGTACCTATTCCATACAGTATACTTTTCTAAAGTAAATGGAGGGGGGAGGGGGACCCCGGTGCATAAATTAACGTTAAAATTAACGTTAAAAATTAACGTTAAATTTTAACGTTAATTTTAACGTTAATTTAGGGTAACTTTAACGTTAATTTAGGGTAGATTTAACGTTAATTTAATGTTAACTTTAACGTTAAATTTAACGTTAAAATTATCGCGGAAAATTGAAAAAAAAAATCTTTATAATTTTGTATTTTTTAATTTTGATAATCCAATTGTAGTCATTATGAAAAATTCCCAGATACTTTTAAAATTAAGCATCATTGCTATTTATTAATCAATTTTCATTAATTTTCACAACTAATTTTTTTGATCAAATCTTCGTTCTAATATTATAAATTTAGCATTAAATTTATTATTAAATTTAATGCTAAAATTTAACATTGAATTAAACGTTAAAAATTAACATTAAATTTAACGTTAAAATTAACATTAAATTTAACGTTAAAATTTCATGTTAAATTTAACGTAAAAAAATGCGTCCCTCATAGCAATCAAAGTTTTAGAAACGTTTTCAGATTAAGCCTTTAAAATGTTTCAAATGTCCACAGGAAAACGTTTCCAAACGTTTTATTAATATTTCAGGACGTTTCATCGGCTCGAGACGCCGCAAGCGCAAACCTATACAGCAATAGCATTGGGCTGCGCCATGCAGTGCAGTTATGTAGACTATAGGCCTTAATATTGCAGGACGTGTCATCGGTTCCAACTTTTTTTCCCTAAAAAATTGCTTTTTGGCGTATTTACTGACATATGATGTAAAAAAAAAAAAAAATAGCATTTTCTTATTTTATTTTTTTATTTTATTAACAGATCAATGAAATATTCACACAAAAATTTATTAAAACTTTGTTTCAATCAATAAGCAACAGCTGGTTTAGTAACATCATTAGAAATTTCTGTAAATAAAAGAAAATATAAATGTTTTAACTATTATTTTCTATTTAAGTTTTAATCTGAATAATTTGCATTACCTATTTGTTTATTCAATTATATTGAATGATCGTTTTAATTTTTTGAAGATTTAGTGCGAACCTCAATTGACTTTTAAAAGTCAACTATTATTAACTGAAGATGTGTAAATTTCAATTACAGAGTTTTGAGCAGAACTCCGTCTTTTCGAAAAAAAAGTTTTGTACCAGATTACTAATCATGGAAGTTTCCAATCTCTGAAGAGCAAAAAAAGTAAAAATATAGTTTTTCATACTGTCAGATTGCTACGCTTAAATTTTTCTTAAAAATTAAACAAATTCTTAAAAACGGGTAATTTAAGGGACATTAATTGTGGTAAATGTTTTTTTGAAAATCGAATTTTTTGTGTGGGCATAAATCACATTATATACACTGTAAAAATTCTTATCTGGGTAATTACTATCTAGGTAGTAAATTTATACTACCGGGATAGTAAACTCACTATTTATAAAGTAATTACCCGAAAAAGAATTTTTGCAGTAGTGTGTGTATCAAGATTATCAAGTACTAGTAACAGTTGGAGCGGAGGCTCCACCCCCCCCCCCCCCTTAATCGTAATTAGTTCTGTTTCTGTTGCTTAACAAAATCATGTTTCACTGCAAATTTATAATTATGCAAACACATTCAGAGTTTTCACAGGAACCTAGTTCTGTTCCCAGTAAAGTTATAATTATTAATTACAGAAACGTAAAAAAGGTATTGGAGAGGCTATATATGTCTTATCCCGAAGATAACTTATTTCTTATGGAGTCGACACGTATCTCCCGCACGAACAGAATCTAGCATTTTAGTATTAGTCTTTTTTTGAATATTTTAGTACTGTAGACTTAGCGACTACAGTATGAATCATGTTATTCGGCTAGTGATTTCTTATAATTTAAACTTTGCTTGACTCCTGGATATACAAAATCTAGTTTTTCAGAGGGTCCTAGTTTTATGAACATGATAATCTTGATAAACTACTTTGTAAAAAAATTAATTTATGACAATAATCATGTTTTTGTTTTCTGAATAGTAAAGAATTTAGAGACTTTCTTGAAGTTTTCTATAGTTTTCTTATTTTTACCACAAATTACCGAAAAATTTTTCTGACTGCAAACTTTACACATTTTTAAAGAAACAACCGTTTTTAATAAAAAATTTAACAGAGTACGTATAAATTAGAACCATATCGAGTAATACCAATTGCAACAGTAAAATTTTATCATATTTATAAAATATTTCTCTTTGTAATAAAATTTTCAAAAAATTTTATTTATTCCAAAAAAAGTAAAAATTGAATATTTCCAAAAGTACAATAGCTGAGTCGCAAAACTATGGCCAATGTCACACACGGACTTTTTTTCTTTATTAACATGGAACATATTCATTGGATGGGGTATTTGAAAAAGTCCGGCTCGGCAGGGGGGGGGGTGTGAAAAAGTGACGTTTTTAGTAGGGGGGGGGGGGTCAAAAATTGACGTTTTTAGGGGGGGGGGGGTGAAATGGGATCTTTGGTGCAGAAGTACCTAGGGTCCATTGGTGCAGAAGTCCCTAGGGACCTATGGTTCAGAATTCCTTAAAGACCTCTGGTGCAGAAGTACCTAGGGACCTTTGGTGCAGAAGTACCTAGGGATCATTGGTGCAGAATTTTTAAATAATTTATTGTAAATATTAATAAAAATTATTGTTTAAAAAACAATAATAATTTGAAAATGTAATTAATTTTGTTCACATTGATGTCTAAGCAGCATGATTTTTATAATAAAAATTTAAATATAAATATTTGGATATAAATATTGATATTAAGAACACAATAGATACTTTATTATCAGTGTTATAAGTGAACATGTTCTATACTCGTTGGTTGTGTAGTTACACAAACCGGTTATAAATTTTATAAACGAAATTACTTAAAACCGGTGACAAAATTTTTTTCTTTATTTTGACACTGGTTTTAAGTAATTTCGTTTACTGGTTTGACCCTGATGATAGAACACACAAATACATTTTCAAATATATATAGTAGTAATAGTGTAAATATGTGTAAAAATTTTTTTGTTTTGAAATCTACCCTCTAATTTTTAAACGCAATCTTCTCGAAACAGGCTTTCTTAAATTGACGTGCAAGTTTGGGCAATAAATATTTTACGGATTTACTACAGGTTTGAAACGTAGTTAAAAAAATATATTTTTTATGGGCTGATTTCGAATTTTTTTTCTTCAAAAAGTTCTTAAAAAGTTTTTACAGCCTAGGACCGAATTTAGCCAAATTTATCTCTGAATCAAAAATAATTTGTAGCCCTCTGAAGGACGCTCTGGCCAATGAATTTCTGGATAATAGTATGTACAGTTTATTAGAGGTATGTCTCGGGAATCCAATGGTGTGGGTCTTTAAGTCGGTACTTGAACAAAATTTAAAAATATTTGTGCAAAAAATTGCAAAACTTACCACGGATTCTTGTGGTAGGAAAGGTTTGTTGAGTTTTATTCTTTAATAATCCCAAGCCGCATGCTATATGAATCTGATGTCGTGATACCATGCGCTCCTCATAAGAGCTAATTAGAGATTAGGTAAAATTTTAATTTTGGCTACCAAAATATGGCTTTAATTTTCAATTCAATTGAAAAAAAAAATTGCCAAATTAATCTGCATAAAATGAAAAATGTGACTCTGTTTCTACCTAGACTTTAGAAAATTTTCTTTCTCATTAAAAAATGAACGAAAAGCTGCAGTAGTCTAACTAAAGAAATTTAGGATGCAATTGATCTTGCAATTTCATTTAATTTTTTGAACAGAATGGAAATTTTCTCAAACCTAGGAAAAGCAGAGACACATTTTTCATTTTATGTAGATTAATTTGGCAATTTAATTGAAAATTAAAGCCGTATTTTGGTGGCCAAAATTACAATTTTACCTCGTCTCTGATTGGTCGAGAGCTGAAAAACCAGCCCTCTTAAATTTTGCATTTTTGTGTAAAAATATCTCAAAATTTCGCACGATTACCAAATAAAAGACCCACACCATTAGATATCTGAGACTTTCTAAAAACTGTAAATACCAGAAAAAAGAATTAATTATTTTATAATATTAATTAAAATTTTAAATATAGATAAGTTTAAATCAATTTTAAATATTCAAAAAATGAGATTATAATTAAAATTTTTTATTTACGTAAATTTTGTTAGTAGATTTTCAAGGGGGTGTCCACTGTTTATGAAGCCAATTTTTCTCTAACGTTCGCGAAAGGTTGAGTTAATTGAAAACATCCGGAATACCTTCAAATTATCTAAATAGATCTCCAAAGTCTAGAAATCCAGTGACCCATGCTATAAGATCAGAACCAAGTATATAGAATTTTAAAACGTAACAAAAGTATGCATAAAGATTTTTAAATTAAATCTTACGTTACGAGATAATAAATGCTTTAGATCTCAGAAAAAAATAATATTTTGAAATGGATAAAAGAGTTATAATTTCACCACAACAGTAATCCATCCTTATCTTTATTCAGAAGTCACCAATATTTGGTCAATATAACAAATTCTCTTATTTTATAAAAATCTTCATTAATCGAATCTCTGAAATAAAATCACAAAAAAATTTATAATTTTTAATATTGTACCTATTAATTTTTAGCTAAATTATAATAAAATTTTTTTGTATACATTTAAATATTTTTTACTGATAAAAATGCAATTAACTTTTTGGTTAAGTTTGTTTATATCAAAGTTCAAGTTCATTAGCATGATATGAACTATGTTCATAAATAAACTTAACCAAAAAAGTAAATTGCATTTTTTAATCAACAAAAAAAAATTAAAAGTACAAAAAATTATATTTAGTTAAAAATTAATAAGTACTAAATTAAAAAAATATATATTTTTGTGATTTTTTTTCAGAGATTCAATTAATGAAGATTTTTATAGTGGAATAAGAGAATTTTTTGTATTGATCAAATATTGGTGACTTCGGAATAAAGATAAGGATGGATTGCTGTTGTGGTGAAATTACAACTTTTTTATCCATTGCAAAATATTATTTTTTTCTGAGATCAAAGCATTTATTATCTCGTAACGTAAGTTTAATTTAAAAATCTTTATGCATACTTTTATTACGTTTTAAAATTCTATACTATCAAATCTAGATGTGTCAAAAAATATTGGTTCTGATCTTATAGCATGGGCCCCTGGATTTATAGACTTCTCACCTGAAAATAATCATATGCTACAGTATACTCTCGTGAACGTGCGATAGAACCTTCTGAGGTACATTCGGAGAACATTCGCGCCGAATACAAATTTAGAATATGAGTCCGAATGTACTTCAGAATATTCTATAGAACATTAAATGATTATTTTGTTTTTTTTTTTAAATAAACAAAGAATATGCAAAATAAGGGTATATATTTATAATAAGTTTAACATATTATTATTATAAAAATAAAGTAAAATATATACATAAATGTATATCAGTTTAGATTCCATGTACCAAATATATCATAGATATGAAGAAATAAATTTCTTATTTCCCATATTAATAAGTATATCAATGGTATTTCACTCTGATACATTGAGTGAGATCATCAGTAAGAAACTCAATGTATCTTTCTTATATACCATTTTATTCAACTAGATGTGACTTTGATTTCTTATATACTCTTGCAAAATCATTTCTCTTGCGAGAATATATATTTGAAATCAATTAATAACATTGGACCACTTTGTGGTAACAAATGTTATAGTTGAATAAAGTATATCACATTCAAAGCACCAAATTCATGGCATTCGATGTGATTAGATTTGTTAGATATTCTCGCAAGAGAAATGATTTTGCAAGAGTATATAAGAAATCAAAGACACATCTTTTTAAATAAAATGGTATATAAGAAAGATACATTGAGTTTCTTACTGATGATCTCACTCAATGTATCAGAGTGAAATACCATTGATGTACTTATTAATATGGAAAATAAGAAATTTATTTCTTCATATCTATGATATATTTGGTACATGGAATCTAAACTGATATACATTTATGTATATATTTTACTTTATTTTTATAATAATAATATGTTAAACATATTATGAAGATATACCCTTATTTTGCATATTCTTTGTTTATTTAAAAAAAAACAAAATAATCATTTAATGTTCTACAGAATATTCTGAAGTACATTCGGACTCATATTCTAAATTTGTATTCGGCGCGAATGTTCTCCGAATGTACATCAGAAGGTTCTATCGCACGTTCACGAGAGTATACTGTAGCATATGATTATTTTCAGGTGAGTTTGGAGGTCTATTTAGGTAGTTTGAAGGTATTCCGGATGTTTTCAAGTAACTCAACCTGTCGCGAACGTTAGAGAAAAATTGGCTTCATAAACAGTGGACACCCACTTGAAAATCTACTAACAAAATTTACGTAAATAAAAAATTTTAATTATAATCTCATTTTTTGAATATTTAAATTTGATTTAAACTTATCTATATTTAAAATTTTAATTAATATTATAAAATAATTAATTCTTTTTTCTGGTATTTAAAGTTTTTACCCGCTTGCTGGCGGTACCGACATTAAAATTGTAGTTAAAAACGTATTCAATAACGAAATTAACGACGTTGTTAAAAATGTTAGATTATGGAACGCAATTCACGACGTTGTAAAAGCCAGCTTAAATGCCGGTATGGAAGAAAAAAATAATTTTTTTTTTACTTTATATAATTATATATATTTGAATTTCGCGAAAAATGAAAGAAAAATTTTTTTTTTTTTATTAAAAGAAAAAAGATTTAAACTTTAATTCTGTGTAGAAAGAGAGATTTGGAAAATAAGGTGATGTATTATTATTATTACTTATTTTAGAAAATTGTTGTATAAGCAATGATAGAATTATTTCATTAAAAAAACAACAATTTATTATAGACAAACAATTATTATTTTTACATCTTATAAAATTTATCAATATTGATTTATCAATTTATCAATATATTGATTTTTACTAAGTAGATTCAGTTCTCTTAAATTAATTTATATATGTCTATATACATTTATAATTTAAAGAAAAAATTCAAATTTTTCATCAAGAAAATAATTTAATATTATATTGAAAATTTGATCTCAAGAAACATAATATATTAATAATATTGTGCCAATTTTTCAATTTTTAACGGTATAATATTTTACAAATTTTCTCAAAATAATGCTTTGAAAAAAATTTTTTTTAAATGTAAATTTGCACAAAAATCATTTTAGGATCGAGTACATTAAAATGTTTTTCAAAACATTATTTTGAGAAAATTTGTAAAAATTTGGCATACAATATATAGTAAAATAATTTTACATTATAATTATACTGCTCTAAAAAATACAATATTCTCTGACTGAACACTTTATCGCTAGATGGCGCCAAAGTGGACTTATACAGCATTTTCAATTTTTATGAAATAATAGTAAACTGTAATATCAAACGTAAATATGGTTGTATGGGCTAGTACCCAAACCTTGTATTATTTTTATCTCTCAACTGAGAGAACTTAATTAAAAAAAAAAACATTTTCAATTTTTGATTTACAAAAAATATTAACAAATGCTTAAATTACATGGTACAAATACTATATACAAGTACATTTTGTCAAGATGTTGTAAATACATAAATATTAATAATATTAATAATTATTTTTGAAACAATCGTCGGCCAACGTTTCTCCTTGCGCCAAAATTATCTGCAATTTCTCGAGGTGCTGGTGGACTTTCTGCTTCAACTTCTGGTTGAATGGCGTTTTGCTCTTCAATTTCTCTCGCTTGGGCCAACTTCTTCTTACCTGTATTTTGACATTTATTCTTAATAATGTCAAAAGCATCACACATATTCTCTAATGCTTTATCCTCAATATGATGGTATTTATGCCACTGATAGTAAACCCCTAAAAAATTATTCATTTAAGTTAAAAATAATGTTTTTAATTTTTCAAATTTAAGGTTTAATTTTTTTAGTACTCTTTACTTACAAAAAAGGCAATCGAGCTTCCTTCGCGGAATCGGTTTAATTTGACGATTTACAGTTGCTTTTCTGGGATCCAGTCTGTATTTTACAATCTTTTGACCAAAAAACATGTCTATCAATCCGCATACGAAAAGCCGGCCTGATTGCTTCTTTTTGTAAAATTTTCGGAAAATCTGGGTGTCAATGAAAATCCTTCGTCCAAGAAAAATCTGAAAAATAATTAAGAGCAAAAAGCTTTGAATGCATTCTTTGTAAATAAAAAGCCAGCAGATAAAATAAACTTACTTTTCCATTTTCTTCAGAAAATCTTAGCCTAGCCTCTCGTTCATTATTTTTTGGCGGTGATTCTGGCAAATTTTGACACCTCATACAGAAATCTTGTCTACTAAATTTTTTCCTCGGAGGATAATCGTTCATCCGGCAAATATACGGAAGGCGAAGATTAGGTCCCGCAACTTCTGGAGTACCCTGTTGCTCTAAAATTACTTCTTCTTTGCTGGATTCAGAATTTTGCTGAGCTTTTTCTTCCTGAGCTCGTAATGGGTTATTACTGGAATCAGTTCGCTGTCGGTCGTCTGTTAAAACAGAATTATCTCCGGGGTCATCAGAACAATTATCTCCTGGTGCATCAGTACGCAAAGAAACTGAAGTTGGTGTTCCACTCGTACTTTCTTGTTCTTGTGCATCGCCTGACAAGCCAGAAGTTGATGGAATAGAAGGATGATGGTATGATATCCTATTGGGATTTTTCAGCCGCTGAGACAATAATAAATTGTCCTCCGTAATTTCATCCACAGTTTCAACAACTTTTGTTTTTTTTTGTATTTCCAGAATTGACTTTCCTTTTTCTTTTCTGAAAAAATTATCATTATTATATTATATTATAATAATAGACATTTTTGTATAAAACAATAATTATTTTGTTTACATTTTAAAAAATTTATGAAAAAAAAATGAAGAAAAAAAAAAAATGATTTTATTAAATTAAACTTTAAAGAAATACCCCCAGGCGTTTTTTTTATTTAAAAAAAAAACTGTAATTGTTTCGAGATATTGACCTCAGATTTTCGTGGCTGAAAACGCCAAAAATTTTCATAAAATCATTTTATTACAGAGAAATTTTTAAAAATACAAATTAGGACTAATTAACCACAAAAACAAGATTTTGTTTGAAGTTGGCTGTCTAAAATAAAAAATAAAAAAGCTAAATGAATATTTAAAAATATTCATATTCATATATTTTACTCGTTTGAGAATTTTTGTTGTTGACTTTTTTATATTGTAGACAGCCGACATAAAGTTTTTAGAAAAAAAAAATTCTAAAATTTAAGTATCAGATCCGAGATATAGAGTAAAAACCATATTTTCAGATATAATACTATTATAGAATTAAATGAGGTATTTTTTACAGCAAAAATAAAAATATTCATTTTTTTATGTTCTTTTTTTTTTTTAATTTTGAGAAAAAAATTTTTAAAAAATTTAGTTTCAGAACCTAAAAATTTACTTTAAAGGATATTTCTAAAACTAGTTCTCCCACAGAAAAAATGAAAGACTATTTTTGAAAAGGCCTAAAATAAAGCCGTTTTCTTAAATTTTTTATGCAAAAGTTTTGAGAAAAAAAAAGTTCAAAAATTTAAGTATCAGATTCGAGATATAGAGTAAAAACCATATTTTCAGATCTAATACTTTTATAGAATTAAATGAGGTACTTTTTACAGCAAAAATAAAAATATTCATTTTTTTATGTTCTTTTTTTTTTTAATTTTAAGAAAAAAATTTTAAAAAAAATTAGTTTCAGATCCTAAAAATTTACTTTAAAGGATATTTCTAAAACTAATTCTCCCACAAAAAAAAATGGGAGACTACTTTCAAAAAGGCAAAAAATAATGCCGTTTTTTTAAATTTTTTATGTAAAAGTTTTTGAGAAAAAAATTTCAAAAAATTAAGTATCAGATTCTAGATATAGAGTAAAAACCATATTTTCATTAATAAATGCTTTTATAGAATTAAATGAGGTACTTATTACAGGAAAACTAAAAAAATGCAGTTTTTTATATTCCTTTTTTTTTTTAATTTTGAGAAATTATTTTGAAAAAATTTAGTATCAGATCAAAAAAATTACTAAAAAGTTACTTACCCGGAGCTTTTTATTTTTCACTACAGGCGTCTTGGCAACAAAATTATCAGACTCGCTCTCAACATTTCCCGAGCCCATTTCTTTCTCTTCATTTGATAAAGCTAAGACAAAATCTTCTTCAGATGAATCACTTGACGACGGAAAAAAATTTTTATCATTGTCGGTACTGCTGTTGTACTTTTGATTTTGGTGGGTGTATCTGTTTTCAGGCAATTGAGATGCTTCTTTAAAGGTAGTAGTAACCGTCAAAACCTGTGCTCTTCTTAAGTGTTTGTGCACTTTTTTACATTTGGAATCCAAACATACTTTTTGGTAATAAATTCTACTTTTATTTTTTTCCCAAACTTCTTTATCAAACTTTATTTTATTTCCGTTATCGTCCTTATCAAAAATTTTGTCCTCAATAAGAAGTGACTTTTCTATTCCTTCATGAAATGAGTATATACGCGCAAACATTTTTGAAATACAATTAAAAATTTAATCCTAATGTAAGCAGACGCGTTAAATTTACAAAATATCAGATATTAGTTTGAAACATATAAAACACTCTGTACAACTAATTTCTTCGAACGGAAAAAACTTTCACTCTGTGACCTGTGTCTGGTACCAGGTAGGTACCAGGAGTTTCTGATCCCCACTTCTTTTCTTACTCTGGATTTCCCCTCCCGTTTCCTCTCCGTAGAGTGCACTATGTAGAGTTGCGGAGAGAATACGGGTGGGGAAATATCAAGAAAAAAGGGACTTTCATTGGATTGAAAGCGGGGACTTAAACAAAACTATGTTTTGCATTACGTGCAAAAAATTGCAACGCTCGCTCTTGCGAACAACTGCATGGGAAGTCAAAACCAATATTTTGTCTCTTGTTTAAGAAATAGCTATTTTCTGGACGTACTGGCGAGAAAAGAAATATAATAGCTTTTTTTTAAACATGGGATAAATATTTGCTTTGACTTGTATATTTTTAGCATATTTTTCCCCGTAACTTAAAACATTGTTTTACACATAAAGGGCCAAAAAGCAGTCTCCCTAAGATAGGCTTTTTTGCCCTAGATATGTAAAAAAAATTTTTTGATTAATGAGACCACAAAATATTAGCTTTGACTGACTTTGGATGTAGTTGTATGCACGAGCGCGTGTAGCTCACTCGTGCATACAGAATGCAAAAATGGAACCCCATATTTTATACCATGATTTAAATTATCGTTTTGCTTATAAAGGAAAAAAAGCCGTCTTTCTAGGGTTTACAAAAAGGCTTTTTTTGCTCTAGGTACGTAAAATATAGTAAGCACCAAGGGCAAAAAACTTTTTAAAATACTGTTAACACAAATGATTCATGAACGCTTCGCTGGGCTCTCGTGCTCAAGGTCATGCAAATGTAAAAAAAGAATGGCTCATATTGCATGTAATTATTGCCATTTATTATGACAAATTACGAGTTACATTTTTATAAATACTGTCAAAACATTATTTACCAATGTCGATTTATTTTTTAAATGTTACCTAATTAGTACACATCATTTTCAAAAAGGCACATTAATTTGACCTTTGATTTCAGATTGCTTATTGAAATATTGAAATTATTTAAATTCTTTTTTTTTGGACTGGCTTTTTTCCCTTGAAAACCAAATTTTTCGTGAACTTTTTAATGTTTTATTTACAAAAAAAGCTATTTGGAAAATTGTGGGTAGCTAAAAATGAAAAACGCGATTTTTACAAAAAAATGGGAAAACCTTTTTCCTACTAATGGAAAGAAATTTAGCTATTTTTTTTTTTTAAATATTTGTTTCAAATTTGCATGCAGTTGTATATGCACGAGTGAGCATAGCGAGCGAGCTCCATATTTTTTCCGTAATTTAAAACATAGTTTAACATATAAAAGGCAAAAAACCCGTCTCAGTAGGGTAGAAAATAGGCTTCTTTTGCCCTACATATCCAAGAGTACATTTTTAACCAAGAAGAAAAAAAAAATGGCCCAGATCACACGTTAATTAGCATCCGAGACGAAGCTGATTGAAAATAAGAAAGTTTACTATCCTAAGCGTTGCCTTGGACGTTAATTAAGGTGCAATCTGGGCCATTATTTTTTTTGCTCTCTCAGTTAAAAATTTATTAATTTCTTACTATCAGATCGAAATAGCTATTTTTAAACAAAGGGCAAAATGCTGATCTTGGCTTTGAATGCAGTTGTATGCACGAGCGAGTGCAGCCGAAGTACATTAGTTGAACCTTAAATATTTTCCCTTTATTTAAAACATAGTTTTGCATGTAATGGACAAAAAAATTGTCTCTTTAGGGCAGAAAATATCCTTTTTTTGTTCTAGATATATAAAATATAGTAAGCGCAAAAAAATTTTTTAAATATTGTCATCACACATAATTTGTGCCCGTTTCACTGAGCTCTTGTGCTTGTGATCGAAACACTGAAAAAAAAAATTTCTATTGTCAAAAGCGAAAAATCCGCTAACGGCAAAAGAAATTCCGCTTGCGGCAATGACCTGAAACGCAAAGAAAATTGAAAAAAAAAACTTTTTTTTTACTTTTTAAAAAAAATTTTTCAAGTCTCATCGCACCTATACAAGCATATTCTAAGTACCCGAGAAAAAATTTTGTTTTTAATTTTCTTTACGTATACAGTAATTGGCAATCGTTTGAAATAATAAAAAAATTCCGCTTCCGGCAAGGAAAAATCCGCTAGCGGCAAACGGAAATATTCCGCTAGCGGAATTTTTTTTTAATGTACTTCAAATATTAAGTTGGTTGAAAAAAATTTACTCGCTTTTTTTTTTAATTCAAAAAAGTTATATACAGGGTTTTTCTAAACAAAAGATTCTTCATACTGCATTATTTAGAAAAACTGTGTACATCATTTTGAGAGTACTCTACCCATCCGTAGAATCAGGGTATAAAACAATAATAACACAATTTTTAAGATACATTTTTAAAATTTTTATCTATTAAACAGAAAAATCTATTTAGTTTGATAAGTCGTACCATGACAAATTAAAACAATGTTAGAAAATCACGAAGAAGTCATAAAATTAAGTTAATTCTCCTTTAAAAATTTACTTTTTCTTTTTTTTTATACTTTTTTTGTTTATTTTTCATTTTCAATATTATATTACAGTTTGTCGTATTAGATCATACGAAATCTGTTCGTAATCTGTTACTCTGACCTCCTGCTGTGTTTAAGGAAAAGAGACACGAAAAACAAGTTTCCTTTTATTTTATTTTTAAAGATTGTATCGCTAGCAAGATTATTTTTATACCTGACTAAAAACATGTGTTATTTTGTCTAAATATTAAATTTTTTATATAATTTGATGATAGGTTGTCAATGTGTATATCTTGATGCAGTGTTGCCAGAAAATTATATGAATATTATTATATTTGAATTTTGTTTATTAAATTTCAAATATAATAATTTTCATATATTTTTCTGGCAGCACTGCAGAATTAAATGGTTTCCCATTTGTATGAGAAGGAAAGAACGAATACGAGTAGGAAGTGAGATAAAGAAAGAGAAATTTCTACTACCTACTGCATTTATCTGCTTTATTTTTCTTATTCGATGATTTTTTGGATAACGTTTTATAATTAAATTATTATTTAAAAAAAAATTTATTTAAAAAATTATTTTTAAAAACAAAGGTACGGTGTTTTATTTTTTGCTTTTTTTAAAAACTAGTTAAAAAATCTGATTGCCAGGGAAAAATCACTCCAGAAGAAAAAAAAACTTTTCTTTTTCCGATGAAATTTAGCCAAGTTATCGTCAATTTAAGATTTTACTAAAATTTGTCTTAGAAAAGCTTTTTTTTAAATAAATTAAAATGATTTTTTGTATGATGGGTTTATGTTTTTGAATTATTTTGTAATCACAATTTACTAAAAAATAGTACATTTAAGACCAAAAAATATAAATATTCAATTTTCAACGTCTTTGAGCAGCTTAAATTTTAAATACTGGGTTTATTAAAAGAATCATGGACTTGTGAATTTTCTAGCAGATTAAATTTAATGTTAAACACACATTTTTATGGAACTCGTTAGTTCGTTTTTTTTTTCCTTTTTTCTGTTATTTCTAAAAAGAAAAGACCCTTGTTTTTCAAATATAAAGTCATGCATGGTCAACCTAAAAATACATTATCGTATGTAGGTCAAATTGAATACATTACCAAATTGATATTAACAAATTGTTAAATAATAGCTGAGATAAATTAGCATTTATATGATCTTTTTTATATTTTTCTTCATATCTTATCTGTGCATTTTTAGGAGAAAGTACGTTTTATGAGTTCGAAAAATGAAGAAAAAAAAATTTACGAGGCCGCGAATGCCACCATAATTTTCTGGTAGTTTCAACTCTATAGAATGCAAAAAAAAACGTGAACACGAAATTGGCGATGGATGCCAAAAACATTTTGCGACTTTTATGTCAAAAACCGTGTTTTACGTATCCAAACTACCCCAAATTTTTAAAATAATAAAATTTTTTAAATTTTGTCTTTTTTATCATTTGGTCAATAAAAATGATTTCTTACTTGAATAAATGAATACTTAGGGAAAAATTAATTGATTTAAAAAAAAAATTTATTATTTTACGATGAAAATCAAGCTAGTAATGCATATTTTAAGTTCAGAAACAGGCATATTTCAATAGATAGAAATAAGTTTTTTGACCTTTTATCGAGTAAATTATGGTGTTATTTGTTTTTTTATTAACGTTTCGGTCTCTGGTTGAGACCCTTATCAAAATCTACAAAATGAATAAAAATTTGAATATACATAAAAATTTAACTTTAAATTTATAACTAATGTTGATCTTACTTATAATATAATAATTTGGACATATAAATTAGTTTTTTAAGTTTTTTACGACTTTAGGTTTCTCACACCTAATTTATATGTCCAAATTATTATATTATAAGTAAGATCAACATTAGTTATAAATTTAAAGTTAAATTTTTATGTATATTCAAATTTTTATTAATTTTGTAGATTTTGATAAGGGTCTCAACCAGAGACCGAAACGTTAATAAAAAAACAAATAACACCATAATTTACTCGATAAAAGGTCAAAAAACTTATTTCTATTTAATTTCTACACTCGAGTATCAACTATAATAAATTTTATATTTCAATAGAATTTCAATCATTTTTAAGACAAATTTTAGCAATAATAAGCATTATTCGCTTGATTTTCATCGCAAAATAATAAACTTGTTTTTTAAATCAATTAATTTTTCCCTGAGTATTCATTTCTTCAAGAAAGAAATCATTTTTATTGACCAAATTTCAATTTTTAGGTCAAAAACTGGTGTTAAGTAAATTTTGCTACTTACAGTTTTCAAATGCTTTTGACCTAAAAATTGAAATTTGGTACATAAAAATGATTTTTTTCATAAAGAAATGAATTACCAGGGAAAAATACATCGATTTAAAAAAAAAAATTATTATTTTACGATGAAAACCAAGCTAGTAATGCTTGTTTAAAGTTCAGAAACAGGCATTTTCAATATAGAACTTCAATATTTTTTAACCCATAAGCGCCTAATCGTCAATTCTTAGACACATGAATATTTTGGTATGAAAAAATGAATATTTTCGGCTAAAAATCTCACCTAGTAGGTAATTTTTATCGCTATTTGCATTTCCGAAGTCCGTTTTTACCTACGACCCTTGGGTAATGAAATATCAACCCCTAAATTAGGGTAAAATTGCTAAAATTGTAAAATTAAAAAAAAAAGTTTCTTTATGTTGAAAATTATTTTTTTTACTTTCCAAAAGGTAAAAAATGCAAATTTATGTATTATCAGCACATTTACCCTCTCTAGGGGGTACATATTAGAGTAAGGGGGTGGATTTTACAGATGTATAAAAAATAAATATTCTTAGCTGAAAATCTCACCTAGTGGGTACTTTTGGTCGCTCTTTCCATTTCCGAAGTCTGTTTTCACCTTTAACCCTTGGGTAATGAAAAATCAACCCCTAAAGTAGGGCGAAATCGCTAAAATTTTAAAATAAAAAAAAAAAGTTACTGCACGCAAAGAAAAGTTTCTGTATGTTGGAAATTATTTTTTTTACTTTCCAAAATGTAAAAGATGCAAATTTATGTATTCGCAGCATAGTTACCCTCTTTAGGGGGTAAATATTAGGGATATTAGGGATTTCTTCATTTTTCGTACTCATAAAACGTACTTTCTCGCGGAAATGCATATCTAGATCCTACTTAAGGGCTTCATTTATTTCCTTAAAATAATGAGCAAGTTTTTAAAAAAAAATACATTTATTAATAGGAAATATTCCGCCTACTGCAAGCGGACAATCCGCTAACAGCAAGTGGAATTCCGCATGTGGCTGCGGAATTTTTTTTCCTTCAGCAAACAATTGCAAATGACTTGAAACGTAAAGAAAATTTTTTAAAAAAAGAACATTTTTTCTTTTCTTTTTTCAAAAAATTTCTCAAATTTCATCATATCCATATACGCATATCCCAAGTAAGCGTGGAAAAAATTTTTTCTACATCTTCTTTATGTTTCAAGTCTTTTGCAATCGTTTGACGAGAAACAAAAATCCGCTAGCTATACAAGCAGGATTCCGCTTGCCGTTAGCGGATTTTTTTTCAGTGTACACCATTCGACTATTTTTGGATAGTCCATTTTTAACCAAGGGAGCAAAAATAAAACTCGGCTTCGCCTGGGATTCTAATTAACATGCGATCTGGGCCATTCTTTTTTTTGCTCTCATAGACAAAACGAAATTTTTCTTTCTCAGTGGGGAGTAAACGTGTTTTTATCGATCTTGTTGCGGAGCGAAAAAATTTTTTTTGCCCGCCCGGGCGTACAATGCAGGCGTAAATTTTTTTGTGAAATTTCAGCACGCGTTTTAAGTCCAGTAGGGCAAAAAATAGTGTAAGCACCATGGGCGACTAGCTCGAAAACTCGGCGAAGCCTAAACTTTTACGCCTTTGATACTTAATATACTATTTTGACCCACTAGGAAGAAAAATATATATGTCGAACTACACACATAATATTATGGCTAGATCTAATGACACGGAAAAAACAATTGTTTTTCGTGACGCTAAGAAAGTTTGTGCCTCTAATATTCAATAAATTTATCGAAAAATATATAAAAATTAGTCTTAAATTTAAAAAGTGCAAAGTGCAGAAAGCAAATGCATGCATTACCTCGGAATTTAATTAGTTTTGGTTAAAATTAATTTACTTTTTTATATGACATAACCCTGATCGCGTGGAAGATTTTTTCGTGCCCTTAGATTTTGCGTAATATTATTGATATATTTTTTTTAGGAATAAACCAAGCAGTTAGGGAATGGCATTATAAAACGTCTGTTATCGTTAATACTATTGTTTAAATCCATATACACACAACTACTTAATAAATTTATTGTATCTACGAGTTTTAATTCATTATCAATATTTGTTACATGCAGTAAGGCTGGAAAATTATGATTGTTTTCCACTTGAATTTCATAAAATAAAAGTTTTTCTTTGGATGTTTTAATATCAAGTAAAAAGGCGAATATTTTTATAAATCTCTGATCAATCAATTGTGCATATGAGTTACAAGAGCGTTCGTTTATAATTTCTCCAGACATAAAAACGGTACTTTTTTTTACTATTTTTCTATAAACTCTTATAGTTTTAGGTTTAAGACCAAATTTCAATAGCGTATCATTTTCATTTACACAATTTGGTCCAAAATATCGAATTTCATCTGACACTTTAATAGTATTTTTTGCTCTGGCTAAGGATAGAAAATTTAAGTGATCCAAGCATTCATCGTCGATTAAGCGATCATGTAGTACTGTTTCTATCTTAGACAGCGATCTTTCTAAATTTAAAGCTCGTAAAATTTGATTAATTACTCCTTTATAGCAGCTAATGTGATCCAGATAAAATTTATTTTGTGCTTCGAATCCGTATGCAGAATGAGTCCATACGGGTCCCCAATTATAAACATCATCGCAAATGTGCCTAAGAAGGTGAATATTATAGGTCATTGATGCCCTTGTGAAGTATATTTGAGTTAATATCTCAAATTGATCAAGGTTATTTCTTGCTTTAGTCAATTCTTCTAAATTCACTGGGGTTTTTAATAAAATGTGCAGAGATTCTACCAAAAGGTACCAGTAATTGACAAGTTCTGGCTTCAGTACCGTAGCTAAACAAGGTAAGCTATAAAAGAGAGCCCAGTTTTCCCACTCTCGATTTTTCCAAAACTTTCTTTCTTTTAATGATCGAGTTAACCTCATGCACTGATTAGGTAGCTTTATTTTTAATAATAATTCGTTAACAAAATCGAATTCTTCTGTAGTCATTAGTTTTATAAAATATCCGGTGATTTGTTTCACAACACCCCCCACCCAAAAATGAAAATAATCAGGAACAAAACCATTTATTAGCTGAAAACATTCTATGTCTTCGTGAAGGTATACAAAAGGAGAAACATATTGCGTTCCCCATACTGACTTTTCAGTGTCTTCAGCTTGTTTCATCCATTTTAATTGATCTATATCATTCCTATTTGCCGAAGGGGTTTTTTCTGCCAAGTACCTCATACTGCCTGCTATATGCTCTCCCCTTTGTATACAATAATCACATCCATAATGAGCATTAAATTGGCAAGTACCATTACAAGGTGCTCTGGCAATGGTATCACAACAGGCACAAATAACATACAGATGAACCAACCTGGTTTCATTTTTTATTGTGCATGTTATTCCATTTGATGAAACTTTATTAATAAATTCAATAAATTTATCTAAATAAAGCTTCATTGGTGGCTTACCATTACCGAACCATAAACCACAAGTAATTAATTTTTTCATTCGAGTTTCAGGTGGAAGCTCGTTAAGCATCAATTGAATTGGCCAAATTGCTTTACTCGAACTACCGAATCTCTGCGCACCATCTGTGTTACAAATCGCAGAAACATATTTTTTTTGTTTTGACTCTGGCAATTTTTGAAAAAATTGTCTGTAACAATCTCCATCGTAAATATCGTACAACTGACCCGGTGTAGACCGCCTGTTTAAGACTGAATCATAATAGTCACTGTGGTTTTTGAGCAATTCAGAAATGTCTTCGCTTGGATCAATTATACAAAAGTAGCTGTTGTAGGAGGTACTTCGGCTATCAAATTTAAATTTGCATTTTCTACTTGGGCATTCAACATTTTTTTCCAATTTTTCTAAATAACCTAAGTATTCATTGCACTTTGGACATACGGCATGAAATTGACAGTTGCTTTTGTCATTAAATAATTTGTTTAATATTGTATCTGATTCTGGCAATATATTTTGCATTAGCAATTCATTTATAAACATAAAAAAATGCTTCAACTTTGAAAGGCTAAAACCTTGAGATACTGCAAATTTAAGTGACATATAAAAAATTTCCGCTGGAGTCTTTGAAAAATTAAAATGTTTTTCTTCAAAAAAAGTTGCAGAATTTAGAAGAGATTCTAATGCTGTTTTCCCTTCTAGATCCTGTAAATCATTGTTTTGAATCGGCTCATCTTGTATAACCATACTTCTAAAATCCTGAAAAAATAAAATATTATAAAATACTTATTAGTTGTTAAAAAATAATATACATTAAAAATAGGATACATTATTTTTATTGGTCTTAATGGAAGTATAAATACACCACCCTACGTCTGCCAAGTATGTCATTGCGTAGGGCGGCAGCGTTTGAAAAGGCACAAATTTTCCTAGAATGATTTTTTTAAAATATGTTTAGAAAATATATCTTACAAAATCCTTATTTTATATTTTAGGTAAATTGATTTTTTTGAAAACATTAACAAATTTTAAAAATAAATATAAGTAAAATATTGTTCATGCTTTAATTGTTGTATACCGGCGGACTAATTCCATGGTTATAAAATAATGAGAATTAATTTTCTGACTTTTTAACTTATTTCAGAAACTAAACAATTATAATATTTTAAAGAAATATTCTGTTTATTTTTAACGTACGCCCATTTCTTACTAAAAAAAAAAAATTTTAATCCCTTTTAAACATTTTTCAAAATATTTTATATTATTGAGAAAAAAAGATAGAAATAGAAAAAAATAAATCTTGATCTATGCTTATCATTATTTTAAAACCATTTATTGAAGTGACCTATACCTTAAATTTGGCGTAGCACATAGCACATTGGAGTAGGTTTTTTATTTTCTTCTTTTAAAAATAGTGTCCAGTAATCACATCAATTTTTTCATGGGAATTTTCGTCATCATTATATGCACAGATTCTTTTGGTCAAAACCGCAACCCAGACATTAATTAATCTCGCTTAAAATAAAGTAGCTTGTCTTTTTGAAACTGTTTTTAACCCTTTTTATAAGGAAGTATCATAAACTGAGAAGCAAAAGGATTAATTACACCTGGTATATCTTATTTGACCGAATATGTGTAACTTTTCATAATTAGGCCGAAAATTTCCGAAATCCCCATTTAAATAATATAAGCAAATTGGCCTGTTAAAAGCATTTATTTTTAAAAGTATTTAATAAAATCCTTGGAGATGGTGATTTTTTGTGATATACATATCCCATTTATGCTCAGTGTACGACAAAATTCTACAAACTTAAAACATAAGAATCACTCAAATGCTTTTATATATACACCTAGAAAATGTTTACTATTAGGCGGAAAAAAGTAGTTTAAAAGCCAGTATCACTTTTAAATTTTATTGAAATGTATTATAATCTCGTTATAATTCGTGTCTACGAATGCATTGCATTGCATTAATGGACACAATCAAATGATATGCATTTACCCGTAAGACATAAAAAAATGTATCTTATTTTCTGTTATCATCGGGCGATAAATACATTAGATTAATTAAAAATGGTTAATTAAGAAATATAAAAGTTTATGAATTATGATGAATTTTTTTTTAATGTGTAATCAGAGATATTTTTTAATATTACACTAATAATTTAATATTTAAAAACTTAAAGTTCTGATTGAAGTAATTTTTACGCACGCTGTTTAATAAACGCTATTTTTCCCTTCTTATGAAATTTTCAAAAAATCTGGTGGGCAGGTCGGGTCATTGGATCGGCTACAAATTTTTTCCATGTTTTTATAACATAAAGAAAGGAAAATCCTGAAATTTTTAGCTTTCTAGGTCTTAAACAGCTCGAGTCATGGCCAATCAAACTCATTAGGTGGCTCTCGACCAGCGTTAGTGCTTTTTAGGAAAATGATTAAAAATCATGAATATAAGTTTGAAAAAAATTCTGAAAAAGCAGGCACGTAGGGAAATCCCTGTTAAATCGATTTCTGCATTTAGTTTTTCGGAAAAATCGAGGAAAATTTTTCATTTCGTCCATGAAGGTCGATTTTAATATGAAATATTAATTTCACATTTTTAATTCTTATATATTCACCATAAGGGGTTAAAATAATTAACTTTTTTTCTTTAGGAATTGAATAGCAAGGGAAAAAGTAGGGCTAAATAAAAAAAAAATTACTATTTTTGATGAAAATTAACCAAGTTATGGTATAGTAAAGATACTGTCAAAAACTACCATTTTTATATTGATTCCAATTTTATATAACCTAAAAAGAAAAGTTTTGGATTTGTATCGAATATTTTTTCCTTGACTATAAGTTTATCCGAGAAAAAAATAAATTTTATTGAAAAAAATGTATTTTTTTTATTAAAAAATTATAATAATCAAAAACAGCCTTTAACATGTTAAATTAGTTTTCGGCCAAAAAAAAATAATTTTTTATTGACAAAATTCAGTGGGCCGATATACCTAATAGATCTCTTCGAAATTGCATATTATTTTAAGCTATTTGAGTTAATGAAGAGAGGGTTGGGGGTGTTTTTTACTCCGTTTAAGTTCCCGGAATTTTTTCACCAGATATTTTTCCTTAAGTCTTCTTGAAAAGATTTCACTAAGTTTCAGTTAAAAAAAATTCTATTTCTAGGACTTTTAGATAGGTTCGCTAGAAAAACTCAACTATACGATATGTTAATATAAATAAAATTTTTAAACTTTCTTACGTTTTAAAATAAATAAAATGAGAATAATAAAATCAGACGTTATATTATAAGGACTCAAAAACTAAGTATTTTTACTTAAACCACACCCCATTTTAGTTAAAATTATGTAAATATCCAAAGATTTCTTGATAATATGATAAATAAAGTTAATATATCTGGATGTTTAACTGAAATAGTCTTTATGAAAACAGTATCCAGTACATTTTTAGATTTCTAACAGGAGAGAAGTTATTAACTTAATTTTCGAACAGTTGAAAAAATCCATTCTAAAAAATTTAAAGATGGAAAATTTTCAAATTATATTTGAATGTGAAACAAGTGAAGAAAAAGATTTTCTCAAGTTGATTAATGAAATGTATAAAGAATCATGCAGAATGTTTACACAAAGTATCTCTTCATTATGCAAAAGTAAGTAATTTTTGGAGACTTTTTAATTTTTATGAGTAAAAAATACCTTTTAATTCTCTTCTTGTCATGATTTATACTCCATTCAATTTACGGGATAGAGAGTAAGGGAGGTTTTGAGGGTGGGGGGTGTAATAACTCCTGGCCATCACCAGATTTGGTCTAGTATAGGTTTTTTTGGTTGCTGAATCCAATGTTCAGGTTATTTTTTATCGAAAATGTGTGATTCAACATTTTACTAGAAATAAAAAGGTTTATATTATTGTAATTATTATTATTGTTTTTTTTAATATTAAATACATGAGTTTATATTATTTTTAATTTATTTTACGATTTAAAATAACGATTTTTATTTTTAATAGTTTTAAGCTATTTTTATATGTGTAGATTTAAATGAAGTGAGGGCGATTTGTATGGTCGGGTATTTAAAACTGACCCAAAGTGTTTTTTTTCTGAAAGTACTACCAAAAATAAGTCATCAACCCAATTTTTAGCCTCCCAGAGCGAAATCTCGATTTTTGGCAGCAATTTTAGTGTTTTGGACTTTTGTAAAAAAAGTAAGAAATATTAGTCATAATTTTTTTTATTATTGCTGTAAGAAACTTACATTAGCATGAAAACTTTTCCACTTGGTCTGGATAGAAAATTTCCCTGGCTATCCGATTCCGGGGTCGAAAGTTTTTTTTGAGTAGCGCATGCGCGAGGAATCGCTAAGATAGACTGTTTTTTTTTCAAAAGTCGATTTCTCAAATGCCTATTAGTAAAAAATCTTCTAACCAGACTTAACATTTTCCTTAAAGCTTATATTTTTTGGCAAAAAATAAATTTCGATGGGACACTGCTTTTTGGGAGCTCTAGATAAAAAAATAGCAGCTTTCAAAAGATCATTTTTTACAAATTTCAAATTTCCCGCCAAGTCACGTGACCAATCAAAAATCTGATCAAAAATTTGGATTCCGCGGGAAATTTTACATAAGGATATATCTTTTTATGTTTTTAAGAACTTTCATATTAATACAGTGAAATAATAAAGAATTTTCTGATTAATTGAATAATTTGGTATAATTTAAAAAATAAAAAAATTCCTTAAAAAAATGAGATATTTTAATCTTTCAATTTAAAATTTCGCTGCTTTAGCATAAACGCTCTTAAAAACATGAAAAGATATATCCTTATGTAAAATTTCCTGCGAAATCCAAACTTTTGGTCAGATTTTTGATTGGTCACGTGACTTGGCAGGAAATTTGAAGTTTGTAAAAAATGATCTTTTGAATGCTACTATTTTTTTATATAAGGAAAATTTTAAGCCTGGTTAGAAGATTTTTCACTAATAGGCATTTGAGAAATCGACTTTTGAAAAAAAACAGGTTATCTTAGCGATTCCTCGCGCATGCGCTACCCAAAAAAATTTTTTGACCCCGGAATCGGATAGCCAGGGAAATATCATATGCGGATCAAGTGGAAAAAATTTTTAATGCTAATGTAAGTTTTTTACAGCAATAATAAAAAAAACGCTGCCAAGTGATTGGCACTATGGTTCCTCATCAACAATAGCAAAATATTTATAATAGTCTATTTTATCTAATAAAAATGATGTATTTTTAATTTTTTTTATTGAAAAATATTGAAAAAAAAACTTGAAAAATTACGTATCAGATGGAAAAAATCCTTTAAAAACAATAATTCTAGATATTAGTACTTTCATAAAAATAAATTAAGTACTACATCCAAAAAGAAAAAAAATTATTGTGTTTTTTTAAATTCTTTATACAAAAAATTTTGAAAAAAAAAATTTACAAAAATTACGTATCAGATGGAGAATTCCTTTAAAAACGATAATTCTAGATATTAGTACTTTCATAAAAATAAATTAAGTACTAAGTCCAAAAAGAAAAAAAAATATTATGTTTTTTTAATTTTTTTATACAAAATATTTAAAAAAAAAAAATTTCAAAAAAATTACATATCAGATAGAGAAATCCTTTAAAACCATAATTCTGGATATTAGTACTTTCATAGAAATAAATTAAGTACTACGTCCAAAAAGAAAAAAAATTATTGTGTTTTTTTAATTTTTTATACAAAAAATTTTGTAAAAAAAAATTTCGAAAAATTACATATAAGATGGAGAAATCCTTTAAAACCATAATTCTGGATATTAGTACTTTCATAGAAATAAATTAAGTACTACGTCCAAAAAGAAAAAAAATTATTGTGTTTTTTTAATCTTTTTATACAAAAAATTTTGAAAAAAAAAATTTACAAAAATTACGTATCAGATGGAGAATTTCTTTTGAAAACGATTATTCTGGATATTAGAACTTTCCTAGAAATAAATTAGGTATTACGTCCAAAAAGAAAAAAAATTATAGTGTTTTTTTAATTTTTTTATGAAAAAAGTTTTGAAAAAAAAAAATTTCGAAAAATTACGTATCCGATGGAGAAATCCTTTACAAACGATAATTTTAGATATTGGTACTTTCATAGGAAAAAATTAAGTATTACGTCCTAAAATAAAAAAAATTTTGGCGTTTTTTGTATTTTTTGGCGACAAAAATTTTGAGAAAAAAATTTTGAAAAAATTAAGTATCAGGTCCAAAAAATTACTATAAAGGATATTTCTAAAACTAGTACTTCCACAGAAATAAATCAAGTACTGCGTCCAAAAGGAAAAAAAAAAATTGTCATTTTTTGTATTTTTTGGTGAAAAAAATTTTGAGAAAAAAATTTTCAAAAAATAAATTATAAGTTTCGATTTATCGAGTAAAAACGATACTTCTAGATATCAGTACTTTCATGGAAAAAAATGAGGTATTACATCCAAATTAAAAAAAAAAAAAAAGTACCTCGAGATTTTTTGGTAAAAAAAATTTTGAAAAAAAAATTAGGTCTTAATTCCATAATGGTTGTGAAATTTCACCGGTTACATACACACACACACACACACACACACACACACACACACACACACACACACACACACACACACACATACAGACTTTTTTTAAAAACCGGTTTTTTAGCTTCCTGAGGTCTCAAAACGTGCTTATATGCCAAAATATCGAAAATCAAAATTTCACCTATCACAAAGGTTCCTCTATGAGGAACCAAAATTATGAATCATTTTTCTTCCTTTTTTTACAAAAGTCCAAAACACAAAAATGGCTGTCAAAAATCGAGATTTTGCTGAGGGAGGCTAAAAATTGGGCTGGTGACTTATTTTTGGAAGTACTTTCAGAAAAAAACACTTTAGGGCAGTTTTGAAGACCCGACCATACAAATCGCCCTCACTTCATTTAAATCTACCCATATTATAATTGTCAAAAACCGTAAAAAATTTGATGTAAAAGGTTCCTTATGGTGATTTTTATGCAGCCCTGAATAAATGTTGGTGAAAAAAGTCTAAAAAGTCTTGTTTAAAAAAAGAATTTTGTATTATTACTTTTTTTCAGTTATTTTTTCAAAGAAAAAGAAAACGAGCCATATAAACCTCGTTTTTCTATTTTTTTTTTTATACTTTAGGAATAAGGTGTAGGTTTTTAACATTTGCTTTGTGTTTTTTTACAATAAAAACAAAAAAAAATATTTTTTTAATTATGCTCATACTTCAACCTGAGGGTCATAATATGGCCATAATTTATGTCCAATTTAATTTATTGCTCATCAGCATAATTTAAGGACAAATTATGGTAAAAATTTATTTACAGGGTAAATTTTTAATAAAAAAATCTAGATTAACAAAAAAAATTAAATTTTTAGAGGACAAAATTAAGGCCCATAGTGAGAACATGAAAGGGTGTTTTTCTAATTTAGGGGAAAATCGCTCATTTATGCTAAAAAATGATCTAAAATTTGGATTCAGCCTCCCAAAATCCAATACTAGACCAAATCTGGTGGTAGACAGAAATTAGACACTTACATCCGTAACTTGAGTGAAGTATTACGAATTCTCATCAAATTACATCTATTTATTTTTTTTTTTACGACATTATGTGCAATATATTTAAGTATTCTCATGATACTTTTTATAAAAATAACAATTTTCTCGATAAGTTATTATCAAAATATTTCCGTCGATGATAGTATATTTACTTAAACCAAAAGCTTATTTTAGTTTACCACAAATTTAATTTAATATATTATTGTTTCACAGATTTGTTAATAAAAAACCGGCAACTTGTTGAGGAGATTTCCACTTTAAAAGAAGAAGCGGAGTTTGCAGAATTCAAATACAATGTGTAAGTTTTGTTTAAATCTGTCTATAACAGTTTCTGATAGATATTGCCCCTCATCTAATATATAATAAGTTTTAAAATACTTAAATTAATATAAAACATTTTTTCCTCTTAGGTTCGGATAGCAAAATTCCTTGGCTATCTGATCCTGGGGTCAAAAATAGAAATCTCTAAAATACGATGTTTTTTTTCAAATTTGAATTTCTCAAATGCCTATTATACTCCAGTCAAAATACGGGGGGGGGGTTGTATTATTTCTGGCCACCACCAGATTTGGTCTACTATAGGTTTTTTGGGTCGCTGAACACGAAAATCGGGGTCATTTCTATGAGAAACTGGGGCTTGACCCTTAAATTGGGCAAAACTTGCCCTAAAAAGGGCATTTTTGACAAATTCACTCTAAGCCTTTGAAATTTGGTATACGGGGGTTTTTTGGGTCGCTAATTACGAATATTCAATTATTTTTTATGAACAATTATACCTTTGCCCTTAAATTTGCCCAAACTAGCCCCTAAAAGGGCATTTTTGATATATTCAGTCCAGCCCTCTAAAATTTGGTATACGGGGGTTTTTTAGGTCGCTGATAACGAATATTTAATTAATTTTAATGAAAAATTATACATTTGCCCTTAAATTGGTCCAAATTAGCCCTAAAAAGGGCATTCTTGCTACATTCACTCTAGCCCTCTAAAATTTGGTATACGGGGGGTTTCTGGGTCGCTGATCACGAATATTTAATTATTTTTAATGAAAAATTATACCTTTGCCCTTAAATTTGCCCAAACTAGCCCTAAAAAGGGCATTTTTGCTACATTCACTCCAGCCCTTTAAAATTTGGTATACGAGTGTTTTTTGGATCGTTGATCACGAAAATCGGGGTCTTTTCTATGAGAAATTGGAGCTTGACCCTTATATTGGGCTAAACTTTCCCTAAAAAGGGCATTTTTGCTGCATTCAGTCTAGGCCTTTTAAATTTGGTGTACGGGTGTTTGTTGTATTGCTAAACATGAATATTAAGGTATTTTAATGAGAAATTAGATCATCACCCTTGAATTGGCTAAAACTTGCCTTAAAAAGGGCATTTTTGCTACATTCTGTTTGATGTAGATTTGGACAATTTAAGGGCGGAGGTATAATTTTGCATTAAAAAAACCTGAATATTCGTGATCAGCGACCCAAAAAACTCCCGTATACCAAACTTTAGAGAGCTGGACTGAATGTAGCAAAAATGCCCTTTTAGGGGCTAGTTTGGGCCAATTTAAGGGCAAAGGTATAATTTTTCATTAAAAATAATTAAATAATCGTTATCAGCGACCTAAAAAACCCCCGTATACCAAATTTTAGAGGGCTGGATTGAATGTAGCAAAAATGCCCTTTTAGGGGCTAGTTTGGGCAAATTTAAGGGCAAAGGTATAATTTTTCATTAAAAATAATTAAATATTCGTGATCAGCGACCCAAAAAACCCCCGTATACCAAATTTTAGAGGGCTAGAGTGAATGTAGCAAGAATGCCCTTTTTAGGGCTAATTTGGGCCAATTTAAGGGCAAATGTATAATTTTTCATTAAAAATAATTAAATATTCGTTATCAGCGGCCTAAAAAACCCCCGTATACCAAATTTTAGAGGGCTGGACTGAATGTAGCAAAAATGCCCTTTTAGGGCTAGTTTGGGCAAGTTTAAGGGCAAAGGTATAATTGTTCATAAAAAATAATTGAATATTCGTAATTAGCGACCCAAAAAACCCCCGTATACCAAATTTCAAAGGCTTAAAGTGAATTTGTCAAAAATGCCCTTTTTAGGACAAGTTTTGCCCAATTTAAGGGTCAAGCCCCAGTTTCTCACAGAAAAGACCCCGATTTTCGTGTTCAGCGACCCAAAAAACCTATAGTAGACCAAATCTGGTGGTGGCCAGAAACAATACAACCAAACCCGTATTTTGACTGGAGTATTAATGAAAAGTCTTCTAACGAGGCTTAAATTTTTTCTTGAACTTCCTATATTTTAGTTTAAAAAAAATTCCTATGAGAATATATATTTTTTATGTTTTTAAAAACTTTTATGTTAAAACAGCGAAATTTGTAAGAATTTCCCGATTCATTTTGATTAATTTAGAGCCATTTAAAAAATAAAAAAATTCATTCAAAAAATGAGATATTTAAAACTATCAATTTAAAATTTTGTAGCAGTTTCGAAGACCTGACCATAAGTTTCACACTTTCACTTCATTTTACCCATATCTAAAGAACCGCTTCCCAGTACTGTTAGTTTCAAAAAGAGCTACAATTTTAGAACCGGAACCTAAATTAGTTTTTTGCATTTGAGATTTTTATAAATGCTTTATTTACTGTTAAAAAGTATATATATGTTTTGCAAATTATTTTTACAGATTGTCTATGTGGCAACCTGTAATATCGACATAGCAACATACTTTATACTTAACACTGTATTATATATAACACAATATTATATTATATCATTTAGTATATAAGTTGTACTCCTACAATAATGATGTATATTAAGACCTAATAAAGATATATATATAAAGATAACACATGGCGCAGTCGGTAGAAAAATCCAAATGGATGGTGCAACCGTATTAAAAATTTTAAAAGAAGAAGATTTAAGTGACAGTGAAAAAGAAAATTCAGAGAGTGAAAATAAAGAAATAAAAATTTTAAAAGAAGAAAATTTAAGTGACAGTGAGAGAGAAAATTCAGAAAGTGAAAATAAAGAAAATTTAAATGAGAAAATAAAAGAAAGTGAGGAAAATAAAAATCTAAGTGGAAAAAATAAGAAACAAAAGTCAAAAATGGAAAATTTAAACAAGCCTATCCCATTCTCATTAGAGGGAAATGTAGAAGAAAATTGGAGGAAATTCAAAAGGCAATATAAAAATTTCATGCTAGCATCAGGAAAAACAGAAGAAAGTAAGAAAGTCCAAGCAGCAATATTACAAAATCTAGTTGGTCCAGAAGCCATAGAATTACTGGACACATTCAATTTAACAGATGAGAACCTAGAGGATCCGGAGAAAATATTGGAGGCTTTTGAAAATAATTGCAAGAAAGAAATAAATGAAACATTTGAAAGGTTCGTTTTTGCTAATAGAATAAGAAAAGATGATGAAACTATTGAAAGTTACGTTAAGGAATTGAAAAAACTAGTTAAAACATGTGGCTATGACTCATTGGAAGACAGCATGATACGTGACAACATAATTCGAACGATGAAGGATACCAGACTCCAACAAAGTATTCTAAAAATAAATAAACTAACTCTTGAGGATTTGATAAAAAATATAAAAACGAATGAAGCAAGCAAAGAACAGTCAAGAAAAATACAAGAGCAAACCAAAACAACTTCATCGGTTGATGCAATACACACAAGAAGAGGGAAAACAACAAAATACGAAAATAGAAGTGAGCGCGCGCAGTATCCCGCGAGGGAGAGGAAAAGAAGCGAAACAAGGAGAACATCAAAACCAACAGAAGGCGGGTATGGATACAAAGAATTCAACTGCGGAAGGTGTAACGGGCGACACCTACCGAGGCAGTGCCCAGCATATGATAAGAAATGCTACAGATGCAATAAGGTAGGTCACTATGCAGTTGCCTGTAATACCAACAGTAGAAGAGTCGATAACATAGAGTCCGCAAGTGACTTATCGGAAGAAGATGATACCTCAAGTGAAGAAAACTTCGTTATCAACACACTGACGGTAAATTCAATGGATAAAGAAAGTAACCTTAAGAAAAAGAGTACTTGGATAGAAAGAATAATAGTAGGAGACAAGAAGATTAAATTTAAAATTGACACTGGAGCTGATGTCAACGTATTACCAAAGAAAATATACGACAAAATCAAATATAATAGTAAAATAAGAGAATCAAAAAAGAAGATAACAGCTTATGGAGGATTTGAAATAAAAATCCTAGGTGAAGTCAAGATGCCATGCAACTTCAAAAATAGGATAAGCAGCCACAAATTTGTAATAACTGAAGTGGACAAAATCCCAATCATGGGATTGGAATCTTGTGAAGAACTGGGAATCGTCAAAAGGGTCAACAATATCAAACAGACTCAAAAGGTAAATGAAGAAAAAGAAATATTTATCAAAAAATACAAAGAATGTTTTACAGGAACAGGAAGATTCCCAGAGAAAGTCAAACTAACCATCAATAGAGAAGCGAAACCAACAGCATATCCTCCAAGAAGAGTAGCTGTACATACAAGAGAAAAACTAAAGAACCAACTAGTCCAACTAGAAAGAGAAGGGATAATAGAGAAAGTAAAATATCCAAAGTCATGGGTGAGCAATTTAGTAATAAGAGAAAAAGATGATGGATCATTAAGACTTTGCATGGACCCACAGGAGTTAAATCAAAATATCAGTAGAAGTTTTTATGAAATACCATCAATAGATGAAATAGCCGCCAAATTGGAAAATGCAGAATACTTTACTGTGTTAGACTTGAAACAAGGATTCTGGCATATAGAGCTAGATGATGAATCGAGTGAAGCTTGCACATTCTCATCTCCATTTGGATGCTACAAATTCAAAAGATTGCCATATGGAATCAATACGGCATCAGAAATATTTCAAGAAGAAAATGAGAGAATATTCAAAGGTTTAAATGGTTTAAATATTTATATAGATGATTACGTAATATCAGGCAGAACTGAAGAAGAACATGACAGAAACTTAAAAGCATTTATGGAAAGAGCATAACAAGTGAATGTAAAATTTAAAAAAGCAAAAGTACAGTACAAACAGAAAAGTGTAAAACTTTTAGGCTACATATTTTCCAAAGAAGGAAGGAAAATAGATGAAGACAGAATCAAATCAGTAATAGCACTACAACCACCAAAAACGAAACAAGAATTGCAACGATTTTTAGGTATGGTTAACTACATGCAAGATTATATACCTAATTTACCCAACAAAACTTTAAATATGAGACAGTTACTAAAAAAAGATTTTGAATGGGAATGGAATGAAAATCATACCAAAGAGTTTGATCAATTGAAGAAATCATTAACAACGGCACCAACGCTACAAGGGTATAATGGAAAGAAAGAAATAACCATTCAGGCAGATGCCTCAAAAGATGGCATTGGATGTTGTTTACTACAAGAGAAAAGGCCAGTATTTTTTGCGTCAAGATGTCTAACAGATACAGAACAAAGATATGCCCAGATAGAGAAAGAGATGCTGGCAATAGCATATTCAACAAAGAAATTTCACAAGTTTATATATGGAAGGGATGTAAATGTACAAACTGACCACGAACCACTTGTCAAAATATTCAAAAAACCAATCTCAAGAATACCATCAGTTAGATTACAAGCACTACGAATGAAAACTGCAAAATACAGGCTAGAGGTCAAGTATATCAGAGGCAAATATATGTACATAGCAGATACATTGTCAAGAGACTCAAAAATAGATACTGGAGAAAAAGAATTTAAATTGGACAAGTACATCCATAGCATAGTAAACCAGATGGCAATATCAGAAGAAAAGAAAGAAGAATTAAAAAGAGAAACAGAGAAAGACAGCACGCTAAAAAGAGTAATAGAATACTGTAGGACTGAGTGGCCAATACATATCAAAAAACTAACAGAAGATGTAAAACCTTACTGGAAAATGAAAGACGACTTACATGTAAGTGAAGATCTATTGTTCAACATGGATAACGTAGTAATACCACTAACGTTAAGAAAACTAATGTTGGAAAAACTACACGAGGGACATGTAGGTGTCACAAAAATGAAAGCTAGAGCCAGACAGCTGATGTACTGGCCAGGTATAACGACAGAGATAGAAGAAAAAGTAAAAGGATGTAATAAATGTATGGAACATTCTAATATCAACAAAAAATTACCACTAATACCACATGAAGTACCAAAGGAAAGGTTCCAGAACATATCTGCTGACGTACTAGAATATAATTCAGAAAATTACTTAGTGATAATGGATGCGTTTTCAAAATGGCTTGAAATTATTAAAATGAAAAGTAAAACAGCAGGTGAAATCATAAATAAATTAACAGCGGTATTTGCGGTACATGGAATACCAGAAAAGTTAACAGCTGACAATATGCCTTTTGCATCAAGAGAATTCCAGGAGTTTTCAAAGAAATGGGAATTTAAGATAACAACGACCAGTCCAAAACACTCTCAATCGAATGGACTAGCAGAGAAAGCAGTTGGAATAGCAAAGAGTATCCTAAAGAAGTCTGGGACAACAACTGAAGAAATACAAAAAGCATTGTTACATTATAGAAATACTCCAGTAGCAGGCTTAAAGATATCTCCATCCCAAATACTATTTAGCAGGCAAACAAGGACTCTATTACCAATATCAAGAGAAAAATTAAAACCAGAAATACAAACGGACATCAGGGATTTGTTAAAACAAAACCAAATAAAGAAAAAGAGAGACTATGATAAAACAGCAACCAAAGACAAAGAAATATCATATAACACCTCAGATGACATATATATTTATAGAGATGGAAAATGGCAGCCAGGAACAATCATAGCTAGTCACGAAACACCAAGATCCTATATGGTCCAACCAGAAGGTGGGCAGGTTATAAGAAGAAACACAAAGTACATCAAAGAGAGACAAAGTCTCCCAGAAGATAAAACAACACCAGATAGCTCAAAGCATTCAAAAGAAACAACAGCTACTGATAACAACCAGCAAGAAGAAAACCAAAAATTAAGCCAAAACAAAGAGAAAGAGAAGGAGGACAACCAAAAAAGAGGACTAAGAGATAGAACCAAAATAATCAAACCAAGAAGATATATATAAAAAATTAATATCATACTTATAACTTAAAGAAGGGAGATGTGGCAACCTGTAATATCGACATAGCAACATACTTTATACTTAACACTGTATTATATATAACACAATATTATATTATATCATTTAGTATATAAGTTGTACTCCTACAATAATGATATATATTAAGACCTAATAAAGATATATATATAAAGACTATGTCTGTAAAAAATATGACTTCAAATGAAGTTACTCAAGATACAGTTAATATAATAGATGATATGCACAATCCTGAAAATAAAAAGGGTTCAAATTCAGAGACAAATGTTGATAAAGACGAGAATAAAAGAGTCAGGAGATCAGAGAGTCCTATTATTAGTCATGAGTTGTCTAAAAAAAGAAGAGAAAGTAACCAGCAAAATTTTAAATTTAATAATAAAAAATCTAAAACTTCTTCTCCATTCAAAGAAAATTTTTCACTCAATAAAGTTATTGGAATTCCTAACCAGTTTGACAATGCACCTGAACCCGATTCTGTTAATTTAAACAATCAAAATGATTATGATTCAGATGCAACCTTATCTTTGGATGAAGCATCCATTTTTGGCAATGAAACAGCGGTATCTTTTAAAGAAGAAGAAAAAAATTGTATTGAGAATCAAAAAATTAGCAATGAAAAGCCAGCTTCGTAGCGCGGTAGTATAAACTCTATATGTTTGCTTATAAAAGTTAAGCAAAGATGAGTGCGGTTGGTATCCGGATGGGTGAACGTCTCGGATTTTCGTGTAGAGTTTGTACTGACGTTATACGTTTGGTCAGGATCGTGTTTTCGACATAGTGTTTAAAAGAAAAATCGAATACTATGTAGAAAACATGTATCCGGCTGTTCTTGGCATAGGTTTTCTGCAGTTTTCCTGTGTCACGGATATTGTTAATGAATAATTAATGTATAATTAATTATTAATTGACGATGTTTCGGGTGAATACAAGTTCAGTTTAAGATCTTAAAAGTCGGCTGCTCCGCAACTGCCCCAGCACAGGCTTCTCCTAGAAGCTTCTTGGGATACCCTACGTCGGTATATGTCAGTTAAAAAAAAAAAAAAAAAAAAAAAAAAAAAAATGTTAAAATCACAGATCAAGAAATCGAAATTAAATTGTCATTTGCTAATAAAGTATCTTTAATAAATAATCTTCGCAATTCACCGATTGAAAATTCATATCATTCTGAAGAAGAAATGTCTTTTGGTGATGAATCAGAATCGCCAATTATAACCTCAAAAAAAACACCTGAAAAATTAAATTTTAAAGATGACAAATTCAAATTTAAGAGAGAAGAAAAGGTTGATTTAGTTGGTATTAAAAAAAAAAATAAAAATATTACAACCGACAGCTATGATGAGTAAGTAAATAAGTATAAAGTTCCATTTGAATCACTAAAAAATCAAATGATAAATATTTTAAAAGTTTCAATAAACAATCAAATATATCAATAGTATTTAGATTTAAAAATTTTTTTAGGATTCCAAATAGGGAAGTAAAAATTTCTGACAAGCTTCCGAGGGGCAAATTTGAAAGGAAGTTATTACCAGCATTTGATTGCCAAAATTGTGCTGGGGTAAGTATATGTCAACTTTTTAAAAAAAAGTACATACAAATAAATTTTCCAAATAAATTTTAGTATTATGATTTGATGGCAACAACAGACTCCGAACGAGACAAAGCAATACAACGATGTTCTCGTCACAGAAGCTATTGCAAATATCCAAATACACCTGAGAGTAAGTTGTATTAAACATTATAGACATCTTTCTGTCGAGTAAACAATAAAATACATAACAAAGACGATTCTCCGCAATTACTGTCGATACTAAATAAAGAAAAATAATGACTTATAGGTTCTGTAGGCTATGATTCAAAAACGATTAAGTCGACCCAGAAATGCATGGTTTAAACTTAGCTCTTTTAGTAAATTAATAATATCTGTATTTACTCATATTTTTTACGGTAACAATTTTCATACTTTCCTTCGTAACATATTAACTTATTTTTCTCCCCAAAATGTTTTAATTTGCTAACTGTAGCATGCGCTCTGCCTCTTATGAAATATTTAGGATGATTATTTGTTGAATGTCAAGTTTCGGGTAAAAAATGTATCCCCCGAAGAAATTACTTTACAGCTATAAATTGACAGATTGGGAAAAAGAAATTATTTTAGTTTAAAAGTTAATCAAATTATCATAAAATTAAAATTTTGCAGATTAATTAATTAAGTAGGAACCTATTGAATATTAAATGAAAAAACAAATTAATCATTTAATTTTTGTTTCCCTATTATTAAGGATATTTTCCCTACTGCTTTAATAAATAACGTACCTTCTAGGGGTGTTTTATAGAATCACAAAAACTTATGATTTGAAATGGGCATCCGACCCGACTTTCGGGTAACCGCACACCCCTAGTACCTTCTGCTACTGAAACCCCCCTTTTCATCCCAAAAAATCCAAAAACTATAGTTTTTAAGAGTAGATGTTTTAAATTCCATATTAGCCAAAATACTAAATTTTCTTTTGTCATCATAATTATATGAGAAGGTTAAAAAATTATTCAAAAAATATATATAGTTTTAAACTATCAGTTTTACGAGATGGTAGAAAAAAATACTTCTAGGACCTCTTAAAGGGTAACAATTTTGTCAGAATATTCGGCAATGAATCTGCTTACTTAAATTCCGTAAAATGAACATTACCCTAATGGATTATTTATTTGATTTACCGTCAAAATATTTTCTGTATTTTTATTTTCTTTTTAAAAAGAGCAAACAAAAAATGTTTTAAATTTTTAAAAAGATGGGTTATTTACATTAATAATATACCTAACATGTATTTTTTATTTTTTAAAAACATTACTGTTTTAGGTTTCTTCGACCCAGGTTCTTGGGGCACAAGTGAAGAATCAACAGAGCCCAAGACATAATTTTTCGGTAGTTGTATAAAATATTGTAAATGAAAAAGCAAAATATATTACTTTAGTATTAAAATGAATTGAAAATTTTATTAAAAATTAGTTTTTACAATATCCTACTATTCTTTGAAAAAAATATTAAAATTCAAATTCAAATCAGAAAAATCTAAAACATAATTCAAGTTGAAAGTATAAATAAATTGTATACTTTAAAAAAAAATTTTGCAACAGTATAATTTGCAAAGGATTGATCCAATTTGTTTAAAAACTTAGCTGACAACACTGAAAATAACATTCCAATTTAGAAGCAAATTTAAATGCTTTTATTTCGTTTTTTTTTTCAATTTTGCAATAATTGATTAATAATAAATATAATTGCCCAGGAATTTTGTCTAATGAACCCGTATGTACCCGTAAAATGGATTCTTATTTCGCTGGTCGAAACATAAAAATAACATCCAATTTTTATCCATGGGAAATGAAGTTTAATTTTTGCTCTGGCGACAACTCTACAGAATACACTAGTTACACGCCTGATAAGTAGAAAAAAAATTGTTTTTTTTTTTTTTTTTAATAATTTTAGCTCCAGTGTGAGCACCAGGCCACCAGAATGAGTGCTCGGTGAAGCCGAGCTCGATTGATATGTGTTAAAACTAGTGTCTAAGGTTTTTCGCCTATGTTGCTTACGATATTTTTTTCTGCCTAGGCCTACAACGAGAGCAAATAATTCTGACCAGTTTTAAGCACCAGTTTTACGATAGAAAAATATATATATTTTTTTTTTGGAATATTAAATTTTTTTCATGCAAAAATATTGGCGATCCGTTAGAAAAAATCAAAATTCTACAGATACTTTTAAACACAAAATTTCAAAATGGCAGTTTTTGCGATGACAGAAATTACGATAAAGACTCAATCATATGAATGTATAACAAAATACAAATTTATGAAGATTGAGACAATTTTTTTAAATTAGTTTTTTAGCTTCTATCCATCATAATTATTTAGCATGTTTATTTGACACGAAATGTTTTCATTTTTTTCTTATTATTTGCAACAATTTTTTATTACTTACATTTTCTAAATTTTCCGCAGGTATATTATTAGGCAAATTCTCTTCTAACAATTCATTAATTTCTCTGACAAAATGTTCTGCAAGCTGTGGTTTAGTCTCCTAAAAATTTATTTAAAGAAAACATCTGTTTAAAGAAAAATTTTATAAAAACTGAGAAGAAAAAAAATAAAAATAATAATAATATAATGACAACGCGTAGAGTAAAATTTAATTACATTTTAAAATTTTATGAGAATTTATTAAATAATAAAACTCATTTATATTCAAACGCTTAATCATTATTATTATTATTATTTTTATGATGATATTATGCAATAAATTATTTAAAATTATTTATTTTATGCATTATCTACGACCCTTTTAACACCGTTTTTTAAATATGTGACTGAAAACGTGCAAAATTATGACAGGTTTTCTTATGAATCTGTATGACATATCAAATAATAAGTGATTTTAACTATGACAATAAATAAAGTCTTACATTTTCATAAAAATGTCATTATGTTTTCAAAAGAGAATACAAATGGTATATTAAGTATCAAGAGTGCAAAAGTTTCGGTAATAGTGTGTGAGTGATGAGTATCCTCGCTAGAGCCCTTTCTCCACTCACTTAACCCATTAAGGCCCAAGCGTACGTAGCTGGACTTTTGATTACCAAACTGTTAAAAATCATTTTTTTTATTCTAAAAAGTTTTCTAGGGGTAAAAACGATTGCTTGTTTCAATTTTTTCATTAGTTTTTACGTACAACCCCTCCAAAAGGGGTAAAAATAGGGTTAAACACGAATTTTCGGCTTTTTTTAATTTGCTCTGGACTTTTAGCTATAAAACCTTTATAAATTACTCTTATTATTACCTAGACCACTTTTTACAGTTAAAAGTGTAATGCGCATGTGGACTGACCATAATTTTTAAATTCTAAACCTTTAGGGGGTGGCTACCCCTATATAAAGGGTAAAAAAGTCAAAAATACAAAATCAAAAAATTTCTTCATTTATGCAAAGGTTAGCCACCTTCTAAAGGGTTAGAATTTAAAAATTATGGTCAATCTACATACGCATTACACTTTTAACTGTAAAAAGTGGTAATAATAAGAGTAATTTATAAAGGTTTTATAGCTAAAAGTCCAGAGCAAATTAAAAAAAGCCAAAAATTAATGTTTAACCCTATTTTTACCCCTTTTGGAAGGGTTGTACGTAAAAACTAATGAAAATACCCTGCCAACTAGCTGGCACTGAGGTTCCTCAAACAATGGGCTGTAATCTTAATTTACATCAAATATTATTGATTACAACCATGCAATTATACATACATTTTTCGTTTTTAGTAGCTGGTAAAGTAGATTTTTAAGATCATTTTGTTATTAAAGTGAAAATTCTAGCCTCCATGGATTGGTCGCGCCGGCGTTAATGGATTTTAAATCATTTTTGCATAATTAAAAAGAGACAAATATAAAAAAAGCTAATTTTATTTTTTTTTATAAAATTTTATTTTATTAGAATATATAATTATCCCTGAATAATTAAAATATTGGGTAACATGATTTTTTTGTTTTGTCAAAGAAATGGTTGGTAACGATGGGAAAATTACAAATATTCGCTCAATTATTATAAAAAGATAGGAGTTTTTACCAGAATTTATAATAATTTCTTATAATTTATTTTCTCAGTGTTCTTCTTGCATTTGACCAATCTTCCGCAACAATGATAATAATAATAATAATAATAATAATATTTTGTATTAAAAAAAAATAACCACATTAATTGCTTCAAGATTTTTAAATTGTTTGATTCTTTAAAAAATGCCAATATAACTTTTAAATCTTAATTTTATAATGCAAACATAACCATTTAATATTTTTAGGCTGTTTATTTTTTTTTTTTTTTTTTTTTTTTTTTTTTTTTTTTATGGGAAATATGTGAATCTTACATCAGCCATGGAGTGTTTGCGGGCCTTAAAGACCCGCAAATTTCCATGACCGCCCAGTTGCACAAAGTGCACAACTGGGAGACCACCGACGAACGCGGTCGCCGGCTACGCCCCAGATTCTTACTGGATAAACACACTTTAAACCCCCTGCGCTTGTTTGTCCCAAACCGGAACTCCCTTTTCAGGTATAACTTCAGTTTGGGACGCGCAGCCTAGGCAGCTGGCCGCTGCCTTCCCCCTGCCTAGGGACAGGAGAGCTCTCTACGATAGAAAGCCCTCTTCCTTCTTCTCCAACAAGGTGGTCCTTACGTACTCTGCTACTTTGTTCCAGTTTTCGGAACTCCGTAGCATTTCCGGGACCACCGTCTCCGGCCTCCAAATCGGGAAGGGCGGGCGCCCCTCCGAGTAGCGAACACATTCGAAGAATGTGTGCTCTACTGTATCATCCACGCCCGGACAGTGCAAGCACTCCTTTGTTGCCACCTTATGCCAATGCTTCAACATGACACGGAAATACCCGTGTCCGGTTAAGAACTGGGTAAGGTAGAAATCCACCTCCCCATGCTGTCGTCCCATCCATGCCTGCAGGTCTGAGATCAGTCTGCGCGTCCATAGGGCATTTTTCTCTTGGTTCTTTTTCCATCGTTTATTCCATGCTTTCATAGAGTTGAAGCGGGCGCGAGTGGAAGCCACTTCGCGCTCATCTACGCTCTCGTAGATGAATTTCCGCTCCAACGCTAGCAGGTCGATGGGTATCACCGAAGCAACAACCTGGATCGCCTCTAGAGATACCGTGTGGTATCCGCAGGCGATCCTCACTGCCGCTTGCCTCTGTACAGACGATATTTTTCGCCTGTACTTGGCAGTTTCTGTGGTCTTCGCCCAGACTTCTGATCCGTAGAGCAGGACAGAGTTGACGACTGACATCAGGAGCCTTCGTTTCCCTGGTTTGGGTCCCCCAATGTTGGCCATGAGCCTTGACAGGGAGGATGCGGCCGACGCTGCCTTTTCACACGACCTCTGAAATTGCTCCCAGAAGGTCAGCTTGTTATCAAGCTGAACTCCCAGGTATTTCACCGATGTTCTGGTTCGGATCGTGTGAGGGTTTCCGCCGTCGTCGATAATTACATCGAAGTCGGTGGGAACCCTTCGACGAGTCAGCAGTACGATCTCCGTTTTTGGGATCGCAAGCTGGAGCCCGTGATCGCCTATCAGGCTGTTTATTATTGTTTATAATTTTATTAAGCTGCATACATAAATAAACATAGCAACGAGCAAAATAATCCAAGGAAGTCAAAAAGAGGCAAGATTTCCATCACTCTTTCTTGTGTGTTATAATTTATATAAAAAAAAAAAAAAAAATTGTGATTGGATACAAAAAATTACTATAAACTAAATTTCTAAAACTTTAAAATAAATTAGATATGTCCAAAACGAAAAATAAATTTGGTGTTTTATGTATTTTTTTGTGACGAAGATTTTGGAGAAAAAAATTTTCAAAAAATTAATTATCAGATTCAAGATATCGAGTAAAAATCATAATTTCAAATATAACCCTCACGGAACAAAACGATTAAAAATCATTAAAATGCCAATCGAATTCAATGCTCAAATTTCCCTATCATTGAAAACGATTGAAATTCAATCGTTTTTAATGATATTTAATGATTTCAATAGTTTTTAATCGTTTGAATGTCTTTTAACCGAATTTAAGACTCTTTTAGCGCTAAACTCTTTTATTGGATACTGAAAATTATTTGTGGACAAAAAATTTCATTTTTTTACCGAATTACAATTTTTCGGGAATTCAAAATGGCAGTCAAAAATTTTTTTAACGTTCAAAATAATATTTTTACTGGACTAACAGGTGAGTAAAAATATTAATTTAGTAAACATTTTTATTCATTGATAGGGAATTAAATTTTCGGAAATCCAATATGGCGGACCGAAAAAAAAATGTAAAACTAGTATGTGTAATGACACAACCAACGAGCATGGAACATTTTCACTTATTGCTATACTTTTACAAAAAAAATAAAATTAAATAAAATGAGAAAATTTTCATTTTTTTACACTAGCATATTTTCTGATTTTCCAAGATGGCGGAACAAAAGACATTATAAGTAGAACAAAGTAGAATTATCTACATTACCTGGGGGTTTTTGAGGTGGAGAAAAACATTTACGAAAATTTTCATATTTTCACCCAAACATTTTTTCCGATTTTCCAAGATGGCGGATAAAAAAACATGTCAGAATAAGCTTCTTATATTGCCTAAGGGTTTTCGAGGTTGTAAAGAACAAAAGAACGTTTTAATTAATAAAATTTTTCATTTTTCGGCCCCAGCATATTTTCCGATTTTCCAACATGGCGGAACAAAAAACATATGAAATAAAGAACTTTCTACATTATCTAGGGGTTTTCAAGGTTGAGAAAAACGTTTTCAATCATGAAAAAATTTATTTTTTTGCCCCAGCTTATTATCCAAATTTTCAAGATGGTGGACAAAAAAACATGTCATAATAAGCTTTTTACATTGCCTGGTTGTTTTTGAGGTTGAAAATAACGCTTTTATGAATGAAAATTTTCATTTTCTGGTCACAGCATATTTTCCAATTTTCCAAAATGGTGGCTTAAAAAACATGTTAGAATAAGATTTTTATATTGCCGGGGGGGTTTTCTAGGATGAGTAAAACGTTTTTAATAATTTTTTCTTTTCACTCCGTAATATTTTTGCTAATGACAATTCCATTGCAAAAATTGTTACTCATCGGCAAAACAGCTCATAACATAAAAAATTGATATTATCAAAATGGGTTGCAAGGGGCCAATAACTTCCAATTAATAGATGGTATATGTTTTTTCGTAAGTGATACTAATTATACATTTATCATAAAAGTTCCTAATTAGTATTATTATTAGTTTTTAATATTATAGTTACAATTTTGCATAAAATGCTTTTTCATAAAAAAAACCCCGAGCACTTGAAGTTTCCCATTTAAATAACATGGGAATTTTGAGTTTTTAGCTATACAAATTTTTGCAGAGGCCACAAAGCGTTTTAAAAAGCTAATATTTACTGGAAAAAATACTTTCATGTTGTAAAGACATGCATACTGACTTCATTCTCAAGGAAATTCTGGGGGTAGAAACACAAATTTACATGTTGGTTCAATTTTAAAAAACAGGGTTTTTTGGTAATTTTCGATAAAACGCTGCAACCTCAAAAATTAACCAAAATATTTTTGGCTGAATTCAACGCCATAAACCGCATTCTTTTATTATTGATCCTCTCATGACTATAGCCAATTGTCGTAACGGTAATTTTCTACTAAAAATGACTAATTTTTGAATTTTTTTTGAATTGCTGTCAAAATTGTAATTTTTGACAAAATTGAGGTTTATACGCCTTAAAAATTTTCTACGAGCTTGAAATTTCCAAAACATTTTTACTCACCGTTTTTCAATAAATTGTTAACCTGAGATGATAATTTAAAGTCAAAGTCTCAATTTCAGGGTTTAAAAAAAAATCAATTTTTCTTGTTAGTGTCCAGAAAGTACGTGTTTTCTAATATGTTTTCTAATATTCTCTATACTAATATGCATGTATATATAATAAAAACTATAATAATAATACCAATTAGGAACTTTTATGATAAATGTATCATTAGTATTCCTTTCATAAATTAAAAACATATACCATCTATTAATTGGAAGCTTGGCCCTTTGCAACTCATTTTGATAATATCAATTTTTTATGGTATGGGCTGTTTTGCCGATGAGTGACAATTTTCGCGATGGAATTGTCATTAGCAAAAAATCAGTAACTATCTATTAGGTGCTTGAGGCGCTCGCCTATAAGCCCCCACCAATTAATAAAAATGTTAAAAATGTTAATATTTTTTTAAAGTAAAAAAAAAATATATGTAACACAATCCTTAAACCTATGTAGATTAAGGAAATGGTATTTAAAAAAAAAATATACCGCCAGCCTTTTTTTTACATAAGAACTGTGTTTCAATCCCCATAAACCACAATTTTTTATCATCGTTTCTCTCATCAGTCAATAAACCAAATGCCCAGTTTTGCCCAAAAATGATCAATTTTTAAATTGCTGCTAAAATTGTAATTTTTAGTGATAATTTTAGACTCAAAAATTTTTTGCAAGTTCCGAAAATTCTTTACTTATATTTTACTCTCTACAAGGATAGTAATAAAAAAATGAAAAAAATTAAGATTCTGTAAATTATCCTATATGCTAAATGAACAATCGTAATGAAAGAATAAAGAGTTTTTGGAAATTTAGAGCTCATACAAAATTTTTTAGAACTATTTTTATTGAAAATTACAATTTTAGCAGCAATTTAAAAATTGGTCATTTTGGGCAAAAATTGGGCATTTGGTTTTTTTACTATAACGATGAAAGAACCGGTGATAAAAATTATGGTTTATGGGGAATGAAAAGTGGCACTTATAAAAAAATAATGAGGCCAGCGGAAGTATTTTCGTTGAATTGTAGGATGACAGCCATATATTATGATAACTCTATTTGGAAATTTGCTTAAAAATCCTGTTTTTTAACATTATCGTAACATTGAGCCCTGTGTTTCTAGGCCCAGAAGGTATGTCGGAATACACATAGGGTGTATTGGGTATTTTTTCAATAGTCATCAGTAACTATAGATTGCAATTTGGCGATCCATATGTTGAAAAAAAACCCGATAGCCTCTATTTATTAAAATAGGCCTTCTGGGCTTAAAAACGTAGGACTCAATATTAATTATAGAGCGAAGCTCTACCTTAATGGATGCAAAAATCGACACCTTGTGGGCACGATATCTCAATAACGATCCATCGGATCACTTTCAGTTCTTAAAACTGGGTTTGTTTTATCGAGTTGATAGAACCTATAGTTTTTAAGCCCATTCCGGTATTTTTAAAAGCATGTTAATTCTTGTATTTTCGCTTCACAGAGATGAAAAACCTTATAAATGTCAACTTCGTAATAAATTTCATAGCTTTTGTATAAACTTTGCATCCGGTGAAATATCATAGAAATGCAAAATAACACGAGATACTTATATTTTTAGGCACGATCACCCTATGTATGCAATACAGAGATGAAATAGTGCCTTATAAGTTTGTCAGGTCAAAAAAACGGAAAAGATTCTAAATTGTCCAATTCGTTGAGAAATTTGGTTCCCAGGTCATTTCAATGCTCGCTACATGCTTATATTGCCTTGGTGTGTGATAATAAATAATAGTTTTCAATTTACGAGGGTTTGGATCCCATCAACGTTATTAAAGAGAAAATACTCAATAAATATGTGATCGTGCCTGAAATAAAAAAACCTTGGCTTTTTTATAATTCTTTGCGGTTTTTATCATTTATTAATTTATTAATTAATCCGAATTTTATTGAATTAAACATTTAATGCCCAAGAGCCTATCTACGAGTTCTAACAAAAATTTATTTTTCAAAAAATGTATCCATATGATAAAAAGTCTCGCTATTATCAGAATTTGATTTCAAACTTACTATAAAATCAACACTTGAAAAATTGATTAGAAACTAATAACTAAAAAGTTTTTAATTCTTGTGTCGGTTACATTGAAAAAAAAAACCGGTTGTTTAAAAACCGATTTTTATATTAAAGCGTAATTTTAGTAAATAAAAAAGAGTTTAGGAACCTGGTGATGATAATGGTATGGTAATAAGTTCGTGTGAGTATTACAGCTGAATTTTGGCTCAGAAATATTCAAGATCTAAATAAATGCACTTTCGTATCCTAATTTTTTCGGCCGCGTGTTCCGGAAAAAATTTTAGGTCCACACAAATAGCCAATTTTTGAAAAAAAAACTAAAAGTATGAAACCCCGGAATAGCCTAGGTTTTTAATTAAGACCAAAACATACTTAATTTATATTTTAAATTTTTTGGTATTTTAATTCTGGAGAGGCATGTCGGGACATTGAAGACATTTATCAGAGTTCAAAATCATGTATACTATAAACAATAAGAGCGCGGGTAAATGGCAGGTATCAATGGCCCGACATGCCCCTCCAGAGCCAAAATACCGAAAAATTTAAAATATAAATTAAGTATGTTTTGGCCTAATCTAAAAATCTAGTCTAATCCGGGGTGTCATAATTTCAGTTTTTTTTCCAAAAATTGGTTAACTTTTTCCAGAAAATGCAATCAAAAAAATTAGAATAGAAAAGTAGTTATGCTTTGATTCTGAATTACGCGATCTGGGGTATAAAGTGGCTGAGAAGTAGAGGAAATGAAATCAGCAAAAACTACCCAATTTTAAGGTTTTCTTGCAATATTTTGGAAGCAGAGCTAAAATTATCTAATTAACTGCCTTTTTTGAAGAAAGGATAAGAAAATATTGGGATTTAATAATTACAATAGCTCTAATTGGACTATAAGACTAATTATAGGACGTGAAAACTAAACCTCAAAAAAGGACTAATTATAATACATAAATTATAAGCAATATTACAATAAAATCGCTATTCTTATAATTTCTAATTATCACCTTTGCTAGGTGTTAAGATTCTAAACCCAAATTATTTCGATTCTGTAAACCTGTATTATTCTAAGTCCTTAAATCGAAAATATTCTAAGTCCTTCAACTCGAATTATTATAAGTCTCTAAACCCGGATTATTGTAAGTCCCTAAACTTGAATTTTTCAAAGCTTTTAAAAGTAAATTATTCTCAGTCCCTAAATAGAAATTATTTTAAGTCCCTAACCCCGGATTATTCTAAGTGCCGAAATTGAAATTTGGACCTCCCCCCTTAATTTTCAGATTCACAGGTTACCCCTCCTTAGAAACATGTTCAATGTTAAAACTACGATTAAACAAATTGAAAATTGATCATTTTGGGCCAAAAATAAGCATTCAATTTACTGACTGTAAAGAAGAGAATTTAAAATAAAAAATTAAAATGTTAAAATATTTTGCAAACAAACAATTCTGAAAGACAAATAAAGAATTTTTAGAAAAAAGCTTTTAGAAAATTTTTGAGACCTATAAAACCCATTTTTGTCTAAAATTGCAATTTTTGAGAGAATTTAAAAGTTAATCATTTTGGGCCAATAAAGACCATTTGGTTAATTTGCTATGACATTGAGAAAATCAGCGATAAAAAATTGCGGTATCCAAGACTTGACAAATGACTTTAATACCAAAAAATTGTGACCAACAAGAAGTTTTTTTTGTTAACTAACTAACTAAAAAGCAACATTACCAAAAAGTTCTATTTAAAAGCCTTGTTGTGCACAGTATTTGAAGGCCCGTTGGAATAAAGGTTATAGGTTTTTTTTTTCAATATATTAATGAAAGTTATTTATAATTTGGTTTCCTAAAGGTAGTGGTCTCTTGTTAGCGAAAGCAATGTAAAGACACCGAAAAATCTGCCCTCTTTTTGCAGCTTTGTTAACTTTTTGCATAAGAGAACTTAAGCAAATTTTTTTCTTGCAAAATCTTTATTATTACATGGTCTTCCGGTGCTGGGCATGGTATTTTTAAAGTCATATGATAAAATTAAATTCATAGGTTGGTATCAATGGAACATCTCCGTATGTCGCGTTCACTTATACTACGATATAATAGTTAATACCAACCCTTTAATTTTTTTTGTCATTTGACTTTAAAAATAACACGTCCAGCACCCAAAGACCGTGTATATGCCTTTTGCAGGATTAAAAAAAAAATTTTCCCCACTATTTCCTATATTATTCCTCTGTTTTTTTACTTAATAAATAAATATGTTAAAAAAAGCCATTTTTCATATCACAGAAGTTATGAAAAGTCTGAAAAATAAAATGTAATACATTTTAAACATGGAACATGTTCATTGGATGGGTTAGTCCGTCTCGGTAGGGGGTGGGTAAAAAATTGACGTTTTAGGGGTATGGGGGGGGGGGTTAAAATACAGGGTGATCCAGAGCGGATGCATTTTTTTTTTATTAGTTAACCAATTGCAGCTAAGATTACAAAAAATAGTGATTCACGTAATAAAATAAATTTCACGTCCCGTTCGGGACCACGATTGACGTTTTAAGGGGGGGGGGGTGAAATATTTATGACATTTTTAGGGGGGGGGGGTGGTGTGAAATGAACTCAGGGAGCATTCAGACGAGAAAAAATTTATAACCCCCACCTTCGATATTTACCCCCTCTCGTTCCATTCTTGCATGTTAAATAATAAAAAGTGGGAGTAAATTTTGGAGGTGGTGGTTAATATTTTTTTTCTCGTCGGAATGCTCACTTAGAATATTTCCGATTAAGGGTCTTAGAATAATTTGAAGTGGGAGTCAGGGCCTGATCAGGCCCTGATAAGAACAACAACTTAGAATACTTTATATAGGTTTAATATGGATTTAGGATTATTTATATTTCAGGATTTATTGTAATTTCGGTCTTAGGACTTTTAATAATTAGGGAATATACGTTAATAGTGTTATAAGTGAACATTTTCCACGATCGCTGGTTGTGTGAAAGCATAAACCAGTTATAATTTTTTTTCATTTTTTGTTAAATTCAGGGGTAGTTTTATCCCACACCTAGCTTGAACGAGCAAAAAGTCGAAAAAAAATGACGACAAAATCTGATACTACAAAGTTTTCGGGAATAGTTTGTTATTTTCATATTTCCATAGCAGTAAGTTGGAGCTGCTTGTCTAAAAAATTTTTAGTCAATTTTGTGGGTGACTGAGAGATCAAAATCCGAAAATTTGATTTTTAAAAATAAATCTTTATTAAATTTAAAGAAATAGATGAAAAATTTGGATTGCCAGGGAAAAACCACTCCAGAAGAAAAAAAAACTTATCTTTTTACGATGAAATTTAGCCAAGTTATCGTCAATTTAAGATTTTGCCCAAATTCGCCTGTAAAAAGATTGAAATTTTATTGAAAAAAGTCTGTTTCTGAACTTTAAACATGCATTACTCGCTTGATTTTCGTCGTAAAATAATAATTTTTTTTTTTAAATCCATTAATTTTTCCCTGGAAATTAATTTCTTTAAGAAAAAAAATCATTTTTATTGACCAAATTTCAATTTTTAGGTCAAAAGCTTTTGAAAATAGTAAGTAGCAAGATTTACTTAACACAGTCCCTAAATTAAAAAATTAATGAAACTCTTTTCTTGCTTTTTTCGATTTGATCAGCTTCGCTCTACCCGTCTTTAACGGTATATAGTATAAATACGATTTTTTGGTAATTTTCAATATAACTCTCTAACCTCGCGACATAACCAAATACCTTCCAGTTGTGATTTGGAGTTACCTATCAAACTCAGTAAACCGCAATTTTTTATCACTAGTTCTTAAATTGCTATAGCTAATAACCCGAGTAGTCATTAGTCTAGCCAAAAATCACCAATTTTTAAATGCTGCCAAAATTGTAATTTATGACGAAAATAGACTTTGTAGGTCTCAAAAACTTTCTACAAGCTTTAAGTTTCCAAAAATTTTTTACTCGTCCCTTTTCAAGTATCTGTTTTCCAGATATAAAAATTTAAATTCGGAGTCCCAATTTCAGGATTTTTAAAAAAAGTTAATTTTTATTATTATCTTTGAAAACAGATATCTTAAAAACAATTTAAAGACAAGAGATGAGTAAAGAATTTTTGGAATCTTGAAGTTTGTAGAAAACTTTTGGGACCTGTAAACCATATTCCGTCAAGAGTTATAATTTTTGCAGTAATTTAAAAATTGGTGATTTTGGTCCATCTCAGGATTTTGAGGTGTGAGACTTGTATATAGTTTTTTTACTTCTCATTCCTTAGGGTGGGCTTTTATCAGGTTTTTAAACGAAGTTGATAAAGATTTAAGAATAAAAAAGAAGATGCTATCTGAATCAATTGTTTAACTTTAAATGTAAAATTTATTAATGCATAAATTTTATGAAAAAGGATATTAAAATTTTATTAAAAAGTAAATTTTTTTTAATTTTTGTCGCCTTAAGTAGACCTCCGCCATATTTCCGCCAAGAAGCCTCCACCAGTCTTAGTTCGGCACTGGAAAAAATATTACGGAGTGAAAAAATAAAAAATTATTAAAAACGTTTTACTTAACCTAGAAACCCCCCCAGGCAATATAAAAAGCTTATTATTCTAACATCTTTTTTGGTCCGCCATATTGGAAAATTGGAAAATAAGCTGGGGCCAAAAAATAAATTTTTTCATCAATGAAAACGTTTTTCTCAACCTTGAAAACCCCTAGATAATGTAGAAAGTTCTTTTTTTCATGTTTTTTGTTCCGCCATGTTGGAAAATCGGAAAATATGCTGGGGCCAAAAAATGAAAAATTTTATTCAATAAACGTTCTTTTCTTCTTTACAACCTCAAAAACCCTCAGGCATAATGTAAAAAGCTTATTCTGACATGTTTTTTTGATCCGCCATCTTGGAAAATCGGAAAATATGCTTGGGTGAAAATATGAAAATTTTCATAATTAAAAACTTTTTTCTTCACCTCAAAAACCCCCAGGTAATGTAGATATTTCTACTTTGTTCTACTTTTAATGTCTTTTGTTCCGCCATCTTGGAAAATCAGAAAATATGCTAGTGTAAAAAAATGAAAATTTTCTCATTTTATTTTATTTTTTTTTTTGTAGAAGTATAGCAATAAGTAAACATATTTCATGCTCATTGGTTGTGTCATTATACAAACTAGTTACACATTTTTTTTCGGTCCGCCATATTGGATTTACGAAAATTTAATTCCGTATCAATGAATAAAAATGTTTACTAAATTAATATTTTTACTCACCTGTTAGTCCAGTAAAAATATTATTTTGAACGTTATAAAAATTTTTGACTGCCATTTTGAATTCCCGAAAAATTGTAATTTCGGTAAAAAAATGAAATTTTTTGTCCACAAATAATTTTCAGTATCCAATAAAAGAGTTTAGTTCTAAAAGAGTCTTAAATTCGGTTAAAAGAGATTCAAACGATTAAAAACTATTGAAATCATTAAATATCATTAAAAACGATTAAATTTCAATCGTTTTCAATGATAGGGAAATTTGAGCATTGAATTCGATTGGCGTTTTAATGATTTTTAATCGTTTTGTTCCGTGAGGGAAGTAATTTCATGGAAATGAATGAGGTATTACATCCAAATTAAAAAAAAAAAAGTATTTTGAGATTTTTTTAATAAACAAATTTTTGGAAAAAAAAGTTAGGTATTCATTCAATAATTGTTTTGAAATATCACTGGTTACAATGTTTTAAAATATTAGTACTTTCATAGAATTAAATGAGGTATTACACCAAAAAAAAAAAATAAATATTGCAATTTTTTTTATTTTTCTTTTTTTTTAATTTTGAGAAAAAAATTTTGAAAAAATTCAGTATCAGTTCCAAAAAATTACTGTAAACGAGGTTCTTAAAACTAGTACTTCCATGGAAATAAATTAGGTACTACGTCCAAAAAGAAAAAAAAGTGTCGTATTTTTTGTATTTTTTTGTGAAAAAAATTTTAGGAAAAAAATATCCAAAAAATTAATTATTAGATTGGAGATATGAAGTAAAAACCATACTTTCAAGTATAAGTACTTTCATGGAAATGAATGAGGTATTACATCCAAATTAAAAAAAAAAAGGGGTTTTGAGATTTTTTTAGTAAAAAAAAATTTTTGGAAAAAAAATTAGGTCTTAATTCGATATTGGTTTTGAAATATCACTAGTTACAATATTTTTAGATACTAGTACTTTCATAGAATTAAATGAGGTATTACACCAAAAAAAAAAAAAAAATATTGCAGTTTTTTTTATTTTTTTTTTTTTTAATCTTGAGAAAAAAATTTTGAAAAAACTAAGTATCAGATCCAAAAAATTACTATAAACGAGGTTCTTAAAACTAGTACTTCCATGGAATTAAATTAGGTACTTCGTCCAAAAAGAAAAAAAAAATTGGTATTTTTTGTATTTTTTTGTGAAAAAAATTTTAGAAAAAAAATTTTCAGAAAATTAAGTATCCGATTCAAAATATCATGTGAAAACCATACTTTCAAATATAAGTACTTTCGTGGAAATAAATGAGGTGTTACATCCAAATTAAAAAAAAAAAAAAGTACCTCGAGCTTTTTTGGTGAAAAAATGTTTGAAAAAAAATTAGGTCTTAATTCCATAATGTTTGTGAAATATCACCGATTACATACATACGTACGTACGTACGTACACACACACACACACACACATACAGACTTTTTTTAAAAATCGGTTTTTTAGCTTCCTGGGGTCCCAATACGTGCTTATATGCCAAAAAATAGAAAATCAAATTTTGACCTAACACAATGGTTCCTCTTTGAGGAACCAAAATTGAAACAAGCAATCGTTTTCACCCCTAGAAAACTTTTTAGAATAAAAAAAAAAGGTTTTTTAACAGTTTTGTAATCAAAAGTCCAGCTATGTACGCTTGGGCCTTAATGGGTTAATAGACATGTATAATACACGGCTCGAATAATACAAGTGGCCGCGTTTAAGCAGTATAGTCGACAAATATTCATGATTAATCATTCAAAATCTCCGACTACACTGCTGAAACGCGGCTACTTGTATTATTCGAGCCGTGTATTATACACATCTATTACCTGAAATTTTTCACCCATGTTGCAACAAGCATGCTTACAATATATTTTTTGCCTACCAAGGTCTAAAACGAGTATACGAAATTCCGAGCCAACTTTCATGCACGAGCTTATAAGTGTTATAACGCCTGGAAAGCAAAAAATTTTTTTGTTGGCTTCATTCTATCAAAATATTTCATTGATAGTAATGATTATGAGTCCAATATTTTATTTTTTATATGTATACTATAATTACACGTTTGGGCTGCTTTGCTTGAAAGTTCGAGCAGTTATTTAAATCGACTAAAAAAGACTTTAGGAAAGATTACATTTTATTCCCTTCTCTTATTTTTTAATATTTGGAAGTTTATTTTCAAGCAATTGCTTGAAATTTCAAGCAAAGCAGCCTTCTCGTATAGGCCATATACTGAAAAGAAAATGTTCACACTGAATATTTTTTTAAAAATTGATTTACTTGAAAAAGTTTCAGCGGGTATATGAGACTTTCTAAAAACTGTAAATACCAGAAAAAAGAATTAATTATTTTATAATATTAATTAAAATTTTAAATATAGATAAGTTTAAATCAAATTTAAATATTCAAAAAATGAGATTATAATTAAAATTTTTTATTTACGTAAATTTTGTTAGTAGATTTTCAAGTGGGTGTCCACTGTTTATGAAGCCAATTTTTCTCTAACGTTCGCGACAGGTTGAGTTACTTGAAAACATCCGGAATACCTTCAAACTACCTAAATAGACCTCCAAAGTCTATAAATCCAGGGGCCCATGCTATAAGATCAGAACCAATATTTTTTGACACATCTAGATTTGATAGTATAGAATTTTAAAACGTAATAAAAGTATGCATAAAGATTTTTAAATTAAACTTACGTTACGAGATAATAAATGCTTTGATCTCAGAAAAAAATAATATTTTGCAATGGATAAAAAAGTTGTAATTTCACCACAACAGCAATCCATCCTTATCTTTATTCCGAAGTCACCAATATTTGATCAATACAAAAAATTCTCTTATTCCACTATAAAAATCTTCATTAATTGAATCTCTGAAAAAAAATCACAAAAATATATATTTTTTTAATTTAGTACTTATTAATTTTTAACTAAATATAATTTTTTGTACTTTTAATTTTTTTTTGTTGATTAAAAAATGCAATTTACTTTTTTGGTTAAGTTTATTTATGAACATAGTTCATATCATGCTAATGAACTTGAACTTTGATATAAACAAACTTAACCAAAAAGTTAATTGCATTTTTATCAGTAAAAAATATTTAAATGTATACAAAAAAATTTTATTATAATTTAGCTAAAAATTAATAGGTACAATATTAAAAATTATAAATTTTTTTGTGATTTTATTTCAGAGATTCGATTAATGAAGATTTTTATAAAATAAGAGAATTTGTTATATTGACCAAATATTGGTGACTTCTGAATAAAGATAAGGATGGATTACTGTTGTGGTGAAATTATAACTCTTTTATCCATTTCAAAATATTATTTTTTTCTGAGATCTAAAGCATTTATTATCTCGTAACGTAAGATTTAATTTAAAAATCTTTATGCATACTTTTGTTACGTTTTAAAATTCTATATACTTGGTTCTGATCTTATAGCATGGGTCACTGGATTTCTAGACTTTGGAGATCTATTTAGATAATTTGAAGGTATTCCGGATGTTTTCAATTAACTCAACCTTTCGCGAACGTTAGAGAAAAATTGGCTTCATAAACAGTGGACACCCCCTTGAAAATCTACTAACAAAATTTACGTAAATAAAAAATTTTAATTATAATCTCATTTTTTGAATATTTAAAATTGATTTAAACTTATCTATATTTAAAATTTTAATTAATATTATAAAATAATTAATTCTTTTTTCTGGTATTTACAGTTTTTAGAAAGTCTCAGATATCTAATGGTGTGGGTCTTTTATTTGGTAATCGTGCGAAATTTTGAGATATTTTTACACAAAAATGCAAAATTTAAGAGGGCTGGTTTTTCAGCTCTCGACCAATCAGAGACGAGGTAAAATTTTAATTTTGGCCATCAAAATACGGCTTTAATTTTCAATTAAATTAATAAAGAGAAAATTGCCAAATTAATCTACATAAAATGAAAAATGTGTCTCTGCTTTTCCTAGGTTTGAGAAAATTTCCATTCTGTTCAAAAAATTAAATGAAATTGCAACTTCAATTGCATTCTCAATTTCTTTGGTTAGAATGTACTGCAGCTTTTCGTTCATTTTTTAAATGAGAAAGAAAATTTTCTCAAGTTTAGGTAGAGCAGAGTCACATTTTTCATTTTATGCAGATTAATTTAGCAATTTTTTTTTTCAATTGAATTGAAAATTAAAGCCATATTTTTGTGGCCAAATTAATATTAAATTATCGATTAAAAGACGCACTGATTCAGGGATAAATTTGGTTAAATTCGGGCCTAGGCTGTAAAAACTTTTTGAGAACTTTTTTAAACAGAAATTCGAAGTCAGCAGATAAAAAATATATTGGTTCTTCATAGAGGAACCATTGTGATAGGTGAAATTTCGATTTTCGATATTTTGACAAATAAGCACATTTTGAGACCCCAGGAAGCTGAAAAACCGGTTTTTAACAAGTCTGTATGTGTGTGTATGTACGTATGTATGTAGGTAACCGGCGATATTCCACAACCATTGTGGTATTAAGACTTTTTTTTTCAAAAATTTTTTTATTAAAAAATCTCAAACTACTTTTTTTTTTAATTTGGATGTAATACCTCATTTATTTCCATGAAAGTACTTATATTTGAAATAATGTTTTTTACTCGATATCTCGAATCTAATAATTAATTTTTTAAAAATTTTTTGCCAAAAATTTTTGACACTTAAAATACAAAAAACGCCAAATTTTTATTCTCTTTGGACGTAGTATCTAATTTATTTCTTTAGAAGTACTAGTTTTAGGAACCACGTTTATAGTAATTTTTTGGATCTGTTACTTAATTTTTTCAAAATTCTTTTTTTAAAATTAAAAAAAAAAACTGCACTATTTTTTGTTTTTTTTATGTAATCCTCATTTAATTCTACGAAAGTAGTAATACCTGAAAACATGGTTATTACTCGATATCTCGAATCAGATACTTAATTTTTCGAAAATATTTTTCTCAAAATTTTTTGCATAAAAAATAAAAAAAAAAGCAATATTTTTTTTCTTTTTGAATGTAGTACCTAATTTTTTCCTATGAAAGTACCGATATTTAAATATATGGTTATCACTCGATATCTCCAATCTGACACTTTATTTTTTGAACTTTTTTTCTCAAAACTTTTTGCATAAAAGAAATAAAAAAAAACAACAATATTTTTTTCCTTTTTGAATGTTGTAGTACCTCATATTTTTCTACTGGAATACTAGTTTTAGAAATATTTTTTATAGTCAATTTTTTGGATCCGAAACTTAATTTTTGGAAATTTTTTTTTTTTCAAAATGTTTTACAAAAATAAAAATAATTTTTATCGCCCAAACTTGCACGTCAGTTCAAGAAAGCCTGTTTCGAGAAGATTGCGTTAAAAAATTAGAGAAGAGATTTCGAAAAAAAAAAATTTTTTTACACATACTTGATACTCTTGATATATACACTACTGCAAAAATTCTTTTTTGGGTAATTACTTTATAAATAGTGAGTTTACTATCCCGGTAGTATAAATTTACTACCTAGATAGTAATTACCCAGATAAGAATTTTTACAGTGTATATAATGTGATTTATGCCCACACAAAAAATTCGATTTTCAAAAAAACATTTACCACAATTAATGTCCCTTAAATTACCCGTTTTTAAGAATTTGTTTAATTTTTAAGAAAAATTTAAGCGTAGCAATCTGACAGTATGAAAAACTATATTTTTACTTTTTTTGCTCTTCAGAGATTGGAAACTTCCATGATTAGTAATCTGGTACAAAACTTTTTTTTCGAAAAGACGGAGTTCTGCTCAAAACTCTGTAATTGAAATTTACACATCTTCAGTTAATAATAGTTGACTTTTAAAAGTCAATTGAGGTTCGCACTAAATCTTCAAAAAATTAAAACGATCATTCAATATAATTGAATAAACAAATAGGTAATGCAAATTATTCAGATTAAAACTTAAATAGAAAATAATAGTTAAAACATTTATATTTTCTTTTATTTACAGAAATTTCTAATGATGTTACTAAACCAGCTGTTGCTTATTGATTGAAACAAAGTTTTAATAAATTTTTGTGTGAATATTTCATTGATCTGTTAATAAAATAAAAAAATAAAATAAGAAAATGCTATTTTTTTTTTTTTTTTACATCATATGTCAGTAAATACGCCAAAAAGCAATTTTTTAGGGAAAAAAAGTTGGAACCGATGACACGTCCTGCAATATTAAGGCCTATAGTCTACATAACTGCACTGCATGGCGCAGCCCAATGCTATTGCTGTATAGGTTTGCGCTTGCGGCGTCTCGAGCCGATGAAACGTCCTGAAATATTAATAAAACGTTTGGAAACGTTTTCCTGTGGACATTTGAAACATTTTAAAGGCTTAATCTGAAAACGTTTCTAAAACTTTGATTGCTATGAGGGACGCATTTTTTTACGTTAAATTTAACATGAAATTTTAACGTTAAATTTAATGTTAATTTTAACGTTAAATTTAATGTTAATTTTTAACGTTTAATTCAATGTTAAATTTTAGCATTAAATTTAATAATAAATTTACTGCTAAATTTATAATATTAGAATGAAGATTTGATCAAAAAAATTAGTTGTGAAAATTAATGAAAATTGATTAATAAATAGCAATTATGCTTAATTTTAAAAGTATCTGGGAATTTTTCATAATGACTACAATTGGATTATCAAAATTAAAAAATACAAAATTATAAAGATTTTTTTTTTCAATTTTCCGCGATAATTTTAACGTTAAATTTAACGTTAAAGTTAACATTAAATTAACGTTAAATCTACCCTAAATTAACGTTAAAGTTACCCTAAATTAACGTTAAAATTAACGTTAAAATTTAACGTTAACTTATGCACCGGGGGAGAGATATCAAAAATATCATAAGGTAAATTGCTATCCAATAATAATATCATCGTCTTAAAAGTGGCCATAGAATGAAAACTACATTTATAACTAAACAGGGATTGGTATATAAAAGATTTTCAGGGTTTTATAATATATTTTATCCATAAAACAGTAATTATACCCCAAATTTATAAAACACATTAAGTTAATTTTTTAAACAATTGTTTATTATCTATATTATAACTAGATATTAGACAAATTTATTTATTTTTTTAAAAGTATTTTGGATTCTAAAATCAAAATGCCTAATTGTAACTGAAAAAAATAAATTTGCAAAGAGAGAAATAATTTATTCTGGTTTTTAATTCTCTTTAAAAAAAACATCCAATGACACATACTTTCCTAATAGAATTTTTGGTAAAACTATTCTCCACGTATTTATTTTTATCACAAGTATGAAGGGTATCCACCACAGGGTTTTTTCGCGCAGCATATTTGTAACTAAAATATTTTAGGTATATAATATTATTTATAATAATTTTTTAATGAAAGAATCAATACTTTACAGTATCTGGTACAAGAATATAAACAAAAAATTGATAATATTTATTTGTTTAAACAAATACGACTTGTTAAGCTTTTGTAATTTTTCACTCATAAAAGCCTGAGATTCCAGATGTGAGCCACTTGGATCAAAATTCTGGTTGTAAACCATTTAATTCTAGAGGGAGGTATCGTGGAAATTTTTTGTTAAATTTCTTGATTAATGAGTTACAGCTAATTGTTTATAAAAAAAAAAATTAAAAATGCTCTAAAATTTATAGCCAAGCAGAATTTTGATCAAAGTTGCCCCGGGAATTGGAATCTCAGGCTTGTAAAACCCAAAAATTACAAAAATTGAACAGGTGGTATTTGTTTAAACAAACAAACATTTTCAATTTTTTTTTCATTAAAAAATTATTATAAATAAAATATATAGCTAAAATATTTCAGTTACAAATATGCTGCGCAAAAAACACCCAGTGGCGGATAGAATGACCTTAAATACTATAGTATAATTTTTTTAGACAACAGTTTTTTGCGGATGTAATACTTAATTTTGTACCTCATTATTATTTTTAATGCAAGTGTAACGTCAGGTGCCGTCTCTAAATTTTTCTCCGTGTAGCTTAAGCTTATATTCTCTAAATTTTTCCCCGTGTATGAATAATTTTTTAAAAATATTACGCTTTGAAAATATTTAGAGAAAAACACGGAAGTTACAGATTTTTGCGGATATTCGTGTACCTAAATTTTCATTTGCGAGAAAAACGATTTTTTTTCTTTAGGTATCGAAAAATAGCCAATGAAAGATGTAAAAGGAATCGTGAAAAAAATTTAAGAGATCGTGCATTTCCTTTGCGAGTTTTTATTTTTAAGTTTTAAACGTATACGTTTTTCAGGAAAATTTAAAGTTCGGAAAGGAAAACTGATGTTCAAACTAAAATAATTAATTAACTAATTTCGTTTTTAGTATTAAAATAGTTATTTTTTTATTCAAATAATTTTTAAGTTTTATATTTTTAAATTTTATTGCTAGAATAAGTAATTGCTATTAAAATTAATTTAATAGTTCAGAGTATAATTTTCCAGAGGAAATAATTTTAGAATGAAAATTATTCCCTCACAAAATTTTACTAATAAAAAAATTGTGAAAATTAAGAATTTTCCCTTAAATATTTTAAAATTTTGATTCTGAAAAATAGTAGCTTAGTTTAAAAGCACTTAAAATTTTCAAAACATAAAATATTTATTGGAAAACTTGAAGAAAAACTGATTTCAAAGTACAAAAACATTAATTCAACCACGGGTTATTCTCAGTGTAGAATTTAAATATTCATCGAAAACCTTTGTTCTAAAAATCCATAAATTATAGATTAAATAGTCAAAATATACACCTGCATCATGAGGTGATCTATTTCATGACGCGGGTCGCGGGTGGGAAACTAGAGTAGGGAATATTCTTATCAAAAGTTCAAGTGCTTAAATACCCATGCTCGCCCTAAAGGCGGCCTCTTTAAAATTACCTCAAACCAGTGCACAGGTTTTTGTGTAGTACTTTTGAACTTAGTTATTTTCATTTGTTTATAAGTTTGAATTTTTAAATTAAAAGTCTTGTAATTTTTATTATTATAAATTTATATTTGAAAAATTCAAAGTGTAATTTCCTCATTTAAAATCTTTTCTTCGTGTTTTTAAAAATAAAAACGAACTCCGTTCAAGTTTAAAATAAATTTTTATTGTGTTTTTTTTTTATATTTTGGTGCACAAATTGAAAAATAAAAAAAAAATAAGTTTTAGTATTTTAAAAAAATCTCGAAAATCTTGAACAGTTTAGAGAATAATATTGACCAGAGGCCCTGAAGGACTTGGACAATCCTTCTAAAACAAAACTAACACTTAAATTAATGTAATTATACGGTTAAAACGTATAATTTGACACAAGTACTAATTTTAGAAATATCGTAATTACTCGATTGCTCGAATTTAATGCTTAACTTTTTGAAAATTTTTATCTCATAAAAAAATAAAAAACACCATTTAAAAGTTTTAAAAAAAGTGTGATATGTATAATAATCATTATTATACTAATACTAATAATAATACACGGGCCATGTGTGCTCTGAGAGGCAAAGAGAGAGAGAGAGAGAGAGAGAAATAATTAATTCCGGTTTTAAGTATTAAATTTATCCTCTTAAAAAAAAACATTTATGACTTATACTTTCCTAATACAATTTTTGGTATAAAACTATTCTCCTCGTATTTTTTGTGTCACATAAGTATTCGCATGGAAAAAGAAATAGAGAAATAAATAAAATACCTCCTTAGAAGTTATTATTTCCTGTTGATGCTGTTAATGATTTAGATGATTTAAATACGTTTTAGCTCGAAATATATCGAATTAATTCGATACATTTCGATTGGAGTTAATTTTTATACTTGTATAAAGAGTAGAAAAAAAAGACAGCAATAATTCCTTATGAAAAAACGCTTGTTGTGCGAGAAGGAAAAAAAAAAGACGTGTATACTTTGCAGCCAGTCGGCAGCAAAGGTCTAGAGGCTGTGGGACTCGCCCCCACCCCTATTCCATTTTGATACCGACTGGTATCAAAGAATATATATTTAGATGAGTCAGTCAAACTGTAAAGCTTTAGATAGTCAGTATAAAGTCAGTATAAGAAAGTGAATAAATAAGACATTATTAAGTAATTAATTATTAAGTTAAAACTATCATAGGGTAGATGAACCAGTGAATGACCAATTTCGCGTTTTCTCAAGCTCTAGCGCTTTATTTTTTATTATAAATAAGATTTAAAAAAGATACATACTGTTAGTACTACTGTTTAAGGTCTAAAATATGACTAGCAATTGTAATTTTTTAAATTACTCAACTAATTTTTAAATAATAAACATATTTCTTCAAAGCCATAAAAATCACCAGTAATTGACCGGTTACTCCCAGCAAATGAATGAGGAACCAGTAAATGACTATTTTTTAATATACATGCTTTTAAATATCTTTTATGTATTTCAAGTATTTGACCTTTACTATTTTTTCGGTTTTTTCTAATATGGTCGACCCAAAAACTCTAAAAATACCAAAAACTAAATTCCTTCATAAGATTTGGGTTTTCGGGTTCAATAGAAACGAATTTTAGATGCAAATTTTCATATATGATCTTAACCATATTTTTCGGTTTTCCAATACGGCGGACCCAAAAACTCTAAAAATACCAAAAATTAAGATTTGGTGTTTTTAAGATCAATAGAAACGAATTTTAGATGCAAATTTTAATATTTGATCTTTACCATATTTTTCGGTTTTCCAATACGGCGGACCCAACAACTCTAAAAACACCAAAAATTAAGTTCCTCTATAAAATTTGGATTTTCAGTCTCAATAGAAACAAATTTCAGATGAAAAATTTCAAAATTTGACTTTGCAAATATATTTCGGTTTTCCAATAATAAGGAGGACCTGAAAACTAATAACACTAGAAAATCAATTTTCTTCAAAGATTTGGGTTTTTAAACTCAATAAAAATGAAATTGAGTTGCAAATTTTGCAGAAAATTTGTTTTCGTTTATTTTTGAAATTTTCGGGTCTGCCATATTGAAAAACCGAAAAATATGGTAAAGCTCAAACAATAAAAATTTACATCTAAAATTCGTTTTTATTAAGCTTGAAACCCCAAATCGTACGAAGGTAATATTTTTGGGTGTTTTTAGAATATTCGGGTCTGCTATATTCGAGAACCGAAAAATATGGTAAAGGGCAAAATATGCATCTCAAATTCGTTTTTATTGCGTCTGAAAACCCATATCTTATGAAGGATATATTCATTTTAGAGTTTTCGGGTTGGCCATATTGGAAAACTAACCTTACAGATGACTGTATAGTAAGTAAGTATGTTTGTGATAAAAATTAAAAAAAAAATTAATTTTTATTTAAAATTAATTAATAAGTAAATAAATCACATTTTAAATCATGCGATGCGCAAAAATTATTTAATTTATCAAAAAATTAAATAAATACGTACACGTGCTCTATAGCAGTCATTCACTAGTGATGTAATTTACCATCAGATCCAGTAATTTGACTAGTGGTCATTCACTAGAACTACCTACGTTACTGATCACCAATGAATGACTGCTGATTAATTTAAATTAAAAGTCAAACGGAGGTAATTTTCGATTAAAATATCTTAATTTATTGTTTTTTAAACATTTACAAATAATATTCAATAAAAAAAAATCATTTAGCGGTATTTTATTTTTCTAAATAGAATTTCCCAGTTTGGCCGATTTTTCATATTTTTACTAAAAAAATGGCGTTTTTTCATAAGGCTTTAAATAGCCTGATAATTATTATTTTTCACTCTATTGCGGTAGACACTGGGCCTAAAATAATTATATGAAATGAAAATTTATACATTTATTTATCAGATCGTGGATTAATATTAACTTTTTTATAAAATAATAACATTTAAGAAATAATAATTCATGAGTCGGTCATTCACTGGAGGCCGGTCATTCACTGGTTCATCTACCCTATTTTTGTAATAAGTAAAATAAAGTTTCATACGTTTTTCTAAGTAAAATAAAGGCTTAAACTTATTTCCACTGTATAAAAATACATGAAATAACAACAGGTTCTGGTCCCAGCAAGTTAAGCCTTTTTTTTTGAAAGCGTCTAGTGTGTCATATAGTGAGTCAGTGAAATTTCATACTTCCCTCGTGGAAAAAAAGAACATAATATCCCATAATATCCCATAATATCTCCATTTTTTGGCACATAATATGGGATAATATGGGATATTATGGGATATTATGGGATAATATCTCATAAATGAGCAAAAAAAAAAAAAAAATGAAAAAAAAAGTAAAATTATCATTAGAACATTAACATTAGGATTGATAGGCAATATAGGTGGCAGTAATAAAAAGTATATTAATATAAATATATTCCGAAGGCAAAATTATTTAATTTTTTTTATTCAATTTAAGTTTTAGAAAGAAAAGACAATCTTAATTTTTTCTTGTTAAGATACTTGATTAATTAATTATAATTATAAATTTGTTAAAAAGTTTAAAATAATTTTGTATTTAGGACTAAGAAAATAAAATTTTCTTTTAGATGAAAATTATAATTTGTACATCAAATCTACTTCGCGCGCTAGGTTTTTGAATGAAAATTTAAAATTTTTTAACAAGAAAACGGAAAGGGATAATAGAAAATTTTTTTTGTGGTGAATAAGTACACTAAAGTAGTATTAAAAAAATTTTGTTTTATTCATTTTTACGAATGTAAAGTTATCCACCAGAAGCCTTTCTAGAAGGGGCTCTTAACTATATCTTATGTAAATAATTCTTATTTTACAATTTAAGTTGAAACTGGGGGTTTTTTTGGGGCGCTGAATCGATATTTTTGTTCAAGAATGTGAAAAAACGTTTGCATTTGCGAGAAATTCGGAAAATAGGTGTTTTTTCATTTTGAAAAGTGAAAATCGTAAAACTTTATTTTAATCAATTAAAAAACGGTATCTGAAGTTTTTTTTAGGGCGCTGAATCGATATTTTTGGTCAGGAATGTGAAAAAACGTTTGCGTTTGCGGGAAGCTAAAAAATCGGTTTTTAAAAAAAGTCTGTATGTGTGCGTGTGTGTGTGTGTGTGTGTGTGTGTGTGTAACCGGTGAAATTTCACAACCATTATGAAATTAAGACCTAATTTTTTTTTCAAAAATTTTTTCATCAAAAAATCTCAAACTACTTTTCTTTTTTTTTAATTTGGATGTAATACCTCATTTATTTCCATGAAAGTACTTATATTTAAAAGTACGATTTTTACTCGATATCTCGAATCTGATGAATTTTTTTCTAAAAATTTTTTTTACCAAAAAATACAAAAAATACCAATTTTTTTTTTTCTTTATGGATGCAGTACTTAATTTGTTTCTGTGGAAGTACTAGTTTTAGAAATATTTTTTATAATCATTTTTTGGGCCTGATACTTCATTTTTTCAAAACTTTTTTTCTCAAAATTTTTGTCGCCAAAAAATACAAAAAACGCCAAATTTTTTTTTATTTTAGGACGTAATACTTAATTTTTTCCTATGAGAGTACGAATATCTAGAATTATCTTTTGTAAAGGATTTCTCCATCTGATACGTAATTTTTCGAAATTTTTTTTTTCAAAATTTTTTACATAAAAAAATTTAAAAAACACCATAAATTGTTTTCTTTTTGGACATAGTACTTAATTTATTTCTATGAAATTACGAATATCTAGAATTAACGTTTTTACTAGGTATCATTTTTATTCCTCAATTTAAACATAGCAAAAATTTTTTCTTTATTCCTGTAGCTGGTGTAATTATGTCTTCAAGATATAACTACACCAGCTACACCAAAAACTGTCTAGCAGACATAATTATCATAAAAGAAGATTATGTACTAGTGTAGAAAAATCTTTTTTTTTACGTAAAAAAACCTAATTTTTTCCATGAAATGTTAAACTAACAGTACCAAGGAATAGATCATTCAAAGATCATTCTTAGTTCTTCTTATGACATTATACTTTGTTAGGTAAAATAGACCATAAAGAACATTTTGTTATTGCTAAAGAGGAACCATAGTGCCAATTACTTGACAGCGTATTTTGTATAAGTGCTACCTTTCATTCCCTGTAAACCGCAATTTTTTATCACCGATTCTCTCATCGCTATAGTTAGTAAATCAAATGTCCATTTTTTGTCAAAAATGACCAATTTTACAATTGCTGCTAAAATTGTAATTTTTTATGAAACGAATAAGTCTTATTAGTCTCCAACATTTTGTACTAGTTTCAAGTTTCGAAAAATTTGTCACTTGTCCATTTTGCTTTAGACCTTTCGGAGATATGACTCGACAAAGATAGTGATAAAATATGATTTTTTTTTTTTAAAACCTGAAGTTGAGACTCTTTTTTTTTAAATTATCATATCTGCTAAACAAAAAATCGAAAAGGAATGAGTAAAAAATTTTTCAAAAATTAGAGCTTATACAAAATTTTTGAGACCTTTAAGACTCATTTTCATCAAAAATTACAATTTTTACAGCAATTATAAACTTTGTATTTTATATATTATAATACATATATATATATATATATTTTGTATTTTATATATTATAATATATATATATATTATAATATATAAAATACAAAATAATAAAATAATTTTTTATATATATATATATATATATATATATATAATATATATATATATATATATATAAGTATAAACCCTCGTGGAAAAAAAAGAACATAATATCCCATAATATCCCATAATATCTCCATTTTTTGGCACATAATATGGGATAATATGGGATATTATGGGATATTATGGGATAATATCTCATAAATGAGCAAAAAAAAAAAAAAAATGAAAAAAAAAGTAAAATTATCATTAGAACATTAACATTAGGATTGATAGGCAATATAGGTGGCAGTAATAAAAAGTATATTAATATAAATATATTCCGAAGGCAAAATTATTTAATTTTTTTTATTCAATTTAAGTTTTAGAAAGAAAAGACAATCTTAATTTTTTCTTGTTAAGATACTTGATTAATTAATTATAATTATAAATTTGTTAAAAAGTTTAAAATAATTTTGTATTTAGGACTAAGAAAATAAAATTTTCTTTTAGATGAAAATTATAATTTGTACATCAAATCTACTTCGCGCGCTAGGTTTTTGAATGAAAATTTAAAATTTTTTAACAAGAAAACGGAAAGGGATAATAGAAAATTTTTTTTTGTGGTGAATAAGTACACTAAAGTAGTATTAAAAAAATTTTGTTTTATTCATTTTTACGAATGTAAAGTTATCCACCAGAAGCCTTTCTAGAAGGGGCTCTTAACTATATCTTTTAACTTGAAAATAAAAAATATGTAAATAATTGTTATTTTACAATTTAAGTTAAAACTGGGGGTTTTATGGGGCGCTGAATCGATATTTTTGGTCAGGAATGTGAAAAAACGTTTGCGTTTGCGGAAACTCGGAAAATAGGCGTTTTCTCATCCTGAAAAATGAAAATCGTAAAACTTTATGTTTTCGGTGTCGCTAAACTCGAAAATGAGGTCCTCAGAGTCCGAAAATGCCTTACTCAAAACACCGAAAACACCCTTTTCTTACCAAAAATTTTTGGATTTTATAGCGAGAATCGTAAATATTCGGAACATCTGGATCGTAAATTACAATGGATGACTTAAATATGTTGGGGAAATACCGAAAACTACTTCCGTTTATTCCAACGCGCCTTCTTGGCCGAGAAACGCAGGTCTCAATTCTATAACAATGTTATAAAATAGGGTTTTTAGGCAATTTTCCAAATAACGCTGTCATATTGCAATTCTACCAAAATACTACTGTTTGGCCTCATTTAAGTGCAACCTTTCATTCACCGTAAACCGCAATTTTTTATCACCGATTCTCTCATCGCTATAGTTAGTAAACCAAATGTCCATTTTTTGCCAAAAATGACCAATTTTAAAATTGCTGTAAAAATTGTAATTTTTGATGAAAATGAGTCTTAAAGGTCTCAAAAATTTTGTATAAGCTCTAATTTTTGAAAAATTTTTTACTCATTCCTTTTCGATTTTTTGTTTAGCAGATATGATAATTTAAAAAAAAAGAGTCTCAACTTCAGGTTTTAAAAAAAAAAATCATATTTTATCACTATCTTTGTCGAGTCATATCTCCGAAAGGTCTAAAGCAAAATGGACAAGTGACAAATTTTTCGAAACTTGAAACTAGTACAAAATGTTGGAGACTAATAAGACTTATTCGTTTCATAAAAAATTACAATTTTAGCAGCAATTGTAAAATTGGTCATTTTTGACAAAAAATGGACATTTGATTTACTAACTATAGCGATGAGAGAATCGGTGATAAAAAATTGCGGTTTACAGGGAATGAAAGGTAGCACTTATACAAAATACGCTGTCAAGTAATTGGCACTATGGTTCCTCTTTAGCAATAACAAAATGTTCTTTATGGTCTATTTTACCTAACAAAGTATAATGTCATAAGAAGAACTAAGAATGATCTTTGAATGATCTATTCCTTGGTACTGTTAGTTTAACATTTCATGGAAAAAATTAGGTTTTTTACGTAAAAAAAAAGATTTTTCTACACTAGTACATAATCTTCTTTTATGATAATTATGTCTGCTAGACAGTTTTTGGTGTAGCTGGTGTAGTTATATCTTGAAGACATAATTACACCAGCTACAGGAATAAAGAAAAAATTTTTGCTATGTTTAAATTGAGGAATAAAAATGATACCTAGTAAAAACGTTAATTCTAGATATTCGTAATTTCATAGAAATAAATTAAGTACTATGTCCAAAAAGAAAACAATTTATGGTGTTTTTTAAATTTTTTTATGTAAAAAATTTTGAAAAAAAAAATTTCGAAAAATTACGTATCAGATGGAGAAATCCTTTACAAAAGATAATTCTAGATATTCGTACTCTCATAGGAAAAAATTAAGTATTACGTCCTAAAATAAAAAAAAATTTGGCGTTTTTTGTATTTTTTGGCGACAAAAATTTTGAGAAAAAAAGTTTTGAAAAAATGAAGTATCAGGCCCAAAAAATGATTATAAAAAATATTTCTAAAACTAGTACTTCCACAGAAACAAATTAAGTACTGCATCCATAAAGAAAAAAAAAATTGGTATTTTTTGTATTTTTTGGTAAAAAAAATTTTTAGAAAAAAATTCATCAGATTCGAGATATCGAGTAAAAATCGTACTTTTAAATATAAGTACTTTCATGGAAATAAATGAGGTATTACATCCAAATTAAAAAAAAAGAAAAGTAGTTTGAGATTTTTTGATGAAAAAATTTTTGAAAAAAAAATTAGGTCTTAATTTCATAATGGTTGTGAAATTTCACCGGTTACACACACACACACACACACACACACACACACGCACACATACAGACTTTTTTTAAAAACCGATTTTTTAGCTTCCCGCAAACGCAAACGTTTTTTCACATTCCTGACCAAAAATATCGATTCAGCGCCCTAAAAAAACTTCAGATACCGTTTTTTAATTGATTAAAATAAAGTTTTACGATTTTCACTTTTCAAAATGAAAAAACACCTATTTTCCGAATTTCTCGCAAATGCAAACGTTTTTTCACATTCTTGAACAAAAATATCGATTCAGCGCCCCAAAAAACCCCCAGTTTCAACTTAAATTGTAAAATAAGAATTATTTACATAAGATATAGTTAAGAGCCCCTTCTAGAAAGGCTTCTGGTGGATAACTTTACATTCGTAAAAATGAATAAAACAAAATTTTTTTAATACTACTTTAGTGTACTTATTCACCACAAAAAAAATTTTCTATTATCCCTTTCCGTTTTCTTGTTAAAAAATTTTAAATTTTCATTCAAAAACCTAGCGCGCGAAGTAGATTTGATGTACAAATTATAATTTTCATCTAAAAGAAAATTTTATTTTCTTAGTCCTAAATACAAAATTATTTTAAACTTTTTAACAAATTTATAATTATAATTAATTAATCAAGTATCTTAACAAGAAAAAATTAAGATTGTCTTTTCTTTCTAAAACTTAAATTGAATAAAAAAAATTAAATAATTTTGCCTTCGGAATATATTTATATTAATATACTTTTTATTACTGCCACCTATATTGCCTATCAATCCTAATGTTAATGTTCTAATGATAATTTTACTTTTTTTTTCATTTTTTTTTTTTTTTGCTCATTTATGAGATATTATCCCATAATATCCCATAATATCCCATATTATCCCATATTATGTGCCAAAAAATGGAGATATTATGGGATATTATGGGATATTATGTTCTTTTTTTTCCACGAGGGTTTATACTTATATATATATATATATATATATTATATATATATATATATATATATATATAAAAAATTATTTTATTATTTTGTATTTTATATATTATAATATATATATATATTATAATATATAAAATACAAAATATATATATATATATATGTATTATAATATATAAAATACAAAGTTCTTTTGAAAAATTGTAAGTGCAAATAAATAAATTAGAAATGGATGCAAAATTAGTTATTGGTACATTGACAGGAAAGAATAACTATATTGCCTGGCGCTTCAAGCTAAATTTAGTGTTACGCTCTAAAGAAATGTATGACATAGCAACAGGTGAGAAACCGAAGCCGCTCCTCACTGACGCAAGTTACGCAAGCTGGAGTAAGAAAGATTTAGATGCGCAAACACTTATCGGTTTAAATGTAGATGAAAATATTGCTTTAAAATTGCATGTATGCACGTCAGCATCAAAAATGTTAGAAAGACTTGAAACTTTGTATATATTGTATATCGTATATTGTTCTACCGACTTTTACGTATACATGAGGATAGTCCACATGCATCCCACAGGAGGCTTACGCCTGTGCATGGGCGGTGTGTGTTGTGTCAGTGTAAGTGTCTATGTTGTGTCTGTGTGTCAGTGTTATGTGTGTGCGTTGTCAACCTATGGCCTCAGAGAATTCACACAATTTCTCCTGTCCCCATGCCGGCTTATAGTGCACATGGTCGCACCCGGACTGCGTTATCTACATAATGCCTATATATATCTATAGACATTATGCGGATGCCTCAGTCCTAACCAGCGCCATCTATACTGTTTTTTTTTTTTTTTTTTTTTTTTACATATTTTTGTATGGAAGTAAGGCACAATCATCGAAAGACGGACTGCGTGCAAAATTTTTCAGTTTTGAGTATGATAGTTCGAAGGGTGCAGTTGACAATTGTATGGACATCGACAATTTAGTACAGGAATTACGTGCTACAGGGGAAGAAATCAAAGACGAGTGGGTAATATCCCGTATTTTAAATTGTTTACCAGAAAGCTTTAGTCATTTTCATTCAGCATGGGACTCAACGGTATCGACAGATAAAACAATACCGAAATTGATGGAAAGATTGCAGCAAGAAGAATTACGTATGCAGAAAGGTGATTCAAAGGTTGCAGAAAATGCATTTTTATCAAAAGGCCAAGTAAGGAACCAGCCAAAGAAATAATCAAGTCAAGGTCAGTCTAGTCAGAAACCAGCAAATCAAACCAAATGTTTTAAGTGCAATAAGTTTGGCCATAAAAAGAAAGATTGTAGAGGTAAGCCTTGTCAGGAATATATTGATTACTGTAAAAGAAATTATACATGTAATAATTGCAAGGAACATGGGCATTTTGCGAAAGAGTATCCTAAAAATGAAAAGTCAGATGCGAAAGCTTTTGTGTCAGTCAGTTTATCGTCAGCAGCTGTAGATAAAGTAAGTCTCGACAGTGAATCATGGTACATGGACAGTGCGGCAACCCATCATATGACTGGAAATTTGAATTGGCTATCAAATTTAAAACCATTGCAAGAATCTATACAGGTGAAAATTGGAGACTCCACCTTGTTAGAAGCCGTAAGTACGGGAAATGTATATTTATCTGCTTTTGATGGAGAAAAATGGTACGAAATAGTTTTGAAAGATGTTTTATTTGTACCAAAATTATCATTTAATTTATTTTCGACAACGGCAGTATTTGATAAGGGCTACACTTTAAGAGCAGATGCAGATAATTCAGAAATATTAGAAAATGGCAAGCCAGTTATAGTCGCTGAAAGAAGTGGAGGACTATTTCGCATGAAATTTGAAAGAAAAGTAGAACAGGCCCTGTCTGCAGTTTCAATTAAAACATGGCATGAACGTCTAGCTCATCAAAACGTAAGGTATGTCAGAGACATTTTAAAGAAAAATAATATTGCCTATGTAGATGACTGGAATGGTTACGTATGTGAAGGCTGTATTTATGGAAAGCAATGTCAGGTATCCCATAAATCCAACCCAGTGACGGCTGAAAAATGTCTGGATGTCGTTCATGTTGATCTCGGAGAAATGAATGTCTTATCCCTTGGAGGAAATAAATATTTCCTGATGTTCAAGGATGATTATAGTCATTTTAGAACTGTGTATTTTCTAAAGAAAAAGTCTGAATCTGTCGGAAAATTGGAAATTTTCTTGAACTTGGTAGAAAATCAATTTAATCGCAAGGTAAAAGTTCTAAAATCAGACAATGGGACAGAAATAAAGAATGCAAAAAGTAAAGATATATTTGAAAAATTAGGTATTTTTCACGAAAGGTCTACAAGCCATACACCACAGCAAAATGGCAGAATCGAAAGGGAGATGCGCACAATTGTAGAAGCTGCTCGAGCTGAAATTTACGCAGAAAATTTAGGGCTGAACTTATGGGCAGAAGCTATAAGTTACTCCATATTCACCATAAATCAGACAGGTACAAGCTCAGTGGAAGGTGTAAGTCCAGCTGAGCTATGGTTTGGTCATCTTGTAGACATAAATTATATGAAATCATTTGGATGTGAGTGCTATGCATGGATTCATAAATCTGGTCGTAAGAAGCTTGATAAAAGAAGTCAAAAAGGAGTATTTGTAGGTTATGACATAGAAGAGCATGGGTACAGAGTATACTTGCCTGAGAAGCACGAAGTTATCACATCATGCAATGTAAAATTTGATGAAAAACTGTATCCTCGTCAAGAAAATTTTGTAGAAATGAATTTAGATGGTTAAAATTCTGAAGATAAAAATAAAAGCTTTAAAGATCAGGAGGAGAATTAAACAGAAAACGACAGCGAAAGTGATAATAGTCTTATAGAAAATATTGAAGACAATGCAAATCCACCTGGTCGAAATTTAAGAAACAGAAATTTGTTGAAGCCTCATCCAAAATATAATGATTATGTAAGTTTTATTGGAGAAGTAGAGGACATAACAGTCGACAAAGCTTTAAATGATCCAGAATGGAAAGAGCCTATGAATGAAGAGATAAAATCACTGAAAGAAAAGAAGACTTGCAAGCCACTGGAAGACGGTTGAACGAGTATTTCGCTACTTGAAAGGGACTGTACACTATGGAATATTCTTTAATGGAGATAGCAAGCTTCAAGTTTTTACGGATGCAAACTATGGAGGTGATGATGAAGACATGTGTTCAATCAGTGGAGTATTAGTTGAAAAAGGAGGTCCAATTGTATGGTTTGCTCAAAAACAGAAAGTTGTGAAGGCGAAAATGTTATTGGAGAGGAGGATGTTACATCTATTTCCTCAGCTGAAGCTGAATATAGAGCAGCAGTTGCAGGCATTCAAGAAATTAGTTGGATACGTCGAATAGCAGAAGAAATGTTTTTAGAAGATATCAGTAAACCAACAAGTTTTCTTATAGACAACCAGGCTGCTATAAATATGTTACAACGAGTAGAAGATGGTAAGATTAAGAAGAGCAAGAAACATATAGAAATAAAGAGGAAATATGTGAATCGCCATGTCGGTATAACAATCGATCCAACTTACATCAAGTCAGCAGAACAGGTAGCAGATATATTCACAAAGCCGCTTAGCAAGAAACCATTTACCTATTTGAAGGCAAAACTACTCAAGGAGGAGTGTTGGGATTCTAAAGTATAATTTAGATCTTAGAGAGTGCGCCACGTTATGGTGTTTCTTATTATGAGTAGTTTTTATAGAGTATATATGTATATGTATTATAGGGGGGAAATATCATGTATGAGATATATATATTTAGATGAGTCAGTCAAACTGTAAAGCTTTAGATAGTCAGTATAAAGTCAGTATAAGAAAGTGAATAAATAAGACATTATTAAGTAATTAATTATTAAGTTAAAATTATCATATTTTTGTAATAAGTAAAATAAAGTTTCATACGTTTTTCTAAGTAAAATAAAGGCTTAAACTTATTTCTACTGTATAAAAATACATGAAATAACAACATTATATTTCATGCAAATTTAAAAATTGAAGATGTGGTGTATTTACTACTACCTTCACAAATTGCAAAGCAAAGTGCCAATTTATTAAGAAAAGATTTATCTAATGTTAATTATAATCGACGTGATAGTTTTTGTGATGAACTGATTTAAGAGATAGCCTTAATGTTCAACCAGTACCACCTTTTTCTTTAAATTATTTCATAGAATTATTTAATTATAAAAAAAATAAACCTGAAAATTATAAATTAGAATCTTTAGAGAAGAAAAATCATATATCGGAAAAAAAAATGCTAAAAATTCAAAGTATATTTCAGCAAATGGTTTATATATTAGGAAAAGGTAAGAAAAAGACACCATTGCAAATATTATTACCTCTACGACCCACCTGAAGATAAAGATGTCTTTTATCACATCCTAAATCAGGTCTTTTTTCACATCTTAAAAGACGTCTTTTTTCACATCCTAAAACACGTCCGATTATGAGAATTTTGAACGTGAAAAAAGACGTGATTTAGGACGTGAAAAAAGACGTCTTTATGAATTTTTAAAAATTTTTTAAAAATTTGTTTTTTTTATTTAATTGACTTTATTTTTGTATTTGATCAACATTATAGATTAAAAATCATTAATTTGATTATTTTCTCACTTTTGGTTAAAATCAAACCTCAGACATTCATTGTTTGTAATTTTTTTTCACAATTAATATTGGAACTAAAAATCCAAAATTTTTAAGCATACATGAAAAAGGGTAAGTACTATATTTATTTATATTTCATTTTTTATTTATTTCAATTTTAGCACAGCAATTAAGCAGAAAATTTTTAAATTAAAAGGGTTTTTTTATCGATAAGTAAACTTTTATTCTTTTATTCTGTTTTTGTTTAAACTTGAATTATAACCCTTACTTTAAAGAGTAATTGAGCATGAAAATGAGTAATAACTACAAAAAACTTTGCTTTAATTATAAATATACGCCTATCAAAAGACTTTAATTTTTTTGGGGGACAACCAAAAAATTTGTTGCAGAATTTGCATATAAAAAAGCTAAAGACTGCCATTAGGCCTGAAATATTGTTTAGAATGCCCAAAAAAAATGTGCAAGATGTTCATGTTCACTAGAGCAAGTAAAATACATCATTGCAAAGGAGAGGATATTCTAAGGCAAGTACTTATTTAACGCAATATCAAACTTTTTTTTTTATCTCTTCAATTTTCAAGATAGTAATAAAGATTAATTAAACTTGTAAAAAGTACTTGTTCAATTATCTTACTAAAAATAATTAATATGAACATTTAGCACAATTTTTACAGCATTCCAAAGAAATTTTCAAGTCCAATAGCAAAAATACTTCATTACTGGCAAGCTAAATATTCTTGATATAAATATCATTTATCTTACTAATTTTATTTTTAATAATTGAATTCTTTTACTTGCCTTTGTCACTCTCTCATACAAAATTGCTCTTCATAATGAAAAAATAAATATAAGACATCCTTGGAATCTTGATGCCAATAACTCGAGTAAGAATAGGCCTCATCTAGGTTGCTTACGTACCTATTAACAATAATCAAATATTTTCACAGCAACTGCATATGTATTGAACCAGATTAATGGTTTTACGTTAATTTATTCTTGTTTTAAGAAGGTTGTCCAAGCCTTCTTGGGAATTTAATTAGCTTGACATTCAGCAAAAAAGTACTCAAAATTGTTTATTGAATTACTTTTTGAATAAAAGGAAAATATTACTTACTTTTTTTTTTATTTGAATTGGATGTCCAAAATATAGTTGAATGAATAAAATTTATTAACTGGATTCCAACAATTTACTATGCTTTAAATATTTTTTAAAAATTGAATTTATTTAACTAAAAAGAACTTTTAAGATTTACAAAATTTTGTTAAGATGAGGAAGTTAAAACTAATGAACATTTTTCTATAAAATAATTAATTTAAAATAAAATTAAGTTCAAAGTTTTCTTTTCTTTCTTTTCCTCCTCATGATTAACGCGCGTAACGTTATCAACCGGTCTTTGATGTTACTTCAAGCAGCCCTTGCTCTGGTGAAAACAAGAGTATTTAAGCAAACGAAAAATTTGATAAGGCCGTCCTCCCACTATTTCACCCTCTCCAAAACCAAGAGCCCGAGTTGCCGTTTGGTTATTGACGAGTATTGATAAGACTCCGGAATTCAAGCCCAGGAGTGGGTCGATGGCCTTATCAAAGTTACCGCCTAGTCCTAGAGATGCGTCTAAGAGGGGACTAGTTTGTCACCTCATAGCACGTCATCGATCAGATGTTGTTTTTCTTGTCTATATTTTAATTAGCCGATTATTATGTATTTTCAAAACAATGGGTTTTACATGAATAATTAATTCTACACTGAGTAACCTTCGTTATTTAACCCATTATTTTTACTTAAATTTGAACTTAATTTTCTTAATTTTCCAAGAATAAATTACTTTAAAATCCCTTTTTCTTTTAATTTAAGCTAGTTATGAGATTATCTTAAAAGTTATTTATTTATGGAAATGAAAACTTAAAATTAACTATGCAAAACATAGATTTTTCATGAAAAGAAAATTCCTTTACGAAAAATATTTATTGCACCAGATAAAATTTTAGTTTTTGCCTTAGTTCTATTTTCCTTATGTTTTATAGGCAATATGAACTATATTTTTAACATTTTTATGCTTGATAATAGCGTTCAATAATGACCTAAAAGTAAGAAACTTGGCTTAAAACTATGCTTATTTTACATAGATCAAGATTAATATTTTCATCCCTCGAGTTTTCCTTAAATCAAAATTAAGTTTCCAAAATAGAATCTAAAAATGAAAACTCGAAAGTAAAATCTTAGCCTTGACTAATAAGTTTTTTTTTCATGGTGAAACTAAAAGCTAAATCGTTTTTCTTGAAATTGAAAATTTAGTTTTCACTTTGGATAATTGAAAATAATTTTCCGTAGTGTTCCTGAGATTTTTCTGAATATTTCCGGAATAAAATAATTTCAAATTTAAATTTATCTACACGGGAAAAAAATTTCAGGGACTGTCATTTCAACCTACACGGAAAAATTTCCGAACGGCCGAGGACGTTACACATATAACATTATATTCATAAAAATTAATTAATTGAAATACCTGTTATACTTTTATTTGGAAAATATGAGCTGCTGTAAATTATTGCAGATTGATAATAGACTAAAACCATATAACCTGTAAAAAAATAACAATTTCAAAAAGAATCAAGTTCTTGAATCAAACTAATTTATTTTTTAATTGTGATTTGATTACTTATCTGATTTTTTATGATGTTTAATAATTAACTCCGTAGATTCTTTTTCATCTAATATTTTTAATTTTTCTTGACAATTTTTGTTGTTGCTGTTGACATCAGTATACCCGCCGTCCCACCTGAAGATGAAGACGTCTTTAAAGACGTGTTTTTTCACGTCTTTTTACACATCCTAAAACACGTCTTTTTTCACATCCTAAAACACGTCCGATTATGAGAATTCCGGACGTGATTTAAGATGTGTTTTAAGACGTCAAAAAGACGTCTTTTAAGAATTTAAAAAATTTTTTAAAAAAAGCTTAAATAATTATAAACAAATATTTTAATTAATTAGGGCCAATTCAATTAATAAACTTAAAAAAAAACCAATATTAAAAAAAAATAAAATTAAAAAAAAAAAAAAAAAACTGCTTCCCGAGTTGTACCCAGGCCAGTGGCGAACCCATTCTCTCTTAGACAGTACGTCCAACAGGAATGGGATTAAACGAGCTCGGCGAAGACTCATTTGGTACAAGTTATAGAATATACTGTACAAGTTATAGAATATACTGTACACAAAATTTAAATAATTTTAATAATTTAAATCAATTATGAAAAATTAATTTATAGGCAAGGGGAATAATAATACAAATTAATGGGGACCATGCGCATATAATAGTGGCTAGGATTCATTCTTATATATGGCGCTTTAATATCCGTTAGCGGGAGCATATACAGATGAGCATGTAAGAAAGTGACTTCCCTGATGCAAAGAAATAATTAAACACAATTCAAAATTTTACAATAGAACACAATACAATAAAACACAATTCAACTTTAAAACTACAATAAAATAAATTTATAATCTTTTTTTCTTTTTTTTTAATTTGTATTTTTTATAAAAATAATTTTTTTTATTACTTAAAATTATTTTAAAAATTTATTTAAATTAAAAAAAAGTGAAGGGGATTTTGGGGAATCGAACCCGACTTCTCCGCGTAAGAGGCAAGCGCTTAGACACTTACGCTATTAGCGAGTTGTAATAACAATTCGAGGTTTGACAATAATATGCTGCGGATATTTATCTGTAATTTTTATAATGTTTTTATTTATTTTTTTTGCATTTTTATATATTATGTATAAATAACTAATCACGATTTAAAGAATATATTAAAAATAAAATAATGTGTAGTAATTTTGTTATAACTTAAATAATAAAGTTTTTTACAATAAAGAGGGTTCACTAAATTATGCTAAAACTTTTAGTGATTAAAAATGAATACGATTTTTGCTCAGTTAATTAAAAATGTTTACGCAATTTTTACGAATAATATTTTTAATTTAATAGTACTTAGCGGCGATATCAAAATATTAATTTTTAAAATAAATTTTACCAGGTAAATTCAGCAAATTAAATTTATTTCTTTTAAAATTTCTTTGGTCAAGATATAAAAGTAAAGGCCCGTACAAAGCCACTGTATACAGTCGTGTATACAGTAACTGTCCCTGCATACAGCCCTGCATACAGCCCTGCATACAGTTTTTCGCGGAATACAGACACTGTATACAGAAATTTTTTTTAAATTTTTTTTTAACAAAACATTAATTAGCACATAAGAAATGGGCCCTACGTATAGTCAGGGGAATTATTTTCTACTCAACTGTTCAAAATAACCCCTTAGAGGCCTATTGGGCCCAATCGCGAAAAAATTAAATCTTGATGTATAAATAGAACCCCAAGGATGAAAATGGACTATAGGGGTAAAAAATGGGTCCAGCATGACAAAATTAATACCAACGTATAAAATCATACGTCCAGGGGCCCATTGGGCCCAACCGGATAAAAATTAAATCCTGATGTATAAATTGATTCCTAGGGACGGAAATGGACTGTTGGGGTAATATACGGGTTGAGAATGATAAAATAAATACCAACGGATAGAATTAGCTGTATCGGGGCCCGTTGGGCCCAATTGGGAAAAAATGAGATACTGATTTACAAATTGATCTCGAGGGACAAAAATGGACTGTAGGGGTGAAAAATGGATCCAGCATAATAAAATAAATACCAATTGATCAAATCTGTCATCCAGAGGCCAATTGGGCCCAATCGGGAAAAAATGAAATCCTGGTGTATAAATCGAACTCCAGGAATGAAAATGGACTAGTAAGGTAAAAAATGGGTCCAGTATGATAAGATAAATACTACCAGATAAATTCGGTTATCCAGGGACCCATTGGGCCCTATATGGTAAAAAAGAAATAATGATGTTTAAATTGATTAGGGTCGAAAATGGACTGATGGGGTAAAAAATGGGTCGAGAATGTCAAAATATAATCCGACGGATAGAATCAGCTATACCTGGGCCCATTGGGCCCAATCCGGAAAAAATGAGATACTGATGTACAAATTGATCTTGAGGGATAAAAATTGACTGTAGTGGTAAAAAATGGATCCAGCATGATAAAATAAATACCAGCGTATAGAACCAGCCATACAAGGACCTGTTGCGCCTAATCGGGTAAAAACGACATCCTGATTTATAAATTGATCCCCACGGACGAAAATCGACTATAGAGGTAAAAAATCGGTTCAACATGATAAATTCAGCTATCCAGAGGCCTATTTGGCCCAACCGGTTAAAAATGAAATAGTGATGTTCGAATTGATTGCCATGGATTAAAATGGACTGTAGGGGTAAAAATGAGTCAAGAATGATAAAATGAATACCAACAGACAAAATTCGGCCATCCAGGTGCCTATTGGGCCCAATCGGGTAAAAATTAAATCCTGTTATTCAAATTGATCCCCAGGGATATAAATGGACTGCATTGGTAAAAATGGGTCGAGAATGGTGAATTAAATATCAACTTATAAAGTTGGCGTTCAGGGGCCTATTGGACCTAACCTGGTAAAAATGAATTATTGATATACAAATTGATCCCCAGGGATCAAAATGGACTGTAAGGGTAAAAAATGGGTTCAGCATAATAGAAGAAATACGACCATGTAAAATCGGCTATCTCTAGTGAAATCGTAAAACGTAGCCTTTTGGATAAAATAAAAGTTTGATTCTTATGTTGGATCAATTTGTAGAACAGAATCTCATTTTTGACCGATCAGGCCTAATAGGTCCCTGGATGGCTGATTTTTATATAATTATTTTATAATTCTAGACCCATTTTTTAACACTAGAGTCTTTTTTTATCCCTGGGGATCAATTTGAACATCAGGATTTCATTTTTATCCGGTTGGGCCAATATGCACCTGGATAACCGATTTTATCCATTGGTGTTTATTTTATTATTCTCTACCCATTTTTTACCCCAATAGTCTATTTTAAATATCTTTTGGTATTTATTTTATCATTTTCGACCCATTTTTTACGCCAGCAGTCCATGTTGGTGCCTAGGAATCAATTTATACATCAGGATTTCATTTTTACCCAGTTGGGCCCAATATGCCCCTGGATGGCCGATTTTATTAGTTATTGGTAATTATTTCATCATAATGAAGCGATTTTTTACCTCTATAGTCGATTTTCATCCCTGGGGATCAATTTGTAAATCAGTTCGTATTTCTATTGTCGTTCTCGACCCATTTTTCACGCCAAAAGTCCATTTTCGTCCCTAGGAATCAATTTATACATAAGAATTTCATTTTTATCGATAGACCCAATGGGCCCCTGGATGGCCAAATTCATCTGGTAGTATTTATCATATCATACTGGACCCATTTTTTACCTTTCTAGTCCATTTTCATTCCTGGGGTTTGATTTATACACCAGGATTTAATTTTTTCCCGATTGGGCCCAATTGGCCTCTGGATGACAGATTTGATCAATTGGTATTTATTTTATCATGCTGGATCCATTTTTTACCACTATAGTCCATTTTTGTCCCTCGAGATCAATTTGTAAATCAATATCTCATTTTTTCCCAATTGGGCCCAATGGGCCCTGAGACAGCTAATTCTATCCGTTGGTATTTATTTTATCATTCTCAACCCGTATATTACCCCAACAGTCCATTTCCGTCCCTAGGAATCAATTTATACATCAGGATTTAATTTTTATCCGGTTGGGCCCAATGGACCCCTGGACGTCTGATTTTATACGTTGGTATTGAATTTAAAAAATACCAATTGCACTATATTTGATACGTAAAAATATGGTTATTGCCCAATTTTTAAGGCTCCAGGTACCTTGGTAATTTTGATTTTCGATATTTTGGCATAAGCCCAAGTTATGGCCAATCAAGCTATTTGAGTATCTTAACCAGCGTTGATGCTTTTTGGAAAAATACCTAAAAATCATTTTAAAAACTTGAAGAAATATTCTTAAAGAGTTTATATTATGTAGGATAATTCTCAATAAACCGATTGCCATTAATTTCCGGGAAAAAAACCCGGAAATCTCGGGAAAATGGGAAAATGTATTTTCGAAAAAATCGCTATTTTTCAATTTCTGGCTTTTTTTTTTGAAAATTTTTTTTCAACCAAAATCCCATCGAACTGTCTGAAAAAAATTTCAGTTTCGGCCATTAAGGTAGATTGTAGCCTATTTTAGATTATTTTCACATTTTTAATACTCATATATTTTTCTGGTCTGCGGCCCGAAAGCACGTATTTCTCGGACTGCCACAGTCGCAGAAAAATCTTATACGACCCTCGGCCATAAACAAAGAAAGACCCAAATCGCAGTTTACCATTGTAATTTACCATAATTTACATGCGATTTGGGCCATCTATTATTTTTCTGTCCTAGGATCGTAACCCAGACAAGGCGAGGACTCGATTCGAGCTCGAATTTTCTTCTCGACAGTAGCTCGATTAGAGCTCTATATATTATCGAAAATTACTCTAAAATAACTCGAAATGAGCTCGAGTTTTTTTTGTAAAATTTTACGCAAAATCACTGTTTATTTAAAAGAATAAGATTTTGAAATAGTTTTTTTCAAAAAATACTTAATTTCAGCATATATTTTAAAAGAAATTGCAGTGCTGCAGATTTCATGACGTAAGTGCGCCCAGTGAAATAGGCACATAAAGATTTATAGAAACTAGATAGCTTCTTTATAAAAAAATTTTTTATTGTTTAGTCATAATAAATTAAAATAACTATTTATTTGTGTAAACTTTAGTCTTATAATGTAAGCCGTCCAAAAATAGACGGATACCAGATTTTAATTTAAAAATGAGAAACATGAATATAATTCACTATTATTTAATTTCCACAATCCTAATTTTTTTTTATAAATGTAAAAAAAAACGAGGGGAATAAAATATAAGCTTTCCTAGAGTTTTCTTTAGCTGATTTAAATAACTGATTTAAATTTCAAGCAGCTATATTTTTTGCTTGTAAATTCAATTAAATTGCTTTAAATGCTTGAAATTTAGACTTAGAATAAGTTGAGTTTAGGGACTTAGATTAATTTGAATTTAGGCACTTAGAATAAGTTGAAGGGTTCTAGAATAATAAGGATTGTAGGAGCTTAAATTTATATTAATGCCAATCATTATCCTAGAATACTATTTATGTAATGGTAACCAAATACTAGCGGTGATTTAAAGTATAAATTTAAACATCCATGCTTGTTAATTGTGAGTTTACAAACCGGTTGTAAGTTTTAATTTCAACTTTGGTAGCAGTGCCGGACTTAGCAAAATTTATCTGTGAAGCAAAAATAATCTGCCGCCTCCTTAAGAATAGCGAATCTGGAGATTTTCTAATTAAAAATAAAAAAAGAATTAAATATTTTATTATATTATTAATTTAAATTTAAAATTTATAGATAAGTTTCGATGTCTATTAATCTACATCAATTTTAATTATTTAAAAAAATCAGATTATAATTTAAATTTTTTATTTAAGTAAATTTCGTAAGTAGATTTTCAAGGAAGTGTCAACGGTTTAGGAAGCCAATTTCATTCTAACATTCAGGACCAGTTGAGTTAATTAAAAACATCCCTAATAACCTTAGTTTAACTAAATGGACCTCCAGGGCCTAGAAATTCAGGGACCCATGCTATAAAATAGGGATTTTAAAAACCCAGCTTTCAAAAAACAATACCTTCAAATTGGTCTCATTTTTTCGCGTAAGGGTCTATACTCCAGTCAAAATACGGGGGGGGGGGGTTGTATTTTCACTGGCACACACGAGATTTGCTCTACTATAGGTTTTTTGGGTCGCTGAACCCGAAAATCGGGGTCAAAACGTATTGAAATGGGGGCTTCACCCTTAAATTTGCAAAAACTACCCCCAAAAAGGGGCATTAATTAATTATGAAAAATGGATATATTTATTTTGCAAATTTTACAAATTAAGTTTCAAATTTTCAATTTTTTTTTACTTGGCAGCCTGGCAAGTTTTTACAAATAATTTTTGATAATTGTAAGTTGGATTAATTATAGGTCAATTCGCTTCAAATAATAATTGGTAATTTTTAATACACCAAATTTAGATAATATATATTGTTTAAATATTTAAAACTTGCGTAAAGTTTTTCAGATTTAAAAACTTTAGCAGTGAAAAATTTTTACAGCTAAAAACAAAGGCCAAAATACAAGCACACATAGAAAACTTGCGTAATTGTTACATGTAAATGTTTTTGTTGTTGTAAGATCTCATTCATTTCATTAAAGTATATTAAAATATTACACAGTCAAATTGGAGTTTTTTCTACATATAATATCCCTTCCTACTATTAATTATTATTAGTATTATGGTTTCTTAGCTCTCTATGTGCTATACTTCTCTTCCTTTCATTCAACTTAATACTATATTATTTTTGAAAATACCGCCGTTGGTCCCAATCGAATTTCTCGAAATTCGAAGGGTCGAAGCATTCTCTTAAAAGACTATATTAGCGTGCCAGTCTGTGAAACGGAAGAGAATATTCTCGTATATCTAGGTGTCGTTCAAACTTGCGTCCCGAGACGACACGTCTCTGTAGATGAATCCTAACCACTATAATATGCGCGTGGCCCACCCATTGATTTGTATTATTATTCCCCTTGCCTATAAATTAATTTTTCATAATTGATTTAAATTATTAAAATTATTTAAATTTTGGTGTACAGTATATTCTATAAATTGTATACATTGTACCAAATGAGACTTGGCCGAGCTCGTTTAATCCCATTCCTGTTGGACGTATTGTCTAAGAGAGCATGGGTTCGCCGCTGGCCTGGGTACAACTCAGGGAGCAATTAATTTTATTTTTTTTTAATATTGATTTTTTTTTAAATTTTATTAATTTAATTGGCCCTTACTAATTAAAATATTTATTTATAATTATTTAAGCTTTTTTTAAAAAATTTTTTTAATTCTTAAAATACGTCTTTTTTGACGTCTTAAAACACGTCTTAAATCACGTCCGGAATTCTCATAATCGGACGTGTTTTAGGATGTGAAAAAAGACGTGTTTTAGTATGTGTAAAAAGACGTGAAAAAACACGTCTTTAAAGACGTCTTCATCTTCAGGTGGGGTGTACGTCAGTGCGTGTGCATGATTCTTTTCATGTGTCTGTTGCGACCAGAGGGGTACAGACGTACAGAAGAGCGCGGGGTACTGATAACAGCAACAACAACAAAAATTGTCAAGAAAAATTAAAAATATTAGATGAAAAAGAATTTACGGAGTTAGTTATTAAACATCATAAAAAATCAGATAAGCAATCAAATCACAATTAAAAAATAAATTAGTTTGATTCAAGAACATGATCTCTAACAAAAATAACCACGTAGTCCGACTCCCTAAATCAGGGAGTTCGACTCCCTGTTTTAGAGAGTTAACTCTCTGATTTAGGGAGTTAACTCCCTGATTTAGAGAGTCCGACTCCCTGAATAAAAAAAATGAAAAACATGAAAAAAGAAACTTTCCACATTACCTGGGGGTTTTCTAGGTTGAGAAAAACGTTTTTATTAAAGAAAATTTTCATTTTTTTACCCTAGCATATTTTTCCATTTTCCAAGATGGCGGATCGTAAAATATATAAAAAAAACTTTTTATATTACACGGGGGTTTTCTAGGTTGAGAAAAACGTTTTTATTAAAGAAAATTTTTATTTTTTTACCCCAGCATATTTTTCCATTTTCCAAGATGGCGGATCGTAAAATATATAAAAAAAACTTTTTACATTACACGGGGGTTTTCCAGGTTGAGAAAAACGTTTTTATTAAAGAAAATTTTCATTTTTTTACCCCAGCATATTTTTCCATTTTCCAAGATGGCGGATCGTAAAATATATAAAAAAAACTTTTTACATAACACAGGGGTTTTCTAGGTTGAAAAAAACGTTTTTATGAATGAAAATTTTCTTTTTTTCACTCCTGAATATTTTCCGATTTTCCAAGATGGTGGATCTAAAAACTGAAAAAAAGGAACTTTCTACGTTACCTGGGGGTTTCCGAGGTTGAGAAATACGTTTTTATGAATGAAAAGTTTCAATATTTCATGCCCAATGGCAGTTTTTGGCTTTTTTATATGCAAAGTCTGCAACAAACTTTTTGGTTGTCCCCAAAAAAAAATCACGTCCCAAAAAAATTTAAAGTATTTTGATAGGGGTAAATTTATAATTAGAGCAAAGTTTTTTGTAATTATTACTCATTTTCATGCTCAATTTAATTACTCTTTTTTGTAAGGGTTATAATTCAAGTTTAAAAAAAAATAGAATAAAAGAATAAAAGTTTACATATTTATTGATAAAAAAACCCTTTTAATTTAAAAATTTTCTGCTTAATTGCTGTACTAAAATTGAAATAAATAAAAAATGAAATTTAAATAAATATGGCTCATTATCGTTTTTTTTGCAAAAGTGACGTACAGCACGTTTCTGACTACCAGATGCATTAATTAAAAAAAATTTTTTTTTTAAATTTTTAATTTCAATAAGTTTTTGATGGTACACTATGAAAATCAACATAATTTAATGTTTTAACTACTATAAAACATAAAAATATAGCAAAAAAGCCTTTACCGTTCCCTGTCACAAAGGAGATTCCTATACTTTGAGTGTCTGTCACTCACACCTATCAATTAATTTTCAAAAAATTTTATTTGGGGATTAATTGATATATCATAAGGTTAAACTTTTTCCATATAGAAAAAATTTAAACTTACTTTTACTAATTATTACAAGGGTGAGAAGGTGTGTCACACGATTTTACAAAATTTTTACGTAATACGTAATTTATTTATATTAAATTTGATTTCTCTTCATAAAAACATTTTTAAAACCTTTTAATCACATAAATGACAACTTAAATACATAAAAAATAAATTCTCACATCGAGAGCACTTTAAGAGGTCCTTAAATAGGAAAATAAAATCAGTTTAAGTGCAGAAATCACGAAGGGACAAAAACAAAAGCCTTTACCGTACCCCCATGGATCTCCGATTCAGAAGCGTTGTAATTAAAATATTAAAAACTTGGCAAGTTTCAATCATAAAAATACTTTACTTTCCAAACGGAAAAGTTTTCTTGTTCATTTGTGTACGAATTATTTTGATTTTTCTATAAAAAAGCCTTTACCGTTCCTGCCTTTACCGTTCCTCTTTTTTTAAAAAATTATTAAATATTTCTAAAATTTACTTCCAAAACTCGTATTTTTAGTAAGAATTCTATAAAAATATATGATATTGTTATCTAAAATACATAAAACCTAGAAAAATTCATATATTAAGGCCGCATGTAACGATTTTGGTTTTTAATGGTTTTAAGCTGTTTTTACCTTATAATTGTATGAAAAAACATAATTAATTGATGTAAAAGGTTCGTTATGGTGATTTTTATGCAACACTGAATAACTATTGGTGTGTAACGTCATCAGCCGTTTAAAAAAAAAAAAAAACTTTTTTGTACGTTTAAAATTTTTTCCGTGTATGTAGAAAAAACGGTACATAAAATTTTTTCCGTGTATACAAATTCGAATTTGTTAAATTTAAAATTTTCACGGAAAATTTAAAGACAATCTTTTCCAGTTATTCAAGCTAAATTTTCTATTGCGAGAAAAACGATTTTGTCTTTAGTTTCACCGGATAACTGGAAAAACCTTAGTCAAGGCCATTATTTCACTTTCGAGTTTTTATTTTTTTATTCTACTTTAGAAACTAAATTTAGATTTAAGGAAAACTCAAGGGATGAAATTATTAGCCTGGAACTACGTAAATTAAGCATAATTTTAAGCTACCTTTATAAAAATTTACGTTTAGCATAATAAATTTTAGGTTTAATTCTCGTAAATAAATTGCTCTAAAAAGCCCATAATTAGCTTAAATTAAAAGAAAAAGGTTTCAAAAGTAATTTATTTATGAAAAACAAAGAAAATTAAGTTCAAGTAAAACAATGGGTTAACTTAATGACTTAACAAAATTTTATTTTGATAAAGTCAGACAAAGACAAAAGTATTCCTATAAATATCTTATGTAAAACCCATTGTTTTGAAATATCACGTTTTGTCGACTCATTAAAAATTTAGATAAGAAAAATAACATCCGATCTATGCGTGATAATGAGTCGACAAAGGAATTCCCCTCTTAGACAAACTCTAGGAGTAGTATCTTAGATAAGACCCTCAACCCACTCTTGATTTTTATCAAGAGGGGAAGTCGGTCTTATCAAAGATTTCGGTGCTTAAATACTGGAGTTTTTGCCTGAAAAAGGCCTTCTCGAAGTTCTTCTGAACCGGTTCAGAACTTGGCTCGCGTTAAAAATGAAGAAAAAGAAAAAGAAAGGAATAACTTGGACTTAATTTCATTTTAAATTAATATTATCATTTAAAGGTGTTCGTTTAATTTTAAATTATATTTTTCTTTCCTCAACTTAACTTCAATTTTATAAATTATTTAAGTTTCAATTAATTAAACTTTAAAAAAAATACTTAGTACAAATTCAGTTAATAAATTTTTGGACATCCAATTTCAAAAAAAAGTAAGTAACATATTTTATTTTTACAGAAAAAGTTAATTCAATTCACCATTTTGAGTAACTTTTTCTGAACACCAAGCTAATTAACAATCCCTGGAAGGCCTGGACAACCTTCCTAAAATCAATTTAAATTGTATACATCAGCTAAAACTGATTGTTACAGGTGAAAAAATTCTAAAAAGCCTTGTTTGGACTTTAAAAAAGGAATTTTTTATTTTTATTTTTTGAAAGCTATTATTTCAAAAAAAATGAAAACGAGCCATATAGTACTTACTCTTTTTCATGTATGCTTAAAAATTTTGGATTTTTAGTTCCAATATTAATTGTGAAAAAAAATTACAAACAATGAATGTCTGAGGTTTAATTTTAACCAAAAGTGAGAAAATAATCAAATTAATGATTTTTAATCTATAATGATGATCAAATACAAAAATATAGTATATTATATAAAATACAAATTTTTAAAAAAATTTTTAAAAATTCATAAAGACGTCTTTTTTCACATCCTAAATCACATCTTTTTTCACGTCCGAAATTCTCATAATCGGACGTGTTTTAGGATGTGAAAAAAGACGTGAATTAGGATGGAATAAAAGACGTCTTTATCTTCAGGTGGGTCGAGTGCATGATTTATGTAAGAGTAAATTATTAATAACTAATTTAAATCACATGGGTGCGGGAATATCTTACGATGAAGTAGAGAGAATAAAAAATGGAATAGCATTCTATTCTGTGTGGAAGAATAAAGATATTGATTATCATGTTAATTTAAAAAGTAAATATACGGTTACCCAAAAAATTTATCAACAAATTAGAGCCGATGATTTAGCCTGGCTATTATCTCGAATGAATCTTGACATTTCTTCGGAAAATATGTGTTTTAACGATATTCAAATAATACCTGGTTGGTCACCTTTTAATTCTATTCTATCAGATTGCAAACGTAAGAAACATATCGTAGGCTTTCTTCCTGTTTTACCATACCCAATCACAAAATATGATACAGTTTATACAGCTTTGTGTAATTTTTTAAAATTATTGGAAAATTTAGAGCAACAAAATTTAGTTGTAGCTTGCGATGAAGGAGTATACCATATTGCTAAGCACATCCAATTAATTTATAGCGATACCCCGGTGCATAAGTTATAACGTTAATTTAATAAAATTTAACGTTAAATTTAACGTTAAAATTATCGCGGAAAATTGAAGAAAAAAAATCTTCATAATTTTGCTAATCCAACTATGTAGTTATTATGGAAATTACCCTGATGCTTCTAAAATTAAGCATCATTGCTATTTTTTCACAACTAATTTTTTTGATCAAATTAATGTTCGTTCTAACATTAAATTTAACGTTAAAATTCAACATTAAATTTAACGTTAAAATTCAACACTAAATTTAACGTTAAAATTTAATGCTAAATTAAACGTTCAAATCCGATATTAAATTTAACGTTAAAAAACGTTAATTTTAACGTAAAAATAGCATACATTAACATAACAACGAAAATTTTAGAAACGTTTTTGAAATAAGCCTTTAAACTGTTTCAAATGTCCGCAGAAAAACGTTTCGAAACATTTTATTAATATTTTAGGATGTTTCATCGACTCCGACTTTTTTCCCTTAAAATTGCTTTTTGGCGTATTTACGGAAATTTGGTGTATAAAAAATAAAAAAATTTAGTATCTTCTTCATTTTTTTATTTTATTGATAGATCAATGAAATACACACACACACAAAAATTTACAATTTATTAAAACTTTGTTTCGATCAATAAACTACAGCTGGTTTACTAACATCATTAGAAATTTCTGTAAATAAAAGAAAATATAAATTTTTTAGCTATTATTCTCTAAAAAAGTTTAAATCTGAATACATTGCATTACCTACTTATTGTTTTTTCAATTATATTGTATGACCGTTTTAATTTTTTGAAAATGTAGTCTGAACCTCAAAAGTCAGCTATATTATTAACTGCAGATGTAAAATTTTCAATTTAAGAGTTTCGATCGGAACTCCATCTTTTCGAAAAAAAAGTTTTATAGGTACCAGATCTCCAATCAGACTCTCAAAAATCTTGATTTTTTCTTGTGGAAGTAAGTTTCCAGTCTCTGAGGATCAAAAACAGTAAAAATATTGTTTTTCACACTATCAGATTACTGCGCTTAAATTTTTCTTAAAAGTTTGGGCCATAACTATTTCACCGATTTACTTTGTTTGATGAGTAGTTAAAAAAATATATTAACATGGAACATGTTTATAAGGAGAGGGTACTTGAGAACTTGAAAATTAAGAGGGGGGGGGGGGGGTAAAATAGGCTCTATTTAAGGGGGGGGGGTCAAATGAGACTTTGAATAATTAAGAGACTTTGAAAAATCTAGACTTAAGGACTTAGAATAATAAAGGTTTAGGACTTAGAATAATATCGATTTAGATACTTGGAATAATTCAGGTTTAGGGAATCAAAATAGTTTGGGTTTAGAATCTTACAGCTTGTGAGGTGATAATTACAAATCATAAAATTAGAAAATTGTATTGTAATGTTTGTAAGATTTGTACTATATTTAGTCTTCAGTTGGAAGTAAACATGTTCCATGCATTTAAGTTGGATTAACACAAACCGGTTATAAGTTTTTTTGATGGGCTGACTTCGAATTTTTTTTTTAAAGTTATCGAAAAGTTTTTACAGTCTAATAGGGCCGAACTTAGCTAAATTTATACCTGAATTAAAAATAATCTGCAATCCCCTCAAGGACGCACTGGCCAATGAATTTCCGAATAAAGGTATATTTGCATTTCTACGAGAAAATACGTTTTATGAGCACCAAAAATTGAAAAAAAAAAAAAAAAAATTCATAACCAGTTTGTGTAACTACACAACCAATGAGCATGGAACATGTTCACTCATAACAGTAAAAAATCCAAAAACCGAAATTACGATAAATCCTGAAATATATACTATGCTAAGTCCATAAACTTAAAGTATTCTAGGGTTGTTACTTGTTGAGGATTGTTATCTCCCAATTCAAATTATTCTAAGTCCCTAAATCGAAAATATTCTAAGTCCATTTAACCCCCCCCTAAAAACGACACTTTTTCACCCCCCCCCCCAAAAAAAGCGTCAATTTTTCACCCCCCTGAAAACGTCACTTTTTCATCCCTTCCCTAAAAGCGTCAATTTTTGACCCCCCCCTGCCGAGCCAAACTTTTTCAAATACTCCATCCAATGAACATGTTCCATGTTAAAATTGACTAGGCCGCGACTACCACCATGATTTTCTGGCAGTTTTTACCCAATAAAATGCAAAAAAAATGTGATAACGGAATCGGCAATAGATGCCAAAAAGATTTTGCCACTCATATATCAAAAACCGTGTTTTTCGTATCTGAGCTATCCCAAATTTTCAAAATAACTTTTTAGGTAAATAAAATTTTAAAATCTAGATAAAAAAATCTGATTGCCAGGAAGGAACCTTTTCAGAAGAAAAAAAACATTTCTTTTTACGATGAAACATAGCCAAGTAAGTTATCGTCAATTTAAGATTTTCTGCAATCAGATTGTCATAAAAAAGATATTGAAAAAGCCTGTTTCTGAACATAAAATATGCATTATTGCTTGATTTATTATGGTAAAATACTAATTTTTTTTTTTAGTCGTTAACGTTTTCTCTGAGTATTCATTTTCATCAAGAAAAAAATCATTTTTTTTTATCACATTTCAACATTTAGGTCAAAAACCAATGAAAATCTGTGTTAAATAAATTTTGCTACTTACAGTTTTCAAAGGCTTCTTCTGACCTACAAATTAAAATTTTGTCAATAAAAAGGATTTCTTTCTTGAAGAAATAAATACTCCGTGATAATCAATCAATATTTAAAAAGAATAATTATTATTTTAGGATGAGAATCAAGCTAGTTATGCATATTTTAAGTTCAGAAACAGGCTTAATTCAATAGGATTTCAATCATATTTAAGACAAATTTCAGTAATAATATGCATTATTCGCTTGATTTTCATCGTAAAATAATAAATTTTTTTCTTTTAAATCAATTTATTTTTCCCTGAGTATTCATTTCTTTAAGAAAAAATTATTTTTATTGACAAAATTTCAATTTTTAGGTCAAAAACTGTGTTAAGTAAATTTTGCTACTAGCACTTTTCAAAGGTTTTTGAACTAAAATTTCAAATTTTGTCAATAAAAATGTTTTTTTTCTTAAAGAAATGAATTGCCAGGGAAAAATTAAACTATTTAAAAAAAAAATTATTATTTTACGATGAAAATAAAGCGAGTAATGCACGTTTAAAGTTCAGAAACAGGCTTTTTTCAATATAGAAATATCGTTTATAGCCAATTTTTGGATCTGATACGTAATTTTTTGAAATTTTTTTCTCAAATTAATGCCACCAAAAAATACAATATTTTTTTTTTTTTTTTTACAACGTAGTACTTAATTTTTTCCTATGAAAGTACGAGTATCTAGAATTATCGTTTGTAAAGGATTTCTCTTTCTGATACGTAATTTTTCAAAAATTTTTTTTAAAAAACTTTTTTGATAAAAAAATTAAAAAAAAAAACAATCATTTTTTTTAATGGTGTAGTACTTAATTTCATAGAAAGAAATTAATATCTAGAATTACCGTTTTTATTCGTTGCCTTCAATCTGACACTTAATTTTTCGAAAATTTTTGTCTCAAAAATTTTTCTTTTAAAAAATACAAAAATCACTAATTTTTTTTTTCTTTTTGGATGTAGTATAATTTTTTTCTATGAAAGTATTAACTTGATATTTTCAATTAGATAATTAATTAATAACTACGCCAGCTATACCAAAAACTTTCTAACAGACATAATAAGCATAAAAGAAGATTATGTACTGGTGTAAAAAAATTTACCTTTTTATTAGGTGAAAAACCTAATTTTTTCCATGAGGTGTTTAACTGACAATAGCAAGGAAAAGATAATTTTTAGTTTTTCTTATGACATTATTTCTTGTTAGGTAAAATAGACCATTAAGAACATTTTGTTATTGCTAATATCTCAAAATTTTGCACGATTACCGACTAAAAGACCCAAACCATTGGATATCTGAGACTTTCTTCTAAAAAACTGTAAATGTAAATGAAAAAGAATTAAATATTTTTTAGTATTAATTTAAATTTAAAATATAGATAAACTTGAAATTAATATTTTAAAAAAACTCTTTATCAGCCCTTAAAAATTAGGCTTAAACTCTTACCAATTTTTTTTTGGTTCGTATAAGTCAAACTGGAGATACCCTGCACATCGTTTTTTCTTGTTTTTTCTCCTTATTAAAAAAATTCCTTTTTGATTCAAAGTAGTTTTTTCATAGAACCAATATTTTTGACAAATCTTTGAAAAAAATTTTCTGAAATTTCAAGGTTATCTATCCAGAATTTCTGAGTAAATAGACGCAGCCTACAACAAATTTTCTTATTCCACTAAAAAAATCTTCCTTGATTTAAACTCTGAAAATACTTCACAAAAAAATATATAATTTTTAATATTGTGCCTATTAAAATTTAACTAAATATATTTTTTTTGTATATACATTTAAATATTTTTTTTGCTGATAAGAATGCAACTAACTATTTGGTTAAGTTTGTTTGTGAACATAGTTTATATCATGCTAATGAACTTGAACTTGGTTATAAACAAACTTAACCAAAAAGTTAGTTGCATTTTTATCATAAAAAAAAAATATTTAAATAAAATGTATATACAAAAAAAAAATATATTTAGTTAAATTTTAATAGGTACAATATTAAAAACGACGAGACTACGCTTACCGGAATATCCACGAATCCACGAAGATTCTCGCACAAAAAGAAGCATAATGATTTATCATCTGATTTATCAAATGATTTACCATATGGTAAATCATATGATAAATCATATCATTTACCATAAGGTATATTATTGACCTAAAATAATTTCTTTTATCAACAAGAGACCTTCGGGATGAAAATGGACCCTCCTAGGAAAAGCTGATATCCTGGAGGTGTAATTTACATTTTTCACCCCAACATATTTTCCGATTTTCCAAGATGGCGGACCAAAAAAAACAGGAAAAAACGACTTTCTACGTTACCTGGGGGTTTTCGAGGTTGATAAAAACGATTTTCTGAATGAAAATTTTCATTTTTTCACCCCAACATATTTTCCGATTTTCCAAGATGGCGGACCAAAAAAAACAGGAAAAAACGACTTTCTACGTTACCTGGGGGTTTTCGAGGTTGAGAAAAACGATTTTTTGACTGAAAATTTTCATTTTTTCACCCCAACATATTTTCCGATTTTCCAAGATGGCGGACCAAAAAAAACAGGAAAAAACGACTTTCTACGTTACCTGGGGGTTTTTGAGGTTGAGAAATACGATTTTTTTACTGAAAATTTTCATTTTTTCACCCCAACATGTTTTCCGATTTTCCAAGATGGCGGACCAAAAAAAACGACTTTCTACGTTAACTGGGGGTTTTTGAGGTTGAGAAATACGATTTTTTGACTGAAAATTTTCATTTTTTCACCCCAACATGTTTTCCGATTTTCCAAGATGGCGGACCAAAAAAAACAGGAAAAAACGACTTTCTATGTTACCTTGGGGTTTTCGAGGTTGAGAAAAACGATTTTCTGAATGCAAATTTTCATTTTTTCACCCCAACATGTTTTCCGATTTCCCAAAATGGCAGATCTACACAGTGGTCTGGAACGCGAAAAAAGTTTCACCACGATGCTCCCAAAAATCTCTGGTATTTTCTTATTCTATAGGGTCTCCTGAGGCAGGAAATGCTTGTCCTAAAATTAAAACCGTAGCTCTCGGGGAGAACCTCCCTAATTTGGGGGTTATTGGGGGGTTAAAAAAAAAAATTTTTTTTTTTTTTAATTTAACATTTTTACCACATAAAACAAAAAAACGGACTTTTCTCCTAAAAATCGTGGTAAAATATTAAAATAAATAGCGAATTCAGATTGTACTGGAAAAATTACTATGGAATACGTCTTTAAATTTAGTTTATAACCTCATTTGAATCTGATAGAAAAATCCCAAGTCTGTGAATTTTAAAAAAAATCCAATAATTAACATTTGAGTTGCTCTAAGACCTTGAAAATTGAAAATTTGTTTTTTTGGTTCTAAATAAACTTATTTTAGTAAGTTATAATCACAAAACAATTGAAAAAATATAAATCCATCATTAAAAATAATTTTAATTTATTTCAAAAATTTCAGAAATTGGTTTTTTTTAAATATTGAAAAAATATGATTTTGAGCCTTCCAACTCAAAAAAAACTATGGGGCGAGCAAATTTTTTTGTGTTCCTCACTTGTTCGTCACTTTATATGGTCTAAAATCATAAAAAAAATGTTAAATTAAAAAAAAAAAATTTTTTTTTTAACCCCCTAAGAACTCCCAAATTGGGGCGGTTCTCCCCGAGAGCTACGGTTTTAATTTTAGGACAAGCATTTCCTGCCTCAGGAGACCCTATAGAATAAGAAAATACCAGAGATTTTTGGGAGCATCGTGGTAAAACTTTTTTCGCGTTCCAGACCACTGTATCCAGCTTAACTCAGCGGACGGAAATTTTTGTCTTAAAAGCTTATTTTAGGTCTTGGATTTGAATTTCAAAAATTATTCATTTTAGCTGAAAATTTTGTTGTGCTATAGGGATTTTATAGGGCTTAATTATCTCAAATCCAATGCACTTTTATATGTATGTAACGAATATCTACCCGTAATATACATCGGTAGTTCTTTTGTAGTTGGTAGACAAAAAAATAGCAAAATTTAATTATGTTTAATTATATTTGATTTTAGCAGGTTACTTTGTTTTTATTTTTTTTACAGCGTCACAGAGCCCTCTAAAATTTTACCCAGGCAGGTTTTCAATTTAAAATTTCCCGAGGAATCCGAAAATCAAGTCAGATTTTTCATTTTCTATTAGGAAATGCGAGAAAATTGGAGAATTCAGAAAATGAACAATTTTCAAAATTATCTTTTTGAGCCTAAAATTGATTTTTAAGTAGTTAAAAGGCAAATGTGTCAAAAAATGAGTTGACCAGCATGAAAAGTATGGGAAAACACATAAAAAAAAAAAAAAAAAAAAGAAAAGACGCTTTTTAAGAAATTTGTATTTTTCATTTTCCTTTAGTTAATCCGATTTTCCTGAGGTTTAAAATATGGTCAGATTCAGATTGGTTAGGGACTTTTTACTAACTAATTTTATACAGAAAATATTTTTTAGGCTTATTTAGGGCGTCCAGAAAACAAAAAGCAAACGGGTGACTGAGAATTCAAAAAAAATCAAAATTGGTTAAAACAGCTGCCAGATCGCATGGGTCAAAAATACATAACTAAAGTTCCAAATATGTACCATTATTATTAACATAATTACCATAATGTAAACCCATTATTATAAACTTTTTAAATTCTAGGTTAGTAATTTGTTAAATCATAATAAAAATTTGTTATCTATTATAGAATATTGAGTATTATATTTTCAATCCAAATACCCTGCTGTATTTTACTAACTTCACTTTCCATTATGAAGCATGTAATAAGTTAATACAAAATTATTATTTAGAAAAAATTTCGTTTATAAGATATAAACATAAAAGTCTTTTTTCCTGTTTTTTTTGGTCCGCCATCTTGGAAAATCGGAAAACATGTTGGGGTAAAAAAATGAAAATTTTCAGTCAAAAAATCGTGTTTCTCAACCTGAGAAACCCCCAGGAAACGTAGAAAGTCGTTTTTTTCTGTTTTTTTTGGTCCGCCATCTTGGAAAATCGGAAGATATGTTGGGGTGAAAAAATGAAAATTTTCAGTCAAAAATTCGTATTTCTCAACCTCAAAAACCCCCAGTTATCGTAGAAAGTCGTTTTTTTTGGTCCGCCATCTTGGAAAATCGGAAAACATGTTGGGGTGAAAAAATGAAAATTTTCAGTCGAAAAATCGTATTTCTCAACCTCAAAAAGCCCCAGGTAACGTTGAAAGTCGTTTTTATTGGTCCGCCATCTTGGAAAATCGGAAAACATGTTGGGGTGAAAAAATGAAAATTTTCAGTCAAAAAATCGTATTTCTCAACCTCAAAAACCCCCAGGTAACGTAGAAAGTCGTTTTTTCCTGTTTTTTTTGGTCCGCCATCTTGGAAAATCGGAAAACATGTTGGGGTGAAAAAATGAAAATTTTCAGTCAAAAAATCGTGTTTTTTAACCTGAAAAACCCCCAGGAAACGTAGAAAGTCATTTTTTCCTGTTTTTTTCTGTCCGCCATCTTGGAAAATCGGAAAATATGTTGGGGTGAAAAAATGAAAATTTTCAGTCAAAAAATCGTATTTCTCAACCTCAAAAACCCCCAGGTAACGTAGAAAGTCGTTTTTTTTGGTCCGCTATCTTGGAAAATCGGAAAACATGTTGGGGTGAAAAAATGAAAATTTTCAGTCAAAAAATCGTTTTTCTCAACCTCGAAAACCCCCAGGTAACGTAGAATGTCGTTTTTTCCTGTTTTTTTTGGTCCGCCATCTTGGAAAATCGGAAAAATGTTGGGGTGAAAAAATGAAAATTTCCATTCAGAAAATCGTTTTTCTCAACCTCGAAAACCCCCAGGTAACGTAGAAAGTCGTTTTTTTCTGTTTTTTTTGGTCCGCCATCTTGGAAAATCGGAAAATATGTTGGGGTGAAAAATGAAAATTACACCTCCAGGATATCAGCTTTTCCTAGGAGGGTCCATTTTCATCCCGAAGGTCTCTTGGAGATAAAAGAAATTATTTTAGGTCAATAATATACCTTATGGTAAATCATATGAGAAATCATATGATTTATCATATGGTAAATCATTTGATAAATCAGATGATAAATCATTATGTTTCTTTTTGTGCGAGTTATCCACGATATCCACGTTATATCCACGATGATCCACGTTAGAATTTTGATCAGCGATATTCACGATAACAAATTTTTCTCACGATAACCACGGAGAGTATCCACGATATCCGCAATATCCCCGTTATATTATTTTTACTGGCTCATGGCCGGGGGGCCTTCGGCCCCCCAGCCTCCTTTGAGTTCTCTGGTTTATATTTGGGCTATGTATATCGTGGATATTTGTTGATAATCGTAGATATCGTGGATATTCTCCGTGGTTATCGTGAGAAAAATTTGTTATCCTGAATATCGTTGATCAAAATCCTAATGTGGGTCATCGTGGATCATCTTCGTGGATATCGTGGATATTCCGGTGAGCGTAGTCACTTCGTTAATTAATACCGCTGAAATTATTAATAATAAAAACTGGAATGGGATCCTGAAGCATCCTATTAGGGTTCGCCAGCGTCGCGCAAAATCACTGTGGAACGCTTAACGTGGATGTATAGGAAATGGACGATCTCTACTTTAATCTCTAGTAATAGAGAGGCAAATTATCTAGTTGTAAATATGATTGGTTACACCAAAGAGGTTATATAGTATAGAGCGCTCATAAGGATAGGAAAGAGCCGTGGCTGATGTACGCAAAGAGCTTATACTAATAGAGTAGTTAATGTTAAAGCGGGAGCACGTAAAATATCCGAACGGAGCAAAATATAACGGGTAAGGTTTTCTTCGTCTTACAAAACGATAAGAAGGGAGACGCTGTAGGGGAAATATACTAAAAGAGAATGTAGGAGAAAAAAATGGATCTTATATATTTTTTTACTGAAGACTAATACTGAAGACTAACATTAAACATTTTATTTTAAAATTCGATCATTTTGCTATATCAAAAATTACCTCTCTGGAAAATTTATATGTTTTTTATCTATCAAAGCCCTTCAAAATGAGCCTAGTTAAAGCAAATTTGAGCCGCGGGAACCGTCAAAATTAAAAAAAAAACAAAATTTTTTATGGGGTTTTTTGAAGATAATAGGGGAATTGTCAACTGTTTGGGAATACGATTTGCTTCCAACTTTCAAAACAGGTTGTGGTAGTTACAATTTAAAATTGCAATTTTTTAGCAATCTAAAAATTGGTCATTTTTGACCAAATATGTTCATTTGGTTTTTGGTAATTAGATTTTTTTTTCTATTTTTTTTAATTTTATTTACCTAAAAAGTTATTTTGAAATTTTGGGATAACTCAGATACGAAAAACACGGTTTTTGAGATAAATGTTGCAAAATCTTTTTGGCATCTATCGCCGATTTCATGTTCACGTTTTTTTTGCATTCCATAAGGTCCAAACTACCAGAAGACCATGGTGGTAGTCGTGGCCTCGTCTATTTTTCTTTTTCATTTTCGGTGCTCATAAAACGTATTTTCAGTAAATTCTTTTAAAAAATAAAATTTTAAATGCAAAACGTTTTAAATTTTTAGTGCGGGAAGAAATGCTATGTGTTGAATTAGTGTAGGTATTACTAATACATACATGCAGAAGAGTAGATTGAGAGAAAGAAAGAACTCCCACTTTTTAACTAATCTGACAAAGAGGAACCTCACCCGCTGTATGTTTGTACTACAGTTACTGCCTATTAGTTTAACCTCTTTGGATGTACGGTGCAAACATATTTTCAGTATGGTAGCGTTCTTCGTTTAACAAAGCATAAGTGGGGGTTATTTTCTCTTAGGTAGCATTCACACGAGAAAAAAATTTTAACCACCACCTCCAAAATTTACTCCCACTTTTGATTATTTAGCATGCAAGAATGGAACGAGAGGGGGTAAATATCGAAGGTGGGGGTTACAAATTTTTTCTCGTGTGAATGCTCCCTTACTCTACTACAATGTCTGTATTTCTCCTCTTATCTCTCCCTACTTTTCCCTACAGGGGAATCGTATCTTGTATGTAAGACAAAGGCCACTACCATACCAAAAGTATGTCTGCACTGTTCATCTCCTACGAACGCTCACTTGTAGGATCGAGCACTATATACTATATAATCTCTTTGGTTACACACAGTGTTGGATTTCTAGTGGGAAACCAGTTGATCTGAAACGCATAGTATATGATAGTATGTGGTGCTACTCTCTTTCTCTTCAACCTTTCATGTAATCAAAAGAATGATTACTAAACGGAAATAATAATTATAGTATATCAAACAGTTTTTTTCCATGGAGATTTAAATTAAACAAAATAGCTTAAAATAATATTATAAATAAAACAAATTTTGAAGTTAAATGTCTCAAAAAAAAATTTTTGTAGCTGTATAATTCCAACCTTACTACTTATCAAAGCAAACCTAGTTTGTTAATTTTACGTATTAAAAGTTTAACTTTTTCTGTGTAATAAACCTAATTTTAAAATGGTTATATACAAAAATAATTCATGGCTCATATAAATGAATGATAATGATATTCTTTAGCTCTTATATTTTGTGTAACAGTAAAGTAAATACTTTTATCTTAAAATTAACCTTATTAATGAACTGTGATTTTTACTTACCAAAAAATAATACAAAAAAATTCCTTTAAATTTTTGTTTGCTTATATTTTATTGACTAAAAAAAAATTATGAATCGTAGACGTTTGCAAAATTTTACTTATGTAAGTTCTTGTGTAAAATACATGATTTTTATGTTAAACTTTATATTTTGGGTAAGTAAAATTATTTTGAAAATATTTAATAAGGTTAAATTTAAAATTAAAATTTTTTTTTTCAGTTGTTTGGAGGATTATTAATTGGTGTAGGTTTTTATGCTTTTGTTGATAAATGGCAAATGACTGGTTCTGTTCGAGTTGAAAATATATATGATATAATTTTAAATATTTCCTTGGTTATGATAATAGCTGGAGCAGTAGTTTTTATTGTAAGTTTTGCAGGCTGTGTAGGTGCTTTGAGAGAAAATTCCTGTTTACTTGAATTCGTAAGTCGTCTTAATTTTATTAATAGGTACTTTTCTCAGAAACTATATTTTTCTATTGTTATTGGTACAACACTTAATACCTTTTTTTTTTAAATTTTTGTGTGTGTTAGTTTTTTTAAGTTCCTAATACTTTATAATCTTTTAATGGTGTTAGAGTTATTCTTATGGAATTTTTTTATTTATGTATATTAATCCTGATATTTTAAGACTAATATTATTTTTTATTATTTATTAATGATGGCTACAGATCCTGAAGTTTCCTTTCCCCGATGTATGAAACCCAAACTGCAGGATCTATAGTCTGTGCTGTAGTAGCCAACTTTTGATAGAAGTACTTGCATTTGCCTAGGTATTTTTGTGTCCGTGACAATACCTCACTTGAATACAGCCGGTTACTTTTAAGTCAGATTATCAAGATAATTTTTCAAAAAACAAGCTTCAAATGTCAAATTATTTTATAAATCATCCTTATTTCATCTCCCAAAAATCATGGATATTTTTTTTAAATAAAAAAAGCAATGCATATTGATAGTGGTTTCGAGATGTTTAGCCATCCAAGTATAGGCCATCCGTGAGGGAACAAAGCCATTCAAAAAGATTGAAATGCCAATCATATAATTTGACTTTTGGATTTTACAATTTGGAACGATTGAATTTATTCGTGTAAAAATTTTTAATCGTGAGCAATGTTTTTTTTAAAAAGTTTTCCTAGTCAATAAAAGCTAATTATATGTGAAAATCGTAATGAGATCTAGAAAAGCGATTTTTCAACTTATTTTCCGATTTTCCAAGATGGCAAACCAATAAACGCCAAGAAAGGAACTTTCCACATTACTTGGGGGTTTTTGAGTTTGAAAATAAGGTTTTTATTCATGAAAATTTTCATTATTTCGCCCTAAAATATTTTCCGATTTTCCAAGATGGTGGACCAAAAAACATCAAGGATGGAACTTTCTACATTACCAAAGGGTTTTCGAGGTTGAGAAAAACGTTTTTAATAACGCAAAATCTATTTACCCAGAAATTTTTTACGTAAAATGCACTCACACATTTACAAAAAAAAATATTTTGAAACTCGACTTGAGGTTTGTTTTGCTTGCTTTTCTGCACTCTGCACTGAATATTAAATTTTTTTTTGAAATATTAAATATTTTTTTTAATGCTTTATAAGATTTAAATATAATTTAAAAAAAATTTTAATTATTATGAATTTAATCTTTGAAAAAAAGTTTATAAAATTTCGAGGTTATTTATCCAGAATTTCTGGGTAAATAGACGCAGCCTTTTAATAATATAAATTTTTAATTTTTCATCTTTAAGTATTTTCTGATTTTCTAAGATGTTACTCCAAAAAGCATCAAAAAAGAAAACTTTCTACATTACCCAGTGGCTTTTAAGGTTGAGAAAAACGTTTTTATTAATGAAAAATTTTATTTTTCCTCCAACCTATATTATGATTTTCCAAGATGTCGGATAAATATAAGTATTGAATATAATATATGCTTTTAAAAAAATTATTTCTAAATTGTTTAGAAAACTTGTGGGCAAACCCTCTGCGTCAACCCCCTCAGGTCATATTGCATGTTTAATTACAGTAAGACTGTGCCTTAAGGCACTGTCTCTTTTTTGTGACGAATTTCAAAGTATTTTCAACATTTTTTTTCTCAGCTGCTTTATTATAAAAGTTTACAAATTTATTTTTAAATAATTACAAAACTATTCTTGATGACAAAAAAATTTTTGTTTCATATGCTTTTTTTTTACAGTTTGTAGATGGCGTGAAAGTAGAGGCTCGAAAAAAAAATTGAAAAACAGTTCCCATCATAGCGCCTATTGTAGGCACCAAAACAAAAAAATAAAAAGTCATGTTAATCTCTATAGTTTCCTCTTGTATGTGAAACGAAACAAGATTCATGTCGATAGCTCAATTAGTTTTTGAGCTAGCGTGGGAACCGATTTCAGAAAAGTAGTTTTGAGAAAAACGCGTTTAAAGTTTTTAAATGCGTATGTTTTCATATGACTACGACCCATAAAAATCGAAATATCTAAAAAACATATTTTTTTTTTTGCTTGAAATTTGTTTTTTAGATTTTTGAAATGTTTTAACATAAGATAATAAATTTAAAAAAAAATGTAAAAAAAAATCCCAATAAAGAGACAGTGGCCTTAATTCATAAATAAAAATTATTATTATTTTTATTTTCAAAATTTACCTCAAAAAAAAATATTAAATATCGTATCTGAATGCAAATACTAATTACTGTGCCTCAAAATAAATTTTTTTTTGTCCTGGCACAGGTGGCCTGAATGACCAGTTGAGGAGATCCAAAATGGTGATAAAAACTGATATTACCCCCTTAAAATATATATTTTTTAGGTGCAGAAAATACCCGTGAAATCGTCGGAACTGCTGCACTTTTAGAAAAAAACGATAAATTAAAATTATTAGGCGCAATCTACGTAAGTATATGTATACGCATGCAAATATTTGCATAGTGCCAACCTATGCAGAGAAAAAAAATAATTATAGTCAAATAATTTTAACCATTTAGGTTTTTAGATTTATTTAAATTTTGAATTTTCGCGCTTTAATTATCGCACTAGAGGGAGCAGCAAAAGTATTATTAAAATAAGCATAGGTTGGCACGATGCAAATATTTGCATGCGAATTCGTATACAAACGCTTACGTAGACTCAGCCTTAATAAATTCAATAATTTTTAAATTATTATTTTTTATTTAAATTAAATAATTTTAGCAAAAATAAAATTCATTTGTTTATTAAAGTTTATTGTATTTAATAATATATTACACAAGAGACAGAATGTACGTCATTATTCGACGCTTATTTATACAGAGTCTTTTAAAGCCGGCGTTAGCCGGTACATTCTGTCTCGTGAGTATTAATATTTTTTATCCACTTTTAGCCTTGGAAAATATGCAAAATGCACCTGCATGCTGGAAGAATTAAAATTTTTAAAGAACTTTTCATGGAAGCTAGACTTCCTCGGAAAACATATAGTATAAGTACCTGCCATCTAGCGGTTATATGTTGAACGCGAAAAAACAGTGATTGGAAAAACTAGTATCCCTCAAATATTGTATCAACTTATGCTTATTCAAGAGATACGTAATAGAGATATTGCTTTGCAGTTTCGATAAGCCATAGTTGTACGCACATTTTGTATAAATCGAGACACTAAGACATACGCATGAAAGTACTTTAATAATTTTAGTTATTCCAGCATAGTATAGGTGCATTTAATGTATACTTTTCAGGGCTAAAGTGGATAAAAATACATTACAACACATATTTTACTGCTTCTCTATGCGTTTTCTAAGATTTTAAATAGTATAATCACATTTTATTATGTCTATAGGCTGATTCCATGTGAAACGCACGTTGACTTGCAGATGCGGTCTTTCGATTGAGCTGTAACTTTGTACAGGAATGATTATACATATAAAATGTCCTCAATCCCCAAATTTTACGCCGTAAAATTGCTTTTAACCATCTCTATGAATTTTAAAAATTTTTGACCAATTTTAAAGCTCTCAACCACCAACTTTAGCTTCATTATATGAAAGCATGAAGAAATGTTAAAAAAATTATTAAAAAACCGATTTCGACCGGAAATTTCCCTGGATATCCGAATTTCTAAACCGTTTCACCTGGTATTAATATGGGTTTGAATATTTTTACACAGGGAAAAGTTATACCGATAATTAGTAAAATTTTGCGATTTTGAAAATGCAAATTTAGCAAAAAAAGCTATATTTTTATGCAAGTTTAGGCAGAACCTATTTCATATGTAAAGTTTTTCGTAAAAAAAAAATTTTTTTTTAATGTCCTTAAACCTTTTATATTCATATATTGACGCTACTAGTGTATAAAATGCCAACTCAGAGGGGTGCAGGGGGGGGCATGTTAATTTAAATATGAGCTGGCGTAGTTTTCGGCTCCAAAATGAGCTGACATTTTATTCGCTAGTAGCGTCGATATATAGTCAATTCTACAAAATTAGACTTTTTATAAGAAACTATTCAAGTAATTCTTAGTGAAAATGACCTAAACAGAAAACGGATGTCTAGAATTTTGAAAAATCAAATTTACCTGGATTTATTATATTAAAATATGACACCGTGCCAATTTTTATGATTCTGGGTTAAAAACTTTTGAAATAGCAGCTGATTTTTGAGTTAAAAATATTTTTAAATTTTTATAGAAAATCTGAGTAAATTTTCTATTTTAATTTTTTGACACTCATAAAGAAGTACAAAAAATATTTTCTATTATTAATTAACAATATATTTGATAAGTAATTAATGACTGAATATAAAACAAAAATTAAAATTGATTATTTACACTAATTTGTTGTGTAGGTAGCAAAATTTATATAATTCAAAATTATATGAAAAGAATTTATTTAAACAAAAAATATATTTGTTTACAATAATATTTTATAATGCAAACTAATTATTTATTAATTTATCCGCGGTTGGCGATCTTCATCTAGTCAAAGCGTGAATAACGATTTAATTCAAAAATAAAAAAATATAATGAATAATAAACGTCACTATAATTATGCATTACACTTGGAGCAACTCCAAGTGATAATTAAGCAAACGGGAATTTAGAACGACGGGAGCAACTCGCCGTCGTGAAATTATAGTTTGGCAAAAGGCCTCTGACGTCACGCGGTTGGTAACCAGATCCGCATGACCATTTAACAAACAAACACTGTACGTAAAACTTAGTATCGCCCTTAATTATAATGGCCGCTTTGGGAGAGCAACTCACTCTAAAGAAACCACAATAATAAAGAAAGTTACCTGTAGAAGTGGCATCAAACTCCTACTGATTACTTACAACGACCGGTAGTGGTAGCGCCAGAATCCCTTAATCAAGCTATAATTTGTAGAGAGGGAGCATCTCAGCTCTGCACGCCCGTTATGCTTTATATGTGGTATCCAGCCTATATGTTTTACTTGGAGCAACTCGAAGAGCAGTTATAACTACAGCAACTCAAGTTACCTTAGATGTCCGTTGTTTATCACAGCCGGAGATTAAATGATACTATTCTCGTGTCCTTGCACCGTTTATATATGTTTCTGCTCCCATTAACGCGTATAAGTTTAAAAGAAATATCTCAAGAAGTGAGATAGCGTACAATAGTAATAATTCTTTGGAGTTCGATAATTAATAGAAAATGACTAAACACGCGTTAATTATTACTTAACAATATATAACAATACTTTGACTTTAATTATTAACAAAAAAATAATTCTAGTTTATTTAAATTAAGTAAAAAAGTTAAAGTAAAAAAAAAGTAAAAGTTAAAGTAAAAAAATACAAAATAATACCATACGTTTTCTATAATGTATCACTATAACTATAGTCATATATTCAAAGGCGCATGCGTCGCCTTACTTTCAATGTGTGTGTACGTGATCTTTGATCACGGAAGCACAGCTGATAATTTTATGATAAATGTAAGTTGGGGTTAGGTTAGGAGAGGGTATGATTAAAACAAAAAAAATATTTATTAATTAATTAGTTTATTATCGGGGTGCCTATCATACCGTCTCAATAAATATAATATTTTTCATGCTTAGTAATATTAGGTCTGTTCTTTTTTCCCCGAAAAATTAGAACTGGGGTTAAACAGAGAAAAAAAAATGCGCACTCATTTCAAACATTTTGTAGGTTAGATTGTATTTTATTTAAATTTTTATTAATTTTTTTTATTTTAAAAAATAGATTATTTACTGCTATCTATAAGAAGTTATATTAAACATGTTTTAACATTTAATTTTTAGTAACAGAATTTTATCCCAAAAAAACGTTTTGCTTTTTGAATTACCGCCATGAAAAACAACGCGCGTTCTGTTTAGTTTTACCCCAGTTTTGCTCCAGGTTAACTTTTTTGGGACAAAAAGAACAGACCTATTCTCAATAGATAGGTAAGGCGGATTCTGGGAGTTGGGTCGGGGGTAATTTGGGATACAGCGTCGCGCGTCCTTGAGGGTGTATGCATGTGTGAATTCAAGATAGCGGTGGGGGTCCTTGACCGTGCAACGGCATGAGTGAGTTTTGCGTGCGTGTGTGTACGAATTCAAGATGGTGGTTGTACAATAGCAGAAGGTTATTTTATATGTGTAATCCTAGATGTCGGGGGGTGTCCTTTACCGAACAACTGCACGATTGTGTTATGCGTGCGTGAACTCAAGATGGTAGTCATTAAATAGCACAATGATAATTTGTGCGTGTGTGTGTGTGTGTGGGTGAATGTAATCCAATATGTCCATCGTGTATTTGCATTATAATACATACGTTCATTCAAGATGGCCGTGATATAACTAGATTGTATAGCAAATGTATGTCTATTTTTATAAGTGTAATATTATGTACATGTTAAGTTACCTGAGCTTGCTTACACGGATAAAAATTCAGTTGACTAACGCGTCCACTATTTTGTTTTGAATCGCAACCAGTATTTTGGGCGAAATTCTCACCCAAATCAGAATGTGCGCTTGACAAAAGTAGATTAGCGCGCGCCCCATATTATGTGGCTTATGCATCGAACTACTCCATTTAGGTTAGACTCTTGTCTAATTTTGTTTTATGCATACTCCATATTTTACTAGTCACACTGCAAGCTATCCTTTTGGTGCGGTAGTCAACTGAATTTTTATTCCTGTATCTATTATTAAATGGTTTCCGCGCTACAGCAGTCAAAAGCATTTTGCTTAGTTGCAAAATAAAATATCTCGGCCAAAAAAAGTTGGAAATTAATGAGATTTTCAGGGATAAGAGACATTGTTGTGCTCATTTAAAGAGGCTCATTTAAAAAGACAAAAAAAATAATTCCGACCAATAGGAGCTAAGAAATCAAGACCAACGCGTTTCCGGCCCTAGCGCTCCAAAATTTTATCTTACGACCTTAAAACTTTATCGAAGGCATCTTTACCCATTTATTAAACGAACGTCATAATTTTTTTAATTATTCTAGCGGTTTAAATAATAAGAGCGGCAATTTATAAATAAAAAAAAAGTCCATTTTTTCCAGAGTTCTCGAGTGAGTCGAAGTTCAACGTATATTCCTCGCGTAAATACCCATAGAATGAGGGATCGGCGTTAACCGTATAGCTTTAATAATAAAGTTACTTAACAAACAAATCTTCTTTCTCTTTCCAAATCCTCCACCATCAACGCCATCCTTCATTCTATGGGTATTTACGCGAGGAATATACGTTGAACGTCGACTCTCTCGTGAGCCTCGGGAAAAAAGGACTTTTTTTTTATTTATAAATTGCCGTTTTTATTATTTAAATCGCTAGAATAATTAAAAATACGCTGCCAAGTAATTGGCACTATGGTTCCTCATTAGCAATAACAAAATGTTCTTAATGGTCTATTTTACCTAACAAAGCGAATGATTTTTTAATGGTCTTATCTTTGATACTGTTAGTGTTGGAAAATATGGATATTATGGTGATGGAGATGGATGAATAATTATGACACAAAGTATTTGTGTTATACTCTATTTATTAATAATGGTTTGAAGTCGCAACGAACACTGACTATAAAAGTACAGGGGGAATATATACAAAATGGGGAGGGGAGCTCTCCTACACATACATACCATATAATACATATATACACAACATTTCCACCCACCACAATTTTACTTATAAAATTGTTAACAAAGTTTTAGTGAAATAAAAAATAATTGTGGTAAATGAAAAATAAAAATTTGACTTTAAAATTTATACAGAATGCCCAATGGCTACATAAATAAAAAATAATTTAAAAATTTAAACAGTTTAATTACATTTGATAAAAGGTTCTCAATTTAAATGCTAATCTGATTCTGAGTTTCACTAACTCCATCAGACCGGTATGAAATCTGTAAACATCAATGGTTTGTAAGACCATTGAAGGCCCAGATCGCATTACACAGTCAATAATGACACTTATCTTTTTTTTAATTTGAGCTATGTACTACAGAGAAGTATCATTATAGCATATTAACAAGTTTCATAAAGTTCAGCAAGTAGAACTTTAACCCAATATAAAAATTTTGCTTAAAGTAGTTCGGAAAGTCAATTTAGACACTCTCCCTCTCCTCAAAAAAGGTGAGAGTAATATGGTAGTTTGAGTAAAATTCTTGAATTTAATACTCGCGCTCACAAATAAATAAAGCTTAAGCATGATAACTTAGCTTTCAAGCAAAATTATAACAAAATTTCTATATAGTGGTTTGAGACCCAGTTTTTAAATTTTGTTGAGATTAGTTCTGCAAGTAGAACTCCAAGTATGTCCTTTTCCTCGCAAATTGAAAAGGAACATATGATCAAAATTTTTTAAACTGTGGTTTAAGCAATATGTTAGAGCAATTTAACAAAGTATGGGCAATGGAGCAAGAATTATTTTTATAAAGTTAAAAATACAGTAATTTTCACCACCCACCTTGCCAAATTTGCTCATACAAATATATCACAATTAGCAAATCAATTGAAAATCCATGTTTCTACAACTACTATTCACATCTCTCTCCTTACAGAAAAAGTAAGCAAATTGACAATTACACTATCTCTAAGAAATTTTACAATTGCAGATTAAAGAAGTGAGATATAAACAATAATTAAAAAATTAATAGCAAAATTTGAGGCTAAACATTTTTTGAATTTTAAATTTTGTAGTGTTTTAAATTTACAAAAATTTGTTTTTAATCAAGTGAATTTAAAAAAAAAAAAATAAAACCAGAAATGGCAAAAAAATAAAAAAAGTTACAAGTTATAAAATGATAGCCAATTAAATATAAATAAATAATTTTAATTAATTGAACTTGAAGAGTTCTTGAGTAAACTTAATCATAAGATTATATTCTATTCTACAGTACAACATTTGACAAAACGCGTACAAATACAATAAATAATGAATTGATGCGAGTTTAACATAGACTGATTGCCTAATTTCAAGTTTCACTATCCTGACTAGACCAGCAGGACATTTGTAAACTGTAATCTGCAAAATTTCTACAATTGCAGATTGTAGAGAAGAGGTGTATCTTAGCATGTTATTAAATTCAACTAACAATTCAAGCATTAGAAAAATTTACAATATTTTATATAGCAATGATAATAATTATGCCAAAAATGATTATTTAAATAGCATGAATTTAATTTATGAGAAAATGAATTTAATTTATGAGAATTTGTAAGACGCTTATAAGAGATTAACACCATTATGACTCGTAAGAGAATTATACAGTACTTAACAATACAAAAAAAATCGTAATTTATTGTATCAAAGTAATTTTGTTTGAATTAAACAATTAGAGCCATATATCAATATGCTAGAATTGATTGAATTCTTACTAAATTAAATAATATACTAATAGCTATTAAGAGAAAATAACATTGCCAAAAATGTTGGAAAATAACATTTTGTAGTGAATAACAATATTGAAGTGCAGTAGGATCCCAGGATGATCTTGAATTTTTGAGTAAAACAGCAAACAGGATAAGTGATAAGACATCCAAGTGTGAATCCCATGACACCAGCTAGTCTAGCAAGGTAGTTCCACTTAATTTCAGCAAGTTGAAACCTATGTAACATCCAATATTATTAGCTTTTATTTAAAATTTAGTATATTTAGTTAGTAAGATCAATTCAATAGTACACAATATATAAGACAATATTTTAAACTATTTCATTATAAAATAATTTTATTTCAATTTTTAAAATGTTAATTTAAGAGAAAAAAAAAAAATTTTTTTTTTTAAATGTTAATGTTCAATAAATAAATAGCAATCAAATTCAAAATAAAATTGAAAATACAATTTTGACAAAATAAAACTATACTTTAAAAATACAAACATTACACTTACATAGCTTTACACTCCCTTATATAATATTTTTAATTTTAAAAATATTCTCAATGAATTTTAAACTTTAATATATAATTTTGTAAGTGTTATATTTTCAAGTGTAAAATGTAAATTTATACACTTGAAAAATATATAATATTTCTAATAAAAAAAAAATAAAAAATGTCTATATTTTTCTATGTTTATACAAAATTATCAACTTATCTTTTATGTAAAAAAGTTGTCTGCTGTGCGGCTTTAATGATGAGTTGATTCGCGCAGGAATTTGATGCGTAGTAACAGGGCCCCTTGATTTGCATGTATTCTAATGTTGATATCAACGATGAGAAGCCGCCATCACTGAGTAAAATTTCTTGCGCCACTTTTTGATGCGCGGTGGTTCCTCTCATCTTCTTCGTTTTTTGTTGTAAACTAGCTGCCATGAATTTTAAATATGTGCTGCGCGCGCAATGGCGTCTTCTTGTTCATTAACTTGAAGGGGCGGTAATTTTTACGCGCCAATATTCTGCTTTGATGATGACTTTTACTTCATTTTTTGAATAAAAAATTTTATAAAATTTTTCTGTTTTGCAAATTAAATGTTCAGATTTTTCACTGGCAGAAAAAACATAATTTTTGAGAAAACGGTGCGTGTTCGTTGTGTAATTTTAAAAATTACAAATTTATTTATTTTTTGTTCACCTTCCATCACCAATAAAACGTCTTTTTAAAAAAAATTTGCATAAAAATTTAGCACAAATATTCAATAATATTGCTATATCGCCATGAGAAAAAAGATGATCAAAATGATGTCGATACTTGATTTTTGAATTAAAAAAAATTTTGCACGTGCTCTTGAAATTTTTCCACACCTTTTTTTTAAATATAATTTCTAGTAAAGCAAAATGAAGAATGTGAAGCAAATTTCACCGATTTCCCTTTTAAAAATACATAATTATATTCGCCGTTCTTGTATATAAATGCAAAAGAGCGGCATCACATCACGTTTTTGACAAAAAGTTAATGCTGTCACATGGTTACACTTCAAAAATTTTTTCTTCTTTTTTAAAAAAAAAAAGGATTTTTTTTTGCACTTGTAGGTTCTTAATTCCAGGGATGCCAAAAATGTTGGAAAATATGGATATTATGGTGATGGAGATGGATGAATAATTATGACACAAAGTATTTGTGTTATACTCTATTTATTAATAAAGCGACGTTCGTGGTTTGAAGTCGCAACGAACACTGACTATAAAAGTACAGGGGGAATATATACAAAATGGGGAGGGGAGCTCTCCTACACATACATACCATATAATACATATATACACAACAGTTAGTTTAATATCTCATGGAAAAAATTAGGTTTTTTACATAAAAAAAAGAAGATTTTTCTATACTAGTACATAATCTTCTTTTATGATAATTATGTCTGATAGACAGTTTTTGGTGTAACAGGTGTGGTTATATCTTAAAGACATAATTACACCAACTATAGGATTCAAAAAAATTGTTAATATGTTTAAATTGAGGAATAAAAATGATATACCTAGTAAAAAAGATAATTCTAGATATTAGTAATTTCATAGAAATAAATTAAGTGCTACGTCTAAAAAGAAAAAAATTTATAGCGTTTTTTAAATTTTTTTATAGAAAGAAATTAAGTACTAAGTCCTAAAAAAAAATAATTTTTTTTAAAAATTTTTTTATGTAAAAAATTAAAAAAATAAATTGTTTGATAAATTAGGTATCGGGTTGGAGATAACGAATAAAAACGATAATTCTAGATATTAGTACTTTCAAAATATGAAACATTAAGTAGCACCCCAATTAACAATAATAAAAAAGTTAAAATACAAGATATAACTGAATCAAAAATTGAAAATAATTTTGGTGGAGAGTTTGATATATTTAGATGAGCATAATAATGAAGTATATGTAAATAAATCAATTTCTGATACAAATATAACTGATAGGTGTTTGAATAACCTAAATGAATCAGATTACATTGAAAATGTTGATTATGAAAAAGAATGTGATTAGGTTAAAAGTATACTGAATTTATTAGAAATAATAAAGCAATGTTATGGCATGTTAGAACGGGTCATACATCTTTAGCTTACTTAAATAAATTGTAAAAGCTTTTGCCTGAAAACAAAGATTTGAATGATGTGAAATTTGATGAGAGAATTTTAGAATGTGAAATATGCCACATTTCTAAATTAAATAAATTACAATAAGTTAATAAGAAGTTATTACTCGTTGTAAAGTATTGATAAGATGTGGTAAAGTTGGTAAAATGATTTTTACGAGTGAAAGATGTTTAAAAATTATTTTTTATTTTTAACGACGTTTCGATCGATTGAGATCCTTTTCAAGCTAAAAAATATAATGAATTTTTTAATAAAAATATAATAAGTAATTTAATAATATGGACACAAAAAATTTTTTTCTCTTACTCAAATGTTTACAATTTATATTACATATTGAGAATATTGATTCTCTTGGTCAATATTTTGTCAAAAATTAATAAATAAATAAATTTGTAGATATTTAAAAAGTATCGTAAAGATAAAGATAAATTTTCAAAAGACATTCAGACTAATGTAGTATACAAATTTGAATGTGATGAATGTGACAAAACCTACATTGGACAGAGCAAAAGAGAAGCCTTGGTAAGAATTAATGAACATGAAGGTGGTATCACAGCATATAAAAATAAGAAGAAAAAATAGCTTCTACACAAAAACATCCTACCAGAATTAGTCAAAGACTTCTTAATAAAAATCCTGATTATAGAAAAGAAGAACTTAATAATTTCTCAGTAGATGCTAGCTGTAAAGAGGAAAATATTAACAACAAAAAACCTAAAAACTACCCAGTTGTTACACAACACTACATTGACACTGGTCACAATTTTAATTTCAAGGATTTCAAGATATTGGACAAAGAACCATCATTTCACAAAAGAACTATTTCTGAAAGAATACACATTAAACTTCATCCAACAGCAATAAATAAAATTGAAGATACTGAAAATCTATTTGCTCCATACAATTCCATATTTCATAAACTGAAAAAAATCAAATCATAAAAATAGTTTTTTCACCATTTACATATAATTTACATAATCAAAGCTATTTTTCTGTGTTTACATAAATCACATGTTCAATTTTTTTCTATCAATAATGTCGATAAAAACAATACCTTAGTCATATCGATTATAAATCATAGTATCTTATTAATATTCACATACAATAGATGGTTCTAATTATACAATATATTTGTTACTTACCAAAAAATTTTTAAATTAGTAACAGTTGATTGTAAACAACAATCATACATATTTTTTATAAATTCATAATTTTTAAGATTATTTCATTATAATTTATTTATATTTAAGTTCAAAATTTACCTACACATCAGTATTTTTTCTGTGATACTTTAGTTTTTAACAATTTACACTTATTAATATTAAAAATATTCTAATAATATGACATGTGGTAAGATAATATAAATGCAATTCAGTCTATTTTTTATCATAATTTATTAAAAAATTTTTTCATGTTTATATGATACTTTTTAAATATCTACAAATTTATTTATTTATTAATTTTTGACAAAATATTGACCAAGAGAATCAATATTCTCAATATGTAATATAAATTGTAAACATTTGAGTAAGAGAAAAAAATTTTTTGTGTCCATATTATTAAATTACTTATTATATTTTTATTAAAAAATTCATTATATTTTTTAGCTTGAAAAGGATCTTAATCGATCGAAACGTCGTTAAAAATAAAAAATAATTTTTAAACATCTATCACTCGTAAAAATCATTTTACCAACTTTACCACATCTTATTAAATAAATTACCTTTTAAAACGGTACGTTTCAGAGCAAGCGAACCCTTTCAAATAGTTCATTCAGATATTATTGGTCCTATTAGTCCTATTACATTTCCTAAGAGAAATCGTTATATTTCTATTTTTATTGATGATTATTCGAAAATAGCTATGGGTTTTCCTATGGAAACTAAAGATGCGACAGGAGAGCGTTTATTAAAAGTACAAGAAATTTATTAGGTCGAGATGCTAAATTTTGTTATCTAAGAACAGATCAAGGTACAGAATATATTGGTGGTTATACTGTAAAAGTTTTAGAAAAATATAGAGCAGAGCTACAATTAGCATGTCCTGATATTCCTCAACATAATGGTACTTCAAAAAAATTTAATCAGACCATTCAAAAGAAAGTTAGATCTTTAATGTATGACGTAAAATTACCTGAAAATATGTGGGACATAGCATTAAGTGCATATGCTTATAATAGAACTCCCCATAAATCTATAGATATGGAAATTCCTTTATGTAAATTAAATGCCAAATATAGGCTAGATTTAAGTCAGCTAAGACGTTTTAGGTGTGTATCTTATATTAAAATTCAAATAAAAGTTGGACCTAACTTTAGAAAAGTAGCGATGTGAACAATATTAGTTGGATACAAATTAGATGGATATATTTTTCTAAAACCAGAAGATGGTGAATTTTATGATAGTAGAGATGTGAAATTTAATGAGAGAAGAGTATATGGTTATATATATATAGGAAAAATAGTTTTTAAGATTGGAATAATAATTTTGAAGAAATAGATAAGGATAAATTGTTTATTGAATTTGATAAGGTATTAGAAAAAAATTTATTAGAAAATTCAAAAAACGAAGGAGAATTGAAAAGATAAAGAGGTAGACCAAAGAAAATTACATGAGTATTATATGTACAAATAGATCGAGAAACTTTAGATGAAGATGAGGCAGAGAATTTCGATGATGAATCGTTATTTACATTTTTAACAAGTATAAATAAACATCAAGCCTCATATAAGGAAGCAATAATAAATTATAAAGAAAAGAAAAGTGGATTAAAGCAACAAATAATGAAATCCAGTCAATGGCTAAAAATAAAGTGTGGGAATATGTTAAAAGACCAAATATAGATAAGAAAGGTCGTAAACCTAATATTATATATTCAAGATGGATCTTAAAAGAAATGGTAGAAAAAGATGGTAATATTAAATATAAGGAATGATTAGTAATAAGAGGTTTCAAAGACAAAAATCAATACAATTTACAAGAAACTTATGCTCCTGTTTCAAGGTTAGCATTAATAAGATCAGTTTTAGTAATTATAAATAAGTATGACTTAGATGTGTGTCAAATGGATGTGAAAACTGCTTTTCTTAATGGGAAAATTGTTGATGAGATTTATATAGAAATACCAGAAGGAGTCGGAGTTTCTGAAAAATTTAGACGAGAAAATGTATGCAAATTTAAAAGATCGTTAAAAATTAGTCCTAAACGTTGGAACGAACTCTTTACTGAGATTGCATCAAAAATAGGACTGGTTTCACATTATGATGAACCTTGTCTATTTACTTGGAGAAAAAACGAAAATTTTGTGATTTTATTACTTTATGTTAACGATATGATGATTGCAAGTAATGATATAAATAAATTAGATGAGGTTAAACAAAGTTTAAGCATAGAATTTGAAATGACAGATTTGGGAGAGCCTAAAGTTTTTCTAGGAATAAAGATTGAAAGAAATAGAAAAGAAAGAATAACAAAATTAACTCAAGAAGAATAAATTGAAAAGATGTCGAAAAGATATGGATTTTGTGAGATGCATTCTCAAAGGACACCCATGGTTACACAACAAGTCTTAAACCGCAAAAAAAGGGACAGAGAAGAGCCAAATGATAAAGAAAATCTAAATAAAACTAAGACTAAAGAAAATACTTTATATAGAAAAGCTGTTGGATCTTTATCTTATTTAACAAATGTTACCAGACCTGACATCATGTATGCTGTTAATGATCTGAGTAGACATCAAGTATATCCTACAGAAGATGACTGGAACATGGTAAAACGAGTTTTCCGTTATCTCAAAGAAACAAAATCTTTAGGGTTAAGATACTTAGGAAAAGGGAATAAATTAGAAAGTTTTTCAGATGTAGGTTTTGCAGACTGTAAAAATTTTATAACGACGTGTGGATTTGTAATTAAATTGTATGGTAATTATATCAGTTTGAAAACCAGAAAGCTAACGTATGTCTCATTATCTACTTGTGAAGCTAAATATATAGCGATAAGTTATGCTGGTAGAGAAATGATGGCATTATTCAATTCATTAAAATTAATGATAAAACCTCCTTCAAAACCATTCATTATTTGGTATGATAATTCGGCAGCTGGAGACAATACTAAAACAAGTGGTAACAATAGATTGCGTCATATGATAGATGTGTATACGGATTATCTTAAAGATTATCTTAAACATGGTTTTGTAGAAGTTCAGTGGGTCCCTTCAAAAGGGCAATTACCAGATATTTTTACAAAACCTTTAGCTGTTGAATTGCACAATAAATTAACTAATTTATTATTAAACTTGGATTGTTAAAACTAGGTGTGTTATATAATATATTTTAGATGAGAGAATAATAATTAATTACATTTTGGTTATTTGTTTCAGCTGCTAAGTACATGTGACAATGAGATCGGGAGGAAGTGTTGGAGTCTAGTTACTGGCGCTCTCTATTGTCAATTATTTATTACTACATGTTAAAGAAGAGAGAGCACTAATGAATTCAGTCGTTCGTCCGACATTGTGCAGTGCACTTCGTATTCTATATGTACATTGTAATGACGCGTTAAAATATTGATATAAAATATATTTGATGTGTATTAATAATTTTAATAGACCTTTCTTAAAATAAATAAATATAATAATTTATAATATAATTTATATTATAAATAAATAAGTGTGAATGATTTATTTCATGAAATAACTCCGATAAATTTCGAAATCAAGGTCACAATAATCCCAAGTGGAAAAGTTGTATCCAATTTGTATGTCAATTGTATCCAAACTTATGTATCAATTTTGGATCCAAAAATCGAAGATTTTAATTTGGATACATTTTAGATTAGAAAAGTACGAATTAGAAAAAGAACATAAAAGCATATTTTTTAATTCTGCTCCACTTCTTGTTGCATCGTCCTATCAGGATTCCTGTAAATCCATTGAAATATCTTTGCAAAACTAATAATTCATACTCGTGATTCACATATTTAGGTTTCATTACAATAGTTCGATGTTTGGTGTTATTATACTTAGAAATTAATTCAGCTAAATTTTTTCCACATTATACTTTTCAAAGTACGATTGAAACGCTCCACGATTGAAGCTTTTAAATGGCTGTACGTAGAATACAAATGAACTTTATATTTTTTCAATAATTGTTTACATGTCTTATTGTAAAATTCGGTTCCTGGTCTACGTGAAGTTTCGATGGTACTCGCCCCTATTTAAAAATTGTTTCTAAAGCCTTAGCGACTTCTTCACCTGTTTTTTGCTTCAATGGTACAGCCCAAGCATACTTTGAAAAATTATCTATTACAGTGAGTAAATAGTTGTATCCTTTATTTACTCGCGAACGTGTATCCGTTCCGTTTCAGTTAAATTGAATCCAATTCCAGGAGGTCCACGTACACTTTTTTCTTTATTTAAAACACGTCCAAATGCTTCGACGGACATAATTAAAATGAGGAATTTTTTTTAACGCCTCTCTAATATATAATTTCCGCTTCACGCAGTTCTGCTATGATTGAGAGAATTTCATTATCATGATTATTATTTCCAGCTTGCCTTTATGCTACTAGGATTCTCAAGCGATTAACTAACTCATTTGGATCGTCCCAATGAGTATACCGCACTTGACTATTGTTAGTTACCATATATTTAGGTAATAACGGTATTCCATCTCCAGTTACTTCTACTGCCTTCACAACATAATTCAAGTATTCTGAAGATTTATTGACTCCCATTGATTCTTCTGGTCAATAAAATTTTCGATGAGCATTTGTAGCTTTTATAATTTTCCATAAGTTTTTAAATTTTCTAGTGTCACTAAATCACCAGGGCCCCGATTTTCGAAATTAATAGAGCGATGGAGTAATAGAATTCCCCTCCCTTTTCTATAGTTTTTGAAAAACACTATTTTCGAAAATGAATGGAGAACTCCTAATATAAAATATTCCATTAAATGTTCTCCCTCGCTAGTTAGCTATGGAATCAACATAAAACAATGGAACCCCCGCATATTAAACACATGTTTTATTATAATCTTTTTATGTTCGTTGAATTACAAAATTGGTATTAGGTAACATTTTTTAAAATAATTTATTTATTTTTGACAGATTTTTTTTGTTTTATTTATCTAGACATGGCTGTGTATCATTATGTAGCAAATAATTTTTAGTAATTTAATGTTTTTGCAAATGATGAATGAAGCTATTGACCATGGTGAAAGGGGAGCTAGCGAATTTGACAACAGATAAAATTTTTAGAAAATATAACTAATACAAATAAATAAACAAATATATTCTTTTACTTTTATTAAAATTTTAATCTGAATATAAGTTTTAAAATATTCATTTTTGTCAGAACATTTTCAAACTGTATTTTGTATAAATTTTTTACTTTTACTCCAGTATTATTACTGACAACCATCAGGATTGGTTTTTTGGGTCGCTGACCACGAATTTCAAGGTCATTTTGTAAATAAATGTGCGGACTAACATTGAATTTGCAAAAACTACCCCCAAAATGGGGTATTTTTTATGTACTCGCACTTGGAGTGCCCAGATTTGTCCCATATGGGTTTTTGGGTCCCTGATTTTTTTATGAAAAATTAATATTTCAACCTTAAATTAGCTTAAATTGCGAAAATAGCAAAAATAGCCTTATCACGAGTAGTTTTTGTTAATTTGAGCATCAAATATTAATTTTTCATAAAAACATCCCTGAAATTCTTGATCAGCGACCTAAAAAACCTATAAGGACTAATTCTGGACGCTCAATATGCGAAAATAACTTAAATACCCCTTTTTGGGTATTAAAATTTAAAGGTGAAATATAAGTAGTAGGTATAATTATAAGTAATTTAATGTTTTAAATATCAAATTCCAAAATTCTAATTTTTCATTCTTATTTATAATTTTTAAATATTATTATTTATAAAAAATAAATAAAATGAATTATAACATTATGGAATCATTACTTGAGTTGAAATATAAAATATTTAAATAGTTTCAAATTATTCAGCTTAACGCGCTTTGAAAACTACGCTTTCATTGGCCGAGAGATAATAAACATGACGGCAACATAGCAATATTATTCTCCCTCAATAGAAACAGGGAGAATGGAAAAAACTCCACTCCATTTATTTTGAAAATACATCTGTTTATTATTAATGGAGTAGTTTTTAAGAGTGGAGTTCCATTACTCTATTATTCTATCAGATTCAAAAATCGAGGCCCAGTTGGATAATTTTTAAAAATTAATTCCAACAATCCTATCTCATATGGATAAGATGAATCTCCAAGAATAAATTTATCCTCCTCAAATTCAATTTTTTTATTACCAATTTGAAATGAATTATTTGCCATTTTGCGCACACCAAATTTAGTATCGAGATCTCTTTTCGAAGATTTATTTTTAAACTTACCTAAATAAACATTAATCAGTGGATTATTTAATTTTTTCTTTTTCGAATTATCTAATCTTAACGTTTTATTGGGTGATGGTGTGAAATCATTAAAATCTGATTCATCTGACATCAACTCCTCTTCACTGTCCATAAATTTTCGTTTCTCCATAATTTCGTTCTCCTCTAGGGATTCTTTATTTTCCAACAGTTCTTCATTATCTATGAATTTTTTATTATCCATCAAAATCTTCATCATTATTTTCATCATTACTTACAGCAGATTGAAATCTCGTATTCCATGTAGATTTTTCATGTTTCTTTATCTAAAAAGGGGTGCTGCTGGGTAATTGTAAAATGCTTTTTTTAACAAAACTTGGATTTTCAAAGTTTTCGGTAAATGTTTCTATTTTTTTCAATGGTTTAGTTATAGGCTTAAGACTTTCACTTATGATTTGCTTAGCATTTATTCTTCCCTATTTTAGAGCCAGAGGCTTACGCTTTATAGATTCTTTAGCCTTTATGATTCGTTTAAGCAATTCTTTTTTTATAGGAATATCTCCCTTAAAATCCATCTTTGAGAGATTGTGATGTACACTAAATGGTATCTAAGTCATTACTTTTATTTATAAGCAAATTTTTTAGATCTTTATTATTATAAATAAATCTTTTCTTAAATTCACTAAATGTCATTTTTGATTTTGCATAATTTTCATAAGCTAATCTGAGTATCATTATTACTTTAAATTTAGGATCTGCATAAGTATGATTTTTATTAGATGACATATAAATATCTTTTGGCAATATTTTGATTACGCCTGGATTATGTTTTGAGTTTACTATTTTAAATACATCTGCTGATTTCTTTTCCATCTTTACTCTTCGAGAGCTCATAATAGACTAAATTATTTTTCTTCATTCTAGTTAATTATAAAAAATTCATGCAAGCCTTTTCTGTAACGCCCATTGTTAATATCACTTTCTTTATCAATTACAATAAATCCAAATTTATCTTTCCAGCATTTGTCACATAATTCCTTAAACTTAATGAATTTCATATCAGTATTCACATTATTATTATAAATATGCTTTGTATTAGAATCGTCTTGTTTAAAAATGATTAGAAAATTCACATTATCTCTAACATATTGTGTTATAAAAGAGATGAACCTTATAATGATGAATGAGGATTTTGGATAATTGGTGTTGGTGTCCATTTAATTATATCGCAAGCTTTTGTAGAAATAACAACCTATTTATTAATAGCTCTTTATAGCTTGCGTAACTGGTGAGCACTGAGGCTCGGAGAGAATATACATTAAAAACTAGGAGCTCACCAACACACACACACATTATATACAAATATACACAACATTTCCACCCACCACAATTTATTACTAAATTGTACCAAAAAGAAGCAATAATAATTATGTGAAATTTTATAATTAATTGTGGTAAATGGAAGTACAATAAAAAATTACATACTTTATAATTATGCCAAGTGGCTGTATTATTAAATGCAATTAATTAATATTTTTTTGATTTAATAATAAATAAAATAAATAAATATAAAATAAATAAAAAAATTTTTTAAGAACAAAATAAAACATATTTACAATTACATACAATAATACATTAAAATTTGTATTTGAAGTGATAATTTATAAATCATCATCTTCTTCATTATTGAGAGTATTTAGTCTAATTAACTTATGTATCGGACGCTTAAGTTCTGTCGATCCCGTACTGAGATCCACCACTCTGACTAAACCGTCAGGGTCCTTGTAGAATCTGACAACCCTAGCCAATGGCCATTTAGCAGGTGGCATTGTCTCATTAGAGATCAACACCACGTTACCAATTTGTACATTTCTTTGCTCATTTTTCCACTTGTGGCGTTCTTGGAGGGTTTGCAGATACTCTGCAGACCAAAAACGCCACCAGTTCTGCATCATATTTTGAATCAGCTTATTTCTTCCTACTGGAGGGATTTTAGCTGTTTCATAATTTGGTTCCGGGAAAATATAAGACACGGACTGAGTTAAGAGTAATGAGGGAGACAAAAAACTACTATTTTTTATAAATATTTTTTATTCTTGTTTTTACAATTAAGTCATTTTATAACTTAACGACGCGTTTCGAAAAGTTAACTTTTCATCTTCAGGTTTATCTCAATTAATGAGAAAGTTAAAATAAAATTATTTTTAAAACACTTTAAACAATATTTATGTCCATGTTGCATAGTCGAGCAACTTATTAATACTCAGTATTAATAAGTTAAAAAATATTTATAAAAAATATTAGTAAATATAAATTATAAATTGGAGACAAAATAATAAAAAATTAAAAAACTACTGTCTGATGGATCATCGGTTAGAGGGACCAACGGGCGCAAATTAAGACAAGCCTCGACTTGTTTGAGCAGAGTATAAAATTCCTCAAAGGTTAGTTGACGATCGCCAACTACCCTTCGAATGTGATGCTTAACAGACTTTACCGCCGCTTCCCAGATTCCGCCGCCCAGCTCCTGGGGACTTCCTTCGCTTGCCAGAGAACCCACAAGGTCATTCATGTACTCAGAAGAAGCTTCATACATTTCCTTGAGGATCCTGTTGGCTCCTACAAAAGTAGTTCCCTAATCACTTAACAACTCAGAACAATGTCCTATAGTCGACGTGAATCTTCGGAAAGCAGCAATAAAGTCTTCACTAGAGTAGCCAGTGACTAACTCTAAATGAACTGCTTTTGTGTTCATGCACACAAAAACAGCTATATAAGACTTGTAAATTGTCTTATGTGCACCGTGACTTTTGTATCTGAGGGTATCAAAAGGACCCGCATAGTCCACTCCACTCACTCTAAAAGGTTTATCCGGGCGAATGACCCTGCAAGCAGGGAGTATTCCCATTTTTTGCCCAGGATTTGCCTTGTATCGAATACAAGTGTTACATTTGTTAATTCTACTTCTTACTAAATTTCTACCTTTGACAACCCAGAATTCTTGCCTTAAGGATGAAAATGTTAGGCGCAAACCACCATGTAAAGTCTTTTCATGTATAAAATCAACCAAAAGTTTGGAAATCGAGAATTTACTTATCAAGATCCATGGGTGCTTCTGGTCATGGTCGAGTAAGGACAAATGAATACGACCGCCTAAACGAAGCAAGTTCTGGTCGAAAAATGGATCTAGATGACGTAAATTCAAATTATCAGGCTTTTTATTATTGTAAATTAATTTTATGTCTTTTTTGAAGTAACTTCGTTGAACTAAATAGGTCCATAGCATTTTAGCTCTTACTAGTTGATGAACAGAAACCAGCTTCCAAAAATCTATATAGTATTTTACACTAAACCAATGGTCATTGAAGATATTTGAAGATTGTTTTAACTTAGATTGGCTTTTAATAAGTAATTTATCGATAAATCTAATTACATAGAATGTGATCCTTAGAAGTTTTGGTAAAGAAGAGTACCTATCGACCAAATCCCAAATAACTACTTTTTGAGGTTCTTTACAGTTTACCGCTTGACAATCCACATTTAAAAGATTCACGGACTTACTCAAAATACTATTTTGCAAGTCTATTGGTCTTTTGACCATTATACCTCCTTCCCACCAGAGAGAAAAGGCTTGCAACTGATCAAGAGGCAAACCCCTGGAAACGCAATCAGCTGGATTGTCATTGGACCTAACATGAGACCAAAATGCCTCAGGGAGCAAAGTATGAATATCTGAGCATCTGTGCTTCACAAATCTTTCCCATTTGGAAGGATGTTCCTTAAGCCAACATAATACATCAGTAGACTCAGAAAATAAATATATTTTTATTGCATCAATTTTTAAGGCTCTAAGCACTTTCACAGTTAATTTAGTTAATAATTGGGCAGCATTTAACTCTAACTTTGGTATAGTTAATATTGGCTTTAAGGGCGCAACCTTACACTTCGCTTGCAGCAAATGCACAGTGCTTTTACGGCGATGTGTTACTTTTAAGTAAGGGCAAGCACCATATGCTTTATCGGACGCGTCTGCAAAACCATAAATTTCATACTCAGCCCCTGGGACATATTTTAGCCACCTAGAAACCTTAATTGTTTTAACTGCAGGAATGTTAGCATACCAACTTTTAAACTCATCTCTCAAAGAATCAGGCAATTTCGTGTCCCAATCAATTTTAGGATTCTTAGCTTTCCATACTTTTTGAAGAAAAATTTTTCGAGAGATTCGGTTTTTTCAAACACTCTTTTTGCATACTGGAAAGAGCCATTAAATTTTAGATCTGCAGTTTCCCAAAACTTTAAAAGGCAGTCTTCCAATATAGCGACCGTCCGAATCACGCGAATGAGTCTGTACAAAATAATCTTCACAAGCTTGCTCATCCGGAGTAAGCAAAGCTCGTGGAGAAATAGAAATCTCCTCCTGATGCCAAAATCTTTCCAAATTAAATGCTAAATCAGAATTTATTTGAAGATTATTTATCATTAAGCAAGAATTTGAGCTGATACCTGAATTCCCAGAAATTATCCAGCCAAGCTTAGAGCTGGTTGCGATAGGTTCATGCTCCTTTCCCTTATGAATGTCGCCAATAATTAAAGAGGAGTGACAAATTGTACTAAGCAATAGATCTATGCGACCTTTTTTAGCAAATCCAGGATCAGCTAATTGCAAATAATTAAAATGAGAAAATTTAATAGGATCAATATCCAAATTTGGTGTGTAAGAAGAAATTGTAGGTATTATAAACGCCTCTACATTAATAACAAAGTCAGAATAAAAGTGAGGTCTAACCTGAAGATTTACCATATTCGAGAAATCAAGATCAGTCTTACCATCAATACCTGATACAGGCAATTAAACAGGTTCTTTTTTAAGACGCAATTTCTTAAATAAAGCGGAAGTGATAAATGATGCCTGGGAGCATTGGTCAATTAGCGCTTTTTCCAATACTTCCAGCCTATCTTTTGAGCATGCTTTAACTATAGCTGTCGCCAATAAAGGTTGAGAATTTGATTGTCAAGAACAGGTCGATAATGCATTCGTTTTAGAACTAGCCACTTCTTGGTTAGTACTATGAGTAGCCTTAGTTGTGTCTGTACTACTGTTTTTAGCATTTTTTGTAAAACCTTTTATATGCAAAGATGTATGGTGCTTATGCTTGCAAATTGTGCATCTTTTTTTAAATGGGCAATTTGAAGTAAAGTGTGCACCCAAGCAGTTAAAACATCTTTTATTTTTAGACACAATCTTTTGTCTCTGCATTACACTCTGCTAGAGTCTTATTTTTATAGTCTGCACAATACAAAAAAAAAAGTGATTGGCATTACAAATGATGATTATTCATTGAATTTGGACTTTGTTTATTTTGACTATTAACAGCAGTACTTAACACTTTAGCAGAATTACTTGAACTATTTACATTTTTATTTTTACTAAAATCTGACAACTGTTTGCTAGTTTGACTACTACTGGCTCCTGCATTCGACTCTAAAATGCTAATTTGGTTCTCTATAAATTCCAGTAATTTTGCTAAAGTAGGAGGCTCAGAGCTGGCTTTTATATTTACAGTAGTATTGTCATTATCATTAATAATAGGAGTTGCTAATAATTGCAATAAGTATTATAGTAGATTTCCCATTGCCTACGAGTGTCACTATCTAACAAATTCAATATGTGAAATACAATTAGATCATCCCATGAATCTACTGTTCTACCTAACCCTTTTAATGCTGAAAGGGGGTTATTAACCCCAAAGAGAATTTTCTTCTGAAAATTTAGTGTCCTTAGTAACAGTGTTTCCAATCATTGGTAATTAGTCTGTCAAAGGGCATGATGGGGGTGGCTTTATTCCCACCTTCAGTACTTCGTGTGAGGTCTTATTATGCACTTTATTGCACGTGCGGTTTCTCGGAATGATGATGCTGATGAAGCATTTTTAATTATAATATCATATTATTTTATTTCTAATAAATCTGTCTAGACGTAATTTTTTCTTAATGGATGCAGTAGTTAATTTATTTCTGTGGAAGTACTAGTTTTAGAAATATCGTTTATAGTCATTTTTTGGACCTGATACTTAATTTTTTCAAAATTTTTTTATTAAATTTTTGTAGCCAAAAAATACAAAAAACGCCAAAATTCTTTTTATTTTAGAACGCAGTACTTAATTTCTTCTTATGCAAGTACGAATATCTAGAAATATCGTTTGTAAAGGATTTCTCCATGTGATACGTAATTTTTCGAAATTTTTTTTCTCAACATTTTTTAATTTTTTAATATCTAGAATTAACATTTTTACTAGGTATCATTTTTATTCCTGAATTTAAACATAGCAAAAATTTTTTTTTTATTTCTATAGCTGGTGTAATTATGTCTTTAAGATATACCTAAACCAGCTACAACAAAAACTGTCTAGCAGACATAATTATTTTGTACGGCCCGTGTTCATAAGGCCCCATCTTAAACCGTAAAATCCAAGTGCAACGCAATACGCAGAAGCAGATTTTGTGTCTTTAGAGTTGCGTAGAAGACAAAATTGGTTTCTGCGCATTGCGTTGCGCTCACGTTTGCGATTGCGATCCCCTTTGACGGCTATTGTAGATGGGGCCTAAATAAAAAATGCCCCAAATCGTAGTTTACCAACCTCGGCTAGGAAAGTAATTTACGCGTTATTTCAGCCATTCTTTACTTTTCTGGAGATCAGCCGTAAGTATACTATTCATAAAGAAATGGAGCCGATTTTTTATAGCATTTTGAATTATTTTGATTAAAAAAAATAAATTTTAAAAATTCTATTTTTACAAATTTCAAACATTTCTTACATGAGGATATATATTTTATAATGTTTTTGGAAGATTATATTTTAAAACAGCGATAATTTAAACTAAATGATTAAAATATCAAATTTTTTTAAGGAATCATTTATTTTAATTATTTTTTCAAGGCAAAAAGTTATGGGCTAATTTTATTGGTTGAAATATCAAAAATTGGACAGTTTTCGACGTCAAAAACTTGCTGCGGACTAAAAAATGTTTAAAAAATATTTTACAAGGACATTCCGCATGTTTTTTGGGTCATAATGAAATTGGTTATTTTTATTTATTCTTGAAGGATTCAGAGTTATGGGCCAAATATTGTAGCTTGAATTTCCAAATTCAGCATTTTTTTAAGTTAAATTAAAAAAGTTTAGTTAAATTAAAATAAAAAAGAAAGGTAAATTATTATATTTTTGTGTTTTTCTAACTACCGCAGAATTAATTGCTTAGATTTTTTTAAGGGTGGTAGTTTAGTTCAGTGTTACGACAATGTCACAAAATAGTGTTTTTAGACAATTTCCCAAATAATGCTGTCATTTTGCAATTCAACCAAAAGACTTCCAGTCGGTCTCATTTTTTTTGGTATAATATACACCTTTTAATCCCCATAATTCACAATTTTTCATCACCGATACTCTCATCGTTCATCGTAATAGTTAATAAACCAAATGCCCATTTTCGGCCCAAAATTACTAATTTGCAGCAAAAATTGGAATTCGCATTAAAAATAGGTATTATAGGTCTCAAAAATTTTGTATAAACTTTAAGTTTTCAAAATTTTTTCAATTGTTTCTTTTCAATTTTTCGTTTAGCAGATATAATAATTTAAAGACAAAGTCTCAATTTGAAGTTTTTAAAAAAAATCATACTTTATCATTAAATTTGTGGAACCATATTTCATAAAAATCTAAAACTAAAAGGATGAGTAAGAAATTTTTGGAAACTTGGAACTTACGAAAAGTTGTTGAGACATATAAAACTCCATTTCATCAAAAATTAAAATTTTAGCACCAATTTAAAAATTGGTCATTTAAGGCCGAAAATGGTCATTTGGTTTATTAACTAATACGATGAGACAATTGGTGATGAAAAATTGTGAATTATGGGGATTAAAAGGAGTAATTTTATACAAAAGAAAATGAGACCAACTGGAAGTCTTTTGGTTGAATTGCAAAATGATAGCATTATTTGGAAAATTGCCTAAAAACCCTATTTTATGACATAGTCGTAAAACTGAACTAAAATAGCACCCTAAAAAAAATCTAAAAACATTTATGCATATGTTTTTTTATTTGAATTTTTAAAAAATTTGTAAATAAAAAATAATAAATAAAAAAAAAAATTATTTTGGGAATAAAGGACTTTGGAAAAAAAAAATTTGTTTGGGAAAACTGGATTTTAGAATGTATAATTAATGACTGAAACACTATATTCTTCGTCAAGTATTTAAAAAACCAAAATTCTATATTTTAATAAGATAATTTTTTACTTATAGCTTAAGATTCTAAAGTTATATACATAAGGATAAAAAAAACTCTAAAATTATCATATATGTAATCAATTAATACTACAAAAAAATATTAAAATTTTTCAATTAAAAGATATTAATATTTTTCTTTTCCTTGCAATTTCATGGCATTTTTTTAGGAAGTGGAGAAATGCGTTACGCATACTGTTCAGCATCCAAACTGACAGTTATGGACTCGGCTAACCTTGCCTTTACCCACTAAAACTTCTCTCCCTTCCTACCTTATGCGAGCCTATCCGTTTATACATTAATTCAGGACGTCTATTCTGGTCTTTGCACGTGTAGCTCTCCTTCTCGCTGGTTGTCTTTCATCACGGGTCCGTTTTTTGGCATTGCTTTGTTACATGCTTTTTCCTCAGCGTAATGATTCCCTTAACTATTTCTGCATCGTCAATATTTCCTGGTCAATTTGCTTTCCCCAGAATGGCAGTCTCTCTTCTTGTAGGCGTTTTTGCCAATATTTCACAGTTTATCCGCTTGATGTTCCATCCACAGCATTTCTGAGCTTCGTCTCTTCGTGTCTGTCGCCGCTTTTCATGCACATCAAAAGAGATATATTGGTGGTACTCACTGAGGAGTCCTCCAGGATTTACCAATCGATAATAATCCTGGAAGCCAAATCTTCTGTTACAAAAGATATATCCGGTATGGTCTGTCCAAAGCGCGGCCTTTTGTATGTTGTAGTGTAACCTACGCTTAGCACAGCCAAGCTCATCCTGGCGGACAGGTCGAGTACGTCTTCTCCACTTGCATCCGTTTTTGACATACCCCACTCTGGAGCTCTCGCGTTGAAATCGCCTGCCATTACAATTTCACCGGTCATGTCCCTTACTGCATCTTCCAAGCTGTTCATTTTATTCAGAGTGTCCTGATTAAGCTCGTTTGTCTTTAAGTACTCCAGAACCTGTCTTGTGTTCACTATCCAGATTGCTGCGGTACCCAGCTTATCCAAAAACCAGCTCAGATAGCCTGGTTAGACCCCTTACTCACTTATAATAAGGAGGTCTGCCGACTTTTCTCTAGCAAGTTGATATATAATGTCGCTTCCCCATTCAGGATCCTCTTTCAGAACTTACGGGTCGCACGGCACAGCATACTGTCCATATCGCGCATGTGTGCATACACACACATTTAACATTTTTCGCATGGGCAGACAAACGGCGGAGGATTTTAGAATTACCTCAAACACAGCTAGCGTTCCTTGGGTTTGCCGAACCCATCTAGAAAGACAAAGCTATGATATATGAGGTACGCATACACAAATACATACAAACAACTATTCACATATATGCATTTTTACAACAGAATGAAAATTCTTTGATATTAAAAAAAAAAAAAAAGAAAAAAAGAAAAGTTTAAAATTTTTTTTTTTTTTAACAATCTATTTAAATCTAATTGTCAAATTACTATATCCTTTTTGGTCACGAGACTTTACGGGAAATTAGCAAAATAATTAACAAGTCAATATTTAAAAAAACGGAAAATTCACGAAAATCGGTATTACGCGCTTAAATCAACAATTAATAACGGGAAATTTTTCTCAGTGAAATGTATGCAATTTCGCAAGTTTTTGAGAAAAATAGTTTTTTTAGCGGGAAACTAGATATTTTCACTTAAAATTGGGAACAAACTTAAATTTTCCCGCGAATGAACACTGAGTGGGCAAAATCCGACTCAAAATTCAAATTATTCATTAAAATAATAAAAACTTTTTATTTTGGTTTTTTAACGTTTTATAGAGCTTTTTTACGGGACTATTAAAAATGGTGGCTGAGGAGAGAAATTTTACCAGCAAACTTTAGAACAGCATATCATATCTTTCAAAATTTATAGAAAACCTTCAGCTTCGGGGAATCATATATTTTTAAGTTGTTTTATCGAGAAAAAAACAAATTTTTTATTTTTGAGACCTTGCATATCATTATGTGCTATTTATCCATGGATTTACCCAATGGTATCGCAAAAATGCATAGTTTGATAGGTTTGTTAATTATAAATATAATCATACAAAATCGAAATATTAGGGATGATATATGAGCAGGGTTACGAAAAATTTCCCAAAAACAGGAAGCAAAAATGGAAAAAAATTTTTTTTTAGGTACGCTCGTTTTTGAGGTGTCATTTTGTAGCTAAGACCATGCAGATTTCAAATAGTTGAGTGATCCAAAAAAAAACTGGCTCGGCACATGCCCAAATTTGCAAAAAACTGCCTGAAAATGTTGTATTAAAGATTAATTTTTTTATGCTTTTTTCCTTATGCTATTATTAATTTTTTAAGGCATTAGGTAATACAGGCATCCCTCGTTATCCGCGGGGGATACGTTCCTGGAAAGTACCGCGGATAACAAAACCGCGGATAATAAGACCTTACTCTTATGGGAAAATAGGGGTTACGTTCGTAGAAATTCAAATTATATTAAAATTAATTTTTTTTTTCTAATAAAAATGATTTTTTGCCTAAAAGTACGTAAATTTATTTCAAAAAATACAAAATTTCAATGAAAGTAAGTTCAGGATCAAATTTTTTGTTAAAAAAAGTCTGTCATCCGCGATTGCTTTGCTCGTCTTAAAACATCCTTGTATAACTCTTCATAAATTTCTACCGCTTTTTCACAATTATTTTTAAAACTCAAACTCCTTGTCATTATTGGATCATAATTCATTGCCAAATCAATGGCAGTTTGTAAAGAATTTATGATTTGTAAAATGGTTTTTCCGTTGAGAGAAACTTCAACATTTGGTTCGGTTTCTGGCACTTCTGGTAAGGGTGTGGCTAGTTCTTCAGTTTCTTCTGGCGTTAGATCTGCTGAAGGCAGCATCAAATCTAAAACGTCAGTCTCTTGAAGATCGGCAAATCCCTCTCCATCTATCGTTCGAGCCAGATTTACGATGGTTCGAACACTCTCTTGATATTCTCTTCTTCTCGATTTTTCTTTAGGTGGCACAACATTCGGCCAGACTCTTCTCCAGCAAGAATTTAAAGTGGATTCTTTAATTTCAGCCCAAGACTCTTTTGTCATTGTGATGGCATCCATAATGGAAAAATCTTTCCAAAACTTTTTCACTACGTTGATAGAATTAAATTCTTCACAATTGCGATGGTGATTGACAGTCTGTACAATTTTTTCAATGACTCTTCTCAAATAATATGATTTAAACGTAGCAATCACTGTTTGATCCATAGGCTGAATCAAAGATGTTGTGTTTGGAGGAAAAAACATCACCTCCACATCCGGATGAACATCTTGAAGACTTTCTGCGTGACTCTTACAGTTATCAAGCAACAAAAACACTTTAAATGCAAGATTTTTAGACGTAAGAAAATTCTTAACATCAGGGATAAATGATTCTTTGAACCACTGGCCAAAGTTCAATTGTGCCACCCATGCTGTTTTATTAGACTTCCAATAAACTGGTAGATGGTCCTTATTCTTTCCCCTGAGCACACGTGGTGTTTCAGAATGGTAAACAAGCATAGGCTTGCATCGAAAACTTCCCGAGGCATTCGCACAAAATAAAAGAGTGAATCGATCTTTGGATACTTTGAAACCAGAAGCTCTTTTTTCTTCTTTTGATATCCAAGTACGATTTGGCATCTTTTTCCAATACAGACCGGTTTCATCAGCATTGAAAATTTGATCGGGAGAATACCCTTTTTCGGAAATGAATGCCTCCAATTGAGCTGGAAAACTTTGAGCAGCCTCGCGATCTGCACTAGCACTCTCACCTTCAGAGTATGGAAATAAATTTTAATTAAAAAAATTATTAAAATGAACAATAATTTGCGCATACCGGTAAATTTAATACTGTGAAGAGAATATCTTGTTTTGAAATTTTCGAACCACCCTTTACTTGCATTGAAACTCTCTTTCTTTTCATATTTTTTGTTCAAATAATCATGAAAAAGCATCGCTTGGCTCCTGATAGCAGCAGTTGTAACTGGAATACTTTTATGCATCAAATCTTGGATCCAAATTGTGAGCATTTCCTCCGTTTTCTCAAGAATATTTCCGCGTACAACCTTCACAAATTTGGTGTGCTGCCCCAAATTTAGAGAACTATTTCGGATTTTATCTTTATTATCGCGTATTGTCCTAATTGACGACTCATTCACTTGAAAACGCCTTGCAATTACGGCAATTTTTTCACCATTATCAATCAAATTCAAAATTTTGAGTTTATCCGCGATATTCATGACGCTCCTTGCGCGAGATGGTGTTTTCTTAGATGATTGGGGTGTTTTCCTTGATTGTGGAGCCATTATAATTACGAAATACAATTTTATTTTATAAACTTCAAAAAAAAAAAATTAAAAATGAATGTAGGTTAGAAAAAAATTATAAATATTCTCGAAAATCTGAACATAGTCATATTGAAACAAAATACTTCTTGACGTTGTCTTCTTGACGTTTTTTTTAGTGCACAAAAATAACCGCGGATAACAAGAATTTTTCCGCGGAAAACAAGGGATTGGATATTTTGGTCCTACCGCGGATACGGTGAACCGCGGATAATAAAACCGCGGATAACGAGGGGTGCCTGTACAAGCATGTGCAATATAAATTAAAGGAGCCTCTAAAAATGTTTTTTATTTGTATTTTGGCATTCTGGTTGCCAATTATTTGTTATAAACAAATTAGTGCAAAATTAATGAGATATGCTAAACTTTTTTATAATATGAGAAAGAACCGCAAAGATTCGTAAAATATGTGACCAGAAAGCTGTCAAGGGAAATTCTTAATGGAAAAATTACATATAAATGGTTTAAACAATACTTAATTATTTAAACAAATTGTTTATAATTTGTTTAAACAAAAAATTTTCGAAAAGTAAGAGTGACAGCATTATTTATGTATTTTTTAACATCGCGATTATTCTTTAATGCAAATTTTTCTAAAAAATAACAAATAAATAGTTTAAACAATTTCTAATTGTTTATAATTTGTTTAAACAAAAAGTTTTTGGATAGTAAGTGTGACAGCATTATTTATGTATTTTTTAACATCGCGATTATTATTTTAATGCAAATTTTTCTAAAAAATAACAAATAAATAGTTTAAACAATTTCTAATTGTTTATAATTTGTTTAAACAAAGAGTTTTCGAAAAGTAAGTGTGACGACATTATTCATACATTTTTTGACGAGTTGATTTTAAATTTTAAGCTATTATTTAAAAAAAAATACTCTATTAACATTTAAATTTTATTTAATTGATGCGAATTAGATGATTTTTTTTTTTTTAATTGCTGATATTAAAAAATGTTAATACAGTAATTTTATTAAAATAATAGCTTAAAATTTAAAATCAACTCGTCAAAAAATGTATGAATAATGCCGTCACACTTACTTTTCGAAAACTCTTTGTTTAAACAAATTATAAACAATTAAAAATTGTTTAAACTATTTATTTGTTAATAATTTAGGAAAATGTGCCATAAAATAATAATCACGATGTTAAAAAATATGTGTATACTGCTGTCATACTTATCTTTCAAAATATTTGTTTAAATAAATTATAAACAATTAAAATTGTTTAAACTATTTAATTGTTAATTTTTTGGAAAAATGTGCCTTAAAATAATAATCGCGATGTTAAAGAGTACATAAATAATGCTGTCACTCTTACTTTTCGAAAATTTTTTGTTTAAACAAATTATAAACAATTTGTTTAAATAATTAATATTGTTTAAACTATTTATATGTAATTTTTCCATTAAGAATTTCCCTTGACAGCTTCCTGGTCACATATTTTACGAATCTTTGCGGTTCTTTCTCATATTATAAAAAAGTTTAGCTTATATCATTAATTTTGCACTAATTTGTTTATAACAAATAATTGGCAACCAGAATGCCAAAATACAAACAAAAAACATTTTTAGAGGCTCCTTTAATTTATATTGCACATGCTTGTATTATCTAATTCCTTAAAAAATTAATAATAGCATAAGGAAAAAAGCATAAAAAAATTAATCTTTAATACAACATTTTAAGGCAGTTTTTTGCAAATTTGGGCATGTGCCGAGTCAGTTTTTTTTGGATCACTCAACTTTGAAATCTGCATGGTCTTAGCTACAAAATGACACCTCAAAAACGAGCGTACCTTAAAAAAAATTTTTTTCCATTTTTGCTTCCTGTTTTTGGGAAATTTTTCGTAACCCTGCTCATATACGTTATTAGGAATGGCATATACTTAAAGGTTTTAACTTGTCGCAAATAAAATTTAGTTGAAATAAAAAATTATTTATTAAAAAATAATTATCCGCTAAAAGTTATTGATTACTATGTTAAAAAAAGAATTCATCATCTACAATAAAGAATAAAACATTGTTTAGATAAAATTGTTGATATTAAAGAAAATAATATAAACAGGCTATTTAGATTTGTATTCATTTATAACAAAGAAATTTTTTATAGCATAAAAAGATGTTTAAAATTATAATATATTAAAATATTATAAAAAGCTCATTAAAGGAAGTTTTAAATTTACTAATTTGAATTCATAATATCCCTACTGCAATTTTAATTTACGAGGTCTATTAAAACATTCGTTTTTGTGAGTTTTACGACCTTATTTACAATACGTGGGGTCCCAGGTGCCCATGCCACTGCGAATGTGTTAATATTCTTTAAAATTAAATTTTAATTAGAGATTCTATAGAACTTTAAATTTATCATAAATAATCATTTTAAATTATCAGATTATTGCTCTGAAAAATCCAATATCACACTAAAAAGCTGCCATCACCTACATAATTCTAATTTTAAATAATAAAAGTGATAGAATGTCAGATTTAATAGTTATTCAATTTAATTGCTTTTATTCTAAGTACCTGTTTCTAAGTTAATCTTATAGTGCAGGATTTGCTGTCTACTGGGGAGATTCTACTTAATTTATTTATTGAACAAGCTAAATAAGTTTAAAATATAAATCTGAAAACTAACTTTACATATGTATGGTCTTTCCCCAATGTGATAGCCATCCGAACATTTGTAAGGTTTCTTACTTATGATATGATTTTATTTATGATAAAATTACTAAAATATTCTATATATAGGAAATAATAAATGAAATTACAATATAATTTTATTATGCTTTTTGTAACAATGAAAACCGAAATGACTAAGCTTTTTCTGAATACCTAAACTGGAATACAATAGGGACTTTATCAAGTATACTTATCATATATACGAGTACATTATACTTAGCGCTCCGCCATGCCGGCTACAAAATTTTATACTCACTATATTTATGAAAAAAGGGTGGTGGGAAGGAAGCTAAGTCAATAATAAGATAGAATTAATCTTAAAAAGAATATTTAATAGAAGTCGATGAAATTATATAATAATGTTTTATAAAAAACTTACGATAATATGGTCAATATAACTTAAATCCATATTGATATCAATTTTACAAGTGCGTGTAAGTTTATTATATAAAAGTAATAAATGATAAGACAAAAGCACAAAAAGAAATACCGCGTGCTCCTCTACCTGTGTATATTCGCGCACTGTATATTTTAAATTGACATTTACAGAAAATTATTAAATTAAATTAATTAAATTAGTTAATTAGATTTTTGTGCATTTTTTTATGATAAAATGGCCAAACCTTGAAGAATTTCTTTCCTTTATCTAGGCCTCTGGTTGAGCTAGTGACGTTATTTAGGCTTCTGGTCAAGTTGCAGAACTCTGGAAATAGCCTTAACTTCTCTGTTCACTAAATATTTTATCACTTTATTAGCTAAAATTATTAATCTATAAATCTATCTAATTTTATTTCTTAAATTTTTATAAATGACTTTACTTTTTCTATAACTTGGATTTATTTATTATAAAATTAATATTCATAAAATTAATATTTTGTGTGCTGCCTTGCACCTTGATTTCTCTTCTTTCTTTTGTGTTTCGGTTATACGCGCATATTTTCTATGTTTTCGATTTCCAAAAGCAGCCATAATTTCTGTTTTATAATCTAAGTCTCTAAGGTTCTAAGAATTTAAGCCTTTATGATTTTGAAATGTCTAATGTAAGTTTTTAAGAATTAATGTAAGTGTTTAGGCAATTAATTCCCTAAGAAAGTATATTTTTGTCTTTTTAGGTATTTATTATAAGGTATTTATGATTTGCGCGATCGGATCTTCAATTTGAATACGAAATATTTTTATATAATAATATGAGTAAAACAAGTAATTATCATCTATGTAGATAGTATTTTTAGACTATTATTTCCCTTTTTTAGCGTTCATATAAAGTACACATTTTTACACTTTTAAATACTTTTATTAATGCATATATTATCATATTCCATTGCAAATGAATTTTTTAATTTTTTATTTATTTTCTGTTCTAGTTATTATTATTTATTTTTGTTTCAGTACTCGTTGTGTCTACTAATTTTTTTTTTATTAGAGATGGGTATTGCAATCGTTGGTTTTGTCTTTCCACAATCCTTGCAGTCATTGCTGGAAGAGTCTTTCACTGACAAAATTATCCAAACTTACCGAGAAGATCCAGATTTACAAAATTTTATCGATTTTGGACAAAAAGAGGTAAAAGAGCAAAATTCGTAAACAGTTTTTGATCATTAGATAAACTTGAGATATTTAAAATTGAATTAAGAAACTATGTTTTGATCGCATTCAGAAAATAAGGAAGGCCCTATCTGTATGAACGTCAAAGTACTTGCGCCGAGTTTCTACTAGTACCAACGGCATCTCGGAACATAGAAAGATTATTATTTTTTTTTAATGTTAATGCAATTTTTAATCAAAAAAACATCCCTCATCCCCACCCGACCCCCCTCGCTCCAGGTTCATTCTAGTACCCGCGGAATAACGGGATTTATAAAAATTAAGGTAAACGCGATAATTTTTTACACTAAAAATAAATTATCAGCACCTGTTTCACCATCTAAATGGTCTTGTTCATCAATCTAATGAGGAGTTTTTATTTCAATATTGATCAAACATAACTTAAAAAAAATTTTTTGGTCAAAAAATTACTTGGAGGGGGTAAAATAATTAGCATAAACGCGACAGAATTTTTAACACTAAAAATAAATTACCATCACCTGTTTCACCATCTAATTGGTCTTCTCCATCAATCTAATGAGGAGTTTTTATTTTAATATTGATCAAACATTAATTTAAAAAATAATAAGTGTTCAAAAATTACTTGGAGGAGGTAAAAAAATTAACATAAACACGACAGGATACGATTTTTGACGCTAAAAATAACTTAACAGTCCCTGTTTTGTCATCTAAAAAGAGTTTTTAATTCCGTATTCATCAAGCATTAATTTAAAAAAAAATTTTGGGGCAAAAAATTACTTGGAGGGGATAAAAAAGTTAAGGTACGCGCAACAGGATACAATTTTTTACTCTAAAAATAAGTTCCCGTCTCCTGTTTCGTCATCTAAATGGTCTTGTTCATGAATCTAACGAGGATTTTTTAATTCCATATTAATCAAACATTTATTTAAAAAAATTTTGGGTTAAAAAATTACTAGGAAGGGGTAAATAAATTAAGGTAAACGCGCCAGGATACGATTGTTAAATCTAAAGATAACTTAACAACCCCTGTTTCGTCATCTAAATGGTCTTGTCCATCAATCTAACGAGGATTTTTTATTTCCATATTAATCAGAAATTAATTTTAAAAAAATTTTGGGTCAAAAAATTATTTGGATTGGGTAAAAAAATTAAGGTAAAGCGATAGAATACGATTTTTGATACTAAAAATAGCTTATAAAAATTGGCACGTTGTCATATCCAGCAAAATCGGATTTTTTAAAATTCCAGACAAGTAGTGTATGAGTCATTCTGGATACCGTGCATAACCTTGCCAGGCCAGGTCTCCCTATCGGGCTGATTTTTTCACCACTTTTTTATGTATACAAAATATGTTGCCTGTGAAATTTTCAGCCTTCTAGGCGCTCAGGAACCACGGTCCCCTGAAACAATTTAAATAAAAATTCAAATTACCCTCGAGATTCCAATGGAAATTTGTTTTTTAGTTGTTCAGAGTCACAAAAATCAAAAAATTTGAAAAATCCGTCTGGCGCTTTTTTTTGTAGCTAAAAACTGTTTCATTTCGATATTATAATAGAAAATAATCGAAAAATAATAAATAAGTTTGTATAAAAGTTTTTTTAAGTTATAAAAAATAATTTTTAATGTACCAAATCTTTAATAACAATAAATTTACTAAAAAAAAATAATTTTATAAACAAAAAAAGACCTAGAAACAACAGGCAGCTGAGGGAAGCCCAGGGCATCTCAAAATCGAAATTTTAAGAAAAATTACTTTTAATGTAAAGTTATAATTTTAATGTAAAAATTAATTAATTAATTAATTAACGAAAATTAACTCATTAACGCCGGGGCGGAGAGTTTTGGAAGTGAGCAAAAATAAATACATTCCCTTATAGATACGTGGCTAAAAAGTTCATCCTAATAGTAAAATTTCACGCTCTTTCAGCATGTGACCTAACCTAACCTGGATTATTTTAAGCCCTGAAACTTTAATTTTTCTAAGCTTCTAAAAGTAAATTATTCTAAGCCTCTAAATAGAAATTATTTTAAGTCCCTGACCCTCGATTATTCTAAGAGCCAAAATTAAAATTTGTCCAAGTACCAGCGGACTTCCCCCACTTAAATTCGACACATTTGACTTCACTTGATTTTCAAATTAACAGGTTACCACTCTTTATAAACATGTTCAATGTCAAAACTACGATTTTTGCAGCAAATTGAAATTTTATCATTTCGGGCCAAAAAAAGGCATTCAGTTTACTGATTGTAAAGAAGAGAATTTGAAATAAAAAATTTGAAAGATAAAATATTTTGCAAACAAATAATTCTGAAGGACAAATAATGAATTTTTAAAAAAAAGGTTTTAGAAAATTGATGAGACCTATAAATCCAGTTTTTGTTTAAATGCATTGTTTGTTTAGCAGTTCAATATTTGATTGCTCTTCAAACGTGGCACTTTTAATTTGATCATTAGTTCCAAAATATTCTGATAAAATCCATAAGATGTAAAGTTTCTGCAGTTTTTTCCTATTTTCTAACCCAGTAGGACCCCAAATTCGGTTTCAGCGACATACAAAACCTACAGAAGACTTTTTCTAATTCTGGTTGTCGAATTGGAAAATCCTTACACCGCATTCTGACTTGATTATAATATTAATTTGGTAATTAAGTGAATTGAGGGGTATTGTTTAAGAAATTGTTTTTTATGAATTATGTAAAAAGCACATAATAACAAGGTTCCGCAAACAAAAGTTTGGTTTTAATGTTTTCAGCAAACAAATAACAAGGTTAAAAAATAAGGGGCGGATTTTTGGTTTCCTTTTTGGCCAATACTTCAAAATTCTAACTTTGCTTAACATTTTTTTACGTCTTATTTAAACATTATTATTGAACTCAATCCAATCAAAACTTTTAAAATCCCTAAATTAAAAAATTACTGAAACTCTTTTCTTTCTTTTTTTTAACATGATCAGCTTCGCTCTACCCGTCTTTGCCGGTATCTAGTACAAACCTATTTATTATTTTTCGGTTATTTTCTATTATAATATCGAAATGAAACAGTTTTTAGCTAAAAAAAAAAGCGCCAGACGGTTTTTTTAAATTTTTTGATTTTCGTTACGCTGAACATCTAAAAAACAAATTTCGATTGGAATCTCGGGGCTATTTTGAATTTTTATTTAAATTGTTTCAAGGGCACCGTAGAACCCGAGTTATATCCAAAATAAACTTTTTAGATTTCTTCGGTTTTTTCAATAAAAAATTTTTTTTTATTATATTTTTAAAATCGACTAGATGATTAAAAAAGAAAGTACCACGGCAAAAAGTTGTAAAATTTTAACCCTGGGCGGCTCAAACTGCTTTTTTCGGCATCGAGCGGGAGATTTTGAACTGCCCAAATTCAACAACTTTTATTAGGCTCAAACCTAGATAGAATTGGTCTAAATACTATATACTTTGATGTGGCAAATATCGCTGGGTGGTTATATGCCCTTTTAAAAGCGTCAGAAGCATAATAATGGCTTTTTTTAAATCGGTACCCAGAATGACTCGTATGGCCTTTTTTGCTCAGACTGTAGGGTGGGGTGTGGGAGTCTATATTTCACCCTCCAGTCTAATCAAAACAGGCCATTTAAGAAAAACCTTTAAAAAATATCTGATTTTATGTTACTTCCACTTTTTAAAAATTTACCAAGGAAAATTTTTACCGCTTCTTAATTCTGAACACCAATAAATTTATCATAATAAAATAGGAAAGGGTATGTTTCCCCTCCCTAGTGTAAGTGTATAAAACGATGGGAATTTTAGTAAAGAACAGTAGTACAGTTTCACGATTCACATAGAGTTATTCTAATAAACTCAAACGATGGAGAATTCTCAAGCTAACGTTGATATTCCAAGCTTGAGTTGTTATAAAAAGAAGGTAATTATTGAAACGAATAAAAATGAAGAGCAGATTGGGAAGGATGTTGTAGGAAATACTTCAAAAGATAAAGAAACGATTGATATGTTACAAAAAGATTACGATAAGCCTAACCTTATTTGTGGAAGTAAATACGCGCTAAATAATTCAAATTCAAAAAATTTATCAGCTGGAATTCCTTTATGCGGAAAAGAGTTTTTAATATCTGTTCAAATATTGGGATCCTCATCAAAAGTAATTAATTTTGATTTTGAAAGCTGGATGGAATTTACTAGTCATTTTGATACAATAAGTGCATATTTTGGAGATTCTGTTACTTATAAAAAGTTAGGTAGCCCTGTTAAAATATATCATGCAGGGTTTGATATATGTTTTACAACGTCTTACAATAAAAAAGCTATTTTGATTGACGAAAGACCTCTTGTTAATAAAAACGGTTCATGGTTTAAATTAAGAAAGCTTTCTACACCTCCAACAATGATAATACAAGAAGCAGCTTTTGAAAGTATAAGAAGAATCGAACATGTTATAGTTACAAAACTTGATATGCTGACTCATTTAAAAACAGAATGTGAAAAAATCTTTAAAGCAATTGTTGGTTATTTTGATGAAATAAGATTAACTCCAAACCCATCTTTTTGTAAGGATGTTGTCTTTCATAACATAAGAAGCTTATGTTATGAAAGAGCTGAAGATATTGAAAGTAACCTTGGTATATATGATGAAGAGGATATGTTGTTACAAAATCAAAAACGTATGATTGTTCGAGAAATATTATCTTTTTGTATAAACAATTTGAGAAGTCTTTTAGATGAACGTTATAAAAAACAAACTCCTAATACAGTTGAAGAAGAAAAAATTTAAATTGAAGAAGAAGAAGAAAAAGAAGAGACAATTTAATTTAAAAATTATTTTCAATGTAGTTTGAATTTAAAAGAATAAAATAAACAAATTCACAAACAAAAAATTTTGGGCGGGTCCTTTACATACACGAGTAAAAACATGGATTTTTGTTTATATTTTTCGGACAGAAAAAATTAACTTAAACACTTGAAAATTTTTGCAAATGAAAGGAAATTTATTTAAAAATACAATTTTTTATAATTTTTTTTTTTATAAATTAAATATGGCGTCGAAATTTGCTATTTCTGAAAAAAAACGTCTGTTCAACTTGCGTGCAGTGTAGCTCAAAATCTACTCAACCAATCATTACGAAAATTGATATAAATATTACTTATAATATTTCTAAGAATATGAATGAAAGCGATTTTGAATATTGGTTCCCAAAATTTTTTTATTAACAAAAGAAAAGAAAAAAAAACTGAAAAATCAGTACTTTTTTTTTTGAAGTTGAATAAATTTTTAAATTTTGAAAAAATAAAAATTCTGCTCCATTCATATGGAAAATATATGATTAAAGAAATAAAATTTTTCAGTTTCGTGTGTTTAAGATGATCCTGGCAACCGCTAGACTGCACGCAAGCAAAAAAAGGTCTTACGCGGTAATAGAAATCATCAGCGCCATCTATAATTTAAAAAAAAAATATTAATAAAATTGTATTCTTTAATAAATTATCTTTCATTTGCAACAACTTTCATGTGTCTAAGTTAATTATTTCTACTCGAAAAAATCAAACGAAAATCCCTTTTTTTTCTTGTCTGTAAAGGACCCGCCCGCCTTAAAACCTTTTAACAATATTACTTTATTTTAATTAGTAGCTAACAATAATTTATAAATTTAAATATACTACTTGTTTAAATATAGAGGAGGGTAAACACCATTTTTTTTGTTTTTAAATTTTTTATCTATTGACAACTATTTAAGTAAACATTTATATTTAAAATTTAATTTTTTTGATGTACAGCATTGAACAGCTTTAACTCTTTCCTGAGGAATCTCCCTAAATCGTTCTCTGTGTGACTTACATTAGTATGCGTGTATGGAGTAGTACTACAGCTATGTAGTAAAGTTTAAAATTATTTTTATTAATTAAATATAAAAATATTAGTTATTTACAAATGATTTATCAATTATTTTATTTTAAATAAATTAATATTTAATAAATAAAGTAAAATAAACTGTGTGATGCGTGTATCACGTGACTTGTGGTGGGGGCAATTCCTCAGGAAAGAGTTAAAGCGAGAATTTTTTTATAAAGTTTTATTACTAATTTATCGTTTTCTTTATAAGAATTAGAAAACAGTTTGTTAAAATTTCTTATGCTTTTACCTTCCTGCATATAATATAAAAAAACAACACAATATTGCCCACAAACTTTTGTATCGTATCCTTGCAACTGAATTTGATTCCAATCATACCTTTTACAGTTTTTCTTGATTCTATCAACATGATAAGATATATATGGAGGTAATCAATAACTGTCGAAGTAAAATCCATTTCCAAATTTATTGATATAAAGAAATACACAGTGTTGTCCAGATTTCCAATGTTCCTGTGTATTAGTTATAATAGCTGAAGGAAATGATAGCGATATAGGGATACGATCAGATGCAAATACTCCAACAAAATATTCTATTCGGTGTTTTAGCATTTAACCCACTCAATGCTTTTTCAATTTGAAATGTATTCATTTTTAATGTTTATTAATATTAAATTTAATTATGAACTAAAGTCTACCGTAACTTGACGATTTGAATCAAATTCAATAACACTATCATACTCTACATAAATTAAACAATTTATAGTCTGTATTAAAGGTGTTTTAAAGCTTGCTTCTAATCTCATTGTACCATTCTTGACTAGATTCCAATGACTTGAACTATTAGCTGATAAATTTGGTGTTAAATCAAAAGCATGTAACGCATAACCTAACGGATAGGCTTTTCGATCAATTGTATTTCCTTCGTCTAAATAATGAATTCCTGAACCAGAAAAAAGATTTAAATATCTATCAATATAATTAAAATTGTTAACGTCAAAGCTGGGCTGTAGGGCTTTGGACGGTAAATTTTGCCCATTTATATAAAGCGATAAATAATTAAGATTAAAATGTTGAAAATTAAAAGGTTTCACTTTTCTGCTACCATTAAATGCTTTATTATCCAAAAACCCTATAATAATTCTCTTGGGAAGAGTTCCTAATATAATATTATCAATGGTTTCTCCACTCACTCCACTATTTATTATAAATGATTTAATTTGAACTCTTTCAATTGGATATTTAGCCATAGTTTTAGCAAGAGTAGTAGTGATAGTAAAACTCCTGGATTAATTTTAACTTTACGGATAATTAGAGATGCTTCCAACAAATTCACGCTGAAGATAGAATGATCAGACGAATCCATTAATACGAAATCATCACTAGATTTGATTAATCTTAATTTCAAGTCGACACCACTCAGCAAAAACCGATTTTGATTAAAAACATCGCAATGAAGATGCCCTATCTTATCAACGGTTTTTGATCCTAAGGTATATGTTTGACGTTCTTTTAACCCTTTGTTACCCTTGCCTGCTACATCTGGGAGAGCATTCATCTTTCCTGCTGTATCTGTAATCCATAATCCAGCTGTTAAATGAGATTCTATTGCATCTGATCTAAAATTAAATAAATGTTCGAGATAAGCTCTGTAAGGGTAAGAGTTATTAGGTTGGAAAACTTGTTTGTGATTAAAAAACACATCAATTTGATTAAATAATGAATGAAGAAAATTATTAACAGGAGCCACTTTCACATTATTAACTGCTTCATTTGGTGTTATCTGAACTCGAACACGTAACATTGTATGTGCGAGGTCAATATACTCTTCCCCATTGCCTACTACGACAAATTCCACTGGAGCATTTTGAAATAACGCTGCTACAGGGTTGTAATGTATAAATAATGAAGAATCTATAAATGTTTACATTGGAGGTAAAGAAAATATATCAATTTCACTTTTTTGAGCCTCACATGAATGCGTTTGTAAGAACGCCGTTTTATTTATCCAAATATATCTAAAACTTTCTAAATTTTTGCTTTCTATTAACTTTTTTTTTACTTTTTGTTTTCTTGTTTTTATTTTTTTTTATTTTTATTTTATTTAAACGTTTTGCTTTCTTACGTTTCTTAGCATAGCTTTTTACAGACTGTCTTCTTTTTTTTAATTATTCTTATATCCACTTCCCAACATAATATCTCCCACTTTTTACCAACTTCTTTTTAAATTTTTAAGAGTTTCTTTTGAACGCCCTTTTAATGCTTCACGAAAACTTGAACCTCTGTTATCCACACCATCGATAATATTGATTCTTTCTCGTTTGAAATGAAGCGTTACTGATAAAGTACTGAATAAGAATGAAACGCGTTGATCAAATTAATCCCTTACATCAATATTTATATTTTGAAAACAATTTTTTAAAACTGGAAAATAATGAATAGGTGCAAAATATTGTACATTTGTATATCCAAATAAATAATTTGTTGTGTTTACAGAAACTATTCTTAATAAAGGTGATTTTGTGTCACTGATATTATACGGTGTACATACATCACTGTGAATATATAGCTGATTTGTCAATGCTCGTGAAATAAATGAAGGATAAATAGCTTCAATTAATCTTTTTGAGTTACTAGTTTCAATAAAAATTCTTATACTATCATCCTTACTTGTTTCGTCAAATCCTAAAACTTGTACAGTTGTTTGATTAAAGTAGGTTCTATGAGATGTGCGCAAAGCCGGAAATAGCCACATTACTGTAAATATCTGATTTTTATCATTTTATAATTTCACGTGTTCGCGGGACTTACCAATCTGTATTATATTAGCTGAAAAGAGAAAGAGTAATATACTTAAAAATCGGGGTCAGGGGAATATTATAAAGAAAAAGAGATAGAGATATTTATGATTTAAACACAAGGGAAAATAAAGCCTATTTTATCAATTTCAAACACAAATCATAATTTTTATTAATTAATTTCACAAAAATACTTATTTTCTAATAACTATAATTATTGATCACTGTCTTTATCATAATCATAAATTCACTGTCTTTTATATCATAAATTTATAATAACTTCGCGATCTTAAAACGATCGCGACACACACATATAATACACACGAGGAGTTCCGGTCTCACCTTTATCGTCGAAATCAAACTGCTGAAGATATAATCCTTGGCTGCCATTTTCGATGATATCTGGTACTGCTCAAAATTCTTCTCTTTCCATAAATTCTAATATGGGAACGTGACTAATGATATGCCAGTGCGGATTCACAATTCTTTTTATATTTTCAATTCACTTAGTTTCTTTCTTTTTGAAATTGGATTCCAAAGATACTTATCTTTCCTAGGATATCCAACTTCCTAATCAAAATCAAATATTCACTTATTCAATTCCAAAAATTCATAGTTAATGAAAACTGTCGCGATGATAATCATAATTAAAATTATTTAAGAAAACACGTGGGAACAAAATCTAAAATTGTCTTTTCCCTCATTTATGTTTTCAAATAATCACGAGTTTTCACTAAAATCACAAATCACTGTCTATATTTTCCCGATCACTAATTAAACATAAAACTTCGCGAAAATCCTTGCTACTTACAATTTCTAAACTTTATCAAAACTACGTAAATTAATGATAGAAATAAACTGTTAATTAATATCCGGCGACATGCGTTTTCGTGTGTTATCAAAAACGTGACCTATTTTTAGAAAGGTCAGTCGCCGAATATCGTCCTCGCTGGTCACTTAAACCCGCGATGTCGATCGGCTTCTCTCCCTTCTCCTTTTCTTATCTAGTTCTTCACGGCTTTTATTAATTATCTATGTGTGCGTGTGTCACTAATGTCACCTATATATTTAATCAAACTATAACCTATATTTAAAAATCTCGCGGCTTTTCATAAAATTTAAATATTTTATGTGAATGAAAATAAACTTAATTTTAGCGTTTGTAACCACGTTACAGTGTTACATTCTAAGAAGTGACCAAATTCCTCCTTTTCGATTGGGTTTCACAAGTTTTTGATGTTTAAGAATATCTTTATTTGAATTGATTTCTGCTGCTATTTCATCTACAGTTTCATAAAGACCGTGTTTAAATCATACCTTGAATCTTGAGTTTCCTTTATTAAAGTGATTTCTAGGTTTTCTTTTATTAAACTAATAGACGATGATATTGGATTATTAACAAAATTATAAAATGTTTTCGATTATAAAAGGTTTTCGATTTTTAAATTTGGATAACATATTTTCACGAGCTAGAGAAGCATTAAACAAATTTATCTCATTACGAATCATTTTCATTGTTTAGCTTCTTCACTAACACAGTTTTCAGGCCAACCACTAGCTTCTAGTTTTGTTTTCAAAAATGTATTCACATATCCAGCGAAAATACCTCCTTCTTTAGTCTAAAATGGAGAGCCTCTGATAGTCTCCACTTCAAAAATGTTATCAACTAAATTAAACAATAAAATTAATTATCAAATATTTTAAAGAAAAACATTCTAAATAAAAATTGACTTAGTTTTAAATTGTAGACATATTAAAAAAAGAAAAAAGTTTACAAATTAAAATACAAAAAAAAAAAAAATTAATATATTTAATATATTTTATTTTTTTTTAAACATATTTTAGTTTAAATGATAATCAGAATAATAATAATAAAATTAACTTTATTAACTTACCGTTTTCTTCTTCTCCTTTAGCCAAAGTAGTTGATATAGTTAACTGATGAAGGATCTAAGAAAACTATACCATTTTAGCTGAAACGTTGGGTTTTATAGAAAAATTTTAGCTTTCCAAAATATTAATTGGTAGTGTTATAAGATTTTGGATCAATTACATTTATTAAACCTAAAATTCTATTGTTTAAGACATTTTCAAATTTTGTTTTTTCAAAAACGCCTTTTATTTTGAAACGCCCTTTAACCTACTTTTAAATAAAACTTAATTTTTAAAAAATCACTCTTTATTATCCAAATATCTACAAGAATGTTTTTTTAATTTACTTCTTTTATATTAATTTGAAACAGTAAAATTACTTTCCAATTAAACAAAAAAAAAATTATCATCAGGGAGTAAAAATTACATTTAAAGCAGGAAATGGCTGCTGTGTTATTTATTATTTAAAACATCTAAAAAAATGCTCTTTTAAAAATATGTTTTTAATTTCATTCTTATTTAAATTTTTAAAACAGTAAAATTTCTTTTCAATGAAACAAAAAAATTATCATCAGGGAGTACATGTTCATTTACAATAGGAAATGACTATTGTGTTATCTTAAATATCTAATATATCTTTGTTTTCAATTAAACAAAAAGCAAATTATCATCAGGGAGTAAAAATGACATTTAAAGCAGGATATGGCTGCTGTGTTATTTATAATTTAAAATTTATTATTTAAAATATTTAAAATTTCTTTTTTATTAACTAATAAATGTACTTTTAAAAAATTTATTTTTTTGATTTAATTTTTCATTTAAATTTTACTACCCTGTTCAGTAAGAGATTTAAAATAAAAACAATATAAATTAACAAAAGAAAAACACCTTGACATATAATTTAGAAAAACGATTAAATAATCAACATGAGAAATCAATTAGAATATGTATATATAGAATCAGTTTTTATAAAAACACCCTGCTTTGATCAGTCGTCTTTGATCAGTTGTCCATCTTGGTCATACACTACTCAGTCATTCACCTTTATTCCGCTTTTTATGTCATTTACATTAAGAATTGCTTAAACAATTTCTTATAAAAAAAAAACTAATTTTTTAGAATTGACTATATATATGAATAGAAAAGGTTTCAGAGCAATAAATAGTATATTAAGTATCAAGAGCGCAAAAGTTTAAAGATATGTGTTCACGCTAGTGTCTAAAGTATTTCGCCCATGTTGTTTACACTATTTTTTCCCTACCTGGCTTAATACATATTCTGGAATTTCACAAAAGTTTTACGCCCGCATTTTACGCCTGGGCGGGCAAAAAAATTTTTTCTTTCAACAAGTTTTACATATGTAATCGATTCTTCCAAAATTTGCATTTTCAAAATAAAAAGCTATCACCAATATCTGTATAACTTTTCCCTATATTCAAAAATGCCCAAACCTATGTTAATACTAGGTGAAAGTATATGGAATATTCTGACTTTAACCCTAGTATGAACTGATTTGAAGTGACGGGTTTTTAGTTATGAGCTACAGCCAGAACGCCTCAAATTTTCCTATATTCCAGCTTTCCACGTGAAAATTAAAAAAATGGTTTGAAATTTCAATAATCCAGGGAAATATCCGATCGAAAGCTGTTTACTAATTTCAATTTTTTTAACATTTTTTCATGCTTTTATATTACGAAGCAAAAGTTGGTGACTGGGAGTTTTCAAATTGGCCCAAAATTTAAAAAATTAATAGAGTCAGCTAGAAACCATTTTAAGACATAAAAATTGAGGAGTGTAAACTGGGTATGATAACCAGTGAAATGTTACATCTCAATCAGAAGAGTGCATCTGCGGGTCAAAGTACGTTTCACATTGAATAAGTCAGATATAACTCAAAAGAATTCTACATTACAACCCATGAATAGAAGAATAAAAAATGGCTCAAAGCGTATAAAAATTAACTTCCGAGGCGAAGCTGAGGATTCAGTAAGCTGCGATTTGGGATATTCTTTTTTATGACCTTTTTGTCTAAAAAATGATTTTTAAAAAAATAATCAAAAGTGAAAACAGCTGTCAAAAATATAGAATCGAAAGGAAGCTAAAAAATAAAAAAAAATATTGTTGAAGTTATCGCCCACTATTTAAAAAAAAGATTATTTTTATGATATAGAATAAACTAAAACAATTTGCCGAGAAAAAAAAGAAGTTAAAAGTTAATTTGTTTTTGAATATTTAATATGAAAAAACGCAAGTTGGATGTAATTTCAGATGAAATAAGCTTAAGGGTACATTCGCTGAGTTTTGAAATTGAATTTGAAATCAATTTTTTTTTTTTAATTGATTTGTGTTCAAAAAGTATTCAAGAAAATGGAAAAAAAATTTTAAATAAATCCCGCAAATAATAAAGAAACGACAGCGTCTAAAAGTGAAATTATTACTATGCAAGAATACAAGATCCAAAACTTTAAACGCGTTTTTCACAAAACGAACTTTTTGAAAACTATATAGCCCACATGATAACAAAAAAACTATTGTTCCGATTTCAATTTTTTTTTTAAATCTAATTTTTATGCAATTCTACAAATTATGAACTACAATGAACCTGCTCGGAAGATTCTTTTGGTCTCTAGGTTCCGTTTTTAGGCAAAAAATACGGTCAACTTTTTTCTAATTACCTTCATAACTTTTTTAATTTTTAATATTTTTTATTAGTTGTAGTTCATTACCTGCAAAAACTTATGTACTTTATGGTGTGTGTTTTTTTTTATTTCAAACGATCCCAAACCGAGTTATGATGTGGGCCGATTTGGACCTTTTTTATAGGCACCAACTTCAGCGCCATCTCATTACCTGTAAAAAAAGAGAAAATAAAAAAATAACTTTATTTTGTTCATTATAAGTGCATAAAACAGCTGTAAAAAAATCTTTATATTATTCAATAAACTTTTTGAAAAAATTAATCCGAAAAATAACGTTATTTTTACTCAAAACTCAGCGAATGTACCCTTAAAAAAATTACAATGCTCATTAATGTTAAATTTTTTAAAGAATTTTTATAAGGGAAATATAGGAGATTAGTCAAAAATTCATGACCTGGAGATTAATCGAAATGGTAGGTCAAATTGGTGTAAAATGATTTTAATGTTAGATATAGAATTTAAAAAATAGTAATGAATAATAATAGATGCAGTTTTTTATTTTTTATTTTTATAAAAATTTCCTATTATATGAAATTGAATCAATTGCGGAAAGAAATGAATTTCGTGAATTTAACAATTGAATGGGGGTTAAAAAGATCTGACTTAAGGGGAAGGGCTTAAAAGAACTTTCGATTTAGGGACTTCAAATAATCCGGTTTGAGAGATATAATAATAATTTGCGTTTTGAAATATTTTTTTTTAAATTAATGTCTTGATGGACGAAACCATTTAGATGGTGAAACAGGTGCTGGTAATTTATTTTTAGTATCAAAAATCGTATCCTGGCGCGTTTACCTTAATTTTTTTACTCTCTCTAAGTAATTTTTTATCCCAAACTTTTTTAAAATAAATAATTGATTAATATGGAAATAAAAAATCCTCAGTAGATTAATGGACAAGACCATCAACATACTGGACATTGTTTTCGAAGAACTGGTACCACTTTGTTATCTAACTCAGGAGCTCCTATGATGATGATAAAACAGCTAGGTGGATAGAAATCTGACGCAGTTGCTCAATGTTATGTAGCTGGTTCATTAGAAAATAAAAAGAAAATATGCGATAATCAAGTTTCCCGGATCATTCAATTTAATTCAGCATCTTCGAGTAAAAATAATTTAATTACCTGATTTAAAAAAGAAAATGAGTTAATCGATAAACTTTATTGGAAGATTTTAAAGATGATTTTAGTGTATTCTATGATTGTAGTATCTCATTTAAGAATAGCTAAGTCTTCATCGTCTCATAGTAAGCATTATCCATTAACTTGTACAATTCAAGTTCCAATATAACCACCTTTGCAAATAAACTTATCGACTTCTTAAGTAACGTAAATAAGAACTCCACTTTATCCGAGGCAACCCTTTTATGCAAAAGATCCAATTTTATTACACTTTTGACCAAAATTTTTTTTAAATTAATTTTTGATGAATATGGAATTAAAAACTCCTTTCAGATGACGAAATATGGACTGTTAAGTTATTTTTAGCGTTAGAAATCGTATCCTGTCGCGTTTGCATTAATTTTTTTACCTCTTCCAAGTTATTTTTATACCCAAAATTTTTTTAAATTAATGTTTGATTATTATGAAAATAAAAAATTGTCGTTAGATTGATAGACAAGACCATTTAGACAACGAAAGATAATATCATTAAGATGCAATATTAATGGGTAAAATTTGCATTTATGGCTTGGGCACTTATTATTTCAATAAACTGAAAAATATTCCGGTTTCCGCAAATAGTTATGAAAATTAGGTTTTTTTACGTCAAACTAGGGGGCAAGCACCCTGCACGATGAAGCGCTTCAACCCCCTCAGATCATATTTCATGTTTAATTGAAATAAAACTGTGGTTTAACTCATAAACAATAACAATTGTACAGTGAGGTGTCAATTTCAAATAATAAACTTTTTTCATAATTTTAATAAAATATTATTATTTTTATTTTCAAAATTTATCTCAAGAAAAAAGTATTGCATTATTGTTCAGAACCCTTTTTATCCCTGAAAATAAAATTTTTCTTTTGTTCTGGACAGCGAAGTTTTTTAATAGGATGACGAAATACTCGAATTAATTGTCATTTTTTATGTGTTATCAATTATTAAATAGATATTTTAGTAAAACTATTTGTTTTTATCAAATCATTTGCATACTATAATATATATCACAGTCAATTTACAACTAAGTAGAGCTAAAGCTATAAAACAACAAAAAACTAATAATAATTGGTGATATCAACACATTTCAATCTTGACAAATCTGACTCTTGTTTTAAAAGACCGAATCATCATATGAGCGTCCCATTTTAACAAGGGCGTATAGATTTTACAAATGAGAAGTAGAAGAGAACGAAACAGGCTCCGTTCAGGTACGGATTAACATCTACTGCCTCAACAGGTTCTTTTATGTATTGGGTCCCTAATAGGGGTCTTTAAAAAGATTTGAAAAATTTTTACTAAAACTTATATTTTTTAATCTTTATTTTTTTTTAAATAATTTTATTTTATTTTATTTTTTTTAAAATAATTTTTTTTTTTTATTGCCTAAGTATGACCAATCTTTTAGTTTAATATTTTTATTTATTATTTATTTAAATGTATACTACAAATTCTATAGTAAAATTTTATTATTCTAATCTATTTTGAAGTTTTTGAAATCTTTATTAATTTTTTTTTAATTTAAATTTTATTTGTTAAATATAAACAATCTATCACTATAATCTATTCTAATTTATTTTGGATTTTTTTTGCTTTGTTCATTTTCATCTGCTTTCTATCCATTACTAATTGATTTTTAATTTAAATCAATAAAAATGTGGAAGTTGAAAAATTTTCTTCAGTTTTGTTCCAAACTTGAAGTTAGAATATTCTCAATATTTTTTAATAAAAAAATGTTAGCTATTGCACCGTTAGAAAATTCGGGTCGTAAGCGAAAGCGGACTCCCGAAAATTGAAAAAATAATCTCATTAAATTTTTTAGGAATCATGGTCTAGAGTACATTGTGAAATCGGGAAAAGTTGTACCTGAAAAAATATTTGAACCACTTGGAGAATGCTGTCAATGGAAAAAATGTGGTGAAAAGATTTCTGTTAATCTTCGAAAATCATATTTTTTAGAATTTTGTGGTTTTGGAAATTATTTTGTGCAAAATGCTTTTTTAACAAATTTATACACATTAAGGGAAGCAAAAAAAGTTAATCCAGTACATCATTATCGCGTAAGAATTTACGATTATTATTTTCCTTTAGAAGAAAGATATGAATCAGTTTGCCGAAAATTTTTTTTTAAACGTTATACAAATAAGTTAAAAAAGCCTTCGGGTTCTTCGTGAAAATGTATAAAACAAACAAAGTTTGGACAATTTATCGGGACTAAATGTGCATAAAAAAAAAACTTACTTCTAAAGTGATTTAAATAAGTTTTGGACATTGTAATTCTATGCCTCATAATTCATTGCATTATAGGAGCAAGCACTCAATACTTTTTTATTTTGAAGAAAATTCTTTATCATTTTCCAGGCTATATCAATTATTTAATATTTTATCAAATATAACTGGTGAAGATTAACCCCCTATTAGTAAAATCGTGTACATTCAGTTTTTTTAATTATAATTGTAATTTCACGATTTGATCGCCAAAAAGTGACGTATGTAACTTGTGTTACGAATGTACTAAAAATGATAGTCCGCATAATCAGATTCTTAAAAAAGAACATGACCAACAGTAAATTTACATATGAAATTAAAATAGTATATTACGGTCCTAGGACAGAAAAATAAAGAATGGCCCAAATCGCACGTAAATTACCTTCCGAGGCGAAGCCGAGGATGGTAAACTGCGATTTGGGTCATTCTTTGTTTATGACCGAGGATTGTACAAAATTTTTTTACGACTGTGGCGAGAAAATACATCTTTGTCGGACACGCAGCGTAATTTTAGATAAAAAAAATCTTGTTATTGAATTTGATTTCGTGCAAAATTTTTCAGTACCAAAATTGCCTGTGAATGAACAGTACTATAGTAGGCTTTTATGGTTGTTTGTCTTCAATATTCACGTTCATAACTCATTAATAATATTAATTATGATTAAAAAAAAAGGATCGAAGTTATATATTTTTTATGCTAGAAGGGTATGCAAAAAAAGGTAGTAAAACAGTGATAAACTTTTTATATTATGTAATTATGAATGAATTTGTTCCTGAAAAGCATACAAAAATTGTTATGTTCTCCGATAGCTGCGGGGGTTAGAACAAAAATTATTTGATCATGCAGTTTTTTTCCAGCTTATCAAAAAAATTATGTGTTGTAATTGAAGACTTATTTCCTGTAGTCGGTCACACTTTCAACCAGTGTGATCGAAATTTTGGTCTTTACGGCAAACCGGTAAAAAATATGGAAAAAATTGAAAATTTTGAGGAATACGTTCAATAAATAAAAGATAGTCGAAATCCAAATTTTACAATTGTAAGAGAATGGGAATACAAATTAATTAATTTTGAAAAAAGATTTTTAAATTTGCCTCTAAATAACCAAAAGCAAATTCAAATAAGTAAATTGAGAAAAATAATTTTTTATTCTAATAACAAACTAGACACTTACGTAAACCTAGATGACGTGCCTATTAATCATGAAATTACGGTTATGGAATTTAATCAGATAAAAAATACTGAATGTGCAAGGGTTGGAGTACAAAGTGATAAAATAAACGATGTTACAAAACTTTGTAGATTTTTAAAACCAGAAAATAAAGAATTAATTTTAGAGTATTTTTTAAGTGTTGTGGAAAAACTTGAAAAAAAAAAAAAAAAAAAAAACAGTGGAAAAATATAAACTTTGTGTAAATGAAAATATTGATGGTAAAACAAAATCCTCCAAAATGGGTTCTGTTTTACCACAAATTTAAATATAATTTTGAAATTTTTTTAAAAAATATTTTAAATGTGATCAATTATATTTAATTTTAATTTTATAAATTATTAGATAATAAAAATTTAAATTTAATAAAAATAAGATGGGTTAAAAATTTTTTCATTACAGGGCACTTAATATACTAGTTTTTAAGCACGCAACTCTCTGCTTTATGTTGATTCCTTTATGCCTACCGTTCTTACTTTCTTTACTTAAAAAATTTATACACCCTTGTTAAAATGGGACGCTCATATGTATGATTAGAGGTTCTCAGATACTCAAATAGGCAAATGAATATAATAAAATGTTGATGTTTCTTACATTGAGCAAAAAAATTACTACATTAAAAAAAATTTTCTTTGCTTCAAGAAAATTATTCTTTTGAATACTGCCTAAGTTATGACTTTTTAACTTAATGAAATCTTACGCTTTGAGTTAAAAACATATGTTCTATATTGTGAAGTCTGGAATATCGTTTACATTCACGTCATCCTCCTCGTCCAGTCTTGTCGGGTGCATCGGAAAGAGAGCATTGACGACTGTCTTTGCCACTTCCTCATCCACATGGAAAAATACCCTGCCAACTAGCTGGCACTAAGGTTCCTCAAACAATGAGCTAAATACTTCAATATGCCATAGATATTACCGATTACAACCATTAATCATACACTCATTTTTATTAACGTTTAAAAGCTAAAAGAAATTTTATGTATTATATTTAACTAAATCTATTTTTTTCAAATAAAATCTAACGTAATTCATTGGATAATAATTATTCAAGATAGTACTTTCATGGAATTAACCCTTATTGTACACACTTCCTGAGAAAAACCTATGATACGCATGGGGTTCCTATGGACCCCAGACACTTATTTGCAATCTACGGTTTCCGTATTAGTTTACTTTTGGTAAACTTACCAAAATTTTTTTGCATTAATTTGAAACTATTTAAAATGTGGGAAAATTAGTTTCAAAAATATTTTTTTAATATAAAGTATAAAAAAAAATTAATGAAAAAAAAATTCGTGAAAATTGAAAATTTTTACTAAAATGTTCATAAAATCTATAGTTTTCAATATTTTTTAATGTAATTCCACTTTTTAGATGTGAAAAATATCCCTACAATTGATGGTTATAATCGTTTTTGATGACTTTACAAAAAAGGTATTTATTTGGGAAAAAAACTGTTTCAAAATCGAGCATAAAAATTGGGATTTTTTTAAAAATAAAAAACAACATTTTCTAAATATTTTTTAAGTAATTTTTATTAAATTTAATATAAAAGTAGAAAAATAAAGTATTTAAGTAATTTTAATTAGAAGGAAAAAAAAATTTTACATTTTATTACTCTTGGCAAGCACATTCATAGCACAATGTGGAGCGATGTTCAGAACACATTGGTCGTTGACATGATGAACAGCCCTGTCGAGTTTTCTTGTCTGATGACCTTTGGACAAATTGTGCACCTAACATTTTTTTTATACACTTGAAGGCCATTTTCAGCCAACGGTTCAGTGTCAAGATCTAAAATCCCCTTAATTCCCAATTTTATATCATGCCGCAAAGTAGGAATTGTATAGCGCTCAGCGAGGTGGTCTTTCACTAAAAAACTTTTTCTAAGCAATATTGGGCTGTTACTTTTGTAGTATTACCTTCATTTTTATATTTACAAGCTAATAAAATTCGGGCATTAACTAAAGCTTGATCCAGCATTCCAAAAAATATTCTTACGGGCCAACGATTAGTTCTTCTACTAACAGAGAATGCATGGCACAGTTGATCAAAAGTGTCTGTACCCCCTTTAGTTTTATTATAATGCATAATCATTTCTGGTTTTTTATTTTCTCCGATGGCATTCGTTTTCAAAAATGATGAAGCAACTAAAACAATTTTATTTTTCTTTCGTGTATGGGACACCAGGCTAACATTTTCGGAGAAACAAAATCTGCTATCAGGGGGATTTTTCATAGCAACTTTCATTTCCGCTGGGATTTCGCGCTTATTTTTTTTTATTGTATTAGTTACTGGAGTTAAATATGGGTCTTTTAATATTGTTTCCATATTTGGTATGGTACTAAACCAATTATCGCACGTAACCGTACGATTGGTGTTATGGATGGGGGCACTTGTTTCCCGAAGACTATAATCAGGAATGAGGCCTTTTGGAATGTGTTTTGTACTATCTTTACCCAGGTAAGGAGTTGCATAAATCTAAAAATAAATTAAGGTTTGTTAATAAAAAAATAAATGAAAGAATTAAATATTAGCTTACCATGTAAGACGTATAAGCATCATTAAGTGATAACAGCTTTATTCCATACTTGTCAGGCTTCGACTTCATTAAATTCTAAAAGGGCATCTGCCTCTAAAACTTAAAAGCTGCTCATCAACTGTACAGTCACGATGTGGTTTATAATTTGAAGAACAATTGTTAATGAATATATCCCATATTTCCCTTATAGGACTAAATTTGTCTGATTTATCTCTCATGCTTTTATCGTCAAAGCGCAAACAAGTACTCAAGAATAAAAAACGCTGTTTCGGCATAACACATCTATAAAATGTAGTACCATTTTTCCTACTCCATAGAAAGTGTTTATTCACCTTAAAAGATTTTTTCAGCTAATGATCGACTTCGTAAACTGTATGCCATTTTACTCCGTAGAAAAAATATATTTTCATGTTTATTACAAAAAAAAAAATTACGAGTCTCAATATATAAAAAAATATATATATTTCTTAAAGGAAAAAAAATATTGGTTAATTCCATGCAAAATACACATTTATACATACCTTTTAAAGTTATTTTAACACACAAAAAAATTAAAAAAATTTTTATGAAATTAACGAAAAATACACATGGGGTCTTTTGGACCCCACCAATTTTTTACGCACACTTTAGAGTTATGTCAACCGCGTCCTAACGCTTACTGAGCCTTACTAAATTTGAAAACAGGTTTCAAAAAAATCCTTTTTCCAATAGATGGCAGTACAGAACTTTAAAATCACTAGAAATTGGAAAAAAATTAACTTGAAAACTGAGTGGGGGCCATTAGACCCCTAGTGTAAAATAAGGGTTAAATGAAGTATTACACCAAGAAAAAAAAATATTGCAGTTTAAAAAAAACCCAGATGCGCAGTCCGAACTCAGATGCTACGTATAGTCAATGAATCTTCGTATACAACGTCCAAATAGTTAATCGACGCTTACTCTGAGAAATCCGGATGAAACGTCGGGATTTGTTGGAGTCTCACTCATAGTTGCGCGCAAAGTGGTATGGCGAATAATATATACAATAATTATTTTGTTCTCGCGCATGTGAGAGGCCTCTGAATAAATCCCGACGTTTTGTCGGAAATTGATCGGAGGAAAACTCTTTATTGAAAAACAGACGCTTTGTCGATTATGCGGATGAATCATCAATTCTGTACCGACGTTCTGTCTCCTTGTATTATACAGTCGAATCGTCCACGTATTCACGGAGGTTTCATCTCTTATTTTTTCTCCGTCCATTAAAGATCCGGCCATAAAGGCCCTCAGCTTCTTTGTGACAATCTTGAAATCCAGACCCCAAGGGTCCCTGACAACATCCGCGCAAGGCCGTCTTTCACAGCGAATCTTGCTAGCATTGATCGCATGCCTCAAGCAGCGCTTAACTTCCTTGTATTGTTAACTTGCATCAGTTTGCCAGCTTCCACGCGGGATCTGGCCCTGGTTCCCCTCCTTCTTTTTTGTTACTCTGTCTGCGGAGCTCCGAAATCTCCGCATTCCACCAGTAAACAGGTGGAGTTTTCCCATTATACCTTTTTCGAGGCATGGGATTGTCACAAGTTTTCTTCAACAATGTCATTACTTCGGAAACTAGATCCTCCGCGTCTTCCTTACATCCTGTTCTGCAGGGCTTATCTAGGATTATCCCTTGTACCCTCATTAGTACCTGTATAAATCGCACTCTTTTCAACTTGTTAAGATTTCAAACTCTTGGTTTGGGCCTGTATGGTCAACCTGAAGATGGTCTCTGTGGTTGAATTTCAAAAGATATATACTTGTGGTCAATCGCGTTGTAGATGTCCATTACGTTCCAACTTGTAACCCTCGTACTCAATCCTTCAGTTGAAAAAGACAAGTCGGGTATTGTTTCGGTGTAACCAGCCGTTCTAAAGGTGGTAGTGTCACCTACATTCAACACAAAGACACCCAGCCTCGACGCCATTTAAAGGATCGCCCTCCCTTTTGAGTCAGTGTAGAGCAAGTCCCAGTCAACTGCCTTGGCGTTAAAATCACCTGCAATGATCAGATTGTCACCTATCTCTCTGGTAAAGTCCTCCGAATCATTAAGCTTCCCATAATAATTCTGGACAGGCCCGTTCGGCGCTTAGAAGCAGCTTACATAGGTAATGCTCTTACTCCTAACCCAAACGAAACCTCTACCCCTTCCCGATCCTTTGACTGGAAAACCTCCAGAATTCGAAATCCAGATAGCTGCTGTTTCAAGTTCGTCATCAAACCAGTTGCTTGGATTCGAGCACCTGTTAGGGTACTGCTCACTTATGAGCCACAGGCCTGCCATAACCTCTTTCTGTATTTGGTACAGAAGCTGATTTGCAGTCCAGCTTCTGTGCATATTCCCTTGGGCAACCTTGATCATAATGATGTCACTTTTCTGATCTCTGGGCACTTTCTGGAGCCCGAAAAAGTATTTGAGTTCCTTGCCTTTCAGTTTGGTGAAGATACAGAGGAAGAATTGTAACTGACTTTTGTAATCATCTGCTTTGTGTTTTTCCATTCCACACTTAAAGCATAATTTGCTTCGGTCTGGTCCTTCGCATTTGGAGGCTATGTGGCCATATACTATACATCTGAAATACCTGAGTGTGGTTGCCTGTAATCTTACTCTACAGTTACCGAGAACCAGCATTATGATACCTTTCTTAACCAGCTTGAAACCGGCTTTTTTGTTCATTTCAACTGCGGCTGCGGCTGCTCCCGAAGATTAGGTCGGGATAGTCTTAGCTTGATAGGACCAGGATCCCTCACCGAGACTTTCAAGGCTACTTCTATTTCCTCTACTGAGGTAAGACAGTCGATGTCCCTTATCTAGAGAGTTCGCCGTGGTGTCAGGCAAATTGCTGTAACCATTTCTCCCATCGTTGTCACTGCTTTAAAAAATGGCTGTTTGCTATTCTTCTTTTCCCTTCATCTCTATCAGTACGTTACCCGCTTGGGCCTTTCTTATCGCACTTATCTTGGCTTCCGTGGCCTGTCCGCTAACCCTCTCTTTTATCTGCTTTAGAACTTCAGCATAAGCCCTACCTTCCGGCAATTTTATCGTTACTGCTTTATCTCTAGCTTTAGGAATCTTCCTTTTATTCGATTTTCTCTTCTTCTCTTTTTCTTCTTTGTTTATCTTCCTATCTTCCTTTTTTTTCCTTCTATTCCTAAGGCCAGTAAACTGCTGGAAGCCTTCATTGTCTTCGGTATTTCTAGAGAGAGTCTGAGATTCTGAATCTCTTGCATCGTCTCCATTGTCTCTGACCAGGTTTACCGTATCTGTCTGAGGGCTGACAGTTACGTTAGCCGTAGGCGGCTTAGCTAACCTGGAAGCTGCAAGCCTTTTAGCTGCAGCTGCAGCAGACGAGATTTTTAATTCCCTGTTTTAGTTTTTCCAGCAGCACTCTATTTAAGAGGAGTCTGGATTACTCCTTGCTCCTCGTCCGATCCTTCTCGGCCCCGTTTCTTATCAGATGGAGCGCTTTTGGATTTTTCTGCGCCTATGTATTGCTTCAATTCTATCTCTATAGCAAACGCTTCTCTTGCCTGTTTGCCCTTGATGACTTTCAACTTGTTCATGTTATTCTTGATCAGCTAAACGCCTTCTTGTATTACCATAAACTTGTTAGGCTGCTTCTTGATGGTAGTATGGTATCGCTTCAGCTGTATGATGTTCTTGCCAACCGAGGTTCTGGAGAAAGTCTTTTCTATCTCGTCCTCCTTTGTTTTAACATCAGAAGCAAGTGGTGAGGCTATTAAATCCTCTGTCTCGATTTCGCAATCTATATTTTGAGCATTTTCCCTGTTCTTCTCAAATTCAGTTACGCTTTTATGTGTATTTAAGTTCAACATTTTGAATCATGTAAAATTTCGTAGCTCTATGTGCCACGGCCTCCTTCGAGTTCTCACATTTAAGGCAGCTGACCTGCAGACTGGTTGCATCACAGAGGATATAGCTGACGGCACATAGTTGCGCTACCTTGCTTCTCTCATTCCTCCACGAAAAAAGCATAACTCGCTTCGGAAATTTAGAGTCCTTCAGCAGCTTGGGTACATACCGGCAACATCGCCAAGCCGTTAAATGATGGACTCCGGCTTCAGAGAACTCCACCACCCGTCTTGCGTCAGCAGAGGCCAAAGATAGTTCAGTTTGCTCGGTACGCAGCCAGACTGCTTGCTTCCCCATCCAGGATTCTCTTTTGGCACTTACGGGTCGCACCGCACGGCATACTGTCCATACCGTGCAAGTGTGTAGACACACACATTTGACACGCATGGGCAGACACGCGGCGGAGGATTTTAGAGTTTTCTCAAATACATCTAGGGTTCCTTGGGTTTTGCCACACCCATCCAGGAAGGCCGAAGTCTTCCTGGGCCCGAGGCTTACCTTCACAGATTACTAAAACCAGAAAATAGTAACCTTGAGTCATAGTTAAAGGTAACTCGCGACTAACCATTTATCGGCTGTGTCGCTGTGTTAGAGGTGAAAATCTCCCATGCTAAGAGCCAATACGTAAGGCCTAAGGCGACCCCATATGAGGCTAAAATCGCACTTAAATTTAGAGATAACCTTGGACCCCCATTTGAGGTGCCGTTTCCTCAGATTTACTTATGGATAGCAGTCTGCAGCACATTCATTAAGGATGCACAAAGGAAAAGCAAGGCATGGACCTAATTTATAGGGCAGCTTCAGTTATTCCAGAGAGCTATAGCTGTCTGCGGCATGCTTAATGAAAATGCATTGGTTCAGCAATATGTGTGTCCCACAGAGAAATGCAAGGCATAGGACCCATTTATAGGGCAGCCTCAGTTGTTCCAGAAAGCTATAACCAGTAACTCTGATTCTAGTTCAACCTTAATCGGTGGCCAGAATCTCCTTACACTTTCCTCAGCCTTATAAGGCTCCGTTTTGCGGAGAAAGTAGAGAAATGCATTACACATACACATTACACTGTTCATGTATGGTACTCGACTATACCTTGTCATACGCACTCAAGCTCCACTCGCTAGATATCAAATGCAAGGCAGTCGCGAACATTTTATCACAGTACATCGGGCGGAATTAAGGCCATGTATTCTTACTTATCGAGGATTCTTTCATTTTTCTTCCATTTAGAAACTTCGCTGCCTTTCTTCTAAAATTGGCCTAAAACAACATTTAAATTTAAAGTTATAAAAATAAAATTAAAATAAAACAAGTATTAAGCCAGCCTGTATACTGTCGCATCCATCTAGTCGTTGAAAAAGATAAATATACAGATATTCAAACAAATAAGTAAATAAAATAATATCTGTGTACATCATTTTTTCCCCTTTGGTGTAGTGTCCAAGAACCAACTAAGTAAACCGCTCTTGCACACGGTCTCTAATTAGGGTATCGTCAATAGATTCTTAGTACGCAGAATACCTTCCACATACTTAGTTTTCTTCATTTTTAAGCATTTTTCCAACGATGTTATTAGGCGTGATTTCACCTATTTCTTCTACTAGCAATATCTTTTTGCTCATCCATTGATCGTAGTCGAAAAACGTTTGATATGCGTCACTGGTACAAAACACGTATTTAGAGCTCGGAAGCTCTAAAGCTCGACCTTGCCCACTTTAAAGAGATAGGACTAGAAAAGCCCGTACCCGTTAAGGAACTGGGTTAAAAAATAGTTCACTTCCCTATGTTCTCTTTGGATCCAAGGCGTAAACTCTTTACTGTGACACTTGGTTCATCTACTGCTGTCCACATGGTTTTCCCAGAGTGCCTGCCTTTCTAGCATCAAATCACTCCTAACCTCTGATCTGTTCAGCATTGTTCTCGTTCTTCCTGTCTTATATGAGTTTGCATTCTTTGGCAAGGAACGTAATTAAGATAATTCCAGCGATCAAAAGAACTGCTGCTTCAGAAATAGTCCTGTATGCGCAGGCAACCCTTAGGGCCACTAGCCTCTGTACTCTTTTATATCTTTCGCATGAACGGCTGTGTCTAGCGCTTTCACACAGATTTATACAATAGTATGGAGTGGGTAACGGATATGAATAACTTCCGCTTGCAAGGGGCGTTCAAAAAATACAAAAATTATTACTTTGATATTTGATATTTATATAAATATTGTATCTCTCTCTTAATAGACTTAAAAAAAATAAGTTTTAAAATTAATCATGGCTCCGAAACGTGATTTGTGGTCTGACCTATAAAAGGCTTAAAAAAAATCTTTAAAAAGAAATCTCTTGAAATTACAAAAAATCGAGCTATTCAACAAGCAAAATTTAGAACTAAGCATAAGAAATGTTTTGTTAGACACTGTTAAAAAAATCCTGAAGCAGTTAAAAACCATGTTACTGAAGAAAGCGGACGTCCAAGATTAGAAATTGATCAACCAGGCTTATTAGAGGCTATCAAAAAAAAGGCGATCAAAAACTCTCCGTAGTTGTAAAACATTAGATGATTTATTTAAAGAATTAAAAAAACTTGGCTTTGAATGCTGTAAGACATCGGCCTATTATAGGTTATTACCAAGAAATGCGAAATCTATTGAAGGCAAGATACACATCAACACGGTTCCAATAAGATTATGCCGTGCACAATCTGATTATCATAAAGAACATACAATATTTTTGTCTTACGACAATAAGAGATTTGGAAATTTTAGCTTCAATGTTAGGACCTGCGGAATGTTCATTTCTTTCACGATAAAGAGAAGTACCTATCGGTATAACAGCAGCAAAATCGCAGGCACCTTCTTTAATGCACATGGAATACAGAGTAACTTTACCAGATCATGATTTTATATTCGCTGGAAAACATAAATTGTTACCCTCAGTTTACGCAGCTGTTAAAATTATTGAAAATGAGATAGGAAGACCAGATGCTGTTACATACTCTGGCCCAACTTTTGTAGCTGTTCGCAGTGCAAAGCATTCTAATTCATCGGCAAATACGCATACAAATGATTTTAATAGATTGTTTACGATTGATGCTTTTGATGAATTTTTAAAGACGAAGCAAAAAGAAACTAAACCAATAACAATCATAACTACGGATGGTGGGTCTGACGAGAACCCACGATATCCTAATGTAATCGATGAAGCTATACAGCATTTCAAGAACCATAATTTGGATGCGATATTTATTGCTACAAATGCACCTGGAAGAAGCGCATTTAATCGAGTAGAGCGTAGAATGGCACCTCTGAGCAAAAAACTGTCTGGATTAATCATAGCCCATGATTCATTTGGCTCCCACTTGGCAGATGGCAGATGCAAATGGCAGAACTGTAAATAAAGATCTTGAGAGGCAAAATTTTGACTTTGCAGGTAAAGGATTAGCTGAAGTTTGGGACAATTTGGTATTAGACAAATATCCAGTGACTGCAAATTATATAACACTTGAAGAAAATCAAAATTTAAATCTTTGGACGCCTACACATGCATGGTGTATTAAACATGTTCAGGAAAGCCAATACTTCTTACAGGCATGCCTTTCAATTAAATTTTTTTAGAAAGATTTCTAATTAACTACTTATAAAATTTACAGATTATAAAATGTGAAGATAAAACTTGCTGTTCCCTAAGCCGCAGTAATTTGAGAAAAATTCTTTCCACGGGGTTTTTGCCACCGCATTATCCATTACATCATTCAGCTAATGAAGCAACATCTGATAATAATTTATTCCAGCTTTTGAGGCTAATAAAAATTACCTTTAGCTCCTTTACTTATTAGAATTTCAATTAACTTAAAACCAACATACAATAATTTCGAACTTATGCCTTTTGATTATTACTGTCCATCAGTACAAAGTGCTTTAATAAAAAGATCTTGCCAAACATGCGGAAAATATTTTACATCCATGAAAGCTGTAAAAAATTATGTATCTCAGATACAAAAGGAACTTTCGCAATGAAAGAAATCGAATAAAAATAACGGAAAAAAATATTCTGAAAATGCTGAGACAAATAATAATTCAGGTGATTCAGATTTTGAGCATTATTCTAACAGCTTTGAAGAAGCTATTGGAAATGTTATCGATAATGCAGCAATAAGATCCAATGAAATTGAGGGATCAAAAACATTGCATATTTTCGAAAATATTGATGATGGTTAACGAATTCTTAGACAGAAGATTTTATTGAAATTGATAAAATTCAGTTATCTAATGAAATCAAAAAATCTGAGGTCACCAGTGAAAAAGATATTAAAGAAACTCTAGAAGAATCCAATTTGAATTCAATTATGCATAATCATTAATTGTCTTATTTGTTTTTTCTAAATGAAAAGTAAATCATTTACCAAAAATTGAAAAAAATATAATGCATTATATTACTTGATCTTTGTTAATTTAAGTTTAGTAACATCAGTATTTTATAAAATTTAAGAATTTTTTTTTTTTAAGTTTAATTAATTATAAGTACAAAAATTTTAATTTAGAAAGATTAAAAATTTAAAAAATGTTTTTTGTTATATTTTAAAAATGTGATTATGTTAAATAATTTTAACATACATACTAATTTGTATTACTATAATTAAATTAATAAAAATACAACTCATAATAATCACCCTTAAATTTCCTCTTAAATTAATTTTTTTTTTATTGGTTTTAGGTGGTATAAGCTATTGGCCTACATTTAAAAATAATAAATGAGTAATTGATATTGATCATGATACCATACCAAATTTTAAGGTTTTAGGTTCAAAGGGTACAAAATGGCGGCTATTTTTCGGTCTTATATAGTTTTAAAAAAATATAATTTTTAAAAATGACAATTTTCGATTTCATTTTTTCTACGCTCTGAATAAAGCTGAAAAATGGTTTTCTTGACTATGTCTTATGAAAAATTTCCCGCTGAATCCAAATCTGCCACTAGTTTTTCAAAAAAACTCCAATTGGAAGTATTTTGGTTAACTTTCGAGGTTGCAGCTTTGAATTAAAGATTACGAAAAAACCCTATTTTTTAACATTGTCGTATTTTTTAGTTATTAAGTATTTTGCTATTTCTTTTATTTCTATAGCGTTATGAAAACATCCAAAACTTTTCCAAAAAGGGGGTCTTTAGTAAAATTTCTCGAGGAATCCAAAAATTTGGTCAAAATTTTCATTAGGTGACAAGGAAATCCGGAAAATTGAAAATGAAAAATTTCGTGAAAATGGGAAATATTGAAATGGATTTTTAAGTACTTAAAAGGCAAATAGTCGCTAAATTTTTTTTTTAAGTAATAAGTACATACAAAAACAAAAATTTTAAGACCGGTTAGGAAAAAAAAAAGTTACGACTGTATGAAAAATCTGCGTTTGAAAAAAAATGAGTTTTCTTAGTTTTTCAAATTTTCCGGTTTCCCTTGAAGTTTTTTTGAAAAACTAGTGGCAGATTTGGATTCAGCGGGAAATTTTACATAAGGCATAGTCAAGAAAACCATTTTTCAGCTTTATTCAAAGCGTAGAAAAAATGAAATCGAAAATTGTCATTTTTAAAAATTATTTTTTTTTAAAACCTTAGACCGAAAAATAGCCGCCATTTTGTACCCTTGGAACCTAAAATCTTAAAATTTGGTATGGTATCATATGAACGTATACCAAACCCAACCCAATTAGTTTTTTTCAAATCCCCGACTTTTACCTTTCCATTAGTCAAGTTTCACTAAGAATTACTCAAATACTAAATTACCTAAAGACATTTTTTTTTTTTTTTTTTTTTTTTTTTTTTTTTTTTTTTTTTAACGAATTAACGGGACGAACCCATTTTAACGTTTTTAATGTATACTTTTTTACAGTTATTATAATTTTACAATTAATTAATTAAATTTTAAATTTAAAAAAATCAAAAATTTTATTTTTTTATCTGCGTTAAATTTTGACTTTTTGTTGAGTATAAAGTAATAAAAATGTCATTTTTATACAAACCTCTGATATTTTTGGAATATTATATATTTTTGCTGTGTTCAAAGGAAAAAAAATAAATATTGTAACAAGATTGTATTGGCGAAGGGTACCTTGCGTTTATATTTTATCTGATTTGGAAAACCTACAATGAAACGCTTCTCGAAATAAAGAGGAGCGTTAAACTCGAGGATTTAGGTGCACAGAATCAAGAGGACACAGAACGATAGTGTCCTAATCGAGTGTTATGAGACTTGAAATTCAAGATCTGTATTGGGTCACAAATGAACAATTGCCAAGGCAATAGTTATTGATAATGGAGACCCATTTAAAATCTCCATTTTCAAAACCAAAGGTACCATGAGACATATAGCAGTGATGAAACTGCTCGAGACTAACGTCTTACACTTGACCAAAAAGGGGAAAATTAAAATTGGCTGGGATTATTTAATTTTCGCTGTTTTACATATCTAGGCTATGGGCATAATCAGTATGCCTGCAAAGGCCCAGACAGGAAAAAAGTGTGCCTATAACGCGGGGAAGATGGCTACAAAAGGATAGACTGCACAAAGAAAACACCCAAGTGTTTCCTGTGCAAAAATAGAAAGGATAACTGCTCTACGGAACACTATCCTGATGAAGGAACATCGGAAGGCCCTGAATCCGGCAAGGAAGAAGTGTCATCAGAAATGACTACAGTTCTCCAAGGAAACATGAATAGAGAAAGACTTCGCAACTTCGCAACGCTTGGGGTGGAGAACTTTTACATTAACAGAGACTTCTATTAGCTTAGACCCAAAACTAATAATAAATAATAAAAAATTAGCCACTCAAAGATTAAAAATCTTTTAGAAATTTTAACAGATATAAATCAGTTATTTGCAAAGACTGCAAATTAAGCGTTAAAGCAATATAAGGATATCATAACTTTTCTCACAGTAATTGAAACTTTAAGAAAAAACTTATGACCGGTTTGTGTAACTACACAACCAACGAGCATGGAACATGTTCACTAATAACTAACACTGATAATAAAGTATCTATTCTGTTCATAATATCAATATTTATATCCAAGTATTTCTGCACTAAAGTTCTTTAGAGACTTCTGCACCAATGGTCCCTAGGTACTTCTGCACCAAAGGTCTTTGGGGAATTCTGCACCATAGGTCCCTAGGTACTTCTGCACCAATGCTCCCTAGGTACTTCTGCACCATAGGTCCCTAGGTACTTCTGCACCAATGCTCCCTAGGTACTTCTGCACCAAAGGTCTTTAGGGACTTCTGCACCATAGGTCCCTAGGTACTTCTACAGCAATGCTTCCTAAGTACTTCTGCACCAAAGGTTTTTAGGTACTTCTGCACCAAAGGTCTTTAGGGACTTCTGCACCATAGGTCCCTTGGTACTTCTACACCAATGCTTCCTAAGTACTTCTGCACCAAAGGTTTTTAGGTACTTCTGCACCAAAGGTCTTTAGGGACTTCTGCACCAATACTCCCTAAGTACTTCTGCACCAAAGGTCTTTAGGGACTTCTGCACCATAGGTCCCTAGGTATTTCTACACCAATGCTTCCTAAGTACTTCTGCACTAAAGGTCTTTAGAGACTTCTGCACCATAGGTCCCTAGGTACTTCTGCACCAAAGGTCTTTAGGGACTTCTGCACCAATGCTCCCTAAGTACTTCTGCACCAAAGGTCTTTAGAGACTTCTGCACCATAGGTCCCTAGGTATTTCTACACCAATGCTTCCTAAGTACTTCTGCACTAAAGGTCTTTAGAGACTTCTGCACCATAGGTCCCTAGGTACTTCTGCACCAAAGGTCTTTAGGGACTTCTGCACCAATGCTCCCTAAGTACTTCTGCACCAAAGGTCTTTAGAGACTTCTGCACCATAGGTCCCTAGGTACTTCTGTACCAAAGGTCTTTAGGGGCTTCTGCACCATAGGTCCCTAGGTACTTCTGCACCAATGCTCACTAAGTACTTCTGCACCAAAGGTCTTTAGGGACTTCTGCACCATAGGTCCCTAGGTACTTCTACACCAATGCTTCCTAAGTACTTCTGCACCAAAGGTTTTTAGATACTTCTGCACCAAAGGTCTTTAGGTTTTCCTGCACCAATGGTCTTTAGGGACTTCTGCACCAATGCTCCCTAAGTACTTCTGCACCAAAGGTCTTTAGGGACTTCTGCACCATAGGTCCCTAGGTACTTCTGCACCAATGCTCCCTAAGTACTTCTGCTCCAAAGGTCCCTAAATCGAAAATATTCTAAGTCCCATTTGACCCCCCCCCCCTTAAAAAGGACAAATTTGACCCCCCCCCCCCTTAAAAAGGACAAATTTGACCCCCCCCCCTTAATTTTCAAGTTCTGAAGTACCCCCTCCCTATAAACATGTTCCATGTTAATATTCTAGATCTGAAAAATGCATAGATCATTTTTGGCGGGATTTATCTCAGAATTATAAAAATTTTCTACAAATAATAAAAATTGTTTGTACTTTATACCACATTAATGCAAATGCAGAAGATGGATTTTCTGTAAACAAAGAATGACTGTTTGAAAACATGGAAAAAAATTCTATACTTGGAAGACGTAAATTTATGAATAAATTTCTAGCGCAAAAGGTTGAAACGATTGAAATAAGTAAAAGATTGATATTAAATTGTAGAAATGCAAATTCACTATGGAAAAATAAAATCTTAAAAATAAAAAAGAATTTAAATCAAAAGAAAATAAAACATTAAAAAAATTAAAATTTCGTAGCTTAAAAATTAAAGAACTAGAATTAGAAAAAAAAAGTGTTAGAAAATGCTAAAAAAAAAGCAGTAGCTATTAAAAAAGAAATAAAAAATATAAAAAATTATAATTAAAATAAGTTATTTTATTAATTATATTTAGTATAATTAAAATGCTACTATTTAAATATAAGTTTATTAAAACAATATAAAACAAGTCATTTTGTGCTTCATAAAAATTCTATATAAAAATTTTCTAATCTTTTGTTATTTTAATATAGGCCTGGAACATGGTTTTATTTGCGATTTTTTTTTAATGCATGTCCATGGAATTTTAGTTTTTGGGGTCGCTGATTTCAAATCTGAAGTCCGTTTTGATCTAACGTGGTCCACGTTTTTTGCGTAATAGCCCATTTCAGGTCATTTTTAACGTTTTTTTTGCCATTTTTTGTTAAAATTTTTAATATATTACCATTTTTCTCACACTACACTAATGTTTTTTGGGTCTCTATACCTAATTATCATATGTACTCATACAAAAAAACTGGTAGCCCATAATAGGGATTTTTAGGCTATTTTTCATGCTTTTTGGGCTAATTTTAGCTATTTTTATGAAATAATACCAATTTTATCTACCACTTAGGTGCCTTGGTCTAGCGAGGCCAAGGTGGTCAAGGCCATCAAATTAAGTACCAGATAGGATACTAGTGGAAGTACTTAAACGAGCAGTTAAAGTAATCCCTGGTATCCTGCTAAGCATGTTTAATACCTGTCTGGTGGCAAGGCTAGGTGGTTCGCCTTCTTCATCTTGTAAACCTTTAGGTATGCTAAATATCATTGCAAAAGTCATGGAAAGTATGTTCCGAGCTAGATTAAAAAAAGGAACAGCAGACGGTGAAGACTTCTCCGACCAGTAGCACGGGTTTCGCGAAGGTCATTTCACTGTAGACGCCATCAGGTATTTCGTCGATACCGTAATTTACAAGAGGAAAAAGAAAGACGCGAAACGCATTGACGTCCTATTGGTAACGTTGGACGTCAAAAACGCGTTTAGCTTGACCAGGTTAAACGACATGCTTCGATCCCTCGCGCAGGATTTTCGGATACCCAGGTATCTGGAGAAAGTCCTGAAATACAGGCATCCCTCGTTATTCGCAAGGGTTACGTTCCGACAAAGTACCGCGGATAAAAAATATTAGTCTTATGGGAAATGGGAGGTTACGTTTCGGAAGATTCTTTTATACCAGTCGGTATCAAAATGGAATAGGGGTGGGGGCGAGTCCCACAGCCTCTAGACCTTTGCTGCCGACTGGCTGCAAAGTATACACGTCTTTTTTTTTCCTTCTCGCACAACAAGCGTTTTTTCATAAGGAATTATTGCTGTATTTTTTTTCTACTCTTTATAAAAGTATAAAATTATAAAATTATAAAATATATTATTTTAAAATTATCTCCAATCGAAATGTATAGAATTAATTCGATATATTTCGAGCTAAAAACATATTTAAATCATGTAAATCATTAACAGCATCAACAGGAAATAATAACTTCTAAGGAGGTATTTTATTTATTTCTCTATTTCTTTTTCCATTAATACTTATGTATCACAAAAAATACGAGGAGAATAGTTTTATGCCAAAAATTGTATTAGGCAAGTATAAGTCACAAATGTTTTTTTTTCAGAGAATAAATTTAATATTTAAACCGGAAGCAATTATTTCTCTCTCTCTCTCTCTCTCTCTCTCTCTCTCTCTCTCTCTCTCTCTCTCTCTGTCTGTCTCTCTCTCTATCTATCTCTGCCTCTCAGAGCACACATGGCCCGTGATGACCTTAAGTATTAACATGATATAATAAAATACAATATAATTTATTAGTATTAGATTATACATATCACACTTTTTTTAAAACTTTTAAATGGTGTTTTTTATTTTTTTATGAGATAAAAATTTTCAAAAAGTTAAGCATTAAATTCGAGAAATCGAGTAATTACGATATTTCTAAGATTAGTACTTGCATTAAAAAAAAATTTGGTACAAAATTAAGTATTACATCCGCAAAAAAATGCTGTCATAAAAAATTATACTATAGTATTTAAGGTCATTCTATCCGCCACTGGGTGTTTTTTGCGCAGCATATTTGTAACTGAAATATTTTAGCTATATATTTTATTTATAATAATTTTTTTATGAAAAAAAAATTGAAAATGTTCATTTTTAATTTTTTTTTTTTTATAAACAATTAGCTGTAACTCATTAATTATGAGGTTTAGCAAAAAATTTCCACGATACCTCCCTCTAGAATTAAATGATTTACAATATGAGCCAAGCAGAATTTTGATCCAAGTAGCCCAGAACTGGGAACTCGGACTTTTATGAGTCAAAAATTACAAAAGTTTAACAGGTCGTATTTGTTTAAACAAATAAATATTATCAAATTTTGTTTATATTCTTGAACCAGATACTGTAAAGTATTGATTCTTTCATTAAAAAATTATTTTAAATAATTATATACCTAAGATATTTTAGTTACAAATATGCTGCGCGAAAAAACCCTGTGTTACTTGTGATAAAAATAAATACGTGAAGAATAGTTTTACCAAAAATTCTATTAGGAAAGTATGTGTCATTGAATGTTTTTTTTTTAAAGAGAATTAAAAACCAGAATAAATTATTTCTCTCTTTGTCTCTCAGAATGCACATGATTCATTATATGGCAGTACAATATCAAGTAATAGTATTAGTAATAATGATTTAGCATTGATATGGTATATAAGAGATTTTTTAGCTATTTCTAATGTTTATTATCTATATTAGACTGAATTATTTTATGCGCTAGCAAATTGCGTTATGGGTCAATATTTGTGAAGTGTATACAGTTTGGATTTTTAAGTCTCAGTATGTACTCCAAAGTATGTTTGGTCGAAAGCATATATAAAAAAAATAATTTTCCCCAATTTTTAGCTTTTTAGATCCAATCCTCTATTTTTTACAGCGATTTTTGTTTTTTTCAATTTTTTGAAATTTCTAATTTTTGAGAAATTTATGTTCATTAATTTTTCTCGCAAACGCGCACTTTAAAATAAAATTTTTTTTCCTTATAGTGCCCCATAGGAAATTTTCCGTAGAATTCGATTCTGGGGTCCAAATTTTTTTTTGAACTGCGCATGCGCGAGAAAATCAACTTTCGTGCTTTGCCTTTTCTAGCTTATATGCCTCAGCTGCAGACAGAGCTCAATTTTCATCCTGTTAGTCTCAAATTGTATGTTTTTTCATATACTTTCAGAATATAAAATCATTTTTCTGGGTAAATTTATTTTAAACGCACTAAAATTGAAAAATAGCGATTTTTAAAAAATCATTTTTCACAAATTTTGAATTTCCCGCCAAGTCACGTGACCAAATGAAAATCTGACTAAAAATTCGGATTCAGCGAAAAATTTTACATAAGGATACCAATTTTCGTCTTATTTCATTAAATAGTTTCTAAGATATCCCATTTTAAAGATAAAGATTAAAATTGACTTTTTTTAAAAAAACCCTAAAAATGGGACTCTGACTTTAATTATCATATCTGCTAAACAAATAATTATTTTTTGAGGCCTATAGAACTCGTTTCTTTTAAAAATTAGAAATTTGGCAGCAATTTCAAAATTGGTCATTTTGGGGTAAGAATAGGCATTTGGTTTATTGACTATCGCCATGAGAGAATTAACAAAAAATAAATTTGGTGTACGGTAAATAAATTTTGATACGTATACCGAAAAAATGAGACCAATTAGAAGTATTTTAGTGAGCTTGCGAGGTTGCAGCTTTGTATTAAAGATTATGAAAAAAAATCCTATTTTATAACATTGTCGTATTTTGTAGCTATTCTATCTTATTTTAAATTTTCCGAATTTTCTAGTCACCTAATGAAAATTTTGACGAAATTTTCGGATTCCTCGAGAAATTTTACAAAAGACCCCCTTTTTGGAAAAGTTTTGGATGTTTCCGTAACGCTATGGAAATAAAAGAAATAGCAAAATACTGAATAACTACAAAATACCACAATGTTATCAAATAAGATTTTTTCGTAATCTTTAATACAAAGCTGCAAACTTGCCAGTTAACCAAAATACTTCCAATTGGTCTCATTTTTTTGGTATAAGTGTCTAAGTGTCACCATTCAGTTACCGTACACTGCAATTATTTGTCGCTAAATCTCTCATGCCGATAGTCAATAAACCAAATGCCTATTCTTACCCCAAAGTGACCAATTTTGAAATTGCTGCCAAAATTCTAATTTTTACAAGCCCTTAGTTTCCAAAAAATTTTTACTAGTGTTTTTATAATTATTTGTTTAGCAGATATGATAATTAAAGTCAGAGTCCCATTTTTAGGGTTTTTTTAAAAAAGTCAATTTTAATCTTTATCTTTAAAATGGGATATCTTAGAATCTGTTTAATGACATAAGACGAAAATTGGTATCCTTTTGTAAAATTTTTCGCTGAATCCGAATTTTTAGTCAGATTTTCATTTAGTCACGTGACTTGGCGGGAAATTTAAAATTTGTGAAAAACGATTTTTTAAAAATCGCTATTTTTCAATTTTAGTGCTTTTAAAATAAATTTACCCAGAAAAATGATTTTATATGCTGAAAGTATATGAAAAAACATACAATTTGAGACCAACAGGATGAAAATTGAGCTGTCTGCAGCTGAGGCATATAAGCTAGAAAAGGCAAAGCAAGAAAGTTGATTTTCTTGCGCATGCGCAGTTCAAAAAAAATTTAGACCCCAGAATCGAATTCTAAGGGAAATTTCCTATGGTGTACTATAAGGAAAAAAATTTTTATTGTAAAGTGCGCGTTTGCGAGAAAAATTAATGAACATAAATTTCTCAAAAATTAAAAATTTCAAAAAATTGAAAAAAACAAAAATCGCTGTAAAAAATAGATGATTGGATCTAAAAAGCTAAAAATTGGGAAAAATTATTTTTTTTATATATACTTTTGACCAAACATACTTTGGAGTACATTTCGAGACCCGACCATGCAAAGTCATATACAGTTCACAAATATTGACCCTTATTATAACTAAAAAAAAAAAATTTATAAATTTCGCGTTGTGTTTAGGCCGAGATTTAGGCAAGAAAATCATATCTCAAGCCCATGTCAAAACTCGTACTTTAGGAAACCTTAGGAAATTTATTTTTTTCAGTTACAGTTAGGCATTTTGATTTTAGAATCCAAAATACTTTAAAAAAAATAAATAAATTTGTCTAAAATCTAGTTATAATATAGATAATAAACATTTGTTTAAAAAATTAACTTAATGTGTTTTATAAATTTGGGGTATAATTATTTTTTTATGTATTAAATATACTATAAAACCCTAAAAATATCTTATATACCAACCCCTATTTAGTTATAAATGTAGCTTTCATTCTATGGCCACTTTTAAGACGATGATATTATTATTAGATAGCAATTTACCTTATGAGAATTTTGATATCTCTCCCCTTCCCCCTCCATTTACTTTAGAAAAGTATACTGTATGGAATAGGTACATTAATGCTTTTTGATATATTTTTTAAATTTCTTGCCTTGTGAATCATACTTCAAATTCAACCTACGATTGAAATGACATCCAATAATTTTCAGTATAAAATAGCTAGGTTTTTTTCATTAATAATTATTTTAAAAATTATTTTTTCCTTATATTAATTAATTATATTTTCCTTAGCTGTTGGCTATTCCTGACGGGCCCTTTAAGAAATAATCTCAAAATAAACAATTGAATCAAAGACTTGTATCCAATTAGGAATTTTATTCCGTAGTGGCTAATTGGGGGAAATGGGTAAGTTACCCAATAGCGAATAGCTTAAGACCCATTTACTCTGACAGATATAAATATTTTAGAACACTTACTTCAAAAAGTTCATAATACCCATAATATAAATTTTTTTCGCAAAAGAAAACATTGTTAATTCCATGCTTTTATTTTAACAGAAATGCGAAAAAAATACAAATATTTGGTAAATGTTCAATAAAATAACTTTTTTAGTTGCAACGTACTTATTTATAAAAAATAAGACGGGCATTCCTCCAATTAGATGACCTAGATTGCCGCCTTTACCAATGGTTGGCTAGTCCTCCAATCTTGCTGTCGTACCTACTCTTATTGGATTATCCCTCAGAAGAACGCTTTGTCTTCTGAGGAGATTGTGCTCAATAAGTTTAACTACAAACTGAATCCTTCCTCACGCAAGGAGACTAACGGAATCCCGTTGTAGCGAATTGCCACAACAAGAGCGAACTTACACGTACGCTACCACCTCAGAACATCATGTCTGTGCGGCACTTCCTTAATCCCAAGATGCGAGTTCGGCTATTAGAAATGAGTGTATCGTCAGCATGCAAAACCCAGCCTCAAGGTCAAAGGGTAAATAGGAATTCTACTTCCTATTACCGCATCAAACGCCTTGTTGATGCGGCACCATGCCAATAAATACTAATTGTTAAAAGGTATTAGTCAGCAAAGGTTCTCTTGTTCTTTGGCATGAACTCCCAGCCTAAAGGTCAAAGGAGAAATAAGGACGTGAGTCCTTATTACCGCGTCAAACGCCTTGTTGATGCGGCACCATACACAAAGCCTCAAGATTTCCCAATGCTTAAATTAATGAGTTAGTAGTTCGATGATGTTCACTTTTATGTTGATTCAAATGAGCGAGCTGCTAATGAGGGTTAGGATAAGTTTTAAATGACGAAACGATTTTAATTGTTATTAACAATTAAAGTAAGTTTTATTTAATAACGGCGAGAGAAATTTGATTACAAAAAAATAACATTTAAATTCTGAAATCCTATTGGTAAAATAGTTTAATAAGACAAAAATGGTCTAATTAATTATAAATTCACAAAATTTGACTAAGTCCAATTTAGTGAAATAAAAAAAATAAAAGATTATTTCTCTTATGACCGTATTTCGAATTCAAAAAAATTAATTAAGAACTTCGAAAATATTCTAAGTCCAAACGAAAAATTTAATAAAATCTCAAAAATAATCTAAGTGCCAATTCAATTTAAAATGAGATGACTGCCGACCCGACCGCGGTGATCTCTTAATATTTTTACCTAATAGCTCTGAGCTCTCTCAAGAGAATGCCTGTTTTTCGCACCTCGATTCACGAGATCGACTTTTGCAAGTCCGGTGGCTGTCATCCCACCTTTTACAGATATGCGTAGAAACTAATTTGCATTTACACAATATTAATCAAAGTCCCTTCCTTAATCTTATGATCAATCGCGCATGTATCGATAGATTTTATCCCCTCTTTTATACTATATACATCTATCCGATTCGATATACTAATAAAGAAAAACCATTGAAGGGTTTTCTTTATATAAAAAATGAAAAATATAATTTATTTATGGCACGTTTGGATTCATCTAATAAGTGACCTTGCATAGTATTGACGAAATTATTGACAAAATCACTTCTTCATAATTTATGTTAAAAATTAATTAATTAAATGATATTTTTTACATTGAAACTTTTAATAACATAAAGAAAACAAAAAAGGTTTTTCAACTAACATTTTTCAATGATTTTTTAAAGGGCCCGTCAGGAATAGCCAACAGCTAAGGAAAATATAATTAATTAATATAAGGAAAAAATAATTTTTAAAATAATTATTAATGAAAAAAACCTAGCTATTTCATACTGAAAATTATTGGATATCATTTCAATCGTAGGTTGAATTTGAAGTATGATTCACAAGGCAAGAAATTTAAAAAATATATCAGAAAGCATTAATGTACCTATTCCATACAGTATACTTTTCTAAAGTAAATGGAGGTTCAATATACATAAGAAATGAACATAATTAAACAAATTTTTTCAACAAAATAAATTTATTTACAAAAATTTAATTATGAATTATAAATTTTACAAATATGTTTTAATTAAAACATGTAAACATAACCAGCAATTTTCGTTATGCTTAAGAGTTAATTTTAGTTTATTTTCCTCCGGGTGGTTCCATTGCACAAATTTAGTAGATTTATGTACAAAATAAAAAGGCTAAGAAAAAATTAATTTGTTTACGAGATTTTAACGAGAGTGAACTTCGTCATTTTACGACTAAGTTCACTCTCCATAAAATTTTTTAAACAGATATATGCACTTGAACCGCGGATAACAAAGATTTTATGTGCGTATAGCGAGGGATGTCGCATTTCAGCCCACCGTGGATACAGTGAATCACGGATAAAAAATCCGCGAATATCAAGGGATACCTGTACTACCTACGAGACCGGAGACAGCTATACGACACGCTTAACGGCAGGCGAAAAAAGGTGCTAAGCGCGAACATCGTGCAAAGTTCAATTTTCGAGCTGGGCCTCACAGTCTAATAAAAAAAAAGTGGCCAAAAATCGGCTTTAACGCAATTTCTTATGAAAAAAAATTCTGCTGAATGGAAAATTACCATTTTTGTGTATACTAAATAATAGGCTACCGAGATCAAAATTTTTTTTTTTCAAATTTTTTTAGCTGCTGAATGAAAAAAAAAATCTATTTTTTACCATAAAAAAATGGAAAAATTGGAATTTTGAGTTTTTAGCTATACAAATTTTCACAAAAGCCAAAAAGCGTTCTAAAGTGCTAATTTTTACTGGAAAATTGTTGAACTCGTTAACTGGATTGTAACTCGTTATTGTAGAACGCTGTCAGCGCGTCAGCGCTCTGTCTTTCGTTTTTTTATCTTTCCTCTCAACCATGCCTATATCAGCATAGTATAGTAACTAGTTACAATATTTACTATTTTTTGTTCATAAATAAGACTTTTCATATATAAAACAGCCGACAATATAGATTGAAATTTTTGTTATATCTTCATATTGTAAACAGTCAATATAAATTTTACTATACAGTAAAATTTTTTTAATTTTTGTTTCTTTTATTCTTAAACTGCCGATATCCATCTTATTTCAAAGTAAAATTTTTAGAGTTTTTTCATATATCAAATAGCAGACAATATATAATAATAAAACGTATATAATATATAATAATTTCAAATATTTTTATGCAATGATAGTATTGAAATATTAGTATTAAATTTAGCAGAATATGCACCGCAAAAATATTTTCGAATCGTATCCTGTTTTATAGAAATGTTATTATTTCAAATGTTTTTATGCAATGATAGCATTGAAATATATCGACGGTCCCTAGGAATAAGATCGTTACTCGCCGAGAGTAACAAAGACTCCCACATCTCGTATTCTTTATACATTGAAATGTCGGCGTCTTTGCTACTCTCGGCGAATAACAATCTTATTCCTAGGGACCGTCGATATATATTTCATTTAACAAAATATACGCCACTCTAAATTTTTTTCGAATAGCAGTAGCCTGTTTTATAGAACAGTTGTAATTTCAATGTTTTTATGCATTTATATCATTTAAATATTTCTATTGTATTTAGAAAAATATACGCCACTTTAAATTTTTTTCGAATAGCAGCAGCCTGTTTTATAATAAATTTGTAATTTCAATGTTTTTATGCAATTATAACTTTTAAATATTAGTATTGATTTTAGCAGAACATACCCCACTTACGTGTTTTTGAATATTGTCCTGTTTTATAGAAATCTTGTAATTCCAAATGTTTTTATTCAATGATAGCATTGAAATATTTTTATTGAATTTAGCAAAATATACCCCACTTAAATGTTTTCGAATTCCGTCTTGTTTTATAGAAATGTAGTAATTTCAAATATTTTTATGCAATGATAGTATTAAAATATTAGTATTGAAATTCATATTGGCGGTCTACAATCTGATAAAATTTCTAAAATTTCAATTTACACTGTTGGCAGTAATACGTATCAAAAAAACAAAAAAATAAAATATAGATGTCGGCTGTCCTATGTATGAAAAAATCAACAACAAAAATTTTACTGTATAGTAAAATTCATATTGGCTGTTTACAATCTGATAAAATTTTTATAATTTCAGTTTATATTGATGGCTTTTTTATGAATCAAAAAAAAAATAAATAAATAAAATGTAGATGTCGGCTGTCCTATGTATTAAAAAAAAAAAAATTGGTTCTAAGTAGTTTTTTTGCTATTTCTCTTTAATGAATGCATTAAATAAAAAACCAAACAAAGTTCTTCTAGAAAATCTTTTAATAAATAGAAAGCAATTGGGTTTTTACATTTTCATACAATCTATTTTAAAATATGAAGTGATGAAAATGATTACTTTTTGAGTTTTTAAATTTAGAACTTTTTAGCTTTAAACAGTTGTAACTCTAAACGGTGAGCTCAAATTAAAAAAAAAAACGTTAAATCGATAGCATTTTTTCGAAGGAATAATTTGCACTAGAGTTTGTCTCAAAAGACCTCTTAGATCCTGAGAAAAATCAGTTTTAGTGAAAAAAAATAAAATTTTTTACCTTTTCGATCACTAACTTCTGAGATTGATTTCTCGAAATCATTTAACTATTTTTTAAAAATAAAAAAATCGGCTGGGGGTATTTCTTTAAGGATGAATTTAAAACAACTTTCATGTATTATTTGTCCATACAATTCTTCATAAATGGATGTTGAGTAAAATCCAAAATAATAAAATTTTTCTATTATTTAATTTTAATATATATAGGATAGGATATTTTACCTTTTTATGGTAAAAAATAGATTTTTTTTTTCATTCAGCAGCTAAAAAAATTAAAAAAAAAATTTTTTTGATCTCGGTAGCCTATCATTTAGTTTACACAAAAACGGTCATTTTCCATCCAGCAGAATTTTTTTTCATAAGAAATTGCGTTGAAGCCGATTTTTGGCCACTTTTTTTTTTTACTACACTGTGGGCTTGTGGACTGCTTTTTGTGAGAGCTTGCTGCGCGTCTACCTCCCAAAAGAGATCTCCCTGATCGGGTTTGCCGTCGATGTGACCCTTACTATTAAGGTTAGTTATGTGGACGTAGCCCAGGAGAGGTTGAACCAATTCATAAGACAGATCAACTTCCGGATGGGCGAACACGGGCTCCAGCTTGCGATCTTGAAAACGAAGATCCGATCGTCCTGCTGACCTGTCGATGGGTTCCCACCATACATAAGTGTCGGCGATGGTTGAATTCCTCACTCAATCAAAATCAGAACATCGGTGAAGTTCCTGGGAGTTCAACTTAACAGCAAGCTGAGTTTCTTGGAACAATTTCAAAGGATGAGTGAAAAGCCGCGTGTGACGTTGGCTCATAGCCAACATAGTGGGGTCTAAGACAGGGAAGCGAAGACTCCTGATGTACATGGTGAACTCTGTTCTGCGGATCTTTATGGATCGGAAATTAGGGCGGATGTCACCCATATCAACAAGTACAGATTTAAGATCTGCCGTGTACAAAATCAGGTGGCACCATACGGTATTGCTGGTGAATATCCAGGTGTTAGCGTAAGAGCGGAGATATATCTGCAACATTGTAGATAAGAGTGAAATAGCTTCCACTCGTGCCTACTCCAATAGTATCAATGCTCCAATAGATTGAATGCCAGAGACTGTGGAATAGTTACAAAAACGGCTGGTAGTCTCACGTACTAATTCCAGATCTAAAGGCTTGGACGGGACGCTAGCATGGGGAGGTGGATTTTTATCTAAATGTTTTGAATAATGATGGTATAAAGTTTTAGTCGATAAATTTTTAAAAATTTTTTATTTATTTATTGCAGTTATCTTAAAATTAAGTTTTTAAAAAATTTAGTTTGTTTTCATTTGATCTTCAGCTTGAATATCTTCTTCCGATTAAAATTTTTCTTCTTCAATCATAGATTGTTTTTTATAACGTCAATCTAAAATATTTCTCAATTTGTTTTCAGAGAAAGATAATATTTCACAAACAATTAAGGTGCAAGCCTATTTGTAAGAAAAAAAAATTGATTTTTGTTTTATGTATTTTTGGGTTGGAAAACATTTTAAAATTTTTATAATGATATCTTGAATAATAAGAAAGTTATAGAAGATTAAGTGAGACACCGCGAAAGACGTAAGATACAGTATTCTAAACTTTAAATCACGTCATTTTATATATTTTTACAAGTTAAAGAGATATACACTTTCTTATTTGAGATCAAATTTAATATTATAAGTTTTTAAAGATTCTATTGGCTTTTAAAAAGAGTTAAGAAGTGGTACGTATTTATCATTGATTAAATTTACAAAGTGAGAGAGAAAGAGTTGAGAGAAATTTTTTGAAGAAGCATGAAATAGACAATAGGTATTTTTTCAGTGCTCTACTTTGGTCAGACAAGAGGTAAGGGAGGGGGAGGGGGAGGAAAATTTTTTTACTTTTGCGGTAAATTTTACATAAGGACATGTCTTTTTAAAATTATAAGAGATTTTATATAGTACAGTCGTGACAGAATTCAAATTGGTAAAATTCTAAATCAAAAGTTTCATTGTTGCATTATTTTGTCAGATTTGGAATCAGCAACGTCAAAAACCCTCTAATACAGTTTTCCTAGTAAAAATAAAGCCTTTTATGAAAATTGATTTTTCACCCCTTTTACCCTAATTTTCCATCCCTAGATAGAGTTTTATAAATTTTTTATGGTGGTATTTGAAATCAGCAACCTCGAAAACCCCAGATGTTTATTTTCCAATAAGAATAAAGAATTTCATAAAAAAATAATAAAGAATTTTTGTAAATATTGTTTTTTCACCCCTTTTTAACCCAATTTTCTACCCCTAGATGAAATTTTGTGATTTTTTTTAGTTCAAATTTGAAATCAGCAGTCTTAAAACCCCTAGATATAATTTTAGAGCTAATAATACAAAGGAATTTCATAATTATAATAAAGTGGTACGTTTTGGCCGCAAAATTGGGTTAAAAAGGCATTTTTTTTTATGTTTCTATCCATTGTACACTTTTTACGAAGGCTTGTACACCAACAATGAACATAAAACTGAGTAGCCAATAAGATTTTGGACCAGAAACCATTTTTTATTATTTTTTATAAAAATTTAACCTGAAAAAACTCAATAGGGTTGTCTAACGCTATCCAGATTTTTTGATATTCTGAAAATATATTAAAAAATATTCGACACGTATTTTTTTGTTTTTCATAAAAATTAAAAATGACGGAGTAATTATTAATTAAAGTAGCTAAAATACTGGTAGTGGGGAACCGTGACGTCACAGTCCATGAAACGCAATGCTAAAAGTATAGGGAATCTGGATTGTGACGTCACGCGTAATTTATTTAACTCATTATTTCACAAGTTAAAAATTGTTTAAATAAAAAATAAAAAAATACGTGTTTAATATTTTTTTATAAACTACAAAACGGACCAAATAGAATTTCAAAATTTTTTTCATGCAACAACCCTATTAGCACGTTTTGGCTGTGCCGGCGGTAATCGGTAAACCAAATGTCAGGGGTTGACTTTGAGTTTTTTCAAAAAAATTAATTACAAACAAAATGGCGGCTTTTTATTATTAAAATGCAAAAAAAGGCCTAAATTATTAGGACTAAAGTAGCTGTAAAATTTTTTTGAGAACTTTTTTTTAAAAAAACTCGAAGTTAGCCCCTGAAAAATATATTGGTTCCTCAATGAGGAACCATTGTGATGGGTCAAATTTTGATTTTTTGGCATATAAGCACGTTTTGAGACCTCAGGAAGCTAAAAAACCGGGTTTAAAAAAAAGTCTTTATGTATGTGTGTGTGTGTTTGTGTGTGTGTGTTTGTGTGAGTGTGTGTGTGTGTATGTGTGTATGTATGTAATCGGTGATATTTCACAAACATTATGGAATTAAGACCTAATTTTTTTTTCAAAAATTTTTCCACCAAAAAACCTCGAAATACTTTTCTTTTTTTTTAATTTGGATGTAATACCTCATTTGTTTCCACGAAAGTACTTATATTTTAAATTATGGTTTTTACTCTATATCTCGAATCTGATAATTAATTTTTTTTTAATTTTTTTCCAAAAATTTTTGTCATAAAAAAAAATACAAAAAACACCAAATTTTTTTTTCTTTTTGGACGTAGTACCTAATTTATTTCTATGAGGGTACTAGTTTTAGAAAGTTCGTTTATAGTAATTTTTTGGATCTAATACCGATTTTTTTTTAAAATTTTTTCTTAAAATTAAAAAAACAAATAATTAAAAAAAACTGCAATATTTTTTCTTTTTTTGGGTGTAATACCTCATTTGATTCCATGAAAATACTAATATCTGAAAATATTGTAATGGGTGAAACTTCACAACCATTATCGAATTAAGACCTAATTTTTTTTTCCAAAATTTTTTCAACAAAAAATCTCAAAATACTTTTTTTTTTTAATTTTGATGTAATACCTCATTTATTTCCATGAAAGTACTTATATTTGAATGTATGGTTTTTACTCGATATCTCGAATCTGATACTTAATTTTTTGAAAATTATTTTCCCAAAAATTTTGTCATAAAAAAATACAAAAAACACCAAATTTTTTTTTCTTTTTGGACGTAGTTCCTAATTTATTTCTATGAGAGTACTAGTTTTAAACAGTTCGTTTATAGTAATTTTTTGGATCTGATACCGAATTTTTCGAAAATTTTTTTCTAAAAATTAAAAAAACAAAAAAAAAACTGCAATATTTTTTTGTGTGTGTAATACATTATTTAATTCAATGAAAATACTATCTTGAATAATTATTATCCAATGAATTACGTTAGATTTTATTTTGAAAAAAATAGATTTAGTTGAATTCAATACATAAATTTTCTTTTAACTTTTAAAAGTTAATAGAAATGAATGTATGTTTGCATGGTTGTAATCGGTGATATCTGTGGAATAATGAAGTATTTAGCTTATTAATGAGGAACCTTAGTGCCAGCTAGTTGGCAGGGTATTTTAACTACTGAGCAAATATGAAGTAAATTGCTAGAATGTTTAAATTAAGAATGTTTACAATTGCATTATTTTAGTATTTAAGAAAACATATTATAGAGAAACATAAATAAAATTATCACTATTAAAATCAGCACTAAAATTAAGAATAATAAATAAGATTTTTATTAAAATGTTATATATAAGAAATTAAAAATTATACTTTAGTCAGTTTTAAGTTTTATTTTGTATAGTCAAGTGCTAAGTTTTAATAAAGTAAAAGTGTTCACTAAATTCAGTTCGTGTCACTACTTATTTGTATCAGGCCGAATCATCCATATAAAAGATAAGCTATTATGCCTAACATGTATATAATTATACGTATAAGTATGAATATATTAACTATCATTCCCTACCTATTATTTTATTAACAATTCTTAATAAATACTAAGTTATGACCATCAGATCATAGCAGTACACAGCTAGCAAGAAACGTGTTTTGAGATAAACGCGTTTAAAGTTTCAAAACAAGTTTTTTGATACTTTAAATGAAATTTTTTTTATTTTTTTTTCGTTTAGAGAAACTCAAAACGAAAAAATATAGACAATAAACATTGCAATCGGTTAATAATTTTTGTAGAAATGTTAAGTAGAAAGAGGAAATACGTGGTTAAAAAAAAAAACGAAATTTTGTTTTTTTTTGAAAACATGAAAAATTATTTTTTTTTTCGACTTATAAGTGGTCTGCGATCCCGGGTACATACAATAAGCCTTTTGGCTGGCTCATATTCATCTACTACTTGACTTTTTTCGTTCTGTTAGTCAGAGTTTCGTTTTTTGGCCAACTCTGCTTATATAGTGAATTAAAACTTACTGATTGAAAAATCCGTAAATATACACATTCTATGAGTATGCAAATATAATATAAATAATTTAAAAGACCTAGGAATGGTTGCGAGGACAATATGGATATCTATTCAATTTTAGAAAAAAAAAACACGTTTGACGGCGCGCGCAAAACAGGCCAAAAAGTAAACTTAAAGAGGAAATTTACAATAAAAATTTTTTTTACATGTTCTTCAGACATATATGCAAAAAAAAAAGTAATTTTCAAAAACACATTTAGCACAAAGGACCCTGAAATAGCCAGGGGAATTCCCAATCGGGACCTATGAGGAAAAATTTTTTTACAATAAATTAAGCGCTTGCGAGAATTTATCATAATTTTTGCGCTTTTAAATATTAAAAAAATGAGAACCACCAAAAAGACTAAAATGGCTATTTAAATCAAGGACAAAACTTAGGAGGCTGAAAATTGAGTTGATAACTTATTTTTGATAATACTTTGACGAAAAAATATTTTGGAACCAATTTGAAAACCAGACAATTAGTATTTTTTGAAGAGCATCTACCTATTTAACATTCTAGAAATATTTAAGATATTTTATGATAAAAGTTATTTCACTATTTGATATTCTTATAAAATATATGTTAAATATAATATTTATCATTTCAGTTTAAATGTTGTGGATTGAGCCAGGTTGGATACTTAGATTGGGGAAAGAATGAATATTTCAATTGCTCTAGTCCAAGCAGTGAAGGTTGTGGTGTACCATTTTCTTGCTGTATCAACGCAACTAATATCGCGGTAAATTTTATACAACATTTATATGTAATAAAACTTAAATTTTCAATCATACTGTGCTTGAATTTTCAAGCAGTGTCAGTGTTTTTCAAATATTCAGGCAAATTCTAGGAAATTAAAAATTTAATTTTTAATTGCAGCTACTTTACAGTGTAAATAAGCATAGCTTGAAAAAAACGGTATGTCCTTGGGAAGTGAAAACTTAAAGTCTGAAAAATTTTGTTACTATTTTACTAATTAAACGTGTTTCGCGCAGTATTTTAATTAAAACGAACCGCATTTTTTTTTGTATTTTAAACATTTTTAAACATATTGAAAGCTTTTGCATGTCATCAAAAGAATCAGTAAAAATAATTTGTTCATTTTTTGATTTTTTGTAGAATCAAGTTTAATTTTTTTTATGTTGATAATGGACCTGAAATTTCCAGTTAAATTTTTATCATCCTCACTACTAGTATTTATAATGGATAATATAGTCTTTTTTTTATATTAAAATTAAATTTTATATTATTTTTATTTTTAATTATTTACTATTTAAAAAGAAAAATGCCAAAAAAATTAACTATTAATATATTAATATTTAAATTATTAATAAAGAAATATATTAATATACAATAAATAAAATAAATAAATAAACTAAAAAAAAAGTTATCGAAGTTATTTCATGAAATAAATCATTAACACTTATTTATTTATCATATAAATTATAATATTTATTTATTTAATATACATCTATTAATAAATTTAACAAACATCCAATATATTTTATATCAATATTTTAACGCGTCAAACAATGTATACAGAATACGAAGTGCACTGCACAATGTTGGACGAACGACTGAATTCGTTAGTGCTCCTTCTTCTTTAACATGTAAATAATTAACAATAGAGAGCGTCACTAACTGGACTCCAACACTCTCTCCCGATCTCATTGTCACATCTATTTAGCATCTGAAACAAATAACCAAAATATAATCATTATTCTCTCATCTAAAATATATTATATAACACGTCTAATTTTAACAATCCAAGTTTAATAACAAGTTAGTTAATTTATTGTGCAATTCAAAAGCTAAAGGTTGTGTGAATATATCTGCGAGTTGCTTTTTTGAAGGAACCCACTAAACTTCTACAAAGCCATGTTTAAGATAATCTTTAAGATAATCAGTATACACATCTATCATATAATGCAATCTATTGTTATCACTTGTTTTAGTATTATCTCTAGCTACCAAATTATCACACCAAATAATGAACAGTTTTGAAGGAGGTTTTATCATTAATTTTAATGAATTGAATAATGTCATCATTTCTCTACTAGCATAACTTATCGTTATATACTCGGCTTCACAAGTAGATAATAAGACATACGTTTGCTTTCTGGTTTTCCAACCATATAATTTAATTAAATAACCATATAATTTAATTACAAATCTACACGTCGTTATAGAATTTTTACTGTCTGCAAAACTTGCATCTAAAAAACTTTCTAATTAATTCCCTTTTCATATGTATCTTAACGATAAAGATATTGTTCCCTTAAGATAAGGGAAAACCTGTTTTACCATGCCCCAGTCATCTTCTGTGGGATTGACTAAATGTCTACTCAAAACATTAACAGTATACATGATGTCAGGTCTGGTAACATTTGCTAAATATGATACAAATCCAACAGCTTCTCTATATAAAATACTTTCTTTAGTTTTATTTAGATTTTCTTTATCATATGGCTCTTCTCTGTCTCTTCTTTTAAGATTTAAAACTTGTTGAGTAACCATAGGAGTTCTTTGTGAATGCATCTCATTAAATCAAAATCTTTTCAACATCTTTTCAATATATTCTTCTTAGTTAATTTTGTTATTCTTTCTTTTCTATTTCTTTCTATCTTTATTCCTAGAAAAACTTTAAACTCTCCCAAATCTGTCATTTCAAATTCTATGCTTGAACTTTGTTTAACCTCATCTAATTTATTTGTATCATTATTAGCAACCAGCATATCGTCAACATAAAGTAATAAAATTAAAAACTTTTCGCCTTTTCTCCAAGTTAATAGACAAGGTTCATCGTAATATGAAACCCGTCTAATTTTTGATGCAATCTCAGTAAAGAGTTCATTCCAACGTTTTGGACTAATTTTTAATCCATATAACGATCTTTTAATTTTGCATACATTTTCTCATCCAAATTTTTCAGAAACTTTGACACCTTCTGATATTTCCATACAAATCTCATCATCAATTTTTCTATTAAGAAAACCAGTTTTCACATCCATTCTTATTTATCTATGTCATACTTATTTATAATTAATAAAACTGCTCTTATTCATGCTGACCTTGAAACACGAGCATAAGTTTCTTGCAAATTGTATTGATTTTTGTCTTTGAAACCTCTTATTACTAATCTTTCATAATTTCTTGCTTCCTTATATGAGGCTGGATGTTTATTTATACTTGTTAAAAATGTAAATAACGACTTATCATCTAAATTCTCTGACTCATCTTCATATAAAGTTTCTCCGTCTATATGAGCATATGTGTCTGTCGATGCAATAACAGCGTATAAAGTTTTAGAAGTAGAAAGGGAAACTAAGATTTTTAGAGGCGGGCCAGGTACGTATCGCGCGCCGGGATCCTATTGTACATACTATTTATACTATATAAAATACTATAATAAAAAAAAATTTATTTTTATTCAAATACTAATTTCTACTTGATAATATTATTAAATAAATATTTAATAAATAATTCTTCAATTTTTTTGTATTCTTTTTAAACAAAAAAATCTTTTTTGAGTAACTTGAATTCTATTTAAATAATTATAACTATAAACCACCTAAGATTTACACTAGTACCCAAAAAATATCAACTTATAAAAAATTTTTTTAATTTGTTTATTTTTTAATTTAATGCAATTATTAACATAAAAAGCATTAAAAAAACTTATTTTATGCCAAATAGTACATTTTTAACCAAGGGAGCAAAAAAAAAGAATGGCCCAGATCGCATGTTAATTAGCACTCGAGGCGAAGTCGAGGATGGTAAACTGCGATCTGGGGTAGTTTTTTTTGTTCCCATGGACAAAACGAAATTTTTCTTTCTCAGTGGGGTGAAAACGCTTTTTTTTCGATCTCATTGCGGGGCGAAAAAAGTATTTTTGGCCCGCTAGGAAGAAAAAGTATTAAACTGCGAGGTTTTTTTTGGCCCGGAACATTATAAATATGTTGAAAAATAGCCAATATCGTCTTAGGAGGCTAAGCAGCATGCATGTTCTCAAAAAAAATAGAGAAAATTCTAAAATATCTTAATCTTTTAAGTCTTCCGCACGGGTTAATTTTCATATCCCATGGGAACACGTTTGCATCCTGCTTTTTTTGGATAAAACTTCCTATTTTCCGACTTAATTATCGTTCGCAGCCATAAAAAAAGCTGCACTTTTTTATCTTAACCCAAAAATAATTGTTATAATAAATCTCAATTTTTTAAGTCTCTCACACCGCTGAATTTTTTTAATTTGTTTACATAATTTTTATCTTATATTTATATCTCAAGCATCAGTATAGAAAAATATCTCTTATTTATTTTAATTAAAATGATAATTGTATTTTCCTTAATTTATCAATTATTAAAAGTTTTTATTAAAAATCTGTATTATCTTGTAGTTTTCAAATATTAGAATAGAAAATAATATCTTTTATTTAGTTTAATCAAAGATATCATCAAATTTTAAAAATAACAAAAAAACCACGAAGATTAAAAAATGGAAAAATAATCTAAGAATTTTTTTTGTGGAAAATTTTTTTTTTTTTAAATTTTTAACTTTTAAATTATCATTAAAAAAATAAAAAACTGATAAAAAATATTTAACTAGGCTACAAGAAATAAATTTTTTTAATCGAATCCCTTTTATCTCAAATTTTTCCTATCCTTTGTTTTCAAAGGTAAACGATAAGAAAATCATTACGTATATTATATTTTTGAATTTTATAAAATAAATCAGTTACTTAAAAATTTTTCTTGAGTAAAGTTCTTTTCAATTATAATGAATACTAATAATGAAAATTTGATAGAGGAAAGGGGCAAAAAACGAAAAGTTAAAAGTGATCAATGGGGAAGAAATCAAAGAAAAATAGCTCGTAATAGTGGTAAAGAATACATATCTATGAGTGGCAAAATAGTTGAAGAGAAAATATTTCAAGAAGTTGTGTTTTGTTGCAGTAGAAAGCTCTGCTTTATGAAAATTGAAGTTTCAGAACAGGAAAAATTTTTTAAAGAATTTTGGTTTCTCGGAAATTATAATTTACAAAACTATTTTTTAAAACATCTGCTAAAATATAAAGAATCCAAAAAAGTAAATTCAATTCATAAAAATAGACTTTGTATTTGGTCATATTTTTTTCCTAAGTCAGATGTTAATGAAAACATTTGCCGTCAATTTTTCTTAAGTGTTTTGCAAGTTAGTGAAATGAGAATTTGCACCATTAGAGAAAAAATATTGAATAACGTGGATTTAAATGATAAAAGAGGACGTTATGAGCATTTTAAAATTTTAAGTGCTCCCATAATGAAACTTATTCGCAAACATTGTGAATCATTACCACATCATAAATCTCACTATTACTTAGAGCGTACGGCATTAGATTACTTTTATGATTCTTCACTAAACCATAAAATCATGTATAAACTTTTTTTAGATTTTTACTCGGCAGATACTGGTGATGATAACGTACCTCTAAGTGAAAAAACATACATTAATTTTTTTAATTATAATATTAATTTTTCGTTTATTCTACCAAGAACTGATATGTGTGATTTCTGCTACGGGTGTCAGCTTTTAGATAATCAGGACAGTGAAAAATATAAAAAACATGTAGAAGAGTATAAATCTTATTATACATTAAAAAAAAAATATTTATCAGAGAAAAGGGCCTTGTGCGTTGAGTTTGACTTTGCGCCGAATTTGCCGCTGCCAAAACTCCCAATAAACAAACAGTACTACAGCAGGCTGCTTTGGCTTTTCGCTTTTAATACTCATATTTTTGATTTTGATAATAAGGAAGAAACTGCTGATAAAGATAAAAGTTATATCTTTTTTCTACTTGAGGGTTTTGCAAAGAAAGGAAGTAATTCTGTGATAAATTTTGTTTTTTTCACAATCCTGAAAGAGTTTGATCCAGAAAAACACGATAAAATTTATTTGTTCTCTGATGGTTGCGGAGGGCAAAATAAAAATTATTTGTTTTTACAATTTTTCGCGAGTTTATCTAAAAAACTTGGTGTTCCTATTGAACATGTTTTCCCAGTAGTAGGGCACTCTTATAATCAGTGTGACCGCAATTTCGGTCTCTACTCAAAAAAAAAAAGACATTGAATCAATTGAAACTGTGGAGGAGTATGTCAATTTAATAAAAAATTCAAGAGATCCTGGATTTATAGTTGTTCAAGACAACGAATATGAAATTCTTGACTATGAAAAAAATTTTCCAACATTACCTTTAAAACTTCAAAAAAAAATAAAAATTAGCCAAAAAAAAACGGTTATTATACAAGCCTAATGGGGATGTATTTACTTTTAATAGTTATGATAATGTTTCAATCCAACATAAATTATCTGTTCCTGATTTCGACAATATTGTAAAAGAAAAGGCTAGTTTTTTTGGTATAAATAAAGACAAAGTTAATGACGTGAAAGAACTTATCGAATTTTTAAGGCCTGAAAATCAAGTTTTAATATTAAATTATTTATCAAAAGTGGGTGTGAAAGAGACAGAGAAAAAATTTAAAAAAAATAGTGCTAAAAAACAATGAATATAAGTGAAAAAAAGAAAAAATAATTTTAATTGTTATTAATCAATTTTTGAAAGTGTTTATAAAATATTTATAATTATTATTAAATAAAAATATTTGATTTCTGAGCTAACAATTTGCTTTATTTTTTCAATAAATTGCCCACGTTTCGAAGACCTTCAGTCTTCATTATCAAGGCTAAAAATTTACAATATTTTACAATTTTATAAAAACTTTTTTTACATAATTCCAAATTTAAAAATTAAACATTACCTTATTAAATATTTTAAAGTAAAGAATATACAATATTCTTCACTGAGTAACGATCTTATACTAATCTTTGAGCTTTTAAAAAATTTTACAAGTGCTAGATTTTTTTATACGAAGGAACATAATATAAACAAAATATAAAGTTTGTAACTCTAACGTACATTTTTAATGACTATTTTTTAATATGAAACTTATTACTCATTATTAAATACTCTGAATCTATAAATTTTCAAAATAATTTATTTGTCGGTCCCTAAACTCTTCTATATGATTTTTAACATATATCTAAATGTTCAAGTGCTTTAGGTTTAAAAAATGTTTTATTTAATTTTTATTATTTCCGTTTTCTTATTATTCTACTCCTTCTGTTTAACCCCAGTCTATTTTTATAACAAAAAATCCGTTTTTTAATCTTTTTGCTCTTTTTAATCAAACGTATCGTGTTTTTAAAGTGACCTTTTAAAAAACAGGTGTCTTCTATTCTATTCATGGTATTATCGTTATATTCTATAAACATCATCTCCGAATGTAATCGTTTTCTATAATTTTTTTCCCTGTCTAAAATGATGATATTCTCAAAGTCGATTTTATGTTTAAAGAATTTACTATGCGTGTTTAAGACGTTACGACTACAATTTTTTTCAACATCTTTTTCATGTTCTCCAATCCTGATACCCAATTTCCGAGATGTTTGACCTATATATCTATGATCGCATGATTTACAATTTATCTGATAGACTACACCTGAATTTTCATTTTTGTTTATTTTATCTTTACCTAATTTTACGAACTTTTTTAATTTACTTTTTGCCGTATTAATCGGAATATATTTAACTTTTTTTATATGTTTATTTAGAGAAGGGGTAGCATACTTGTAATAAGGCAAACTTATTCTTTTTATCTCATTATTATAATTATTTAAATTATTTCGATTTTGATTTCCAGTCTGACCTATGTTACTATTAGTTTTATTAAAATGATAATATGAAACTGATTATTTTATAAATATTTAACGTTATAAATTTTGTGAACATTTTTATATTTTATTATTATTAAATTTCAATATTGTATATTATTTTTTAAAGTTTTATTAATAATAAATAAATATTTATTTAAAATTTTTTATTTATTTTATGTATTATGTAATGAAAAATGAAAAAAAAGAATTAAAAATAAAAATTGAAATAATTCACCACCATACCACCACTTTCTTTACCTCTACGTCTACCTCTAAAATTCCCCCTACCTCTATTATTATTATCACTAAACCTGGGTATTTTTTTAGTATTATCATTTTCATTATTTTCATTCTTTACTTTTTTATTATAATTACCACCATAATGTTTATATCCACGTCTAAAATTATTATTATCATACTTTCTAAAGTTACCACCGTTATTATCTCATCTATAATTTGGAGGACCACGAGGGCATCCCTTGCTATATGATTCGTATTCTGTTTGCAATTATAGCAAAGTTTGCCTTCATTTGGACAATGTTCTCCATTGTGGCCCATAACAGCACACTCATTGCAACTTTTATTTTCATAACCAGTACTTACAGCTAGTGCCTGTGCTCGTTGATCAGAAACTTGTCTTTGATGAGTATTTCGATTGGCAGCCTCACTCTGAAGTATAAAACGTTTTAATTCCTTATACGTTAAATATTTACCAGACATATTAAAATTTAAGAAATTCGCTTATTGGATCATTTCGAAGTTCTTTCCTATAGCATGATTAAACGCTTCTTAATCCGATAGTGAGAGACTTTTTCTTTATTCGGATGGAACTTTATATTATATATTGTTTTCTTAATTCTACAGATGTTAGTTTATTTTGGCATCTCTTAATTTCTTTTATTTTATTTAATATTTCTATTGGATCATTCACATCCATAATTTTACTATGATATTGATAATTAATCAATTCTATTAATTAAAATATCTCGGACTTTATATTTATGTTTTTTTTAATAATATTTTCGTCAAAATTTTTATTAGTTTTAATTTTTGGATCTATGATATACAACAAATCTTTATCCCATAATTCAGATTTAAAGTAATCCATAAAATATTCAAATCTCATCTTATAAGTTAATTTAGAATCTTGTCTTGAACTATTATCATGCAGAGATAAATTATTTTTAAACACTTCTTTTATATAATTTAAAATTGTCTCGTCTTTATTTGAGTTATTATTAGTTGTAGATCTTATCTTTTTAATTTCGTTAGTTATAAAACTTTTAATTTCAGTACTGTCAAAAAGGTGAAAACTATCAGGTCCAAGAGTTGAATTAAATATAGTCATGCTTTCATTATTCAACTTATCTTCGAATCTTACCTGATTATTATTTCCCCTATCATTGAGGTTGGCTACCTGACTATTAGCCCCTCTATTATGTTTGTTAACCTGACTTATGGTAACTTCTAATCTCTTAATTAATACACCTTAATTTCCTAGCTTATTTATATGTCCGTGAAGCTGGCAGAAATAACCCAGCAGAAACATAAAGGTGTTCACACATCAGTTAGCGTAAATTCCAAAAATGAGATAAAAGCCCATGGTTATCATCCTATAGGTTTTTCAAGGTGCTAAAACCAATTTTCCTATCGGAAAAGTAAAATTTTAAGATGGCGCTTCGAAAATTGCCATAATTTCCACCTGCAAATTCAAAAACAATACTTTGCATCTTTCATTGGTAAAATTTGGTATCTGGGGGTTTTCGGGTTCGCTAAATTTAGTCCCGTTATCAGAAAAGAGAAAAATTATCATGCATTTTCCAACCGGAAAATTCGAAAATAAAACTTAAAACTTTGTAACGTAAAATTTTGTATACGGGGGTTTTAGTGGTCGCTAAATTCAACTATGACATCCAAAAAGAGAAAATACTTTATTGTACCTGGAAAATGGCAATATTTTCCACCGGAAAATTTAAAAATGTTATTCTTCACACAGTAGGGTAAAATATCTATCTGGGAGTTTTTGGGCTCGCTAAATTTAGTCCCGTCATCAGAAAATAGAAAATTTATCATCGAGACTGGAAAGCAGTTGAAATTTCCACCCGGAAAATTCGAAAATATAACTTATATACTTGGTAACGTAAAATTTTGTATACGGGGGTTTTCAGGGTCGCAAAATTTAGTCCCGTCATCAAAAAATAGAAAATTTATCATCGAGCCTGGAAAAAAGTTACATTTCCACTCGGAAAATTCGAAAATAAAACTTAGCAATAATTGTTTCAAATCAACTTACTTTTAAATTTATTACCCATTATTCATAAAAAACCATTTAAAAACATTTTTGCCCATTTAAAGTCAATTAATAACTATAAAAAATAAAAATATTGTTTTTTACTGATTTTGAGGATTTATATAAAAAGAACTAAGTCCTCAAGTCTGGCGGTCCAAGGGCCAAAATATTTCATTATGTTATTATTGTATACATAATTATGTATACGATATAGCCACTTAGATCACGTTACTCGGCCGAAAAAGTGTCATATTGGCCTAAATGGCACGTTTAAATTGTACGAAATTTTAAAGATTTGCAAAAAGGGCCAAATCTGCTGAGTCTGGCGGCCCAAGGGACAAAATATTTCATTATGTAATTATTGTATACATATTTATATATACGATTCGGCCGCTTGGATCACGTTACTCGGCCTAAAAAGTATCAGTTTGGCCTATATGGCGGGTTTGAACATTACTCATTTCGAGAAATTTTATAAAAGAGCAAAATCTGTTAAGTCTGGCGGCCCAAGTGCCAAAATATTTCTATATGGCTTTACTGAATACATAAAGAAGTATAAGATTTTGCCACTTAGATCACGTTACTCAGCCGAAAAAGTGTCATTTTGGCCTACATGGCGGGTTTGAACATTACGAATTTCGATGATTTCTATAAAACGGCAAAATATGTTAAGTCTGGCGGCCCAAGGGCCAAAATATTTCCTTATGGCTTTACTTTATACATAATGATGTATAAGATTTTGCCACTTAGATCACGTTACTCGGCCGAAAAAGTGTCATTTTGACCTACATGACGGGTTTGAACATTACGAACTTCGATGATTTCTCTAAAACGGCAAAATCTATTAAGTCTAGCGGCCCAAGGGCCAAAATATTTCCTTAAAACTTTACTTTATACATAATTATGTATAAGATTTGGCCACTTAGATCACGTTACTCGGCAGGAAAAGGGCCATTTTGGCCTAAATGGCTGGTTTGAATTTTATGAAATTTTAAAGATTTCCACAAAAGTGAAAAATCTCTTCAGTCTGGCGGCCCAAGAGTCATTTCATTATGACCTTACTTTGTACATAATTATAATTAATGATTGGCCGGTTTGAACACGTTACTCGGCAGGAAAAGTGTCATTTTGGCCTAAATGGCAGGTTTGAATTGTACGAAATTTTAAAGATTTGCAGAAAGGGCCAAATCTGCTGAGTCCGGCGGCCCAAGGGCGAAAATATTTCTATATGGCTTTACTTTATACATAATTACGTATAAGATTTGGCCACTTAGATCACGTTACTCGGCCGAAAAAGTGTAATTTTCGCCTATATGGTGGGTTTTAACATTACTAATTTCGAGGATTTCTATAAAAGGGCAAAATCTGTTATGCCTGGCGGCCCAAGAGCCAAAATATTTCATTATGTAATTATTGTATACATAATTATGTATCAGATTTGGCCATTTAGATCACGTTACTCGGCCGAAAAAGTGTCATTTTGGCCTACATGGCGGGTTTGAACATAACGAATTTTGATGATTTCTATAAAACGGCAAAATCTGTTAAGTCTGGCGGCCCAAGGGCCAAAATATTTCCTTATGGCTTTACTTTATACATAATGATGTATAAGATTTTGCCACTTAGATCACGTTACTCGGCCGAAAAAGTGTCATTTTGGCCTACATGACGGGTTTGAATTGTACGAAATGTTAAAGATTTGCACAAACGGCCAAATCTGCTGAGCCCGGCGGCCCAAGGGCGAAAATATTTCTTTATGGCTTTACTTTATACATAATTATGTATAAGATTTGGCCAATTGGATCACGTTACTCGGCAGGAAAAGGGCCATTTTGGCCTAAATGGCAGGTTTGAATTTTATGAAATTTTAAAGATTTCCACAAAAGTGCAAAATCTCTTCAGTCTGGCGGCCCAAGGACCAAAATATTTCATTATAGCCTTACTTTGTACATAATTATAATTACGAATTGGCCGGTTTGAACACGTTACTCGGCAGTAAGAGTGTCATTTTGGCCTAAACAGAAAGTTTGAATTTTACAAAATTTTAAAGATTTGCACAAAGGGTCAAAACTTTTGAATCTGGCGGCCCAAGGGCCAAAATATTTCATTATATAATTATTTTATACATAATTATGTATAAGATTTGGCAACTTAGATTACGTTACTCGGCCGAAAAGGTGCCATTTTTGCATAAATACCAGGTTCGAATTTTACGAAATTTTAAAGATTTGCATAAAGGGCCATATCTTGTGAGTCTGGCGGCCCAGGGGCCAATATATTTATTTATGGATTTACTTTATACATAATGATATATAAGATTTGGCCACTTAGATCACGTTACTTGGCAAGAAAAGTTTAATTTTGGCCTATATGGCGGCGGGTTCGAACATTACTAATTTCGAGGATTTCTATAAAATTGCAAAATTTGTTAAGTCTGGCGGACCAAAATATGTCATTATGTAATTAATGTATACATAATGATGTATACGATTTGGCTACTTAGATCACGTTACTCGGCAGAAAAAGTGTCTTTTTGGCCTATATGGCGGGTTTGAATTTTACGAAATTTTAGAGATTTTCACAAGGGCCAAAACTGATGAGTCTGGCGGCCCAAGGGCCAAAATTTTTTATGATGTCATTATTTTATACATAATTATGCATAAGATTTGGTCACTTAGATCACGTTACTCGGCAGAGAAAATGCTATTTTGGCCTAAATGGCAGGTTTCTATTTTACGAAATTTTAAAGATTTGCCCAAGAACGCAAAATCTGTTAAGTCTGGCGGCCTAAGGACGAAAATATTTATTTATGGCTTTACTTTATACATAATTATGTAAAAGTTTTGGTCACTTAGATCACGTTACTCAGCAAAAAAAGTGTCATTTTGGCCTAAATGGTAGGTTTGAATTTTACTAAATTTTAGAGATTTGCACAAAGGGCCAAAACTGTTGAGTCTGGCGGCCCAAAAATATTTTATTATTTCCTTCTTTTATATATAATTATGTATACAATAAGTATATACTAAAAAATTTTGGCCCTAGGGCCGCCAGACTCATCTGTTTTGGCCCTTGTGGAAATCTCTAAAATTTAGTAAAATTTAAACCTACCATTTAGGCCAAAATGACACTTTTTTTGCCGAGTAACGTGATCTAAGTGACCAAAACTTTTACATAATTATGTATAATGAAAAGCCATAAATAAATATTTTGGTCCTTGGGCCGCCAGACTTAACAGATTTTGCGTTCTTGTGCAAATCTTTAAAATTTCGTAAAATAGAAACCTGCCATTTAGGCCAAAATAGCATTTTTTCCACCGAGTAACGTGATCTAAGTGACCAAATCTTATGCATAATGATGTATAAAATAATGACATAATAAAAAATTTTGGCCCTTGGGCCGCCAGACTCATCAGTTTTGGCCCTTGTGAAAATCTCTAAAATTTAGTAAAATTCAAACCTGCCATTTAGGCCAAAATTACACTTTTTTTGCCGAGTAACGTGATCTTAATGGCCAAATCTGATACATAATTATGTATAAAATAATTACATAATGAAATATTTTGTCCCTTGGGCCGCCAGACTCAGCAGATTTGGCCCTTTGTGCAAATCTTTAAAATTTCGTACAAATCAAACCTGCCATTTAGGCCAATATGACACTTTTCCTGCCGATTAACGTGATCTAAGTGGCCAAATGGTATACATAATTATGTATACAATAATTATATAATGAAATATTTTGGCCCTTGGGCCGCCAGACTCAAAAGTTTTGGCCCTTTGTGCAAATCTTTGAAAAAAATTAAAACCTGCCATTTAGGTCAAAATGACACTTTTCCTGCCGAGTAACGTGTTCAAAACGGCCAATCCTTAATTATAATTATGTACAAAGTAAGTTCATAATGAAATATTTTGTCCCTTGGGCCGCCAGACTTAACAGATTTTGCCCATTTATAGAAATCCTCTAAATTAGTAATGTTAAAACCCGCCATATAGGCGAAAATGACACATTTTCGGCCGAGTAACGTGATCTAAGTGGCAAAATCTTATACATAATTATGTATAAAGTAAAGCCATAAAGAAATATTTTCGCCCTTGGGCCGCCGGACTCAGCAGATTTGGCCCTTTGTGCAAATCTTTATAATTTCGTACAAATCAAACCTGCCATTTAGGCCAAAATGACACTCTTTTTGCTGAGTAACGTTATCTAAGTGGCCAAATCTTATACATAATAATGTATACAATAATTACATAATGAACTATTTTGTCCCTTGGGCCGCCAGACTCAGCAGATTTGGCCCTTTCTGCAAATATTTAAAATTTTGTACAATTCAAACCTGCCATTTAGGCCAAGATGACACTTTTCCTGCCGAGTAACGTGTTCAAACCGGCCAATCATTAATTATAATTATGTACAAAGTAAGGTCATAATGAGATATTTTGGCCCTTGAGCCGCCAGACTGAAGAGATTTTGCACTTTTGTGGAAATCTTTAAAATTTCATAAAATTCAAACCAGCCATTTAGGCCAAAATGGCCCTTTTCCTGCCGAGTAACGTGATCTAAGTGGCCAAATCTTATACATAATTATGTATAAAGTAAAGTTTTAAGGAAATGTTTTGGCCCTTGGGCCGCTAGACGTAATAGATTTTGCCGTTTTAGAGAAATCATCGAAGTTCGTAATGTTCAAACCCGTCATGTAGGTCAAAATGACACTTTTTCGGCCGAGTAACGTGATCTAAGTGGCAAAATCTTATACATCACTATGTATAAAGTAAAGCCATAAGGAAATATTTTGGCCTTTGGGCCGCCAGACTTAACATATTTTGCCGTTTTATAGAAATCATCGAAATTCGTAATGTTCAAACCCGCCATGTAGGCCAAAATGACACTTTTTCGGCTGAGTAACGTGATCTAAGTGGCTAAATCTTATACTTCTTTATGTATTCAGTAAAGCCATATAGAAATATTTTGGCACTTGGGCCGCCAGACTTAACAGATTTTGCTCTTTTGTAAAATTTTTCGAAATTAGTCATGTTCAAACTCGCCATATAGGCCAAACTTATACTTTTTAGGCCGAGTAACGTGATCCAAGCGGCCGAATCGTATATATAAATATGTATACAATAATTACATAATGAAATATTTTGTCCCTTGGGCCGCCAGACTCAGCAGATTTGGCCCTTTTTGCAAATCTTTAAAATTTCGTACAATTTAAACGTGCCATTTAGGCCAATATGACACTTTTTCAGCCGAGTAACGTGATCTAAGTGGCCAAATCGTATACATAATTATGTATACAATAATAACATAATGAAATATTTTGGCCCTTGGACCGCCAGACTTGAAAACTTAGTTCTTTTTATAAAAATCCTCAAAATCAGTAAAAAACAATATTTTTATTTTTTATAGTTATTAATTGACTTTAAATGGGCAAAAATGTTTTTAAATGGTTTTTTATGAATAATGGGTAATAAATTTAAAAGCAAGTTAATTTGAAACAATTATTGCTAACTTTTATTTTCGAATTTTCCGGGTGGAAATGCAACTTTTTTCCAGGCTCGATGATAAATTTTCTATTTTTTGATGACGGGACTAAATTTTGCGACCCCGAAAACCACCGTATACAAAATTTTACGTTACAAAGTATATAAGTTATATTTTCGAATTTTCCGGGTGGAAATTGCAACTGCTTTCCAGTCTCGATGATAAATTTTCTATTTTCTGATGACGGGACTAAATTTAGTGAGCCCAATAACTCCCCGATAGATATTTTACCCTACTGTGTGAAGAATAACATTTTTAAATTTTCCGGGTGGAAAATATTGCCATTACAATAAATTATTTTCTCTTTTTGGATGTCATAGTTGAATTTAGCGACCACGAAAACCCCCGTATACAAAATTGTACGTTAGAATGTTGCTAAGTTTTATTTTCGAATTTTCCGGGTGGAAAATGCAACTTTTTTCCAGTCTTGATGATAAATTTTCTATTTTTTGATGACGGGACTAAATTTTGCGACCCCGAAAACCCGTATACAAAATTTTACGTCACAAAGTTTTAAGTTTTATTTTCGAATTTTCCGGTTGGAAAATGCATGATAATTTTTCTCTTTTCTGATAACGGGGCTAAATTTAGCGAACTCGAAAACCCCCAGATACCAAATTTTACCAATGAAAGATGCAAAGTATTGTTTTTGAATTTGCAGGTGGAAATTATGGCAATTTTTAAAGCGCCATCTTGAAATTTTGCTTTTCCAATAGGAAAATTGGTTTTAGTACCTTGAAAAACCTATAGGATGATAACCATGGGCTTTTATCTCATTTTTGGAATTTACGCTAACTGATGTGTGAACACCTTTATGTTTCTGCTGGGTTATTTCTGCCAGCTTCACGGACATTTATTTATAGTCTTTTCTAACACACCTATTCTTTTCTCTACTTTCTCTTTTAACATTTTATAGCTTCTTTGTTAACTTCTATTATAACATACATCTTTCTACAGATGTTATCTATAAATTTATCATATTGTTCTTTTATTTCTAAATTTTCATCATGTACTCGTTGAATCTCATTTATCTCACGTCTATAATCTGAAACTTTAAATTTATTATTAATTGTTTTTCATGAACCTTCATTATTTTTCAGCTGAATATTACATTTTTCAATATTTTTTATAATAGATATACCTTTTATATCGGGGATCTTTTTACCCTCATCTACTACTTCTAAATTTTTCTCATCGTCGTATCTATTTAGTTCCTCATCTGAATTCTCAACTAAATTTTTATCATCTAAAATCTCACCTATCTCATCATCCCTATCCCCAATATTTTGCTGGATTTTTAGAGGTAAAAGTAGTTTTCCCCTAATTTTTCTTCTGCTTCTACAGCTTCAGCTACTAATTTTCACTCTTCATCTGTTGTAATAGCTTTTGCTAAAGAATAAAATAATACCTCTTAATCTAAATATTTATCAATTAAAACTTCAAAATTTATTAACTGAGCACACGTATAATAAATTTTGAAAGTGAATGACCTCTTTTACTTTTGAACACAAAAATATATCCAAGGTCATCCTTGCAAATACATGAAACTTAATGAACACAATCAAATTTCACATATTTACAAACCAGGTTTAACACTTTCCTGAGGAATCTCCCTAAATCGTTCTCTGTGTGACTTACATTAGTATGCGTGTATGGAGTAGTACTACAGATATGTAGTAACGTTTAAAATTATTTTTATTCATTAAATATAAAAATATTAGTTATTTACAAGTGATTTATAAACTATTTTATTTTAAATAAATTAATATATTAAATAAATAAAATAAACTAAACTGCGTATTCACGTGACTTCTGGTGGGGGCAATTCCTCAGGAAAGAGTTAAGTTGATCAGCGACCCGAAATACCCATAAGGACCATACTTAAACACCCAAAATATAAAAGAAGCAAAGTCACCCATGTTAGGGCACTTTTTTGAAATTATGGGTGAATATTAATATTTCAGTAAAAAACCCACTAAATTCTTCATCTGTAACATAAAAAACCCATATCAACCAAAGCTAGACATTTAAATTGTAATTACAAAAACAATACCCCTTTTTAGGGGCAGTTTTTGCAAATTTAAGGGTGTCCCCCAATATTTCCAATGATTATGACGGCCAGTCACTAATAACCCTCCGGCTGCTATTTGAAATTTAAATTATATATTAAAAATATATATTAAAAAAATTTTTGTGAACAAATAATCTCAGGTCATTCTCAAATTTTTCTTCACTTTAACTTTTTTCGTACTCGAAATTCACTCGATACTTTTTTGAATTGAAGTTATTGATTTAGAGGTATTTATTAATATTTTAAGCCACTGGAGATTCTTTAATAATTAGAATTGTTCAAAAGAAGATTTCCATATACCCGATTAAAAAAAAAAGTAGAAGAAAGAATTTTGTAAATCTTATTTTGTACATTACAAAATAAGATTTGCAAGATTTTATATTATAAAGTATATAACACAGCAGCACAAAAAAAAATTCTGATCCTGTAACTACCTACCTACAGGTAAGTTTTTCGATGTCCTAAAACCGATGATTGATCAGCTTTTACCTTATTCAAAGTAAAAACATTGAACGGTAGAGAATGATGGTAAAAGAAAATTAACAGAAAATGATTTTAATTCAAAACAAACAAAAATATATTTATTGTAACAATTCAAATTTAACAAACAATTATTTATTTATTTTTTAAATATATTAAATTAAAATTGAATTAAATCTTTAAAAAATTTAATGAACTAACAAACTTATTTTTGATTTAAATAAAAAAAAAATTTTAAGGTTATAAAAATAAAAATTTATAAATACCAAATGATACAAGACCTTATTTTATTTTATAACAAACTTTATTTTATTTTTTTTATTTTTTATTTTTTTCAAATTCGATGATCTTACAATAAAATAAATTTTTGAAATTTTATTTACGTCCTTTTTATAATAGATAATATTTTCCATTCACCACAATCACAATAATAATCAGAACAAATTATTCAATTGATAGTTATTAATAATTATTAAAAACTTTTATTTTAAATTAAATGAAATCTTTCAATAATTTTTTTTTAAATTTATTCAAATCAAAAATTTTTTTCTTTTTAAACCACCTCAACCAACTTCTTTTTACTATCTGACGATATTATTATTTTTTTGTCCTCCCAGGCGTAAAACTCGTGAGTAAAGAATTTTCTGAACTCGTTCTACGCCTAGGGGGGCAAAAAATAGTGTAAGCACCATGGGCGAAATACTTTAGACACCAGCGTGAACACAAATAACTCGTGCCCGGCTTCGCCGAGCACTCGTGCTAGTGCTCACGCTAGTGACGAAACTTTTACGCCCTTGATACTTAAAATACTATTTTTTTTTAACAAAAAACCGTAACCAAGTAACATAGCAACAATAAACAATAAATTTCAAATCCAAACATTTTCTTCTACACTGTAATATAATTCAGACTAATTATTCAAAAAAAATCTTTCATTTAAATATTCTAAGTAGTTAAATAAAATTCAATTTTTTTAATCAAATCCAGTTCGGAACATTCTTCCCCTTGAAAAGGATCACATATCCTTTTCAACTACAAATCAAATAATATGCTTTTGATTATTTTATATTTCTTTAGAATAAAATTTGGTTCTATAATTTTAATCACGTATTCATATCATTAATTTAGTACTTTAATTTTCAGTAATAGTCTTTGTTCTAACTAATGATTTTCAAAAAGATCTAACAATTTATTAAATGCTCTAAAGAGTGTAGTAATAAATATCAAATAAAATCAGATAACTTTACTAATTAACGAAATCTTAAAATAAGTGTTTTTTAAGTATGACAAACATTGTTGACTAACGTTAGGCAATAACAAATTAACTATCTTTAATTTTTAACAAGTCTTTGTTATATTTACAAACCCATATTGTTTTTTTTTTATTCTACTTATTTCCTGTAGCCAACAGCCCACAAAGGACCTCGTACTACGACCTTTGTGTCAGGGTTCTTCCTTTTACTGACCAATGTCATTGGAAGAAAATCTTCGAACATACATAAACATTTTTTATGTACTTCGATGGCTTTCAAGACAGATATTCATAATTAATATCCTCAAGTAGAAATGTGCATATATTAATTTTAAACAAACAAATCAATAATTACAAGAAAACTTTCAATTAATATACAAACAATTTCAGAAATAGAATCAAAACAAAAGCAAACTTTTCTAAAATCTTTGTACAAGAACAAACTTCCGGCTAACCTACAAAAGGGTGCATCCATATCTACAATTTCTATAAGTCAAAAATAAATCCATAATAATTGTACAAACACAAATGTCAGCTATCATCAAATTAAGAATCGAATTCAGTTTTACAACTGTCTATTTATAAAAAATTTTATCAACTTTTAATAAGTTTAAAAAGAAATCTACATGTATAGCAACCATCTTACTATTCAAAAATAAAATTATTAATCAAAGGCAAGCTCTCAAAAATCTACAAACAAATCTAAATTGACAGATACTAAAATGTAAATTTTTTAAATCACGTTATTTTCTAAACTTTTATCTTTTTAAACATGGTAACTAGACACCTAATTAAATTATTGCTGCTATTAATTTGATTAACAAAAGCGAAGCAAGAATTTCTAACTATCATTATTGTTGTGGTGAATTCACAAAGTTATTTAACCTAAAATTTTACAAAAGTATTATCAGAGATATTAAATGAATTATCAAAGATATTAAATGAATTCAGTAATCATTAAATATGTTTTGAACTTCTGAAGTTGATATTGACAATTGTTGACGTGAAATCGTTCAAAAAATTTGGCATGCAATAACTTTATTTTAGTATTCATATAAATTGAGCTAGGCTGACTTAAATCACTTTCAATGAGTTGATAATCATAAATTGAACGATGTTGGTTAATCATGGTGAAGTACTTCCCCGAGTACCCAGTATGAATGACATGCTTCTTCACAAGTCAATTTTCATAACCTATTTGTAATACCAGATGTTTAAAAGCCGTATTTTATACAGTAAAGGTAACCTTAAAAACTGTCCTATTAATAAATAAAATTAAAAAAAAAAAGATAAATTTTATTGCGCTGCGTTAACCAATAAATTCAATAAATTAAAAATATATTTAAAAAATGATTCATAATTATCAATATTATGTAGAGCAGCTGTTGATTTCAAGAAAAATTTTCCATGATTTTAAATTTTCAATATTATCCGAAGTCTATTTCAAATTTGATAGTTATCTCTATGTTGTCGTTGTTCGTTAACTCTTCTGGCTAATGAACTGCTCTTACAGGTATTCAATCATAACCTTGAACTTGACCTTGATAAGCAATTGTTCGAGGTGGCAATTGGTCTTGACGTCGTCTCCTTCCCCTAAATGGATAAGGTGTTTAACTATTATGTCGTGATCAAGTTCATCTCCGTTGAAGTTATGTCGTCTTCCATTTGCTCGAGTAACGCGCCTCGTAGGTTGGTTGTCATAATCAGTATTTCCTCTACCACGATTCATCCTCACCGTTAATTAGGTACGATTGATGTTCAAGATCTCGGTGGGACCTCCAAAATGTTTGATCAGCTTTTACCTTATTCAAAGTAAAAACATTGAACGGTAGAGAATGATGGTAAAAGAAAATTAACAGAAAATGATTTTAATTCAAAACAAACAAAAATATATTTATTGTAACAATTCAAATTTAACAAACAATTATTTATTTATTTTTTAAATATATTAAATTAAAATAGAATTAAATCTTTAAAAAATTTAATGAACTAACAAACTTATTTTTGATTTTAATAAAAAAAAAATTTTAAGGCTATAAAAATAAAAATTTATAAATACCAAATGATACAAGACCTTATTTTATTTTATAACAAACTTTATTTTATTTTTTTTTATTTTTTTTTTTTTTTTCAAATTCGATGATCTTACAATAAAATAAATTTTTGAAATTTTATTTACGTCCTTTTTATAATAGATTCAAAAAAATCTTTCATTTAAATATTCTAAGTAGTTAAATAAAATTCAATTTTTTTAATCAAATCCAGTTCGGAACAACCGAATCTGAAGTCAGAATTTAGCCTACACCCTTAGACAGACAGCTACCCCCAGCCACCCTCTAAACCACCCAAAAAGCAAATATTTTACTATGTCCAAAATTTAAAAATAAAAGTATTTTATTATTATTTTTTGATTTTATTGACCTGTACTGGGCATATTTGTTAAATGAATCATATCAAATTGAATTGCCCTATCTCGATATGTGTATGTTTTAAATTACATCTCTTTTTTTACTAAGACATATCAAGCGGCAATATTATATAATTTTTAAAATTCATTTAAAAATTATTTAAAAATACGCCGTTGTTAATGTAGGTACAGAAGGTTCCTGCAGCGTTTCGATCAGCACCAACACATAGATCTCCTCAGTGTGGCTGAGTGTGTTGGTGTGTGCCACAGACGCTGGTGTATTACGTCTTTAATTTTTGTTATATAGAGAACGAATAAATAATTTTTAAATGAATTTTAAAAATTATATAATATTGCCGCTTGATATGTCTTAATAAAAAAAGAGATGTAATTTAAAACATACACCTGTATCGAGATAGGGCAATTTAATTTGATATGATTCATTTAACAATTATGCCCAGTACAGGTCAATAAAATTAAAAAATAATCATATATATATATATACTTAGAAAATATGAGCGATTAATAGAAATAACTAAAAATTTAATATTAAATAGACCGTAGACCCGCAACCGGTCATTTCTTTCATTTCATATATAGGGATCAAATGGCTATAGTATCTCGCAAGTGATAAAATAGGCATTCGTTCTCTATATAAGAAAAATTAAAGACGTAAAACACCAGCGTCTGTGGCACACACCAACACACTCAGCCACATTGGGGAGATCTATGTGTTAATGCTGATCGAAACGCTGCAGGTAAGTAACGAAACGTACGTAATCATATATGCTCGTAGTTGCTTACTGTTTCCAACAAAAGTTCTTAGCACCATCCTGATATCGCTGTAATATTCTAAAGCGAATAATTAACCTTCCTCTAGTGGACTTTAGAGGGTAACTAGGCTAGCTGGGACAAAAACTATGGATGAGGGATAAATTATGACCTAAAATTCGTTTTTATAACATCAAAAAACGTAACTTTTGCAGAAAGTAAAATATTCACCCTCTGGGGTGAATATATATATATATACTTAGAAAATATGGGCGATTAAATTTAATATTAAATAATTTAATATTAAAAGTATTTTAGTTACGTATTTTGGTGTCCTAAAACCGAATCTGAAGTCAGAGTTTAGCCTAAACCCTCAGATTTTGCCCCAGCTACCCCCAACCACCCTCTAAACCGCCCCAAAAATTAAATATTTTACTATGTCCAAAAGTTAAAAATAAAAGTACTTTAGTTACGTATTTTGATGTCTTAAAATCGGATCTGAAGACAGATGTTTGCCTAAAATTCATCCTTATTTATTAGTCCTGAAAGCAGATAAAGGTAATACTACAATTATTATGCATGATCATGAATATAACTTCAAAATGGAGACAGAATTAAACAACACTTTGGCATATATTTTAATTTACAACGATCCCTTACCTAATTTAATAAAATCAACCACCGACTTCCTTAAAAAATGGGAATTCCTAGGTGTTTTTTATTATGACGAAGCATTTTTTGAAATCATATTCAATGTTACTAATACAAATTTATCAAGAGCATATGGGTTGATAAAAATCCACAAAAACAGCTTTCCTATTAGAATCATAGTTTCGTTTATAAATAGTTCTTTATATAACTTTGACAAGTGCCTCACAAAGTTTTTACAAAAACACATAAAAAAACCAACTTCCTCAATAAAAAATAGTATTGAATTAGTATTCTAAAAAATAATATAATACTTAATGACTATAAACTTGCATCCTTAGATGTCGTCGCTATGTTCCCCATAATTTAATCCTAGAAGCTCTTGATAGAAATTGGAAAAATATTGAAAGAAAGATACCGATAACAAAACGCCAATTTTTAGATGGTATAAAATTCTTACTAAACAAAACTTACATACAATTTAATAAAAAATTTTATCGCCAAAATTCAGGTCTTCCTATGGGTTTTTGTCCTCGCTATTTTTCTGCGAACTTGCGATGGATCATTTAGAAAAAGTGTCATTAGAAAAACTGAAAAATAACATAGCACTTGACAGGTCATGTAATTACTTTTCAAACCCTCCCAAAGATACAAAATCTCCCATTCTTATTTACTTCAGATATGTAGATGATATTTTTATAATTTTCAACAAAAAAGATAAAAACAAAATTTTGAATACCTTTAATAATTATAACAAAAATATTAAATTCACCATGTAAACCGAAGATAAAAGTAATAACAGCATCAATTTTTTGAATATAACTGTTTTTAGAAATGAAAATTCGTATGCCTCAACAAATTGCTTTAGAAAAAAAAAAAACATTTTCTGCTAGATTCCTCAATTTTCATTCACACCATCCAATAAAACAAAAATTGCAATCATATATAATATTACAGATAACTGCATTTTGTTGTCCAATAAAAAATTCCATAATAGTAATATAAAATTAGCAAAAAAATTTTTACAATGTAATGATTACCTCATAAATTTTATAAATAAATATATAGATAAAAGAATCGCACACTTGCATCAAAAAAATATAAATCTACCACTAAATATCAAACCTGCTTTGTCTCGGTATATGTAGTGTAATATACGTTGTAATTTATTATACACGTTCTTTTGTATATATATGTAAAATACGATGTATTATATCTTTTATACTGCGCATGATCTCCTCTTATTGTATTACCGCAGGCGAAAACCAGTTCGCTTTCAGGTGTTGCCACGAGCACACACGTTCTTAATAAACGCTCTGGTTTAAGTTAAATGGCCGCTCTACTTAGTTCTCCTAGTTCCGCAAAATCCATCCTTTTTTGGAACACCTGAGAATAACGTTCCAAAAAATAAACTGATCGTTCCTTTTTACAAATACCTAAATGATGACATTTTTTCCACCTTAAAACTATGCAATAATTCTGTCATTAAGAAAAATATTAATAATATCATAACACTAGGGAAGAACAAAGAACAAAGTCAAAAAAGCAGATAAAAATAATATTGTATACAAAATTAAATGTAAAGACTGCAATTTCTCGTATATTGTTCAATCCCGACGTAAACTCTGTAAACGCATAAACGAGCAAAAAAGAGCTTATAAAAAGAAAAAAGAAAACACATTTTTCTCTCCGACGTAAATACGTTCCTCCAGCCACACTCATAAACATATTATAATATAAACAAATATCGGTTGACTCTGTTTTATAATGTATACTATTTTTTATATATTTTTATATATTATGTGATTTCAAAAAACTTAAAATAAAAGACCATAGTTTGGTTACTTACTTGTATAAAAGTTATGTAAGTAAAAATTAAAATTTAAAAAAAATTTTTCTGTATAATTAGAAACAATATCTTATAAATTTATAATTATATAATTGTTACAGAATTTCTTGATAATGAAAGCTTGAGCTTTTGAAAAGCCGAAATAAATAAATTATTTCTAAATTATGCTCGGAAAAATCGTTTTTTAATACTTATACAATTTATTACTCTTCTCATTATCGAGCGATAACAAATATTGAATTTTTTTTAAATTCCTTATAAAATTTACAATACTTATATTTTAATGCTATATAAATTGAAAAAAATATTGCATAAAAATAATTGAAATTACTACTTTTCTATAAAAAAGGACATTATTCATAAAAAATTTAAAGTGAGGTATGTTGTACTAAATTCTAAACTAATATTTTAATGCAGTAAATGCATAAAAACAATTGAAATTACTAATTTTATATAAAACCGGACATTATTCTATTTCTATAAAAAACAAATCGCCATTGCGACCGCGTTTATTTGCAACCTGATTGGTCAACTTATATGGCACGAAAATTTTGAATTAAAAAAAAAAAATAAAAGTTAAAATTTGAAAAAATATACAACATGAATTATAAGTCAAATAATAATTAAAAGTGTTGAGTAATTATTAAAAGAATAGAATTTTAAATTCATTTTCATAATAAACTTATAACCGGTTTGTGTAAACACAACCTAAATGCATGGAACATGTTTACTTCCAGCTGAGGACTAGGTATAATACAAATGTTACTCAACATTACAATACAATTTTCTAATTGTATAATTTGTAATTATCACCTTACTAGCTGTTAAGATTCTAAACCCAAACTATTTTGATTCCCTAAACCTGAATTATTCTAAGTCCCTTAATCAATATTATTACAAGTTCCTAAATCGATATTATTTTAAGTCTATGAACCTGTATTATCTTAATAGTCTAGGCGCCAGCCATACTAATCACGCCCAAAAATTAAAAAATTAAATTTCTTTTTCCGAGGATAAAAATTGGTGGTACTTATGTTCTTCGACCCGCTGAACACGAATCCGGAGTCCGTTTTGCGAATTTCGTGGTCAATTTTTTGTTATCAAGAAATTATTGCAAAATTGGCCAATAATTTGTTAATAACAAATAATTGACCACGAATTTTGCGAAATAGACCCCGGATTCGTGTTAAGTGGGTCAAAAAACATAAATACCACCGATTTTTATCCTCGGAAAAAGAAATTTAATTTTTGGGCGTGATTAGTATGGCTGGCGCCTGTATTATAAGTCCTTAAGCTCAGATTTTTCAAAGTCTCCTAATTATTCTAAGTTTCATTTGACCCCCTCCCCTTAAATAAGACAAATTTGACCACCCCCCTTAAATAGGACAAATTTGACTATCCCCCTTAAATAGGACATATTTGACCACCCCCCTTAAATACACTGAGAAAACTAACATATAAATATTCCTATATATTCAAGAAAAAATTACTGTATTTTCTAGTAACTGGCGACCCTGGTTAAATTTATTGTGATATTTATTATTTAGTATACAGTAAAAATTGCTTGTACTTTAAAGAAATATAACTATAATATAAATTAATAATTACTGGATTAATTTAGAATTTTTACTATACGAGGAATATAATTTTTATTTCAGTATTTTTTGAATGTAAATTAAAAACATTAAAAAATAATTTTTTTTTTTTTTTTTTTTTTTTTTTTTTTTTGTGGTATATTTATTATTTTTTATTTATTTATTATTATTTTTTTTTTATTTTATTTTTTATTTTATTTTATTTTATTATTTTATTTTTTTAAGTCAGTTAGGAGTTTTCGAACGCAGGTCCTCAGCATTGCCGGCTTATTACTTCGTCCACTAGGCTACAGTTGCTTACGCGTGTAAGAATCGAAGTTTGAAAACTATATGTTTTGGATATTACTCACTTACGCCCCCTGTTTAATAAATAGATATTTTATTCTCACTTTTTTCTTTCTTTATTTAATTCACATCTACACCTTTATTAAACTTTTTTATTTTATTTATTTGTTCTATTTTTATTAATACGTGTTTATTTTTTATGATTAGTTTTGTTTTAAAATACCGAAATATGGATAAATGTGCCTACACGTGTGCTAAAATTTATTAAAAAAGGGGGGTAACAAGAAGAGAGAAAAATTACTTTATCTATATATTAAAAATTCCCATACGCGTACTGGAATTTTTATAAACATAATTTTTACTATATTTTATAGTAAAAATAAAGGCGCGCGCAGTAATATTTCTTATATATTATATTATTTTTTCCCTGAATTGACAGGTGGGTAGCGCGTTACTATAAAATATAGTAAAAAATACTGATCTTGTTTTCTCAGTGTAGGACATATTTTACCACCCCCCGTTAAATAGGACATATTTGACCACCCCCCTTAAATAGGACATATTTGACCACCCCCCTTAAATAGGACATATTTGACCACCCCCCTTAAATAGGACATATTTGACCAACCCCCTTAAATAGGACATATTTGACCACCCCCCTTAAATAGCACAAATTTGACCACCCCCCTGAAATAGGACATATTTGACCACCCCCTTAAATAGGACAAATTTGACCATCCCCCTTAAATAGGACAAATTTGACCCCCCCCCCCCTTAATTTTCAAGTTCTGAAGTACCTCCTCCCTATAAACATGCTCCATGTTAAACAAAAATAAATATATAAAATAAAAAAAAATTAAATTAGATTAATGTACAAAATGTATTATGTATTATTATTGTACAAAATTGTTATACAAACAAATGACACGTGTATTATTTATTTGTATATGATATAATAATAATAATAATAATAATATATGCTAGCAATACAATGACAGAAATGTTGACAATTTTTAAATTATATATAATATAGAAATAAAAAAAAATTAAATTAAAATAATTTGTTAAAATATCATTTTCGTAAAAAGCTTAAGGGGGATCGAGCAAGGCGCGACGAACTTGTAGAGGGAGATTTAAGGTGCTTGTTAAAAAATCTTTGAAAATTTTATTATTTTTATGATTAAATAGCTGTATACATTAACTAAAAGCAAATAATGCATGGTTATTTAATAAAAAATAATTTAATTAAATTTTAAAAAAATTTTATCGCCCCTTTTTAATATCACCTCTTATATATACGAGTATGCGTAAGAAACTTGACAACATTATTTTAAATATTTAGAATGAGTCAACACATGTGCTTGATATATATTGTATTCATATAATTATATGAAATACACAATGTAAAAATCAGTGCTTCAGTAAAACGATGTTGTCTAGTAACAAATGCATGCGCGTGAATATACATACAAAACAGCTGAAAAAATATTTTCTTCGTTTTATTATTTATTTTTTATTTTATTCATTTATTTTGTCGGAAACTCAAAATTTTCATTAATTAAAAAATATTTTAATTTAGTTCAGCTATAAGCTAGTGCTATTTGTTTTGGATAAATTTCGATATTTATAGAGAACTTAAAAAAACAAAATGAAATCCCGTAAGGAACGCGTGTTGTATCAAAAAATTTTCAATTTAAGATTTTTCCTTTATTTTATCGGAAAACTATAAAGTTTTTGGGCTCGTTGGATTTCTTTTTAAATTTTCTTTAATACTGGTATATCTTAACTGATATTATTGGATATTTTAGAACTGCTCGATCCACCTTAATTATTATTATTATATTATTATTAAATCTACAAATTTTACAAAGCTTTGCTAAAAAATTTATTTTGGGTAATTTTTCAACAATGCTTCGTTTAAAAATTATCAAAAATTTTCGGAAATTACCGTGCCCGGTACCACATGTTTTATTTTGGAGAGGGTTAATGGGAGTTCAAAAAAGAGCGAGAGAAAATTTACAAATGCTCCAGTCAAAATGCGGGTTTGGGGTAGAAATCTGTTGACATGATTAGATTCGCTCTATTATATGTTTTTTGGGTCGCTGAATCCGAATCCGGTGTCCAATAGGGCTGGAAAGTAGGGGAACACCCTTAATTCAGCAAAAACTACCCCATTTTTATGGGGTTTTTGCAAAATTTCGAATGTAGGATATATGGGCTAATTATAGAGGGTGAAAACTACTCCAAAAATTAAAAATATAGAAAAAACATGATAAAAGTTAATTTTTTTACTTTTTTTTCTTGAATCAAGTATTTAAAATATTTTATGTAATTTCAACCATCATAAAATGTATTCACCCCCCCCCCCGGGGTGGTTCAAAACAACCATTAAATTTATAAATACTTAAAAGCCATGATAAAATTTTATTCTTTATTCCACAAAAAAAAAGTAAAAAAAATAATAGATATATATTTAAAAAAATCATGGGCGATAGAAACAACAGCAATATTGATAATAAAATTTTATCATGGTTTTTTGTATGTATAAATTTTGGGGTTGTTTTAATCCTCCCGGGGGGAAGGTGAATACATTTTAAAATGGTTAAAATAGCATAAAACATTTTAAATACTTGATTTCACAAAAAAAAAGTAAAAAAAATTTATTTATCATGATTTTGAGCGCCACTCACAGATCATAATTGTCGTTGTCCAATCGGGGCAGTTTTCCGAATCCCGAAAATCAAGTGTAAGAATTTTTTTCGCCGGCTCCGGCATTTTTTTCGAATATTTATAAAATCCACTTTTTTCAATTATTTTGTGATTATAACAACATTACACAATATTCAGATCAAAAAAATGCTTGGAAAATTGATAAAAAAATTTTTCAATAATTTTCTATCAACAATGCTGATATTTACTATGTGAGTCATTAAAGATATAGAATTATAATAAAATGAATATTTTTCAGCTAACATCTTTCGTTTTTGAATAGACCATTTACTATCAATTAATTATTTATAAGAATTTTTTGTTGCAGAATAATAAAAACTATAAGGATTGCAAAATAGATACGTAAGAATTCCTACTAATTAGTTTCAAATTTGATGAAATATCAAAAGTTATTATTTGTAAAAAGCATAAGTTTACAATAAAATACATGGTTTCATAAAATGATTTTTGGAAATTATTCTATTCTATATTTTGATGTACTTTAATTTTACGAATCTGAAATTGAATGTTTCTGCAAAATTCATTTATGGGTCTGTTTTCAAAAAATCTGGATTTTAAGGTTCTGAGAATTGACCCGGATAGACAACGACAGTTATGACCTGTGAATGGCGCCCATGGTTTTTATGTATGTACACTGAAAAACCGCAACCATTGAAGCAATGACTTAGAAGCGATTGAAATATGCCAATAGAATATATCATTGATTTTATGGCGCCGCTATTAAACGAATAGCTTCTCGCCATTAATATGGCAGTCATTGTTTTGATGTAAATTTTCGTCAAAATAAAAGAAAATATAAGATTGAATTAATAGAGAGCATACAATCAAAATAATTGTTTTTAATATTCTGATTTAACGTTTAAAAACATTCAATCAATAGAAATTGATTTTAGTTCAATAATATTAATAATAGCAAAACAAATTACGTATTGTGCATATGTCTAGGTATACTATTCTTTCTCTTTCTATCCTTCTGCGTATTTATTGTTTACTCAGACTTGGCGCGCGCGGTGTTTTTGTTTATATTATTGCTATTCATTATTACTCTTATAAATAAATGGAATTACCTGAAAATCATGTATTATAAATTTAATTATTATTTTTAATCATGCATTTCGCTAGATATGCATAAATTACTCTGAATATTAAAAAAAGGAGTGGGAAAATTATTATCTGTAACATATAGTCTTCAAAATTTTTTTATAAACACAAAGAGCTGGCGTAATGGATAAGGTCGCTGCTTACTGATCAACACGGTTCACAACGGTATCCAGTTCGATCCCGGATGAAGTCGCAGTTTTTTTATTTGATTATAAATTAAAAAAAAAATTAAATTCATAAATGTATAATAATGTAATAATAATTAATAAAAAAAATAATAAATAAAAAAAATCGAAAAATAATATAACAAATTAACAATATACCGCCTTAAAAAAAAAAATACACAAGCGAGGAATAATTAAATAAGTAAACATTAAAATAAAATAATAAATGTAAAAAAAAAAAAGAAAAAAAAAATAAATTTTTATATCTATTATTTAGAAAATGATGGGCGATAAAAATAACAACACTACTGATAATAAATTTTTACTTATTTTCTGTTTATTATACATTGAAATGATATGTATTCATAATCATTTCAATAGCTTTAAATATTTGAAATAATTTCAATCTCGCCATTGAATTTATGATATCCGTCATTGGCATATATCAATTGCTTTTAAGTCATTGTTTCAATGGTACCGGTTTTTCAGTGTATAAATTTAGGGGGTTGTTTTAACACCCCCCCCCCCCGGGGGGGAGGTGAATACATTTTATGATGATTAAAAGAGCATAAAATATTTTTAAATACTTGCTCTACGAAAAAAAGTAGAAAAATAATCTTTTATCATGTTTTTCCTATTTTTTGAAATTTCGAAAATTATGAAAAATATATGATGGAAGCCGCTAGACTGCACGCATGCGAAAAATGTCTCGCGGGATTAGTAGAGACCCTAGATTACCAGAGAAAGCCAGATAGGAGGATCGATTATGATTGGTTAAAAAAATACATGTATTTTAAACGGGAAAGTCGCCATGTTACCCAGCAACATTTTTGTGATTGGTTGGCAAAATGGGAGCACGTGCGCTTCTGGCTGTCTCTGGTAATCTAGGGTCTCTATGGATTAGTAACCATCAACGCCATCTATAATTTTAAGAAAAAAAATATTTTTCAAAAATTTATCTTTCATTTGTAACAGTTTTTATGTGTCTAAGTTAATTATTTCTACCTGTTACGATGAATTTGCCCTTTGTCATTAATTGTTTAATTATTAAATAATTTTTAATTAAAAAAAGAAATAAAACTAAACAACTAATCGAGAAGGGGTTAGCAAGTTTTCTAGGCTTGCCCCGTCCTTCAGACAAATTTAACGTAATTAAAAAAAAAGTTAAAAAGTTAATAAATTAATTATAGTATTTAAATTTGCAAAAAAAAATAAAAATACAAAAATATTTTTAATGTGTCCCTGCGTGGTTTCGATCACAATAGTCGAGGACTTTAGCCTTGTTAGCACTCTTTTCGATGAGTTGGAAATGTTAAAATAAAAAGAAATGAATATTTTGACTTACCTTTTTTTATAATTATAAAAATTTTTAGTATTTTGAGGAAAACTTTATTTTTTAAAATAAATAGAAAGCAAATTTAACTTGAAAAGAAAAATTATTTAATTATGAATACCAATAAAAAAAACTGTGTACAATGAGAAAATGTAATTACAAAAAAAATGTATATGTTTTAAAGATTGAGAAATGTGAATATTTTGATAGCGTCGGCCGTGTGGGTCCCAGCTGAGCCTAATAGCTTGACTGACTGATTGAGACTTCTTTACTGACTGTTGTTTGAGAGTGACTGTTTTTGACTTACTAAAAATGTAGTTTTTGGGTGCGTGGTCCCTTTGATTTCCCTTTCCATGAGCATTTTTCAAGAAAAACGTCATAGACAAGTTATCAAAAGAATTCCCATGACTACATTTTATCAAAAAAAAAAATTATTTACCATTAGATAATTACAAAACTTTTTCTTAAGATGACTAATAACAATTTTATAATTTTATCTTGTATAGTAAACATCTTAAAGGTATAGACCTAAAATTTTTTATAATTATCTTGTTTTTCAACTTTCAACATTCCAATCTTTGTATTTTGATAGACAATAGATCGGAATGTCTAATGTCTACAAGATAGAAATAAAAATTAAGGTCATCTAAAAATTTGATTTTTAAAACTATTCTTAAAAATAAAAAAAATTATTTAATAATAATTAACATATAATGCAAATATACCATTACATACCCAAAGAATCAAATAAAAATCCCTTTTTCTTCTTGTCTGTAAAGGACCCACCCGCGACCGCCTTAAAAAATTTAGATACTTGAAAGCTATTAAAAAATTATCTATAGTAAAAAAAATTTGTTAGCTACAAATTTTAGGGCACTTAACATGCTTTAAGATAAATATTGCTTGAACCGATATAAAATAATAATTATTACCTTTTCATTACTCATAAATATATCGAACTCAAGCAGCTAAATAAGTTTTTACTAGAAAATTTCAAATAAATACTACAAGTTAATTTTTATTTACTATTATTAATGAAACCGTAGAAAATATTTTGTTCAAGATAGTAATTATTGCTTAAAAATTTTTGCAAAGTAATTTGTCAGTTTAGTTTTAAAATTTTTGCTTTGGTTAATAATAATTTATAAATAACTAATTAAACCTCTTTCCTTTAAGTTTGGTATTGAATATAATTCATATTTTAAATTATATTTTCAGAGTGGCCTTGTGAATAATATGTGTGGCAACGGAGTTCAGAAGGCATCCGTTTCAGAAGCTAGTAAAAAAGTTTATACAAGTGGATGCATAGAAATTGTTCGAGTTTGGGCAGAAAGAAATCTTTATGGTATTGCTGGAATTGCTTTAGGAATAGCATTAAGTCAACTATTTGTAATTTACCTTGCAAAAACATTAGAAGGACAAATAGAATTACAAAAGTCTCGCTGGCGTTCCTGAGCCTGACCTTGGGCAAATTATGGATTTCAAAATACTGCTCATACTAAAAGAATAGAAAGAACGCAATGTTTAAATAATAAAACTATCAAATTAAGTTTAAGTGGCCGTTTAATTTTGCTTTTTGTTTTTGCTACAACGCTTTATATATTTTTTATTTTCTTAATAATTAGACTAATTCTTCATTTTAAATATTTTTTACGAACTTTTATAAATAATTAAATTATAAAAAAAATTATATTTTTAAAGAAATATAATAAAGAAATAATTTCTTTTTCAAAGAAATAAAATTCTTTGCTAGTAGTACATCTTGCAAAATAACAATCATACTCATATAGATACTCGTCTATAAATTAAATTTAAAGTGAAAATATTTTAAAGATATGTAATTTATTTTTTGTTTTGAAATATATTTATAATAATGTAACTTCTTTTAAAACACACATTATAATATTTTTGAATTGCTTGAATCATTAAAACGTATGAAAAATTGTCAAAAATATAAACATTTTGAAGATGAAAGAAACATTTTGTTTTTGATCTTTCAAAACTTGTACATAAATACTTTTTATCTTATAATATGTTTTACAAAATTTTAAGTATAAGAAAATTGTTAGTATTAATTATTTAATATTTACTATTAATAAGTATTTGTTAGTTAGTGAATATAAAATTGGCAACCTGAAATAAATAGCCTCCATTTCTTAATTTTAACTTTTATTTCAAATAAACAGAAATATATGTCCAGGTACAGCTTAACTCACCGACGAAAATTTTTTTTTTTAAATTATTTTCTTTAAGGTTTATTTTGGGTCTTAGATTTGCATTTTCACCAGAATTTTGGAAAAATATTAATTTTTTGTAAGATTTAATTGAAAATTCAAAATTTTGCTTAAATTTTCAAGAAATATATTTTTATAGTATAAGCGTTAAAAAATTTTGTCTCAATCTTTCATAAAAAATAATAATACATAAAAAAATGGATTAAGAGGTGCAGAGGTCAAAGGAGCAACTGGCACTGTGTTCAATTTTTTTTCAGTTGATATTATTTTTTTGGTTTTTTTCAATTTCTTTGACGTCAAATGTATGTTTAAGTTAGAAACTCAGTGTCCTTATAAAGAAACTAAAACCCATTTTTTCCACTTGCGAGTAAAATTCAACTAGCCTCTTGCAGTATATTTTAAAAGCTTGAATTAAATCTAATATTTATAGTAATTTATTGATGTAAGATAAAGTAGATTTTTATTTTTAAATTTGATACCGCGAGATAAAATAAAAGAATTAAACTTTTTATAATGTCTCAATGACGTAATATGAAACATATATATGCTATTTATATATTTATATACTAAAGAATTGTACTAATAATTACTATATGAGATACTAAATTTTTTAAACGACAACTTAGTAAAATATTTTAATAACATATTGTAACTTTTGTTTGACAAATTGTAAATCTTATTTTTTACTAAACTTGTTGTAATATTCTTTTTAAGTATATTGCAATTTTTAGGGTAAATCTGAACTTAGTGCTCAATTACTATCTAATATAGGAATAATTTATCTTTTTTTTTCTCAGTGTAGGTAAAGCCATATCCACGCTAAATGAAGGGTAATTGTTACAAAATGTTTTGAGACATATTTTACGTGATAATTTATTTACTTAGAATTGAAAATGCTTTTTTCAGTTTTTAAAAAGTTAAGAGAAAAAAACTTAAATAAATTCATTTAATTAACCCTATATAGGAGGTGAATAGGGAGGGTTGAGGAGGTGGATTTTATAGGTATTAAAAATTTGAAAGTTTTGGGTTAAAAACTTTCTTTAGTTGATTTTTTAGGCCGCTGTTTCCATTTCCGGGGTTAGTTTTTACTTTAAAAACCTATCAAATGATTTAATATGTAACTATTATAGGGAAAATTTTAAATATTATAATTCGAATAATTTATAAGAAATATTTTTAATTGTTAATTTTATCTACATTTATTTATTTAGTAACTTTAAAGGTTTTAGTGAGAATATACATATAAATTTTATTTATATTTTACATAGAATTTTTGAAGTTGTTAGTTCAAATGGCACTCTTTAAAACACTTATTTTAGGAGTTTTTTATGGTTGTTGCGGCAATCATTACAAACATATAGATTACATTATTACAAAATAATACAGGACGTTTATTAAATTTTTATGCGAGCAGTAGCTTTTATGTTCAACCTGGTTCACTTTGTGCACTATAAAATGGGTTATTTCGTCGGCTCCTATTAAAAACTTGCTACGTTGTTTTTTTTCTAAGGAAGGCACCGACATAATATGCGTTGTATATATAGTAAGATATCGGAGTTTTCGTTTGTGAAAAAAGATACATAGCGAATTTTTAATAGGACTCTATGAAGTTCGTCAATATTTGCCCATAAAATACACCTATACGGACTCACCCATATATCAAAATCAATTTCAAAACACCCTTACTTCTTTTTACGCATAAAATCTATCTTATATAAGAAAAATAAAATTCCCCAAATAAAGAGTCATACACAAATGGTAGATCAATATCTTATTAAAAAGCTCGACCCTCCGTAGACAGTCGTAAAATGAGTAATAAAATAGAACCCTCCTCTTCCAGTCATAAACTGAGTAATAAAACTCAATATCTTATTAAACTCACCCTCCGTAGACCGTCGTAAACTGAGTAATAAAATAGAATTCTCCGCTTCCAGTCATAATAAATTAAAAAGCTTACCCTCCTAAACAGAGTAATAAAATACAATAAAAGTACTGTCCAATAATGCCTTAGGAACTTTAGCAACGCCTACGCGTCAACCAATTGAAAGTTTACGACTAGGCGGAGAGTTTAAACCACTCCTAGACAAATATTGCCACTCCTATCATTGTGGGTATATAAAGTATGACTTAGAACTACAGAGCTCTCTTACGATCGGGCCACAGTTCATATTGTATCGGTTTTTAAACTAGTTATATCCTCGTATTGTGTAAAAGCCTTCCTCGGTATTCATTAAACGATATTAAAGTAATATATTAACAATATTTGTGTTATTTTATTTCGCTGCAATCCTATCTTTCCACAAAATACCATATTAAAGTCCGGGAGATACCTTATCGCCGAAAATAGTGAAAGCCAACCAACATCAAGAAATCAACGTAAGGATCTCGAGTGTGATATTTTGGGTCACTACCCAGATACATAACAACTCCTCGATTTCTTAACCATCAATACAAAAATGGTCTCTACAGTCAAAACAGTAATACGATGATCGTTCTTTACGAATTTGGCATATTCTTCTTACAGAAACATATGATGCACTACGTTGAGGATAAACATTTTTTTCTTATCTTTTCAAATAGTAATCGGCTATATTCATTATAAAATCTTTAACATTTATCCGATCTCTTTTTTAATAATGAAATTTCGTTAATATATTTGAATACTTCCCATGTCCATTTTATTTTTAGATCATTCCGAACTGCTACCATGAACTTGTTGTAAATTGAAAAACATTGCGGAAAAGAGATGCTTATATTTTTTTTTCTTCGTCAGAATAACGTTCCATATTACTAAACGGCTCTACTCCAGCTGTAGAGGTCAATATTGAGACAATTTTTGAATATTTTACAGAAATATAGTTAATTATACTGTTAATATCTCGTTTTACTTCATAATCCTCGCGATTACTCTTGTTGTTCAATTAAATTGGGACTAGAACTCGTACTCACTTATTATTTTCTAATTTCTTCTCGTAAACTCTATTTGACCTCACAGTACCAATTGCTCGTAACCCAGAATATTTTAAGCCAAGTATCCAGTCAGGGCTTGTAAAGAAATTATCAAAAACAGCATGTAATTTTCGATGAAGTTTTTGATGAAGTAAATTTTTAGTATTCCAGTAATCACGTTCCCATTTTCTTGGGTTAAAATTTAAGCGCATTAAAATGTCTTTAAAAGCATGAAATAAATCTTGCGTTATTTAAAAATAATTTTTTTTTATTCAATTTATTATGTACTATTACAAATTATTTGTAAAAAATGATTAATAATTAAATGATTAATGATTAATTTCTCAAGGAAAGTTTCCTGCTCAGCTTCACCATAAGTGTATTCATAAAAACGACGTTCATTATTCTTATCATAAAAAAATTGATAGTTTCTTTCAAAATTATTATCGTCATTACTGTCATTCTCTGAGTCAGATAAATTGTCACCGCTTTTATTAGGTGTAAATACATAATCAATATTTTGCAGCATTAATCGATTATATGCTTCTTCAATTTCATCAAAAATATCTCCATTATCTTCGTCAACAACTTCTGACGCCTTAATTTTACGTTTTCGTCTTATCGTATTGTTAATAGTAGAATTGTTAATTACAGTTTTTACATAACAGCCAAAGAGATTTTTTATGAGAATAACACCAACAAACAATTCACAGAATCTGAAAAAGTTAAAGAGATTCAAGACATTCTCAATAAAAACCCAGACGCTTGTAAAAAATGCCACAAAACTATAAATAGCCTTAACATGACCAAAAACAACAACGTACACAAACCCGCTGCTTGCAAAATCTACGGCAAAAAAATAAATTTACTCAACATCTTCCTAAAAACAAACAAGAATATTATGCTCATATCTGTTGATAAAGGTATTATCTCTATAAGCATGAACAAAAAAATGTACATCAGATGTGGGAACACCTTTTATCTGACCAAGCAATATATGAGGTAGTCAACTAACTAAGAAGTTATTAAAATCTTTATAAAAAAGTCTAACCAGATTTTAAATCAATGGCAAAAAGAAGGATACTTAATGCCCAACCAAGACCCATATTTACTCACACAAACTCATACCTCAAACCCCACTATTTATTTCCCACCCAAATTACATAAAATAGATTCAATAGATAATTTACAACCTGATTCCATTATTCCAGTTAGATCTTTTACACCTAATTATAATAGCTACTCCAACCTTATAGCCAAAACTCTACATTATCATTTAAGTTCTTGTATACACAAACCTAAATCATATGTTAAAAATAGTTTTGACCTCATCAAAAGAATTAAGGGTAAAATAGTTCCTTATGACTACAAACTAATATCTTTGGACGTTAACTCGCAATTCACTAACGTTCCATTAGACTTGGTTATAAAGAGTCTTTATAAAAGATACATCATCAAAAACAACTGTAAAATGCCATACAATGAAATTATTGATGCCATTAAAATCTTGTACAACAACACTTACTGCACATTCAACTATGTTATATACAAACAACTACAAGGTTCACCTATGGGTTCAGCTATATCAGGACTTTTAACTGATATTGTAATGGATGATTTGGAAACTGAGTGCTTTAAGCAGTTAGATTACACCCCTATGATTTATTTATGCTATAGTGATGATATTTTTTTAGTCATTCCACAAGACAAAATTGGATATACATTAAATATATTCAATAAATATCACACAAAACTTCAAATCACCATTGAAGAAGAGTTGAATAAACAAATCAATTTCCTAGATGTCAGTCTAATTAAAAATGAAGAGAACATCATAATTAGAAACTGGTATCAGAAAAAAACTTTTTCAGGCAGAATCTCCAGGATAAGATAAAATTGGAAAAATACAATATGAGTTTTTTTTCTTTATTTTTGTTTTAATCTTGCATTTGAAAAAGTTTTATCTTATTTTAACTTTTGTTTAATTTACTGACTCCTATACGGGGGCAAAAATAGATAAAACTACCCCTGCATTTAACAGAAAAGAAAAAAAAATTAACTAAAAAATAACTGGTTTGTGTTTTCACACAATCAACGATCATGGGAAATGTTCACTTATAACAGATTATGTATTATAACTAGTCATTTTTATAGGTTTTGTTTTCACGTCCTATAATTAGTCTTATAAACCAATTAGAGCTTGTAATTATTGAATTCCAATATTTTCTTACCTTTTCTTCAAAAAAGGCAGTTAATTAGATAATTTTAGCTCTGATTCCAAAGTATTGCAAAAAAACTAAAAATGGGATAGTTTTTGCTGATTTCATGTCCTCTACTTATCAGCCACTTTGTATCCCAGATTGCGTATTTCAGAATCAAACAATACCTACTTTTGTATTCTAATTTTTTTGGTCGCGTGTTCTAGTAAAAGTTAACCAATTTTTGAAAAAAAAAACTGAAATTATGACAACCCGGAATAGACTAGATTTTTAGACTTGGCCAACACATACTTAATTTATATTTTAAATTTTTTGGCATTTTGGCTCTAGAAAGGCATAACGGGCTATTGAAGACCCGCCGTTTACTCAAGCTCTTAGTTTATAGTATACATGATTTTGAGCTCAGATAAAGGTCTTCATTGGCCCAACATGCAAAATGATTGGCAAAATTTACTAAAAAAAAGTTTAAAAAGTTACTAAACCATTATGATTACCAGGTTACTAAACTCTTTTTTATTTAATAAAATTACCCTTTAATATACTTTTATAAAATAGTTGATACTTTAAAAAAAAAATGGTTTTTAAACAAACGGTTTTTTTCCAATATTAAAAACTTATTAGTTATTAGTTTTTCAAACTGATCAATGGATAAAAATAAAAAAATTCAACGATAATGGAATTTTACATAGAATGCATATGGATGGAACTAGGTTTAGTCCAAAAAAATATATATAATATTAATATTTGAAATTTTACGTGTCGATTTCTTTTTGAATACTAAATTAATTTTAAAACCAATATTTATGTAAAATTACAAAAAATATTCCTAAAAACAAATAGTCTAATGCAACTTGTTTTTAGTAATTTTTTTTGCAATTCTCCATCTGCCATTTCATTTCATTTTGAAATTAAAAAAATATGCAAAAAAGTATGCCCTAAAACACAAAAAAAATGAAAATTTTATTATTCTTTAAATATACCTTTTTCTTATGCTATTCACAATACTGATAAGCAGCGTGTCGATTTTTTTTAGTATCCAAGTTTTACCCTAAATAATGAGTTTCTGGTTAATTTTATAGTGAGTTTGATATTAAATTCTGATAATAGAGACTTTTTAACATAGGGATACATTTTTAGAAAAATAAATTTTGGTTGGTAAAAATAATCTTTGGTCGCTCAAAAATTCTTCCGTGATTGAAGTAACGGTCTCTGAAACTTTTCTCCCGTGTAAATGAATTCAAATTTGAAATTATTTTACCCTGGAAATAGGTGGGATAATCTCAGGGACACTACGGAAAAAGATTTTCAATTATCCAATGTGAAAGCTAAATTTTCAATTGCTAGAAAAACGATTTAGCTTTAAGTTTCACAGGATAACTGAAAAACTTTAGCCAGGACAATAATTTCACTTTCTAGCTCTATTTTTGATTTCTACTTTTAAGAAAATTGAAGTGATCAAAATAAGGGTTTGGCTGGTGAAACCGGCCGGTTTTTGCTACTGTTACGATGGGAAAAAGCCAGCTGACGCAATCCTATAAAAATTGAAAGGTTTTTATATATTTAGAAAGGCAGCTATGAACAGAAGCAGTTTGCATGCAAATTAAGTTGCTAATTGAATTAAGAAGGACTTCGGTGAAGTAATTATTAAGAAAGGATACAACGAGACGCTACAAGATTTTGGACAGCGGGCTTACCCCTCTTAATTAAGAATGTCAAAAAAACACGTCAACTATCAATCAGTATATATAGAAGTAGTTTTGGTCATCTCGGTCTCAGTTACCTCTGTTATTTCAGTAATTTGGTATAAGTACATACTTGCTAATTTCGCGATCTTGCAATAATTTTATAATTTGATAAATTGTCAAACAGTCTCTATTTTATTAATTAAATAAAACATTTAATTCACGGTTAGTTAAAAGATATGCATTATACTTATTTAGTCATTCTTTTAATTATTATATTTAGTTTAATAATTTTTTATTATATTTGCATTTATCAATAAATAGTTATTTTGGTTTATTGGTTGTTCTATTAAAATAAAAGTGTTTTTTATTTGTCTTCCTCTTTATCTATCCAATTCTATTTTCAGCTATCAATTAACCACAAGTTTGCTATTTCAATCATTGAAAAACACGCCTTCCCGGATACAAGTAACTTCAATTAGTTACAAGTATAAAAATAGGCAAATACATTATATATTTAAAAATAAAAAAATTATCAGTTTATGAATAGATTTTGAAAATATACTTAAAATGACGACAAAAGTACAGTCAAAAATTCTCAAGCAGATCAATTACTTATGAACGTCAAATGACCGATGCGATGGACCTTGACTAACCTTGCATGCAGGTTTTTCTAACCCGTAAACTTATTCATGATATTTTTCAGGTTTTTCGAACCCTAAAATGCCGACAACAGCTCAAACAGTTTAAAATACATAATTATCAATTATAGTTATAAAATTCTAGTTATAAAACGAAAAAAATGCTTAAAAATTGTTTGAACAAACAGTGTGATTTGTATAATTTGTATAATTTGTATAATTTTTAGATTTTCTTTGGACACAAAAAATTCAAAGTCGCCGTCTTCATTTATGTGATCTGAATCATGGCTAGCTTGAAAGATCGGATTATGCAAACGTCGGGCACTTCAGATTTTATAGCGAAAAATGAATGTTCAGCCTATAAGGAGATCATACTTTTTTGGATTTAAATCTTTCAACTAGCTTCTTGCGAGTTATTTGATAAAACGTGTCTATTGGGGGAGCTGAAAATTAGCCAAAATTTACCCTGCTTGGATCGGGCTAAAATTTTCAGGAAAGGTTGCTTTTTTGGTCCCCAGAAACATGATGAAACCCGTTTTTCAAAATCAGTCATGCTCTTCGAGATATTTATCAATATGTCTCCCATTTAAAATACATGGGAAAAGCCATTTAGTAGCGGTTTTTCTTATTTTGCTTCACAATTTTAGTCTGAACAAGCACCAAACCAATAAGAAAAGTTGGTATTAACATTCATTTTTTAAATATTATATACATATAAATAATTTAATATGAGAAATTTTTGAAAAACGTTATTTTTTAATTTCAAACGCGGTTTTTTCAGACATAGAGGCGTTTGGACATGCTGGTCAAACACCAATTCTTTTTATAATGAAGCAGGCATTTGAATGAATGTTAAAAAAAACTTTTCTCGTTGGTTTGGTGCTTGGTCAAATTAAAATTCTGAAGCAAAATAAGAAAAACCGCTACTAAATGGCTTTTCCCATGTATTTCAAATGGGAGACATATTGATAAATATCTCGAAGAGCATGACTGATTTTGAAAAACAGGTTTCATCTTGTTTCTGGGGACCAAAAAAGCAACCTTTCCTGAAAATTTCAGCCCAATCCGAGCAGGGAAAATTTTGGCTAATTTTCAGCTCCAGCTTTCAGCTCAAATAGTATTTCGAATTGTATTTTCAAAATAATGATTTTTCCTATTTTCTTATTTTCTTATATTCTACCATTCACCACTTTAGTTATGTAACGATTTTTTGTCACTATTCTGGATATATTTGCTTGTTCAACTATCAGTGGCTTCTTATGATCAGAGAATGCTGGAATCCTAGCTATAAAACCTTTTTTTTTTCTATTTCTTCTACTGAGTCACGCAAGCCTCTGTCTACGATAAAAACATCTGTATCCTGAAATTGTGTCCAAATGGGACGATCTAATAGTCCGTTACGGATTGTTGCATCATTTTCGCTGCCAGGACATGGTCCTCACATACCTGCAATTCTTCCATTAGGATAAACAGCCACCATTTGCTTTAAAAGATTGTAATATTTATGAACAGACCAACTTTTTCTCCGAAAATGGAAATCAAAACTCTTTTCAATTTTCAAGTTGGTTCCATCAAATATTATAGCTTCTTTATCAGCGGATCCTGTTTGAAGAATCTTTGAAACTTCTGTTTGATTCAAAATAATAGATTCTCTAGACTAAGCAAAAGTCAAATATTTTTTTCTAAAAGCCTATAATAGAACATTTTGAATTGCTGTACAGTAGTTGCTTATTGTTTGCCAGGTAAAATTTTATTTGTTTTGCAACTCTTCAAAAGTGTTATAATTCTCTTATAACTCGAGATAAGTATAACCCTAGAGCCATCTCATTATTATGGGTTCGTATATCTTTAATAAAATTTAAAATTATTTTAAAAGATTCATGATTTACACCAGTTTCAAAATTTAATTCTCTTGATTGCGTTTTTAAAAAAGATCGAGGCCGAAGTCTTGCTTCACGCTCCTCAATAAACATAATTTTTAAGGTGTATAAAAGAGATTTATCTTCTTCTGAATTCATAGATACATTTGGTTGGTTAAAAGCGAAGATTTCTAGAATATTTATTCCAAGAATCGTAACATGACCATCACAGATTATGTTACCATAAGGTACATAAATATCGGTTTTTACAAAAATCTTAGCACATTCTTCTTTACTGAGCCGTCGAAGATTATCATTATTTTCACAATCAAATAAACAGACATTATGATTTTTGTTTGTCTTTTTAATGTCTAAAATTAATTTATTATTTTCGACTAATTGAATTCTCGCAACTTCATCATTAACTGATTCAATTGAACAAGCTTCTGATTTTTCTTCATAAGAATGGTTATTATCAGTACTATGCTGACATTTTCATTTCATATAACTCTTTGTGCATTCAAATTCTAACGGATTATCCGAAACTTCATGGTAATCGGATCCAAGTTTCTTTTTAGATAGAGACTTATTGCAAACTCTACACTGGATTCTAAAAAAGTTGGATTAAATGAATAATTAAATGCTATGCAAAATCTTAATAGTTTTTTAAGGATTGTGAAGTTTATACAAATATTTCAATTCAAACCAATTTACATAATAATAATGCTTATGTTATTATTTCTAAAAAAAAATTCAATAAAAAATTATGAAATTAATTATTAGCGCTTGTAGCACACATAAAACTTCAATTTTCAAAAATTCTCAGAAAAATATATTAAATAGAAAATGTAAAAGCCAGTTTTTTAATGTTTTTAAAATAATTCATAGTGTCTTTAATCATTATCTAATGAAAAATATTCAGTTTTAATAAAAATTAAAAAAAGCCAAAGTAAGCTCTCCAATAGCTTTTAAAAGACGTTCTTTTGATTTTTAAGGGCAAAACGGGCATGTTTACAGTTACTAATCACTTTTTATTTTGACATAATGTCTTTCAAACCATTTTTAAGCATTTTTTTCATTTAATACGTAGTTTATATTGATTTAAGGGTACAACTAATATTAACCCAGTCACTTAATGTACTCTTGGTATCACCTTTTTGCATTTCCTGACAATAATCTAGCAGTTTTCCAGCAATTTTATAGCAGTAGGCGTTTCCTTGAACATTTAAGTATGATCTATTTTGGACGTTAATATAAGCTAAAGTACCTAATTTATTTCTATGAGCGTACTAATTTTAGAATGTTCGTTTATAGTAATTTTTTGGATCTGATACCAAATTTTTCAAAAATTTTTTCTCAAATTTAAAAAAACAAAAAAATAAAAAAAACTACAATATTTTTTTTTTGTGTAATACTTCATTTAGTTCCATGAAAGTACTTATATTTGAAAATATGGCTTTTACTCGATAGCTCGATAATTAATTTTTTGAAAAGTTGTTCCAAAATTTTCGATAAGTAAAAAAAACTTTTAAAAGTTAATAGAAATGTATGAATGATTGCATGCTTGTAGTTAGTGATGTCTGTGGCATAATGAAGTATTATAAATAAATACACTGAAAAATACGCCCCCCTTCGTAAAGCAGGACAAAATCATGTCTTTATTTTTATTTTATACTTTATTTTTCTATAAAAAAAATTTTATAATTTTTTTGTAAACCAGATTTTTTTTTTGCGTAGGAAGTGGAGAAATGCGTTAGGCATACTGTTCAGCATCCGGACTGACAGTTATGTGGGACTCGACTTAGTTTGCCTTTACCTACTAGAACTCCACTCACTTCCTACCTTATGCGAGCCTATCCCGGGACCTTTTTCACATTACTTCAGGACAGGTTCAAGGCCATTTAGTTCTAGTCGTGAACTCCATCTTTTGACTTGCGTCCAATGACTCGCCAGTCTGGTTAAAGGACTCCGTCGTTCCATCTGATTAAAATTCCATTTTTTGTGCTGTCATCTTCAAAAAAATATATATTAGTTGAAATATAAGTCATTTCCTATTATCGTCAAAAGAGAAGGTAATAAATAAATATATAAATAATTAAATAAATAAATAATTATTATCCTACCATCTTCGAGTGATTTTGGTATTAATAGTAAATGCAGGAATGATTGTATGTTATTGCAATACCTGTAGTCATTTGGATAACCATAGTACGTCTCAATATTAGCCTATACCTTGGACTTCAGGTGTTTTGGTGCGGAGTATGTACTCCACATACTGGCTGATTTCGGACCATACTTCTTCATTTCGAAGCATCAGGCCAACCACATTCTCAGGTGTGATTTGACCGATGTTAGCTTCTAATTGAAACTTTTTAGCAGCCCACCTATCGCATTTGAAGAATGTGTGTTCCGGCGTCTCGTCTTCACCAGGAAAGTATATACATTTAGCACTATTCATATTCTGGATCGGAAAGAGGTAGGAGCAAAAAAGTCCATGTCCGCTTAGGAATTGGGTAAAAAAATAATTAATATCCCCATGCCCAGATTTACAAATTTTAATATATTCTTAAATTTTAGCAATTATAACAAATATTAAAATGACTCCAAAAGTTCCATTCCTATGTTTTCCCAAGAAACCCTAATATGAGGTCTAGTTTTTATTTTGATGAGTGGAAAATTTCATACTTTGAAAAACTGATGATTTTTGAAAATAGCAATTTTTGTTCCTGCGATTTTAAATTTGAAATTGGAAAAAAATGGGATAAAAAAAATTTCTTGTTTTTTGAAAATTGATATTATTTAGTTTTCAGAAATTATTTATTTATAGATCTTCATTATTAAGAGTTACCTGATTATTAATTGTTACTCAATTTTTGAAATAGGAAACGTATATTTATTTTAAAATTTTTCGTCTTAAAATTCTTTTTTCTCTTCAGTCATTATGAATTTTTTGTATGCGTGTAAATATCGATACTTCACAACCATTATGGTATTAAGACCTAGTTTTTTTTTTTAATCTTATCAAAAAGTCCTTGTCTATTTTTGTTCTTAATTTTGATATAATTCCTTTTGGTTCCTTATAAAGGAGCCATTGTGATCAGTCAAAATTTTTTTTCTGATTTTTTGGCATATAAGCACGTTTTTGAGACCTCAGGAAGCTATAAAACCGGTTTTTAAAAAAAGTACGTATGTATGTGTGTATGTACGTATGTATGTATGTACGTATGTCTGTAACCGGAGATATTTTACTACCAGTATGACATTAAGGTCTAATTTTGTTTTCAAAATTTTTTTTAGCAAAAAGTCTCGATATACAATTTTTTTAAAATTTGGATGTAATACCTCATTTTTTCCATGGAAGTACTGACATCTAGAAGTATCGTTTTTATTCGATATCTCGAATCTTATTGTTGTGTAAATATGTGTATATATATGTAATATAGTGTATGTGTGAATGTTGGAGCGCTCCCCTCTTAGTTTTTAATGTATATTCTCTCCGAGCCTCAGTGCTCCGCAAGATCGCAAGCGAGCAACAGCTCTTTAATAAACTTAATAATTATTTAAATAATTAGTGCGATATTAATTGACACCTTCACCATCACCATCCTATCCATCATTAAACATTTGGCATCCCAGAACAAATCTGTGACTTGGTAAAAAGTGATTTTTAGTGAGAGATTATCATCGTAAAAAACATGTCCTTCGAATTATATTCAAGATGGTGAATTGTGCAAGTTTTACATCAAACAGTATTATTTTTTTGGAGGTGTGGTGTCAGTTTCTTTTTAATTTTTATTCTCAAAAGTCGGAGCACAGACTAATTTAAAATTTTTTTTTTTAAATTTTAAATAAGAATTATTCTCAATTTTTAAATACTAAAGTGACAATATTAATTGCAAAATTAAAGGACTTGTGTCAAGCAAAAAATTTTCTTAATTAAAAAAAATAATAATTGAAAAATAAGTGGCAGTTTTTTCTACAAAAAAAAAGAAGACATCATGCTATAATTGACAATAGTGACGTCATTACTGAAATAGAAGTTAGATTTTGGTGCGGGTTTTACCACCCCCCCAAATAATAATAATAACTTGGATCTGTACTTCTTCTTCTTCGGCATCTTTACCGGGTCGGCGCGCGCATTTCTTCAACAAGTTTTTCATCGGTCTACCGCCATTATTAAGAGCGCCTTCATGCATAAGAAGATCGAGAGGGGCAAACCAAGCAGAAAGAGAACATCATGCTTTAGTCTACGCGCATTCAATAGAAATGCAAGAAAAAATTTTCAGTGATGGCAGCCACCTCCAGATACACAATTTTGTCGGCTGCTAGCTTTTAAAAAAATAAAGATAAGTCTAATTTATGTGTAACATAATATATTTACTTTTTATTATATTGTTTAAATTAAGCTACAATAACAGATGATTTTAAATCAATTATTATTTTTATAGTATCTGTTTTAAAATTATAATTATATTAAATCAATTTTTTTATTATTTATGCTACATGTTTAATATAGCCAAATGTTTAATGATGGATAGGATGGTGATGATGAAGGTGTAAATTAATAAATAATTTTAAATTGAAAATTAAAATTGTGTAAATTTTAAATTTTTTATACTAAGTTACGTAAACTATTATTGTATGTTATTAAACAATTATTTTATTTGAGCATGGTCTAATTAATTTTGATTTTACATAGGTTCAACACTTTTAATTCATTTGGCTTTCAACTTGCTGAAATTAAAAGGATTTACTGCACTGACTGACATGGGATCTGTGGCTTCAATGGACTTCAAACAAATAAAATATTTTTGCTACTCTTCTAGAACTTCTCAACGCATTAAAGCATCCATGTACCTACAGATCATACTGCGCCTCAATGTTGGCATTTATTTAAAGCCTAAAATTTGATCAATTCTATTATCTTACAGTAACTTTTTTATCTTTCCATTTTTGGTTTTAATTTTTTATTTAATGATGTTGCTTAAAATGTAATATTTGCCTAAACTGAAACTCAATTTTTTTCTTTTTTTTACACACTTTACTTGTACTTATGTTGTTTGTATCTCTCCGTTTCAACCCAAAATTGTAGAAATTTTGTAGGGTTAATATTATAATTGTAATATTTGTTTTATTTTTTTTTTAGAAGAGGGAGATATGAAAAATACCATTTTTTTTCTTTATGGACGCAGTACTTACTTTATTTCTGTGGAAGTACTAGACCTGATACTTAATTTTTTCAAAATTTTTTTCTCAAAATTTTTGTCGCCAAAAAATACAAAAAACGCCAAAATTTATTTATTTTAGGACGTAATACTTAATTTTTTCCTATGAAAGTACGAATATCTAGAATTACACAGCTGCACAAAAAGAAAAGTTCTGATCCTGTAACTAGACCTACCTACAGGTAAGTTTTTCGATGTCCTAAAACCGAATCTGAAGTCACAATTTAGCCTACACCCTCAGATTTTGCCCCAGCTACCCCCAGCCACCTTCTAAACCGCACAAAAAGCAAATATTTTACTATGTCCAAAAGTTAAAAATAAAATTACTTTAGTTATGTATTTTGATGTCCTAAAACCGAATCTGAAGTCAGAATTTAGCCTACACTATCAGATTTTTCCCCAGATAGCCCCAGTCACCCTCTAAACCGCCCCAAAAATCAAATATTTTACTATGTCCAAAAGTTAAAAATAAAAGAACTTTAGTTACGTATTTTGATGTCCTAAAACCGAATCTGTAGACAGAATTCAGCCTACACTATCAGATTTTTCCCCAGATAGCCCCAGTCACCCTCTAAACCGCCCCAAAAATCAAATATTTTACTATGTCCAAAAGTTAAAAATAAAAGAACTTCAGTTAAGTATTTTGATGTCCTAAAACCGAATCTGAAGTCAGAATTTAGCCTATACCATCAGATTTTTCCCCAGATAGCCTCAGTCACCCTCTAAACTGCCCGAGAGGGTGAATATTTTACTTTGTGCAAAAGTTATAAATTAAAGTATCTTATTTCCGTTTTTTGATGTTCTAAAAACGAATTTTAAGTCAGAATTTATCCGTCATCCATAGTTTTTGTCCCAGCTAGTTACCCTCTAAAGTCCACCAGAAGAAGGTTAGTTAATTGCATTAGAATATTACAGCGATATCAGGATGGTGCTAAGAACTTTTGTTGGAAACATTAAGCACCTACGAGCATATATGATTACGTATGTTTACGTTACTTAACTTTTCTCTCGTGGGTTTTAGAGGGTAACTAGGGTAACTGGGACAAAAACTAAAGGTTATAGGTAAATCCTAACTTGAAATTCGTTTTTAGAATATCAAAATACGTAACCAAGGTATTTTAATGTATAACTTTTGCACAAAGTAAAATATTCACCCTCTGGGGCAGTTTAGAGAGTGATTGGGGTACTTGGGGCAAAAACTAAGGGTGATAGGTAAATTTTGACTTGAAATTCGTTTTTAGAACATCAAAATACATAACTAAAGTACTTTTATTTTTAACTTTTGGACATAGTAAAATATTTGCTTTTTGGGCGGTTACAGGGTGGCTGGGGGTAGCTGGGGCAAAATCTGAGGGTGTAGGCTAAATTCTGACCTCAGATTCGATTTTAGGACATCGAAAAACTTACATGTAGGTAGGTCTAGTTACAGGATCAGAACTTTTTTTTTTGTGCAGCTGTGTTATCGTTTGTAAAGGATTTCTCCATCGAATACGTAATTTTTCGAAATTTCTTTTTTTTTAATTTTTTTACATAAAATAATTAAAAAGATACCATAATTTTTTTTCATTTTGGACGTAGTACCTCATTTTTTCCATGAAAGAAATGGTATCTAGAATGTATCATTTTTACATTATATTTCGAATCTTATAATTTATTTTTTGAAAATTTTTTTCTAAAAATTTTTATATATTTTTATTTTTTTATCCAAATATATTTTTTTTTTTTTTTTTTTTTTGTGAGAAGAGGGAGATATGAAAAATACCAATTTTTTTTTCTTTATGGGCGCAGTACTTAATTTATTTCTGTGGAAGTACTAGTTTCAGAAATATCGTTTATAGTAATAATTTGGTTCTGAAACGTAATTTTTTCAAAATTTTTTTATTAAAATTTTTGTCGCCAAAAAATACAAAAAACGCCAAAATTTTGTTTATTTTAGGACGCAGATTTTAATTTCTTCCTATGAAAGTATGAATATTTATAATTATCGTTTGTAAAGGATTTCTCTATCTGAAAAGTAATTTTTCGAATTTTTTTTTTTTTTAATTTTTTCATAAAATAATGAAAAAAGCACCATAATTTTATTTTTTTTGGACATAGTACCCCATTTTTTTTCATGAAAGTGCTAATATCTAGAATTATCGTTTTGACTCGTTGTCTTCAATCCGATGTCTAATTTTTCAAAAAAAAATTTTTTTTTTTAAATTTTTTACATAAAAAAATTTAAAAAAAACAATTATTTTTTTTTTAGGACTTATTACTTAATTTCTTTCTATGAAAGTATTGTAACGTCTTTGGTCGCTCAAAAATTTTTCCGTGATTGAAGTAACGGTCTCTGAAACTTTTCTCCCGTGTAAATGAATTCTAATTTGAAATTATTTTACCCCGGAAATAGGTGGGATAATCTCAGGGACACTACGGAAAAAGATTTTCAATTATCCAATATGAAAACTAAATTTTCAATTGCTAGAAAAACGATTTAGCTTTAAGTTTCACAGGATAACTGAAAAACTTTAGCCAGGACAATAATTTCACTTTCTAGCTCTATTTTTGATTTCTACTTTTAAGAAAATTGAAGTGATCAAAATAAGGTTTTGGCTGGTGAAACCAGCCGGTTTTTGCTACTGTTACGATGGGAAAAAGCCAGCTGACGCAATCCTATAAAAATTGAAAGGTTTTTATATATTTAGAAAGGCAGCTATGAACAGAAGCAGTTTGCATGCAAATTAAGTTGCTAATTGAATTAAGAAGGACTTCGGTGAAGTAATTATTAAGATAGGATACAACGAGACGCTACAAGATTTTGGACAGCGGGCTTACCCCTCTTAATTAAGAATGTCAAAAAAACACGTCAACTATCAATCAGTATATATAGAAGTAGTTTTGGTCATCTCGGTCTCAGTTAACTCTATTATTTCAGTAATTTGGTATAAGTACATACTTGCTAATTTCGCAATCCTGCAATAATTTTATAATTTGATAAATTGTCAAACAGTCTCTATTTTATTAATTAAATAAAACATTTAATTCACGGTTAGTTAAAAGATATGCATTATACTTATTTAGTCATTCTTTTAATTATTATATTTAGTTTAATAAGTTTTTATTATATTTGCATTTATCAATAAATAGTTATTTTGGTTTATTGGTTGTTCTATTAAAATAAAAGTGTTTTTTATTTGTCTTCCTCTTTATCTATCCAATTCTATTTTCAGCTATCAATTAACCACAAGTTTGCTATTTCAATCATAGAAAAACACGCCTTCCCGGATACAAGTAACTTCAATTAGTTACAAGTATAAAAATAGTGTTACGAATGGTAGGTCAAAATTGATATGCCTAACATTTGATATATATATAAATAGTAAACCCTATATCCGATAGCTGTATTAATATTACAGATGACATAGGAACCCGCAGGTGCATTTCCGCTGTTGCTGATCCAGCACAATAGCGTGGGACCAAAAGTCAGCCATGACATAAATTAGTAGGGATTTATAGGGGTTATAAACTGCATAAATCCCACCTCGCGATTCTTAGTAATAATTAGGGACGCCTTCGCTAATTGGACGTGACGAGACCGACGCTTTTTTGTATTGGACGTCTCCCCCAAAATCTCGCAGTATGGGCAGATTCACATTAGTTTATATATTGCCCTTCAGGCGCCCAAAATACTTATTAGAGTACCACCACTTATTAGAGTACCACCATTCATTAGAATACTATCTTTCGTTTAGAGTCTTACCACTCTATTACAGCTCTACCTTTAATTACTTGACTTTAAGACTTAGACAGTTTTATTAAATTTACTTATAATCAATAAAGTGAAAGTTTTAGGACCTATCCAACAAATCATGGGAAAATATAATGGAATTCAGGACCGTTGTTATAACTACAATCTTAATGTAAGTACCTTAAAAATATTTTTTTTATTCTATACTTAAATCTCCGAGACATTTCAAAATTTTTACAAAAAAAAAAAAAAAAAAAAAATTTTTTTAAAATCTTTAACAAATAAACAATCTCGTAAATTTTTTCGTAAAACTATTATGCCAAATAATTCATGGCGACAACCGCGAGATACATTTTCTGATACTGAATCAATTAATAGTGAAGTAAACCGAACCATGGACGGCCCTCAAACTAACCCGCCCAATAATATAGATGTAGCCAACTTAGCCCAACAACTTGAACGCCTCAATTTAGAAATGCTACGACAACGCGAACAAATGACAAATATAATTAACGCAGAAAGAGCACTAAATTTAGGAATAACAAACGAAATTCTGAACGATATTGAAAATAATGAAGTGGGTTTAGTAATAATGCAGTACTAAACCCACCAAACAACAATAATAATAGACCTAGATTAAATAATACCGTCCCACTTATAACTGCTATTGCAAATATACCCGATTTTTCTGGTCAACCACAAACCCTACAAGCTTTTTCCAAAGTTTTGAAAGACATTATTAAAACATATGGAACAGCCCCGATAACGCGGCTTGCTACAAATATGCACGCAACTTTGAAGCATTTGTTTTTTTTGAATTGTAGAAAGTTTGAGCAAAGATGCGTCTGATTACTGCTCAAATATTGCAGCAAGTAATTGAATAAACATATAGGTTGCAAGTTTGTGGCAAGTTTGTTGCAAGGAATTTAGTATAAAGAAAAAAGTAATTCGGGAAGAAATATTGAACGGATAGCAAGTTTGCGGCAAGTTTGTTGCAAGGTATTGAATATTAAAAAAAAAAAGTAAGTCGGGAGGAAATAATGAACGGATAGCAAGTTTGCGGCAAGTTTGTTGCAAGGCATTTAGTATTAAAAAAAAAGTTAGTCAGGAGAAAATATTGAACAGATAGCATATAATCTGTAAGTAACTATTTATATCAGATTAATTAAATTTCATTTCTCTATGTCATCAGCACCCTATTATGTTTAAAGCCTAAGCCAATTATTCTATAAAAGCATAATGTTAAAATACCACTTTTACTTTATTCTTTAAAAATTAATAAAGTCAGCCATAAAGGTAAAATAAGTTGAATAAGTACGTTTTATTACATTAATTCTCCCATATAGTTTTTTTCAAAGAATGAATATTTTTAGATAAAAAAGAAAACTTTTGGAGAAAAATGTTTTATTGCCGAAAAATGATTAAATTTTCGCTCGAATTTTCGTTAAAAATGAAAAAATTTGTAATTTTTCAATAAAAATCAATGGTTAACCAGATTTTGTAATCAACTACACCGAAAAAAAAAATCCGCTTGCCGCAAGCGGAATTCCGCTTGTGGCTAGCGGAATTTTTTTTTCTTTGCAAACAATTGCAAATGACTTGAAACGTAAAGAAAATTAAAAAAAAACGTTTTTTCTTTTCTTTTTCCAAAATTTTCTCAAATCTCGTCATACCGAAATACGCATATCCCAAGTAAGCGGGAAAAAATTTTTTTTTAATTTTCTTTACGTTTCAAGTCATTTGCAATCGTTTGACGAGAAAAAAAATTCCGCTTGCCGCAAGCGGATTTTTTTTTCAGTGTACTTTTATCGAAAATAAATCTATTTTTTTGGCATATTAACTATTTTTTCTCCCCATAGAGAAAAATACCCTGCCAACTAGCTGGCACTAAGGTTCCTCAAACAATGAGCTAAATACTTCAATATGCCACAGATATCACCGATTACAACCAAGCAAACATACATTCATTTCTATTAACTTTCAAAAGTTAAAAGAAAATTTTTGTATTCAATTCAACTAAATCTATTTTTTTCAAAATTAAATCTAACGTAATTCATTCAATAATAATTATTCAAGATAGTACTATCATGGAATTAAATGAAGTATTACACAAAAAAAAAAATATATTGCAGTTTTTTTAATTTTTTTGTTATTTTAATTTTGAGGAAAAAAATTCGGTATGAGATCCAAAAAATTACTATAAACGAACTTTCTAAAACTAGTACTTTCATAAAAATAAATTAGGTACTAAGTCCAAAAAGAAAAAAAAAATATGTGTTTTTTGTATTTTTTTATGACGAAATTTTTGGGAAAAAAATTTTCAAAAAATTAATTATCAGATTCGAGATATCGAGTAAAAATCATACTTTCAAATACACTGAAAAAAAATTCCGGTTGCGGCAACGGGAATAATTCCAGTTGCGGCAACCGGATATTTTCGATTGCGGCAGCCGGAATATCCGGTCGCGGCAGCCGGAATATCCGGTCGCGGCAGCCGGAATTCCAGTTGCGGCAACCAGAATTTCCAGTTGCGTCAACCGGAATTCCAGCAATGAAAAATGGATTTTTTTACGTCAAACACGTAATATAAAACATTTCTCGATGATAAAAATAGATGTTTTATGTAGAATAATTTAAACTTTTATACTTTTTAAAAGTTTTGCAAATTGATATTGTTTATTACGCGTTATTTGTTTAAAAAATTTGACTAACAAGGGGAGTTCAATAAATTTGGAACACCAAATTACACCAAATGGTTATGGATGAGTTTTTTATGTTGAAAAATTATACCAGCTACACTCCTTTCATTCCAATGAGCTTTCTGGGCCTAAAAACGCAGGGTTTAATGTTATAAAGTAGGGTTTTTAGGTAATTTTCAATGAAAAGTTAAAACCTTGCAAGTTAACGAAAACTTTTCTAGTTGGTCTCATTATTTTGGTGTAAATTTTTTGATCAATGATTTTCTCATCAATGTAGACAATTAACCAAATGGCCATTTTTGGCTAAAAATGACCAATTTTTAAATTGGTGCCAAATTCATAATTTCTGACAAAAAAAAGGTTTTACATGTCTCAAAAAATTCCTATAAGCATTAAGTTTCTAAAAATTCTCTTCTCTTCTCATTTTCTTGAGTCGTTTTTAAAAAATGACTCTTCAAAGTTAACATTAAAAATGAACTTTATTAAAAAATCATAAAATTGGGACTCCGATTTCAAATTATCATATCTGATTAAGAAACAATTGAAAAAGGTAGAACAAAGAATTTTTGAAAATTTGAAGCTTGTAGATATATTTTGAGAATTATAAAACCCATTTTCGTCAAAAATTACAAATTTGGCAGCAATTTAAAAGCTACTCATTTTGAACCAAAAATGACTGTTTAGTTAATTGAATACATTAATAAAAAAATTAGTAATAAAAAATTGCGGTTTATGACTTTGACAGGTGACACTTACACCAAGAAAATGAGACCAACCAGAAGTGTTTTGGTGAGATTTTAGGATTTCATTGAAAATGGCCAAAAAACCCTATTTCATAACATTGAGCCCTGCGTTTCTAAGCCCAAAAAGCCCATTGGAATGCACGGAGGGTAGTCAGTGCATGTTTTTTCAACACAATAAACTTATTCATAACCATTTGGTGTAATTTGGTGTTCCAAATGTATTGAACTCCCTTTGTAAAACATTTTAAAAATTACAATAGTACATGACACTTATTATTATTATTATTAATATGATAGAATTTATTTTGTTTGAGCAAAATATAGTTTTTACGGTTGCTTTTACATAGTCGATTAATTAATTTAATATAGTATAAATAAAAATAAAATAAAATCTTTTAATAAATTAAAATTAGCAACAGTAAATATATTTTCAGTAAATTAATAAATTGCTTAAAAAACCTAAAAAATAAACTTCAGACAAATGACAATTCTCGGGAAAATCAGCCGATCTATAAAGTTGTCATTGTAATAATCTTCCATTCTATCATATTTCCTTTAAATTTCTTTAAATTTCAGTACGATTATTAAATATTTTCCACTAACTCTTACTACTTTTAATCAATTTTTTACATTTTTTATATGAAATATTATAGCAACCGTATAAATTAGCTTTAAGGATCCAAAAATTTTCTATGGACTTTTTAACTTGAATAACAATTTTTTCCTGAAAAATTTAAAATGATTATATTTAAGTCTTAAACCAAAAGTAAAATTATTATTATTTATACTTTCAAAATTGATTTGAACCTTTAGTTAGCCCAGAAGTAATTTAAACTGATGTATTTTCCCTGAAATACCCGAATTTTCCTATTAAAAAAACAGGATTATTGAGTTATTTAATTGTGAGAATAATCTTTTGCTGAACCATAAAAGTTGTTTAAATATCAGCTGCGCTAGATATTTAAATTATATGTTTTTCTCCAATAACTCCTTGTTTTGAAAATTTTTTAGTTTAGAAAAAATAGAAACTTGAAAAAACTCAAAATTTCAGTAGTATTTAATAGGTCTTTTAGGGGAAATAGTTTAGTTTAACTTATTTCTGAGCTAAGGTTTGAAACAATTTTTTGTGTTAAAATAATACATTTTAGTGTGGCTCAAGACTTAAATAGGTATAAAATTTAAAACTCACCATGGAAATTTTGGGGACCCTCGTATAAGATAAATACTTAAATTACGAAAATTTTGATTTTCTTAAGGTGGATTAAGTTAGATATTTATCTATACAATATATGTTAAAAATAATAATTAAATTTAAATAGTCAAATATTATGTTAAACAAATAACGCGTAATAAACAATATTAATTTACACAACTTTTAAAAAGTATAAAAATTTAAATTAATCTTCTTAAAACATCTGCTTTTATCATCGAGAACTGTTTTATGGGGAATTCCACGGATAAATAGCACAAAATGTTGGTCGAGGTCTTAAAAATAAATTTCTTTTTTTTTTTTCGTTAAAACGTGTTAAAATTAGATGATTCCCCAAATCTGAAGGTTTTTTATAGATTTTTAAGGATTCTATGCCAGTTCAAAGTTTTTCGGTAAATATTAACGTCTCAGCCACCATTTTTTAAAGTTCGTTATAAAATCATTAAAAAACGTTAAAAAAAAAAAAAAAAAAAAGGTTTTCGATGTAAAATTTCATGACAAACTCGAATTTTCAGTCAGATTTTGACTACAGGGCTTCATTTGGCGAGAAAATTCAAATTAGTAGTTTTTCAACCCTAAACTTCGTATGGGCATACCCGAAAAGCTTGTAACTTAAAAAAAAAATTTTTTTTCTGAAAACTTTCCAAAAGTTATCAAGTTTATCATATAAAAATTTCCCGAGGGTAATTTTTGTTATAAGAGAGTAATGCTGATTTTAGTGAATTTTATTACATTTTTAACCCTTATACTAGGCATTTTAATAAAAAATTAACTTAAAACTTTAAAAAAATTATTTATATTTTATTAATAGTCAATATAATTATTGTTTTAAAAGAAAAATCCTTATTTTTTAAACTTATTTAAAAATTTGAATTTACGCGGATTTTAAATGTCGGTACAGAAGGTACCTTATTTTTTAAGTTTTCTACGCTTTTAAATCTAAAAATGTAAAAAAATCAAGAAAATCCCGTTTTTTTAATTTACATTTTTATTAAATTTTCATGATTAATTTTAATTAATTTGCCAAATTAAGACAAATTCTTCTAAGGACTCGAAAATTTACATACCTTAGTAAAGTTTCCCGTAGAATTCGAATTTTTTGTCAGATTTTCATTTGGTCACGTGACTTAGCGGGAAATCAGCAAAATAACTAACAAGTCAAAATTGAAAAAGTGGAAAATTCACTAAAATCAGCATTACTCTCTTATAACAAAAATTACCCTCGGGAAATTTTTATATGATAAACTTGATGACTTTTGGAAAGTTTTCAGAAAAAAAATTTTTTTTAATGTGGCAAGCTTTTCGGGTATGCCCATACGAAGTTTAGGGTTGAAAAACTACTAATTTGAATTTTCTCGCCAAATGAAGCCCTGTAGTCAAAATCTAACTGAAAATTCGAGTTCGTCATGAAATTTTACATCGAAAACCTTTTTTTTTTTTTTTTTAACGTTTTTTAATGATTTTATAACGAACTTTAAAAAACGGTGGCTGAGACGTTAATATTTACCGAAAAACTTTGAACTGGCATAGAATCCTTAAAAATCTATAAAAAACCTTCAAATTTGGGGAATCATCTAATTTTAACATGTTTTAACGAAAAAAAAAAAGAAATTTATTTTTAAGACCTCGACCAACATTTTGTGCTATTTATCCGTGGAATTCCCCTTATATTACGTCTTTGACGTAAAAAAAATCCATTTTTCATTGCTGGAATTCCGGTTGCCGCAACTGGAAATATCCGGTTGCCGCAACTGGAAATATCCGGTTGCCGCAACCGGAGTTTTTTTTCAGTGTATAAGTACTTTTATGGAAATAAATGTGGTATTACATCCAAATTAAAAAAATTGTTTGAGTTTTTTTTATGAAAAAATTTTTGCAAAAAAAATTAGGTCCTAATTCCTTAATGCTTGTGATATATCCCCGGTTACAATATTTTCAGATATTAGTACTTTCATGGAATTAAATGAGGTATTACACCCCAAAAAAAAAAAAATATTGCAGTTTTTTTAATTTGTAGAAAAAAAATGTGAAAATATTCGGTATTAGATTCAAAAAATTAATATAAACGAACTTTCTAAAACTGGTACTCTCATAGAAATAAATTAGGTACTACGCCCAAAAAGAAAAAAAATTTAGTGTTTTTTGTATTTTTTTGTGTAAAAAATTTTGCGAAAAAAATTTTCAAAAAATAAGTATCAGATTCGAGATATCAAGTAAAAATCATACTTTCAAATACACTGAAAAATATTCCGGTTGCGGCAACGGGAATAATTCCAGTTGCGGCAACCAGATATTTCCGATTGCGGCAGCCGGAATTCCAGTTGCGGCAACCAGAATTTCCAGTTGCGTCAACCGGAATTTCAGTTGCGGCAACCGGAATTCCAGTTACGGCAACCGACGTCAGTGCCAAAAAATCGAAAATCAAAATTTCACTTATCACAATGGTTCCTCTATGAGGAACTAAAATTGCCTTTTCTTGTCAGCGGTTAGAAAGCACGTATTTCCCGGCTGCGACACGATTCAAAAATACGTATTTTCTTGCCATTGACGAAGAAATAGCTATTTGTTAAACAAAACAAAAATCTACTTTTTATCCCGTGATCTAACACACAGTTTTTCATTAAAAGCGTAAGAAAGAACGTGCAGAAAAACAATTCTTTCTAACGCGTGTAATGAAAAATTTATTATGCTTTACCCTCGGCCATAAAAAAAGAATGTCCCAAATCGCAGTTTGCCATCCTCGGCTTCGCCTCGGATTGCAATTTACGTGCCATCTGAGCCATTCTTTATTTTTGCGGCCTAAGATAAAAATATATTATTTATCCATGGGAGTAAAAAGAAAATACTTCAGATCGTAGTTTACCATCCTTGGCTTCACCTCGGATGTTAATTATCGAGCGATCTGGGTCATTCTTTTTTTTGCTTTCTTAGTTAAAAATTGCTATTCTTACCTCATTATTATATAACATCATACTTATATTTCTGAATACGGCGTTTTGAAAATCAAGAATTTATGTGTAACTTTTGTATTTTAACAGCAAAAACGTAATTTTACTTGTGGATAGCGGAATTTTTGTTCTTCGCAAATAAATTGGAAATGACTTAAAACGTAAAGAAAATTTAAAAAAAAAACATTTTTTCTTTTCTTTTTTCAAAAAATTATTCAAATCTCATCATACCGATGTACGCATACCCCAAATTTAAAATTTTCTTTATATTTCAAGTCATTTGCAATCGTTTAACGAGAAAAGAAATTACGCTAGCTACAAGCGGAATTCCTCTTGCGGCAAGCGTAAATTCGCTAACGGCAAACAGAATTATTTTTTTTCAGTGTAGATTTCTAGCTACTTGGGGCAGCTTATTATTTTATTTTTAAAAATATCCTATTGGATGACTGTGTAACTTATGTATTTTTTTAATTTTTTCTTATAATTTATGTCAATAATTTTTAAAATACGTATTAGAAATAGTTACATTCAAAACTTTGTATAAAAGATTTTTTTTCACAATAGTTATATTTTTATCCATGGCCACAAAAGTAAAGAATGCCCCAAAATTGCACTTAACGGGTTGGTAAAGTAGAACAGTTACCGACATTAGTTTTTTGGAAATAATTAATTTTGTTGTTAATGTAAAAATTTGAATTTTATTTCATCCACTCCGTAATTAAATTCTGCGTCGATTTAAAAAAAAAATAACTAAATAGCTCAAAATTTACTAGGAAAAAAGTTGGATTTCCCGATATGATCAGCAATTTTCAAGAAATTTTAGAAAATCGAACTTTTTTCCTAGTAAATTTTGAGCTATTCAGTTATTTTTTAAATTAATAATTTAGAACGTGACTTTTACGAGCATATATTTGAGATGAAAATTAATTTTTTATTCAAGTTATCAAGATGGTTTTGATAAAACAACTTTAAAGAAGATACTAACTTATTATCAAGGTTTCTGAAAAGGATTTTTTCAATTAATTTTTGCCTATTTTTTAAAAACTTAAGATGAATGTTGATGTCTTTTATCTGTATTCTTAATATTTTCTTTTGCAAAATTTTTTTACACGAGTTGAATGACTTATTACCTATATTGCTATAAAATTTCAGATGTTTGAGGTTGCTGTGTAAGTCTTGTATATACCTTGGAGTTAAATCGTTTGATCTGCAATGCAATAAGAATCTATTATGAGCTGAAACCTTAACAATCTTCTTGCTGATATTTAAAAACAATCTTGTCTTGTGATTAAAATATTTGTTTGAACTCTTAAGTATAGAGTCCAAAAATTGTGAAATAGAATTGAAAGTAGATGTTTCACTTAGGGCATCATTCAGTCCAGGCCCCATACTAATAATTTATTTGAATAATTATTCAAATTTTATTTATCGCTCGATATTAAGGAGTGAAGTTTAAATTAATAATTTAGAACGTGATGCTCGTAAAAGTCACGTTCTAAATTATTAATTTAAACTTCACTCCTTAATATCGAGCGATAAATAAAATTTGAATAATTATTCAAATAAATTATCAGTTATTTTTTTTTTTAATCGACGCAGAATTTAATTACAGAGTGGATGAAATAAAATTCAAATTTTTATATTAACAGCAAAATTAATTATTTCCAAAAAACTAATGTCGGTAACTGTTCTACCTTTTATTGTTAGTGTCAAGAAAGTGCATGTTTTCTGGCCGCTGCGCTTTCCAAAAATAGTATATTAAGGCCCATGGCCAGAAAAATAAAGAATGGCCCAAATCGCACGTAAATTACCTTCCGAGGCGAAGCCGAGGATGGTAAACTGCGATTTGGGGCATTCTTCTTTTATGGCCCAGGGTCGTATACGTTTTTTCTGCATCAGTGGCGAGAAAACACGTCTTTGCCGGACGCGCAGCGGCCGGAAAATACGTGCTTTCTGGCCGCTGACCAGAAAAACGCATTTTTCGACACTGAACTAGAAAAATTATGTTTTGTCCTTGGCCACAAAAAATGGATGCCCCAAATCGCAGTTTACCATCCTCGGGTTCGCCTCGTAATTTAAATTCACTAGGGGACAAGCCTACCATGCGCTGAAGCGCGTTAACCCCCTCAAATCATATTTCATGTTTAACCGCAATAAAACTGTGGCTTAATTCATAAATAAAAACAATTTTATATACAGTAAGATATCGATTGCAAGCGATAATTTTTTTTCATAATTTTAATAAACCATTATTATTTTAATTTTCAAAATGTTTCTCAAGAAAAAAATATTTATCAAGTTATTTGAGCTGACCAGGTGAGACACATTGATTTAAGTTTTCCACTGTTTCAGACCTTTTTCAGCCCAAAACGACGAAAAATTTGAAGTAAAAAAATCTGACATTATTCGATATAATAAACCTCTTTCAATTTTGGACAAAATAAAAATTGCCAAAAAGAGCCTGTTTGCCTTTTTCATCAGCACTTTCATTATTAGACTATAATGAGGGAGCCTCCTGAGCGCCGAAACGCGCGAACCCCTTCACATACTTTAATAACGCCATCCTAAATCCCTATACACAGAGAAACCCAAATACTCGCTGCGGTGAACGGGCCTCCGCTGCGAACACAAATTTAGACGCCGCTGTGATGAATTTTTTTTGATAGCTGCTTTCACACTTTGCGAGCGCTGCTGTTGTAATTTACAACTACTGCCGAGAATAATTTTAACGCGGCTGTAGTGTTTTTTTCGTTATTTGTAGATGTGTTTTTTTTTTTTAGTTATTATTTTTTTGGAGTTCGGAGTTATAAAATTTTATTTTAACATCATTTTTTAACATATGTTTTAACATGTATTTTATCAGGAAGGGTTAACATAAAAATTTACCATGAAAAATTAACATGCAAAAAAAAAAGAAAATGGATAATATAACAAATTTTTTTTAAATAATTAATAAATTTTAATTGCGTTTATAACAAATTTTATGCCTTTTTTTTCACCCAAAACCCTTTAATATCAGAGAAAATGAATGAGGTGAATGGTCGGTTTTTAATATTATTTAATTACTGTAAAGGATTTTGTAAAAAAAAAACTTCGCTGCGGTGAATCTAAAAATTCATTGCAGCGAAGGATAATTTTGTGAACACTGCAGTAACAAAACCGAGAGCGCTGCTATCAAAAACTAGAAAGAGCACTGCCGCGGACGGCCGTTCACCGCAGCGAGTATTTGGGTTTCTCTGTGTACTTTTAACATTAAGACATTAAAGCAGAGTTAATTTTGAAAAAGGTCGCCAAACCGCTTCTAATAACATTTGTGGCTTCATATTGATTCATTCCCTTGAAAAAATCTTACTTTATAGTCTAAAATATTTTTTTTCTTTTTTCTACAGTTTAAAAAAGATAACCGGCATTCAAGAAATTTTCACCGATACATTTGGGTTTAGGATAACAATTGTACAGTAAGGTGTCGATTATAAATAATGAAATTTTTTCATAATTTTAATAGACTATTATTATTTAAATTTTCAAAATTTATCTGAAGAAATATCTATTTGTTCAACAAGGGAAAAGAAGTAGGATTTGGCTTTCAATGCAGTTATATGCACGAGTGAACGTAGCGAACGAGTGAAGTTAGTATTGAAAGTAAAAATTCCTACATTTTTTCCCGTGTTCAACACATAGTTTTTCATTAAGAGCGAAAAAAAGATCGCCCGAACGTAAGAAAGTAGAACTTTTTTGCAGCGTATAATGAAAAAATATTTAATTCCCTTATCTGAATACAAATACTGATTATGAGATTTGTATTTTAAGATTTTTTGATGAAAAAGTTTTTGGAAAAAAAAATTAGGTCTTAATTCGATAATGGTTGTGAAATATCACCCATTTTCAGTTATTAGTACTTTCATGGAAATAAATGAGGTATTACACCAAAAAAAAAAAATATTGCATTTTTTTTATTTTTCTCTTTTTTTAAGTTTGACAAAAAAAAATTTGAAAAAATTAAGTATTAGATCCTAAAAATTACTATAAACGAGGTTCTTAAAACTAGTTCTTCCATGGAAATAAATTAGGTACTACGTCCAAAAAGAAAAAAAAAATTAGTATTTTTTGAATTTTTTTGTGAAAAAATACTTTCAAATATAAGTACTTTCATGGAAATATATGAGGTATTAGATCCAAATAAAAAAAAAAAAAAGTACCTTGAGCTTTTTTGGTGAAAAAATTTTTGAAAAAAAAATTAGGTCTTAATTCCATAATGTTTGTGATATACCACCGATTACATACGTACGTACGTACGTACACACACACACACACACACACACACACACACTTTTTTTAAAATCGGTTTTTTAGCTTCCTGGGGTCCCAAAATGTACTTATATGCCAAAAAATCAAAAATCAAAATTTGAACTATCACAATGGTTCCTCATTGAGGAACCAAAAATGCTGCCAAACGATTGGCACTATGGTTCCTTTATAGCAATAACAAAATGGTCTTAATGGTCTATTTTATCTAACAAAGTATAATGCAATGAGAAAAACTAAAAATGATCTTAAGTTTTTTACATCGGTAGTTCTTAGCTATTTTTACCCAATCTGAGATCGATGTTTTCAATTTAAAAAATACCAATTGCACTGTGTTTGGTACGTAAAAATATGATTAATGCCCAATTTTTAAGGCTCTAGGTGGATTGGTTACGATTTGGCGGCTGTTTTTCCATTTTTGATTTTTTTCGAATTCTCAGCCACCCGTTTACATTTTATTTTCTGGACGCCACAGAGGTATGCAAAATTTTACACAGAAGGGTTTTCAATGTAAAATTTTCTGAGGAATCCGAAAATCAAGTCAGAATTTTTATTTACGATCAAGAAAAGCGAGAAAATTGGAAAATTCAGAAAAAAGCAGAATTTTCAAAATCATTTTTTTGAGCCTAAAATTGATTTTTAAGTATTTAAAAGGCAAATGGGTTAAAAAAAGAGTTTACCACAATGAAATATATGGAAAAACATATTTAAAAAAAATAAGAAAAAAAAAGTGACGCTTTTTGGAAATTTGTATTTGAAAGTTTCTTTAGTTTTACAAATTTTCTGGCTTTTCCCGAGGGTTTTCCGAAAAAATATAGGAAGATTCGGATTGGGCGGGAAATTTTACTTCTTACCGTTAAATAGAAATGTTTTTTAGGCTTATTTAGGGCGTCCAGAAAATAAAAAGTAAACGGGTGGCTGAGAATTCGAAAAAAATCAAAATTGGAAAAACAGCTGCCAAATCGCAACCAAGCTACCTAGAGCCTTAAAAATTGGCCAGTAATCATATTTTTACATACTAAACACAGTGTAATTGGTATATTTAAAATTCAAAATATCGATCTTAGATTGGGTAAAAATAGCTAAAAACTACCGACATAATAAAAAAAGAAAATTTTTCAAAAAATTAAGTATCAGATTGGAGATATCGAGTGAAAATATAATTCTAGATATTTATACTTTCATGAAAAAAATTAGGTACCACGTCCAAAAAAAAAAAATACGCTGCCAACTAGCTGGCACTAAGGTTCCTCAAACAATGAAAAATGGGTTTGATACTTTGATGTGCCATAGTTATTACCGATTACAACTATGGAATCATACGTACATTTATATTAACACATTGAGGAACCAATAAAATTTTAACCATTATTTATTATTATTTGCTAAATTTATATATTTTAAGAAAAAATATTGCATAATTGAACCAGAACCCTTTTAACTCAATAAAATACATTTTCATTTCATGATGTAAATATGCTACACTTTCTGCCCGCAAATCTATGCTTGAAAGTTGCATTTTTTTTTCAATCTCTTGTTTTTTCTAGGGAAGAAAGTAACAACTTTCAGCAGTAGTTATAACAAACTATAGCATATTTTTTTTTTAATTTTAAATTAAATATTTTATTGCTTAAAAAAAAATAACAGTATCTGCCACAGTGAGTCTCGAACCGGGGACCTCTATAGTACTATCTTAACACGCTGCCAACGCGCTAATGATTCGTATGCCTTAAAATCGAATTTTGTTAAATATATGGTCTGGAAAAGAAAGAGTGAGAAAGAAGATTAGGGAACTGAAGGTTGTCTCTTTATCCACGCACATATATTATGCAATATAAATGTATATGTAAATTATTGATTTAATTATTCTTATTTTTCTTTTTGCATCAAATGCAGCATATTTACATCTGAAAATAAAAACCCATGTGAATAGCAGGGGACGAAAGAATTATATTGACTCGTGACGGGAAAGGTCGCTCGGTATACTGACAAAGACAGCACTCGCCTTCGGCTCGTGCCATCTTTGTCAGTATACCTCTCGACCGTTCCCGTCAACTCGTCTGATATAATTCTCTTTCGTCCCTTGCAATACAAATAGATATTTTTTTTTGTTTTAAAAGGTAAAATTTTTTTAATAGGATGACAAAATACTCCAATGAATTTATAATGAGGTTTCACATATTATCGATCGTTAATAAAAACCAATATTATTTTTATTTTTATTTAAATTTATTAAATACACAGGATCAATGATCTCAAAAAAAAATCACTTATTTTTATTATTTTTATTTTCAAATTTAATTATCTAAAAAAAATTTATATCGTATCTGAATGCAAATATTGATTACTTGTAATAAGATAAATTGTAATAGTAAAAATTAAATAACGCGCGAGAATAATTTGATAGAGAAATTCTTTATGTTACATTGCTAATACCAATAATAAAAAAATATAAATCACGTATGCATGACAAAATCAGTGTGACCAATTCATACACGAATTGTGAAAAAAATTATGTGAAAAAAATTTTAGGAAAAAAATTTTAAGAAAATTAAGTATCTGATTCAAGATATCATGTGAAAAACATACTTTCAATTATAAGTACTTTCATGGAAATAAATTAAGTACTACGTCCAAAAAGAGAAAAAATTATTGTTTTTTTAATTTTTTTATGCAAAAAATGTTGAAAAAAAAAATCGAAAAATTACGTATAAGATGGAGAAATCCTTTAAAAACGATAATTCTGGATATGAGTACTTTCATAGAAATAAATTAAGTACTACATCCTAAAAATAAAAAAAATTAGCATTTTTTATATTTTTTGGCGGCAAAAATTTTGAGAAAATAATTTTCAAAAAATTAAGTATCAGGTCCAAAAAATTACTTTTATAGAGGTTATTGAAACTAGTACTTCCATGGAAATAAATTAGGTACTACGTCCAAAAAGAAAAAAAAATTGGTATTTTTTGTATTTTTTTGTGAAAAAAATTTTCGAAAAAAAATTTTCAGAAAATTAAGTATCCGGTTCGAGATATCATGTGAAAACCATACTTTCAAATATAAGTAGTTTCGTGGAAATAAATGAGGTATTACATCCAAATTAAAAAAAAAAAGTACCTCGAGCTTTTTTGGTGAAAAAATTTTTGAAAAAAAAATTAGATCTTAATTCCATATTGTTTGTGACATATCACCGATTACATACATACATACATACGTACATACATACGTACATACACACACACACACACACACATACAGACTTTTTTTAAAAACCGGTTTTTTAGCTTCCTGGGGTCCCAAAACGTGCTTATATGCCAAAAAATTAAAAATCAAAATTTGACCTAACTGAGGAACCAAAATAATAGTGTTTTATTTATTTTTTTTATGTCAAAAATTTTGAAAAAAACGCTGCCAACTAGCTGGCACTAAGGTTCCTCAAACAATGGGTTTAATACTTTGATGTGCCACAGATATCACCGATTACAACTATGCAATCATACATACATTTCTATTAACTTTTAAAAGTTAAAAGAAAATTTATTTATTGAACTCAATTAAAAATTTTTTTTTCAAAATAAAATCTAATATAATTCATTAGATAATAATTATTCATTAACATAACCATTTAATAATTTTAGTCTGTTTATTATTGTTTATAACTTCATTAAGCTGCGTACATAAATTCAAGGAAGTTAAAAAAAGGCAGGATTTCCATCACTCTTTCTGGTGTGTCTTAATCTATATGAAATAAAAAAAAATTTGTAATCGGATACAAAAAATTACAATAAACGAAATTTCTAAAACTAGTAGGTATACGTCCAAAAAGAAAAAAAATTTTGGTGTTTTATGTATTTTTTTTTTACAAAGATTTAGGGAAAATAATTTTCAAAAAATTAATTATCAGATTCAAGATATCGAGTAAAAATCATATTTTCAAATATAAGTAATTTCATGGAAATGAATGAAGTATTACATCCAAATTAAAAAAAAAAAAAAAGTATTTTGAGATTTTTTTAATAAAAAAATTTTTGGAAAAAAAAATTAGGTCTTAATTCGATAATGGTTTTGAAATATCATTGCTTACAATATTATCAGATATTAGTACTTTCATAGAATTAAATGAGGTATTACACCAAAAAAAAAAAAAAATATTTCCGTTTTTTTTTATTTTTCTTTTTTTTTAATTATGAGAAAAAAATTTTGACAACATTAAGTATCAGATCCAAAAAATTACTATAAACGAGGTTCTTAAAACTAGTACTTCCATGGAAATAAATTAGGTACTACGTCCAAAAAGAAAAAAAAATTTGTTATTTTTTGTATTTTTTTGTGAAAAAAATTTTCAAAAAATTAAGTATCAGATTCGAGATATCAAGTAAAAACCATACTTTCAAATATAAGTACTTTCATGGAAATAAATTAGGTACTACGCCCAAAGAAAAAAAAAATTGGTAATTTTTGTATTTTTTTATGAAAAAAATTTTGAAAAAAAAATTTTCAAAAAATTAAGTATCAGATTAAGGATACCAAGTAAAAACCTTACTTTCAAATATAAGCACTTTCGTGGAAATACATGAGGTATTACATCCACTAGGTTAGTTTTTACTAGGTAAAATAGACCATTAAGAATATTTTGTTATTGTTAATAAGGAACCATAGTGCCAATTACTTGACAGCGTTTTTTTCTCTATGGGGAGAAAAAATAGTTAATTTGCCAAAACAATAGATTAATTTTCGATAAGAGTAGTTGTTGATTACAAAATCTGGTTAACCATTGATTTTTATTGAAAAATTACAAATTTTTTCATTTTTAACAAAAATTTAATCATTTTTCGGCAATAAAACATTTTTCTCCAAAAGTTTTCTTTTTTATCTATAAAAAGATTTATTCTTTAAAAAAAACTATGGGAGAATTAATGTATAAAACGTACCTATTAAAGTTTAAACATTTAAAACTAAATTCAACTTATTTTACCTTTATCGCTGACTTTATTAATTTTTAAAGAATAAAGTAAAAGTGGTATTTTAACATTATGTTTTTATAGAATAATTGGCTTAGGCTTTAAACATAATAGGGTGCTGATGACATAGAGAAATGAAATTTAACTAATCTGATATAAATAGTTACTTACAGATTATATGCTATCTGTTCAATATTTTCTCCTGACTACCGTTTTTTTTAATACTAAATGCCTTGCAACAAACTTGCCGCAAACTTGCTATCCGATCAATATATCTTCCCGACTTACTTTTTTTTTTTATACTAAATTCCTTGCAACAAACTTGCCACAAACTTGCAACCTATATGTTTATTCAATTACTTGCTGCAATATTTGAGCAGTAATCGGACGCATCTTTGTTCAAATTATGTTAACATACTTTTAACAGCAAGCTGTGTTATCGGGGAGGATGTGAACAATTTTCGTTAAATTCAATCCCTCGTCGCCTTAAAGACCGAGCATACGACGCTTACGCAGGAATTGCTCCTAATTACACCAGTTTATAAAATTTTTTACAAGATTTAAAATTAAGTATTGGAGGTATCACTGACGCAGATACTATTAAATTAGATATGAGACAAGCCGAACAAAACCCTGGCGAACCAGTAGCCGATTACGCCCTAAGCGTACAAAATTTAGAACAAGCTTTACATGCAATTTATGATTCATCGGTTAGTTTAACGATAATAATGATTTTACCGATAACGATATTTAATGATTTTACCATTGCAAATGATAAAGAACAATGGAAAAAACGAACTAGTATTGAAGCCCTTGAATGATTTCTTTTTGGATTAAGATACCCTCCGGAATATAGAGTAGCCTCAAAACAACCAAAAACTTTGCGAGAAGCTGCTAATATTGCAGTTAACCTTGAAGGTAGACGTCGCTCGGTACAAAGACATGAATTTTGTACATTAAAACACGCACCAGTTACCCCAGCTGAACCAAACAACTTTGCGATGGACGACACATCTAGTGTCAGCACAGCCTCAACTTCAGAAATTTTTCAATTATTAAACCAATTTCTAGAAATACAAAGATTACGTAATAACGTGATGAATACAACAGGACATGATATAACAGGTATACGCACTGTTGCCGCGGAACAGGGATAGCAAATATTGTAATTTTCCATTACCCATTACAATTAACGAATTTGTAATGAGTAATGGAAAATAATAATGATACATTAATAATATTACTAACCATTACTTTTTGTAATGGTTAATGGCCGAAAATTATTAACCATTACAAAAAGTAATGGTTAATGGCTAAAAGTCCATTACCATTACAAAAAATGTAATGGGCTATAATTACATGTAATATTACACAAAATTTGAGTATTTCAATAAGAAAACAATTTTTTTATTGCATAATAGTTTGAAATTGCTTATTATGATTGAACTATATGGTCATTTTTTAACCTAAAACTGATTTGTGAAATTATGAGATTTATTTAATATAGAGAAATAAGCTTTTACGTATCAATTCTATAAAAATGATACACAATGAAAATATGTTACCTTGTTATAAACCAAATCAAAATTAATATATATTTTATTTTATATAAAGAAAATGCAGTATCTGATATAATTGTGGTTTTTAAAAAAAAAATATAAGGTGAATCATTGAAACTATTAAAAAATGTAAACAGATAAAGATAAAATTTTTCTTTATTTAGTTCTTCTGAAGGTCTCAATAAGATTGTTTTTGAATGTTTTTCCCCTTATTGGGCGTAAAGAAACGCGGAATTTTCACGTACTCAATAAAAAAAGCGTATAGGCAAGCTTTTAAGTACAACATTTAAAATAATTTTATCTGCTAATTTCCAATTTTGAATTGAATATTAAAATAAATTTAAGATATAATATATTTAAAATTTAAAATTAAGAATGAGGTATAATAATTAATAATTAATATATATATTATAATTAATATATATTAATAACTAATAAGTAAAAATAATTTTCGAGTTTTTGGATCATATAATTCGCAATTTGGTTTGTTTCTATAAAAATATATTTTATTAATATTAATATCTACATCCGGCACAAATAATTTCTTAAATAAATTATCAAAACATTTCTATTAAGAAAAAAAGATGGAAATTTTTTTTAATATAAAATATTTTTCAACAAAGTAGTTTTTTAGTATATTTCTTCTTTTTTTTTTTTACTAGTTTATTAATAGCAAAAAAAGTTTTAAAAATAATTTTGTGCAGTAGATAGGATAATACAGTAAGGATAACATGTAAGTTTATAATCTTAAATAATTAATAAATTAATTTAATTAATGTACAATATAAACAATAATATACGCTTAAAGAGTATTATTAAACAATTACCAGAAAAAGATATAGCTAAGAATTATAATGCTCTGTTGTTTAAATTCGCTTTACCTTTTTTTAAGCAAAAATAATTTTGTTATTTATAATAAGAAATATTATACATTTTTATGTCTTTAAAATAAAATTATTTTTTTTTTGCTGTGATTAATTACTAAATAATAATATTTAAATTTTTTTAATAATTCACTGTTATTTGCAATTTACATTTGCAATGTATGTAACATTTTTTTAATTTATCTTTTCTTATAATTACTTTTATATATTTTATCATTAATTTTAAATACAAGAAGTATCAACAATAATAATAAAAAAAAAAATTTTAATAACGTTTTCTTTTATGTGATTTATTCATGTTATTTCCTGAATTATTAGCTTTCATTAATACTCTCATTTCAAAATTATAGTCTGACAATCTATTAAATTTAGGAATATGAAACAATGTAGCATAAGAAAATAGTCGCTCTACTGCTCCTGAGGAAGTTAGAGGAGTATTTGTTTTAAGAAACATTTCTTTTACTGCTGGATAGGAGTTTAAAACTTCAAAAAACGTAGTTTTATCATTTGAATAATTTTTTAGCTCAAGTTCAATGTTTCTTACACTATATATTTGAGATTGTATTCTAGAATTATTCTGGTTCGCAGGTGTACCAAAATTAAAATGTTTTAAAATACTTGGAACAGTTACTAATACATTTTCCTCTTCCTCTGTTATTAAAGCGCAGGAAGCTGCTTCCATAATTGCTGCTTTAACGTTTTTTTGAGCAGCCCGAGATAGTGAAGGAAGCCACAATAAATTTTTAAAGTAAGGGTGCGTAGCGCTAGCAACTGCAGCTATTTTACCATTTCCCGTTACATTATAAAAATCTGCAAATCTTGTAGCTAGTTGCTTTTTCAAACCTTGTAAAAGTGGTTGGCAGTAAATATATTGGTTTTTTTCTAACTCGTGTAAATTATTTTTTAAAGTAATTAAAACTGGCATTAAATAACCGTAGGAACAATTTAAATCTCCTTGCAGCATATCAGTTGCAATAGCGATCGGTTTTAATACTTCTAAGTATTCTTCTAAGTAACAAAAAGTAAAAAAATATTTTATTTTAGTTAAATTTTTTATTTAAATTGAATTTTATTTAAAAAAAAAATTACAAACTAGAATTTTTTAATTGCTATTTTCTAATTTTCATACAGCATGATTTTTTTTATTCATATTTTATATGGATATTTTTAAATTTTTATTTAAGATATTTTTTTGCTTTAAATAAAATTATTTTCATGAATTAATTTTGTTAAATTTCAATCTAATTTAAAATTAAAAAAAAAAAAATTCAAATTTTCTCAGTTCTTGTAACAATTTATAAAACAAAAAATTTGTAAATAATATTTAAATATTATTATTTCAGCTTATGCATTAAAAATTATATTTAGTTGCTGAATTACCTGAAAATTTCATCATTAATATCCTCTAGATCAAAACAATTTATTAATAGGAACATCTTTTCTTTTAATTGTAAAATTTGTAATAAAGAATCAAAAAATGAATTCCACCGTGTTATGACAGGTTTTCTTAAAGCTTCACCTAAAAGTTCCAAAATTTTCTCATTTTTTTTACTGCTCCTAGTTAAACTCCATAAAGATTTACAGAAATCAGTTGCCTCTGTGTGAATGTCATTCAAGTAATCATTTTCTTTAATTATTTTCAAAGCATCTGCAGATGCTAATAAATTCAATGTATGACTACCACATCTAAAATGTGTTGGTAGCATACTAGAGTCAATTTGTTCAGAAGTGTCATCAAAAGTTAATTCTTCCGGATTTATATTGCTATCCATAACTCCAGCTCTTAATTCATCTGCAAAAATAAAAGCAGTTAACTTGTTTAGTTTAAAAAAAATATGTATCACTTAAATATTTAAAAATATTTAATATTTTTTAAAGAATTTGCACATTATAAATCATGATAAAAAAAATTTTTAAATTTAAAGGTAGCCTTACTACAAGCAAGAAGTTTTTTTTATTCAAAATAGTTTAAATTTTAAAAATTTCTAAACCAAATTAATTTTTTTTAATCTCATTACATAGGATTAAATAAAATTAATCTGGTGCAGATAAAGTCTCAGTATTGGTAAATAACAATCAAGTTTTTTTATAAATAATTTGTAAATTATGGGCGATGACAATTTAATATTTAATTTTTTTATAGATGTAGTTAATATACATTCTTTAAGGCTATATTGTTTTGTGTTAAATAAACAATGAAAACCAAAATACATTAATTTTTATAAAATTATTTTGTACCGTAAGAAACAATCGTTTCATCCAATCCATAATTTTTAAAAGCTGCAACAAAGTTTGAACCATTATCTGTAACGGTTGCGACTAAATTTTCTGTAGTTAGTCCAAATTCATGATGGATTTGGCATAAAATCGTAGCTAAGGCAGTATTATCATGATCCCCTTTAAATCTTCGGCAAGCTAAAGCTCTAGATTGCCTTTGGAAATTTTCATCAAACTAAATGTAATAAAAATTTTTTTTATATATTTAAAATTATCATTTAAAAATCAAATTAAAAACTTCAACAAATAAAAAATCATAAATACAAATAGGAAATAAATTTGCTACCGATTTTTTATTTATGTTTTCAAAAAATTTGTTAAATATCTTTACTTTATTTTTATAATTTTATATTCACTTCTTTTTTTTTTATTAAATTTCGCACTAATATTTAAAAAAAAAAATTTATAAAAAAATTTAAAAAAAATTTATTTTGAAAAATTTTTTTAAGCTCAATATTTTGCGGTTTCTAGTAGAAATCTAGCGCGGGTAATCATTAAAAAAATAATTCATATATACAATTTTCTATTCTGTTTTTTTAATACAAAAACGAGTACTAAAAAATATTGTTACGTATCCTGAGGTTTTATCCAAGGGATACGTAAATATAAATAATTATGAATATATGAAATATAAGTTTATCCTGAGGATATTGACTGCCCCAGGTATTTAATTATAAAGTTGGTATGGTTATTATTTGGTTGGTTTATAGTTGATGTATTTGTAGATGAGTTCGGGTTCGATCTAAGCTGGATGAACCTAACCTGAGGTTAAGTTCTTAATTACAGAAGGAACTTGTCACAATAATAACTGATAACTGATTTGATATATAACTTTCACTTTATTGATTATAAGTAAATATAATAAAACTGTCTAAGTCTTAAAGTCAAGTAATTAAAGGTAAAACTGTAATAGAGTGGTAAGACTCTAAACGAAAGATAGTATTCTAATGAATGGTGGTACTCTAATAAGTGGTGGTACTCTAATAAGTATTTTGGGCGCCTGAAGGGCAATATATAAACTAATGTGAATCTGCCCATACTGCGAGATTTTGGGGGAGACGTCCAATACAAAAAAGCGTCGGTCTCGTCACGTCCAATTAGCGAAGGCGTCCCTAATTATTACTAAGAATCGCGAGGTGGGATTTATGCAGTTTATAACGCCTATAAATCCCTACTAATTTATGTCATAGCTGACTTTTGGTCCCACGCTATTGTGCTAGATCAGCAACAGCGGAAATGCACCTGCGGGTTCCTATGTCGTCTGTAATATTAATACTGCTATCGGATATAGGGTTTACTATTTATATATATATCAAATGTTATGCATTTCAATTTTAACCTACCATACGTAACATCTCCCTCCCTTCATTCCAATCGTCCCGATTGGGTCAGGTGGGGGAGATGGGGCTGAAGGCAGGGCTTCAAGAGGGTGGTAAATTCTAGAATTTTCTGTCCATAGTCAATGTCAATACATAATTATATAATATAAGTACATAAAATAAAATTTTGATTATAATATTGATTCTATATAATTTTAAGATATATGTTTTACATAAAATTAAAAATTTTTGATTATAATAATGATTATATAATTTTAAGATATAAGTTTTATGATTATACATAATATATAAATTGTAAAAATGTTTAGTAAACTAAAAAATTTTATAAGTATAAAATAAAAATTTAAAAATTTTTAGATCTATATAAAATATTAAGAAATTATTAGTTAAAATATATGATTAATAATATAATAAATTTTTGGATTCTTCAAAACGAAATCTTATGGAAGATGCCAGTTAGTTACTTGGATTCATCTTCTTTGTAATGATCAAGTTGTTAATTTTGTTGCTGGATTTTTCTAAGTTGGAGTTATCTGAAATCAATCTAGAGAAATTAGTTTTAAAACCCCCGAGACATTATATACCCAAAACTTCGAATACATAGGGATAGGTGGTGATATTCGAAATAGTATAAAATAAAAAATTAAGATTAAAAAAAAATTTTTATGTTTGGCTAAAATTTTGCTTTTGCAAGGTTAGTTTTGGTTTAAAAAAATGTAGAAATTAATAATGGTTTGCTTTTCATTATATATAAAAAAAAACGATTGGAATTTAAATTTTTAAAACTACATAATTTCTACAATTTTGGCCTAGAATTTTGTCAATTTTCGTAAAATTAAATAGTCTTAAAAACAACAATATCTTTAAGTTTTTTTTTTTTTTTTTTTTTTTTTTTAAGGGAAATATGTGAATCTTACATCAGCCATGGAGTGTTTGCGGGCCTTAAAGACCCGCAAATTTCCATGACCGCCCAATTGTACAAAGTGTACAACTGGGAGACCACCGGCGAACGCGGTCGCCGGCTACGCCCCAGATTCTTACTGGATAAACACACTTTAAACCCCCCGCGCTTGTTTGTCCCAAACCGGAACTCCCTTTTCAGGTATAACTTCAGTTTGGGACGCGCAGCCTAGGCAGCTGGCCGCTGCCTTCCCCCCTGCCTAGGGGCAGGAGAGCTCTCTACGATAGAAAGCCCTCCTCCTTCTTCTGCAACAAGGTGGTCCTTACGTACTCTGCTACTTTGTTCCAGTTTTCGGAACTCCGTAGCATTTCCGGGACCACCGTCTCCGGCCTCCAAATCGGGAAGGGCGGGCGCCCCCCCGAGTAGCGAACACATTCGAAGAATGTGTGCTCTACTGTATCATCCACGCCCGGACAGTGCAAGCACTCCTTTGTTGCCACCTTATGCCAATGCTTCAACATGACACGGAAGTACCCGTGTCCAGTTAAGAACTGGGTAAGGTAGAAATCCACCTCCCCATGCTGTCGTCCCATCCATGCCTGCAGGTCTGAGATCAGTCTGCGCGTCCATAGGGCATTTTTTTTCTTGGTTCTTTTTCCATCGCTTCTTCCATGCTTTCATAGAGTTGAAGCGGGCGCGAGTGGAAGCCACTTCGCGCTCATCTACGCTCTCGTAGATGAATTTCCGCTCCAACGCTAGCAGGTCAATGGGTATCACCGAAGCAACAACCTGGATCGCCTCTAGAGATACCGTGTGGTATCCGCAGGCGATCCTCACTGCCGCTTGCCTCTGTACCGACGATATTTTTCGTCTGTACTTGGCAGTTTCTGTGGTCTTCGCCCAGACTTCTGATCCGTAGAGCAGGACAGAGTTGACGACTGACATCAGGAGCCTTCGCTTCCCTGGTTTGGGTCCCCCAATGTTGGCCATGAGCCTTGACAGGGAGGATGCGGCCGACGCTGCCTTTTCACACGACCTCTGAAATTGCTCCCAGAAGGTCAGCTTGTTATCAAGCTGAACTCCCAGGTATTTCACCGATGTTCTGGTTCGGATCGTGTGAGGGTTTCCGCCGTCGTCGATAATTACATCGAAGTCGGTGGGAACCCTTCGACGAGTCAGCAGTACGATCTCCGTTTTTGGGATTTGCAAGCTGGAGCCCGTGATCGCCCATCCAGAGGTTGATCCGTCTCATGACTAGATTCAACCTCTCCTGGGTCACTTCCATGTCCCTGCCAGTTATGGTCAGGGCCACGTCGTCGGCGTACCCGATCAGGGAAACTCCTTCCGGGAGGTGGACGCGCAGCAAGCCATCGTAAAAGGCATTCCACAGGTCCGGTCCGAGAACCGAACCTTGCGCGATGCCTGCACTCAAAACCCTTTCACGCCTTCCATCGAGCGTGTCATAGAGCAGTCTCCGGTCCCGCAGGTAATCCTTTAGTACGTTACCCAGATACCTGGGTATCCGGAAATCGTACTCGAGGGACCGGATCATGTCATCCCACCTGGCTGAGTTGAAAGCGTTTTTGACGTCCAGCGTTACCAGAAGGACGTCCTTGCGAATTGCAGGCCGCCTTTCCCTCTCAGCCTCTACGGTATCCACGACACGCCGAATGGCGTCTATCGTGGAATGCCCTTCACGAAAACCATGCTGCTCCTCGGAGAGACCACCGCCCTCCTCGATTGCTCTTCTGAGCCTTGCCCGGAGCAAGCTCTCCATCACCTTACCAATGGTATTTAACATACACAAAGGTCTGTAAGATGATGGAGAGTCCGGGGCTCCCCCCTTGCCCTTGTTCAAGAGCACGAGACGTGCCACCTTCCACTGCTTTGGGAACACTCCAGCCACCAAACACGCATTGAACATGCTTAACAGGATACCAGGGATTACTTTGATCGCTCTTTTGAGCACTTCCGCCGGTATCCCGTCCGGCCCAGGCGCCTTGCCATTTTTCATGGCCTTTATGGCCTTGACCATCTCGCCTTCGCTGAACAGCGGCACCTCCTCCCTGGGTGTTACCTCTACCGGGTTTTCCCGGATGGGCCTCTCAGGGAAGAGAGCACCAATGATCCGCTCGGTCAACTCCGCGTCCATCATGTTGTCAGTCCCCCGGTTCAGCTTGCCCATTACGACTTTGTAACCTAGACCCCAGGGGTCCTTGTTTACGTCTTCGCGTAATGAACGCAGACATCGAGCCTTACTTTGGCGGATGGCCTTGGCCAGCCGGTGTTTGGCATCCTTGTGTACCTGGGAGAGCGCAGCAGCTTCGGGTCTGTCCCGTGCTCGTTGGGCCCTTCGTCGCGTCCTGTGGCATTCCTTTCGGAGCTCAGCTATTTCGGGAGTCCACCAGTACACTGGTTTTCTCCCTTTCCAGGGCCTGCGGCGAGGCATCGAGGCATCGCAAGCCCCGCGTAATAGAGACGTTACTTTCTTAACCAGGGTTTCGGCCTCTTGTGGGCTTGTAGCCCCTCCTCGCCAAGCGGGGATCGACGCTGACTCGATTCGAAGGTATTCCTCGAATCTGTCCTCGTCGATCTTTGAAACATTCCAGCCAAGGGGACGCCTCCTGTAGGGAGGACGTTGTGAGTTTCCTTCCATTACCCGGAAGGCAATGTAGTTCTGATCGCTACCATTGTAGCCATCCATCACCCTCCAGTCGCCTATTTTCCTAGACGCAGCTTCTGTTGCGAAGGTTATGTCTGGGATAGAGATACCCCACCCCGCCCTCTCGTAGGTGGGCCTGTTTCCTCTATTCTGGACCACTAGTTTGCATCTAGCAGCCATTTCGAGTACCATTTGTCCCCTTAGGTTGGTCGTCGGCATGCCCCACTCTAGGGCCCTGGCATTGAAGTCTCCGCCAAGGATAACGCCACCAGTTGCCGCTCGTACCGTGTTCTCGATGCTGGCTAGCTTTGCAGCGAGCACCTCCGAGCTGTCGTTAGGGGAGAGATAACAACTTATATAAGTCGTCTCTCCGCACTTGGCCCAAACGTGGCAATTCCCTTTTCCTGTCTGGGATAGGGACGTTTGGGCTCTGCCTCGAAGCCATATGGCGCAGCATAGAGCGTCATCGGAAACCCAGTACTTGTGGTTCATGTTGTAAGATTGCTCGCTTAGTAAGAGGATATTTGAATCTTCTTCGCGGGCAATCTGCTCCAACAGTGCACCAGCTTCCCGGGCATGTCTCATGTTCCCTTGGAGAACTTTGATCATTTCCGATGACACCTGTTTTTCGCCACAGCCAGAGCCTCCCGGTAACTGGGGCAGTTTCCCTCTCCTGGATAGTGCTCCGTGGAGCACTTATCCTTTCTGGACTTGCAGAGGAAGCACTTAGGCTTATCCTTGCTGCATTCTGCCCTTTTATGTCCATCTTCGCCACATTTAAGGCACGCCTTGCTTCTGTCCGGACCTTTACAAACATACTGACTATGCCCGTAGCCCAGGCACTTGAAACAGCGCCTCACGTCCGCGCGAAGTCGCACCCTGCTCGATGCCCAGCCAATCTGGATTTTACCCTTTTTGGCCAGGCGTAAAGCGTCCGCTTCCAAGAGTTCCACAATGGCCATCTGGCCAGTCGTGCCTTTGGTTTTGAAAATGGTAACCACGAGAGAGTCACCATTTTCAATGCCAATAGCCTTGGCAACGGCCTCCTGTATCTCCTGCTCTTTCGTGACCCCATCCAAGTCTCGAATTTCGAGCTTGAGCATTGGGATCAGATCCCGGACATTCGAGTCAGGCCCCGTTACCAATTTCACCGCATCTTCCAGCTTTTGGCGGTCCTGGATTGCCTCCAACTCGATCAGGACACTGCCATTTTGAGCTTTCCTGACGCGGTGAATCTTCGCTCCAGCTTCTTCGAGGTTAACATTGCGCTTTAGATCGATGAGCGTTTCTTCGTACGTCTTACCCGCCGCTGGGGTAATCTGGAAAGCTTCCTTCCTTTTCCTATACTTGCGCCTTCCCATTTTTGGAAGAACTTTTTCAGCAGTTTTCTTAGCCTGTTGGGCACTCTTGGCTCTGGGTTTCTTCTTCGTCCTACCCTTTACCTGCCAGTTTTCCTCCTTGTCCGTTGGCCTCTGAGATTGCGCCTGATTTTTCACCCTTCCTTCAGCCATCTGCGTTGTTTCAGATGGCTGATTCGTATTTTCGGGTGAGTTGCTTCCACGCCTAAGCTGCAATTTTCTAAGCTTCTTTTGTTGCTTTCTTTCCTTTTTGGACAAGTGCTTGGGAGATTTTTTATCCTTCCTTGGGGAGGTCCCAGGGTTATCTCGTGGGCCGTCCGCCTTGGTGTTGTTAGGCGCCGTCTTTGGGTCCTCCCTGTTGGGATGCTCTCCTTCCTTCTCTTTAGGTGGCGCCTTCGCTTTCCCCTGCTCCAGGTTCTGCTTTTGGTGTAGTTGTAGCAGAATTGTTTTTTCCTGGAGCAGTTTCTCATTTTTCTGCCGCTCTTTTTCCTCCTTTTCCAAACGCGCATTTTCCTTCTTCCTCTGCTCTTGCTCTTTTTTCAGAGTGTCTTTACGCAGCATTTTCCTTCTTTCCTCTTCTTCCTGGAGCTCCGCGTTGTTCTGCTGCTCCACCCCAGAGTTGCTGAGGTTCTTCTTATGGATCCTTTTCCTATCATGTCTTGACTCTAGAGAGTTCTCCTCAGAGGAAGACGATCGGATTCTCTTTGCCTGCTGCTTATGTTCTGCTTTTTTAAGAGCAGACTCAATATCTTGCGTTTCTGCATGCAGCCTCTTCGTTATTAGCTCAAGTTGAATGAGCACATTGCCGAAGAGGTTTACTCCATTTTTAATTGGCATGCCGCAATTTTTTTGTTTTGTTGTACAGTGATTGGACATGCTGCGATGAGCTTCCGTCATTTCCTTGTGGTGTTTTTCCAAAGCCTGTATAGCGTCCTTCAGAACAGAAATGTGGTGAAGGAAGGCATTGGGTTTTTCGACCACTGCTTCATCAAAGGCCTGATCCGTGTCAAGACCACCAGTGCCATATGCTAAGTTCTGCAGATATTTGAGGTTGTCTGCATAGCTTGGTTTTTCAGTATTCCCTGCACCTGGTGCAGGTAGTGGATGCTGAATATGTTCAAGCAAAACTATGGCTTGAAGTTCCTTACCTGGTCCCCCCTGGGCGGAAGATGGTGTTAAATCCGCCTCCATGCAAAATTGTTGGCCCCCCTCAGAGTCCATGGGGCCGGTGCCAGCCACCGGGGCTTTCACCCGATCGGAACTGACAGCTGAATTCGACACTTCTTGAACAAGTGACTTATCAGCCTGAGGTATATCATTTTTTTCATTTTGCATATTTGTTATTTAGATAGCCTGTGTCACTGGACTAAGCGCCCTTAAATGAATGCGGGTAAGGGTACCCTCTGTGCGATGTGATAACCTGGAAAAAAGAAAAAACCTGTAAAGAACTATTGTAATTAGTGTACCTGTAATGAAATGGGAAAAAGTGGTGAGATAATAGGACCGGGGATTCAGACCCGCAGCAATCCTCACCCTGGGTACAAGACACAGGGGGGTGACCGTTGCGAGTCCTACAGATTTGATGTCTGCTGACATAATACGATATTTTACCCGTCGTATTAACAGGATCCTCATAGGCCATTCCTAGCGATTGGTCAAGATCCCAATGATTCTTACAAAAGTAAGATTACTTCCACAGATGATCAAATGATCACCTGGTGAAAAAACAGCACGTGCCGTTCGATCATTCGATTTGCACTGCAAGAAAGAATGCGATATCCACCCAGACATCTGCTCCTGGGACTTACACACTTGTGCAATTTGCGAACGCCGCAGGGCTCACCGAAATCAGGGATCCTAGGGTCAGTCATGCTCGCGCCCAACACCTGCAGCTGCAAGGGTTTATCTGATAATTACCGCTTCAAGCCTTACGTCCCGAAGTTATTGGCTGCAACACATATAACACATTTAAAGTAAACAGTTTTTTGTTTAGACAGAAACACATGCAGCCAATCCCAGCGAACTTTTCAGCTTTTTTCGTGGCTTTTTCTGAATCCCCCCAACAGACAGCAGGTGAAGAGCACAAACATGAATGAACCAACAGCAACGATTACCTTGCTCTATAGGGCAAGGCCACATTGCTGTGGAGCCCTGCTCCAGAGAAGCCCCAGCCATTCATCATATTAATATACTAATGTCAATAGCATTAGTGTATGGTATAATTAAAAATTATTAAAGCTGCCTTTAGTGACATCTGAATTAGAGGAAATGTATGCCCCGTTCGCAGACGCCTTCCTAGACAACGCACCCCTCACAGTGAGTTCGAGGTCATCGGGCAAGAGGTGATTCCACCTGGCTTCCGAGAGGGAGCAAGGTGGGGTTAATAAGAAACTTTAACTGTCCACTAAGAGAACCATTTAGGATCTCAGCCAAAAGCCGTCGGCTGAGTGACGCACAGGTACGACGTGTGCAGGCCTCAGCCTTGGTGAGTGGGTGAACATTTGTGTGCAATTAAGCACATCAACAGGGTAGCCACGAGAAGGCAGTTCAATCCCACCTAGAGTTATCGACACTAAAGGACCAAACCAGTGGTCTGTAGCTTATACAGCGTCGTGTCCATAGGTAACTCCTACCAGTCCATGGGGCCAACCCATCTCATTCCAGCATGTCGGGTATTCACCAAAAAATGGTTTATTTCCCAACCACCCCAATATCTTTAAGTTATTGGTTTAATATTGCTTTTACATCATGAAATTATCAGTTGATAGGAAAACAGTAAAGTGTGTATATAGGGTATTTCATGTAAAATTTGGGTAAGTGGTTGGGAGTAATTTTTTATTTCAAGTGGTTAGGAGTAAAGTATATGTATAGGGCATTTTATGTAAAATTTGGGTAAGTGGTTGGGAGTAATTTTTAATTTCAAGTGGTTGGGAGTAAAGTGTGTATATAGGGTATTTTATGTAAAATTTGGGTAAGTGGTTGGGAGTAATTTTTAATTTCGAGTGGTTGGGAGTAAAGCGTATATATAGGATATTTTATGTGAAATTTGGCTAAGTGGTTGGGAGTAATTTTTATTTTCAAGTGGTTGGGAGTAAACTGTGTATATAGGGTATTTTATGTAAAATTTGGGTAAGTGGTTGGGAGTAATTTTTAATTTCGAGTGGTTGGGAGTAAAGCGTATATATAGGATATTTTATGTGAAATTTGGCTAAGTGGTTGGGAGTAAAGTGTGTATATAGGGTATTTTATGTAAAATTTGGGTAAGTGGTTGGGAGTAATTTTTAATTTAGAGTGGTTGGGAGTAAAGCGTATATATAGGATATTTTATGTGAAATTTGGCTAAGTGGTTGGGAGTAATTTTTATTTTCAAGTGGTTGGGAGTAAAGCGTATGTATAGGGTATTTTATCTAAAATTTGGCTAAGTGGTTGGGAGTAAAGTGTGTATATAGGGTATTTTATGTAAAATTTGGGTAAGTGGTTGGGAGTAATTTTTAATTTCGAGTGGTTGGGAGTAAAGCGTATATATAGGATATTTTATGTGAAATTTGGCTAAGTGGTTGGGAGTAATTTTTATTTTCAAGTGGTTGGGAGTAAAGCGTATGTATAGGGCATTTTATCTAAAATTTGGCTAATTGGTTGGGAGTAGTTTTTAATTTCAAGTGGTTGGGAAGCTGATCAAAGCATAAATTTTAGGTAGAAAATCTTATTTTTATTTTATTTTAGTTTTTTCAATTTTTGCCCAGAAATTTGCCATAATAGCTCCAATTTTGAAAAAATATTGATGAAAATGGTTTTAATCTGTAAAAATAGTAGTTGGGAAGCTGATCAAAGCATAATTTTTAGGTAGAAAATCTTATTTTTATTTTATTTTAGTTTTTTCAATTTTTGCCCAGAAATTTGCCATAATAGGTCCAATCTTGAAATTATAGGATTAATTACGATATTTTATTAAAAAAAGGTGTATTTTGTTGTATGGCTATTAAAGATTATAAATTTGAAACTTTTTACTATTTGGACTTATTTAAATTTATTTGGGGTTCGCGGTTAATTTTAAGTTGGTTATAAAGCTTACCAGGTTACCGACTCGGTTTTTGTATTTATTAGTCGACTGCTATAACTTTGAAAGCATGGTCGGTTTGTTTATGTGCGTGTTTATTTCATTATTACTTGAAGAATTTTGTAAAAAAAATTTGGAATTTTGGGTAAGAATATTTTAATTTATATATTATGTTAGATTTATTAATGGATTTAATGTGTTTTATTTATAAAATGTAGTAATTTGTGATATTAAGTTACTTCGTGAACTTAGGTTATGTATTTGTTGTTTTGGATTACGTATGTGTTGGTATACGTGAGTTTTGGTGTAACGGTAAATAGATGTATATGTTATGGTTAAGTATTTAGTTTAGTAATTATTTTAAGTATTAAGATCGCTTCTCGGCCTTTTGGCTAAGATCAAAGTGTCGTCACGTCCAATTAGCGAAGGCGTCCCTAATTATTACTAAGAATCGCGAGGTGGGATTTATGCAGTTTATAACGCCTATAAATCCCTACTAATTTATGTCATAGCTGACTTTTGGTCCCACGAATGTGATGTGTGCGGTTTCACAGATGAAACCAGTAAATATCCTCAAAAAAGTGTCAATGCACACATTGCGGCTGAACATCCCACAGCTGCACCTCCTGATGTTGAACCTCCCCTCCCCCAAAATGTGGAGGTACCGGACAGACGTTCACCTGCTCATGGCTCACGCGCGTTACTCGGTACAAATACTAACCTTACAGCTATCAATGGAACTCAGCAAACGTCCATCGGGCGGCCGCGTTCCTCTAATAATAACCAGCAGACACTTGATAGCACTCGATCATCTCAACAGAGTGATCCAATTGCTGATTTGACAAATGTGGAGAACATGTCTACTCCAAGCCAGGAACACCAAGAGCCTAGCCACATACACAGCCTATCTGAAACACCAAGCCCAATAGCTCGCGCTAACAGTATGACATGGCAAAGTAGGCTTAGGCGCGTCTCAAGACGCATTAATAGTAGCAGCGAGTCGTCGGATGACTCACCAACAAATTCAGCGACAAATATATCAACATCTAGAGTCCCTTTACAACAAACATCCAGCAGCGATTTAACTGCACATGGAAGTATGGGACACAAAGAAACGCTGAATGTTCCTGATTTTAGTTTCAACATCAATATAGATGAAGGCCCGACGACTCCATGTGAAATACAGCCCCAAGAGGCACTTAACACCACGGCTCAAAGCTCTTCACGAATGTCAATATCAGCAATCTGGAGAGCTCTTGTTTCACAGATTTCTTTATCTTATCTTTTCAGTTTGCGCGATGTGCTAATTTGGAGTGTCGCGTGTCCGGTGGTCCAGGTGTCCGGTTACGGGAGTGCCAGCAGTAAGTCAGCCTATACTTTACCTACATGCACCTCTCTTTCCTCTCTCTCTCTCCTCAGTCAATAGCTTCCAGGATATATGTGTGGTGTCGTTTCGCAGCAGAATCGCGCCAAATGCTACCGCCCCTACAAGTGAACCTCGTGGTGAAAAATTGTGCAAATACAAAAATTATGTGCTAATATAATGTGCATATAATTATTTACTATTCAATTAATTTGCTTGTTAATTAGCAGAGCAAATATTATTATTAAAAGTGCATCGTGGATTTTCGCGTGTGTTTTGTGTAATAATATTAAACAGGAGGGGGGTAATGCATGTATACATATGTATGTAAACTCCTCGGTAACCTTTTTATTATTATATTCTATATTTATCTATTTTTACTCCAATTTTTTTTTCTCTAGCAAAGATTTAAAGTCCGTTTAACTATTAAATTAACATTTTCTTATTTATTTAACACCCGAATATTTCAATTGTAATAAACATGTGCGTTAACCGGTTATCGACGCCGGCTGCTTTTTTTTTTCTCTTATTTTCACAACAGTTTTTTCTCTCTCTTTCTCTCGAGACCAAGAGACACATAAAATTGTTCAAATAATTATTTAGAAATTTATTTGTTTAGCAATTAAAAATATAATACAATAATATTATATTTTTTTAAATACTTTTTCTTCTGCTTTTTTTTCTATATACATAAATGTCTATATATTTACATATGTATGAATACGTTACATGCGTGCACGTATATATGTGTATATTACAACAATTCCTTCTGCTCTCTCTTGCTCTTTTCTCCTTTTGGGAAATGAGAACGAGAGAGACGGGCAATTGTTTATCTATTTATTAATTTATTTATTTAAATAGCTATTAAAAATTTAATACAGTAATATTATATTTTATTCATTCTGCATTTAAATACGCGAAATACATGCGACGAAATACGAATGTACTTATATTTTATCACGGGGTTTACGAAAGGAGACGGCAAGCTCCGCGGCAATTTTCATTGCATATATCCGCAGTCCTCGAGCCTTGTTATTTAAACAAGGAAGCATTTCCCTAATAAAGGTCCTGGGTACGCGCTCTCTAAGTTACCTTACAGTGACTTCGTGAGCGATGCACAGGGCTTCCGGCATGTTAGTCACCGGATACTTGAGCGGCTCGGTGACCTGTACAAGTTTATGGGATACGGTCGTAAAGGGACTCCGGTGCATAAACCCATGCCCGCTGTTTGTCGGTCTCTCGGGGTTGCGCACCTGGCTATATGGTGCACACGTACTTTATCCTGCACTATACTGTAAAATTTCGTGCGCGACTACCGAGAGACCGGCAAACAGCGGGCATTCTTTCTTTATGATGACATACTTTTCCAATTTTCTTCTCTCAAATAGCATATAGGAGGTATTTGCAGGCAACGCAGGAGGCTCCCAGGACCGGGCACCGCGGCCGCTGGTCGTGTGATCCGCTGAATGCGCATATCGTGATACTACATATCAAGTATTTGCACATTTATCATTTACCTATCCATTTATTTATTTATATTATATTAATTTATTTATTTATACTATATTCATTTATTTATCTATATTATATTTATTTACTCCTATTTTTTATTCCTTTGATAGTGTAATTAAATTACTTATTTTAACTTCCATAAATATATTTATTATAATCTCTAGTCATTTATTTAATTTAATTTTTTACTAGCTTCTAACTGTGATTTGATATATAGATATTTTATAAAATTTTATTTTACTTACTACCTTTATTTACATATTTAAAACAGATTTTATTTATATTTTTACATAATTTTTTTTATAAAATTTTCGAGAATAACTCATAACCCTTTGATCTTGGCCTGTGATGTTATATACATTTATTTATTTACTATTATTATTATTTATTATATATTACTTAATTCTTATATTCAACTATTAATTTCATCCTTTTAATCATATATAAACTTAAAATTTAGTATTGCATTCTAGTCAATTTTATTTATTGAATTTTAACATTGACAATTTTATTTTTTCTAATTTTGTTTAAATATCATAAATCACCAAAGAAAAAGAGCGAGAAGCGACCCTTAATCCGATACCCTCGCATGTATCTCTTGGTGTTTTTTTTTTAACAGTTAACATATAATTATTACTATTGTCATTATCTTTTTTTTTTTTTAATTTATTTTTAGCCTTTGGTTTTTTTTTATTTTATTTTTTCTTTTTCAATTTTTTTACTAACACATTAAAATGTTGCAAGCACCAAGAGATCCAGTAATAGCAAATGGAATATTGATAATTTATCTTCCTATACCCATACCAGCAAAATGTTCCATTTGCTACACGGGGAGAAAGTTGGGTACATACAACTGTATTCAAAACATCAGGAGGCACTTTACAAGAGTACACGGTGTAAGTACGACCCGATTTGAATGTGATGTGTGCGGTTTCACAGATGAAACCAGTAAATATCCTCAAAAAAGTGTCAATGCACACATTGCGGCTGAACATCCCACAGCTGCACCTCCTGATGTTGAACCTCCCCTCCCCCAAAATGTGGAGGTACCGGACAGACGTTCACCTGCCCATGGCTCACGCGCGTTATTCGGTACAAATACTAACCTTACAGCTATCAATGGAACTCAGCAAACGTCCATCGGGCGGCCGCGTTCCTCTAATAATAACCAGCAGACACTTGATAGCACTCGATCATCTCAACAGAGTGATCCAATTGCTGATTTGACAAATGTGGAGAACATGTCTACTCCAAGCCAGGAACACCAAGAGCCTAGCCACATACACAGCCTATCTGAAACACCAAGCCCAATAGCTCGCGCTAACAGTATGACATGGCAAAGTAGGCTTAGGCGCGTCTCAAGACGCATTAATAGTAGCAGCGAGTCGTTGGATGACTCACCAACAAATTCAGCGACAAATATATCAACATCTAGAGTCCCTTTACAACAAACAACCAGCAGCGATTTAACTGCACATGGAAGTATGGGACACAAAGAAACGCTGAATGTTCCTGATTTTAGTTTCAACATCAATATAGATGAAGGCCCGACGACTCCATGTGAAATACAGCCCCAAGAGGCACTTAACACCACGGCTCAAAGCTCTTCACGAATGTCAATATCAGCAATCTGGAGAGCTCTTGTTTCACAGATTTCTTGGCCAGCAATAGATGATGATCATGTTTCTGACAACAACAGCACCAGCGTCGGTCAAAATTCCTCACCACTGTCGGCGTCATCAACTGGGAGAGCGCCACTTTCGCCAACGTTCCCGACAGATTCCAGCTCAGCGCTAGAGGAATCGGCCGTGCCAGACGTACCAGTTAGTACATCCACACAACACACGCAACGCGAAAACGATATCCGAGCCATGCAGGTGGCGCCTACTATTGAAAATGACCCGAGATTCGACAGAAGTGTCCCTACAACATCCCTCAATACTGACGTCACAGTCGAAAATAGTTACATGACTTTAAGTGACTTGACGCGCGAACAGACCAGGGAAAATACTCTTCTTAACCCCTCTACACATAGAAATATTCACAACCCACCAATACCTGAAGCACCTCCAATAGTGACTGCTGGCCGGGGTAGACGCAATATACCAAGGCAACAGCAGCCAACTGTTGAGCAGGCTGAACTAATGACGGCACTGGAGGGTGTAGTGAATCCACAGCAACTTGAGGAAATTGCGCCTCAAGTTGCTAGTTTTCTAGGTAGATTTTCTAGTGTAGAGGACGAGAATCGACATCAAACTGTTCGTCGCAGAAACAATAACAATCGGCCTCCGAGAACAGCCCCGAGAAATGCGGAGGCAGACCGAATTGCTGCGGCAACTCGACTGCAGAGCCTCTATCGTAATAACAGAAAGAAGGCGATTCAAAAGGTTTTGAATGGTCCTAAGCCTGTATGCGATATTGACAAGCATAGTGTCCAAGAATATTTTACAAATGTACACGCCATACGAGACTCTGCAGGCGAGTTGCCTGCCGTTTTCGATCAGCCACCGCCGAGTAGGGAAAGCTGTGATAGCCTGACTGCGCCAATTTCAAGGTTAGAAGTTACGCGGAGACTCTGGAAAATGAGCAATTCGTCCCCTGGACCTGACAGGGTGACATATAAAGACTTGAAAAAGGCGGACCCAGGCTGTCATGTGCTCACTGCCTACTTTAACAAGGTGATGCAACTTGAGACTGTTCCCTCAAGTTGGAAAACTTCCAACACCGTCCTTTTATATAAAAAAGGTGAAACACAGAACCTACGAAACTGGAGACCGATTGCCATGGGAGACACCACCCCAAAGCTTTATGCTGCCATTATGGCTGACCGGATTACAACCTGGGCAGTTGCTAATGGTCGGCTGAGCGCATCGCAGAAGGGCTTCCTGAATTACGAAGGCTGCTACGAGCACAACTTCGTGATGCAGGAGGCCATTCACGATGCGCGAAATAGCAAGAAGGAGGTCGTCATAACATGGCTGGATTTAACAAATGCTTTTCCTTCCGTCCCCCATGACTCGATTCACAAGGCCCTGGAGGCTCATGGACTTCCGGACAAAACCAGACGGATTATCAAGTCACTCTACGATAACTTGACGACACAAGTACGAACTACTGCGGGATACACTGATCCTATTCGTATTCTGTCGGGGGTCAGGCAGGGATGTCCATTAAGTCCCATAATTTTTAACCTTACACTTGAACCTGTCCTGAGGTCTGTCCAAAGAACAGGTCAAGGTTATTTATTAGCTAATCAAAAAATTTGTAATTTAACTTATGCGGACGATATGGCGTTCCTGTCTGACTCGGTCGAGGGAATGCGAACGCTTCTAAGAACAGCAGAAGAAGCGGCTGCCGTTGTGGGCCTCACATTTAATCCCCAAAAATGCGCATCACTACACCTTAAAGGTCGTGGGGATAATGCGGTTCTACCAACGGTCTTTACAATCGGAGGACAGTGTATCCAGACGTTACGATCCGGTGATCCATACCAACACTTGGGCATCCCTACTGGGTATGAAGTGCGCCAAACTCCTGTGTCATCCATCGAGGATGTCAGGCAGGATCTCGCAAAAATCAATGACTCTTTGTTGGCCCCCTGGCAAAAGCTTGACGCCATGTCAACTTTCATATTACCACGATTAGATTTTTTACTCCAGGGTGCCAACGTGGAGAAAAAACCTCTCAAAGAAGCTGATAAAGCAATTAAGAAGATGGCAAAAAATTGGATGAGCCTTCCTCAGAGAGCTAGTGCGGAGGTCGTCTTTCTCCCCCCGAACAGGGGCGGAGGGGGCCTGCTTCCTCTAGCCGACATGGTCGATTTGCTGACCGTCGCACACGCATTCAAAATCTTAACCTGCAAAGATGCGACTGTGAGTGAATTGGCCATGGCGTCACTCAGAGAGGCCACCTCTATTAGGATGAAAAAAGCAGCTTCTGAGGTAGATTGCGCGAGGTTCCTGTCGGGCAGCCTTGATGATGACATGATGGCAGGAACATAGACAGATTCATTCTGGTCCAGGTCGAGAAATGCTGCCCGTAGGCAAATTAATCGGCTTGGATTGAAATGGCACTGGAGTGTAGACCGCCACGAATACTCACTAGAGTGCAACACGACAGGAGACAGAAAGGTAGTTGTGCTTCCGCAGTCCAGATCACAGATTATACGTAGGATGCGAGCAGCTCTTACTGGTCACTATTTAAAATCACTGCTCGCTAAAAAGGACCAGGGTAAGGTTTTTGAAATAACAAGTGGGTGTAAATTCTCAAATCACTATTTGCGATCTGGAAGCTTCACTCGCTTTTGTGACTGGCGCTTTGTTCATCGAGCTAGACTCAATTGTCTACCACTAAATGCGGCTAGACATTGGGAAAGGCAAGGTGACAAACGCTGTCGTAAATGCGGCCACCCGCAAGAAACCTTGCCCCATGTGATCGGGCACTGTGGAGTGCACGCAGACGCGATCCAAAGACGACACAATAATATACAGGACCGTCTCGTTAAAGCACTAAAGACCCGTGGGACAGTGACTACAAACCGGACTATACCAGGAGAAGTCGGCGATTTGGCCATACTGCGTCCTGACATTGTCATACGTGACGATGTCAAGCGTCATATAATTATTATCGATGTAACCGTTCCCTTTGAGAACCGTATGGTCGCATTTGACGAGGCTAGACAACGTAAAGTTGATCATTACCATCTCCTAGCCGAGAGTCTCAGAGGAAAGGGTTACACAGTTGAAGTAGATGCCTTTGTCGTTGGCTCTCTTGGTGGATGGGACTGGCGAAACGAGCGGATCATCAGACTCCTTAACATCAACCAGCGTTATGCGCAGATGATGAGGAGCCTGATGATAAGCGATACGATTCGCTGGTCAAGAGACATATATGTCGAACACGTTTCTGGAGTACGGCAATATAATTAATTAATATTAAAATATACTTATTCATACATTTCTTTTTTTTTCTATTTTTAAATTTATTTCTGTTCTTTTATTACTTTCATTCTGCTGTAATGCCTACCCAGTCACGTTTCAAGGGTCATATTCAATTATTTATTTATTTATTAAGCAAGTAATTATAGATTTTTTTTTATAATCAAAATTTTATATTGTTTGTTATACAAATAATTTTTTTATCTTTATTTAATTATAAGCAGATTTATATTTATATTTATGTAAATTTACATTATATGCTATGTTAATCTAAGCAAAAATGAATTTAATAGAGGGGACTGGAGGCCCCGCAATTCCTCCAATAAAATGTAAATTTTTACCCTCCCCTTGTGGGGGGGCAGTTCTTTTTGAATAAATATTGTTTAGTGTTCGCTGTTTCTATATTTTTACAATTTATTGCGTTGTAATTATAACTTTACTATACTATACTGGCGGTTGGTGGACAATTATATACTGGCGGTTGGTGGACAATTTTATACTAGCGGTTGGTGGACAATTCTATACTGGCGGTTGGTGGACAATTTTATATTAACGGTTAGTGGACAATTTTATATTAACGGTTGGTGGACAATTTTTAGTGGACAATTTTATTTTAACGGTTAGTGGACAATTTTGTATTAGCGGTTGGTGGACAATTTTATACTGGCGGTTGGTGGACAATTTTATACTGGCGGTTGGTGGACAATTTTATACTGGCGGTTGGTGGACAATTTTATACTGGCGGTTGGTGGATAATTTTATACTGGCGGTTGGTGGACAATTTTATACTAACGGTTGGTGGACAATTTTATATTAACGGTTAGTGGACAATTTTGTATTAGCGGGAAGGAGTAATTTTTTTATATTAGCGGGAAGGAGTAATTTTTATATATCAGCGGGAAGGAGTAATTTTTTTTATATTAGCGGGAAGGAGTAATTTTTTTTTATATTAGCGGGAAGGAGTAATTTTTTTTTATATTAGCGGGAAGGAGTAATTTTTATATATCAGCGGGAAGGAGTAATTTTTATATATCAGCGGGAAGGAGTAATAATTTTTTTTTTTATATTAGCGGGAAGGAGTAATTTTTTTATATTAGCGGGAAGGAGTAATGTATTTAAAATTATTGATGAATTATTAGAGGATTTTTCTATAAATTATGATACCAGTGGTCGGTTTATATTTATATTTATTTTTGGTTGGTGGACAATTTTATATTAGCGGTTGGTGTACAATTTTATATAAACGGTTAGTGGACAATTTTTTTGTGGACAATTTTATATTAACGGTTAGTGGACAATTTTTAGTGGACAATTTTATTTTAACGGTTAGTGGACAATTTTGTATTAGCAAAAATGAAAAATGAAAAAAAATGAAATTAATATTTTTATTATTCGCTTTGTGTTGTGTATGGTTTCCCTCCTTTTCTCCTCTTTCTCTCTATTTTTTTTTGTACGTAAATATTTATTTTTAATTTATTTGTTTAAAAAATTTTGTATTGAGAAAGTCAAATGGAGCAAGAAAAACAGATTAATGAAATTGTTAAGACAATAAGAAATAAAAAATTTTAAGCAATAGTTTTCATAATATTTATACACAGGTGTATGCTTGATACCAGAATGACAAAGTGGTTGTTTGAAAAAATTTTGCAAAACTTTATGGTATTTACAAATCGTAGGAGAAAGAGAGAGGCCAATTTAATAAAATTTGATTAATTTGTTATAGAAAAAAACAAACTTTCCTGCAATTTTCATATACCCAAGTTGAGTGTCGATGAGATATACGCAAATATGTGGCTTGTCTCAGATTAAGGAACGCTATACAGCGTTGGTGAGTTAGTTAATAACAGCACCAGATTAGAAAAAACTCTGTTTTCTTTTAAAATCGGCTTTAGGAAACTAGGATAGAGTTAATTGGTGTTAAGATTAGTCGATTATACAGCTTCTCGTCTGGTCTATAAGCTCTCAGAAGTATTTTTTTTTTTGTTCATACATTCTGGATTGCCAATATTTTTTCATATATATTATTATTTAATAATATTTTCATTAATCCTTTTTAGAGTACAAGCGATTTTCATAGAAAGAGAACATTGCTCGTCTATGAAACTTATGTATTAATCTATACAGTGATGCACATTTAATTTTGGGTTCATTTAAAGTAGTAACGAGATCTTGGTTGGGCAAAACACAAAAAAAATGAATATTGCAGTAGTATTGTAATAAAAATTGTATATGTGTTAATAAGTTGGTTATCCCCTCTTTCACTCCATGTGATTTAGTATAATTTATAAAGTGCAATTAAGCAGTCTTTAAGATCAGCTATTTTGATAATATTATGTCATTTCAGTCTCAAGGCCAAAACCGTATACAAACAAAGATTATAAAAATTTTATCTCTATAATTATGAATGTGATTCACGTCTCTGGTTGTCCGGCAAAATCTCTCTCTCTCAATTTTTCATTAGTTATTTATTTATTTATTTATTTATTTATTTTTTTTTTTTTTTTTTTTTGAAAAATTTTGTTATTAATTTTTGTGTTAAGGAGAAAAGTGAAAAAAAATACACACAAATGTATATGTATGATGGTAATTTAGTAGTAGTTTTATTTTTTTATATCGTTGATTTTTAATTTAACTTCATAATCTAAGAATTCCAAGGATTGTATAAGGATATTTGTGCAAACTTAATTTATATAAATACATATATAAAAAAAAACTCTATAAAATACTTAATTAATCCGGCTGTCAGGGGTGGTCTTTTTTTTTTTTGTCAATTTTTTTTATAAAGGCACGATAAAAGATTACGTATTTGTTAAATCCAAAGTAATTTATGTTAGGATATATTTAGATTATGTTTATGATTAGTTGATTAAGTGATAATTGTAAGCTAATAATAGTTATAAATTAGGTATGCATATAGTAGATTTATAGTAAATATGAATATATTGGTTAGTATAAGAAATTACAATTATATATATGGGTAAAAATAATTATCAAAGATCATAATCTGAATATAGTTGTGAACCTAAAATTTTTTTTTAATATTTAAAAGATTTTTATAGAATTTGCATGTGAAAAAAAAAATTATTTAAATCTGTCAACCTGTGTTTTTCAGTGGTTTTTCACAGATATTTAAGGATGTCTTAGAGAAATTTGAATTAACCTACTAACATCGTAATAAACGTTTTGAAACTCATGTAAAATTTTCTGGGAATACGTAAAACTTTGAGATAAAAAAAATATAATAAAATATTGTAAATCACTAATACTTATTCATATGTATTATATTTACCAGAACTTTAAATTTATCAACTATAAAATCTATCACTTCATGGTTAAAAAACACTTTAATTTTAAAACCTTTATACTTTAATTTTAAGTTATTTCTATCTTTATATAATTTTCGTCATTTTTGTTCTTTATACTTATATACTATTATTTACTTATATATTACGTACTTATAATCTATTTATTTCAAAGATTTATTTCATTTTTATTTTAATATATTTTTATTGTTATAGGTTGTCTATTATCGAGGAAGAAAATTATATAGAGACTTTTCATGTTTTTCTTTTGTAAAAAAAAATTTTCTTTGAGTTGGTAAAAATTATTATTTAATTAAAAAAAAATTTTTAAATAAATTTTCGTTTATCGTATCTCTATTATCATTCAAAAAAAGAACAAATAAAAAACATAATATTTTAACATAAAAAAAAATTGTATGTTAATTGGCTTTCAAAAAAATTTTTATTCATTAGTTTAAGTAAAGGTTTAGTAAGATGGAAAATTATAATTAAGGCTGTATCTTAAATATGTGTATTTGATTGAATATGTATGCTGTGAAAAAAAAATACTTAGTATTTATATTTTAGATATGAATACGATGTTTTCGGTTAATTACGGTTGTAGGTGTATTGTTAGTAAATGAGTTTCTAATCCAATTAGGTTCAAATCCGGACGATAGATTAATAATTTAAAGTCTTAGGTAAAAAATATAGCTAGTTATATAAAAAAAAATTTTTTTTATTGTTGTTTTTTTTTGTTTGTAAATTTTTTCAAAAAGAATTATAACTATTAAGATTAATTAAATTAATTAAATCTATTAAGAAATGTTATTAATTTACTACTTTGTCCAGTAGATAGTAAAATGGGTCGATCCTATAAAATCTTTGGCCAAGGTGGGGCCCTAGGTGGGCGTACTGAAATAATAGAACTGGGATAGTAGAACTCGGGCGGTTTAGGTAACCAATCAATTTTACTCTGGCTGATAAGCCCTGTCCAATTTTTAATATTAAATTTTATTAAGTCCAGTGCTAAGTCCCATTTTTTGGAAACAAAATTTGCTAAGGATATGTGATACAAAAAAACAAACAAAATTCTGAAAAATTTCTGAAAATCTGATTTATCTTGATAGGTTTGCGAATCGTCTAGTGAGGATTTTGGAGCCACTTTTTGTTTTTGGATGATGTTTTTCAGCGTATATTTGGTTTCAGTCTGTTGTACATCATCTATTTTGGATTTGAATTCTTCAGGTGGCAGTGGTTTAGGTTCTACTGTCGCTTTTTCCAATATATACGTGGTTTTGGTTTGAAGTACATCACATGTAAGGTTTGTTTCGTTTTGTTGTACCAAGATGCCAACCTTTTTAGAGATAGGTGTTTCAGTTATTTTGAGTTCAGCGATTTCTATTATTTCTTCTTGAAGTGAAATTTCATTTGTATTAGCATAATTTATATTTTTTTCTTTTTGAATGGCATGGAACAAAGACATGGAGGTTTCGTTCAAAGGTGGTATAAATGTATTGATTTGTTTAATTTTAGTAGGATCTGCGTTCAACGCTTTTAAAGAGAGCACCTGAAAAGCTTTATCCCACGTTTTTAGGATATATAATTTGTCGGAGTTAAAAATTCGTATTAAAGTATTCATTTTATATTCTTTGGCAAAAATGTGTACGCAATCGCTATCTTCCCGTTTTTCTTTCTTATTTAAAATGTGAAAGATCCCGTCAGGATTTTTGCAATATTTTAGGGGTTTACTTATTTTTAAATTATTGTTATATTCATTGATACTCATATTATTATTTAATAAAATTCTAAGACTGAAAAATAAACAGTCACTATAGTTACTTACATCTAAATACCTAAAAAATTGTTCGTAACTTTCACTACATTTATCTATTTTGTCATAGCGATTGAATACGTTTGTATCGATTATAATTTGTTTATAAGTATCTTTTTTGCTTTTGTTAGGTGCAAATATCAAGGCAATATTAGTTTTATTATTTTCATTGTCTACTTTCATGATTTCAGTGTCGTTATTTTCTAATTGTTCAATATTTTATCTATACTTAAGCTTTTTTTGTTCTCAGAATTTATACAGATTCTTTTTTTGTGAATTATGGTTTCTGGATCTTTGTCTGTAAATTTTACGTCGAGTGATGCTTCAAATAAAATTTTTCCTTTAATGGAGTCAACAGTAGCTGGGTAATTTTCTGTAATCGTTTCCTTATTTGTTTCGGGTTGTGATTTGCTAATTGTTGTTTTACATTTTTTTGAATCAATTTCGATGTTCTTATCGGAAATAGTTTGTTAATGGACTGAATTTATTCATTTTATTATTTAATATATTTTTCGTTATTATTTTGTTATTATAATCAGATAAATTTTTATTTCTTGTATTTCTTTTTCTTTTTGCCATAAATAAAGGAGATTTTGAATAATTTTCTAGAGGGGGGCTATTATTTTCAGAATCAGATTTGTTTTTAAGATTAAATGTAACTATTCTTTGTATAGGGTTAGGTTGTGATTTTAGTGAAATAATTTCATTAGTTTTTAAAGGTTTTTGAGTTAATTTTGATTTTTCCAAGTTTAAAATAGGGATTTTATTATTTGTTAAAAAGGGGTGGGAAATTTTTGGTATAAGGGTTTCTCTTGATTTTTCGATAGTTGAGCTTAAATTTTTATCTGTTTCAGGGATTGAAGTAATTTCTGTTATTTTTAAGGGTTCAAGTGTTTGTTTTACTGTTTTAGGGTTTAAAAAAATTTTTGGTTCTAAATTTTTAAAGTTAGTTGAAAAAGGAAAAGAATCTTCTAGTTTAAAAGTTAATTTTGATTTCTCAATGGTTAAACTAGGGGTTTTATTAATTGCTGGAAAATCAAGAATTTCTTTAGGTTTTTTAATACTTAAGTCTAAATCAGATTCGGTCTGAGGGATTATTTTTAATTTTTCAGAATTTGTAGTGGATTTTATTTTTGGCTTAAGAATTGATTTCGGTTTTTCAAAACTAAAATTTATTTCTGGTTCAGGGGTTAATTTTTCATTATTTGAAGTAAAGTCTTTTTCTAGGGTAGTATTTGAAAAAGGACTAAAATTTTCTGTATTATTTTGGGTTTCAAAAGGTATTGTGTTTGAAACGTTTATTTTATCATTATTAAGGTTTAAAATTGAAGGTAGTGTTCTATTATAAAAAGTTTTCTGAATTGCATTTTTATAAAAAGTGTCAGAATCATAACTTAATTTTGGCCCAAACTCACTCGAGAATGGGCAGGTAACTAGTTTAAATGTTTTTCTGATTTATTTTCAGCAGTTTGGAAATTTTTTGCATTGTTAGAAGGGTTATTGGGTTGTTGAATTGGATTATTCATATTAGGAGGAAAATTCTGATTATTTCCATTTTGGAAGTAATTTGGAGCAACATTTTGGCTTTGGTCATAATTTTGGCCTTGGTTAGAATAATTCTGATTTTGGAGAGGGAAATTTTGGTTTTCCATCATATTTTGATTTGAATAATTTTGATAAAAGTTATTAGGATAAGAATTATTTGAAAAATTTTCTCTGTTAAAATTACGATTTCTATTATTACCGCGAAATTGACCGCGATTATTGTTATAGTTTTGGGGGTTATTTGGGTTAAAATTTTGATTATTAGGGTATCCATTAAAATTTTGATATGAATTAAAATTTTGTTGATTATTTGGGTATTGATTAAAATTTTGATTAAATGGGTTATTTTTATAGTTTCGACCTCCTGTATTATAACTCTGATTATTATAATTATAACGATTATAATTGTTTCCTCTATTCGGTTGCCACCAAGGTGGTGGATAATTTTGGGGGTAATTTTCAAAAACAGGAGTTAAAGTTGTAATTGCAATATCGGGTTCTTGGGTTTCGGTACGATGTTTAATTTTTCCTTGCTCAACAGATTTAAATAAATCTTTACATTGGGATATATCGTGACTATTACTTTTACAGAAAATACATTGCTTTTTTGAAGTTTCAGCGGCAGTAGCGCGTATACCTGCTGCATTACCCATTTCATTATGTAATCTTTGTATTTCTAAAATTTGATTCATTAAATTGAATATTTCAGAAGTTGTGGCTGTGGTGACACTAGATTTGTCGTCCGTCGCAAAGTTGTTTGGTTCGGCTGGAGTAACTGGTGCGTGTTTTAATGTACAGAATTCATGTCTTTGTACCGAGCGACGTCTACCTTCAAGGTTAACTGCAATATTAGCAGCTTCTCGCAAAGTTTTTGGTTGTTTTGAGGCTACTCTATATTCCGGAGGATTTCTCAATCCAAAAAGAAAGCATTCAAGGGCTTCAATACTAGTTCGCTTTTTCCATTGTTCTTTTTCGTTTGCGGTTAAGCTAACTGATGAATCATAAATTGCATGTAAAGCTTGTTCTAAATTTTGTACGCGTAGGGCGTAATCGGCGACTGGTTCGCCAGGGTTTTGTTCGGCTTGTCTCATATCTAATTTAATAGTATCTGCGTCAGTGATACCTCCAAAACTTAATTTTAAATCTTGTAAAAAATTTTCTAAACTGGTGTAATTAGGAGCAATTCCTGCGTAAGCGTCGTATGCTCGGCCTTTAAGGCGACGAGGGATTGAATTTAACAAAAATTGTTCACATCCTGTTCCATATGTTTTAACAATGTCTTTCAAAACTTTGGAAAAAGCTTGTAGGGTTTGTGGTTGACCAGAAAAATTGGGTATATTTGCAATAGCAGTTATAAGTGGGACGGTATTATTTAATCTAGGTCTATTATTATTGTTGTTTGGTGGGTTTAGTACTGCATTATTACGATTTTGATCATTATTTTCAATATCGTTCAGAATTTCGTTTGTTATTCCTAAATTTAGTGCTCTTTCTGCGTTAATTATATTTGTCATTTGTTCGCGTTGTCGTAGCATTTCTAAATTGAGGCGTTCAAGTTCTTGGGCTAAATTGGCTACATCTATATTATTGGGCGGGTTAGTTTGAGGGCCGTCCATGGTTCGGTTTACTTCACTATTAATTGATTCAGTATCAGAAAATGTATCTCGCGGTTGTCGCCAAGAATTATTTGGCATAATAGTTTTACGAAAAAATTTACGAGATTGTTTATTTGTTTATAACAAGGATTTAAAAAAAAATTTTTTTTATTGTAAAAATTTTGAAATGTCTCGGAGATTTAAAAATAAAAAAAATATTTTTAAGGTACTTACATTAAGATTGTAGTTATAATAACGGTCCTGAATTCCATTATATTTTCCAATGATTTGTTGGATAGGTCCTAAAACTGCTTGGCAATGATAAAAAAAAATGAACAGCTTGGCTACGGCTTGGCAATATACAGCTTAGCTACAGCTTGGCAATATACAACTTGCCTACAGCTTGGCAATATACAGCTTGGCTACAGCTTGGCAATAAAAAAAATTTTTCCAGAAACTGCTTGGTGAAGATGTAGATAAATTTCTTTAGATGGTATTGTGTGGTATAACGGCTTTAAATAATTTCAATGATCTTGAGATTTTGATTGATTAGAGTTGATTTCTTCGTTGAGTTTGATAGTATAATTTACAGTCACTATTACTTTACTATTTGACTTGTTTGTTGATAGTATTTCGTGTTTTGAAATTTTAAATTTTTCTTTTACCTTTCCTTTACAATTTTGGCAATTTGGATATTTGCAGGTATAATAGCGTTGGCCTTTCTTTGCCATATACTGTAAATATTATCTCGATAGGAAATATGCTCTTGTTCCTTCTTACCAGCTTTCCTTTTGGGTAGCCAATTTATGTTACGTATCCTGAGGTTTTATCCAAGGGATACGTAAATATAAATAATTATGAATATATGAAGATAAGTTTATCCTGGGGATATTGACTGCCCCAGGTATTTAATTATAAAGTTGGTATGGTTATTATTTGGTTGGTTTATAGTTGATGTATTTGTAGATGAGTTCGGGTTCGATCTAAGCTGGATGAACCTAACCTGAGGTTAAGTTCTTAATTACAGAAGGAACTTGTCACAATAATAACTGATAACTGATTTGATATATAACTTTCACTTTATTGATTATAAGTAAATATAATAAAACTGTCTAAGTCTTAAAGTCAAGTAATTAAAGTAAATCGGATATAGGGTTTACTATTTATATATATATCAAATGTTAGGCATATCAATTTTGACCTACCATACGTAACAATATCCTAATAGTTATTATTATCAAAATAAATATTTAAAAAAAAATAAATTAAAATGAAAAAAGTATACTAAAAGGATGAAATTATTTAATTAATATTTTCACATACCCAATGAGCCGTAACGCCAACGCATCTTTTGGTGCGAGTAGAATAAGTATCGGCTGTTGTGCATACATACTTCTCACCAGTTAAAATTTTCTTAATTTCTTCTACTTGGATAGAATAAAGCCTCTTGCAGTTGGATTTATTTTTTGTTGTTGACATTACAATTAATTTTTCATTATCTGGAGATCGAATATCAATATCTACAAGAAAATTCATTCAAGTTTTAAAATCAGAATATTCTGTTAAATAGATTTTATTTTGTTATTAAAAAAATTTTTCAATTTATTAAATTTACATGAAATTATTTAAAGCATGCGTATTATTATTAATTTTTTTTGTAAAAAATTTATTTTTTTTATTTTTTTATTGTTAAAAAAAGAATGGAACAATTTTTTTAATGGAGTGTAAATCTTTATAATGAAACATTTATAGTTTTTTTAGTATTTTTGTAAACTATAATATAGGTATATGCATGTGTATACATATACATATTTTATTTACTATTTTTAATTTTTATAGTTACCTTCAAAAATTTGTAAAAATGATGGTTGATCTGTAACATTGAAAGGAGCAAATGTTTTTAGAGTATAATATGATATATTATTGTCAAATTTTTCTTGATTAAAAATACATGTTCCCTTTACTGATTTCGTTGATAAGTCTGTTTTTTTCTTTTCTACATAAATATTAAATTCTTCAAGTTTTGCTTTATGTACCCTCTATAATAAAAAAAATTTTAATTTGCAAATACTTATTAAAAAGTTTATTATTTATTTTAAAATAAAGTATATGACAAAAAGAAAAGAGGTCTGTTCTTTTTGCCCCAAAAAAGTAGAACTGGTGTTAAACAAAGAAAAAAATGCGCGCTCATTTCAAACATTTTGTAGGTTAGATTTTATTTTATTTAAATTTTTATTAATTTTTTTTATTTTAAATAATAGATTATTTACTGCTATCGATAAAAAGCTAAATTAAACATATTTTGACATTTAATTTTCAGTAAAAAAATTTTATCCCAGAAAAACGTTTTCCTTTTTGAATTACCGTCATGAAAAAGAATGCGCGTTCTGTTTAGTTTTACCCCAGTTTTTCTCCAGGTTAACTTTTTTGGGACAAAAAGAACACACCTAAGATTTTTTTTTTCTATAACTTTAAGGCATTAAAATAGTATCTTTCATTTGATAAAAAAGTTAAATTTTATTTTTAAACAACGCCCAGAAAATATACTTAAGATAAGTAAAAATTCTTTACAGTTTTTGGTATAATTACCTGTATATGAGTACGGAAATTGGAACTCACCTGTAAACTACCTTTAATGTACTTATCAGTTTTATCATTTATTTCGCATAATAAACATTTTGCCATTATTGATTCAGCTGATTCGGTTCTTTCCATACATGGAATAAAGTATTTTCCGTCTAAATATCCCTTTTTATCACAATGTTCTTTCAAAACTTCTTTTGAAAACACAACATTTGTGTCATCAACCTCCATTTCTTGTCTTAAAAAGTAAAAATACATTTATTAAAAAAAATTAAGATTCCATATTCATAAAAATTTCGAACATAAATTTTTAGGTTATGGAAAAGTAAACATGGTGTTTTTTGTTTTATGCTTACTCCAAATTTTCCATTTTAACACGATAAATTTCCCTTTATTCATTTACCAAAAACTTTGTTAAATTAACATATTCTTTCATTATTATTAATAAATCACACTAAATTAACTAGCCAATATTCTTCTGACGTATTACTTTATTTCTAACAAATAAATTAAAAAAAAATAATAATAATACGTTTTTGTTCAAGCTCAACAGTTCATATTTGTATATACACGTTTACGACTTTTTATATTTAAAAACTCAAAAAATAAAATTTAAAATTGATTAATTTTAAAATACATGATTTCAAAAATGGAATATTGAAAGTAATAATAAATAAATAATTTTATTTAACTTTATTTAGAGAAAAATTATTCTCACAGCCATTAAGATTAGAATAAACTACCTCTATAATGCTGGTACCGCGGTCGGCGGTGGGCTGGTTACCACATATATAAACAGAATATGAGTCTTAACTGTTTTAACGATATAACTCGGTAGACAAAATAGTTCGCGTGTTTATTGGCTGTTCTGTGTTTTATTCTTTTTCTCGCTCTTGATCCTATTAGTAAAATTTTTAAAATTAAAACATTAGTTTTATTACTGATGAGATCAGGTAATATAATTATACGAAATATAAGTACATGGCAAAATAAAGTATCTATTCATAAATAAACATGTATTTTTCAATTATTATTTTTTTTTAAATTTAAAATAACCAAAATAAATTTTACTATATACTTTCTCAAACATATTTTCTTTTTCGTTTTTCAGTATACTGTAGGTATACTATTATAAAAAAATCTACTATTATAATATATACCTATATTATTAACTATTAGTATACCTATATATATATTTATAAACAAAAATCTATACTTAACTCAATTAATGCATTTTAATTAATTTATATACCTTATTATAGAAATTTCATAGTTTTAAAATCAAAAATAAAATAAATTAACAATTTATCCAAAAAATTAAATACAAAACACAAACTACACCTAAGTAAACTAAAATAAATGTTGACTATGCTTAAAAAAATTAGAAAACTAGTATTTTATTTCAATAAAATAGGCAAATAATAGGTAATGCAACGTCTCATTACTTTTTGTAATGGTTAATGGTGATTTGGCAATTAACCATTACTTTTTGTAATGGTTAATCATTTTTTGGCCATTAACCATTAAAATAAGTAATGGAGTAATTGGACAATGAATAATTACTATTAATGAAAAATGTAGTTAATTGGAGTAATATTACGAATGTAATGGAGATATGCTATCCCTGCCGCGGAACCTCCAAAAAAGCAATGTATTTTCTGTAAAAGTAATAGTCACGATATATCCCAATGTAAAGATTTATTTAAATCTGTTGAGCAAGGAAAAATTAAACATCCTACCGAAACCCAAGAACCCGATATTGCAATTACAACTTTAACTCCTGTTTTTGAAAATTACCCCCAAAATTATCCACCACCTTGGTGGCAACCGAATAGAGGAAACAATTATAATCGTTATAATTATAATAATCAGAGTTATAATACAGGAGGTCGAAACTATAAAAATAACCCATTTAATCAAAATTTTAATCAATACCCAAATAATCAACAAAATTTTAATTCATATCAAAATTTTAATGGATACCCTAATAATCAAAATTTTAACCCAAATAACCCCCAAAATTATAACAATAATCGCGGTCAATTTCGCAGTAATAATAGAAATCGTAATTTTAACAGAGAAAATTTTTCAAATAATTCTTATCCTAATAACTTTTATCAAAATTATTCAAATCAAAATATGATGGAAAACCAAAATTTCCCTCTCCAAAATCATAATTATTCTAACCAAGGCCAAAATTATGACCAAAGCCAAAATGTTGCTCCAAATTACTTCCAAAATGGAAATAATCAGAATTTTCCTCCTAATATGAATAATCCAATTCAACAACCCAATAACCCTTCTAACAATGCAAAAAATTTCCAAACTGCTGAAAATAAATCAGAAAAACATTTAAACTAGTTACCTGCCCATTCTCGAGTGAGTTTGGGCCAAAATTAAGTTATGATTCTGACACTTTTTATAAAAATGCAATTCAGAAAACCTTACATAATAGAACATTATTTTCAATTTTAAACCTTAATCATGATAAAATAAACGTTTCAAACACAATACCTTTTGAAACCCCAAATAATACAGAAAATTTTAGTCCTTTTTCAAATACTACCCTAGAAAAAGACTTTACTTCAAATAACGAAAAATTAACCCCTGAACCAGAAATAAATTTTAGTTTTGAAAAACCGAAATCAATTCTTAAGCCAAAAATAAAATCCACTACAAATTCTGAAAAATTAAAAATAATCCCTCAGACCGAATCTGATTTAGACTTAAGTATTGAAAAACCTAAAGAAATTCTTGATTTTCCAGCAATTAATAAAACCCCTAGTTTAACCATTGAGAAATCAAAATTAACTTTTAAACTAGAAGATTCTTTTCCTTTTTCAACTAACTTTAAAAATTTAGAACCAAAAATTTTTTTAAACCCTAAAACAGTAAAACAAACAATTGAACCCTTAAAAATAACAGAAATTACTTCAATCCCTGAAACAGATAAAAATTTAAGCTCAACTATCAAGAAATCAAGAGAAACCCCTATACCAAAAATTTCCCAATTCTTTTTAACAAATAATAAAATCCCTATTTTAAACTTGGAAAAATCAAAATTAACTTAAAAACCTTTAAAAACTAATGAAATTATTTCACTAAAATCACAACCTAACCCTATACAAAGAATAGTTACATTTAATCTTAAAAATAAATCTGATTCTGAAAATGATAGCCCCCCTCTAGAAAATTATTCAAAATCTCCTTTATTTATGGCAAAAAGAAAAAGAAATACAAGAAATAAAAATTTATCCGATTATAATAACAAAATAATAACGAAAAATATATTAAATAATAAAATGAATAAATTCAGTCCATTAACAAACTCTATTTCCGATAAGAACATCGAAATTGATTCAAAAAAATGTAAAACAACAATTAGCAAATCACAACCCGAAACAAATAAGGAAACGATTACAGAAAATTACCCAGCTACTGTTGACTCCAACAAAGGAAAAATTTTATTTGAAGCATCACTCGACGTAAAATTTACAGACTAAGATCCAGAAACCATAATTCACAAAAAAATAATCTGTATAAATTCTGAGAACAAAAAAAGCTTAAGTATAGATAAAATTATTGAACAATTAGAAAATAACGACACTGAAATCATGAAAGTTGACAATGAAAATAATAAAACTAATATTGTCTTGATATTTGCACCTAACAAAAGCAAAAAAGATACTTATAAACAAATTATAATCGATACAAACGTATTCAATCGCTATGACAAAATAATTCAGAATTTTATTTGTTTTTTTGTATCATATATCTGTAGCAAATTTTGTTTCCAAAAAATGGGACTTAGCACTGGACTTAATAAAATTTAATATGAAAAATTCGACAGGGCTTATCAGTCAGAGTACAATTGATTGGTTACCTAAACCGCCCGAGTTCTACTATCCCAGTTCTATTATTGCAGTACGCCCACCTAGGGCCCCACCTTGGCCAAAGATTTTATAGGATCGACCCATTTTACTATCTACTGGACAAAGTAGTAAATTAATAACATTTCTTAATAGATTTAATTAATTTAATTAATCTTATTAGTTATAATTATTTTTAAAAAATTTACAAACAAAAAAAAAACAAAAAAAAAAATTTTTATATAACTAGCTATATTTTTTACCTAATACTTTAAATTTTTAATCTATCGTCCGGATTTGAACCTAATTTGATTAGAAACTCATTTACTAACAATACACCTACAACCATAATTAACCGAAAACATCGTATTCATATCTAAAATATAACTACTAAGTATTTTTTTTTCACATCATACATATTCAATCAAATACACATATTTAAGATACAGCCTTAATTATAATTTTCCATCTTATCAAACCTTTACTTAAACTAAAATAAAATTTTTTTTTGAAAGATAATTAGCATTTAATTTTTTTTATGTTAAAATACTATATGTTTTTTATTTGTTCTTTTTTTTGAATGATAATAGAGATACGATAAACGAAAATTTATTTAAAATTTTTTTTTGAATTAAATAATAATTTTTACCAACTCAAAAAGAAAATTTTTTTTACAAAAGAAAAACATGAAAAGTCTCTATATATATTTCTTCCTCGATAATAGACAACCTATAACAATAAAAATATATTGTAATAAAAATGAAATAAATCTTTAAAATAAATAGACTATAAGTACGTAATATATAAGTAAATAATAGTATATAAGTATAAAATATAAAAAAAAAAATAAGGAAAGAATAAAGAACAAAAATGACGAAAATTATATAAAGATAGAAATAACTTAAAATTAAAGTATAAGGGTTTTAAAATTAAAGTGTTTTTTAACCATGAAGTGATAGATTTTATAGTTGATAAATTTTAAGTTTTGGTAAATATAATAAGAATAAGATATGAATAAGTATTAATGATATACAATATTTTATTATATTTTTTTTATCTCAAAGTTTTACGTATTCCCAGTAAATTTTACATGAGTTAGTTTCAAAACGTTTATTACGATGTTAGTAGGTTAATTCAAATTTCTCTAAGACATCCTTAAATATCTGTGAAAAACCACTGAAAAACACAGGTTGACAGATTTAAATAATTTTTTTTCACATGCAAATTCTATAAAAATCTTTTAAATATTTAAAAAAATTTTAGGTTCAAAACTATATTTAGATTATGATCTTTGATAATTATTTTTACCCATATATATAATTGTAATTTCTTATACTAACCAATATATTCATATTTATTATAAATGTACTATATACATACCTAATTCATAACTATTATTAGCTTACAATTATCACTTAATCAACTAATCATAAACATAATCTAAATATATCCTAACATAAATTACTTTGGATTTAACAAATACGTAATCTTTTATCGTGCCTTTATAAAAAAATTTTACAAAACAAAAAAAAAAAAAGACCACCCCTGACAACCGGATTAAATAAGTATTTTATAGAGTTTTTCTTTATATATGTATTTACATAAATTAAGTTTGCACAAATATCCTTATACAATCCTTGGAATTCTTAGATTATAAAGTTAAATTAAAAATCAACGATATAAAAAATGAAACTGCTACTAAATTACCATCATACATATACATTTGTGTGTATTTTTTTTCTCTTTTCTCCTTAACACAAAAATTAATATCAAAATTTTTCAATAAAAAAAAAAAATAATAATAATAAAATAAAAATAAATAACTAACGAAAAATTGAGAGAGAGTGCCGGACGACCAGAAACGTGAATCACATTCATAATTATAGAGATAAAATTTTTATAATCTTTGTTTGTATACGGTTTTGCCCTTGAGACTGAAAATGACATAATATTATCAAAACAGCTGATCTTAAAGACTGCATAATTGCACTTTATAAATTATACTAAATCACATGGAGTGAAAGAGGGGATAACCAACTTATTAACACATATAGAATTTTTATTACAATACTACTGCAACATTCATTTTTTTTTGCCAAACCAAGATCTCACTTCAACTTCAAAGAAACGCAAAATTAAATGTGCATTACTGTATAAACTAATACATAATTCTCATAGACGAGCAATGTTCTCTATGAAAATCGCTTGTACTCTAAGAATGATTAATGGAAATATTATTAAATAATAATATATATGCAAAAAAATTGGCAATCCAGAATGTATGAACAAAAAAAAAATGCTTCTGAGAGCTTATAAACCAGACGAGAAGCTGTATAACCGACTAATTGTAACAACCAATTAAATCTATCCTAGTTTTCTGAAGCCGATATCAAAAGAAAACAAAACTTTTCTAAACTAGTGCTGTTATTAACTAACTCACCAACGCTGTATAGCGTTCCTTAATCTGAGACAAGCCACATATTTGCGTATATCTCATCGACACTCTACTTGGGTATATGAAAATTGCAGGAAAGTTTTTTTTTCTATAACAAATTTTATTAAATTGGCCTCTCTCTTTCTCCTACGATTTGTAAATATTATAAAGTTTTGCAAAATTTTTTTTCAAACAACCTCTTTGTCATTCTGGTATCAGGCATACACCTGTGTATATAGATATAATGAAAACTATTGTTTAAAAATTTTTTATTTTTTATTTTCTTAACAATTTCATATCTCTGTTTTTCTTGCTCCATTTGACTTTCTCAATACAAAAGTTTTATAAATAAATAAATTTAAAAATAAATATTTACGTATACAAAAAAAAAATAGAGGGAAAAAGGAGAAAAGGAGAAAAGGAGGAAAACAATGCACAAATAATTTTAATTAACGTAATTTAACTTTTTAATTTTCGTTTTATTTCATGTTTATTTACCCACACAAAAATCTTATTGGACAAATCGGAAACCAGCACGTATTTCATAGATAATAACTTCCTTTTAAAAATAATTTACACGAAATTCAACAAAGTAAAAGAAAAAAAAAAAAAAAAAAAAAAAAAAAAAAAAAATTTTCATACTAAAAACAAACTTTAGCAAAAATGCATTTCTATTTTTTAAATATTCGGCAACACTGTAAACTGCTTAGAACACACATATAGTAGTAGTAGTAGTAGTAGTTTATTCTTGCTTATAATCATTTACATAATTGTTACAAGATACATATAATATTTTTTACATTTTCTTTTTTAAATCTTATGTTTTGTTTATGAATTACTAGTTTTGAAAAAATAAGAAATTAAATACAATACCAATTTAGTAATTAAAATATCAAAAAATGTACATAAACTTTCAAGTAATATTCATTACATTTATATATATGCTTATAAAAAGTATACATTTTGAAAATTTAAAAACAAAAATTCAATATTTTATTATTTATTAATTTATAGTAAAATTATATGAATTTAAAAGTTTGTAAAAGTTTCTCTCCCCATTCGGCATTCAATTTTTTTTCACTCCTTGAATCTTCAGATCTATTTCTTGTTGCTATTTTGAATCTTTTTTGTATTTTCTATTTTCATGTATTTAGCTATTTATATATTGTTGTCTATACTTTTTTAAATTGCTGCTCACTTATAAATTCGTCCTTTTTCATTCAAATGATGTGATAAAGTTTATAAGTTACTTGCTCTGTTTTCATTAATACTTTGAAATTTATATGAAAATTACCATTTTCCACTTTCCTGTTTTAATATTTTTTGGGATTTCTCCCTGTTTTTTTTTTTTACTGTTCAACGTGTATTTTAAGCAAAAAATGGCATTTCCATCAGAACTATTTTTATAACTGTTTTCATTATCTTTTATTATATCAATTGCTTTTATGTGTAAAGCTCTTGTGTTGTACATGTTAAATTTACTTAACTTAGATAGACTATTATATGAAGATACTGTTGTTAACTGGGAACCAGGTTGATTCGATATATTATAGCTTTTGATGTCCTTTATCTTGAAATTTGAATAATTTTTTCTTTTTTTAATTCTATTGTTTCTTTTTTGAATATTTCATAAAACAAATCTAATTTTGTGCAAAAAATTTTTTCGACGCCTTCCCTCCAAATATGCTTATAATTCTCCATGCGTTCGAACGAACATAACCCTTAATTTCTTCTCAATATTTTATTTCTTAATTTCTTTTTAAATTTTGGACCCGGAGCTTTGATTTTTTTTCCACTTATACTTAAAAATATTTAATTTTTAATTTTCAAAAAAATTTTCTAAAAACTTTTTCAATTTCACTAAAAAAATATTAAATCTTTGTGGAGCTCTTTTAAGCATAACTTTTTACTTCGGCGCCCTCCCCCCCCTTCCCAAGAACACACATATATTGTATGTATGTTTAATAGAATCACATGTTTGCGTATGTGTGTATTAAATCGTTATATTATTATTTTATATTATTACCAAAAATTTATCATTTTTTATAAAAAACCTTCCGTTCCGATAACTTACCTAAAATTTATCATTTTACAAAATTTATAAAAAAAACCTTCCGTCCCGCTAACTTACTAAAATTTATCATTTTACAAAATTTATAAAAAAACCTTCCGTCCCGCTAACTTACCAAAATTTTATCATTTTACAAAATTTATAAAAAACCTTCCGTCCCGCTAAATTACAAAAATTTATCATTTAACAAAATTTATAAAAAAAACCTTCCACCCCGCTAACTTACCTAAAATTTTATCATTTTACAAAATTTATAAAAAACCTCCCGTCCCGCTAACTTACTAAAATTTATCATTTTACAAAATTTATAAAAAAACCTTCCGTCCCGCTAACTTACCAAAATTTTATCATTTTACAAAATTTATAAAAAACCTTCCGTCCCGCTAAATTACTAAAATTTATAAAAAAACCTTCCGTCCCGCTAACTTACCAAAATTTTATCATTTTACAAAATTTATAAAAAACCTTCCGTTCCGCTAAATTACTAAAATTTATCATTTTACAAAATTTATAAAAAAACCTTCCGTCCCGCTAACTTACTAAAATTTATCATTTTACAAAATTTATAAAAAACCTTCCGTCCCGCTAACTTACCAAAATTTATAAAAAAACCTTCCGTTCCGATAACTTACTAAAATTTATCATTTTACAAAATTTATAAAAAACCTTCCGTCCCGCTAACTTACCTAAAATTTATCATTTTACAAAATTTATAAAAAAACTTTCCGTCCCGCTAACTTACCTAAAATTTCTCATTTTACAAAATTTATAAAAAAACCTTCCGTCCCGCTAACTTACCAAAATTTTATCATTTTACAAAATTTATAAAAAACCTTCCGTCCTGCTAAATTAATAAAATTTATAAAAAAACCTTCCGTCCCGCTAACTTACCAAAATTTTATCATTTTACAAAATTTATAAAAAACCTTCCGTTCCGCTAAATTACTAAAATTTATCATTTAACAAAATTTATAAAAAAACCTTCCGTCCCGCTAACTTACAAAAATTAATCATTTTACAAAATTTATAAAAAACCTTCCGTCCCGTTAACTTACCTAAAGTTTATCATTTTACAAAATTTATTAAAAAACCTTCCGTCCCGCTAACTTACCTAAAATTTATCATTTTACAAAATTTATAAAAAAACCTTTCGTCCCGCTAACTTACCAAAATTTATAAAAAAACCTTCCGTCCCGCTAAATTACTAAAATTTAGCATTTAACAAAATTTATAAAAAAAACCTTCCGTCCCGCTAACTTACCTAAAATTTTATCATTTTACAAAATTTATAAAAAACCTTCCGTCCCGTTAACTTACCTAAAATTTTATCATTTTACAAAATTTATAAAAAACCTTCCGTCCCGCTAACTTACTAAAATTTATCATTTTACAAAATTTATAAAAAACTTTCCGTCCCGCTAACTTACTAAAATTTATCATTTTACAAAATTTATAAAAAACCTTCCGTCCCGTTAACTTACCAAAAATTTATCATTTTACAAAATTTATAAAAAAACCTTCCGTCCCGCTAACTTACCAAAATTTTATCATTTTACAAAATTTATAAAAAACCTTCCGTTCCGCTAAATTACTAAAATTTATCATTTTACAAAATTTATAAAAAACCTTCCGTCCCGCTAACTTACCTAAAATTTATCATTTTAAAAAATTTATAAAAAAACTTTCCGTCCCGCTAACTTACCTAAAATTTATCATTTTACAAAATTTATAAAAAAACCTTCCGTCCCGCTAACTTACCAAAATTTTATCATTTTACAAAATTTATAAAAAACCTTCCGTCCCGCTAAATTACTAAAATTTATCATTTAACAAAATTTATAAAAAAAACCTTCCGTCCCGCTAACTTACCTAAAATTTATCATTTTACAAAATTTATAAAAAAACCTTTCGTCCCGCTAACTTACCAAAATTTATAAAAAAACCTTCCGTCCCGCTAACTTACTAAAATTTATCATTTTACAAAATTTATAAAAAAGCTTCCGTCCCGCTAACTTACCTAAAATTTATCATTTTACAAAATTTATAAAAAAACCTTCCGTCCCGCTAAATTACTAAAATTTATCATTTAACAAAATTTATAAAAAAAACCTTCCGTCCCGCTAACTTACCTAAAATTTTATCATTTTACAAAATTTATAAAAAAAAACCTTCCGTCCCGCTAACTTACTAAAATTTATCATTTTACAAAATTTATAAAAAAACTTTCCGTCCCGCTAACTTACCTAAAATTTATCATTTTACAAAATTTATAAAAAAACCTTCCGTCCCGCTAACTTACCAAAATTTTATCATTTTACAAAATTTATAAAAAACCTTCCGTCCCGCTAACTTACTAAAATTTATCATTTTACAAAATTTATAAAAAACCTTCCGTCCTGCTAACTTACCTAAAATTTTATCATTTTACAAAATTTATAAAAAACCTCCCGTCCCGCTAACTTACTAAAATTTATCATTTTACAAAATTTATAAAAAAACCTTCCGTCCCGCTAACTTACCAAAATTTTATCATTTTACAAAATTTATAAAAAACCTTCCGTCCCGCTAAATTACTAAAATTTATAAAAAAACCTTCCGTCCCGCTAACTTACCAAAATTTTATCATTTTACAAAATTTATAAAAAACCTTCCGTTCCGCTAAATTACTAAAATTTATCATTTTACAAAATTTATAAAAAAACCTTCCGTCCCGCAAACTTACTAAAATTTATCATTTTACAAAATTTATAAAAAACCTTCCGTCCCGCTAACTTACCAAAATTTATAAAAAAACCTTCCGTTCCGATAACTTACTAAAATTTATCATTTTACAAAATTTATAAAAAACCTTCCGTCCCGCTAACTTACCTAAAATTTATCATTTTACAAAATTTATAAAAAAACTTTCCGTCCCGCTAACTTACCTAAAATTTCTCATTTTACAAAATTTATAAAAAAACCTTCCGTCCCGCTAACTTACCAAAATTTTATCATTTTACAAAATTTATAAAAAACCTTCCGTCCTGCTAAATTAATAAAATTTATAAAAAAACCTTCCGTCCCGCTAACTTACCAAAATTTTATCATTTTACAAAATTTATAAAAAACCTTCCGTTCCGCTAAATTACTAAAATTTATCATTTAACAAAATTTATAAAAAAACCTTCCGTCCCGCTAACTTACAAAAATTAATCATTTTACAAAATTTATAAAAAACCTTCCGTCCCGTTAACTTACCTAAAGTTTATCATTTTACAAAATTTATTAAAAAACCTTCCGTCCCGCTAACTTACCTAAAATTTATCATTTTACAAAATTTTTAAAAAAACCTTTCGTCCCGCTAACTTACCAAAATTTATAAAAAAACCTTCCGTCCCGCTAAATTACTAAAATTTAGCATTTAACAAAATTTATAAAAAAAACCTTCCGTCCCGCTAACTTACCTAAAATTTTATCATTTTACAAAATTTATAAAAAACCTTCCGTCCCGTTAACTTACCTAAAATTTTATCATTTTACAAAATTTATAAAAAACCTTCCGTCCCGCTAACTTACTAAAATTTATCATTTTACAAAATTTATAAAAAACTTTCCGTCCCGCTAACTTACTAAAATTTATCATTTTACAAAATTTATAAAAAACCTTCCGTCCCGTTAACTTACCAAAAATTTATCATTTTACAAAATTTATAAAAAAACCTTCCGTCCCGCTAACTTACCAAAATTTTATCATTTTACAAAATTTATAAAAAACCTTCCGTTCCGCTAAATTACTAAAATTTATCATTTTACAAAATTTATAAAAAAACCTTTCGTCCCGCTAACTTACCAAAATTTATAAAAAAACCTTCCGTCCCGCTAACTTACTAAAATTTATCATTTTACAAAATTTATAAAAAAGCTTCCGTCCCGCTAACTTACCTAAAATTTATCATTTTACAAAATTTATAAAAAAACCTTCCGTCCCGCTAAATTACTAAAATTTATCATTTAACAAAATTTATAAAAAAAACCTTCCGTCCCGCTAACTTACCTAAAATTTTATCATTTTACAAAATTTATAAAAAAAAACCTTCCGTCCCGCTAACTTACTAAAATTTATCATTTTACAAAATTTATAAAAAAACTTTCCGTCCCGCTAACTTACCTAAAATTTATCATTTTACAAAATTTATAAAAAAACCTTCCGTCCCGCTAACTTACCAAAATTTTATCATTTTACAAAATTTATAAAAAACCTTCCGTCCCGCTAACTTACTAAAATTTATCATTTTACAAAATTTATAAAAAACCTTCCGTCCTGCTAACTTACCTAAAATTTATCATTTTACAAAATTTATAAAAAAAAAACCTTCCGTCCCGCTAACTTACTAAAATTTATCATTTTACAAAATTTATAAAAAAGCTTCCGTCCCGCTAACTTACCTAAAATTTATCATTTTACAAAATTTATAAAAAAGCTTCCGTCCCGCTAACTTACCTAAAATTTATCATTTTACAAAATTTATAAAAAAGCTTCCGTCCCGCTAACTTACCTAAAATTTTATCATTTTACAAAATTTATAAAAAACCTCCCGTCCCGCTAACTTACTAAAATTTATCATTTTACAAAATTTATAAAAAAACCTTCCGTCCCGCTAACTTACCAAAATTTTATCATTTTACAAAATTTATAAAAAACCTTCCGTCCCGCTAAATTACTAAAATTTATAAAAAAACCTTCCGTCCCGCTAACTTACCAAAATTTTATCATTTTACAAAATTTATAAAAAACCTTCCGTTCCGCTAAATTACTAAAATTTATCATTTTACAAAATTTATAAAAAAACCTTCCGTCCCGCAAACTTACTAAAATTTATCATTTTACAAAATTTATAAAAAACCTTCCGTCCCGCTAACTTACCAAAATTTATAAAAAAACCTTCCGTTCCGATAACTTACTAAAATTTATCATTTTACAAAATTTATAAAAAACCTTCCGTCCCGCTAACTTACCTAAAATTTATCATTTTACAAAATTTATAAAAAAACTTTCCGTCCCGCTAACTTACCTAAAATTTCTCATTTTACAAAATTTATAAAAAAACCTTCCGTCCCGCTAACTTACCAAAATTTTATCATTTTACAAAATTTATAAAAAACCTTCCGTCCTGCTAAATTAATAAAATTTATAAAAAAACCTTCCGTCCCGCTAACTTACCAAAATTTTATCATTTTACAAAATTTATAAAAAAAAACCTTCCGTCCCGCTAACTTACTAAAATTTATCATTTTACAAAATTTATAAAAAAACTTTCCGTCCCGCTAACTTACCTAAAATTTATCATTTTACAAAATTTATAAAAAAACCTTCCGTCCCGCTAACTTACCAAAATTTTATCATTTTACAAAATTTATAAAAAACCTTCCGTCCCGCTAACTTACTAAAATTTATCATTTTACAAAATTTATAAAAAACCTTCCGTCCTGCTAACTTACCTAAAATTTATCATTTTACAAAATTTATAAAAAAAAAACCTTCCGTCCCGCTAACTTACTAAAATTTATCATTTTACAAAATTTATAAAAAAGCTTCCGTCCCGCTAACTTACCTAAAATTTATCATTTTACAAAATTTATAAAAAAGCTTCCGTCCCGCTAACTTACCTAAAATTTATCATTTTACAAAATTTATAAAAAAGCTTCCGTCCCGCTAACTTACCTAAAATTTTATCATTTTACAAAATTTATAAAAAACCTCCCGTCCCGCTAACTTACTAAAATTTATCATTTTACAAAATTTATAAAAAAACCTTCCGTCCCGCTAACTTACCAAAATTTTATCATTTTACAAAATTTATAAAAAACCTTCCGTCCCGCTAAATTACTAAAATTTATAAAAAAACCTTCCGTCCCGCTAACTTACCAAAATTTTATCATTTTACAAAATTTATAAAAAACCTTCCGTTCCGCTAAATTACTAAAATTTATCATTTTACAAAATTTATAAAAAAACCTTCCGTCCCGCAAACTTACTAAAATTTATCATTTTACAAAATTTATAAAAAACCTTCCGTCCCGCTAACTTACCAAAATTTATAAAAAAACCTTCCGTTCCGATAACTTACTAAAATTTATCATTTTACAAAATTTATAAAAAACCTTCCGTCCCGCTAACTTACCTAAAATTTATCATTTTACAAAATTTATAAAAAAACTTTCCGTCCCGCTAACTTACCTAAAATTTCTCATTTTACAAAATTTATAAAAAAACCTTCCGTCCCGCTAACTTACCAAAATTTTATCATTTTACAAAATTTATAAAAAACCTTCCGTCCTGCTAAATTAATAAAATTTATAAAAAAACCTTCCGTCCCGCTAACTTACCAAAATTTTATCATTTTACAAAATTTATAAAAAACCTTCCGTTCCGCTAAATTACTAAAATTTATCATTTAACAAAATTTATAAAAAAACCTTCCGTCCCGCTAACTTACAAAAATTTATCATTTTACAAAATTTATAAAAAAAAACCTTCCGTCCCGCTAACTTACTAAAATTTATCATTTTACAAAATTTATAAAAAAACTTTCCGTCCCGCTAACTTACCTAAAATTTATCATTTTACAAAATTTATAAAAAAACCTTCCGTCCCGCTAACTTACCAAAATTTTATCATTTTACAAAATTTATAAAAAACCTTCCGTTCCGCTAAATTACTAAAATTTATCATTTTACAAAATTTATAAAAAAACCTTCCGTCCCGCAAACTTACTAAAATTTATCATTTTACAAAATTTATAAAAAACCTTCCGTCCCGCTAACTTACCAAAATTTATAAAAAAACCTTCCGTTCCGATAACTTACTAAAATTTATCATTTTACAAAATTTATAAAAAACCTTCCGTCCCGCTAACTTACCTAAAATTTATCATTTTACAAAATTTATAAAAAAACTTTCCGTCCCGCTAACTTACCTAAAATTTCTCATTTTACAAAATTTATAAAAAAACCTTCCGTCCCGCTAACTTACCAAAATTTTATCATTTTACAAAATTTATAAAAAACCTTCCGTCCTGCTAAATTAATAAAATTTATAAAAAAACCTTCCGTCCCGCTAACTTACCAAAATTTTATCATTTTACAAAATTTATAAAAAACCTTCCGTTCCGCTAAATTACTAAAATTTATCATTTAACAAAATTTATAAAAAAACCTTCCGTCCCGCTAACTTACAAAAATTTATCATTTTACAAAATTTATAAAAAAAAACCTTCCGTCCCGCTAACTTACTAAAATTTATCATTTTACAAAATTTATAAAAAAACTTTCCGTCCCGCTAACTTACCTAAAATTTATCATTTTACAAAATTTATAAAAAAACCTTCCGTCCCGCTAACTTACCAAAATTTATAAAAAAACCTTCCGTCCCGCTAACTTACTAAAATTTATCATTTTACAAAATTTATAAAAAAGCTTCCGTCCCGCTAACTTACCTAAAATTTATCATTTTACAAAATTTATAAAAAAACCTTCCGTCCCGCTAAATTACTAAAATTTATCATTTAACAAAATTTATAAAAAAAACCTTCCGTCCCGCTAACTTACCTAAAATTTTATCATTTTACAAAATTTATAAAAAAAAACCTTCCGTCCCGCTAACTTACTAAAATTTATCATTTTACAAAATTTATAAAAAAACTTTCCGTCCCGCTAACTTACCTAAAATTTATCATTTTACAAAATTTATAAAAAAACCTTCCGTCCCGCTAACTTACCAAAATTTTATCATTTTACAAAATTTATAAAAAACCTTCCGTCCCGCTAACTTACTAAAATTTATCATTTTACAAAATTTATAAAAAACCTTCCGTCCTGCTAACTTACCTAAAATTTATCATTTTACAAAATTTATAAAAAAAAAACCTTCCGTCCCGCTAACTTACTAAAATTTATCATTTTACAAAATTTATAAAAAAGCTTCCGTCCCGCTAACTTACCTAAAATTTATCATTTTACAAAATTTATAAAAAAGCTTCCGTCCCGCTAACTTACCTAAAATTTATCATTTTACAAAATTTATAAAAAAGCTTCCGTCCCGCTAACTTACCTAAAATTTTATCATTTTACAAAATTTATAAAAAACCTCCCGTCCCGCTAACTTACTAAAATTTATCATTTTACAAAATTTATAAAAAAACCTTCCGTCCCGCTAACTTACCAAAATTTTATCATTTTACAAAATTTATAAAAAACCTTCCGTCCCGCTAAATTACTAAAATTTATAAAAAAACCTTCCGTCCCGCTAACTTACCAAAATTTTATCATTTTACAAAATTTATAAAAAACCTTCCGTTCCGCTAAATTACTAAAATTTATCATTTTACAAAATTTATAAAAAAACCTTCCGTCCCGCAAACTTACTAAAATTTATCATTTTACAAAATTTATAAAAAACCTTCCGTCCCGCTAACTTACCAAAATTTATAAAAAAACCTTCCGTTCCGATAACTTACTAAAATTTATCATTTTACAAAATTTATAAAAAACCTTCCGTCCCGCTAACTTACCTAAAATTTATCATTTTACAAAATTTATAAAAAAACTTTCCGTCCCGCTAACTTACCTAAAATTTCTCATTTTACAAAATTTATAAAAAAACCTTCCGTCCCGCTAACTTACCAAAATTTTATCATTTTACAAAATTTATAAAAAACCTTCCGTCCTGCTAAATTAATAAAATTTATAAAAAAACCTTCCGTCCCGCTAACTTACCAAAATTTTATCATTTTACAAAATTTATAAAAAAAAACCTTCCGTCCCGCTAACTTACTAAAATTTATCATTTTACAAAATTTATAAAAAAACTTTCCGTCCCGCTAACTTACCTAAAATTTATCATTTTACAAAATTTATAAAAAAACCTTCCGTCCCGCTAACTTACCAAAATTTTATCATTTTACAAAATTTATAAAAAACCTTCCGTCCCGCTAACTTACTAAAATTTATCATTTTACAAAATTTATAAAAAACCTTCCGTCCTGCTAACTTACCTAAAATTTATCATTTTACAAAATTTATAAAAAAAAAACCTTCCGTCCCGCTAACTTACTAAAATTTATCATTTTACAAAATTTATAAAAAAGCTTCCGTCCCGCTAACTTACCTAAAATTTATCATTTTACAAAATTTATAAAAAAGCTTCCGTCCCGCTAACTTACCTAAAATTTATCATTTTACAAAATTTATAAAAAAGCTTCCGTCCCGCTAACTTACCTAAAATTTTATCATTTTACAAAATTTATAAAAAACCTCCCGTCCCGCTAACTTACTAAAATTTATCATTTTACAAAATTTATAAAAAAACCTTCCGTCCCGCTAACTTACCAAAATTTTATCATTTTACAAAATTTATAAAAAACCTTCCGTCCCGCTAAATTACTAAAATTTATAAAAAAACCTTCCGTCCCGCTAACTTACCAAAATTTTATCATTTTACAAAATTTATAAAAAACCTTCCGTTCCGCTAAATTACTAAAATTTATCATTTTACAAAATTTATAAAAAAACCTTCCGTCCCGCAAACTTACTAAAATTTATCATTTTACAAAATTTATAAAAAACCTTCCGTCCCGCTAACTTACCAAAATTTATAAAAAAACCTTCCGTTCCGATAACTTACTAAAATTTATCATTTTACAAAATTTATAAAAAACCTTCCGTCCCGCTAACTTACCTAAAATTTATCATTTTACAAAATTTATAAAAAAACTTTCCGTCCCGCTAACTTACCTAAAATTTCTCATTTTACAAAATTTATAAAAAAACCTTCCGTCCCGCTAACTTACCAAAATTTTATCATTTTACAAAATTTATAAAAAACCTTCCGTCCTGCTAAATTAATAAAATTTATAAAAAAACCTTCCGTCCCGCTAACTTACCAAAATTTTATCATTTTACAAAATTTATAAAAAACCTTCCGTTCCGCTAAATTACTAAAATTTATCATTTAACAAAATTTATAAAAAAACCTTCCGTCCCGCTAACTTACAAAAATTTATCATTTTACAAAATTTATAAAAAACCTTCCGTCCCGTTAACTTACCTAAAGTTTATCATTTTACAAAATTTATTAAAAAACCTTCCGTCCCGCTAACTTACCTAAAATTTATCATTTTACAAAATTTATAAAAAAACCTTTCGTCCCGCTAACTTACCAAAATTTATAAAAAAACCTTCCGTCCCGCTAAATTACTAAAATTTAGCATTTAACAAAATTTATAAAAAAAACCTTCCGTCCCGCTAACTTACCTAAAATTTTATCATTTTACAAAATTTATAAAAAACCTTCCGTCCCGTTAACTTACCTAAAATTTTATCATTTTACAAAATTTATAAAAAACCTTCCGTCCCGCTAACTTACTAAAATTTATCATTTTACAAAATTTATAAAAAACTTTCCGTCCCGCTAACTTACTAAAATTTATCATTTTACAAAATTTATAAAAAACCTTCCGTCCCGTTAACTTACCAAAAATTTATCATTTTACAAAATTTATAAAAAAACCTTCCGTCCCGCTAACTTACCAAAATTTTATCATTTTACAAAATTTATAAAAAACCTTCCGTTCCGCTAAATTACTAAAATTTATCATTTTACAAAATTTATAAAAAACCTTCCGTCCCGCTAACTTACCTAAAATTTATCATTTTAAAAAATTTATAAAAAAACTTTCCGTCCCGCTAACTTACCTAAAATTTATCATTTTACAAAATTTATAAAAAAACCTTCCGTCCCGCTAACTTACCAAAATTTTATCATTTTACAAAATTTATAAAAAACCTTCCGTCCCGCTAAATTACTAAAATTTATCATTTAACAAAATTTATAAAAAAAACCTTCCGTCCCGCTAACTTACCTAAAATTTATCATTTTACAAAATTTATAAAAAAACCTTTCGTCCCGCTAACTTACCAAAATTTATAAAAAAACCTTCCGTCCCGCTAACTTACTAAAATTTATCATTTTACAAAATTTATAAAAAAGCTTCCGTCCCGCTAACTTACCTAAAATTTATCATTTTACAAAATTTATAAAAAAACCTTCCGTCCCGCTAAATTACTAAAATTTATCATTTAACAAAATTTATAAAAAAAACCTTCCGTCCCGCTAACTTACCTAAAATTTTATCATTTTACAAAATTTATAAAAAAAAACCTTCCGTCCCGCTAACTTACTAAAATTTATCATTTTACAAAATTTATAAAAAAACTTTCCGTCCCGCTAACTTACCTAAAATTTATCATTTTACAAAATTTATAAAAAAACCTTCCGTCCCGCTAACTTACCAAAATTTTATCATTTTACAAAATTTATAAAAAACCTTCCGTCCCGCTAACTTACTAAAATTTATCATTTTACAAAATTTATAAAAAACCTTCCGTCCTGCTAACTTACCTAAAATTTATCATTTTACAAAATTTATAAAAAAAAAACCTTCCGTCCCGCTAACTTACTAAAATTTATCATTTTACAAAATTTATAAAAAAGCTTCCGTCCCGCTAACTTACCTAAAATTTATCATTTTACAAAATTTATAAAAAAGCTTCCGTCCCGCTAACTTACCTAAAATTTATCATTTTACAAAATTTATAAAAAAGCTTCCGTCCCGCTAACTTACCTAAAATTTATCATTTTACAAAATTTATAAAAAAACCTTCCGTCCCGCTAACTTACCAAAATTTATAAAAAAACCTTCCGTCCCGCTAACTTACCAAAATTTTATCATTTTACAAAATTTATAAAAAACCTTCCTTCCCGCTAACTTACTAAAATTTATCATTTTACAAAATTTATAAAAAACCTTCCGTCCCGTTAACTTACCTAAAATTTATCATTTTACAAAATTTATAAAAAAACTTTCCGTCCCGCTAACTTACCTAAAATTTATCATTTTTCAAAATTTATAAAAAAACTTTCCGTCCCGCTAACTTACCAAAATTTTATCATTTTACAAAATTTATAAAAAACCTTCCGTCCCGCTAAATTACTACAATTTATAAAAAAACCTTCCGTCCCGCTAACTTACCAAAATTTTATCATTTTACAAAATTTATAAAAAACCTTCCGTTCCGCTAAATTACTAAAATTTATCATTTTACAAAATTTATAAAAAAAACCTTCCGTCCCGCTAACTTACTAAAATTTATCATTTTACAAAATTTATAAAAAACCTTCCGTCCTGCTAACTTACCAAAATTTTATCATTTTACAAAATTTATAAAAAACCTTCCGTCCCGCTAAATTACTACAATTTATAAAAAAACCTTCCGTCCCGCTAACTTACCAAAATTTTATCATTTTACAAAATTTATAAAAAACCTTCCGTCCCGCTAAATTACAAAAATTTATCATTTAACAAAATTTATAAAAAAAACCTTCCACCCCGCTAACTTACCTAAAATTTTATCATTTTACAAAATTTATAAAAAACCTCCCGTCCCGCTAACTTACTAAAATTTATCATTTTACAAAATTTATAAAAAAACCTTCCGTCCCGCTAACTTACCAAAATTTTATCATTTTACAAAATTTATAAAAAACCTTCCGTCCCGCTAAATTACTAAAATTTATAAAAAAACCTTCCGTCCCGCTAACTTACCAAAATTTTATCATTTTACAAAATTTATAAAAAACCTTCCGTTCCGCTAAATTACTAAAATTTATCATTTTACAAAATTTATAAAAAAACCTTCCGTCCCGCAAACTTACTAAAATTTATCATTTTACAAAATTTATAAAAAACCTTCCGTCCCGCTAACTTACCAAAATTTATAAAAAAACCTTCCGTTCCGATAACTTACTAAAATTTATCATTTTACAAAATTTATAAAAAACCTTCCGTCCCGCTAACTTACCTAAAATTTATCATTTTACAAAATTTATAAAAAAACTTTCCGTCCCGCTAACTTACCTAAAATTTCTCATTTTACAAAATTTATAAAAAAACCTTCCGTCCCGCTAACTTACCAAAATTTTATCATTTTACAAAATTTATAAAAAACCTTCCGTCCTGCTAAATTAATAAAATTTATAAAAAAACCTTCCGTCCCGCTAACTTACCAAAATTTTATCATTTTACAAAATTTATAAAAAACCTTCCGTTCCGCTAAATTACTAAAATTTATCATTTAACAAAATTTATAAAAAAACCTTCCGTCCCGCTAACTTACAAAAATTTATCATTTTACAAAATTTATAAAAAACCTTCCGTCCCGTTAACTTACCTAAAGTTTATCATTTTACAAAATTTATTAAAAAACCTTCCGTCCCGCTAACTTACCTAAAATTTATCATTTTACAAAATTTATAAAAAAACCTTTCGTCCCGCTAACTTACCAAAATTTATAAAAAAACCTTCCGTCCCGCTAAATTACTAAAATTTAGCATTTAACAAAATTTATAAAAAAAACCTTCCGTCCCGCTAACTTACCTAAAATTTTATCATTTTACAAAATTTATAAAAAACCTTCCGTCCCGTTAACTTACCTAAAATTTTATCATTTTACAAAATTTATAAAAAACCTTCCGTCCCGCTAACTTACTAAAATTTATCATTTTACAAAATTTATAAAAAACTTTCCGTCCCGCTAACTTACTAAAATTTATCATTTTACAAAATTTATAAAAAACCTTCCGTCCCGTTAACTTACCAAAAATTTATCATTTTACAAAATTTATAAAAAAACCTTCCGTCCCGCTAACTTACCAAAATTTTATCATTTTACAAAATTTATAAAAAACCTTCCGTTCCGCTAAATTACTAAAATTTATCATTTTACAAAATTTATAAAAAACCTTCCGTCCCGCTAACTTACCTAAAATTTATCATTTTAAAAAATTTATAAAAAAACTTTCCGTCCCGCTAACTTACCTAAAATTTATCATTTTACAAAATTTATAAAAAAACCTTCCGTCCCGCTAACTTACCAAAATTTTATCATTTTACAAAATTTATAAAAAACCTTCCGTCCCGCTAAATTACTAAAATTTATCATTTAACAAAATTTATAAAAAAAACCTTCCGTCCCGCTAACTTACCTAAAATTTATCATTTTACAAAATTTATAAAAAAACCTTTCGTCCCGCTAACTTACCAAAATTTATAAAAAAACCTTCCGTCCCGCTAACTTACTAAAATTTATCATTTTACAAAATTTATAAAAAAGCTTCCGTCCCGCTAACTTACCTAAAATTTATCATTTTACAAAATTTATAAAAAAACCTTCCGTCCCGCTAAATTACTAAAATTTATCATTTAACAAAATTTATAAAAAAAACCTTCCGTCCCGCTAACTTACCTAAAATTTTATCATTTTACAAAATTTATAAAAAAAAACCTTCCGTCCCGCTAACTTACTAAAATTTATCATTTTACAAAATTTATAAAAAAACTTTCCGTCCCGCTAACTTACCTAAAATTTATCATTTTACAAAATTTATAAAAAAACCTTCCGTCCCGCTAACTTACCAAAATTTTATCATTTTACAAAATTTATAAAAAACCTTCCGTCCCGCTAACTTACTAAAATTTATCATTTTACAAAATTTATAAAAAACCTTCCGTCCTGCTAACTTACCTAAAATTTATCATTTTACAAAATTTATAAAAAAAAAACCTTCCGTCCCGCTAACTTACTAAAATTTATCATTTTACAAAATTTATAAAAAAGCTTCCGTCCCGCTAACTTACCTAAAATTTATCATTTTACAAAATTTATAAAAAAGCTTCCGTCCCGCTAACTTACCTAAAATTTATCATTTTACAAAATTTATAAAAAAGCTTCCGTCCCGCTAACTTACCTAAAATTTATCATTTTACAAAATTTATAAAAAAACCTTCCGTCCCGCTAACTTACCAAAATTTATAAAAAAACCTTCCGTCCCGCTAACTTACCAAAATTTTATCATTTTACAAAATTTATAAAAAACCTTCCTTCCCGCTAACTTACTAAAATTTATCATTTTACAAAATTTATAAAAAACCTTCCGTCCCGTTAACTTACCTAAAATTTATCATTTTACAAAATTTATAAAAAAACTTTCCGTCCCGCTAACTTACCTAAAATTTATCATTTTTCAAAATTTATAAAAAAACTTTCCGTCCCGCTAACTTACCAAAATTTTATCATTTTACAAAATTTATAAAAAACCTTCCGTCCCGCTAAATTACTACAATTTATAAAAAAACCTTCCGTCCCGCTAACTTACCAAAATTTTATCATTTTACAAAATTTATAAAAAACCTTCCGTTCCGCTAAATTACTAAAATTTATCATTTTACAAAATTTATAAAAAAAACCTTCCGTCCCGCTAACTTACTAAAATTTATCATTTTACAAAATTTATAAAAAACCTTCCGTCCTGCTAACTTACCAAAATTTATAAAAAACCTTCCGTCCCGCTAACTTACTAAAATTTATCATTTTACAAAATTTATAAAAAACTTTCCGTCCCGCTAACTTACTAAAATTTATCATTTTACAAAATTTATAAAAAACCTTCCGTCCCGTTAACTTACCAAAAATTTATCATTTTACAAAATTTATAAAAAAACCTTCCGTCCCGCTAACTTACCAAAATTTTATCATTTTACAAAATTTATAAAAAACCTTCCGTTCCGCTAAATTACTAAAATTTATCATTTTACAAAATTTATAAAAAACCTTCCGTCCCGCTAACTTACCTAAAATTTATCATTTTAAAAAATTTATAAAAAAACTTTCCGTCCCGCTAACTTACCTAAAATTTATCATTTTACAAAATTTATAAAAAAACCTTCCGTCCCGCTAACTTACCAAAATTTTATCATTTTACAAAATTTATAAAAAAGCTTCCGTCCCGCTAACTTACCTAAAATTTATCATTTTACAAAATTTATAAAAAAACCTTCCGTCCCGCTAAATTACTAAAATTTATCATTTAACAAAATTTATAAAAAAAACCTTCCGTCCCGCTAACTTACCTAAAATTTTATCATTTTACAAAATTTATAAAAAAAAACCTTCCGTCCCGCTAACTTACTAAAATTTATCATTTTACAAAATTTATAAAAAAACTTTCCGTCCCGCTAACTTACCTAAAATTTATCATTTTACAAAATTTATAAAAAAACCTTCCGTCCCGCTAACTTACCAAAATTTTATCATTTTACAAAATTTATAAAAAACCTTCCGTCCCGCTAACTTACTAAAATTTATCATTTTACAAAATTTATAAAAAACCTTCCGTCCTGCTAACTTACCTAAAATTTATCATTTTACAAAATTTATAAAAAAAAAACCTTCCGTCCCGCTAACTTACTAAAATTTATCATTTTACAAAATTTATAAAAAAGCTTCCGTCCCGCTAACTTACCTAAAATTTATCATTTTACAAAATTTATAAAAAAGCTTCCGTCCCGCTAACTTACCTAAAATTTATCATTTTACAAAATTTATAAAAAAGCTTCCGTCCCGCTAACTTACCTAAAATTTATCATTTTACAAAATTTATAAAAAAACCTTCCGTCCCGCTAACTTACCAAAATTTATAAAAAAACCTTCCGTCCCGCTAACTTACCAAAATTTTATCATTTTACAAAATTTATAAAAAACCTTCCTTCCCGCTAACTTACTAAAATTTATCATTTTACAAAATTTATAAAAAACCTTCCGTCCCGTTAACTTACCTAAAATTTATCATTTTACAAAATTTATAAAAAAACTTTCCGTCCCGCTAACTTACCTAAAATTTATCATTTTTCAAAATTTATAAAAAAACTTTCCGTCCCGCTAACTTACCAAAATTTTATCATTTTACAAAATTTATAAAAAACCTTCCGTCCCGCTAAATTACTACAATTTATCATTTTACAAAATTTATAAAAAAAACCTTCCGTCCCGCTAACTTACTAAAATTTATCATTTTACAAAATTTATAAAAAACCTTCCGTCCTGCTAACTTACCAAAATTTATAAAAAAACCTTCCGTTCCGCTAACTTACTAAAATTTATCATTTTACAAAATTTATAAAAAACCTTCCGTCCCGCTAACTTACCTAAAATTTATCATTTTACAAAATTAATAAAAAAACTTTCCGTCCCGCTAACTTACCTAAAATTTATCATTTTACAAAATTTATAAAAAAACTTTCCGTCCCGCTAACTTACCTAAAATTTATCATTTTACAAAATTTATAAAAAAACTTTCCGTCCCGCTAACTTACCAAAATTTTATCATTTTACAAAATTTATAAAAAACCTTCCGTCCCGCTAAATTACTACAATTTATAAAAAAACCTTCCGTCCCGCTAACTTACCAAAATTTTATCATTTTACAAAATTTATAAAAAACCTTCCGTTCCGCTAAATTACTAAAATTTATCATTTTACAAAATTTATAAAAAAAACCTTCCGTCCCGCTAACTTACTAAAATTTATCATTTTACAAAATTTATAAAAAACCTTCCGTTCCGCTAAATTACTAAAATTTATCATTTTACAAAATTTATAAAAAAACCTTCCGTCCCGCTAACTTACTAAAATTTATCATTTTACAAAATTTATAAAAAACCTTCCGTTCCGCTAACTTACCTAAAATTTATCATTTTACAAAATTTATAAAAAAACCTTCCGTCCCGCTAACTTACCAAAATTTTATCATTTTACAAAATTTATAAAAAAGCTTCCGTCCCGCTAACTTACCTAAAATTTATCATTTTACAAAATTTATAAAAAAACCTTCCGTCCCGCTAAATTACTAAAATTTATCATTTAACAAAATTTATAAAAAAAACCTTCCGTCCCGCTAACTTACCTAAAATTTTATCATTTTACAAAATTTATAAAAAAAAACCTTCCGTCCCGCTAACTTACTAAAATTTATCATTTTACAAAATTTATAAAAAAACTTTCCGTCCCGCTAACTTACCTAAAATTTATCATTTTACAAAATTTATAAAAAAACCTTCCGTCCCGCTAACTTACCAAAATTTTATCATTTTACAAAATTTATAAAAAACCTTCCGTCCCGCTAACTTACTAAAATTTATCATTTTACAAAATTTATAAAAAACCTTCCGTCCTGCTAACTTACCTAAAATTTATCATTTTACAAAATTTATAAAAAAAAAACCTTCCGTCCCGCTAACTTACTAAAATTTATCATTTTACAAAATTTATAAAAAAGCTTCCGTCCCGCTAACTTACCTAAAATTTATCATTTTACAAAATTTATAAAAAAGCTTCCGTCCCGCTAACTTACCTAAAATTTATCATTTTACAAAATTTATAAAAAAGCTTCCGTCCCGCTAACTTACCTAAAATTTATCATTTTACAAAATTTATAAAAAAACCTTCCGTCCCGCTAACTTACCAAAATTTATAAAAAAACCTTCCGTCCCGCTAACTTACCAAAATTTTATCATTTTACAAAATTTATAAAAAACCTTCCTTCCCGCTAACTTACTAAAATTTATCATTTTACAAAATTTATAAAAAACCTTCCGTCCCGTTAACTTACCTAAAATTTATCATTTTACAAAATTTATAAAAAAACTTTCCGTCCCGCTAACTTACCTAAAATTTATCATTTTTCAAAATTTATAAAAAAACTTTCCGTCCCGCTAACTTACCAAAATTTTATCATTTTACAAAATTTATAAAAAACCTTCCGTCCCGCTAAATTACTACAATTTATCATTTTACAAAATTTATAAAAAAAACCTTCCGTCCCGCTAACTTACTAAAATTTATCATTTTACAAAATTTATAAAAAACCTTCCGTCCTGCTAACTTACCAAAATTTATAAAAAAACCTTCCGTTCCGCTAACTTACTAAAATTTATCATTTTACAAAATTTATAAAAAACCTTCCGTCCCGCTAACTTACCTAAAATTTATCATTTTACAAAATTAATAAAAAAACTTTCCGTCCCGCTAACTTACCTAAAATTTATCATTTTACAAAATTTATAAAAAAACTTTCCGTCCCGCTAACTTACCTAAAATTTATCATTTTACAAAATTTATAAAAAAACTTTCCGTCCCGCTAACTTACCAAAATTTTATCATTTTACAAAATTTATAAAAAACCTTCCGTCCCGCTAAATTACTACAATTTATAAAAAAACCTTCCGTCCCGCTAACTTACCAAAATTTTATCATTTTACAAAATTTATAAAAAACCTTCCGTTCCGCTAAATTACTAAAATTTATCATTTTACAAAATTTATAAAAAAAACCTTCCGTCCCGCTAACTTACTAAAATTTATCATTTTACAAAATTTATAAAAAACCTTCCGTTCCGCTAAATTACTAAAATTTATCATTTAACAAAATTTATAAAAAAACCTTCCGTCCCGCTAACTTACAAAAATTTATCATTTAACAAAATTTATAAAAAACCTTCCGTCCCGCTAACATACCTAAAATTTATCATTTTACAAAATTTATAAAAAACCTTCCGTCCCTCTAACTTACCAAAATTTATAAAAAAACCTTCCGTTCCGCTAACTTACTAAAATTTATCATTTTACAAAATTTATAAAAAACCTTCCGTCCCGTTAACTTACCTAAAATTTATCATTTTACAAAATTTATAAAAAAACCTTCCGTCCCGCTAACTTACCAAAATTTTATTATTTTACAAAATTTATAAAAAACCTTCCGTCCCGCTAACTTACTAAAATTTATCATTTTACAAAATTTATAAAAAAGCTTCCGTCCCGCTAACTTACCTAAAATTTATCATTTTACAAAATTTATAAAAAAGCTTCCGTCCCGCTAACTTACCTAAAATTTATCATTTTACAAAATTTATAAAAAAACCTTCCGTCCCGCTAACTTACCAAAATTTATAAAAAAACCTTCCGTCCCGTTAACTTACCTAAAATTTTATCATTTTACAAAATTTATAAAAAACCTTCCGTCCCGCTAACTTACTAAAATTTATCATTTTACAAAATTTATAAAAAACTTTCCGTCCCGCTAACTTACTAAAATTTATCATTTTACAAAATTTATAAAAAACCTTCCGTCCCGTTAACTTACCAAAAATTTATCATTTTACAAAATTTATAAAAAAACCTTCCGTCCCGCTAACTTACCAAAATTTTATCATTTTACAAAATTTATAAAAAACCTTCCGTTCCGCTAAATTACTAAAATTTATCATTTTACAAAATTTATAAAAAACCTTCCGTCCCGCTAACTTACCTAAAATTTATCATTTTAAAAAATTTATAAAAAAACTTTCCGTCCCGCTAACTTACCTAAAATTTATCATTTTACAAAATTTATAAAAAAACCTTCCGTCCCGCTAACTTACCAAAATTTTATCATTTTACAAAATTTATAAAAAACCTTCCGTCCCGCTAAATTACTAAAATTTATCATTTAACAAAATTTATAAAAAAAACCTTCCGTCCCGCTAACTTACCTAAAATTTATCATTTTACAAAATTTATAAAAAAACCTTTCGTCCCGCTAACTTACCAAAATTTATAAAAAAACCTTCCGTCCCGCTAACTTACTAAAATTTATCATTTTACAAAATTTATAAAAAAGCTTCCGTCCCGCTAACTTACCTAAAATTTATCATTTTACAAAATTTATAAAAAAACCTTCCGTCCCGCTAAATTACTAAAATTTATCATTTAACAAAATTTATAAAAAAAACCTTCCGTCCCGCTAACTTACCTAAAATTTTATCATTTTACAAAATTTATAAAAAAAAACCTTCCGTCCCGCTAACTTACTAAAATTTATCATTTTACAAAATTTATAAAAAAACTTTCCGTCCCGCTAACTTACCTAAAATTTATCATTTTACAAAATTTATAAAAAAACCTTCCGTCCCGCTAACTTACCAAAATTTTATCATTTTACAAAATTTATAAAAAACCTTCCGTCCCGCTAACTTACTAAAATTTATCATTTTACAAAATTTATAAAAAACCTTCCGTCCTGCTAACTTACCTAAAATTTATCATTTTACAAAATTTATAAAAAAAAAACCTTCCGTCCCGCTAACTTACTAAAATTTATCATTTTACAAAATTTATAAAAAAGCTTCCGTCCCGCTAACTTACCTAAAATTTATCATTTTACAAAATTTATAAAAAAGCTTCCGTCCCGCTAACTTACCTAAAATTTATCATTTTACAAAATTTATAAAAAAGCTTCCGTCCCGCTAACTTACCTAAAATTTATCATTTTACAAAATTTATAAAAAAACCTTCCGTCCCGCTAACTTACCAAAATTTATAAAAAAACCTTCCGTCCCGCTAACTTACCAAAATTTTATCATTTTACAAAATTTATAAAAAACCTTCCTTCCCGCTAACTTACTAAAATTTATCATTTTACAAAATTTATAAAAAACCTTCCGTCCCGTTAACTTACCTAAAATTTATCATTTTACAAAATTTATAAAAAAACTTTCCGTCCCGCTAACTTACCTAAAATTTATCATTTTTCAAAATTTATAAAAAAACTTTCCGTCCCGCTAACTTACCAAAATTTTATCATTTTACAAAATTTATAAAAAACCTTCCGTCCCGCTAAATTACTACAATTTATAAAAAAACCTTCCGTCCCGCTAACTTACCAAAATTTTATCATTTTACAAAATTTATAAAAAACCTTCCGTTCCGCTAAATTACTAAAATTTATCATTTTACAAAATTTATAAAAAAAACCTTCCGTCCCGCTAACTTACTAAAATTTATCATTTTACAAAATTTATAAAAAACCTTCCGTCCTGCTAACTTACCAAAATTTATAAAAAAACCTTCCGTTCCGCTAACTTACTAAAATTTATCATTTTACAAAATTTATAAAAAACCTTCCGTCCCGCTAACTTACCTAAAATTTATCATTTTACAAAATTAATAAAAAAACTTTCCGTCCCGCTAACTTACCTAAAATTTATCATTTTACAAAATTTATAAAAAAACCTTCCGTCCCGCTAAATTACTAAAATTTATCATTTAACAAAATTTATAAAAAAAACCTTCCGTCCCGCTAACTTACCTAAAATTTTATCATTTTACAAAATTTATAAAAAAAAACCTTCCGTCCCGCTAACTTACTAAAATTTATCATTTTACAAAATTTATAAAAAAACTTTCCGTCCCGCTAACTTACCTAAAATTTATCATTTTACAAAATTTATAAAAAAACCTTCCGTCCCGCTAACTTACCAAAATTTTATCATTTTACAAAATTTATAAAAAACCTTCCGTCCCGCTAACTTACTAAAATTTATCATTTTACAAAATTTATAAAAAACCTTCCGTCCTGCTAACTTACCTAAAATTTATCATTTTACAAAATTTATAAAAAAAAAACCTTCCGTCCCGCTAACTTACTAAAATTTATCATTTTACAAAATTTATAAAAAAGCTTCCGTCCCGCTAACTTACCTAAAATTTATCATTTTACAAAATTTATAAAAAAGCTTCCGTCCCGCTAACTTACCTAAAATTTATCATTTTACAAAATTTATAAAAAAGCTTCCGTCCCGCTAACTTACCTAAAATTTATCATTTTACAAAATTTATAAAAAAACCTTCCGTCCCGCTAACTTACCAAAATTTATAAAAAAACCTTCCGTCCCGCTAACTTACCAAAATTTTATCATTTTACAAAATTTATAAAAAACCTTCCTTCCCGCTAACTTACTAAAATTTATCATTTTACAAAATTTATAAAAAACCTTCCGTCCCGTTAACTTACCTAAAATTTATCATTTTACAAAATTTATAAAAAAAAAACCTTCCGTCCCGCTAACTTACTAAAATTTATCATTTTACAAAATTTATAAAAAACCTTCCGTCCTGCTAACTTACCAAAATTTATAAAAAAACCTTCCGTCCCGCTAACTTACCAAAATTTATAAAAAAACCTTCCGTCCCGCTAACTTACCAAAATTTTATCATTTTACAAAATTTATAAAAAACCTTCCTTCCCGCTAACTTACTAAAATTTATCATTTTACAAAATTTATAAAAAACCTTCCGTTCCGCTAAATTACTAAAATTTATCATTTTACAAAATTTATAAAAAAAACCTTCCGTCCCGCTAACTTACTAAAATTTATCATTTTACAAAATTTATAAAAAACCTTCCGTCCTGCTAACTTACCAAAATTTATAAAAAAACCTTCCGTTCCGCTAACTTACTAAAATTTATCATTTTACAAAATTTATAAAAAACCTTCCGTCCCGCTAACTTACCTAAAATTTATCATTTTACAAAATTAATAAAAAAACTTTCCGTCCCGCTAACTTACCTAAAATTTATCATTTTACAAAATTTATAAAAAAACCTTCCGTCCCGCTAAATTACTAAAATTTATCATTTAACAAAATTTATAAAAAAAACCTTCCGTCCCGCTAACTTACCTAAAATTTTATCATTTTACAAAATTTATAAAAAAAAACCTTCCGTCCCGCTAACTTACTAAAATTTATCATTTTACAAAATTTATAAAAAAACTTTCCGTCCCGCTAACTTACCTAAAATTTATCATTTTACAAAATTTATAAAAAAACCTTCCGTCCCGCTAACTTACCAAAATTTTATCATTTTACAAAATTTATAAAAAACCTTCCGTCCCGCTAACTTACTAAAATTTATCATTTTACAAAATTTATAAAAAACCTTCCGTCCTGCTAACTTACCTAAAATTTATCATTTTACAAAATTTATAAAAAAAAAACCTTCCGTCCCGCTAACTTACTAAAATTTATCATTTTACAAAATTTATAAAAAAGCTTCCGTCCCGCTAACTTACCTAAAATTTATCATTTTACAAAATTTATAAAAAAGCTTCCGTCCCGCTAACTTACCTAAAATTTATCATTTTACAAAATTTATAAAAAAGCTTCCGTCCCGCTAACTTACCTAAAATTTATCATTTTACAAAATTTATAAAAAAACCTTCCGTCCCGCTAACTTACCAAAATTTATAAAAAAACCTTCCGTCCCGCTAACTTACCAAAATTTTATCATTTTACAAAATTTATAAAAAACCTTCCTTCCCGCTAACTTACTAAAATTTATCATTTTACAAAATTTATAAAAAACCTTCCGTCCTGCTAACTTACCTAAAATTTATCATTTTACAAAATTTATAAAAAAAAAACCTTCCGTCCCGCTAACTTACTAAAATTTATCATTTTACAAAATTTATAAAAAAGCTTCCGTCCCGCTAACTTACCTAAAATTTATCATTTTACAAAATTTATAAAAAAGCTTCCGTCCCGCTAACTTACCTAAAATTTATCATTTTACAAAATTTATAAAAAAGCTTCCGTCCCGCTAACTTACCTAAAATTTATCATTTTACAAAATTTATAAAAAAACCTTCCGTCCCGCTAACTTACCAAAATTTATAAAAAAACCTTCCGTCCCGCTAACTTACCAAAATTTTATCATTTTACAAAATTTATAAAAAACCTTCCTTCCCGCTAACTTACTAAAATTTATCATTTTACAAAATTTATAAAAAACCTTCCGTCCCGTTAACTTACCTAAAATTTATCATTTTACAAAATTTATAAAAAAACTTTCCGTCCCGCTAACTTACCTAAAATTTATCATTTTTCAAAATTTATAAAAAAACTTTCCGTCCCGCTAACTTACCAAAATTTTATCATTTTACAAAATTTATAAAAAACCTTCCGTCCCGCTAAATTACTACAATTTATAAAAAAACCTTCCGTCCCGCTAACTTACCAAAATTTTATCATTTTACAAAATTTATAAAAAACCTTCCGTTCCGCTAAATTACTAAAATTTATCATTTTACAAAATTTATAAAAAAAACCTTCCGTCCCGCTAACTTACTAAAATTTATCATTTTACAAAATTTATAAAAAACCTTCCGTCCTGCTAACTTACCAAAATTTATAAAAAAACCTTCCGTTCCGCTAACTTACTAAAATTTATCATTTTACAAAATTTATAAAAAACCTTCCGTCCCGCTAACTTACCTAAAATTTATCATTTTACAAAATTAATAAAAAAACTTTCCGTCCCGCTAACTTACCTAAAATTTATCATTTTACAAAATTTATAAAAAAACTTTCCGTCCCGCTAACTTACCTAAAATTTATCATTTTACAAAATTTATAAAAAAACTTTCCGTCCCGCTAACTTACCAAAATTTTATCATTTTACAAAATTTATAAAAAACCTTCCGTCCCGCTAAATTACTACAATTTATAAAAAAACCTTCCGTCCCGCTAACTTACCAAAATTTTATCATTTTACAAAATTTATAAAAAACCTTCCGTTCCGCTAAATTACTAAAATTTATCATTTTACAAAATTTATAAAAAAAACCTTCCGTCCCGCTAACTTACTAAAATTTATCATTTTACAAAATTTATAAAAAACCTTCCGTTCCGCTAAATTACTAAAATTTATCATTTAACAAAATTTATAAAAAAACCTTCCGTCCCGCTAACTTACAAAAATTTATCATTTAACAAAATTTATAAAAAACCTTCCGTCCCGTTAACTTACCTAAAGTTTATCATTTTACAAAATTTATAAAAAAACCTTCCGTCCCACTAACTTACCAAAATTTATAAAAAAACCTTCCGTCCCGCTAACATACCTAAAATTTATCATTTTACAAAATTTATAAAAAACCTTCCGTCCCTCTAACTTACCAAAATTTATAAAAAAACCTTCCGTTCCGCTAACTTACTAAAATTTATCATTTTACAAAATTTATAAAAAACCTTCCGTCCCGTTAACTTACCTAAAATTTATCATTTTACAAAATTTATAAAAAAACCTTCCGTCCCGCTAACTTACCAAAATTTTATTATTTTACAAAATTTATAAAAAACCTTCCGTCCCGCTAACTTACTAAAATTTATCATTTTACAAAATTTATAAAAAAGCTTCCGTCCCGCTAACTTACCTAAAATTTATCATTTTACAAAATTTATAAAAAAGCTTCCGTCCCGCTAACTTACCTAAAATTTATCATTTTACAAAATTTATAAAAAAACCTTCCGTCCCGCTAACTTACCAAAATTTATAAAAAAACCTTCCGTCCCGCTAACTTACCAAAATTTTATCATTTTACAAAATTTATAAAAAACCTTCCGTCCCGCTAAATTACTAAAATTTATCATTTAACAAAATTTATAAAAAAAACCTTCCGTCCCGCTAACTTACCTAAAATTTTATCATTTTACAAAATTTATAAAAAAAAACCTTCCGTCCCGCTAACTTACTAAAATTTATCATTTTACAAAATTTATAAAAAAACTTTCCGTCCCGCTAACTTACCTAAAATTTATCATTTTACAAAAATTATAAAAAAACCTTTCGTCCCGCTAACTTACCAAAATTTATAAAAAAACCTTCCGTCCCGCTAACTTACCAAAATTTTATCATTTTACAAAATTTATAAAAAACCTTCCGTCCCGCTAAATTACTAAAATTTAGCATTTAACAAAATTTATAAAAAAAACCTTCCGTCCCGCTAACTTACCTAAAATTTTATCATTTTACAAAATTTATAAAAAACCTTCCTTCCCGCTAACTTACTAAAATTTATCATTTTACAAAATTTATAAAAAACCTTCCGTCCCGTTAACTTACCTAAAATTTATCATTTTACAAAATTTATAAAAAAACCTTCCGTCCCGCTAACTTACCAAAATTATAAAAAAACCTTCCGTCCCGCTAACTTACCAAAATTTTATCATTTTACAAAATTCATAAAAAACCTTCCGTCCCGCTAACTTACTAAAATTTATCATTTTACAAAATTTGTAAAAAACCTTTAATATAATGTTAATAAAGGTTAATAAAACCGCAAATAAAGTATTCAAAGTTACGCATTTATATTCATATGCTTATGTGTATATATGGTATATATGGGCATATCTCACCAAGTGGTTATATTTCTAATTTTATAAAATAAATTTTATTTTTGAGAGCACAATAACGATATTTGGACATAAGTTTAATAAAACAATAAAAATTAAGATTTTCTTTGCGTAACTTAATTTTAAGTTACGGCGTTTGATAAATGAACTTCTTAAATTAAAAAATATATTTAAGGTTATAATTACTAAATGATGAAATTAGTTCTCAAAAATACTGGAAAATATAGAGGTATATAAAAATAATTTTTATTTCTGTCCAAAAACCAATAATAAGAAGATAAATTTTCAATTTTTTTATAAACAAAAAATTAAATGTTCTACAGACTTCGCTATAGATATAGCTAGGCTAAGCTCCCTGAATCTTTAACTCATTGCTCATCGCATTGCTCACATAAAGCCTAAAATATAGTTAACGTTAAAGTTACTTATAATGCGGAAATATTATGCCCGCATTAGCAATTTAAATTTACCCCGCACTCAACAATAAAAGTCGAAATTTGGCAACGCACGAGCAACGACGGCGGTTTTACAGCCGGAAGAAGAAACGAGCTCCATGTGCGCGCCTCATTCTTGCGACCGATACCGGGCAAGGACAGTCGTCCATAATAGTCAAAAGTAAAGTCGTTCATTTTCTATTTAGTTACTATTAGATTAATCAAATTAAAAGTCATTAAGTTAGTCAATCAATAAAATTAAAGTTACTCAGTTCATTTAGTTTTGTTAAGAAATACTTATAAAATTATATTCAAGTATAAAATTATAAAATTATATTCAGAGGCCATCTTAAATCTATCAAGAAAAATTATAATAAAGTGTTCGTTAGAATTATAAAAGGCTATTTCCAAAGTTTAAAATAAAGCTTAATTGAAGCCTAAGTGAAGTTATATAGTTCGACCAGAGGCCTAAAATCAGATCCTTTTAATCAAGGTTTGGCCATTATTTAATTGAAGTGCACATAATTTTAGTTAACTAATCTATTAAAAAAGTTAATTTTCTTTATAATTTTGAGTATGCGTGAGTGTATGTTAGAATATATTAGTGCGCGAATATACGCAAGTATACGACCACGCGGTATTTCTTTCGTAAATTTTTCATATCGATTCTTGCTCTTTTATATATTCATATACCGCTTGATCGATACATGTGTTTACGCGTGCACAACATTGATATCAATTTAATTATAAGTATTGGCCATATAACGTAAGTTCTTTTATATAAAATTATTATAATTTACTTTATTAATTTTTTTATTAAATATTGTAATAAAATCAATCTCATCTTATTATTGGCTTAGCTTCCCTTCCCTCCCCCCTTTTCAGGAATATATTCAAGGTAAGATTTTGTAGCCGGCAAATCCGAGCGCCGCAGATAATTTATATGTAAGTTAAATTGTATAATAAGTAAAAATACCTCGGTTTACATTTTCAATAAAAGCTTTCTTACATTTTCATAATAAATATTAACCAGGTCATATTTGAATTACATACTAATTATTCTCAATTATAATTTATGGCTCGTAACTATTTAGTAAATTCACACTAGAGAAAGACCATATAAATGTGAGGTATGTGCTACAGTGGAGAAGAGCCTTTTAAATGTTAAGTCAGTTAGGTTTTATTTAAAAATCAGTTAGAGCCTTTTATTATTGATTATTAATAGCAATACCCTGCACTATATACTGCTAAAATCATGGGCGGATCAAAAGGGGGGTGGTAAGGGTAATTGCCTCCCCTGAGCTCCAAAAAATGCATGTTTTTTGTCCATAATTTTGTTTTTTAATACAAATTTCATAAGAAAACATACAAAATTTTGCTTAAGCGCCCCACCCGCTTAGGCCCTTTTCTGAATCCGCCACTGGTTAAAATATGATCGCATTATCTTATTATAATTTATTAAATCATTTAGTTGTGCCTTTTATGATTTTTGAAACATTTTTTTAGAGTTTTTGATTTTTTTCAAAATGTATTTTTCTTGAAATATAGATTTTAATGATCCACTAAGTATGACCTACAACAACATAATTTTATTTATTTTTTTAAAGCACTAAATTCAAATCAAAAACATCTTTTTTGAACTAAGAATGAAATATAGGTAGTTCTTACACACGTTTGTTATTTTTAGGTTATTGGTAAACAATGCTTCTAAATTGTACGATTATTTTATATAAAACTGAGGTTTATACATACAATGCATTAAATCAAGCTATGCCGTTTTTTTAACTGAAATCTTATAACATTTTACATAAATCACAAAAGATTTTGCGAAGATTTTTTAGAAATTGAACGAGTGCCATTAAAAAATGTAATTTTAGTACCAAAATTACGCATCGACAACAAAGCCTTTTGGTGTCGATATCTACTAAATTATTGGAGGCACCAGTTTTTCTCAAATCACTTTCAAATTGTGAAACATTGTAGAGAATTTTCACAATAGTTAGAAATAAAAATTGTTCACGGCATTCATTTGTGGCTGAAAAAACTTTCTTTGATCGTATTTATTTGAAAATGTGGTTACCAATGTTTCAGCTGGAAGAATTTTTTTTAGAAAAGTAACACACTGTTTTAATTATGTAAAGAAATTAAATATATTATTAATTTATCAAAATCTATTTATGAAAAGGCAAATGGTTTTACGGCATTCCCACTGTAATGTTAAGAATTTAAAAAACTTAACAAGGTTACCAACAAAATATTAGGGTTTTGAATCATTCCAAGGTTGTTATTTCATAATAATTAACGAAATTAGGCAAAAAAATTTCTTGAGGCTTGAGAAGAAATATATATATAAATAAATTTCAATAATTTTTTTTTGAAACAGAAAACTGGATTTTCATTAAAACCCTCATATATGCAATATAACCACTTGGTGAGATATGCCCATATATATATATATATATATATATATATAAGTATAGTAATTTATTTTATTATATTAAAGTATATTTTCATCCTAAGCCTACATTAAAGTATCAAAATCATTAATTAAATAAATAACTTCAAGTATTAATTATTATAACATCAAAAACGTAACAAAATTGTGGGCTCGTTCTTAGGGAGTTTTTCTAAATTGAAAAAGCAAATAATTCTGCAATTTTGAAAATTTCTATTTCTTTCTTTTCTCTCTTAATCTATCACAATGAGTCTAGTAAAAGCATTAGGTGAGAAAATATTAGAAGGCGATGCAAACGCCACAAAAGTATACGATATATTATGCAAATATGCGAAGGATCACGTGGAAATAAGTGATGACACAACAGTAGAAGAAGTCCTGGACTGGTTTAGTAAACATTATAAAGAGACAAAGAAGCTACATCAACAAGAGAAGAAAGGGTAGATTTAACAAGACAATTAGAAAGTCGAGTTGATAAGCAAGTATTAACTGATATTTTAAAAGACGCTACTTTGGCGGCTATGTTAAGCGAATTATTGGCAAGTAAAATACACCCAGCCGAAATAATTGACATTATTACAGGAGTAAAAGCAGAAGATTCTTCTTTAGCGGTATATTTTGATAGTAGAATTTATAATATATTAAAACAACATTGTAAATTTCCAGAAGCAAAAGAAAAACCATCTGTTAAAGAAATTTTAAAACGTTTAGCCTACAAGTTGATGGAAACTGATGCGAACGCAGCATTAACAGGAAGTGCAGCGGAACTACAAAATTATTTACCAAAAGAAAACAAAGATGTACTGGACAAGGCGCTAAGAAATAAAGAGACGCTAAAAATTTTAATTGACTTATATAATGCCGACTTAGATCCTGAATTCTTCTTGGAGGAGCTGTGTGCAGAATATACGCTTAGTTTGTTAGAAGACAATAGTGTCATAACTCCAATAACTTCAGGGGTAAAAAGTATAAGAAAACCTATTTTTTACCCCATAGTAACGGAAAATCCTACACTTACCGTGGGCGTCACAGCTCATATACAAGAGTTAGGCCAACAAACTATTAACAATAATTTTTCAGGCTTAGCAAGCAGTACAAATTACAGACCGGTTCCACAAATGGCTAATCATTATACGCCATACTCCACGATGTACCATACGGCAGAACAATCAAGGACGGCAGAGGTATGCAGAAGGTGTGGGACTTATCATAATGGTAATTGTCTCAGAAGAAACACATACGACACAAATGAATTTACTGGGGCAGCGTATTCGCGAAATTCATCGTTATCAAAGATAAGGCCATTCTCGATAAAGGATACAATAAACACCATTCCAGAATTCACCGGTTCTCAAGAAGAGGTGGAAAATTTCATAATCGGGTGTGGCAGAGCGAAAGGAATGATACCCCCAGAAAATGAAAGCGAAGTAGCACCGTTAATTCTGTTAAGGTTAAAAGGAGAGGCAGCAAAGGCAGCCATTGGACACAATTTCCGCTCCATACAAGAGGTCATCGACTTTGTGGAATTCTCCTTTGGAAACCACAAAACGTCGCACGAGCTAGGAGGGGATTTAGCGAAGGTACGACAAGGAGAGAAAGAGAAAGTCGTATTATTTGCCAACAAAATAAAAGAGCTGGGTAGAAAAATAAAAAAGGCGGCGGTTTTGGAGGGGAGACAATTGGAGGACGCCATGTTAGACAGAGACATGCTTAGGTTCTTTTTGTAAGGTATGAGAACAGAAATAAGAACTAGGTTAATGCCATATGCTACTTTCGCAGATACTCTTAGCGAAGCCATCGTGGTAGAAAGAGAGTCTTGCTCGTATGACGAAGCAAAAACGTCAAAAACAGAAGAGATAAAAGTTCGCATACCACTCCAAATAATAATTATTGTTTTTTATGCCTTAGACAAGACCACACGACTCTTCTGTGCCCGGAGCTGCCAAAATTTGTAGAAGGAAGAAAGCAGCAGGCTAGTGAAAAGGACAGTAGAGGACAACTAAAGTGTAGCCATTGTTCAAAGAATGGTCATGTCAAGGAGAATTGTTGGACCAATCCTGGTAATCCGAACAAACCGGAGTGGATAGTTAAGTGTCAGCAAATGGAATGCCATAACTGTAAAAGAAAAGGACACACAGCTCGTTTTTGCAGATCAAGGCCTGCCAATACAGGAAGGGCAGAGGAAAATAATCTGGGAAACGGCAGCAGCCAACCGATGAGCGCGAATCGGGAGGCTCCAAGTACATCGAACACACAATCTATCTAAGTAGAAATAGCAACGTGCCAACAGTCTTCTTATCTTCTGCCAGTCTAGGTAAAGAATTTGACTACCTCTTGGATTCAGGAGCCAGCGCGAATTTATTGAAGCAAAAAGCAGTGCCGGATGAGGTAAAAATCTGTAAAAATGAAATAGTTAAGCTAATTGGAATTTTAGATCCTGCAGTCAAGTCATTGGGAAGCATAGAAATAAAAATTTGCGGAATTTTAACAAAATTTCATGTAGTAGAAAACAACTTTCCAATTGATGAAACAGGGCTAACAGGAAACAGGTTTTTAGACGGCAACGACGCAAGGTTATATTTTGACGAACGCTGTTTAGTGCTTCAAGGACACAAGTACCCTTTCCAGTCAAAAAACGAGGTATTAAAAATTTCATCTAAAGAAGTAAAGGCAGGAGAAGACAAAGAAGACTGTGTAATACAGGTAATAAGAGTAGGGGAACATATTAAAAGAAAAAAAACTCCTACTCTAAAAATAAAAATTAAAACTAAAAAGAATTATAAAAGTGGTAAAACCGCTAAGCAAGTAATAAGTAGGGAGAATAGTTTAAAGAAAAAAATTTTAGTAGCATTAAAAGGTGCAAATAAATTATTAAGTAAAGCAAGCAAATTGAAAAATAGTGAATCTATGAAAGAAAATTTTTCCAATAAAGCTCCTGTAGTAGAGAAAACTGCAGATGAATTTATAAATAAAAGGCCTTTTTTGGAAGAATTTTCAAACATGGATCCTGCAGTAGCAGAGAAAACTGCAGAAGTGGCATTAAGTAGTAAAACCAGGTTAGAAAATTTTTCCAATAAGGCTCCTGTAGTAGAGAAAACTGCAGATGAGTTTATAAATAAAAGGCCTTTGTTAGAAGAATTTTCAAACATGGATCCTGCAGTAGCAGAGAAAACTGCAGAAGTGGCATTAAATAGTAAAACCAGTTTAAAAAATTTTTCCAAAAATGCTCCTGTAGTAGAAAAAACTGCAGATGAGTTTATAAATGAAAATCCTTTGTTGGAAAAATTTTCGTGTAGGGCTCCTGCAGTAGTGGAGAAAACTGCAGATGAGATTATAAATAAAAGGCCTTTGTTTGAAAATTTTTCAAATGAGGCTCCTGCAGTAGAAGAGAAAACTGCAGATGAAATTAAAAATAAAAAGCCTTTGTTTGAGAAATTTTTAAACAGAGATGCTGTAGTGGTCGATAAAAAAACTACAGGTGTGTATAACAATACTGCAGAAATTTTAGAATGTATGAATTTTCTTGCAAGTAATTTTGTAGTAATAATAAAATTACTAAATTTTGTAATTTTGTGGATAATTTATTTTGTTATGAATCAAGTAAATAATGAAAGAGCTAGTATAGAAAATAATGCAAATAAAGCAGTAGAAAATGAAAGTAGTGAAAATAATAAAGCAAAATACCATGATATACAGTTGAAATTTCATGATAAAAATAATTTTAAGTCTCCATTAAATAAAAATTTGTATCAAGGGGGTTATGCAGGCGCTTGTAGATCAAGTAAGGACACAAATGAAAGCAGCATTGAAAATTCAGTAGAGGAAGAAGTCGAAAAAGATGAGGACTTATGTATGGAGCATCTTGAAATATTAGAAGGCTTGGTAAATGAAACGTTGATCACAAAAAAGGTAATTTGTAAAAGTGACTTTTTGGCAATAGTTGAAGTAAATCAAGTTATACGAATTTATAGAGCCATTTGATAAATTAAGTACCATCATTGAAATGGATAATTTATCAAATAATATGCAATTTTTAGAGCAAATCAAGGTCTTAATAAATGAAGTAAGAAAAGAGCTAAGTAATAGTGAAAGAATACTGTACTTGGAACTAACACCTGACCAAAGAGTGGATAAGGTAAAAGAATTATCAAATTTAGGTCATTTAAATGAGGAGGATAAGAAAATAGTGGAGAAAATTCAAGAAGAAAATGCAGATGTTTTTCATATACCTGGAGAACCTTTATCTTTTACAAATGTTTTTCAGCATAGAATTTTTACTGTTGATGAGGTACCAATCACATCTAGAATGTATAGAATTTCACCTTTTCTAGCAGAGGAGTTAAAGGAACAACTAAACAAGCTTTTGGCAGAAGGTATAATTACACCATCACACTCATCTTATAGCCATCCAATAATGTTAGTACCGAAGAAACCAAACAGCCAGGGAATAGTAAAACATCGTTTAGTTTTGGATCTGAGGCGATTAAATGATAAAACTATCTCTGACCAGTATCCTTTACCAAATTTATTGGACCTGCTGGACAGCATAAACGGCTCAAAGTACTTTTGCTCACTCGATTTGAGTTCTGGGTTCCACCAACTCTTAATACACAAAAAGGACAGGCATAAAACAGCATTGGCCACAATGTATGGGTTGTATGAATACACCAGAATACACTTCGGTGCAAAGAATAGTCCAAGTAGCTTTATGCGGTTGATTCAAATGCTATTTAGGGACTTAGAAGGAGTAATAGCATACATTGATGATTTCTTGATACATGCTAAGACTCTAGAAAAGCTGTTAGAATTAGCAAAAGAAGTAATGAAGAGGTTAAGAGAAGCCAATCTGAAGTTGCAGCCAGAAAAATGTTTCTTTTTGCAAACAGAAGTAACTTATTTAGGGCATGTCATTTCTAAGGATGGAGTAAAGCCAAATCCAAAGAAACTTGAAGCAGTTGAGAAATTTCCAGTTCCAGCTACACCTAAAAATGTTAAACAATTTTTAGTAATTACATCTTACTACAGGAGACATATACCTCAATTTGCTAAGATTGCTAAACCACTTACTTCATTACTCAAGAAAGATCAAGAGTTCATTTGGAGTGACGAAGCTCAAGAGGCATTTGAAATACTAAAGAAAAAATTATGTGAAGCTCCAATACTGCAATATCCAGATTTTAGTCGTGAATTTGTCCTTACAACTGATGCCAGCGGGGTAGCTTTAGGTGCGGTACTTTCTCAAGGTGAAATAGGTAAAGATCTGCCAGTAGCATATGCTTCAAGAGTCCTGAATGATGCAGAGCGAAAATATTCGGTGACGGACCAAGAGGCACTTGCTGTCGTGTGGGGTGTTGAATATTTTAGGCCTTATCTGTATGATAAGAAATTTTATTTAGTTAGTGATCATAGAGCTTTAAGTTTTATGCAATCGAAAAAGGATCCCAACTCAAGAGTGGCCAGATAGCGGTTAAGAATAGCAGACTATGAATATGAATTTATTTTCAAAGATGGAGCAAGTAACGTCAATGCCGATGAATTATCAAGAAATCCTGTACTATATTTTTAAGCTGTACCAGTAAGAGTGTCAAAAATTTATACTTTTCAGGCCGAGGAAATGCAGCAAAGAAAAAAGAAACGCATACTTGGAATTACCGAAAGAATGCAAACAAGGAGAGCAGGTCAAAGTCAAAAATATCAAGAGGCAATTCAAGCCTTAATGCCTAATAGGAAAAAGAAGAAAAGGGCATTAGTTGAACAGCCAGACATTCCAGCTGAAGCAGGAAGTGATAACAGGGAGGAAGTTGAAGTAGGTTCCAGCAGTCCGGTAAATAATACATTTGATTTTAATGCAGATGTGGTAGGACAAGAATTAAATAATCCTGAAGTACTAGATGACTTGCCTTTTGCAAGTGCTGACTTAAATACTTCAGAATTAAATAATTTCAGGGATTTAGTAAAGGCGGATAATTTTGTCTATAATAGGGACAAAATTTTCATGAGAAAAGACAATTGGGCCTATTTCGTAACGTCTTCTGGTAAACCTGTATGCACTGGAGCTTTAGAACTGGATGCTCTTAATAAAATTCCTATAAATTTACAACTAAACGTGTGTGAACCTAAAATTATTAAAATAGGTAGTAGATATCACATTTTACTGCCTATTAGGGAAAATGACCCTATTTCTATGACAGAGGTAAGTGAAAATATCTCAAAATTATTTAATAATTTAAAAACTCTGTTAAAGGAATATGGAATTAAGTCGTTCAGCATAGCCAAATCAAATAGGATTAATTTCATCGAGTGGTTAGAAATTCTTAGAAAATTAAAGAAAAGTTTACATGACATTGAGGATACTAAGATTATAGTTTGTTTAGGAGAGGTGAGGGTGCCTCAGCCATCAGAAAGAGAATTCACACATCGTGCATTCTTGAAAACATATAAACGTCTCAGGGCCAAGTACAGCTGGGAAAATATGAGAGACGAAATTCAAGATTACATTAGGTAGTGTTTAACCTGTCAATTAAAAAAATTGGTAAGAAGAAAAGTTAAAAATAAAATGCAAATTACTGACACTCCTACACAAGCAGGGCAGAAACTAAGTATCGATATAGTAGGACCTTTAACAACAACTAAAAATTTAAATACTGTTATTTTTACCATGCAGGATACGTTGACCAAATATAGCGTTGCAGTGCCATTACCAGATTCACAAGCCAGTACAGTAGCTGATGCATTTGTCAAGAGGTACATAACTGTGTTTGGGGCTCCCCAAACAGTGGTCTCGGACAGGGGTGCAAACTTTATGTCAAAGCTGTTCGCCGCAGTAGCCAAGCAGTTCAAAATCAAGCAGATAAGGACTTGTGCTTATACACCAAGGTCAAATCCTGTAGAACGAATGCATCATACCCTTGGTCAATTGTTAAAAGTCTTCGTAAATGGCAACGAGGACGACTGGGATGACTACGTAGAGTTGGCAACATTTTCTTACAACTCAATGGTGCATGAATCCACTAAAGCAACTCCTTTTGAATTGATGATTGGTCGAATTGCTAGAACTCCATCTGAAATAAAAGAACCAGTTGAAAATGAGGGCACTGTAGATGCTTATTTAACTAATTTAATAACTACATTAAATAAAGTACAAAAAATTGCAAAAGAAAACATTATCAAAGCCAAAGAAAAGTCAAAAGAACGTTATGATCAAACTGTATTAGAACACATTTTTAAAATTGGTGAAAGTGTTTTTTTATTGCAAGGAGGTAAAATACGAAAATTAAAGGCTCAATGTAAAGGGCCATTTGCTGTAATAAATAATTATAGAAATGGAAATATAAAAATTAAAACAGGAAAAAATAAATTTAGCGTCGTAAATGGAAATAGTTTACAGCACTCATATATTAAGCCTAAATTTCCTTTAGAATAAGCTGACTAACATAGAATTAAAGTCTAAGATTAAAATCTAAAATAAGAAATTATAGTGATAAATATTATTTGTTTACAGATGAATCTGTACGTGTTTTTGGTAATAATCGTAATTTCAGGTACCCATGGAGCAGAAAAATCAATAATAGCCTTTGATTGTGCTCAGCAGTATAATAACATCTCTACTTTGTCCTTAATTGATGTTGGGGAATGTCATGTCGCTATGAACCCAAAAGTTTTTGCCGAAAAGACAAAAATAGCATTACTACAACTTAACGATTATGCAAAAGTGCATGTAAAACTATGCAAAGTGGAAGTTACCGGAGAAGTAAGTTACTGTGATGCAGCCTGGTACAAAAGAACAAGAATATCCGGTATACCAGGAGGAAAAATCTCGTATATTGAACATGTAACTCGGTTACAATGTGACACTATGCATAATACGTTAAATTTTCATTTTAGAAACCAAATTTTAGTGCCTAATTTAATGCCTAATAATTCAAGATCAATGCCCGTTCAATTGGCAGGACATCGGAGCGACAGAGGCATGAGCTGTATGAATGGCTATTATTCTGATCCATACGGTACCTGGAGTGAGGTGGTAGTAGATGGATGGATAAAGGTTACCTTAGAAGACTATGAAGCCACTGTAGACATCGATAACAACAATGTGATTTTGAATACAGGAATAAAATGCAAAGTAAATTCAGAACAATGTATTGATCTGTATGGTGGTTATGCATTCTGGAATGCTGCTCCAAGAGATCGTTGCGCAGATAAGTATTCAAAGTTATATGCAGGACCAGTTGACAAGATAACAGACCCAGAAGTGCCAGAACGACCAATATATGCTTTGGAGTCTTCAATTATGTTTGCTTTTACTGCAAAAGTTAAATTTTCGGGCTGCTCGAATGAATTCACCAGGACAGATGACCCACGCATTTTTATAGCTGAAATGGAGAATCCTGAGTACTTGGAAGTGCAGGATTCAATATCACCTGAAAATATAGACTTAATGGCTTACATGAATTCAAAATTTTTATATGTAGAAAAACACCATAAAATACAATTAAAAAATTTATATCATGATGTTATGTTACAGAAGTGCAATTTAGAAAAAAAAGTAATAGCTAACGCCTTAAGTCTAGCAATACTAGACCCGGATAGTTTTGCTTACCAGGTTGTTGGAGGTCCAGGTTTTGTCGGATTGGTCTCGGGTGAATCCGTGAACATCATAAAATGTATCAGCGTACCAGTAAAATATCGGAAGAAAACATCTTGTTATCAGGAACTCCCGGTGTACAAAGATGACGAAGAATACTTTATGGCTCCAAGAACTCATATACTAACTAAAACTGGTACATCTGTAGAATGTAATAATTTGGTACCCAGCATGTTCTTTTTAGGTGAAACATGGTTCAAATTTTCACCTGACATCTCTGAAGCAAAGAAGCCTCAGGTCTTACAGCCGGGTACACAAGCTACCTGAAAATATGTAGACTAGACTAGTTTTTTTTTTTTCGAAGTATCCGGGATTCCTAACGCGCCGGCAGAATTCGAAAATATAAGTAAAAAAAATAAGTTTCTCGTTGGATTTAGATCAAAACATCGATTTTTGAGCCCACGATAGCTCTCGAAAGTTTTTTTTTGGCCTCCTTAAAATTGGGATTATCTTAAGATTTTCAGTTTTTCTAGTGGATTCAAATCGCGTTTAAAATTATGTTCTAATTAGCATTCCTTAGTATTTTTTCCCCAGAAATCCGATGAAACCATTTATTTTAGCTTTTGACAACGATTTATAGGAGAAAAATCGATTTTCGTTCCCTTTTAGGGTCCAAATTTCAAGAGGACCAATTTTAAAAGTTTTGTAGTTTTCTGAATAAATTTTTCTTTATATTATTAACAAGAGGAACTTGTCTATTTTTTACCCAGAAATCCAATGGAACCATTTATTTTAGCTTTTGACCACGTTTTATAAGAGAAAAGTCGATTTTATTCGTTTTTAGGGTCCCAATTTTAAGGAAATCTATTATAAAAAGTTAGCAGTTTTCAAAATAAGTTTTTCTGATTATTATTTAAAAGAAAGTCTTGTATACATTTTCCCCAGGAATCCGATGAAACCATTCATTTTAGCTTTTGACCACTTCTTATATGAGAAAAATCGAATTTTGTCGTGTTCTGGGGTCCCAATTTTAAGAAAATCAATCATAAATGTATAACAGTTTCCAAAATAAATTTTTATGAATATTATTTACTAGAGGAACTTATGTATTTTTTCCCCAGAAATCCGATGAAACCATTTATTTTAGCTTTTGACCTCGTTGTATACGAAAAAATCGATTTTTGTCGTTTTTCATAATTTTAAGGAAATCAATTATAAGAGTTTTTTACTTTTCAGAATATACTTTTCTCTGAATATTATTTACGAATGATACTTGCGTATTTTTTCCTGAGGAATTCTATGAAACAATTTAATTTTTTATCTGTAGTTCAAAAAGTTTTTTTTTTTATCTGTAATTCATTAGTAATTCAAAAAGCATAATGCAAATAAAATATGGAAAAATCAGTAAATATTAGAAAAATAGATTTTCTTGCAAAAGAAATCCCCAGATAAAAAATTAAATTGTTCCATCGAATTCCTCAGGAAAAAATACACAAGTATCATTAATAAATAATATTCAGAAAAATTTGTTTTGTAAATTATTAAACTTAAATGATGAATTCCCTTCAAATTGGGACCCTGAACCACGACAAAAGTCGATTTTTCTCATATAAGAAGTGGTCAAAAGCTAAAATAAATGGTTTCATCGTATTCCTGGAGAAAAAGTATACAAGACTTTCTTTTAAATAATAATCAGAAAAACTTATTTTAAAAACTACTAACTTTTTATAATAGATTTCCTTAAAATTGGGACCCTGAAAACCATTAAAATCGATTTTTCTCTTATAAAACGTGGTCAAAAGCTAGAATAAATGGTTCCATTGGATTTCTGGGAAAAAAATAGACAAGTCCCTCTTGTTAATAATATACAGAAAAATTTATTCAGAAAACTACAAAACTTTTAAAATTGGTCCTCTTGAAATTTGGACCCTAAAAGGGAACGAAAATCGATTTTTCTCCTATAAAACGTGGTCAAAAGCTAAAATAAATGGTTTCATCGGATTTCTGGGGAAAAAATACTAAGGAATGCTAATTAGAACATAATTTTGAACGCCACTTGAATCCACTAGAAAAACTGAAAATTTTAAGATAATCCCAATTTTAAGGAGGCCAAAAAAAAACTTTCGAGAGCTATCGTGGGCTCAAAAATCGATGTTTTGATCTAAATCCAAGGAGAAACTTATTTTTTTTACTTATATTTTCAAATTCTGCCGGCGCGTTAGGAATCCCGGATACTTCGAAAAAAAAAAACCAGTCTAATGTATACCCTAAAAATTTAGCCAAAGCTGGCATATACACCGCTGACCAGTTGAAGAGCCTTAAAGAATACATGAGATTCCCATTGGAAAAATCTGCTGTATTAAACAGTGTAGCAAGAGGTATGATTGGACAGAACATAACTGGAGACAAGTTGTATCCTGCATTCTTGGTAGATGCAGATTCCATCAGTAAGATCATCCAATCAACATGGGAACAGTTCTGGGGAAAATTTATGGCATTTGGCACGGCTTCAGCAGGTATTCTAGGTTTAATAATGATAGCTAGACTAATCAAATTTTGTGCAGATACCGCCATCCATACCATTACCTTATATAATATATATGGAGTTTCGTTACATTTGTTGGGAGCTGTGTGGGATTCAGTTACCCAACTTCTAATTCATTTAGGACAAGAAGCAAATAACAGAAGGACACAGGTGCCATCGAGAGAACAAGAACAAGTTAATGATACAGGACCAACGGCACCTGTAATGCAAGAGGAAACAAATCAGGGAACACCAATGTACCCCTTATTTGGGTTAACTCTCGGTAACCAAGATTTGGTTCAAGAGCAAGAAAGAGAAAGAAGACATTTTAATTAATTATTGTACATAAAAGCATATAATTCAAAATTGATTATCTTTTAAATTTTTCTTCTTTCTAATATGGTTAAGGTGTTTCACTTCTTTATGATATGGTTTAAATTAAAAGGATAAAAATTATAAGCAGTAGATTATAATAAATTATAAAATAGTTTTTCTTTTTGGTATAATTATTTGGTTTATTTTGTTTTAAGGTGAATCATGCAGTACTTTTTGGGAATTATTATACTAACAGCTACAGTATATGCAGACATGAATAGACCAATGGTATTAACTATAGAAAACAACCCAGGAATAGTTTTCGAACGAGTAGGCAAAATGAAAATTATAAATGATCCATTTATTATTTTTACTTTGGTTGATACTAAAATCATTAATGAGGTGTTTTTGAGGTACCTAAGTATGGTAAAAGGAAACGTTAGTGACCTAGTAGTAAGTGTAAGTGATAAGTAGTAAGTCCTTAATTGAAAAATTTGCTTGTAAAAAAATATTAAATAAATTTTTATCTATTAACAATTTATTTAATATTTTTTTACAAGCAAATCGCACAATTAATTGTAAATTTATTGTTCCAAAGCTTTTAACTGTGCATTGCATAGTTCAGCAAAAAATGAAAATTTCATTTGGGGGACAAACTTTTCAGCCCCCCGCCACAGTGATCTAGGAAAAAAAAAAGCGGAAATAAATCGGCTTTGATCGACTTTCCATCCAATTTTAATGCGGGTTGGCTTGTTTTACTCCTGAAGACCTGTATTTTACGAAAGTAACGTAAAGAAAATTTTTTTCCACATGATTTTCACCCCTTTTTCAGAAAAACCCACCCCTAAAAAAAAAAATTTATAGCAAAATTAAAATTTATTGAAAAAAATTTTCTAGGCAGTGAAAAATTATTTATATGCTTAAATTTGATTGAAAAGAATAAATTATGTTAAGTTGAATGTATATAATGTAACATCTTTAAATAATTGAAATAAATAGTTATGAAGGGTGAAAAAACGGGGGAGGGGGAGATTTTAGAGTTTTAGTAAACATGCTCCATGCTTATCGGCTGTATTTACACAAACCCATATTAAATTGTTATTATCCTTTTTAAATAATTTAGGATCAACAAATTGATAAAAAATAACTAACAGACAAACAAAAATATAATGGGCGATGCAATTAAATCAAGGAATGGCCCAGCGTTCAACTATATTTTATATAGACGATGTATTTATAAGCTTTGCAAATTAACATCTAAATGGAAAATTAATGAAGATAAAACAATAAAAGACTCGTTAAAAAATAATCAGAATAAAGTAATATTATGGGATTCAAAAAATATTGAAAATAACAGAGTTAAAAGGGTATTATATATAATGAATGAAACAAGTTAAGTAGTGCGTACAATGCTAGAGTTTATTAAGGACTGAATAGATGAATATATAATTAGTATCATATGGGATAATATATTTAGGATAGGACTTTTGTATAAGGCGGGCACTTTACTTTTTGTGCTTATGCGTGTACATACATATACTAATACATACATAATATACAGTGTGTATTCTGACACTCCCTCTCAAGTTCAATTTGGTAAAAATTAACTTGTACATATATTTTTTTTTAACATGAGTATAAAAATATGTATACAAACTATATAATGCAATCTTACAAAAAATACATACAGTGGAACCTTCCATAACCGGACCTCCCGTAACCGGACCCTCCCATATCCGGATCGGTGTTCAGGATATTTTTTTTTTTTGAATTTTAAATTTATAAAAATTTGTACATTTTAAAATAATTTATTTCAATTTGAAACTTTAAGATGACAACACCAAGGAGAATATAAATAAATATGGGTTAATAAATATTCACAAAAAAACAGTATAAATACTGTTTTACGTTCCAAATTAATTAAATTAATTTTGATGAAGTTTATTAAAAATAAACAAGTAGAAGGAGAGATTTCTTTCTTTCTATTGCTCATTCTACTTGAAATTCTCTTTCTGGTGTGTCAAAAAATGTAAGTTCTTTCTTTCTTTAAAAAAAAATTTTTTTTTTACATTTTTGTGTTTTTTTTGTAAATTATTAAGTTTTCTGTTTGTTCATATGTGAAAAGCAGAAAACAGGGTCTCACACTGATGAAGCTCGCCCTGTTTTCTTGCAGAGCTGAAATGAACTTTCAGATTTTTCATTTTTTAATAAAAAAATTTTTTTTTTTCCATCTAAAAATTAACATCATATAACTTTCTTCAAAAAATTATTCTGTGTGACAAAGAGAGGCTCAGTCCTCAGACACACAGACAAAGATAATGAAAAAAGTTATCATGTTTATTTGTTCCATATAGATCGTTGTTTATTTTTAATAAACTTCATCAAAATTAATTTAATTAATTTGGAACGTAAAACAGTATTTATACTGTTTTTTTGTGAATATTAATTGGCAATTGATCGAAAAAATGCCTACAAAAATAATAATTGTTGTCTACCATCTAGACATATATATATATTTTTTTAAAAAATGAAAAAATTCTATTTGAATAAAAAATTTTTTTTATATATATTTTTTATATTTTTTACAGTTGATACTTAGTTTTAAATATTTCGTAGTTTGACTACATAATTTGAACGCAGATGTGGGAGCTTTAAGTGTGTGTGTGCGTAGAAGGAGAGATTTCTTTCTTTCTATTGCTCATTCTACTTGAAATTCTCTTTCTGGTGTGTCAAAAAATGTAAGTTCTTTCTTTCTTTAAAAAAAATTTTTTTTTTTACATTTTTGTGTTTTTTTTGTAAATTATTAAGTTTTCTGTTTGTTCATATGTGAAAAGCAGAAAACAGGGTCTCACACTGATGAAGCTCGCCCTGTTTTCTTGCAGAGCTGAAATGAACTTTCAGATTTTTCATTTTTTAATAAAAAAATTTTTTTTTTCCATCTAAAAATTAACATCATATAACTTTCTTCAAAAAATTATTCTGTGTGACAAAGAGAGGCTCAGTCCTCAGACACACAGACAAAGATAATGAAAAAAGTTATCATGTTTATTTGTTCCATATAGATCGTTGTTTATTTTTAATAAACTTCATCAAAATTAATGGGTTAATAAATTATGTTTTTTATATTTTTGATTGTAAAAAAAAGATTAAAATATTTACAGTTTGCTTAGATAAATAAAGAGAAAAATTTTAAAGAAAAAAAAAAATCTTCTTCTTAAAATAAATCTTTTTATCCTAATCATTTATTAAAAAATTGAAGTTGCTCCCGTATCCGGATAATTCTAATATCCGGACTACTAGTGATTTTAATTGATCCGGTTATGGGAGGTTCCACTGTAATTATTCGAATAAAAAAATTTACAATACTTGAAGATCAACTGAAAATTTTGCAAAACTAATTTTATTAAGAGCTTTAGTTAACATATCAGAAATATTATTCTTAGTGTTTATAAATTTAATCTTTATAAGTTTTTTAAACACTAGATCTTTAATGTAGTGATACTTAATGTCTATATGTCTTGATTTTTTTGCTGTTTTCATAGCTTTCGCACATATTGATGGCACTTTGGTTATCAACGAAAATAATTGGAGATATTTCCACACTAGTCACATAAAAGTCGTTGAATAACAATCTATGAAAATAAATTGTGTCCATTGCCGCATTAGCACATGCAACATACTCTGCTTCCGCTGTTGACTGAGCCACACTTTGTTGTTTTCTAGAATACCAGGATATAGGATTTTTGCCATGAAAAACTACACATCCACTGGTACTTTTTCTATCTTTTGTATCACCTATCTGCGTCTGAGTAGGTAATAATTCCTTTAATCTTTGAGCTTGTAAACGTTAAGCTTCTATCTCTTGTCCCTTTTAAGAAACGGATAACTTTCCTGCCGGTTACCCATAGTTCTTCTGTTGGTTTATCAAGATACCTGCTGAGATATGATACTGCAAACGCTATATCTGGTCTGCTTACTGTTGCTACGTAAATTAGTGACCCAACTAATTCTCTATATAACAAATTTTTATTGACTTTGCAATTTTTGTCAGCTTGAAAACCATGTTCCATTGGTATCGGACTTGAAGTTGCATCTGTTAGATTAAATTTATCAATAACTTTTTGGATAAAATCTGACTGGGATATTCTAATTGAGTCTCTTCTAACTTCTATTTTGGTGCCCAGAAAGTTCTTGATGGTACCAAAATCTTTAGCTTGAAATTCTTGCTGTAAATATCGTACCAAACTTCTTGATTCATTTTCCTTGCCAGTTATTATTATATCGTCCACCCATATGAGTAACCAGACATTTTTACCTGTGTATAGGCAAAAATCATTTTGTGACCTCACAAGACCAAAATTTTCGACTGCGTCATTAAACCTTTCGTTCCATTTCCTTGGTGCAGAACGTAAACCATATAAGCTTTTCTTGAGCTTTAGAGCTTCGCACTTATATTTTACTCCTTTCGGTACTTTTATGTATATATCTGTATCTAAAATACCATTTAAGAATGCTGATGGTATATCCAGCTGCTTTATGTCCCATTGATTTTGAAGTGCAAAGGAAAGTAGTAGCCTTATTGTAGGCATTTGTGCAACAGGTGCATAAACATTTGACGAAACTTTTTCTTGAAAGCCTTTCCCTACGAGACGAGCCTTTTTTGTACCATCTGCTTTAATTTTGTATACCCAACGTGTATCTATTGGAGTGATACCTGGTGGTAAGGTGGATGGTTCCCATGTTCCGTGACTTTCTAAAGCTTCAATTTCAATATCCATTGCATTTATCCTCCCCTCATCTAAAGTCACGGCTTCTTCAAAATTTTCTGGCGTTCCTGAGTATAGACAATATGCTATACATGACGCTTCTGCATCTATAAATTCTTCACTATCGCTGTCTTTGTTTAAATCTGTAATTTCAAAGTCTTTCAAATGCGATGGTATTTTTCTATTGCGTTGACTTTTTCTAATATTTTCAGCTCCATTTTCATTAGCTTCGATAACATCGGCTAGTAAAATATTTGTTTTATTTTCGGATAAAACATTATCTTGAATCGTACCCACTTCTTGTATAATACCATCGTTCGAGCCACCTGCTTCATTTTTATACGGAACACATGTGTCGTTAAATTCTATATGGGGTTGTTCACGTCGAAAGTCTTCTGGTTGATAGGAAAATAAATTTTCTTTAAAATTGACATCTCTTGAAATTATAATATCTTTGGTTTTTGGAATCCAAAGCCTGTAGCCATTACTTGCATAACCTACCATTATGCATTCTATACCTCTTGCATCTAATTTATTGGCTGGTACTGGTAACTTGCATGCATATGCCCTTGAACCAAAAACTTTTAGCTTATCAAAATCTACTTTACCTAGATATATCTGTGCTGGAATTTTGCCGCCTAAAGCTCTCGTTAGACACCTGTTCAGCTGATATGCGGCACATCTTATAACCTCTCCCCACAGATATTTTGGCAAATTTGTTTCCACGAAAAGAGTTCTTGTTTTGTTTAGCAGAGTCAAATTCATCCTTTCGGCCACACCATTTTGTTGGAATAGAAGCTTAAGTTCATCAAATTCATCCTTTCGGCCACACCATTTTGTTGGAATAGAAACTTAAGAAGCAAGATGTATTATTTACATTATCAATATTGTTTATATCAAATTCTACAATATACAAATTCCCAATAGACTTACATGTGGTGAGAAAGTTTTTATCTTCGTTTTTAATATAGGCGCCTTTGCTATTAAAAGTTGTCTCGTTCCCTTTTACACTCATCTTTTTGATAGAAAGCAGATTATATTCTATATCTGGAACGATTATTGCGTCTATATTTATATTTGTATATGAATCTGTATATTCATTTCTCACTTTACACATTAAACTGCCTCTTTTGGTGCCTTTAATTATATCTCCATTAGCGATCTTGATGAGAAATTTTTCTTGAATGTTTGTAATATCGGTCATGAACCGTTCCATGTCCTTTGTCACTAAATTAGCCGTGGCACCGCTGTCTAAAATAAAACTGATTTTATTTTGATCTGAGAAAAGAGCAGTATTGAATTCACACGAATTCGTGGCTACAAAACATATTTCATGATTATCTCCTTCTGCTATATGGGAATTTCCACCATGTCTTGCTGCACCCCGTGAGCTACCTCTGTGCCCACGGTTACCTCTACCGCGACGAAAATATCCTCTACTTCTACCTCGATAATTACTATGCGAATTGTTACCTTGTGTTTGTGGGCAATCTCGTATTAAATGGCCAATTTGTCCACATCCAAAACACGACATAGTATTAGAAGAAAAAGAGCAATCTCTATTATTCATACCTGTTGAATTTGTTGAATCTGCATTTTCTTTCAATTTCAGTTCAGCGTCTAAAAGTCTAATTTTTGCACAATCATAATCAAAATTTTCGTTTTGCCTATTCATTATTGTTTCAATTGAAGTAATCACATTTTCATATTTATCCGACATAGTCAGCAGTAGATAGCACGTTTTGTCGCTATCTTCGAGTTTTGAACCGGTCGCTTCCAATTCATGAAGCAATTTTTCTAGTTGGACGAAATGGTCTTGCATTTCTCCATCTGTAAATCTAAGTTTTAGCAACTTTTTCATTACGTACATTTTTGATAGCGCGCTTTTTCTTTCGAAGCGATCTGCGAGAGCGGCTTAGAGCTTCGATCTCTGCTTGAGTCTTATCTAGCACAGCGCCTACGCCTTCCTTATTTATAACACTTGTTTCTCACACGAAACTTTTTTTTTCACTATAAATTTTCAATTTATAATTAACCTTTTACTAAATTTTCTTTTCAAGAAAATTATGTGCAAATTTATTCGCTTTTAAAATATTCACTATATTTAAAAAAAAAAAATTTCACTTTTTAAATTTGCGTACACACTGGGCCGAATAACCTAACAGAGTTAAAAGGGTATTATATATAATGAATGAAACAAGTTAAGTAGTGCGTACAATGCTAGAGTTTATTAAGGACTGAATAGATGAATATATAATTAGTATCATATGGGATAATATATTTAGGATAGGACTTTTGTATAAGGCGGGCACTTTACTTTTTGAGCTCATGCGTGTACATACATATACTAATACATACATAATATACAGTGTGTATTCTGACAGAAAATGAGTTTTACAGGGAAGTATACGCAGACGGTTGCCTAACGGTACATGAATCTACATTCAGAAATTTCTTTATTTTTTTGTGCAAAATTGTGCTTTTATGCAAAATTGAGAAAACAGGCGGGGCACAGTGATCTAGACAAAAAAAGCGGAAATAATTCGGCTTTGATCGAGATTCCATCCAATTTTAATGCGATTTGGCTTGTTTTACTCCTGAAGACCTGTATTTTACGAAAGTAACGTAAAGAAAATTTTTTTCCACATGATTTTCACCCCTTTTTCAGAAAAACCCACCCCTAAAAAAAAAATTTATAGCAAAATTAAAATTTATTGAAAAAAATTTTCTAGGCAGTGAAAAATTATTTATGGACTTAAATTTGATTGAAAAGAATAAATTATGTTTAAAAAAAAAAATACCCCTATTCTATCCCTAATTTCCCAAAAATTACCCTTAAAGTTAAAAGGCTTATAAAAATTTTTTTTTTTAAATATTACATAAAATTTATATTGTAGAACTTTAAGAAATTGTTAAATTATGTATTTTTTATTTTTTATTACTTGATTGGCCTTTTTGTAGGCCAAAACAACCCTTCTAAACACTTAAAAGTAATCTAAAATTTAAAAATCCTAAAATATTCCAGTCAAAATACGGGTTTGGTTGTATGTTCACTGCCGAACAGGAAAGTTGCTCTACTATAGGTTTTTTGGGCCGCTAAACACGAAAATCGGGGTCATTTCGTTGAGAAATGGGCGTTCACCCTTAAATTTGCAAAAACTACCCCCGAAATGGGGGTGTTCTTGCTATTTTCGTACTTTTAGCATCCAGGATATGGTCATATAGGTTTTTTGGGGCACTAGTCAAGAATTTTGACTTCTTTTTCATAAATAATCAATATTTCACCCTTAAAAAAGATAAAACTTCCCCTAAAAGGGGTGTTTTTGCTATTTTCGCACTTTGAGTATCCAGGATATATCCATATAGGTTTTTTGGATCGCTAATCAAGAATTTTTACTCCTTTTTTATAAATATTCAATATTTCACCCTTAAAATAGCTAAAACTACCCTTAAATTAAAAATTTTTTAAAATACAGTAGAGCTTTAATTTATTCGTTATCTTTGAGTTTAATCTAACTCTAATATTAAAAAAAAAAAATGTAACTAATTTTTCAGTAGATGGGTATCTTTTCCTGGCTCCAAACAATCCTTTAAACTCACAAAAAATTCGAAATTCATCTGATTTTTTTAATTAGGTATTTTATTTTGATTTTAAGAAATCATGTAGAAACCCTTAAAATTCTAAACATAAATGTTTTATTACTTCAACCCCATTGAACTCTTGAAAAACTCTTAAAACTACCCTTAAAATTTTAAATCAAAAAAATTATTTAAAAATTCTGAACAAATAATTTTATTACCATTTTATTACCATTTTAATATTAACATTATTCATTAATTTATTATTTTTAAATGCCTGTAGTTATGCAACCACAGTTTTCAGAGACCTCTTTAACTTTAATTTCGTACTATACTGATGTTAACATTGTTGTTTATTATTTATTATGTTATTGTATTGCATTGTGAAATGTTTGTAAATAATAAACGTAATATGTGTCTCGTATTAATTTTTCAGCATAATTGTGAGTTATTAATAAATTTTTAATGGTATTCTATGTGAAAGAATACTAATTTGAAAAATTTGTATTAATTGATAAATTCTTTGTGATTAATTGTAATATTTATTTGTTAAATAAATTTTGTATATTAATAATTTTGAGGTTAAATTTGAATGTATTTTTTATGTATTTGTAAGGTATTGTTAAAAATATCAATTACTTGTAGTTCAAAAATAATTTTGTGAAATATGTGAATTTTTTTCATTTATTATATTAAAACAATAAATATGGATGAAATAGAGATTAGTTATTTGGAAATGCATAATATTTTAAAAGAAATGAGGAGACAAAAGAATATTAAAAAAAATAATATTTTAGCCAAATCAATTTTGAACAAATTTGGTTTCATTTACGATAAAAATATGGAAAAAGCGGTTGAAAAGAAACTTAAAATAATTATTTTCACAAGTGGAAAATTAGTCATTGTAGACTTGTTCATTTTGAAGCTAAGGAAAAGGATTGGCTTGAAAACATATACAAACCTTTCAAGGATTTAGATTTCCAGTGTGAAGATGAAGGTTTGTATCACGTTTGGCTCACATTTGATATATCCGTGGAGGTTCTGGCAAGTTGTTGACTATTATTAATTAGATCTTGTATTTGTTGTAATAAAATTTTATTATTGTCAATCTGACTCGTGATTGTATTTCTCAGTTCTTCTAAACTTAAGAAATCTTCAGTCATATCTGTTTCAATTTTCCTAATTTTTTCTGATATTGTTTCAAATTTTAAATTATAATTTTTGTGATAAAGTGCAACACGTGTTTGTTCCACTCTTACTACTGCGTTTATCTGTGCATCAATTTCTGAATCAGTAGGTATTAATGGTAAACGTTCATTAATTTTATTTATATATTCTAAAATTTGATCAAAGGTCACAACTTGCCGCCTCCAATCTAAAATTAATTTATCATTTATGTAGGCTGCATCGGTTTCATCGACCTCTGCTGGATTAGAATATTTATTTTTATAATCATTATCTATCTGAATAAATGAAGTTTTTACGCTTGTTACTTTATCTATAATATTTAAAAGCTCTTGTTGAGTTGAAAAACTCATATCGCGCCTGCTCATAAGAGAGTCTTCCATTATAATGTTAAATGAAAAGAAAAAAAATTTTTTACTGATTGCCTGTAGAATGACTCTATTTTATATTATAATTATGAATATAAATGATGATTCTATGTTGTGTTTAAAAAAAAGATTTTGCATTATTTTTTTTTTTTTTTATTTATTTCTATCGATAAGATTATGCGTGATATTATTTTAAATTTAAAAAAAAAATTTTTCGAAATATCTTAATAATTGCTTTACTTCTTTTACTGTAATTAATTATCTCAAATCAACCTCAAACAAGCCATCCGGGTTTCGGCACCATATGAAGCACTTACCCATGGGGTCTGGTAACCCATATATATTTTACCTGAAAATTAAACAGGGTAAGGTATGGCTCGTTGAGGGAGGTTGATAAGAAATAAATTGTCACACTGAGTTTTATGATTCAAAATTAATATTTTTTATAATGTTTATTAAATTCTTTACATTGATTTTATTTAGTTTTATTATTACATAGATATTATAATGTGGAAATTTTCCTCTTCCAGCTTATACAAATAAAATTTAGAGTTTGAGACTTGTTAAGAAAAAGGTCAATTAATTCACTAAATTAATCTAAGACTCCTTTTTCTCGAGAAGTTCCAGAGGGGGTCCGTATAAGGGAATATCGCACGAATATATTCACTTATACTAAACGGGGATCAGGAGGTTCTGATCTTAGAGCGAAAACTAGAGATTAAATAAAATATAAAATAAGAGTACTAAATTATGAGACTTACCCATATATAATTTACAATAATCAAAGGTAAGGTAAGCTATTAGTAATAAAAATAAAAATACAATGATTAATTAAGTGTCGCTCACCAGCATAAAATTTATTAATAAAAATATTGAATTTATGTGAGGACTAATATACACAAAATCTTAAAGCTAAATTAACAAAGGTAATATGCGCGGCGCTTACGCGACTTAAAAGATATTGCCGGTACAATTATTACACGACGTGAATTTAAATACTTAATGTATATAAAATAATAATAATAATAAATAGTGAACACTGGCCAAGTGATTCACTAGAATTATAATTTAAATTTATTGAGAGAGAGAGAGAGATAGAACGATAGCGATATAAAATAATTACAACTAATTTATAATAAATGCAGCTAGCAAAAATTCGTATAAAAGGATTTTTATAAAGGAAAAACAAAGGAAAGACTAATTTCTTCTTTGCGCCAAACAATATTAAAGTCCAAAGAATATCTTGAATATCTATTAATCAAAAAGGTACCTTAATCCTTGTAGACGAAATAAATCGAAATAAATCCAAATAACTCCAAATAATATAATATAATCCAATTTCCAAAGAAACAAATAAAAGCCAAGAGATTAGTATTCATTAATAAATTGTTGACGCCAGACACTGGAGTTGACTTCTTGTTGCAGCCGGCTTTCTTAATATTGAAAACGTGCGTTTTACTTATGGAGACACACCACTTGTTCGATACAAAAATCTTGTCGCAGAATTTCAATATTTATAGATAATGTCACGCCAAAATTTATACTGAATTATATACTTTAACTACTAAACTCTTTAATTCACTTTTAAAATTTAATTGAAATAAAATCGATTAATTATAAAAAACGAGATTACTAAAAACTAAGAGCACGATGCGTATACTTTGCGATCGGCCATAATAGCTTCTGCAGACGATGCGCATGACATAACTAAAGGAAAAAGAAACAAGGAAGAGAAAGAAAGACGGAAAGATATCGGACTACTCTCTCTGATAAGTATCGCTTTATAGGTCCGCGCTTACACACACACACATATTTCTCAACCTGCGCCCAAGCTCTCTTTCTTATAAAAATAAATACATATTTCATGGAGCATGGAAATTTACCATGCTACAATATTTTTAATTTTTAATCTTTATATAATTAAACGTATATCTTGTATTTAAAATTTATGAAAATAAACGATTCATTATTTTTCTTTATAATAATTGTGATAATAGGTTTTAATGAACAAGTAATATGATTTTTTATTAAACGAACGTATTTACAAACTTAAATGATAATAATAATATAATATCAAGAATCTAAATAATAATGGATGCATATTTTTGATTTATTTATAACAAGTAATTTTATATAATTTATTATTTTATTAATTAAAAAACTTTATTTATTATTTTAATTATTATTTTTTTTATTTGATTTTTTTACGTTTTTCTTTATTAAATTTTATTCACAAAAGACTTTAAATGTTCCATGTTATAATAAACGATATGAAGGAATAAAGGAAATAAACACATGATAGGAAACCTAACCTGATCTAATATTTCATGCCGTGGACCTGTGGATGACCAACAGGTTCCGCGCACACGGAGGATAACCTCCGTGGAAGTTTAGCCTGAGGATACCCAACAAGCCTGCGACACTAATATATTAAACCGGGGATTACCTCCGGAGTATTTACACTATGTATTTACTCACCAGCTGGGGATAACCAACATATAAAAGAGATGTTTACTCTGGGGAACTCCGCCAGTATAATAACGAAATTATATGCGAGCATTTAGGTAATAAAGAGAGCGCGGACCTCGCAGAGAACTGACCGCGCGCGCCGACGATACATATTATACAGAGCGCTCTAGTGGAACGCGCGATAAATAAAATATTCAAATAATAATTAATAAATATTATACCCGGGGTATAATACTTCAATAGTCAAGGTTGAAAATCAATAATGTTAATCAAGGTTGAAATATAAGCTTGCTATTCAAGTTAGACAAATAAGCTTGAAATTCAAGCATGCTATTCAAGGTTGATATTCTAGTTTGCTAATTAAGGTTGAAATTCAAGCTTGCTAGTCAAGGTTGAAATTCAATATTGCTAATCAAGGTTGAAAGTCAATATTGCTACTCAAGCTTGCTAATTAAAGTTGAAATTCAAGCTTGCTATTCAAGCTTGAAATTCAAGATTGCTATTCAAACTTGCTAATCAAGGTTGAAATTCAAGCTTGATAGTAAAGGTTGAAAGTCAATATTGCTACTCAAGCTTGCTAGTCAAGGTTGATGTTTGAGCTGGCTAATTAAGGTTGAAATTCAAGCATGCTATTCAAGGTTGATATTCTAGTTTGCTAATTAAGGTTAAAATTCAAGCTTGCTATTCAAGGTTGATATTCTAGTTTGCTAATTAAGGTTGAAATTCAATATTGCTAATCAAGGTTGAAAGGCAATATTGCTACTCAAGCTTGCTAGTCCAGGTTGAAATTCAAGCTTGCTATTCAAGCTTGAAATTCAAGATTGCTATTCAAACTTGCTAATCAAGGTTGAAATTCAAGCTTGATAGTAAAGGTTGAAAGTTAATATTGCTACTCAAACTTGCTAGTCAAGGTTGATATTTAAGCTTCATAGTCAAGGTTGAAATTCAAGCTTGATAGTCAAGGTTGAAATTCAAGTTTGCTAATCAAGGTTGAAATTCAATATTGCAACTCAAGCTTGATAAACAAGCTTGATATTCAAGCTTGCTATTCAAGGTTGTTATTCAAGTTTGCTAATCAAGATTGAAATTCAAGCTTGCTATTCAAGCTTGCTAATTAAGGTTGAAATTCAAGCTTGATAGTCAAGGTTAAAAGTCAATATTGCTACTCAAGCTTGCTAATCAAGGTTGAAATTCAAGCTTAATAGTCAAGGTTGATATTCAAGATTGCTAATCAAGGTTGAAATTCAAGATTGCTAATCAATCTTGACATTCAAGCTTTCTAGTCAAGGTTGATATTCAAGCTTGCTAGTCAAGGTTGAAAGTCAATATTGCTACTCAAGCTTGATAAACAAGTTTCATATTCCAGCTTGCTAGTCCAGGTTGAAATTCAAGATTGCTATTCAAGCTTGCTAATCTAGGTTGAAATTTAAGCTTGATAAACAAGCTTGAAATTCAAGCATGCTATTCAAGGTTCATATTCAAGATTGCTAATCAAGGTTGAAATTCAAGTTTGCTAATCAAGGTTGAAATTCAATAATGCAACTCATGCTTGATAAGCAAGCTTGATATTCAAGCTTGCTATTGAAGGTTGTTATTCAAGTTTGCTAATCAAGGTTGAAATTCAAGCTTGCTATTCAAGGTTGAAATTCAATATTGCTAGCCAAGATTGAAATTCAAGATTGCTATTCATGCTTGCTAATCAAGGTTGAAATTTAAGCTTGATAATCAAGGTTGAAAGTCAATATTGCTACTCAAGCTTGCTAATCAAGGTTGAAATTCAAGCTTAATAGTCAAGGTTGATATTCAAGATTGCTAATCAAGGTTGAAATTCAAGATTGCTAATCAATCTTGACATTCAAGCCTTCTAGTCAAGGTTGATATTCAAGCTTGCTATTCAAGGCTGAAAGTCAATATTACTATTCAAGCTTGATAAACAATTTTCATAATCCAGCTTGCTAGTCCAGGTTGAAATTCAAGATTGCTATTCAAACTTGCTTTTCTCCAACCTAAGTGCGATATAAGCCACATACAGGGTTGCCTTAGACCTGACGTATTAGCTCTTAGCATGGGAGAATTCTACCTCGAGCACAGTGACGTAGCCGATTAAAGGTAGTCGCGAGTCCCGCTAAATCATGACTGTAGGTTGTATTTTCTGGTTTAGTAATGTGTGAAGGTGATGGGTTATTGGGTTATTGGGAAGTGGCATTGTCATCAGACAAGGAGGAGCAATCCTCCATTCTGTAGGGGATCTATCTATGGAATCAATGCCGTCTGGTTCCAGAGTAAAATCTGACATCAGCCCTCATGACTCCACTGGTAGATGCCTGACCTGTTCCATGACAGGTATAAAACATTGTGGAATGGTAGCAAACATAGAGGTGGAAACACTTCGCCTGTTAGATTGAGGATTGGTGTTCCCTCGCGTCACCGCCTCTCAATCGAAGTCTTAATAATCGTATGTGATGTCATCAGACATGGTGGTGAAAACACCCCGATCTGTAGGACTATTATTACTGGATGGACGCTGGAAGCTGATAGATACTCTCTATCAGCGACTAACATAAATCCTTTAATAATACTCTGAAGGGTACTCTTACCCAACTAAGGGCCCTTTGTCCAGGGACACAGGCTTATTTTATGTACAATGCTAAATAAATACAGTGAATTACCCCAGGTTGATACCCCTCTTACAGAGGATAATTCAACCTCTGATTCCGATCAAGTGAAAGCCTTGATGGTCAGAGCCGGAGACACGGATTCTGGGGGTCTCCAATTTAGCATTTCTCAGCAGCAAGGGCAGAACACCACGCCCACAGAGCAACAACATCTAGCTCTAATTAATGCTGAAAAAAGACGGCAAAGGTAGTCTTAACTAGGCTAGAGGTCGAGGATTCCTCCCGCAAATCCTCAATGGAAGGTGATATATGCGCAAAATGTGGCGCCCAAAAAGGTTCAAGCAACAGCTTGATACGGCCTTCTATTCTGAAGGACCAGAGGTCATATTCGTTGCCTAATGTTAGCGAAGTTGGGCTTGATGACGAAGGCATAAGGGAAGAAAATATAGAAAGATATCTCCGAATATCAAAGGACTATAACAAGGCGTGCATTGAAATCCACTCAAACATGGAGAGAGATATTACTTAGATGAGAGACTCAGTCAAAGTACAGAAGAACTGTAATATGACAGTCAAAAAAGGCATAGCTGAGTTTAAAAATTTTTAGCCAGGCTTAAGACAATTTTTGAACTGCAGCAGGAGCTTTTAAATGGAAAACAAAAACCCGATATTCCTATAGAGGAAGCATCAGGGGTTATGACTGGAAAAGGAAAGAAGAGGGCTCGGGCTGCGTCCCGAAGCCCACCCGGAAAGGAGAATACAAAAAAAAGACCGGCGCAGAAAACGTCCCCGGAACTCCCTCTAAGGAAGACCTTCGCTAATGCAGTGATGTCTCCTCCGAAAGATATGGTTCAGGAGGTAAATCAGTTAGCTTCTGGCCAGCAAACGCAGCCAAAAGATGTAGCTACAGATACCTCCCCTCCAGACGAGGATGATTTCGTCGCTGTTAAAAGCAAAGGTCAAAGAAAAAAAGAAAAGAAGAAAAAGAAAAAAGAGTTTGAAAGAAAGGAGGCAGAGGCTCGTAAAAACCAAGAGCAGGAACAGAAGAAGCAGCAGGAGAAGCAACAGCCAAAAATAACTGCAGCGGCAGCAAACCTGCGGCAGGGGGCAGAAAATAAAAAAAGCAAAAAGAAAAAGCCGCAGACGAAGAAAGGAGATGGCGTATCTCCTCCTTCCAAGGCGACAGAAAAAGGCAGGAGAAAGAAGCGCCAGAACCGGCGCATAAGGATCTCTAAGCGTAAGGAGGCTCTAATAATAAAGCCTCCTGAAGGGAAGTCTTATGCAACAGCCCTGTTGGAGATCAAAAGAGGTGTCCAACTAAAAGATTCAGGGACTGAGGTTCACCGAATCCAGAAAACCCAGGATGGGAGCGTCCTAATAGAGCTGAGCTCGTCGAAAGACCGGCAAAAACTATTAGACGCTGTCAAGACGGTCGCAGGCCCAGAAAGTACAGTCAAGGAACTGATTCCCCACCTAACCGTGGAGATCAGAAGCCTAGATGGTACTACTGGTAGCGACGAAGTGAGGCAGGTGATAAAGGAGGCAACCAAGCTGTAGAACGATGACGACATAAAAGTCGCCATCTTCAAGGCTAAGGGCACTAAGGCGGATATGGCGGTCGTAGACCTACCAGAAGCCGCCGCACTAAAATTGACCAAAAAAGGCCGGCTAAATAATGGCTGGTCTAATTGGCAAGTGCGCTTAAGAGCCGAGGATACACGGTGCTTTAAGTGTCTTGGTTTCGGCTACAACCAGTGGTCATGTAAGGGCATGGACCGAAAATTTGCGTGTTTTAAATGTGGCGTTCAAGGCCACAAGTCAGAAAATTGTCCTGTGGAAAAAGCAGAATGCTTCCTCTGCAGGGAAAGAGCTGACAAGGCCAAGACCGACCACCTTCCAGGATGCGGAGCATGTAAGTGTTATCGGGAGGCACTTACTGCAAGGAAGATAAAGTGTCATCAGTAATGTTCGGAGTCCTGCAAGGGAATATGAACAAAACCATTCTTGCTGACCTTTTGCTCGATCAGCTCGCAGGCGAGACAGACTCTAGCGTCGTCTTGCTATCCGAGCCGCTTCGCAATAGGAACCAGCAATTCTGGTTAACCGATGACACAGGCCGGTGCGCTATATGGCTACGAGGTCGTGCTCAGACGTCTATGTCCCGACATGGAAAAGGCAATTGCCACGTCTGGGCAAAGTGCGGTGATACAACTTTCATTAGTTGTTATTTGTCACCGAATGACACTATTGGGGTGTTCACCGCAAAGCTGGCCTCATTGGAGGAAACGATAAGGGAAGTCTCTGGCAATATCATATTTGCTGGGGACTTAAATGCCAGGGCCGTGGAATGGGGAATGCCAACCACGAACCGTAGGGGAACGTTGATCCTAGAGATGGCTGCTAGAACTGATCTGGTGGTCATGAACTCTGGGAACAATCCAACCTACGTAAGGCCAGGCTTTGGCGAATCGATCCCTGATGTCACTTTTGCCTCGGCCGGGCTGGCAGGAAGAGTGGGTGGCTGGAGGGTGATGGATGGAGCCAATGGCAGCGAACATAATTACATCACCTTCAAAGTGCGTGATAGGGTTGCTAATCGGCCCCCGTACAAAAAGCGCCCACTAGGCTGGAATGTGTCAAAGATGGACGAGGACAGATTTGTGGATTATCTTCGCGAAGAGTTCTCGTCTATCCCAGCCTGGCATGGAGGACCAACCACCCCGAGGCAGAGACCCTTGTCAAGAGGGTAACTGCTCCTCTGAGGGGAGCCTGCGATGCCTCTATGCCGCGTAAACGGCCCTGGAAGGGTAAAAGAAGCGTGTACTGATGGAATGAAGAAATTGCGGAGCTAAAACGGGTCTGTCACGGCGCACGCAGAAGACGGCAAAGAGCCCATGGCCGCCCAGAGCTGGCTACGAGCTCTGAAGAGTACAAGGGAGCCAAGCATAGGCTGGCGAAAGCTATCCGCCTCAGCAAGGCGCGCTGTCTTCGGTCCCTAAGAGATGATGTCAACAGCGACCCGTGGGGCCTGGGATATAAGGTTGTCATGGGCAAACTTAAGTCCGGATGTCACAACACGATGGATGAAGCAACGACCAAAAGAATAGTGGACGCTCTCTTCCCGGATCATCCAAATCAACAACACCCTTCTTTGGATGTCCCGAGGGAGCAAGTTCCGCTATTTATCGAGGCGGAGATGCTTCAGGCAATTAGGTCAATGAAAAATGGGAAAGCACCAGGACCAGACGGAATACCCGCGGAAGCCCTTAAGGCGGCTGCAAAGGTAATCCCTGGTCTCCTGCTTGGCATGTTTAACGTGTGCCTCGTGGCAGGCGCCTTTCCAAGGGACTGGAAAGTGGCCCGTCTGGCTCTGATAAGCAAGGGAAAGGGTGAACCAGGATCTCCATCATCTTACAGACCATTGTGTATGTTAAATACCATTGGCAAGGTGATGGAGAGCATGGTCAGAGGAAGATTGCGGCAAGCAATTAGGGAAGCGGGTGACCTTAGCGACGACCAACATGGCTTTCGTGAGGGGCGTTCCACGATCGGTGCCATCGAGCAGGTCGTGAAGGTGGTTATGAGGGCCAGACAAGTGCGGCCGGATATTAAACCGGACGTCCTGCTTGTCACGTTGGATGTGAAAAACGCATTCAACTCGGCTAAGTGGGACGATATGTTGCACTCCCTCGAGCAGGTATTCAGAGTTCCGGATTATCTGAGAAATATACTCAGAGATTACCTCCGGGACCGATACCTGCGCTGGGACACGCTCGATGGCACAAGAGGTAAAGTATTAAGCGCAGGCATAGCGCAGGGTTCAGTTCTGGGTCCTGATCTGTGGAATGCCTTTTACGACGGCTTGCTAAAGATTGAGCTCCCGGATGGATGCTCCATGATCGGATACGCGGATGACGTTGCTCTAACCATAACAGCTCGAGAGCCAGAGGACCAGCAGAATACCTTGGATGAGGCCATGCGCCTTATCAATAGCTGGATGTCGGATCACGGACTAAGACTGGCAGTCCCGAAAACGGAGATTGTCCTTCTGACCCGGAGAAGGGTTGATACCATATTCGGCATCAGCTTTGATGACGGAGGTAATCCCCTTATGATCCAGACCAAACCATCGGTCAAATATTTGGGGGTCTTCTTGGATAACAGACCTACAATAGACAATTCCAGCATGCCTGTGAAAAGGCTGGCCGGGTGACAAAGTCCCTCTCGTGGCTAATGACGAACATCGGCGGTCCCCCAGATCTGAGAAGAGGAGGCTGTTGATGACGACAGTTAACTCCATCTTGCTCTACGGTGCAGAGGTGTGGGCGGACAATGTCCGCATAAAAAAGTACTGCAAGAAATTAAAGGCAGTACAGAGGCAGGGGGCACTTCGAATCGCTTGCTCGTACAAGACAGTATCAGAGCCAGCGATCCAGGTGGTGGCTCGGGTGATTCCCATCGACCTGCTTGCCTTGGAAAGGCAGGCGATCTATAACCGTTGGGAAGAAGAGCGCGACGTAGCTTCCGTTCGCGCTCGCTCCCGCACAATGGAATGTTGGCAGTATAGGTGGAATGGTGACCCGAGGGGACGTTGGACGCACCGCCTTATCATCGATTTGGAAAGCTGGATGAACCGTGATCATGGAGAGGTAGACTTCTACCTCACACAGTTCCTAACTGGTCACGGTTATTTCCGCGATATGCTTTTCAAGTGGAGCAAGGTGACATCTCCGGAATGCTTGCATTGCCCGGGCGAGCTGGATACCGCTGAGCACACCTTTTTTGGGTCTCCTCGCTTCGCTGAAGGGCGACCGCCCTTCGATGAATGGAGGCCGGAAGTAGTCGTCCCGGAAATGCTGCGCAGTGCCGCTAACTGGTACAGTGTGGCAGAGTACGTACGGGCGACACTGATTGGAAAAAAGGAGGAAGGTTTCCTCTCGTAGGAAAATCTCCTCCTTTATTGACAGGGTATGGCGAAGAAATGCCTGGGCTGCATTGTTTCCGGACCGAAGTAATACCTAAACAGGGAGTCCCGGTCCAGATTCTATGATATTGTCATAAATGCAGGAGGGTGGGGAGTTTAGTTGGTATTGTAATTCCTCAATTGTGTATATCTGGGCAACCCCAGATACAAATTTGAGGTTGAGTCCCACATAACCATACAGTACGCGTGTATGGTATGCGTAAATGCATTCTCCTCGTCCTACGAAAAAGGCCCCTTCTTGAAGGGGCCCAAAAAAAAAAAAAAAAAAAAAACACACAAATTACATACATCAGTTTTTGGAGATCGGATTGAAAATTACAATTATAATTAAAAAAATTAATGTATGTACCCTCACACATAGGTGGCTCATCATCACCAGTTACAATTGTATAAAAAATTAAAAATGATTGGTATAATCTTGTCATGGTTAATGAACTATCTGTGAAATAGAATAAAGTTGATTCTTCACGACGATAATGTGATGGATTCTGAGGCAAAGATTTACAATGGGCAAATATTCTTTCAATCACTTGACTTGTAAGTTTTTTTTTATGTGGAAACTTTCCTGCTAAATTGTCTAAACTTTGTTTATTCATTACTTTTTCGCGAACAGTTCGAAGTCTTTTTTCACTTATTTTTATAAGTCCGCCATTTTGTTTTATAAATCTGTCTTCAAAATCGTGATCAGCAACCCCGAAAACCTTACAAGGGTATCAAAAATAGGCTCAATTAGCAATTGTTTTCAAGATATTACCAATCTTGCTAATTTTTCGCCGATTTTTTATTATATAACGTCCATTACTCTAAACTGGCCATCCAAAAATGGATGAAACCTAAAAAATCAGTTTCAGCTATCAAAAATACATACGTTTCACTAAGGTGGTTTTTACTCTACATCTCGAATCTTATACTTAATTTTTGAAAATTTTTTTCCCAAAATTTTTTTCACGAAAAAATACAAAAAACACCAATTTTTTTTTCATTTTGGATGTAGTACTTAATTTATTTCTATCAGAGTACTAGTTTTAGGCAGTTCGTTTATAGAAATTTTTTGGATTTGATACCGAATTTTTCCAAAATTTACCCACATAGCACCAAACGTTTTTGAAACGTTTCTGGAACGTTTTCAATAAAGTTTCAAAAAGTTTTGAAACGTTTTAGAAACGATATAAAACCTTTTAGAAGCGTTTTGGAACGTTTTTAAAACATTTATAAAACATTTTAAATGTCCGCAGAAAAACGTGTCATAAATATTTTAGAAACGTTTCAAAACATTTATAAAACGTTTCCAAACGTTTTGAAAAAGTGTCAAGACGTTTAATCGGTTTCGACTTTTTTTTCTCAAAAAAATTGCTTTTTGACGTATTTGGAGTTATTTGGCGTATAAAAGAATAAATGAAATTTAGTATTTTTTTCATATTATTTATTTTTTATCATATCATTAAAGAATAAATATACAAAATAGTTACAAAACGTTTTCAAACAAGCAAGTAAATTGACAATTGATTAAAAAATCACAAATTTTATTGCACCATGAATCTTATATACTGGCCCTTGGGATCATCATTAAGAATTTCCGTAACAAAAAAAATATATATTATTATTGAGCATAAGTTATTATTTTTTATTCAGTTAAAATCTGAAAAAATGATTATTGTATAATCATTTGTTTCATAAATTATTTAGAGAGACCGTTTTTATTTTTGGGAGATAGTCTACCTCAAAACTCAACCATTATTATCTGTAGATGTAAAATTTTCTATTCAAGAACTTGCAATTCAATTCTTAAAAGTAAAGTATGGCCCTAGCTTCTATCACGGATCCATTTTTAAACTAAATAAGAACTTTGCTTTTGGAAAAAAAAGTTTAGTACCAGATCTCCAATCAGACTCTCAAGAACATTTAATATCAAACCCTGAGGATCAGCTTAAATAAATCTATTTTTACATTTAAAAAAATTTTTCACACTGTCGGATTGCTGCGCTTGAAATTGGTTTAAAAAAGCAAAACTTAAAAATGGTAATTAATAATATTTTGCTTGAAAATTCAAGTAGTTTGCTTGAATATTATAGTCAATTTTTTCAAAAAATTTTGCTGGGAATGGTTGATAGTTCAAGTAAATAAGTTGATTATTTTATTGGCAAGTAATTGAATATTCAAGCTTTTTAAGCAAAACTCAACCGCAGTAGCCTGAGAGTGAACTTTATGATTATAATATTAGAAAAGAAAAGTTTCTACCCTCAAATATCTGCGTTTGCCACTCACTTTATTAAACAGCTAGATTTTTCTTGAATACTACACAGAAAAACTTTAGCAGTGTAAAGATGCTCAAACAAACTGTTGCAACGAGCACAAATTCTGCAAATATAACACTTGCATAAATTATAAACTATAGGTCATTTATACAGCCAATATAAGGGGTATTACCTACATGACCGACTTGTTATTTGCAACTTTACAAGTGCCGTGGATGTAAAATCTTCAGAATGAGAGAGTTGCAACTGCATGACGCTGCTCATGTTGCACCAAAGCTATTTTGCTTATAACTCCAGTCAAAATACGGGGGGGGGGTTGTATTTTTACTGGCGAACATGAGATTTGCTTTGCTATATGTTATTTGGGTCGCTGAACACGAAAATCAGGGTCATTTTGTAAAGAAATGGGGGCTTCACCCCTAAATTTGCAAAAAACTACCCCAAAATGGGGTCCAGGATATGCCCATATACCTTTTTTGGGTCGCTATTCAAGAACTTCGACTATTTTTTTGTGGTGAAATATTGAATACTTATGAAAAAATAAGTCGAAATTCTTGATTAGCGACCTGAAAAATCTATATGGACATATCCTGGTTGCTCAAAGTGCCTAAATAGCAAAAACACCCTTTTTAGGGGTAGTTTTATCTAATTTTAGGGTAAAATATGGAATATTTATGAAAAATAAGTCGACATTCTTGATTAGCGACCCAACAAACCTATATGGACATATCCTGGTTGCTCAAAGTGCGAAATAGCAAAAACACCCCCTTTTCGGGGGTAATTTTAGCCAATTTAGGGGTGAAATTTTAATTATTTAAGAAAAATAAGTCGAAATTCAAGATCAGTGACCCAAAAACCCGTATAGTGCGAATCTGAGCGCTCAAAGTGCAACTATGTAAAAAACACCCCATTTTAGGGTAGTTTTTTGCAAATTTAGGGGTGAAGCCCCCATTTCTTTACGAAATGACCCCGATTTTCGTGTTCAGCGACTCAAAAAACATATAGTAAAGCAAATCTCATATTCGCCAGTAAAAATACAACCAAACCCATATTTTGACTGGAGTACATGCTGAAGCAGATTATGCAGATACCTATTCAGAAGAAGTTCCACTACCAAGTTACAATACAATTTATAAAATTATTCAAGTTTTTAAATTTATTTTCTTTACATAAGTTAAAATTTAAAAATAAAATTCAATAACTCTCTTTAAATCAAATTTTGATTATTATTGTTTTTGGTTAAAAAAATTTAATTTATTAAACCAAATTTGGACCACGGGCGGTTTAAAATAAATTTTTAAAAGCTAAACTTTTGAAATTTAATTTTTAAAGCTTACTCTTAAATTTAAATAAATGATCTTTTAAATAATGTCTTCATATAATTTAATAGATTAGATTTCCTATTACTCTAAATTTATTCCGTTATTATAATAATTACTGACATTGAATAATTAATTAAATTTAATATTCTAAAATAACTTTCAGAATGTATTTAAATTACTTAGATCATGGATTATTTAGACAAGAGCCAGTCCAACAAGAAGCCCCAGTAGCAGACGCTGTTGAACCAATTCTTCGCGTAGAAATAGCTCCTCCCAATTCTCGACAAAGTATGAGAGCTCTAGCCGATAGAATAGGTAAAAAAATAAAAAATTTAAAATTTAATATAGTTTCGAGGGATGATAAATTTTTTAAAGAATAAAAATGGTAAAAAATATTTATTTTTCGATTTGATTGTAACACGGTGCCTTAGGATATGTTATTTGCTAATGTGTGATATTTTCTAAATAATTTTTTATAAATTTTTTTACTATAAAAAATTAAAATTTAAAATATCTTTGAATGTTCATTTAATACCCAATAAATATTCTTGATTCTCGTTATCATGAAGCCTAAAGAATATTTTCCAAAAGAAAAATATTAAACTGCCAATTTTAATTCTTCAATCAAATAATATAATTGAGAAAGTATCAAAAAGTCTTTATTCAACTTAAAAATTTTTTCTTTTAATTTTTCTAATTTTTTAAATAAATTATCAGTACGGTCACCTTGTAGCCCACTTTTTTAGTGATAGCTCGTATGCAGTAATTAAATAGTTTCATGTTTAAATTTAGGGTGGATATTTTTTTTCTGGTCTGTGGCGCGAAAGCACGTATTTCTCGGCCGCTGCGCGTCGCCGCTGATGCAGCAAAATCGTATACGACCCTGGGCGATAAAAAAAGAATCAAATCGGCATTCACCATCCTCGGCTTCGCCTCGGAGGTACAATGGCGGCAAAAGAGTTATTTCGGTTTTTCCAAAAACACGTTTTCCCATTTTCCGGAGTTTTCCGGGATTTTTCCGAAAAACTAAAAGCAGAAATGGATTTACTGAAGGTTTCCCAACATATATAATGTTTCAGATTATTTTTTCAAGCTGTTTTTTATTATTTTTTAGCATTTTTTCAAAAAGCACCAACGCTGATCGAGAGCCACCCAATGAGTTTGATTGGCCATAACTCGGGTTGCTTAAGACCTAGAGGGCTAAAAATTTCAGGATTTTTCTGTCTTAGTGTTATAAAAACATGGGGAAAATTTGAGGCTGATCCGACGACCTCCCCTGGCAACCATTGCTGTTTTGGCAAAGAAAGACTCGTACATTAAAAATGAAAAAACTTATTATATTCTAAAGTAGTAATATTTTATTACAAGATCTTTTATATAAAAAAGTTTATGATCTTATATTTACACTATAAAAATTCTTCTGATAGAAAATTTACTTTCTGAATAGTAATTACCTGGATAAGAATTTTCACAGTGTTCTTTTACTTTTTCCCTTTATCGACAGTCCTTATTTTTATTAAACTAATGTTATTAGCATTACATTGTATTCTGTGATGCTAAACAGTCGCAAAAAATATAAACAAATTTTCATCAGAATAAAAAAGGTGTATGTCTAGACTGAAACCTTAGTTTGCTGCGTAAAAGGCTGGTTTATTACAATCAGTAAACCAATGTTCAGTATCTATGTACTTTTAAGTTATTTTATTAATTTTTTTTCCCTAAAAATTCAATTATTTTTTAAGCTGAAATAGTAAAAAAACAGAAAAATTTACATTTCTTCATCAGAAGTTAAAACAGACAGATAATTTTCATGGATTTGAAAATTAAATTTTTAAGTTTTGAAATATTTATTTTTAAGTTTAGAAGTATTTATATTATGATGTAATATTTCTTAAAAATTGCCAAATACACAAGCATTTTTAAAAGGATAAGATATAAAACAATAAAACCAGCAAGCTTGATCTGAAAGCTTGTTTTCCAAGTATGATCAACAAGCCCCACGAACAGGCTCGATCAGCAAGCTTGATCAGTAAACTTGTTGTTCGAGCTTAATTAGTGACCTCGATCATAAAGCTCGATCAGCAAATTTGATCCGCAAGCTTGTTGTTCAAGTTTAAACGGCAAGCTTGTTGTTCAAGTTTGATCAGTGACCTCGAACAACAAGCTCATTATTCAAGCTTGATTAGCGACTTTGATGTAGTTCAAACTTTATCAGCAAGCTTGATTAGCAAACATGAAAAATATTATTGTTTTTCTGTATTCTCCACAGCAACGCGTATTTTGCCGTAAATTTGACATTTAATATTACAGAAAATTCTCTAATTCAAATTTTGATATATATTTATTTAAAAATAAAAAGTTATTTCTTTCTAGTGATGGATGAAACCACGAGATTGGTCAAGATCTCGTCTCGTGGTCCCCCAAACGGTTTTTTCCAAGTAACTCAAAAAGTAAGCAAAATATTAAAAAAAGTTTTAAATAAAAATTGTAGCTGAGAAAATTTCCGACGAAAATGGTTCTTAGAAATTTTTCAGTCGGACGCACTGGGACCGAGCTATAAGCGGTCAATGTTTCGACCTTTTTTACTAAATTTTCAAAAATCGATATTTCACGAAAGAAAAAAAAACGCGTTTTTGATGAGTTTTTTTGATTTTTTGGTAGTCAAAAGTGTTAGATATGGGTATGTAAGGTTTTTTACATATAATAGTATGTTTGTGAATACAAAATTTTGCATGTATATATTTCTGCACCCCCACTCATAGACGTTGCAACTTCTAGAACATGCATTTTTGTTAGTTTCCAATTTTTGATGTTTTCAGCTAAAAAATCTTATAAATATGGACAAACTTAGTATGGAATTACTTATTAGAGATCCATACTATGTATTCAAATCAAAATATGCACATATTTCAATGTAATTTTGCCTTAATAAAAAACGATTTTATCTAGGATTTTTAAATTTTTAGCATTTTTTTAGCAAAAAACGGTTATGGACTCAAGCTACCCGTATCGAAAAATCCTGTACAAGCGTTGTGCACAAGATGTACACAAGTTTGTACACAAGCTTGTGCACAAGCTTGTGCACAAAAACGCGAAATTTTTTGCACATAATAGAAAAAAAACTTAAATTTAATAAATATGGACGGCGAACCAAAATATAGTCCTCCAAGAGTCCAGGTAATCCTCAGGAAGGTATTATTACTTAAAAATATCATTTACCGAAAAAAGGGTATAAAAGTTTTCCAATATGGCGTATCCGAAAACTCTAAAAACACCCGAAAATCAATTTTCTGCATTAGATTTGGGTTTTTAAGATCAATGAAAACGAATTTGAGATGTAAAATTTCATAATTTGACCGTGCAAATATATTTCGGTTTTCCAATATGGCGGACCCGAAAATTTCAAAAATTCCCGAAAATCAATTTTCTGCATTAGATTTGGGTTTTCAAGCTCAGTGAAAACGAATTTGAGATATAAATTTTCATTATTTGACCTCGAAAATATTTTTCGGTTTTCCAATATGGCGGACCCGAAAATTTCAAAAACACCCGAAAATAAAATTTCTGCATTAGATTTGGGTTTTCATGCTCAGTAAAAACAAATTTGAGATGTAAATTTTCATTATTTGACCTCGCGAATATTTTTCGGTTTTTCATTATGGTGGACCAAAAATTTCAAAAATACCTGAAAATCAATTTTTTGCATTAGATTTGGGTTTTCATGCTCAGTAAAAACAAATTTGAGATGTAAATTTTCATTATTTGACCTCGCGAATATTCTTCGGTTTTCCAATATGGCGGACCCGGAAATTTCAAAAATACCCGAATATTAATTTTGATTAAAAATAAATAAATATTCAATAAAAATATTAAATAAAAATCAAAATTGATTTTCGGGTATTTTTGAAATTTTCGAGTCCGCCATATTGGAAAACCGAAAGATATTCGCGAGTTCAAATAATGAAAATTTACATATCAAATTTGTTTTTAATGAGCATGAAAACCCAAATCTAATGCAAAAATTTTATTTTCGGGTGTTTTTGAAATTTTCGTGTCCGCTATATTGGAAAACCGAAAGATATTCGCGAGGTCAAATAATGAAAATTTACATCTCAAATTTGTTTTTACTGAGTTTGAAAACCCAAATCTAATGCAGAAATTTTATTTTCGGGTCCGCCATATTGGAAAACCGAAAAATATTTGCCAAATAATGAAAATTTGTATCCTAAATTCGTTTTTACTGAGCTTTAAAACCCAAATCTAATGCAGAAAATTGATTTTCGGGAATATTTGAAATTTTCGGGTCCGCCATGTTGGAAAACCGAAATATATTTGCACGGTCAAATTATGAAATTTACATATCAAATTCGTTTTCATTGATCTTGAAAACCCAAATCTAATGCAGAAAATTGATTTTCGAGTGTTTTTAGAGTTTTCGGATACGCCATATTGGATAACAAATATACCCTTTTTTCGGTAAATGATATTTTTAAGTAATAATACCTTCCTGAGGATTACCTGGACTCTTGGAGGACTATATTTTGGTTCGCCGTCCATATTTATTAAATTTAAGTTTTTTTTCTATTTTGTGCAAAAAATTTCGCGTTTTTGTGCACAAGCTTGTGCACAAGCTTGTGTACAAACTTGTGTACATCTTGTGCACAACGTTGTGCACAACGCTTGTACAGGATTTTTCGATACGGGTATTGTACTATTATGTACCAAAAATGTTGCCAATAGTTGAAATATTATTAAAATATAAAATAAATCAAATTTTCCACGAATTCCCCAGGCGTATAAAACATACAAATCCAAAAAAACGCAATTTTTTATTTTTTTCGAAAAAAAAGGTTCTTGTTTTGAGGCAAAAATACATTTAAATATGTGCATATTTTGATTTGAATACGTAGTATGGATCTCTAATAAGTAATTCCATACTAAGTTTGCCCATGTTTATAAGATTTTTTAGCTGAAAACATTAAAAATTGGACACAAAAAAAATGCATGTTCTAGGGGTTGCAACGTCTATGAGTGGGGGTGCAGAAACATATACATGCAAAATTTTATATCCACGAACATACTATTATATGTAAAAAACCTTTCATACCCATATCTAACACTTTTGACTACAAAAAAATCAAAAAAACTCATCAAAAACGCGTTTTTTTTTTCTTTTGTGAAATATCGATTTTTGAAAATTTAGTAAAAAAGGTCGAAACTTTGACCGCTTATAGCTCGGTCCCAGTGCGTCCGACTGAAAAATTTCTAAGAACCTTTTTCGTCGGAAATTTTCTCAGCTACAATTTTTATTTCAAACTTTTTTTTAAATTTTGCTTACTGTAACGTGGTTACAAACGCATAAAAATTAAAAATAAAAAATTTTAAATAAATCTAACGAGCCGCCAAAAATAATAATAATAATATCAAATTATATTTTTAAATTTCAATACTTTATAGAAATCACGACACACACGCACACATTAACAAAATCCTGACCAAGCCAAGATTAAGAAGAGAGAGGGGAGAGTGAAGCCGGAAGATGATTGACGGCACGCGACATAAGCATTCGACGACTAGATATATACCTTATTAAGAGGTCGTGATTTAATTGATTAATTTTATTGATTCTAAATTACTAGTCATCGGTCATTATACAGTTTTTTTGAAAGTAAAGATTATTAATAATTAAAAGTTGAGTAAGAAGTGAAATTAATTGAATCTGATTTTGTCGTGAAATTGAAGGAGAATTATAAGTTTAAATAATAAAAAGTTCAATAAGAAATAACCGACCAGCTTTTGTATAGTGTACACATATCAATATACTTATAGCAGTGAATATATGAACACGAGGTGTCAATTTTTATTATTGTCATTAAGATCGATTATTAAGGAAATTGAATAAAGTGTTTATTAATATCAAAAATCATAAATTAGTTATAAAGGAAGAACAATTAATATAAACCAATTAAGGATGTCAGTGAATAAAGATTATGGCGTACAAGAAAATAATGGTGAAGAAGGTAGGTCACTGACTCCTAAATAAGTGAGATTTGTGTGTGTGTCGCGACAACGAAATTATATTAATATTATAGTTAAATAAAAGACATTTTATTAATAAATTTTTGATAAAGGACATTTTTTTAGTTTATAGTTGATTATAATTATTTTTGAATAAAGTATATAATTAAGAGTGTTAATTGAAATTATAAGTGTCAAATTTATTTAAATAAAATATAATAGCATCTCTCCCTTTTCCGAGAAAATTCCCGTGGCCTTGATTTACATTCTTTTTCTTATTTCAGCTAGTCGTACGTATATTGGTAAGTCCCGCGCATAGCAACGAACATGTTAAATTATTAAAGGTAAAATTTCAATAAATATATTTAATGTCGTTATTTCCGTAAGGGCGGAAATAATACCATTACAAAATGGCGCCCAACTTTTCCTGGTAATTTTTCGCGAATAATGAGATGCTATTTTTTTTTTAAATAAATAAAAAAATTTTTTTTTCAGAAAATAAGCTTTTTTCTAAAATAAAAACATAAAATTTTTTTCTCCAAAAATTAAGCTTTTTTCTGATTTAAAAACATAAAATTTTTTTAAATTAAAATTTCATATAAATTACATTAAAATTAATAAAAGTCAAAATAAAATCAAACGAGAGTGAAAGTGAGAATGTGTGTGTAACATAGTTATAAACCATAAGATCTAACGTATATACAAAAATTTTCTCGTGCGTTAATATAATATACACAGCGCAACCTTGACACAGCGCGCGCTTGTATACTACATAAATTTAGGCAGCCGATAGAGCAAAATCAAAATTTTTTTTTTCTGATAAAATTACTTTTTTTTATAGAACTAATTAAATTAATATAAAATCATTAAAATTCATTAATTAATTGTTGTAAAAATTTAATTCCAAGGAAATTATACGCAAATAAGAAATATTTTTTTTTGTCATAATAGTTCTTTTTATATACCTTTATAAATTTTACCCTTTATAATACACGAAAAATTTCCTTTTTTTTTTTTGTTGTATGTATAGTACACTGAGTGCACGGCGTGTTGAAAAAAAAAATAAGTTATTATTAAGTCGAAATTTTATTTTTTTTATTATAATAATTTTATTACATTATTATCATAATTTTTTTGCATATTTTATTATTATATTATTTTTATTTAACGTTAGTTATAAAACTTATTATATCCTATTCTAACGACGTAGCGACATCACGACAATCAGCTGTCCCATTTTAACCCTTTATTTAAAATTGTAAAACTTTTTTTTTTGGGGAAATTTTCGCTTTTCTCGAAATTTTTTTTTTTAAGGGGGGAGGTGATTGTCATTAACGAAGCTGCAGTTAATTAGGTTATAACAGGATAAAAGAAAGAAAATAATTTTTTTTAGAAAGAATTTTTTTTAAAAAGATATTTGAACTTTCTATTAAATTTTTTCAGGAAATATGTAACGGTATAAAATTTAATATTTTCTACACGAAATTCATTTTTCTATCTAATTATTATTCTAATTTTATTCAATTACTATAATTTTAAATCATTTATTGTTAAAATTCAGGATGATGATTTTCGCCCCAGAAGCTGCTAATATGCTACATTTGTAACTCAGTAATTTTTACCTGACCTACTCTTTTACTATTTGACTCAAATAAAAACAAAAAAAAAGGTGTATGCCTAGACTGAATAATGTTCGATCTCTGTGTACTGTTAAGTTATTTAATTTTTTTGCTGAAAAGTTAAAAAAACAGAAGTAAAACAAAACAGATAATTTTCATGGATTTGAGAGTTATATTTTAAGTTATAATTTTTAACCATTTATATGAAGAAAAATTTAATAAAAATTGCCAAATACTCGAGAATTTTAAAAAGTTTAGAATATTAAACAATGAAAGTATCAAGGTTGATTGGCAAACTCGATCAGCAAGCTTGTTGTTCAAGCTTGATCAGGTACCTTGACCAGCAAGTTTGTAGTTAAAGTTTGATTTATCATTTAATTTATTTTTTTTTACCTAAAAATTTAATTTCCTAAAAATTTAATTTTTTTAAGCTTAAAATTTAATTTTTTTACTTTTTAAGCTGAAATAGTAAAAAAAAACAGAAAAATTTACATTTCTTCATCAGAAGTTAAAAAAGACTATTTTTAAGTTTTGAAATATTTATATGATTTAATATTTCTTAAAAATTATAAAAACACAAGAATTTTTAAGAGAGTAAGATATTAAACAATAAAATCAGCAAGCTTGACCCGAAAGCTTGTTTTAGAAGTATGATCAACAAGCTCCACTAGCAGACTCGATCAGCAAGCTTAATCAGCAAACTTGTTGTTCAAGCTTGATTAGCGACCTTTATCAGGAAGCTCGATCATAAATCTCGATCAGCAAATTTGATCCGCAAGCTTGTAGTTTAAGTTTGATCGTCAAACTTGTCATTCAAGTTTGGTTTAGCAAGCTTGATCAGCAAGATTGATTAGAAAGCTCAATAAGCAAGCTTGATCAGGGACCTCGATCAGCAAGTTTGTAGTTAAAGTTTGATCAGGAAGCTTGATCAGCCAGCTTAATTATCGAAAACGAGAAATATTATTGTTTCTTTGTATTTTCCGAAGCAATGCTTTTCCGTAAATTTTACATTATTAATATTTAAGATAACTCCCTAATTTAAATTTTAATTTACTTAAAAATAAAAACTTATATTTCTTTCAGATAATGTCTTTACTATATTTTTTGAAATTCGGTAATCACTCTGTGTCTCTATAATTCTAATCAATAACTATATTTTTCGTGGTCTTATAATTTTCAATCTTTATTACCTAAAAATATTGATGTATATTATTTAGGAGGTTTTTCAAACATCGTGTTTGATTATGTTGATTCATTTGCAAAATTATTATTATTCACTTTAATTAAATATTTATTTTAAGATTAATTAATTTTTTGCAACTTATTTTACAGGTCCCTAAAATAATACATTTTTTAATTTTTTAAAATTTTATTTGCTTTTAAGTTGTTTTTAACTAAAAAAAGCATTGCATTATTTACTATATTTATTTATTTTATAGAACTTAGCCATTTAGGTTATAAATTTTTATTATTTTTTTCACACAACATAAACACGTGTATATTTTGCTTATATTTACTTATTGGTTATATGAAAAACATTTCACGCGATACTTTTTTTTTTGTTAACCTGAAGCTAGTTTCGATATTTAATCCAAAATGGAAGGAATATCTAATCCGATTTAAAAATAACGTATTTTAACTTAAGATATTTAATAAATTAGGGAATTGATTTGTGCGAGCTTTTCTCAGAGACTCAGAGAATCCGAAAATAATCACTAAAAGTTCATTCCATCGTTTTTTCGAAAAATTTTTCGATTTTCACGGATTAAATTTCTAATCTGATTAATCCAGGTGAAAGAGAACCAGAAACTATGAAAAATCTCATAAAAAATTTTTTTAAATATTATTTCCACCCCCTACTAATCCAATGATAACCCGATCGATTGTCACCCTGTACAAGGTCTGCTATCAATGAACATGTTCCATGCTCATTGGTTGTGTAGTTATACAAACCGGTTATAAGTTTTTTTTTCTCAAAGGCCTGCTAATTAAAAATCTTTTAACTAGGCTTTAATTTTCGTAAACTTTTTCTTTTTTGGTAAAAAAAAATTTCGATGGGACATATTTTTTTGAGAGCTCTAGATAAAAAAAATAGCAGCTTTTTATGTTTTTAAGTGCTTTTATGATTAATTTAGTATAATATAAAATATAAAAAAATTGCTTAAAAAATGAGATATATACTTTCAATTTAAAATAATGAATTTCTTTAAACTAACAATTCTCCAAAAATAATAAAAAAATATTCTTTATTTTTTTTATACAAAACATATTGGAAAAAAAATTTTCATTAAGGGGGGGTATGGTCAGAAATTCATATTTCGGAATCATTTTTAAGATTTTTTTTTATCGATCTGGTAAAAGTAAGATAAACGAGTGAAGGTCTATACTAAAGAACAACTATTTAAGAGTATCCAAAAAAAATTTTATTAAAAAATATTGAAAATTCACCATTTTGTCATTAATCTTATGTTGACATTTTTGTAAAAATAGTACATTTTTAACCAAGGGAGCAAAAAAAAAGAATGGCCCAGATCGCATGTTAATTAGCATCCGGGGTGAAGCCGAGGATGGTAAACTGCGATCTGGGGTGTTTTGTTTTGTTCCCATGGACAAAACGAAATTTTTCTTTCCTAGTGGGGTGAAAACGCGTTTTTTTCGATCTCGTTGCGGGGCGAAAAAGTGTTTTCGGCCCACTAGGAAGAAAATAAATTTGCGGTGAGACACGTAACTAATAGCTGCATCATTTCAAACAGAAAAACCAAATATAGTTTAATAGTTAATAAGTTCCTTGAGGTAGTGACATCGAGTTTTTTTATTTAATTCAATTATTCAATTTTTGGTGCGAGTTTAAATTTAAAAAAACGAAAAAAAAGAATTTTCTTTTTGTTGGAATTTCTGTTTTCAATCATTAAAAATTCTATAAATAAAAAAATAATTGTAAAAAAAAATATATCTCGACGTCAATACCTTATAAATTGTCTAGAGAAAAAGTGTGCAAAATTTCTTAATAATTGGTAAAGTTGTTTTCGAATAACGTGTCTCACCGACTTGAAAAATAAAAAAATCCTTAGAAAACGAGTTTAAAGTTTTTTTTTTGTAAAGAGATTTGTAACATTTTTGTAAAAGTACGTATCTAGATAGTTATCACAAGAAACTTTTCACTCTTTGAATGAATCAAGTCACAGGTGCAATCTATTTATCTATTGTTTCTTAAAAAACACACCTTCACACCTTCACACCTTCCTGCTGTTTCAAACTCCAAGAGGTAGAAAAAAAATATTTATATTGTTTCAGAGTTTGAAGATACATTATCATGCTTTTTAACACATTAACATCTGGTAAAAATATAGCAAAAATAATTGCAATTTTCAGAACAGTATTCAATTTTTATAAATATTGTAAATGTATTGATTCACCTTTCACAAAGAACTTTAAATCGCAAAAATCGGCCAATAATGGGATTCAGTATATTAAAAAATTAACTATTGACTATTAAAAATTGACTATAGACTATTAAAAATTTGACTATTTAAAATTTTATTTTTATAAATCACGCATATTTCATTTATAGTTTGTTTTTTTTTTCTTTTATGTAACCATAATTTCAATTGTTTTATCAAATTTATTTATCAAATCACACATTTTTTATTTAATTTAGTTTTCTATTAAAGAATTTTTTTTAATCAGGCATATTCCATTTATAGTTTGTTTTTTTTCCTTTGTATAACCATAATTTCAATTGTTTTATCAAAAATTTTTTATCAAATCACACATTTTTCATTTAATTTAATTTTGTATTAAAATTTTTTTTTTAAATCACGCATATTCCATTTATAGTTTTTATTTAAAATTTTTTAATTTAATTTATTAACTGTTTTTATCATCTGAATAATTGCATAATTTGTATTTATATTGATTAATTTTTTAATTACAGAGAATTCGTGGGTTATGTAGATCAGATTGGCAAAGAAGCAAATTGGAGTACTAATCCGGATCACAAGCGATTTAAATTCACATTGAATAACGGCCAGGGTATAAGATTATCGATTTGTGTTTGGAACAAGAATTTATCCAAAGTTGTTGGACTTATTAATTTTAACCAGGTAAATTTATCTTATTGTTAAGTCCTTTTTTAATTTTCAGTAATAACAGATTTTTATATTTATATTTTTTAATGATAATTATATTTTTTATGTAGATTGTCTATCTTGAGGGAGTAAACGTTACTTAACCGAAAAGACCATTTTACAATACTGGAAATAGACCGTTCTATTACTATTACAACAGTTCATACATATGGTTATTACGATGGAACTAGTAATGCAATATCTACTGTGCCTGAAGTAGCTTTTCAGGATTTATTGTTGCATCATGAAAAAATTGGTATATAATTTAATAAAACTTTTTTACCATTAGAATAATAAATTTTTACCACATTTAAACTAATTAATTATTATTCTTTTAATAGCTACAAAAGCCTACATCAAAACGGTATTTCGTGAATCAAACTTATCAAACCAGAGGACAACCATCGTTGGAGTTATTACAGACCTAACACACCAAATAGAAGTTCGTATAAGCTCTGGAAGCGAAAGAAAAACTTTCATCAAAGGAGATCTTGTTCAAGTGACTGGAACTGTATTACATTCATTTACTCCTCCACATTTGGGTGTTGACAGTGTTTCCGATATTAAAATTTTAGATGAAGTACCCCGAGAAACAATTAACAATCTTCAAAAAGGGTATAGGTGTTTAATGAAAAAAGAAAATGCAGCGTTAAATGAAAACTCCAAAAGAAATTCTGAGAATTAAAATGCTAAATGAGGAATCCGCAAAAAAAAAATGAAAGTTTAATAAAAAATCATTTAATAATGTTTTAAAAATTAATTATTTAAATTCAAATTTTTTTCTTTTATTTTCATCCATTTTATATTATTAAATTTAATTAAAAATAATTAATTAATTAATTAATAATAACAAATAATATTACAAGTTTTAAATCTACCAGGTATTAATACAAAAAAAAATAATAAAAGAATTTAGGTTATATCCATACCATTGGTTAGATTTATTATTATTTATTAATTACAAAATGATTTTTATGTTATTTTATTATTTTTTGTTTTCTATTCACCATAAATTGTAGACTCGCTCAAAAATGGAAAGGCACCTGGACCTGATGGAATACCCGCTGATATTTTGAAGATAGCAGTACACGAGTGTTCACAGCTTATTCTGTGTATGTACATTACCTGTGCACGAGCGGGCGTCTTCAGCAAACTTTGGAAAAGAGTCAGAATAGTCATAATCAGCAAGGGTAAAGGGGGACCCTAGGCTGCAATACTATTGGCGTCCTCTAGGATTACTGGACACAGCCGGGAAAAATTATGAAAAGATGTTGCAACCAAGGATACTGATGGCTTTAGAAACTGCAGGAGACCTTTCTCCCCGACTATAAGGGTTTCACCGGGGGAAGTCAACTATCGATGCCATAAGCAGCATCACCCATGTCATTAAGAATAAATATGTTACGTATCGCTAAAGATATACGCTGATGTAAACAAGCGTGGGCGATGAATTTGTAAATTCATTTAATATCATGTACTCGTAAAGGTGGATTATAAATATTATTGTTTAACAATTACAAACGAGTATTAAAAATTATTAACTTTCATATACTGAGCTTGGACCTAATAACGCTCTGAGTTATAACATTCAACTCGCATTTTAATAAATATATATATATAACATCATTTCCTATATACAGAATAGATGGCTGAAGCAATGTGAGTCGTCCCCACAAAAGCTAATTCGCCATTTGGAATGTATATAAGAAAAATAAGGACGTGTTTACATCAGCGTCTGTAGCACATACACTAACACACACAGCTACACTGATGAGATCTATGTGTTACTTTGTATAAGTTACTTTGTATTTTGTAAAGGAAGAGGATGTTGTGTATTGCTAAAGATATACAATAAGTTTAGTGTAAGTTGGCAACAGCGCTTTATATAAAAATATATGTTTTATATTAGCATGTAAGTTTAGTTCGCCTTAGACACTCTAAGTGTTAACATTATGTAATAGAGCATAATCATTAAACTTAAAATATGACTTATATATTCATTATTAAAACACAAATAAAGTAACTCTCCTATAACTAACATAACAGAATATACAGGCAATCATTTCTCTAGAAAAATCACGCTATAAGTGACCCTAGATGTGAAGAATGCCTTTAATTCAGCAAGATGGAGCAATCTTATGGAGGGGCTAAGGAACTTCCGGGTGCCAAAATATCTGCGAAGAATCATCAGCAGTTACCTGAGCGATCGAGAAATAATATTTGAAACTGCAGAACAAGATTGAGGAGAGTTAAACTCCAGTCAAATCACGGTTTTGTGGCCGCTACCAGATATGGTCTAATAAAGGTTTTTGGGGTCGCTGATCACGAATATTGAAGTTATAACTATGAAAAATTACCTCTTCACCCTTAAATTGGCCAAAAATACCCCAAAAAGGGGTGTCTTCGCTACTTTCACTCTATCCCTCCAAGCTTCGGCCTAAATAGGGTTTTTTGGATCGCTGATCACAAAAATCGATGTCTTTTCAATTAAAACATAACTCTTCACCCTTAAATTAGCCAACACTATCCCTAAAAGGGTTGTTTTTTCAATATTTGCTCTAGGACTCCAAGCTTTGGGCTAATAAAGGTTTTTGAGGTCGCTGATCACGAATATTGAAGTTATATCTATGAAAAATTACCCCTTCTTCCTTAAATTGGCCAAAACTAACCCTAAAAGGGGTGTTTTAGCTACTTTCATTCTAGCACTTCAAGATTTGGTGTAATATGTAATATAGCGCTGATCACAAAAATCGATGTCTTTTCAATTAAAACGTTATTCTTCAACCTTATATTAGCCAAAACTACTCAAAAAAACTGTTGGACACGAAGCTGACGTTTAAGGCGTAGATTCTGAGAAGCGCGGAGAAGGCTGCCAGGCTCACTGCTGCGTTGAGCAGGCTCATGAGAAATACATACGGACCTAAGACTAGAAAGCTTATGTCGGTCACCCACTTAATGCTCCTGTATGGTGCAGAAGTATGGGCAAGTTGCATAAAGAAGGTTAGTTATGCGTCTAAGCTTACATGCTTCCAGAGGCAAGGGCCCTGCGAATCTCCTGCGCCTATCGCACAGTGTCCTTGGAGGCAGCTCTAGTTATCGCCGGAGTAATCCCTATAGATCTGCTGGCTCTTAAGAGACAGTATATCTATTTGAACAAAGAGAGGGAAGGCATTGACCCCGCAAAGGCTACTTCGCGCCAGATCAGCCTAAGCGACTACCCGTAGAGCAAATGGGCCAAGAGATTGATAGGAGAGATATCACCTTGGATAAATAGAGGGCAGGGGACATTAATTATTTTTTTACCCAATTCCTAAGCGGACATGGACTTTTTTGCTCCTACCTCTCTCGGATACAGAAGATGAATAGAGCTGAATGTATATACTGTCCTGGCAAAGAAGACACGCCGGAACACACATTCTTCAAATGCGATAGTTGGGCTGCTAAAAAGTTTCAATTACAAGCTAACATCGTTCAAATCACACCTGAGCATGTGGTTGGCTTGATGCTTCGAAATGAAGAAATATGGTCCGAAATCAGCCAGTATGTGGAGTACATACTCCGCACCAAAAAACCTGAAGTCCAAGGTATATGCTAATATTGAGACGTACTGCGGTTATCCAGATGACTGCAGATATTGCACTAACATACAATCATTCCTGTACTTACTTTTAATACCGCAATCACTCGAAGATGGTAGGATAATAATTATTTATTTATTTACTTATTTATTTATTTGAATATTTATTTATTACCTTCTCTTTTGTCGATAATAGGAAATGACTTATATTTCAGCTAACATTATAATTATTAAAATATGTAAATAAATTATCGTTTAATTACGAAATTATTAAATAATTGTTACAAAATTATTAGTGATTAGTTTTTCTATAAAGTGATCGCGAATATATGTGTATGAGTGAGAGAGTGCATATTATATTATATATTTATGTAAGTGTTTGCCGGCAACATCCTTGCGGTAAGTTCTTTGTTTTTATATGTTTATTTCGGTTATATAATAATACGCGAGTATGTCACCAAGGCATACACATACATAGATAATAAGGGATCACAAGATGGGCACCATCATTTGGATAAAAACTAATATTCCATAAACTTATTATTTTATTATTTTCTTTATAATGGTCAAATAAAATTAAAGTCATTTATATTATAACTTTTAGTTTTCTATTATCATTTATTATTTTCATTAAACATTTTTATAATTAAAATTCTAATCTATATTATTATAATATTATTTTTATCGTCCTATGATAATTGAAATATATATGATAAATAGTATTTATCGGTCTTTACGGACTAATGTTATTATTCACCAATACAAATTAATGTAATTTTAATCAATAATATTTAAACTGCTTTATTGTTAATGATCGCCCATGGCGCGTATCCATTAACAGCAGTTCAATAAATTTTTAAATTTAAATTAAATTTTTAAATTCAGACTGCTGTATCTCTGAGGAAACGGCAACGGCAAACCAAAAGGGGCTCCAAGGTCTTCTCCAAATTTAAGTGCGAATTAAGCCACATACGGGGTCGCCTTAGGCCTTATGTATTGGCTCTTAGCATGGGAGATTTCCACCTCGAGCATAGCGACGCAGCCGGTCAATGGTTAGTTGCGGGTCCCGCTTAACTATGACTCAAGGTTATTATTTTCTAGTTTTAGTAATGTGTGAAGGTAACCCGCGGGGCCAGGAAGACCTTGGTCCTTCTGGATGGGTGTGGCAAACCCAAGGAATCCTAGCTGTGTTTGAGAAAACTATAAAAATCCTCCGCCGTGTGTCTGCCCATGCGGGGCATGTGTGTTTGCATACACAGTCAAATGTGTGTGCCTACACACATGCATGGTATGGACAGTATGCCGTGCAGCGCGACCCATGAGTGCCAAAAGAGGATCCTGGATGGGGAAGCGAGCTGTCTGGTTGCGTGCCGAGCAATCTGAACCATCTTTGGCCTCTGCTGACGCATTCAAATAAATAAGCTCAATTAATTTTCAATTAATTCTGTCGTGTTATTTTATTGTGTTACTCCTAATTACACATATCATAAAAAGAACCCATAATCTATCTGCTTTAGCCTGCACTAAAATAAATGAGGAAATTAAACTACAAAGACGAACAGCAGGCAATGAATTACAAAGTCAAACAGAAACAGAAAATGAATTACCTGAATTACAATTAATTTTTTCTCTAAAATTTGGAGTTGATGAACGTTGCTATAATACTCAAAGAATAAATGAAGTTTCAGCTATATTTTAAACAACTGCCGATGGAGCAATTCCAGATTCCTACATTGTGATTCGAAAAATAAATAAAACAGACCTTCATAGAATAATTAGCATGGATCCTAATGTTGAACCATTACTAAATCCACTATTTTATCCATACGGCCAACAAGGGTGGTATCCAAATTTATTGCGGAAAAATGGAAAAAAATACCTCGTTCTGATTAATTTAAATTCAGATTAGCAATTAGAGATCATGAATACAATGTTTTTATAAACGGAGAAAGACTTACCCAACAAAGGAAAAGACTTGCGTTAAAAAGGAAAAAGATAGAACTGATTTCATCAGAAGAGCAAAAAAAATTACGAGTAGATTCTTATAAAGGTTTAACAGAATTCTTACAACAAACAGCTAATAATGTTAATGGTCAAGTAGGAAAAATAATAATTTTACATTTGTTGGTTCATCAAGATATATGGTTCAAGCTTATCAAGATACAATGGCGATTGTTGAGATACAAGAAAATTTATTACCAGGGCAAACAGCATCTGATAGACCAGATATTGTAGCAAGAGTTTTTGATGTTAAAAGAAAAGAATTTCTAAAAGAAATTGTAAAAAATAAAGCATTAGGTTGTACTGTTGCATTTGTCCGTTCTGTGGAATTCCAAAAAAGGGGTAACCCTCGTGAACATTTTGTTTTTATAGTAACTGAAGATTACGATATTTTAAATGATCTAAAACAAGTTGATAAATTAATAAGGGCTGAAATTCCCCATCCAAACATCAATTTAAATTTACATAATATAGTTAAGAAACATATGATACACGGGCCTTGCGGTGAACAGTGGTATTTAATAAATGGGAAATGATCTAAACATTTTCCTAAACCATCAAACTACATTTGATGACAACAATGATCCTCGATATCGTAGACGTGATACAATAATATACGAACGCCCAGGAGGTTATCAAGTTTATAACAGATACGTTGTTCCATATTCTCCAAAGTAATACAAAAATTTGACTGCCATTTAAATGTAGAAAGAACACACGATGTTACTTCAGTTAAATATTTCTACAAATAAAAAAAGGTCATGACTTTGCAGCAGCTGTAATAACAGACCCACAAACTAATATTATTAACCATGATGAAATCCAAGATTATATTTATTCTCGCTACGTAGAACCTGTAGAGGTTTTTCCATTATCTGTTCACTTACCTATCGAACAATGTGTAATAATAAATACAGATAATATTGATGATATTTGTGCGGAAAACATGCTACAAACTGCTAATAAATCAATGCTATAAGCCTTTTTTTGAATTGAATAGTCTAGATCCAGAAGCTAGAAAATTTTTATATGCAGATATTCTAGTGCATTATTATGTTATTATGTATTTAAGAAAATTACTTCACATGGAAGAAATGAATATTCATGGGAACCTAGACAAGGGAAATTTAATGTTATAGGAAGAATACATGCAGTTAGCCCCTCACAAATGGAATTATTTCATTTAAGAATATTATTATTAAATGTTAAGGGAGCTACAAGTTTCACAGAACTTTATGATACTTTCACTTCTGCATGCTTAGCTAGAGGTTTAATGGAAGACGATCAAGAATGGGAAAAAGCAATGACTGAAGCTTCTTTATGGATGATGCCTTATAGCTTAAGAGGTTTATTTGTTCGAATTCATTTTCAACCATTATTTCCTACCATTATTTTGAAAAATTATGGGATAAATTTAAAAACGATATGTCTGAAGATTATGCCAGAAATATGGATATAAATTAAGCATATATAAAAGCTTATGCTCAGATAAATAATTTTCTTTGCGCAGAAGGTAAAAATATTTCAGATTTTCTATCGATGAATCAAGTAGTACATGATGCATCAATTAACACACATCTCGAAATCGGAGAAAGACCAAATCTTCAGCAAAAAGAAGTTGTAAATAATATCTTAAATGCCGCGAGAAATGTGAATACTATTGACAACAAATGTTTCTTTATTAATACAACTATGTATCATTTTTTGATGGCTGAAAATATTAAAGTTTCAATAACACCTTTTACAGGTATCGCAGCTATATTATTACCTTTAGGAAAAACTCTTCATAAATTATTTGGATTACCGGTGCCTTTATATTTTGATTCAACTTCTAATTAAAAAAAACAATCTAAAAAAGCACAAAACTTGATGAATACAGATGTCTTTGTTTGGGACGAAGCCCCTATGTCCCCCAGACATGTATTAGAAATTATAAATAAAACGTTACAAGATTTTATGCAAAATGATTCGTTATTTAGTGGAAAAATATTTATATTAGGGGTAACTTTAGACAATTATTACCAATTATACCAGGGGGAACACGAGATGAAATTATTAATTTGTCAATCAAAAACAGTCATCTTTGGAAAAATTTCAAATTTTTTTCATTAACACAAAATATGAGAGTTTTACCAGAATTAGAATTTGCCGAATTCATAAAAAAAATGGGCGACGGAGATCTTAATGATAAAGATGATAATATTACTATCCCTAATAACATAATAAGTTCTAATAAAGACATAGCGAAAGAAGTATTTTATGATCTCATACAAGAAAAAAAATTCGAAGAAGCGTCTAAATGTACTATATTAGCTGCCAGAAATGCGGATGTCAGTAAAATAAATGAGTCTGTTGTAAATATGTTAGATGGAAAAACAAAAGTGTCTTATACTAGCATCAACAGCACCGAAAATTGCAATAAAAATGATAATATTAGCGAAGCTTTGCAACCAGAGTATTTATGTACACTATTACCTCCATGCCTTTCACCACATGAATTGGTTTTAAGACAATATGCTATAGTAATGTTAATAAGGGATCTAGGTATAGAAGAAAGTTTATGCAATGGGACGCGACTATTACTTCTTGAAATGAAGAATCATTTACTTAAATGTAAAATATTAACTGAAGATAAAATGGGATATATAGTATTCATTAATCGTATTACATTATATTCAAAAAATGATTATCCATTTACATTTAAGCGCAGACAATTTCCAATTAAACTTGATTTCACTATGACCATTAATAAAACACAAGGTCAAGCGTTTGAAAGAATTGGAATTGATTTAAGAAGACCAGTATTTACGCATGGCCAACTAATTGGGTGAGGTTACTATTAAAATATATCCTAACCTCCAAAAATCCAATTATGTCCAATTTTTTATTTTTTTTTAATAACTTGGGCAAAAATAATCAGATTTTTATGAAAATCTCAGGAAATATGTATTTTAATGACGGGACCATGAGGTTAAATTTTTGTGAAAAAAATTTTTTTTTTTTGCCAAAAATCAAATTTTTCCGCAAAAATTGAGCAATTTTGAAATTAGCGCCATTTTATGCAAAAACATGCTAGGGTAAATTTTTTTTTTTTTAAAGTTGCCTTTTTTTATGTACTTTAACCTCAGTACGCGTAAGTATTAATTAGCTCAATTAAAATGCCCATTTTAGGAGCAAGAATGAAAAATTCACTATTAATTTTTAAATTTTTTAAATTTTTGCCGTATTTGATGTAATTTGCGGAATTTTTTGTGCTGTTTCTTACGTATTTTATACAAAATTTAACTTTTACTTTTATTTAGCCATAATATTTTTCTTAAAATTTGGCCTAACCTCAAAAATAACGTTTTTTTGGGTCCTGTCGTCAGGCATGCTATTTAATGCCATAAAAGCTCCATGGGAAAAAATGGCTGGAATTTATGTTTTTTGACCCCCTAAACACGAATCCGAGGCCCGTTTTGCAAAATTCGTGGTCAATTATTTGTTATTAACAATTTATTGCAAAATTTTATAACAATCTAAATGTTAAATATCCTGTAGCTAAAACAATTCAAAATTTTGATAAGTTCCTGATTTTATTATACATATTTTGACTCACTGAATTCGAATTTCCAATTTATAAAGTCTTATTATTAATTGTTTAAACAATTTTAATTTGTTTATAAACCAAAATTAATATGTTGCTATGTCAAGTTCTACATTGATACCTTCATTTATGTATTTTTTGAACTTTTGATCACGATTTTCTGGTTTTTTTTTTCAAAAACCAACCCCTGTGATTATTTAAACAATTTTATTTTGTTTATAAGCCAGAATAAGTATGTTGTTAAAATTCGACAAAAACATGAATTCCGTTGTAATATTACGTAAAATAAATAATCTTGCATACTACTAACCCAAGAGTTAATTTTATTTATTATATGATTTTAAAGTTTAAATTCATAATTGTTTAAACAATTTATTAACAATTAAATATTTTTTAAACAATTAATCATACGACCTTATAAATTAGAAATTTGGATTCAGTGAGTCAAAATATGTATAATAAAATCAGGAACTTATCAAAATTTTGAATTGTTTTAGCTACAGGATATTTAACATTTAGATTGTTATAAAATTTTGCAGTAAATTGTTAATAACAAATAATTGACCACGAATTTTGCAAAACGGGCCTCGGATTCGTGTTTAGGGGGTCAAAAAACATAAATTCCAGCCATTTTTTCCCATATATCTGGCAAAGTTACCCTCCGGGACACATAAGCAATCAGATTCCTTCTTACATATGTATATTAAACACGAAAAAAAAAAAAAAATTGCACTTCCCTTTTACATCACTATTCAGTGATTTTTATGTCTAATTCGCTTCCACTAATTGCGAATCACTTCACTAAGTTGTTCAATACATCATTAAAACATGGAATATTTCCAGAGGCCTGGAAGAGATCCCGTAGCTTAGCCCTAATAAAGGTTTCTATACCATCATCCACTTCTGATTTTCGTCCCATAGCTTTGCTATGTTTCATCTCAAGGTTTTGGAGAAGTTAGCACATGACCAAGTGGTTGGCTTATGACTAAATCAAATATTCTGGATAAATTCCAGACGGGCTTTAGAAAATATCATAGTACCCAGACAGCCTTAATAAAACTTGATGACATTCGTATAGGAAAGGACAAAAGGTTAGCCACCCTGTTAGTACAGTTTGACTTCTCAAAAGCCTTTGATAATGTATCTCCATCTAGACTGTTAAAGAAATTACAAGATATCGGTTTCTCTAAAAAAGCCCCTCAATGGTTTTGGTCATATCTCTGTGGTCGCTCGACGTGTGTTTATTCAAAATCATCAACCTCAGACCCGCGTGAAATAAATATAGGCGTACCACAGGGTTCGGTCTTGGGGCCCCTCTTATTTTGCATCTATATGAATGACCTGAAACTCTACTTGAATGATAACCACACAATCAGAATTCTCTATGCTGATGGCCTACAAATATACATTCAGGTACCTGCGGATCAAATTCAACATGGCCTGCAGCTACTATCAGACTCAGCTAATAAAGTATCAGAATGGGCCGAAACTAACTTACTGTCCCTCAATATAAAAAAAACTATAGCTATTGTTTTTGAAACTTCACATATGATAGGACTTTTTAAGAAACTTAATGTTTCTAGAGTAGTAATTAATAAAAATGGTGATTTAGTTCCTTTTGTAGATGAATTACTTAGTCTTGGGGTGATTTTAGACAGTACTCTATCTTGGAAACAGCAGGTCCATTATGTTTCTAACAAAGTAAATAGAGCATTATTTGGTTTGAGATTCATCAAATCGTGTACATCCCAACTATTGCGAAGGAGACTAGTTAAGTCACTTATAATCCCTTATCTGGATTACTGCACTCTAATCTATGCTGATGCATCTTTTTCACTTCGTGCTCAGTTACAAAGGTTAGCAAACTCAGGAATACGGTATATTTTTGGAAAAGGTAGGAGTGAAAGAATCACTCCCTTTAGGAAAAAACTAAAATGGCTTAGCAATGACTCTCGTTGTGATTACTTTGCCATGCTGATCATGTACAGAATTATAAGGATGAAATAGAACCTCCTCTCCTTCTCTTTTTTTTTTAAACCATACCACAGTGACAAGCCACAGGGAGGACCTCGTAAAGATCTAGCAATCCCCATAGTATCCACTGATTCTGGTCTTTTATCCTACCAAGTTAAGTATGCTAATCTTTGGAATTCCATCCCGCCCTGTATACGTTACCTTCCATCATTCTCCCAATTTAAAAAGAGTATTAAGTACATTTTTCAAATTTAGACTCACAATAATTACTTTAAGGTGAAGCCGTATTTGTTGCTTTTACTATTATATTATATTTACTTTAATTGCTGTAACAGTATTATTATCACTAAACATATATATATATATATATATATATATATATATATATATTTATTTATTTATCTAATTATACACACATATATTTACTATAAATGAACCATATTTACTATATTTACTATATTATATTTACAAAAAAATTTAATTATATATACTAAAATATATTTACTAATCTTGACTAATTTTAATTTATTAAAAGAATCTATTTTATTTTACTTTATTTATATTTATATTTAGATTAATTAGTTGACTTTGTAAAACAAGAGTGTACTATTTTGTATTTTTAACAAATATATAATTCATAATAATAATAATTATTTATTGATTAAATTGCAAATGTTGACTAAAACATCTTTATACTGCATACAACCATTTTTTTAGGTTTATTTATCATTTATGTACATAATTTAATACAGAGCTGTACCTAAACAATTTTTTTTTTATTTTAAAACTATAAATGTTTTACTTTTTTACAGATTTTTTTTTCATTCAGCAACTAAAAAAATAAAAAAAAAATTTTTTTTATCTCGAAGGCCTATCATTTAGTATACACAAAAACGGACATCTTCCATCCAGCAGAATTTTTTTCATAAGAAATTGCGTTGAAGCCGATTTTCGGCCACTTTTTTTTTACTACACTGTGCCATGCATGCAATAAGCAAGATCCAAACGGGAAATCATGGTTCCCATAAAATTACTCTTCTGGTTTCCTTGGATATTAAAAATGCTTTTAACTTCGCAAAGTGGACAGAGTTCCTGCAAGGACTAAATGACTTTGCAGTATCAAAATACTTGATGCGGGTAATGAGCTACCTGAGTGGCCGGGTACTATTGAACAATCATTTTCAAGGAAAGAAGAGAATAAACGTAACAGCTGGTGCAGCTCAGGTTCTATCTTAGGACTTGATTTATGGAACATCTGCAATGATGGTATTCTAAGACCGGAGATAGCGGATATTTGTTTTATGATGAGTTACGCTGACCATATTGCCCTCGTGCTCGTCGCCAGAAACAGCTTAATCGTCTGCATATTAAAAAAAAGCTTGTGGATAGAAGAGCATAGTTTAAGTCTATCAGCTGTTATGACAGAAATGATAATGTTCATAAAGGAAGCTATTAAGTACTTATTTGCCAATACGGAGGGATAAGGATAGCATTATCCAAATGAAGAGATTCGTTAAATATCTGGGTGTTACTTTGGATACAAAGCTCAACTACTGGGAGCATACAAATAGTCAAAAAGGCAGGCACTAAGGTACTAGTTCTGAGCAGGCTGATAGCAACACTCAACGGCTCTAAGCTTACCAAGCGAAATTTACTAATGTCCATAACCTATTCTATACTGTTGTTCCATCAAGAAGAGGCACTAGACACGGCACTGTGAAAGGCATGATAAGAGAACAGAGGCAAGATACCTTAAAGGTTGCCTGCACATACAGAAATTTCTCTGAAGCAACAGTAATTGCTGGAATTATACCAATTAAGCTCCTCGCCAAAAAATGCAAACTCATATACAACAGAAAGAACGAGGTTGAAACTGACCAGATAAAAGCGGACGTTAGGAGAAATATGATGATAAAGTAGCAGGCACACTGGGCACACCACGTGTACAGCATATTGGCCAAGGATCTCATTAAAGAGGTTGCGCCTGGATCCAAAGAGAACACGGAGAAGATAAATGCTTGTTAACCCAGTTCCTAAGTGGACACGGGCTGTTCCAGTACTATCTTTTTAATATGGTCAAAGTCGGAAGCCCTGATTGTGTGTTTTGTCCCGGTGAATTGCAACAAAGCGTATCACTAGTTTTTTTACTGTTATCGCTGGATGACCAAAAAAATAATGTTAGAAGCTGAAATAGGCGACATTTTGCCTAACAAGATCGTGAAGAAAATGCTTCAAAAGGAAAAATCATGGAGCGTTGTGGCAAAATACGTGCAAGACATTTTGCGTGATAACAAGCTATTAAGGTCACCCTAATTAGGAGCCGTGTGCAAGAGTAATTAAAGTAGACGGTCTTGATTATGGCACCAAAGGGGGAACAATATACCAAAATATATATATATTTTTAAATTTATTTGAGGTGGCAGATACAATTGGAGAGCAAAAACGTTACTTTTTCTGGATAAGTTTTCTTTAATTGGGATAATTTTTTCAAAATTGGCACTTTATTAGATTATAAGTTACTAAACATTTTTTATTATTTTTTTTTTTATTTTTAAAATGGCGCTGAATACAGGTGCTTAAAATTAGGCCTCACTTTTAATTGCGGGCGTAATTGCAGCCTTCAACTTATTCTAAAGCATACTTAATTAAATTTTATATGTTTGTGAAACATTTTTCTTCTGGATTGATGAATTCAAATTTTGAAAAAAGGAAAGTTGTGAAAATTATTAAATTTTTTTCAAAAATTGCAATTTTTTAGACATGTTTTTTTGCAATAAAAAAAAATTGGTACATTTTTTTGAAAAACAATTCCATCAATCCAGAAGATAATTGTATTTTAAAAGTACAGCCAAAAAATTAGAAAGATATCTTAATTATTTTTTGAGTTATTGTGCCCGCAAATTCGAATAACGTTTCGAGAAAAACGCGTTTAAAGTTTAGAATACTGTATCTTACGTCTTTCGCGGTGTCTCGCTTAATCTTCTGTAGCTTCCTTATTATTCGAGATATTATAAACTTTTTTTTCCATATTCTTAAGATGTTTTTGAACCCAAAAAACCATAAACAGACAATCGATTTTTTTCCCTTCAATTGTATCTGCCATCTTAACTATATATTTATTTATTTTTTTCAAGGACTAGATGCAAGTAACAGCATACCGCAGGATCGAATATTTATTTATTTTAATTTTATTTTCATAACTATAATTTAAAATTTTTTTATAATTAAACATTTTTTTTCTTTTTTTTTATCTGTGTATGTCAATTTTAGACGGAAGACAACTAAGTCACTGAATAGAAGAAGAAATGAAAGGATCTTCAATAAGTGAGGATACGATACCTTATGTCAACCCAAGTAATATGAAAAACGGTTCCGGGTTGACTTGCATTAGTTAAGAAAAGAGTGGAGTTTTAGTTGGTATGGTAAGGTATTCTTGAGTACCAAATAACTGTCAGTTCGGATAATGAAGAGTATGCATAATGCATTTCACCAAAAAAAAACTACGCAAAAAAAACTACGACTACTACTACTACTATTACTAGAAGAATTCTAGTAATACTACTAGGGTCCCTAAGCTCAAGTATTCTAGGTAATTTATTGATTTAAATTGCTTATAACAAAACTGTTTACATACTTTGTAATGTGGGCTCAAAAAAATTCATTGGTTTGTGAAAAACACTTTGATAAAAGTGATATAATTAGTCAATTTACTTCTCAAACTCCCCGAAGGCGGAATTATTTATACGGTAATAATTTAAAAAAAAAATTTTTAAACTACACATTTTAATAATTTGGCAAGGCATTTTAGATGTTTTAATTGAGATTTGATTTTTTTACCAATTTTTAGAGAGAATATAAAAGAAAACTTTTAAAAAAAGTCGTGGTTCTTAAAAAAGTAATTCTTTAAAGAAAATTAGACAACTTAAGCAATAAGCAAAGTAGCAATCTAAATAACATTAAAAAAATTTATTGCGTATCCAAAGAAAATAATAATCAAAGAGATTTTTCAGCAAGATTGTTTTCAAGCTAAAAAAATCACTATTTCTTCACGAAAAAATACTAAAATAATTTCATGATTTTCATAAAAAAGTTTTAATTTATATTTCTTTCACGTTATGAATACAAATTTAAATTTAAAACTACAAAAAAAAGAAAATCATTTGAAAGTTTTTTGAGACAGCACCATCTATTGATAAACGATAGAGTGTTAAATTATAAAGTTATATGGAAAAAAAATATAGTTTTTGAGATATTAAGATATTAATAATTTTATGTTAATATAAAAAAATTTAATAAAAAAATTTTAAAAACGCTATTAAACCATTTTACTATGATCCTACGCGTAATCGTCTATCGTAAAACCAAATTAAGCAGCTACAAAAGACACTTGTATGGGCAAAAAGCAGGCCTTACAATAACAGGAATAAGCGTATTTTGATTTTGAAGGACTTATATATGACTGATGTATAGTTATACGCAAGTATTATAGACATTAAAAATTGAAATATTGAAATATATTAATTAAAACTAAAACAAAATTAAAAGCGTTTTTCTCAAAATGACTTTGAACACGGTTCCCACGATATCTCTAAAACTAATTGAGCAATTCACATCATTAAAACTTGATGTATTATCTTTATTAAAGTTACAGCTCGAGTTGGTACCTCAGACTTAGTTTAACATGCACCAGAAATCAGTGCATGGCCGATTTTCGGGCCATGTTCAGCCCAAAAATCGTATTTTTTTTTTAAATGACCACCAAATGGTCAATTTAAAAAATTTTTTTCTTTTCTTGGTACCAACTCCTGAGAATACTCTAAAGAACATAATTCTATTTTGTTTTTTAGTTTCAGCTATTCTAAAAGGGCGCAAAATCATAGGAACCATTTTTTTTAGATTATACTTTGATTTAAAAAAAAATTTTTTTTTTAATTTTATTTGTTTCTAAATGCTTAATAATAGTGTAAGAAATTTAAACAAAAATTTGTTAATTTTAATAATAACATGAGTGAAAAAAAGATTTGCAAATTTTTTAAAAAACAATAAAAAAAATAAGATATCCCTTAACAGGCCGCGGACTACCTTTCTATACCACCCTGCATGACAAAATCAACGCAACCGATCAGAACACGAATAATTTAATAAGAAAAATTCACTGAAATTTCACTCTCTAAAAGGTTGATGTAATGACAGTGGGTAATTTAAAATAAAATGTTTAAGATAGACTGGGGTAAGTTAGCTGATGCCGTATTGATAAGGGGAAGAGAAGTGCGTAGACTCAGAGGGAACGGTAACATGAAATTATATTTAAAAGAACTATAAGCGACCACGAGATATCTTTTATAAAATACCAAAGTTTTCCTACTGTGTTATCTTATATCATGTAATAATTCATTTGAAGATTCCAATTTTCTAAAAAGTAATAAGTACTTAAATAATAATATTTATTACTCATCAAATTTTTTCCGTTGCTTTTGCTATCAAAAATTTATTTTTTTACTAAAAATAAGCTTATGAGTAAATAAATATTGAGTAAAATGATAAATATATATGTGCGAATTTGAAAGCTATTGTACATGTCAAAAATGTAAATTCAGCTAATAAGGCATTCTTTTTCAAAACATACAGTTGTAGTATCTTGATTCATAATGAATAATTTGATTCATAATAATATTTGACAGTTGTTTTATAACTGTTTTGACAATTAAAAGTTGAGTAGTATATTAACAATGACAAAAAACGAAATAAAAATAATAAAATAAATATTTTAAATTAAAGAGATAATACTACATTTTAAAGAAACACAATAGAAAAGAATTTCCGTTATGGTTAGAAACTCAGTTTTTCTGTCCAAATTGTTAATTATAATTAATAATTTAACAATAAAAATTTATTTACATTTCATTATATTAATTTTATTTAACTATTTATAAGTATGTTAAAATAAAAAATATTCTTTACAACCATTTACAAATATTTGTTAATTTAAAAATTAATTTTTAACATGATTATACATTAATCAATTTAATTGAATATGTCAAAATGCTTTTTAAGACATTATTCCTTTAAATTTATATATTATTATTATTATTATTAGTATTATTATTATTATTGTTATTATTATTATTATTATTGAAGTCGTAAGAATTTTTATTAAAAATAACTTATTACGGAGGTAGTATTTATAAGCCACATGAATAGAATTTTAAATTTATTATTACCTATAAGTACAATTGAAATTAGAAAATCAATATAATTGGTTGTAAGATACGAAAAATTGCAATTTATTTTTACAGAAAAAGAGAATATAAGAATAAAAATACTTTTCACAAAATATTTAGTTTAAGATATTCAAACACAAGATTACCGCCTTCACCTGTTTAAAAAAATATTATATAACGTTAACCAATAACAATTAACATTAAAAGGATATTTTTTATATCTAAATAAATTTACATATTTTCAAACTGATCAACACGACGTTTCGTGTTACCCTTGCGTATTTCTCGTAAGGTTTTGTACTTATCACGTCCTTGCCGAACATTTTCTCTGTGAATTTTATCCATTATAGTTTCTTTTGTTTCATCTCTTGACTGAGCTAAATCTTGTTTAAGTGCCTGAAAATAAAAAAAAAGAAAATTATAAAGAGAAAAAATGTATGTGTCCTATTTAAAAAAAAATTAAGACTCTAAGGTAATTTCTTCAGGTCTATTTAGTTCCTGACTTCTGAATATAAGTTTATTTTATCTCTAAAAGTAAACCATATTACAAAAACAATTTAAAGTATAAAAAAGCAGAACCTTTTAGATAAGTGTTAAGATAAGACTTCAAAAAATAAGTATATTTACATTTATTCTATTATATAAAAATTGATGGGCATTATAGGAGCCGCCATCTTATGGATAGTATAAAGACCAATCAAAGTGCTTGTTTACAAATTTGAATTTTTCTATTTTCTTTGTAGGTTATTATCTATATTTTTTGATATTTGTTGAATAATGCTAAGGGGAAATAATACTGCGTGTGAAAAATGTGAGCCCGATATAGTCTACTTATTTAAAAAAATTTGGTGACCACATTTTCATACAGGTACAAGCATTTGAAAAATAGAATAACCTTTCAACGATTACCCTCGACTTTCACATGTTTTGTTGTATATATAATACCTATGGGAAATATGTTTGAAATGAAAGTTATCAAAAAGTAAGTGATTTTTAATTTTCTTGTTACGGAATAATACCGTATAAAAATTTTTCTTTTGTTCTCTATCTCTTTTTCCTCTAAAAATTTTTAATTGTTATTTTTAAGTCAATCAAAGGTAGTTATTCCGTCAAACGATGTTTATTTTAAAAGTTATCAATTTAATCCAATTTTTGTTTAGGTCAAACTTTATCAATTCAATAAAAAATAATCTAACTTTAAAATTCTATCAATTTTCGTTTATGTCAAAATTCATCAAAAATTGTTTTTCTTTACTTTTAATTCTAAGACACTTGCATTTTATCCTTTTTTAAAAAGGACATGTTGATCGCAACAGTAACTATGTACATTGTTATAGCTAAAGAGTCATTCTGATTGGCTCATATAAATTTCATTGTTAATAGGTTAAAATTAATTGTTTTATTGTTTATATTATATTTTAATTATTTTTGAGGTTAGTTATAGTACGTCGAGTAGTTGATATGAATATATTAAGAAAATAATTAAGGTTGATAGTTTTAAACCATTTTGCGCGCGACGCGCGCTTAATACTAGTTATCTAAAAATAATATTCACTTCCGGTTCAACCTTTAATTAATATTGGAGAATTAGGCCAACTCTATTTTTTATATATATATATATTGATTGACATGAGAACGGCGCGAGCATCGGTCGAGAACGGACGTATATTATATAACCTTAATTCTGTGCTATTACAATGTGTGTTTAAAAAATACAATTATAAATGATTAATTAATTAAATTTAAATTATATTATACTATACAATCTTAGAATAAAAAAAAATAAAATAAAAAATAAAAAATATTAAGAATAATAAAAAAAAATAAAAATCATCATGGCACAAGAAGAGACAACATTAGTAGAGGTTAAAAACGAAATAAAAAGTTTCTCGACAAAAATCCTAGATAAACTTGACAAACACGAAGAAGAAGTAAAATTAATAAAAAAAGAAGTTATTGAAAATAAAACGGGATTAAATTATGCTAATGACGAAATTGGGGCACTTAAGGCGTACCTCTGAAAAATTTAAAAAAATTTTTCATTTTTTTTTTTTATTTTTTTTTGCGTGTAAAAATATTTCAAGAATATGAGAAAAAATTTTTGAATAAATATTCATAACCATTTAAAAGATATTATGGTTGTTGAAAGCAGGAAACCAGGTTTGTGAATGGGAAAAAAAAACTTTAAATGTGTTTATCTCGAAACCATTTTTTGAAATCGGTGACCACGATTGCTCAAAAAATACTGGTTGGATTGACTACATTTTTTTTTTTTTTTTTTATTAACTAAATACCTGGTCGGTAAACCAAAAAAAAATTATAAAATTACCTTTTTTGTACTTTTTTTTAACGTATAAGGTCCAATTCCATGCGTGAAAATAGAATTTTTTTTTATTTTACGGGCCAAATTTTTATTTTTTTGAAATTTTGAAATTTTGTTGGTTTACCGACTCGGTTCTAAAAATAACCTCGTTCGATATCCTGGTCACCGCGAAATAACAGCCTTCAAATTTTCGGTCCATAAATCCAAGACGGATCAATAAAAAAAAAAATAATTAAAAAAAAATGTATATTAAGACTTAAGCCCTGACTCCACTGCGCATTTATTCTCTTCTATATTAATTGTAGTTAGTAATGTAGACGGGAGTTTTAAGTTTTTTTGATTTTTTTTAATTTTTGTATTGAGTGAAAGTAGTTACAAAGAGGTACCAACTATATTCATATATACTATACAGTATATGTATACATGTTATCCTTTCTATGTGTTTCATGGGGTTTCGTTGTGACTACACTATATTCGGAAGAATGCTGCCAACCTTCGTATTGAAATTTAAATTTTAAATATGTGTAGACGGGATAAAAATTAATATAGTCTACAATTATTATAGAGGAGATTAAATGCGCAGTGGAGTCAGGGCTTTATATATTCATTTAAAAAAAAAAAATTTTAAATAAGAGTCTTTCTTTGCCAAAACAGCAATGGTGGGCAGGTCGGGTCATCAGATCGGCCTCAAATTTTTCCCATGTTTTTATAACCTAAAGATAGGAAAATCCTGAAATTTTTAGCCTTCTAGTTCTTAAACAGCCCGAGTTATGGCCAATCAAACTCATTAGGCGGCTCTCGACCAGCGTTAGTGCTTTTCGGGAAAATGGTTAAAAATCATAAATATAAGCTTGAAAAAAAATTCTGAAAGAGTATATATGTTGGGAAACCTTCAATAAATCCATTTCTGCCATTACTTTTTCGGAAAAACCCCGGGAAATTCCGGAAAATGGGAAAATGCGTTTTAAGAAAAATCGCAATATCTCATTTGCCACCATTTTTTTTTTTTTAAATTTTTTTTTAAAAATTTTTTTCAACCGAAATCCCATCGATCTGTATAAAAAAAAATTTTGATTTCGGCCATTAAGGTCGATTTTAGCCTGTTTTAGAATAATTTCACATTTTCAATACTTCTTTATTTAATTTTTTGTAAGAGGTTAAGACCATTGACTTTTTTGCTTTCAGAATCGAATAGCCAGGGAAAAAGTAGTCCTAAATTAAAAAAAAAATTACTATTTTTGATGAAAATTAACCAAGTTATGGACAAGTAAAGATACTGTCAAAAACTACCAATTTTATACTAATTCCAATTTTAGGCTCTAAAACGACATTATAACTTGAAAAATGCATAGCTCGCTTAAATTTTATCGTAAAAAGAAAAGTTTTGGATTATTATCGAGTGTTTTTTCCTTGGCTATTCTTTTATGCAAGAAAAAAATTAATTTTATTGACAGAAATTTATTTTTTTTGTTAAAAAATGATAATAATCAAAAACAGTTTTTAACATGTTACATTAGTTTTTTACAACAAAAAAAACTTTTTAACGACTAAACTAATTTTTTTCTTGCATAAAAAAATAGCCAAGGAAAAAACACTCGATAATAATCCAAAACTTTTCTTTTTACGATAAAATTTAAGCGAGTTATGCATTTTTCAAGTTATAATGTCGTTTTAGAGCCTAAAATTGGAATTAGTATAAAATTGGTAGTTTTTGACAGTATCTTTACTTGTCCATAAGTTGGTTAATTTTCATCGAAAATAGTAATTTTTTTTTTATTTAGGACTACTTTTTCCCTGGCTATTCGATTCTGAAAGCAAAAAAGTCAATTATTTTAACCCCTTACGGAAAATTAAATAAAGAAGTATTGAAAATGTGAAATTATTCTAAAACAGGCTAAAATCGACCTTAATGGCCGAAATCAAAATTTTTTTTCATACAGATCGATGGGATTTGGGTTGAAAAAAATTTTGAAAAAAAAATTTAAAAAAAAAAAATGGGGGTAAATGAGATATTGCGATTTTTCTTAAAACGCATTTTCCCATTTTCCGGAATTTCCCGGGGTTTTCCGAAAAACTAATGGCGGAAATGGATTTACTGAAGGTTTCCCAACATATATACTCTTTCAGAATTTTTTTTCAAGCTTATATTTACGATTTTTAACCATCTTCCCGAAAAGCACTAACGCTAGTCGAGAGCCGCCTAATGAGTTTGATTGGCCATAACTCGGGCTGTTTAAGACCTAGAAGGCTAAAAATTTCAGGATTTTCCTATCTTTATGTTATAAAAACATGGGAAAAATTTGAGGCCGATCCGATGACCCGACCTGCCCACCATTGCTGTTTTGGCAAAGAAAGACTTATAAATATTAAAATAAAAAAATTATTACAAATTTAAAAGTGCGTTTTTTTTACTTAAAAAATCAGAGGTATGCCTTAAAGAAGAAGTAAATAAGTTAAAAAACTTATCGAAAGCAAAAAATGTTTGAGTGATCGTTCTCCGCTCTCCTTCTCTCTCTCTCTTTCTGCTGGGCATTGGGCGCGACTGCAGGTCCCCGCCTCTATGCGACACCAGTCAGTCTGTCCTAGGCAGTTATATAATACGTATCACGTGTATTTTGTCGTGTCTTAAATTAATTACCTTTTGTAATAATTACTGTATAGATGTGTTAATATTGATGAGTACTAGATGAGTGTTTAATAAACGTTATCATTTAATTAATAAATAAGTGTTTTATTCTTTATTAATAAAACCACACTCTGCTAACCTTTTATATTCTATCAGGTTATGTGCAGCTCGCAAGCTTCCAATGGCGCATGCGTGTGTTTTTTTTGTTAAGTGCTGTGAAATTAAAAATTAGGTGAGGACTTTTAAGTTTTTTTTCTAAAAATTTTGATGAGGACTTTCTTATTTTTTTGTGAAAAGTAAAAAAAAATAAACTGTGTTAAAAAAAAATATATATTGAGTTGTTTGCATTGTTTTCCGTTAAAAATTTATTAAGCTGTGGTGTTTTTTTTGAAGAGAAAATGGCGGAAAATAATGGTAAGTTTTTTTCTACAAAAATTACATGCAAATATGAGTGATGTGAAAAATGTAACAGACGCGATATATTTTTGGCGCGTTTTTTTTATGAATATACGTATATATAGCTGTGTACATAAAAGTCGATATCGATTAAGACGTGTAAAATAAAATTCGTTTTTTTTCTCGAAAATAGCAACGAAAATTGGAAAATGAAATTTTGCCGGTTTATTGTGCGGGCTGAGACGACGAGTATATGCCGGTTTCATTTTTTTTCCGCCGGTTCGTAAATATACACGTAGTATATGCGAGTGTGTGTGTGATGAGAAAGCACATATAAACCGCGCATTTTTATTTTCTATATTTTATCTTTCTCTCTCTAGTAAATCACATACATGCTATGTCGCCGACGCGCGCTTACATGTGTGGGATTTCTAGACGCTGTGAAATACTAAGAATTTAAATTCGGAGAGAAATAAAAACTTTTGTATGAAAAGAAAAAAATAATAAAACGAATTTTTTTTGTAAAAATTTTAAAATTTAACGGATGCGAAAATTTAAAAAAAAAAAAAAAAAAAATTTTTTTTAAATGACGAGATAAATAATATAGCTATATAAAGAAGAGAATAAAAGTGTAAATTTACCGGTAAACAGCTGAGAAATTTCTCAAGCGGAATTTTTCCGCTTATTAATAAAATTTTAAAAATTGCTGTATGTGTATGCGTGTGCATGTGTTCTGTTATGTGCTATACATATACAAACATGAATGTTCAATTTTTTTTTGTTATTCAATTTTTTTATTATTATTTAATAATAAATAAATAAATGGAGTGTATGTACATAGAAAGATGAGAATTTATGTGTTATTTTTTAAATAAACATAAAATTTTGATGGATTTTTTTTATGAAATATTTCAGATAGTCAAAAACTATCACTTATTTTACTATTCCACTATGAAAATTTGGGTTTGAGAGAGGCTCATCCCGAAGAGGTTGTTACGGTCAGAGCAGACGAGGATGTGATCCGTCTAGTTACGGAAAGCGGAAGAGAATATAAAATAGGTGTGTGGTATATTTATTACCGTTTTTTTTGATAAATTTTTTTTAAATTGAATTGAGATAGAGTTTTTTTTGTGACGTCAATTTTTTTTATAATTTAAAAAAAAATAATAATAATTATGACCAAGTGGAATTTTAAAAAAAAATGAATTAACAAATATATATATATAATTTTTTTTATTCATGAATTTTTTTTAACTTTTCAACACTTTGCTGGTTTGCTGGTATATGAGGATTTATTGTGTTTATAAATTTTCTTTACTTGCAAGATTGATCTTCAATACATATTGTGTTCATATGTACGATAGATGAATCATTCCTAAAAAAAATCATACTTGTGTTCAGTAGATTAATTAGGAATATCACTTATGCAAAAATACTTAAAAATTATGTTTCTCCTAACTAGCGGCGTCGGAATTTGAAGTAGGCGATTTCGACATGATAGTCAAAGCCATCGACGATGTTGAATCGAAAGGAGGGAAGTTGGAGATTCCTTGTCAAATCCAGCACAAGACGGCTGGGGATACAGATGAAGAGATGCTAAATGCAAAGAAAGACGAGGATGCGATAAGAATAGAAGAGATAGAAAATGTCGATGAGCTTATTGCAGATGCGTCATCTCAAACTGAGATAATGACCAAGACCCCACCAGCCGGTAAAAATAAACCTATTATTAAAAGTGTTGAACATGGTGGTTTCTTGCTGCAGAAGAACCATGATGTATTTAAAATTAATAAAACTAATAGAAATCTTTCTATTTCAGATGAGAATTCAAAAGCTAAAGATGAGAAAAAGAAAAGATTGGATGCGTTAATAGATAGAAAAATTAAAAAGATGATGGACGAGAAAATTAAGAAACTAACTGATGAGATAAAAGAAGAGTACAAAAATGATTTTAAAAACTGGAGAGAACTACAGCAAGTTGATCTACAGAATTTAAATGATTACGTAGATGATGTGGTACTTCAAGTTGATGAGAAGATTGATAATCTTAAAGAAGAGAAAGATGAGCTCAAAAATCTAAAGGCTGAGGTCATAACCTTGAAGCGAAAAATCGAAGTCTTAGAAAGACGTGACGCTAGGCGAGATGAGGTAACACTTACAGATAATTTAAATGTGTTTAATTCAACGATGATACCTGAAACGACGCGTACCCCTAATCTAAATGATATTAAATCATTAATTGCTGATGAGGTTAAAAAGTTAAATCAAAGTAATATTTCATTTAGAAACGAGTCAAATAACGGTGAGTCTATTGTTAAAGATTTAAAAGACGCGATTAAGACCGGATTGTCACCTAGAGACTCAGGTGCACGACGTGATTATAAACTAACAACTAAATGGCGATTTGAACATTTTATGGATTATTTCGGTTCAGAGCTTAGAACTAAAGGATTGTTATATGTGATAGATCCTAAAGTAGAAACAAATAAAGATCTTGATGAGAAAACGAAAGAAGATCATAGATATACAGTTCGGGATATCTTAATTAATCGTATAGATAAGATCTATCACAATAAAATACTTGATTTAAAAGATCCGGGAAAAATTTTAGAAAAGATTAAATAATTAAAAAGATGTGAAAACAATATGACTTCCGTAGACTTAAGAAAACAACTGTATAATATACAGTATCGCCCCAATAAAGAAAAGGCTACGGAGTTCTGGGATCGATTCGATGAGATTGTAAGAAATTATAATAATATCCCAGGAGCTCCGCCCTTATCGGATCAAGAGATATGAGACGCGTTTTATCAAGCCATCGAGAAAAATTTACTTCAGGTACATCAGTTGGATTATTTAAACACAAGTCTAACTGGTAATAGATTGTCATATGATGACCTAAAACGTTATCTTATACAGATTGATGCGCAAAGAAGAGTTGATGGGTCAAATAGGGCAACATCTGGGCAATCTAGTCAAGCCTTAGCGGCGCGACCAGTGGACAACAACGAGATGCGATGCTATAACTGTGATGCTTATGGTCACATAGGAAAGCAGTGTAATCGTACAGATGGGAAAAAGCTGTGTTATGGATGTGATCAGTTTACCAATCATAAAAGCTATAACTGCCCCAAACGACGAGAAGAGAATAACAGAAGGCAGGAAAATTTTAATAGACGAGGTAATAACAATAATAATAACAATAATGGTGGTGGTCGGGGTTTTAAAAGAAAGAGTGGCGATTCAAATAACGAATCAAATAACAAACGGCCCAAGTTTAGTAATCAAAGAGGTCGGGGAAATTTTAGAGGACGAGGTAGAGGAGGTTATAAACCAAAAGGTACAAACCAAGAAAATAAGAGTCCAGAAAGTCCAGGTAATTCAAATCTTTTGCATGCTTTAAATGTAGATATAATTAAATATAATGACGTGACACACATAAAATCCACCAATCGATATAAATTATTAGCAGAGTTCTTAGCCGATTCAGGAGCTACAGAACATCTGACCAATTCGAAATTAATTTTTAAAACCTTAGATGAGAATCAAAGAAATATCATACAATGCGCAAATAAAGATGAGTCCGCGAATATTGATTCGGAGGGAGTAGGTTCTATAGAAGCTGAGAATGATGAGAATACGATAAGATTAAATAATGTAATATGTGCGGAAGGGTTATCTGAAAATTTACTCTCTCTTAAAAAATTTGCTGATGAGGGATTAGCTATTTATTTAGATAACGAAAAAATCGACATTTACGATCCCGTATCAAATAAATTATTTATTTCTGGCATTTATGATAAGCCTTATTGGAAAATTGAATTTCAAATTAATAAATCTAACATGCAAAATGATATTGAATTAGAAAAACATACCCTGAATAATAAAATAATAGCATATTTAACAACTCGAAGCAAACGCCAGTATAACATAGCCAATAAAAATTCAAATTGCAGTATAGATGAGATTGAAAATGTAAATATGTTTGAAAATCAAAATAACTCTGATGAAAATATTGAGATGAGAGATGCGGTTGAAACAGAAAACATTGTAGATTTACGTGATTCTGTTCTAGAAACTAGTGTAATCGATAGAGTCTTACACAATCCTGACGAGCCATCTTCTGACAAAGAAATGAAATGCGAAACGGACTTAGATATAAATATTTGGAAAAATTATAATCAATTTATTAAACAAAACAAAGCGATGCTATGGCACGTGAGATTAGGTCATGCATCAATTGATTATTTAAAGAGACTTCAAAAGCTCTTCCCTGAAAACACAGAGTTAAATAACGTGAAATTTGACAAGTCAATTCTAGATTGCGAGGTGTGTTTGATAGCAAAGATGAGGAAATTACCTTTTAATTCAATAAGACTTAAAGCAAGTGAACCCTTGCAAATTATTCATTCAGATATTATGGGTCCTATAACTCCTAAAGCATATCCTAAGAGGTATCGCTTTATTTCAGTCTTTATTGATGACTACTCAAAGGTGGCTATGGCGTATGCTATGAAAACTAAAGATGAGACTGGAAAATGTCTTAAATCATTTATTAAGAGTGCTAGAAACATGCTAGGACGAGACGCGAAAGTATGTTACCTTAGATCTGATCAAGGTACCGAATTCACTGGCGGTGAGACTAAAAATTATTTAGATCAGCTGGGTGCAGAATTGCAACTTGCTTGTCCTGATACTCCTCAGCACAATGGTTCGGCCGAGAGATTTAATCAAACAATGCAGAAAAAGGTGCGTTCTTATATGTATGATGCGAAACTTCCTGAAAATATGTGGGATTTGGCTTTAGGCGCAGCTGTGTACGCTTACAATCGAACTCCCCATAAATCTCTTGATATGAATATACCTTTGCGTGTATACAATAATAAGTTTAAAATAAACTTAAGTCAAATCAAACGATTTGGTTGCTTAGCTTATATGATAATTCAGAGAAGAAACGGCCCTAAATTTAAAAAAGTAGCGATGAGAACAATTTTGGTTGGTTATAAATCCACCGGTTACATTTTACTTAAGCCTGAAGAGGGAAAATTCTATGAAAGCCGAGATGTGAGATTTAATGAGAAATTGGTTTTTGGAGATAAATATAGGAAAAATGATGTTGTTAATTGGGAAACTGCATTTGATGAGATTGACAAAGAAAAATGGTTCGTAGAATTTGATGAAGAATCTAAAGATACTAACGATGAGGTGCAAAGAACGGAGAGAGTAGTGAAGAGAAAAAGAGGTAGACCAAATAAAACAGTAATACTAAAAGATGTGAATGAATCAGATGATGAGACTGAAATTATAGAAGATGAGTCCTACCATGCGTTGCTTACTAGAATCAATAAAGATCCAGTTTCTTATAGGGAAGCTATGCGATCGACTGAGAAAAGAAAATGGAAATTGGCCATTCTAGACGAGTTAGAATCTATGAATAAAAATGATGTGTGGAAAATCGTTGAACGACCAAGGTCAGACAAAAATGGTCGTAGACCAAATATTATAGATTCTAGATGGGTATTAAAGAAAAAGACAGAGATAGGCGGCAATGTTAAACATAAGGCGAGGTTAGTTATTCGAGGGTTCAAAGATAAGAATGAATATGATTTACGTGAAACATATGCCCCTGTTTCTAGACTCGCACTAATACATTCAGTGCTGGCTATTATAAACAAATATGATCTTGATGTGTGTCAAATGGACGTGAAAACAGCATTTTTCAATGGAGAAATCGATAATGAAGTTTTCATGGAAATTCCTGAGGGAATAGATGTGTCAGACGAGTTTAGAGCAAATAATGTCTGTAAGATTCAGAAGGCATTATATGGGTTGAAAATAAGTCCTAAGAAGTGGAATGAACGCTTTTCTGAAGCAGCTTCAAAAATCGGACTTTCAGCTCACACGAATGAACCATGCTTGTTCACTTGGCGAGAAGGTAAAAAATTCGTCATACTCATTTTATATGTTGACGATATGCTCATAGCTAGCAACGACGCGAATAAATTAGAAAAAATAAAGATGAGCTTGAAAAAGGAATTTGAAATGACCGATCTGGAAGAACCGAAAAGTTTTCTTGGTATAAATATCAAACGTAATAGACAAGATAAAATAATTAATTTGACTCAGGAAGATTACATAAATAAAATGCTTAAGCGATTTGGGTTTAGTGAAACTCGTTCACAAAGAACTCCAATGGTCACTCGACAAACTGCAAATCGAAAAAGACGAGATCGAGAAGAGAATGATGATGATGAAACACTTGCAAAAACAGCCACGGAAGAAAACTTTCAATATAGGGAAGCCGTAGGCTCGCTATCATATTTAGCTAACGTGACGAGGCCTGACATAATGTACGCTGTGAATGTGTTGAGTAGACACCAAATAAACCCTACTCAAGATGATTATGATATGGTCATAATAGTATTTCGATATCTCAAAGGCACTACAACTGTAGGTTTGAGATACACTGGAAAAGAAAATGACATACAAGCATTTTCAGATGCAAGTCACGCCGACTGTAAAGGCTCATTAACAACATGTGGATATGTTATTAAATTATTTGGAGACTCGGTTGCTTGGAAAACTAGAAAACAAACATATGTTTCTTTATCTACTTGTGAAGCTGAGTATGTTACGATGAGTATTACATGTCAAGACTTAATTTCGTTGTATAACTCGTTGAAATTGATCTTAAACGATCTTGTACTCCCAATGACTCTTTGGTGCGATAATAGTGCTGCTATAGACTGCACTGAGATGAGTGGTAATAATAAATTGCGACATATGATAGAAGTGAAGGCAGATTATGTCAAAGATTGAGTTAATACAGGTTTAGTTGAAATACAATGGGTTCCTTTAAAAGAACAGCTTGCGGATATATTTACTAAGCCATTACCATTTGAATTACATAATAAATTGACTAATATGATTCTAAACTTGGAAAATTAGATGTGGATGAGAATATATTTATAATTTGGAATTTTGTTTGATTGTTTGTTTCAGGTGCCAAGCGAGAAGTTCAGGATACGCTGGAGACCGGGAGGGAGTGTTAGAGTGATCGTTCTCCGCTCTCCTTCTCTCTCTCTCTTTCTGCTGGGCATTGGGCACGACTGCAGGTCCCCGCCTCTATGCGACACCAGTCAGTCTGTCTTAGGCAGTTATATAATACGTATCACGTGTATTTTGTCGTGTCTTAAATTAATTACCTTTTGTAATAATTACTGTATAGATGTGTTAATATTGATGAGTACTAGATGAGTGTTTAATAAACTTTATCATTTAATTAATAAATAAGTGTTTTATACTTTATTAGTAAAACCACACTCTGCTAACCTTTTATATCCTATCAAAAAATATAATAATATGGTGTAGAAGATAATGACGAACGAGATGAAAATTTAGAAAAACAGGTAAAGGAAATTATTGAAAGTGTTAATATCAAAATGGAACAAATAGAAAGTTTTAGAAGAATTGGCAAAAAGGCGGGAAACCGCCCGGTGATCGTAACATTGACTGCTTATAAATTAAAAAAGTTATTTTTTGAGAATATAGACACGCTTAAAGCAAAAGGTTTTAACGTCGCAAATAAAACAACAAAAGAAGAAAGGGAGATTCACAGAAAACTAAAAGAAATCAAAACAAAACTATCTTATTTAGGTATTGAAAGTAAAATTATAAAATCAAAAATTTTAATAGAAAACGAGTACTTTGATATAGAAAAATATATATAAATATATAGACGAGAAAAAAAAAGAGAATAATAACCATAATCATAGTAGTCTAAATAGTATACATAACGAAGAAAAGGAAGAAGAGATTAGTAAGTGTTATCATAATAATCATAATAATATCGACGACAAAAGTGATGGTTACGCGAGCGATGCCTCAAGTACAATATCAAATCTTTCGAGCTCTTCAAAAAAGAGAGGGAGAGGGGAATCGAGGTCATCGGTAAAAAGCAACGAAAAGAAGATGAGTAGACGTAATGAAAACACGGTGTTTGCAAAACCCAAAGGCTTTATAACTGAATATTATGCTAAAAAACCCAATACAAAAGACAATAATAGAAATAAAATAAATAATTGACATAAAACCTTTATCACCCCGCAACTGCTTCGTCTAGTCTACTGGAATATGTCAGGGATTAAAAACTTAAGTAGCATTAAAGAAGAATTAAAAGAAAGCGATATACTATGCCTATGAGAAACCTGGTACACATGGAAACGTAACTACAAACTAACGGGTTATCACGAAATCTTTGACTCAGCAGGAATCAAAACGTTTATTCGAGGAAGGGCGAGCAGCGGACTAGCAATAACATTAAATAATTTATTATATAAAAACACAGAATTAATATGCGCAAGAGATGATTTTATATTCATAAAAACAAATATAAACAACGATACTGTTATTATAGGGGTGGTATATATAAACCAAAAAAAAGATGTCAAAATAATATTAGGCTACGTGGAGGAGGAATTAATAAAAATCAATAATAAATATATCAACAGTAAAATTATAATTGGAGGAGACTTCAATGCTAGAATAGCAAATAAAGGTGACATAGAAGAAAATCAATTACCTGATCAAGAACCTACATTTTTAATGAAAAGACTGTGTAGGGACACAGAGTTAGACAGCAGAGGGCCTGACCTGATTGAATTTGCAGAAAGAAACGACTTGTACGTGACCAATGGGAGATTCCCGGGTGACATACCAGCCGGCTATACACATAAAAACAAACTGGGTAAGACGGTAATAGATTTAATTTTTGTAATACAGAAGCATTATACAATGTAACCAAGGTAAAGATTTTTAATTCAATAACAAAGTCCGACCACTTTCCGGTCTCAATTAAAGTTGATTTTAAAATAAACATTGAAAATATTAACTTAAAAAAAGAAAAAATTAAATGGAAAGAAGAGTTAGAGGAAGATTATTATAATAGCATGTTATACTCTAATAATGTATCAAAAGTTGACTTAAATCTAAACAAAATGGCTATTAATCTAAGTAGCTCTATTAAAGAAGTAGCTAAATAAGTAAAAATGATTAAATTAGAGAAAAATATAAATTCTAACTTTATTGTTAATAATCCATGGTTTGAAACTGACTGTCAAACAGCAAAAACAGAACTAAAAGAATTCAGTAAAATATTAAGAAAAAATGATTATCCAAGTGATCAAGTTGAAATTTTTCATAAAGACAGATCAGAATATTTTAGACTTCTAGACTATAAAAAAAATGCATATCTCTTTGACTCAGCAAAACAAATTTTAAAAACAAAAGACTCACAAAAATTTTGGTTCTTAATTAATTCGTTTAGATACATTAACAAAACAAGTAATGAGCACATAGACTTGAACACTTGGACAAATTATTTTAAAAAGGTCTATGAATCTGAGATAAATGTATATGAACATATAGTACTTAATAATAATTCTGACCCAATTCTGGATGCCGAAATTAATCTAGAGGAAATTTACTTAGCTGTAAAGAAATGTAAAGATAACAAGGCTCCAGGAGTGGACGGAATAACTTTTGAATTCCTGAAAAATTTACCTCGAAATTGGCTAATGTACATTAATACAATTTTTAACAAAATTATGAGACAGGAAACCATACCTGAATCTTGGGCCGAGATAATCACTAAAATGTTATATAAAAAGGGTGATGTGTTAAACCCAGAAAATTATCGCCCAGTATCACTAGTGAATGTTATTTTAAAATTATTTACATTGGTATTGCTAAATCGACTCACTAAATGGTGTGATGCTAACAATACAATCCCCGAGTGGCAGGCGGGTTTCAGAGAAAATCGGAGCACTATTGACAATATTTTTACGTTAAATTCAAAAATTAATACCAGTATTAAAAAAAATTAGGAATTAGTCACAAATTTATTAATATTGTAAAAGATCTATACACTAAAGCTAATATGGCAGTTAAAACTAATGATGGCTACTCGGAGAAATGTAGCATAACGAAAGGTGTGTTACAGGGGGAAACATTAAGTCCTAAATTATACTCCCTATATATTGCCGATCTAGGCGAGTTATTGGAAGAAAATGATACAAGGGGAGTCCAATTGGACGAAAGGACATCTACACCGCTATTAGCGTTTGCTGATGACATGCTCTTCCTCTTGGAATCCGCATTGTATCATAGAAAACTAATAACTGTCCTAGAAAAGTACCTAGACAATAATAAACTTGAATTAAATACTAAAAAAACAAAAATAATGATTTTTAAAAAAGGGGGTCATGGTCATAAACCAAAAAATCTAAAGTTTGAATTTAAAAATAACCCATTAGAATTTGCAAAAGATTATTTATACTTGGGGGTTACGTTCACACATTCAGTTTCTTTTAATAAAACTGTAAAAAACTTCATGTCAAAAGGCTATAAAGCTACCCAACCAACATTAAACATCATAAACAGGCTAAGGATCACGGATGCCTTAACTTGTAAAAAACTGTTTAACGCGCTAGTCTCATCTACTGTTTTATATGCGGCCCCAGTCTGGAGTCCAGCATATCTCCCTGAAATAGAAAAAGTTCAAAATACCTTCTTTAGAAAACTTCTTATTCTACCTCGTAACACGCCTGGTTATGCTATAAGAAATGAACTAAAGCTAGACAAACTAGAGTTATATTGTTTTAAGCTTATCCTGAATTACACCCAGAAAATCTTGGAAATGGAAGATAATAGGTTTCCAAAAATTTGTTTTTATAAAGCTAAAAAATTAGCGAAATATGATCTTACTAATCCAAGATTCGACTGGTTTATACAAGTAGACGAGTATTTTTTCAAAAAAATAAATGAAAGTGATTTTTGGAATAATCTAACTCTAGAAAAGTTGAAAATTGAGAGAAACAATCTTATCACTAAATTGAGAAATCACTTAATCAAAGAGGACCAAGATAATTGTATTAACTCTATGTCACTTGTGCTATATCCTTCCTTATTAGAAAAAAAACATAATAACTATCTTAATTTAAAAATTCCTACTTACTATAAGAGGGTTATAGCTCAATTGAGAATGCTTAATTCATATGTAACAAGAATTATATTAAAGAATAATACACTTATTGTAAAAGAAAACTACTGCCACTACTGTGGGGTTAGAAATGACCTAATGCACCAATTGATATATTGTATGTATTATGAAAAACAAAGAAATAATCTCGTACCCGAATTGAACCAAGATGATAATAGAAATGCGATTTTCTTTAATCTTATGAATAATCTTATTGAAAAAAAAGCAAGAAAACTTGTAATATTGATTCATATCATAGCTTCAAACAATCATGAATAAAAAATAAAAAAAAAAAAAGTAATAAGAATCATTAAATAAATATTATAAATAAAAAGAACAATAATAATAATATATTAATAAAATTAAAAAATACTAAAAATTAAAACAAATAATAAAAAGTGGAATTCTTGATCTCAAGATATAAATATATAGATATATAAATATAGATAGACTCATATATATATATATATATATATACTTATAAGGATAAAAAAAAAATAAAAAATTTTAATAAATAAATAAATAAAAATAACAATAATAATAATAATAATAATAAAGCCAAGAAATAATATGATTAGAAAAGCCAAAAAAGAGGTAATACCAAACAAAAGTTACTAAACAAAAAATAATTTATTTTAGTTAAGAACAAGAGGCAACCACCTCGATGTAATAAATATTAAAAGGTATTAAACCGTTATATTCTGTTATACTTTAATTTACTATAGTTATTTAAAAATAATGTATTTTTTATGTATCAGTCACTTGTAAAACTATTATGTAACAGTTAAGCAAATTAAATAAACTAAACTAAACTATATTGATTGACATATTATTTTAATTATTACGCAATAGGGTCAATTCCATAATTTAGAAAATAAGAATTATCACCTGATGATCCTTATCTATTAAATTTTTGGGATATATAAACCCCTAATTTTAAAATCAGCTCAGTTCACTTTTTGAATTAGTCTATTTAAGACTAATTTCTCTCAATTTTTAATTGGCTTTTTAAAGCTGATTCGCTGCTATTTTTTTGGTCAGTTAGACCTTTTTCTCCAATTTTAATATTTTTTTTTGTTAAGTTCAAATATTTTTGTATTGTAAAAATCATTTAATTCTTAAATAAATTTCAACTTAAATTCAAAGTTCGTATTTTTATTTCAACAATTATTCAACTGTAAGTATACTTCAACTATAAGAATATACAAAATTCTTGTAATAACGTTTAGTAAAATATTATAAAATAAATTAAACTCATTAGAAATAACAAAAATTTAATAATTTTTGTTGTGTGAATCCACGAGAGATTTTATAAAAAATTATAGAGTCTTAGATTTTTATTAGATTTTTGTTGCATCAATCCACGAGAGATTTTATAAAAAATTATAGAGTCTAATCTTGTCACATTCTTACATTACTGATTTTTTTAAAAATTGATTAAGATTTTTCTTAAAACTGCTTTCCTGATTAAAAACTAGGTGTGAAAAAATGTTTAAATATTATTTAGATTGTTTGAAAATCTGATATGTAATACTAAGAATTATTTTTAAACTTTCACAAATTAAAGTATACTTAAAACTAAGTTAAATCGTGTTTTTTAATTACAAGTTGTAACATACCAAGCGCATACCACATCTACTATTGCTAAAAACTCATATGCATGCATGAAAATCATAAATTTTAAGTTTGGTTGGAAAATCGATGCGAGTCTCCAACATAAGGAAACCACGTATGGCGTGCATCTGTGCTTAGGCGCCTGCACATATAATACATAAAACGCGACCGACGACGGTCTTTTCAGAAGAAAAAGATTATAGCAGCCATTAATCGAGGTATCGAGTATAACTCTCTCGTGTACAGCCTGCTGTTAAAATTAATTCTGCGACAAGCCATCAACATTGCCATTAGCTGCCGCCGCCATCTCCGAGAGCAAGAGCATCATCGAGAAAGAACAACGAACCGGTAATTCAAAATACATGTGCTTCGGGGTTCTGTGTGTGTGTGCGCGCGTTTCGGTATATGTATAGGTGCATTTTATGTAAAATATATATACAATTTCTAGCCTAAGGGCAGTTTAATAATTAAATAAATAATTTAATTAAGTTTATTAAAAATTTAAATAAGTGTGTGTTATTCGTAGTGCATGTTCATAACCACGTTTTCCGTCTGATTTTAATCCTTTATTTAGGACTTCCCCTACTTTATAAGGAGATAGTTTCTATGCAAGAGCTCTATTTTTATAAATTGTTAACATCTGCCAAAGAATACTTAAAGAATATATCAAAAAAATAATGCAAGATAAAATATTTATAAATGGTACGGATATAATGGCTAAATTTACATTAATTTATAAGTCTGGCGGTAGCAACGCCAAAAAGTTACAGGCCAATTTCTGTTCTCAATACTGACTACCAGTTACTAACAGCAGTAATTACTGAAATGCATCAAGACAAGGCTACATATTAGATGTTACCTCACAATCAACTGGCAAGAAGTGGAGTATCGGGAACAACTCAGGAGTTACTATGGGGTAAATTTATTAAAAAAGCTGCACGGTTCTCAAGTGCAAAAAATTACTAAATATGGATCGACTTCTATAAGGCCTTTGATAAAGTATGACATAGCAAATTAATTAAATATATACAAATTCTACATTAAATATAAATATTATGAATACGCTAAAATGCATTGTGAAAAAAGTCTGTTATTTTTAAAATAAAAAACAAAATAATAGCACCAATAAATTTAAAAAGTGGTGTTCTACTCGATGAGTCCACTGTTATTTAATTTGATAACAGCTTACATTATACATGAGATACAGACAGATCTTAAAATAAATTAAGCTTCTAGAGGGAGCAAGAAAGTTTGCTAATAATATAAAAATTAGTATACTACACAAATTCTATACAATACATAATCAACAGCAAAATGGTTTTGATTGATTGATTGGTAATTTAAATTATACAAAATTGTACAAAATATATACATAGATATTGTTGTAAAATGGATCAAATAAATCGGTTATAACCTTTATTATTATTATTATTATATTAATGAGAGAGAGTGAGATAACATTCACCATGCTTACATAACGACAGTCAAGTCAGTCTGTCGTACACGGCAGTGATATACATATCACAAATCAATATATATCATAATAAATATATATTAAAATATAATCAATTGTGTTATCACCATAATTCCTTTAGATAAAACACCTTTTTAAACAGATATAATACAAAGAATAAATTGTGCGAGCACGTTATTTACAACTTATGAATAAAAAAAATAAATATTTTTAAAATTTTATAAAATTTAACAAGGTAAAAAACAAGATAATTTAATATATAGAAAAAGTAAAAATATAAATTTAAATTTAAGCTATTAACAATTTAATTAAAATTAAATCCGATAAAAATAGTTACAAAAGGAAAAAAAAGAAGAAAATAAATAAAAGCTAAGAGTGGGTTGGATCGAAGGAATAATGATAGGAGAAATTAAGATGCAGATTTAGAAATTTTGGTTTGAGAGGGAAGATTGTGAATTTGAAATTTCTGTGAAAAAAGTGTAGAAGTTAAGGATTTGTGAGAACTAGAGAAGGATAGGAAGTAATCAGGGTTGGTCCCACCCAGGGAAGTTGAGGTGTCCTTCTGTAAAAGGTAGTGGTCGAGGTTTTGTTTAAAGGAGTCAATAGGAGCTAATCGGTTTTGCTAATCTAATTGGATTCAGGAAGGGTATTCCAGAAATTTATCATATGAACAAGAGGGGAATTATTAAATTTGGAGCATGACGAAGTGGGAACGGAAACACGAGGACGTAAATGAGGGCGTAAGTCTCGGGCAGGCACATAGACATTGATTTTGTTCTTTAAGGGAAAAAATTATTGAGGGTGTTATAGTATATGGCACTCATATATTTCTGATGTAACCTAACATTAAGCCAATCTAGTTTGAATCTAGCAGGTGATGTTCTGTTAGGAAATTTGATATCTGCAATGTATCTAACTGCGGCATTCTGCATTTTCTGTAAACGGTCGTATTGATATCCTAGCAGGTTATTGCAAAAGCACCGTAGGCAAAGAGAGGGAAGATTAGTGAACAGACTAAGCGTCTACGAAGTAAAGGGAAAATGAAGTTTTTGAAGTATCTGAGTCTAAAGAGTACATAATTTATTGATTTGGGCATATGATTGAATTGGGGGTGCCAACTCATATCTGAGCCAAGGAAAAGACCAAGATTTTTGACTGATTTTGAAATTGGAATGTAACTACCACTAAAATAGAATGTGGTTTTGTTTGTGTAGAGCTCCTGACAATTATTACAAAAGACGATGAAATTAATTTTTTCTTTGTTAAAATGGAAATTATTTTGAGAGGCCCAGATTTCTATATTTCTAAGATCATTTTGAAGGAGAGATACCTAAATTATAATCTTTCTTGGGAATTTGGAGGTAGATTTGTAAATAATCCACGAAAAGTAGACGTTTGGCATATGTTTTATGAGAGCCTATGTCATTCATGTATATTAAGAAGAGTGAAGGGGCCCATGACTGAGCCTTGGGGTACGCCACTTTCCACTAATTCCGCAGATGAGATCTCTTCGTCTACCATTGCGGATTGAGTTCTATCTAACAGATAGCTAGCGAACCAGTCCACTACGTCTTTGGATAAACCGAGATTCAGTAACATGGACAAAAAAGGTTATGGGATACTCGATCAAAAGCCTTTGAAAGGTCAAGCAATAGTAGGATAGTGAGATTCCCATCGTGGTAACCCCTAAAAATGTCATCAACTAAATTTGTCAAAAGAGCTTTTGGAAAACTGATTGAAAATTGTCGAGAACTTTGTGCTGAATTAAATATTATGATAGTTGATTATGAATTATATTCTCAAAAATTTTTGATAAGATTGATAAGAGAGATACCAGACGATAATTACTTAATGAGAGGGTGTAACATACCAGATGCATAGGACCCTTATACTACATATAAAATGCACTTTAAGTGACTATACAAGTGCGCGTAATGTGTAATTCACGTATATAAAATACATATAAAATACAAAAACCACACATATACGCGCAATGTATACATACTCATGCATGCGCCAAAGAATAACATATAAATATACACAAGCATATATGCGCTAAAGATAATGTAAGAGAGAGAAGACCGCGCGGGAAAATAATATATAGGTATCATGACAGGCGCCGGTCATGATGCTTTAGATAAATACGAACACGGAACGAATATGTCGGGGGAACGCTGCTACTTTTAATATTTGAATATTTTAATAATATATGTAGGTGGCAGCATTTCCCAGGCAATAATTTATTGATATCGAATAAAAAGAAAATTATCATTACCAATAAAATAATTAATTAATTTATTAAAAAACCTAATTAGATGAAATAAATAATTGAATAGCTTCTCAGCATTCAATTATTATGTATATATGTATATAATTGTAAAATAATCATTTTTTAGATATATTAGAATAAAATAATTAGATTATAAGTATTATAATAAAATACCCCTTTCTTATCTATAAAATATATAATAATCATTAAAGATAAATTAAAAGTATTTAATAAAATAATTAAGATAATCAAAAATAGACATAACGGTCAAAATGTATTTTATTAATAAAAAAGGGTTATTTATTAAATTAAGTTGTAAATAAAAATTAGTAATAAATAAAAGAATGATCAATGTATAAAATATAATATAAAAAAAATATTAAAAACAATTAAAAATAATTAAATTAATTAAAAAACTAAAGAGAAGGATTTCGCGCCAAAAGCAAAAATCCTTCCAGAAACTTCTAGAACAAATATTTATGTAAAAATCTCAAACATGTGTGAGTGATTCGCAAAAAGGTATATAAGAAAGAGCACACCTATATCACGCAACACTTGTTTGGGATTCCTCTAAGAGCTAAGTTCGCAAGAACGGTCCTCTTTGTAAAAGCACACTCAATAAATCTTAACGTTGATCTAATAAATTAATGTTCTTATTTATGCAAAGGAATCCTAAAACATTCATCAGCTTCGTTAGGTGCAGAAGTGCACCGACCAATTACTAGAGGTGCAACCTCGACTTTATTTTAGAACTCTGCCGTTCGAAGGGCTCGATACCCTCGTTCCAAAGAGGAAATTAGGCGGTTAGGTCAGTGTTCGTTATTAGGAAATTTAAATTATTGTGACCCCTCCTTCCGAGGGATTACAATTGGCGATCCTGCCAGGATTTAACTTGGCTAGATTCTATTCGATTCGCTAAAGATCACGCACATTTTTTCTTTTTTAAAAAAAAAAAATTTTTTTTCTTTTCTCGTAAAAAATAAAATTTAGAATTTGCTTTTTTTTTCTCTTTCTCTAACTTACTATGAGTAACGATAGGTTAGAGAATAACGAAAATCCAAATTTCGCAGAAAAATGGATAAGATATGAATTGTCTAGTAAGCAAATAGAGGATAGAATCCAGTGGCTTAATTGTTTGACAGATGAGCAATGGTGGACCGTTGGTCACATTGTAAAAGACTTTGATCATTTAAAAAAAAATTCTATGACTGAAAAACAATTCAGGAAAGAAATTAAAAAACTAAACGATGAAAATATTTGGTTGTCTAAACAAGTTAACTGCTTAAATAATAAATTGAATGATCAAGACCAAGCAATAAGAGTCTTGACAGAACAGATAGAAAAAATTACGGGAGAAAAGGTGCTTGATCTGAAGGAATCGGGTAGAAGATTTTTACCTTAATAAAATTTTTTTTTTCCAACCAAAAAGAATGAAAAAATAATCATTCTAAAATTTTTTTTTAAGCCAATTGGGCAAAAAATCAAAAAATGCCCTAAAAATTAAACTCAATTTCATTTTTATTTTTTTTTCAAATTAAAGGGCAATAGAATTTCTTTTTGTTTTAGAATGCCACTTGGGCAATAGCTGGCTAAAAAATATTTTTTTTTAGAAATGATTAGGTTATAAAATTATATTTTATTTTTCTTTTTATTTTTTCATAAAAGCTAAAATAAGCTAAATTTGAATTTTATTTTTTTTTTAAGAAAAGCTAAAATAAGCTAATGTAAAATTAAAATATTTAAAACTTTATTAAATGCCAGTTTTTAAATAGAGTCAATAACCTAATACATTTCAGAAAGTTCAATGTCCAATGTCAAGGCCATCAGCCGGGCATTTAAATAATAACACAACATACTTTTGCTCTTTCAAATTGTGTTAGAAAATAAATTTTGGTATATAATAAAAGAAATAATTTAAATGTATAAAAAATTTAGAATTAAGATAATCTTAAGAAAATTCTTTTTTATGTCGATAATTAATGCATAATAAATTAATCTTCTCCTAAAGAAGAAATAAAAATTTTTTTTGATATCGACATCAAATATTTAAATATATCATCAAAAAAGAAACGCGCGCTTGATGCGTGTAACATAAAATTCTTCTGTCTCTCTCGTTTACACTATACTGTTATATATGCGCGCGCCACCGGATCTTCTGCGCGCCCGATTACCATAGAATCCTCTGATCTGTAAACATACACTGTCAGAGAACGGAAGTTAACAATTGTATGTATATATATGGGCGATTCTCAAAACTTTTGATAATTTTAATAAAATTATTTCATTCTTTAAACTCAATTTGCACTGTAAAATATTTTTTTTATTATTTATGCGTGTTGCACATGTATATGCATACAATAATTTCTTTTAAAAATGCAATAAATGAAAAAGACCTTACAAAGGTAAAATATGTGATAAAATTTTTTTTTAAATAAAAAACCTTATAAAGGTAATGATTGTGATAAATTTAAAAATTTTAAAATAAAATAACGTTAAAATTAAATATAAATTGTAAAATTGATGTAAAAATTAATAAAGGCTAATTAAAATTTTTTTTTTATCATATACGTTATAAACTTAAAATATTTTTTTTTACAATTAAAAAACCTTTATTAATTTAAAATAAACAATAAAAAACGGTTAAAAAACTGTAACAAAAAATTTCAAAATGTCTCTTCCTGAATTAAGCATAGGCGAACTATTACCAATAGTTAAAGCAAATTCGAAACAAGTTTTGCAAAACGCGATGGAGAAAAAGCCGGATTTAGATATAACTAGTAGCAACCTGGCTGAAGATGATTTAGCGGTAAAAACAATCGTTGACATGAGTACCTTGATATTAAAAATGGCTAAAGAATGGCAAACAAAATTCCAAGAACAAAGAGACTTACAGAATCAATACTCTGATCAATTAAATATTTTAACAACTCAAGTAACGAGTTTTGAACAACAGTTACAAGGGATGGCAGAAAGAATATCTCAAATGTCCGATGATTTTAACCTAGTGGAACTCGAAGTCCATCGCATGAAACCTAACTCTGAGAAAATAGAAAAATTAGTGGAAAAAATTGAAAAAATTGATCTAGATAAATCAACAGAAAACTTATCAACTTCGTCGGAAATTCCAATACCAACTAATGGAGGAGCATTACCAAAAATAAAGCCACCAGTGTTCAGGGGTGAACTAACAGAAAAACCTCTACACTTCTTATCTGATTTAAAAAAATATGTAAATGCCTATAAAGGTAGCAACTCCGATAATGTAAGAACACTAATTAGCCAATGTTTAACTAGATATGCAAGGACTTGGTTTTATCTAGTAGAAAAAGAAATTGATAATTATGAGAAGTTTGAAGAACTTTTTAAAAAAAGATTTTGGAATATTTCGGTTCAAGATGGTCTAAGAAGAACTTTAGCTTCAGGTGCGTACATAGAGGGCGGAAACCTTTCAAGGGTTAACTATGCAACAAGACTTTTTGGTATAGCCGAAGATTTAAAAATAGCGGCAGAGGAACGGTCATTAATAGATACCATTTTACAGCAATTTCCTATAGAAGTGACGCGAAAAACCAGGGATAAAAGAATATGTACTAGAGATGATTTTTTAGAGCTATTACAGCAATATGATGATGACGATCTATTCTTAAAAAATAATAAAAAATCCCCAGAAAACAACCGTAAAAGAAGAGATAACAATAGACAAAATTTTAATAGTCCTAGAAATTATGAAAATAGACCATATAATCAAAATCGTAATAATAATAATAGTAATAATTATAATCAAAACAGTTATAGAACCAGTGGAAATAATGGCAATCAGCAATATACTCCAAAACAGAATAATAATCAACAATATAACTCAAATCAAGCAAATTATAGTAGAAAAGAAAATGAAAATTCTAAAACTAATAACAATTATCAGAATCCTAATCAAGTTAGATCATCCTACAATTTACGATCTGGTTCTCAAAACCAACAATTTCAAAACCAACAACCACAAGGTCAACAGTCAGCGAGAAGAAATTTTCAAAAACCTCAACAGCAAACTAATATAAATCAAATAACCACTGAAGCCGATATTATAGAAACTTATGAAAGCCCTATAAAAGATAAATCAAAAAACGATTAAAGGTTGTTCCACAAACAAAAAATAAAGATTTAAATTGTGAAACAACCAATGATTTTAATGTAAATACAATTTTTTCCGATATAAGGGATGATTTTATAGACAGTACGGGCGATGAAAACAGATATAATAAAAATATACGTAAAAACATTACATGCCCGGAAATTATATTAGAAATAGAAAATATTTATGAAAACGCGCTTGTAGATACGGGTAGTATGATAACAGCTGTATCTGAAAAATTTTATAATCAGAATAAGCAAAAATTTAAAAAATGCCCTCATTTACCTTTAAGTGGCCAAATTGTTAGAAGCGCCATTAATGAAAAATCAATTACGCTAAAAATGCAAATATTTTGCAACATAAAAATAAATGAATTTCAAGACGATGTAGTCGTCATTATTGTACCCCATTTGAATAGAAATTTTATTTTAGATTATGATTTCTTAAAAAATTATTCCGTAATAATTGATGCAAGTAGAGATATACTTTATTCAGAAAAATTCAAATTAAAAGCCGAGTTTATAAAAAATTCTCGCGAAAAAGAAATTAGTAGTATTGGTCTTTATGTAATAAATGAAATACAAATAAATGATATCGATTATTATACTGATGACGATATAACCGAGTTAGAAATTAATCAAAAAATTAATGAATGCGAAATAAGTGATTCTCAAAAAGAAATTTTAAAAAACGTTATATTAAAAAATAAACAAGTTTTCAATAAAAGACCAGGATTAATTAAAGATTTTGAATATAAATTACAAGTAAAGGACGAGACACCATTCGCTACAAAACCTTATCCAATCTCATTAAAAAAAATAGACAAAGTCTTAGATTGTATTGAATTAATGTTAAAATATAATATAATTAAAAGATATAACACGGAATATATAAACCCAATAGTAACTGCGCCAAAAAAGGACGATTCTGTGCGAATTTGTCTGGATGGGAGGAATTTAAATAAGAAATTAAGGGTAGATAGAGAAATACCCCAAGGTATAGATGAAATTTTTCAAAGATGTAAAGCCAAAAAATTCATTAGTTGTTTAGATTTAACTTCATCTTTTTGGCAAATTAAATTGGCCGAAGAAAGTCAAAAGTACACGGGATTTATGGTTCAAGGCCGAGTATATGTCTTTTGTGTAGTAGCTTTTGGTTTATCGTGTGCAACGAGTGCATTACTACGGGCGCTTGAAAAAGTATTGAAAGACGTTCGTGAATTTACATTAAATTTTATTGATGATCTTTCTGTGTTATCAGGAACGTTTGAAGAACATATTCAACATTTAGATACAATTTTTAAAACTTTAATAGAAAATAATATTACGTTAAATTTTAGCAAATGTAAATTCTTTAGAAAAGAAGTAAAATTTCTTGGTTTTATTTTATCAGATAAAGGTTTGAGTCAAGATCCTGACAAATTAAAAAAAATTCGGGAATATAAAAGGCCTAAAAATGTAAAACAGCTTCAAGCATATTTAGGGACAATTAATTTTTATTCAAAATTTTCAGAAGAATACGCAAAACAAACATACCCTTTATATCAATTATTAAAAAAAGACGCGAAATTCAAATGGACTCCTGAATTAGATGAGGCCTTTGAAAGAACAAAAAACTTATTTATTCAAGAAAGGACTTTAGCGTTTCCTGACCTTGAAAAAGATTATTATTTAACAGTAGATTCGTCGTGTCATTCGATCGCAGGAATTCTCAGCCAATATGACGACGACGGCGTTGAAAAAATAATAACAATCGTTTCACGTACTTTAAAGGGTTGCGAATTAGCATATACGGTTTCTGAATGGGAACTTTTAAGCATAGTTTTTTGCATGAGAAAATTATATACTTATTTATACGAGTCAAAAGTAATAATTAGATGCGACCATAAAGCAATTTCATTCATGAATAAAGTAAAATATACAACAAATCGCATTTTAAGATGGCTTATGTGTATAAATGATTTTAACTACATAGTACATTACATAAAAGGTAGCAAAAATATAGCCGCCGACGCGTTTTCACGAGCGTATGATGAAGCTTATATATATGAAAAAAAGAATGAAATTAGTATAAATACGATAATTAAAAGCACCGAGAATAAGCAATTAATAAACAAATTAAAAAATATACAAAATATACAACAAAATGATAAAGATATTTCGTTAATAATAAAAAAATTAGAGGACGGAATTGATGATAAAATTATTAAAAAATACGCGATAAAAAATAATATTTTAATGAAAAAAATGCATGAGAATAAATATAACATAGTAATAAATAAAGACTTATTAATTGATTTAGTCAACGAATTGCATACGCTATACGTCCATATAGGTACGGTAAAAATAGTGAAAATGATTCTTGAAGATTTTTATATAAAAGGATTAAGATATCACGTGGCCGAAATATTGCAAACGTGCCATATATGTCAAACTACAAAATACGAACAAAAAAGTAAAAAATTACCTTTAAAAATCATTACGGCCGAAAGAGTTAGACAATTAATTTCGGTAGATTTTTACGGTGAACTACCCGCGAGTAGGGGGGGATGCCGGTATATATTTACTTGCATTGATGTTTTTTCTAGATACGTGCAGCTTTATGCAATAAAAAGAGCTAATGCTGACACAATTTTAAATAAAATTTTTAATCATTTTGTACCTACGTACGGTCTCATAGAAGCAATAATCTGCGATAACGGGACACAATTTTGCTCTAAAAAATTTAATGACAGATTAGCTAAAAATAAAATCAAGTTATATCATTCTCCTTATTATACGCCTTCTAACAATTTAATTGAGCGCCAGCATAAGGAAATGAGCAAATTTTTTAGAATTTTATGCGAAAGTAGCCATAAATCGTGGGCATGCAATGTTGAACTTATACAAAATATTATAAACCAAACTTATCATAGTACTACGGAGTTTTGTCCAGTAGAATTATTTTTAAATAAATTACCAGATAGAATTTGGAAAAAATATATAAATTCCAACGAACTAAATATTAATAAAGTCATGCCCTATGAAGAAAAATTATATATGGCAATAGAAAATGTAAAAAAGAACAGAAAAAGGGCAAATGACCTAATAAATAAAAATATTGAAATAAAGGGTTATAACATAGGTGACCTTGTAACTGTAAGGGCTAAAAATCAGTCGGACGCATTTAAAGGCATAATTTCAAAATTTTGCATCGTATTCTACGGTCCCTTTAAAATAAAACAAATTATTGGAGATTACTCGTACATACTTGAGGATTTAGACGGTGTTGAAAAGCCCGGCAAATATAATTATAAAGAATTAAGGAAATATTATAAGAAATAAAAACAAAGATATTAAAACAAAAGAAAAGGGGATGAGTAAATCTCACTATAGCTTAACTAACACATTGAAATTACAGATACAAAAATTCTTTGAAATGACCATAAATGGCAAATAAACAAAGTATAGGTAAAACACATACATTAAAATTCATAATAAAACTAAAATCTCAAAAATTGATATAGTTTAGTGACAGTTTGTCAGTTTAAGGAATCACACCTAAACACGTGCTAAATTAAAATTTATAAATTAAAAAGTTAAAAGTGATTTTTTTTTAAATAAAAAAAAAAAAAAATGCAGAGAATAACGATGCAGACACAGTGCTCAATGCCTGCTCTAAAAAATAAAATCCTAAATAGCAGTCCCATAATAACCTTTAACTCCAAAATTCAAGCTACCGATATTAGATTTGAAAGAAAAAGCTACATAGAAGGTCAAAGTTTAATACAAAATGAAGCGTTTCGAGTTAAGAATGGTGATAATCTTTTTTATACTGAAGGATATTTAAGTGAAATTGTGGCACCAGAAGAAAGAATTGAAAAAAATATAAGCCACGAACATACACAAACACTTAGAGAAAAAAGCTCAAGAAAGAAATCGATAGGTATTGAATGTAAGTTAAACAATGATGTATTATTTTATCAGGAAAGAGACAAATTTTATTTACAAGAGGAAATAATTAAGCGAAGAAATTTGAGGTATAAGAAAGTAATAATAAAACATCAAGATGGAAAGGTCAGTATAAGATCGGTAGATTTGAAAAAATCAATTGCAAAAAAAGGCACTCCACAGCCTAAAAAATTTAAAGTATATAATAATGATGGAACAGTGGCCTTTGAACTTGACAGACTTAGGAGAAAAGCAGAGAAAGATAGTATAAATACAATTAGAATGCTAAAAATACAGGAGAATCGATTAGAAGATCAAGTAAAGAGAATGAAGGAAGAGAGAGATAAAATTTTAAATAAGATAAAAGAGAATAATAAAAGAATGAGAAAGGAATATGAGGACAGTGGATTCTTTATAGAAATTGAAGAAAGAAAAATTAAATACAATAAAATCGCAGGATTAATGATAAGAAAGAGAAAAGAAATAGAAAAACTAGAGGAAGCCATGCAGTTAAATAAAAAATCAAAAAATATTTAGAATAAATTAATTATATAATGTAAGCCTGAAAGGTATAAATACCCAAGCAAAATGCTACGCTTATAAAAAATATTAATAAAATAAATAAATCCATATAAATAAATAAAATATATTCTATAAAATTTTTTTTTTGTTGTTTCTAATTATTTACCAATAAATATAATAAAATTATCAAAAATAAATCTTCAAAATAAATAAAAGAGATAAAATTCTCTATAGATAAAATGATAAATAAATAAGAATGATAATGTATAATGAAGCATGCAAATAAAAAAAAAAAAATAATAATAAAATAATAAAAAAAAAAAAAAATCTTAAATTTATAACTGATAAAAAATATAAAAGGGACCTATGCATCCGTATGTACATAGAAATCAAATTTTTACAAGTATGATAAAATTTTGAGGGGGGATATTGTAACATACCAGATGCATAGGACCCTTATACTACATATAAAATGCACTTTAAGTGACTATACAAGTGCGCGTAATGTGTAATTCACGTATATAAAATACATATAAAATACAAAAACCACACATATACGCGCAATGTATACATACTCATGCATGCGCCAAAGAATAACATATAAATATACACAAGCATATATGCGCTAAAGATAATGTAAGAGAGAGAAGACCGCGCGGGAAAATAATATATAGGTATCATGACAGGCGCCGGTCATGATGCTTTAGATAAATACGAACACGGAACGAATATGTCGGGGGAACGCTGCTACTTTTAATATTTGAATATTTTAATAATATATGTAGGTGGCAGCATTTCCCAGGCAATAATTTATTGATATCGAATAAAAAGAAAATTATCATTACCAATAAAATAATTAATTAATTTATTAAAAAACCTAATTAGATGAAATAAATAATTGAATAGCTTCTCAGCATTCAATTATTATGTATATATGTATATAATTGTAAAATAATCATTTTTTAGATATATTAGAATAAAATAATTAGATTATAAGTATTATAATAAAATACCCCTTTCTTATCTATAAAATATATAATAATCATTAAAGATAAATTAAAAGTATTTAATAAAATAATTAAGATAATCAAAAATAGACATAACGGTCAAAATGTATTTTATTAATAAAAAAGGGTTATTTATTAAATTAAGTTGTAAATAAAAATTAGTAATAAATAAAAGAATGATCAATGTATAAAATATAATATAAAAAAAATATTAAAAACAATTAAAAATAATTAAATTAATTAAAAAACTAAAGAGAAGGATTTCGCGCCAAAAGCAAAAATCCTTCCAGAAACTTCTAGAACAAATATTTATGTAAAAATCTCAAACATGTGTGAGTGATTCGCAAAAAGGTATATAAGAAAGAGCACACCTATATCACGCAACACTTGTTTGGGATTCCTCTAAGAGCTAAGTTCGCAAGAACGGTCCTCTTTGTAAAAGCACACTCAATAAATCTTAACGTTGATCTAATAAATTAATGTTCTTATTTATGCAAAGGAATCCTAAAACATTCATCAGCTTCGTTAGGTGCAGAAGTGCACCGACCAATTACTAGAGGTGCAACCTCGACTTTATTTTAGAACTCTGCCGTTCGAAGGGCTCGATACCCTCGTTCCAAAGAGGAAATTAGGCGGTTAGGTCAGTGTTCGTTATTAGGAAATTTAAATTATTGTGACCCCTCCTTCCGAGGGATTACAAGGGGATTAGGTATTTTATTTACAGGAAAGATATGGCTATGTTTCCAAGCAGACGGAAATTTTTTGAGGATTATCGATTTATTAAAAAGTGAAAAGAAAACTTTTGAAAGAGAGGGTAAACAGAGTTTAAAAACTTCTAGTGAAATACCATCAGGTCCTTTAGATTTAGTGAATTTTTTAAATGCCCAATTTAGGTTATCTAACGTAATGCTGGTGAATTTGAAAGGGGGGCGATTAGATACTATGGGTGGGTTATTAAATTACAGAGAGAGATCAAAATTTTGATTGGACAAAAAGTATTTATTATGCTCGTCTAGAGAAAAACGAGGTTTTGTAATGATAGAGGAACTAGCAAGACTCAGATGCTTCAGTTCACACCTGATAACAGAAGGGAGGTTATTAGTCGATAATTTGGTTTAAAAAAAATTTAAAAATTCTGAAATTTTTGTAAGCATCCAGGCGAGGCTGAATAAGCTTCCGTCTATAACGCCGATATAAATTTTCACCGAGAAAAATGTTTTTCAACTCCAGCATATTTTCCGATTTTCCAAGATGGCGAACAAAAAACAGAAAGAAAGAAATTTCTACATTACCTGGAGGTTTTCGAGGTTGAGAAAAACGTTTTTATGAATGAAAATCTCCATTTTTTCAACCCAGTATATTTTCGATGTGACATTAATGTTTTATAGTGGCTGAGAAAAATGTTTTTTAACCCCAGTATATTTCCGATTTTCCAAGATGGTGGATTAAAAAAACGGAAAGAAAGAACTTTATACATTACCTGGGGGTTTTCGAGGATAAGAAAAACGTTTCAATGAATGAAAATTTTCATTTTTTTACCACAGCTTATTAACCCATAAGCGCCGGCGCAACCACACCACTCACGCTCGGATTTTTGCTTATAAAACGGGTAAAAAATGATTTTTTTATAAATTTAATGTCTTCCTTTACTAAAAAGGACTTGATTTACAAATTTCTGGGGTCAGATTCTTAATTTTGTATCAATAACTTTTTGTATTTTTTTTGGTCACCATATTTAATTAACGGTCAATAATATTAAAAATCTGACCCCAGCAACTTGTAAAGCAAGTCCTTTTTAGTAAAGGAAGACTTTAATTTTAAAAAAAATCATTTTGTTACCTGTTTTATAAGCAAAAATCCGAGCGTCAGTGGTGTGGTCACGCCGGCGCTTATGGGTTAATAAGCTGTGGTAAAAAAAATGAAAATTTTCATTCATTGAAACGTTTTTCTCATCCTCGAAAACCCCCAGCTAATGTAGAAAGTTCTTTCTTTCTGTTTTTTTAATCCGCCATCTTGGAAAATCGCAAAATATGCTGGGGTTAAAAAACATTTTTCTCAGCCACAATAAAACATTAATGTCATATCAAAAATATACTGGGGCGAAGAAATGGAAATTTTTTAGCACTCTTTTTATCGACTCAAACCACCAAAAAAAACAAAGTTAATTCATAAAATAAATCCAATTTCCAAAAGCTTACTTTAAGGCTGTTTTATACTTTTAAAGTGATAATAGCGTGCTCTCAACTTTTTAAATTGTACGAGTTGCTTGCTCCACTTTGAAAAAAAAAGCATATCAGCGCGCCCCTCTTTAAATTGTTATCTTTCGCTACTCTTACTTTGTGAATGTAGCTTCGAGTTATCGCCACTTTACAGCGCCCAGGCTTCCACTTTCATTTATGAGGGTAATCGAGGTTGAAATTCAGATTGGTTTCTGTAAGGGGAAGGACGAGGGGAGTGAGAAATTCGTGGGTCACGATTAGTCTGTAAAGGATTTTTGGTAAAATTATTACTAAAGTTATAATTATAATTACTACTATTACTATTGATGCTGCATTGATTGTTGAGGCCGGTACTGGTGAACTTGACTACTGGATTGTGTTGTTTAAGACAGTGGTTGATGTGTAGGCTGTTGATAGGGTTGATTTTGATGAAAATTAGGCTGTTGTTGATTTTGAAATTTAATACAAGAAACGAGGTAAAATCTTGAAGCAGTAATTAGACCCTAGTAGCAGATACTTGAAGTAACTTGAATTATGTTAAGAAAGGTGCCCAGTACCCGAGTAAACAACTTTCTATGGTTGGAAAAAGGGTTGGGGCGGGGGAGGGGGGGGGGGGGGGGGGGTGGAACTCAGTGGGGGGTGGTTGAAAAAAAAATAACCTAACCAATTGATAAATTACCATATTTTAAGATAAAAACATTGATCGCAATTTTTCATAAAAATGCACCCCTTCCGAGTTATAGCGCAATGAAAAGTGTGATTTTTGCCAAAAAAAATTTTTTTTTTTTTTTTTTAGTTTTTTTAATTTTATTTGGAATCTGGTAGAATTACAAAAAAAATTATATATTACTAATTTGAAGTATTTTCGTTGACAAAGACAGTGTTTTTTTTTTTTTTTGATACGATTAATATTAAAGGAGATATGACAAGACAAAGATGGTTGTTTAACGAAAAATGAAGAAACCGGATCGTTCTGGCGATAAATATCGTTTTGCAAGAAGACAAAATTGAGAAAATTTTGAGACCAACCAGAACCGTTTAAAGTAAGCAGAAAAAAAGTTATGGACAAAATAATTTTTTTTCCAAAATTTTTCATGCCAATTTTTTAGCGCCATCTGGGTTAAGATGCTTGAAAAAAAAAATCCTTTGATGAAAAGTCAGAACTTGTTCCTAAATATGTCCAGCCATTTTTGGCCCTATCGGGTCATTATTGTTTATGTTTTGGCCTGATGATGTTGGGTAAAATCGTGTATTTTTTAAGACATTTTCAGTTTTTGGCCAACAGCGTGAACATTTTTTATTTTAAACAGCCAAACTTTTTAGCATTTATTCGAAGTTACTTGTATTTCAAATTTTTGTCATAATGTTTCATCTGTAAGAAGTTTTGCCTATTTTATGTTTATGACCCAATGATCCAATTGAAATGTTGCATATGACATAAAATTTCGGCGATAACCTTAGCTTTGAAATGGTTCATTGTACATCTCGTTATCATTAGCCAAAAAAAAGTTATGGCCAAAAATCCATTTTTTTTCAGCAATTACATAAAATTTTTATAGTTAATCCATTGAGTCTCTCTATTTTTAAGTGTTATGAAAATTTTTCGTACAGTACCGTATGTTTATATGATAAGTCAATTAAATGCTGCTGTCAAATTTCAAATTTTGACTTTTGACAGCAGTCAAATAGCCGTCAAACCAAAAGTAAGTTAAAAAAAAGGTACAAAAATTAATGATTTGTGTATTTTATGTATGAATTTTAAATTTTATGGAAAATAAAAACGTAAACAATAATGACCCGATAGGGCCAAAAATGACTGGACATATTTTGAAACAAGTGTCCTGACTTTTCGTCAAAGGATTTTTTTTTTCAAGCACCTCAGCCTAGATGGCGCTAAAAAATGGGCATGAAAAAAATTGGAAAAAAGTTTGTTGAAGAAAATTTTAAAGCTTTAAGGGACTCCAAAAAAAAAAATTTTGAAAAAAAAAGCGCGGGTACCAAACATTTGCAAACGTGTTTTTTTAATGGATATATTATTCTTACGGCCTTTGTCTAATAGAACAATAAGATCTCTCTTTCTCTCTCTTGTTCTATTTCTATTTCAAGAAACCACAAGAAACTCATTCGACTCATGGAATTTCGGTATGTTATTTTTCTAGACTAAAAAATCGCTATTTTTTATGCTTACAGTGTAAGATTTAAAAACAAATAATTACGACTTTTTTCAATTTTTTTTACATTTTGGAGTAGTTTTCACCACCAGGGTTGCAAATTGTTACTTTTTCGGCTCTAAATCGAAAAGTGGCAACAACAAAATTTAAAAACGTTTTTTTCATTTCTTAAAATTTAGGGGTAGTTTTAACCCCCTCCCTAGGGTGGGGTTGAATTAGTTTCATAGTAGTAAATATACAGTAAAATATTTTCAAAAAATTCCAAATACAAAAAAAATAATCTGAGGTCATGTTTTTTGTATTTTTTCTTATTCTGGGGGTAGTTTTAACCCCCCCTTATTATTAAACCTTATATCTCAATTTCCGGACATAATAAAAAAAAAAATCTTTATTAATTTTTCTGAAAAAATGGCATTTATTTGATAGTTTTAGCTTAATTTCCAAAATATTGAAAAAGAAACCCTAAAAAAGGGTAGTTTTTACTGTTTACAGGGTATTTGAAATATTTCTTACATTAAAATCGTAATCATTGACCCGAAAAACCCCCTGATACCTATTTCACTAACATTCATTAAATGTTGCCCGAGATATTAAATATTTATTAATTTTTGGCCAAAAAAACAGTTTGGCCAATTTTTACCACGTTTTGGACCAACTCCAACCAACTAAACTTGTTTACTTGTGAACTAGACACCTTTCTTGACAAATTGCAAAAAGTTTCAAGTTGATCTGACTAGGGCCTAATTACTGCTTCATTTTACAAAAAAATTTACCTTCTTTCCTGTATTAAATGTTGTTGGTTTTGAAAATGTTTTTGAAAACGATGTTGAGTTAGCTGGTACTGCTGAGTTTAAGGCAGCTGCTGGATGGAAGTCTGACTACTTTGATTAACATGGTAGATGGTAATGAATTTAACAGGTCTGAAAGATCTTTATTGTTGTTTGTGACTATAGCCCTATCTTGAGGGTTTACCTGAATTAATACTCGACCATTTTTATGCCAAACTTTGAAAATGCCGTAATTTAGTCCGCTGTTTAGCAGCAATTAATAATTTATGGATATCTTGAGGTAGTCACTCATTAATAAAAATTTGACTATTTGATAGTGAGTAATTAAAAACATTAGAATTGGTTAATTTGCCAAAAGTTCTTTTATTATCTAGTAACCATGGGCTGGAGAATAGAAAGTTATCTGCACTAAAGATGAGTTGCTTTTTGTGTTAACCAATCTAGCTTTTCTGATGTCTTGGCTGGTGATTTTTACCTTTAGATAATTTGCCAGAGCTCGATATTGGGATCTGTGATTTCAAGACCAGAGACCATAATGTTATAAGGAAGTTAAGAATTTAAAGACTGAATTTGTCTGGTTAGATCCTCAATTTTTTCGTCTTGGGACTAAATAATGATGCCCTGAACTTTGATGACATTGAAAAAGTTAACTGAATTTTGATGGTGAATTTTTTGGATATTGTTCAGGTGAAAGTAATCCTCTCTCAAGGAGTTGAAATTGAACGTGAATAACTCATGAAGCTCCTGAATGTTGAAGTTTTAGTCATCTTTTACTTTAAGTAGAGGTTTAGGCGAATAAGGTTGATTAGCTATATGATTTTGTTGAGTAGTATTTATAGCAACTGGCAATGTTGGAGCAGGAGAGGATAAAGCGGAGCATCCTTGTTATTATTGCTGTCTGTACCATTTGGGAGATTGAGAGATTGAGATGGAGTAAATCGTCTTTCAAATCATCTTTCTTTCTTTTTACCGAAGATAAACTAGAATTTGAGTTTGATCTTGAAAAGGAGGAAGAGAAAATTTGTTTCTAACCTCAGGTATAGCTATACAGGAAGAACATATATGAATTTCCTCATCATTTTGTTTAAGGCATACATGCCATATGAAGAATGGTAAGCTAATGACCAATTAAAACAGCTTGAAAGCATTGGGGTACCAAGACCACATTTAATACATGTAAATGGCAATTGATTCATTTTGAATAAGATTTGTGTAAAAATTATAAGATTAAGAAAAATATACTATACTATCAATGAGAAAAAGTAAAAAGAAATAAAAACAGGTATTTGGTGACACCTGTCGTAGAAAAATATAATGAAGTATCAAAAAGTTATCATTGATGATAAAACAGAGCACTGTAATGGTAGATAAGCTTAGGCTAAAAGACAATAGATAGAGCCTCTATTCGTAATGTTTTCGGATATTGAATATTAATGCTAATGTATAGATGTGTGTGAATAAATTTATGAAGGGATTGCTTTAGAAATTGCAGTAAAAACTGCACTAATATAAACACACTAAAGATGAGATGACTTGTTTGAAAAATATATGAACTAATAAATATGTATGACACCTTCTTTATAAATGGTCTCGGTAGCGCAGAGGTAAAGTTCTTGCTTTGTAATATAGTATTATATTATGCAATTGGTTCGCCACTGCAGAGCAATGATGCTTTTTTTTAAAATAAATATTTAATAAAATTTAATAAAATTAAATATTTGTTTTAAGAAGGGAAAGCAGATCTAGTTGCCGAGCCGCGGGGGATCGTTTTCGAAATCGAGGGAGTAAAGGAATTCCCCACTCTTTTCCCCGGTTCTTAAAAAACTCAATTTTTGAAAGTGAAGGTAAAACCCTCCGAAGAACATATTCCCCAAAATGTACTCCTTACCTACTATAGCAAGGGAATCAGGGAACTCCCTCGTTTTAACCATACAATTTATATTATATATAAAATAGAATAATATAATAATGGACTCCCACGCTCAAAAGACATTTAATTTTTATAATTTTTATGCAAATATATTCATATTATAGTTAAAGTTAATACATTAAATAATATAATATATTCTAATACATATTGTGATTTTGTGTATATCGAAAATTAAATTAAATTTTTTTTTAAATAAAAAAAATAATTTAATTTTTAGATAAATTCATTAATGAATTAATATAAAACAATAAATTTATAAAAAAATATGCCTAAATCTAGAAGTCAATTTGCTGGAATTGCTTGAAAATTATAGAAAATGCTTATACTTTGAAGCAATTCAAGCAAAATTCAAGCGCAGCAAATGTGGGTGTATAGTGCTATAGCAATAAAAATATCTATACAGAATAATTTTAATAATTTAATATCATATAAGATTTGGGAAATGAAGCTATTGAACATAATAAAAGAAGCAATATATTTTTTTTAGCAAGAATATATAAATAATATAATAATATATATTTAAAATATATTTAAAAAACAAAAAAATTATAATTTATTCTTAAATTTTATTTATACACAAAATAACTATTATTTTTAAATAAAAGACAATGTATGCTGCCATTAAAAAAAAATGTGTATCTTAGCATAGGTGATAAATTTAGGCGTTCATTAAATTCAAAAATTTTTTATTATTAATATCGAAATGAATAATTTATAATAATAAATACTTGACGCACATATTTATTGTTTGTATAATATGTAGTACACATTTTTCATATACAATAGGCTAATGGTATCCTGTTTTAAAATTTTTGAAATTTTCTTGACTTGAAGATTTTATTTTCTAGTTATATTTATTACTTAAAAAAATTTTTTATCAATTTATAATAAAAAAATTATTTGTCTATTTTAATTCATATCTATTTGTTTACTTTTTTTTTTACTAAATATCAAAATATTACTTATAAACTTATATTTATTTCCATATATGCAATATAATTATAATACATAAAATTTTAAAAAAATAAATACTTTTGAATTATGAAGAATTACGAGCTTTGATGATCTACGATTTTATTGGTTAAGAGTACACATATGTTGTTTTTTATTTTTACACATATATTTTACATTTACATTGCACAACTATTCTTTCCTAGTAGAAAAGGGGAAAAGGAAAAAAAATATAACTCTCTGTTTTTGAAAAGTACGTCTTTTTATTAGTTAAAAAATTTTCCTAGGGTAATTCTTATTTCAAGACGTATTAAGTACCCAATTTTACGCGGGTATACTAATTTCTGTATTCTTAGAATGATACATCACAATTTGACATATTAATTAAAATCCATTTGATTCCTAACCAAATATAGCAAATATGACCAACGTTCAAATGACATACTTGAAATACCCCCCCTCTTGCCTATAAACATGTTCCACTTTAAAAGTTAATATGTTAAGACTTACTTTTAATTGATCATGCAAACGTTCATTTCTTTCTGCTAACGTACGGCGTTCTTCTATTGGATCTATAATTGATTCATCAGTTGCTAATTCTTTCGTAACATCTCCATGAATCATTCCATCTTCTTCGCCATCTTCTTCATTTTCTTCAACATGATGATGCTGAGGGGTAGTATTTAGCTGGTAGGCTCTGTCTGCTTCTTCTTGTCTTAACCTACAGACAAATATGCAAAATTTGAAATTTTGTGGAAATATGGCATATAAAAATATGTAAGTATTTAAAAAAAAATTATTTAATATGCTTAGTTATATATTCTGGTAATGGAAGAGACAATATATCTCTATGTATTCTAAAGCCTTAAACACAGCTACCGCTGTCATGTCACGATGAGACTTTTGGACCAAACTGAAACTTTTTGGTCAAAAAGAACCTTTTTGGGCCACAGTGGCTCTGTTTACCTAAAAAATCACTGTTGCGTAAGTTCACTTAATAGACCAAAATTAAGAGAAAATTTGAGCAAAAATAATTATTTTGAACTTGACTATCAGTCAATTTGAAAATTTCAAGGCATTAAAAATGAAATCGGATGTGGCCCAAAATAAAAAAAAATATTTTTCCGGGTAGTCCAGATAAAAAGAAAATTTTTTCCCAATCATATGTATATGTTAAAAGTTTCATCGTTTTGAGTTATTTCATGTTTAATTGGGCAGCGGAAATCAAAAAATTGAAAAAATCCAACTTTGCAGCTGCTGTATCTCAAAATTATGCTTCAGGAAGTGTAAAATAAGAGTAGTTTCATAAATCCCAGGTAAAAAGTAACACACAAAAAAAAAATTTAATTTTTTTTTTTCGGCTGGTAGTTCTATCCTGAACGTGCCCATACATACATACACGGTAGAGGTGCTTTAGTTGAATATTCAACCAATTGATTGAATATCGTAGTTTTTGGTCGAATATTAAAACAATTGGTTGAAAATTCAACCAACTGGTGCAATATTCATCAAATCGGTTGAATTTTTAATCAAAACTTGTTGAAAATTCAACTAAAAGCAAAAATAAAAAATAAAAACAATGTAATTATAGGGTAAAAATAGTAATTAGGGTAAAAAATCATCGAGGCATCCATTAAAAGTGAATTAATTTTATAAAATATTATGCTTAATGATTTTTTATATACTACTGCATTTGGCTCTGAATCTGAGGAATAACTTATTAAAAAGATTACTCAATTTAATTCAGATCAATAATTTTTAATGTTAGCTATACCTATCGGGTATGTGATCAATAACTTTTTGAAAAATTAATTTTAAAAAGACTCATTTTGAATTTATTCTCCAATCAGCAGGGGTGTATCACTATTTTTAAATGCCTTGTAAATTTCAAATTCTTATAAAGTGTTCACGTGATTTCCTTTTTTATTATATATATGTATTGGAATTAGTAAATCATTAAAGTTTTTTGTTATATATTCATGTTTAGAATTCAATAAATGTTTAGCGAAATTTGATCTAATTATTGTATTTTTGGCGGTAGGTGTTCTTTGTGATTTATATACAGTGACAAAAAAACTTAACCTTATATACAGTGACAAAAAAATGCTTGAGGTTACATGGTTCTTTCAAGACAAAAAAAGAAATCATTAGTCAAATTGGTTTAATGTTTCTCTCCATACTTAATTTGTTCTGATTATGAAGGCCGTATTACTATTTACCAACTATTTACAATATAGACTGTGATTTTCAATAAAAAAAATTGAATCTTGGTATTTACCTAAATATAGCTGCCCTCTTTCAGCTTTATCAGTTCAGGCTGATAAAAATAATTTAGTATTTGTTTATTCAGATCATAAGGTTTCTATTTTATAGTGTTTTATAATAAGTATATAAATGTATAAAAAGCATAAATCTATAAAAACGATTTCTTTAATTCCATTTAAAATTTCCCGCCGATAAAATGGTTATTTAGGGGCCTGGCAAGTTAAGCAGTTTCTGAGGATAATAAATTATTATAATATAAGCTAATTATATTTAAAATACAGCCTGAGAGCTCAATGTGAAAAATCTTTATAAGAAAAGTTATCTGTTCACTTTAAACTTTTGCTGAAATTAAATTTCACTTAGCTTAGGCTATAAAATTTCATCTCACAAAATTCATGGCCCAAAAGTTATAATATAGTTATTAGGAATTTATACTTTTTGTTTGTAAATAACACTGGATTTTTTTAATAATTTTTAAGAAAAGTAAATATTGTATGAAAATAAATATATAATCAAATAGACAGTAAATACAATACTTTTTATTAATGAAAAAAAATTTATTAGATAAAAAATTTAAAAAAACAAAAAATTTTTGAACCAGTTCATTTGTTATTAAAAAGAATTTGTAAAATATATTTGGGAAATTTTTATTTTTTTTTAAATTTAAAGAAAGGATTTATAGTTCGAGAAATAATATCCAAAAATCCTTTAAACCCCCAATAAATTCTAAATCTAAAAAATTTTTGGGAAAAATTTTTCGTATTGATGTACACAATAGGGGGAATAAGTTTCTTCAATCTTGAGGGTATCGGAAATTGGGGAAACACCCTTAAATTTGCAAAAAGTACCCCTAAAAAGGTTTTTTTTTATGTTTTCGAATTTCGAGCGACCAGATTTGGTCCACATGGGTTTTTTGGGTTGCTGAACAAGAATTTCAGGGAGTTTTTTTATGACAAATTAATATTTCACCCCTAAATTAGCAAAAATTACCCCTCAAAAGAGGTATTTTTGCTATTTACGTACTTTTTGCCGCCAGATTTGGTTCACAAGGGTTTTTTGGGTCACTGAACAAGAATTTTAGGGAGTTTTTCATGAAAAATTAATTTCTCACCTTTTAATTAGCAAAAACTATCCTAATGCGCGCGATCAAGGAATGCAACTTTTTCTTTAATATCTCCTAAACCTTAGAATGGACAGAAAAAGATGAATTTATCAAAAATATGACTTTTAAAATATTTATTATTAGCAATATTATAAACAATATTAAATTGTTTACAGATTGTTTAAACAAAAAAATTTATCTGTATTAAAATTTGAATAAAATTGGTATTATTAGATAATTATTTGGTTACTCAAATGACGTTTTTTTATTATAAAATTTACTTTAATAAACAAATATTGTTTAAATTAATTTTAATTTGTTAATAAATCGTTTAGTTTTAGAAAAATATATGTAATATTAAGTGTGGCAACATTATTCACATTTTTTTGGGGATTACTTAATTACTTAAGTTATTAACAGATTATAAATAAATAAAAAATTAGCATCTCTTTTAAACAATTATTTTATAACGTTTATATATTTTTTTAAACACAAACAACGACATATTATATACTAACTCTCGATTCTCTTATGTCTCTTTCGGTATAAACAGAGATTAGATATATAAGCGCGCAAGCGCATAGCCTCGGAGTAAAAAATAACTGAATACTGTAAGGTCACGGAATGGACCTGTCCTGCACAACAAAATTATTCACTTTTTATCTAATTCCTGTCTAACACAATGCTCGGTTTTTACGCCGAACACTCTTACACCCACATGAAACAGTGACCAGTACTGATCATGTGCAGTAATATAAATTATCTGTGAAACTTAAGAAAAATATTATTATTATTGAGACAGAATAAAACTACACAGTTCAATGCATAACAGGTATTAATTTATTCAATGTGCATTACATAGAGTGAACCCTATGAAAGCTGACGAACGTCTCAACTTGTATCGAAATCGGTCCCGGTATTTATACCCGAGAGACAGATTTGACGTAATTGCTTCCAGAAAGTTCAGGACGATTCTTAGAATGGTTAAAATGCGAATTTTAACTAATTATTTGTTTTACAATGCATTTTAACCATTCTATTACATTTGTTTTTATGTGTTTTTACATGAATTTATAATTTTTATTTTCGTATTATTATATATTTTGATATTTTTTAATTGATTTAATAATTAAATAATAATTAATAATCGTTACATCTAGAATGTTCTAAAAATATACATTTGCTTAATTCTAAGTTTTATTTTATTATTTACAATATTTACATTCAAATGAATCTTATCATTACTGATTTTGATTCATTTGGCAACGGTGCATTTTCCGGATAATGCATCGTTCCATTTTTATTTAAGTTTGACCTTTTTCTAATTATTTAAATTATAAGTCCGGGAGGTGGCGACCTCCGAACTACTTGTACAAGATTCTTTTATTCCAAACATTTTTTAGATTAAGAATTAATCGGGGTTCAAAAACTATTATTTCTGAACTATTAAGTAATTTATATATTTCTGTAAACATCAAAATAATCTTTTAAAGAATCAAATATTAACATATTTTATCGATTAATAATAATAGTAAGAATAATATTTTTGATAAGAAAATCAATAAAATTTATAAAATTGACAAATTTATAAAATTATATTAATTTTTTAAATGAATATTATAAATTATTGAAACAACTAGAATTTGTTTAAGGGTACCTTCTCTGAGTTTTCAGTAAAAATAACGTTATTTTTCAGATTAATTTTCTCAAAAAGTTTATTGCATAATAAAAAAATTTTTTTACAGCTATTTTGAACACTTATAATAAACACAAAAAGAATTTTTGTTTTATTTGCTATTTTATTACGTACGGTAAGATGGAGCTGAAGTTAGTTTCTAAAAAAAAATTCGCAAAAAATATTAAAAATTAAAAAAGTTTTGAAGGTGAATAGAAAAAAGTCAAAATTTGACCGTATTTTTAGCCACAAAACGAAGCCTAGAGACCAAAAAAATTCTCTGATCAGATTCATTGTAATTCATTTTGTGTAAAATTTTATGACGAATTGATTCAAAAAAAAAAAATGGAAATCGGAGGAGTAGTTTTTTAGTTGTCGTGCGGCGCGTTTTCATAAAGTGTGTTTTGAGAAAAACGCGCTTAAAGATTCGGATCTTGTATTCTTGCATACAAATAATTTAATTTTTAGGCACTGTCGTTTATTTATTATTTGCGGGATTCATTTGATACTTTAGCAAAGTATGTGAAAAGTATGTGAAAAGTACAAACACGTTAGTAAAAAAAAATAATAAAATACTTCAATACAAAAGAAATAACTTAATCTACTACAGATTTAAATGAGTTTTTGGTTCCTCAAAGAGGAACCATTGTGTTAGGTCAAAATTTGATTTTCTATTTTTTGGCATATAAGCACGTTTTGGGACCCCAGGAAGCTAAAAAACCTGTTTTTAAAAAAAGTCTGTATGTGTGTGTGTGTGTGTGTGTGTGTGTGTGTGTGTACGTATGTATGTAATCGGTGATATTTCACAAATATTATGGAATTAAGACCTAATTTTTTTTTCAAAAATTTTTTCACCAAAAAACCTCGAGGTACTTTTTTTTTTTTTTTTGATTTGGATGTAATACCTCATTTATTTCCATGAAAGTACTTATATTAGAAAGTATGGTTTTTACACTATATCTCGAATCTGATACTTAATTTTCTAAAATTTTTTTTTCTAAAATTTTTTTCACAAAAAAATACAAAAAATACCAATTTTTTTTTTCTTTTTGGACTTAGTACCTAATTTATTTTCATGGAAGTACTACTTTTAAGAACCTTGTTTATTGTAATTTTTTGGATATGATACTTAATTTTTTCAAATTTTTTTTTGTCAAAATTAAAAAAAAATAAAAATAAAAAAAACTGCAATATTTTTTTTTTTTTTGGTGTAATACCTCATTTAATTCTATGAAAGTACAATTATCTGAAAATATTGTAACTAGTGATATTTCAAAACCATTATCGAATTAAGACCGAATTTTTTTTCCAAACATTTTTTTATCAAAAAATCTCAAACCCCCCCCTTTTTTTTTATTTTGGATGTAATACCTCATTTATTTCCAAGAAAGTAAAGTTTCCATGCATCAGGATTTTTTAAACATGGGTCAGAAATGTTATGAATTCGATAGATCTAAAGCGATGCATTTATGACCATTAAAAGCGTAGAGACTTTTACTTTAAATGACTTAAAGAACAACTTATTTTTCATAATGCTATTTAATTTTTATAATATGCTTTTTTTTTATAATTCTATTATATTTTTTAAGTAATTCGGAGCAAGAGTTTTTATGGGCACAATACCCAGAAGTGAATAGTTTTATAGTTATCAACCTCAAATTATGGTATAACTGTAAGAAATAACTAAAACTTGCCTATTGTGGGCAGTTAGATTACTTTCTGTAAAAAAATCATATTTGTGTTCAACGGCCCTAAAGTGATGCATATCAGATAAGAACAACGGAAAACGCCCAAAAAATAGCCAAAAGTTGCCTATTGTGGGCAGCTGGACAACTTTTGGTAAAAATGGACACCATATTTGAGCTTACCGACCCAAAAAACGTATATAACTTTTGCGAAATCCCTTTAAACTATCGGTACAAAGATGTTTTCGAAACGGGGCTCTAAGCCAATTCGAAAATGATATGGGCCAATAACTCCGAAAATATTCGTTTTTGGGCAATGTGCCCATGAGAACTTTTACTCAGAATGACTCAAGGAATAACATATCAAAATTTCAGTCAATTTGACCGGGATCCGATTTCCATAAGATTTGTGCGGGGTCCTTTAAAAATTTATAAGGCGTGAATAGATTCACTGAAGTTAAAAAATTAAAATTATGTTACAATTGCCTTAAGGATCATTATCCAAATCCTTGTCCGAGCAATTTCAAATGTAAAACTTGTAACGAAAATCATCATACGTTGTTGCACGATTGTTTTCCTGTAGCTAAAAATTCATTTACCAATCGAGAAAATTTAACGATAAATCAAATGTTTTCAAATGCAATTTCTGAAAATACAGTTGAACGAAATTGCAACTGCGTTCAAAATTCTTTATCTGATTCAAGTTTTAGCTCACAAGGTAATATTAATGTTGCGCATACAATTTTAAGCAATAAAATTGTTCTTTTAGCAACAGCTAAAGTTCGTGTCCAATCACCAAATGGAAAATTTGTTGTGATTAAAGCTTTGATTGATACTGGTTCAGATACCTCAGCTGTTTCGGAATGGGTAGTACAATCGCTCAATTTAAGGCGTAAGCCAATCAAAACTTTGATTACTGGAGTTTTATGTAGTCAGGGCGTTTTCAAATAATGCTGTTGATTTTAAAATTTCTTCTCTTTATAATGATTCTTTTAAACAAGATGTAGAAGCATTAATATTACCCAAAATAACTTCATCGATTCCTTCTAAATCTTTTTCTTTCTCAGAAAATCAGTGGCCTCATATTAAAAATTTAAAGTTTGCTGATCCTGAGTTCTTTAAAACGTCAAAAATAGATTTGTTATTAGGTTTAGATGTATGTGGATGGTTTGTTGAAGGTGAAACTATTCTTGGCCCACCAGGGGCACCTTTGGCTCATGAAACTCCTTTTGGATTTGTGTTATTAGGTCCTACAAAGGTCAATAATAATCAATCATTAAAAATTGCTTGTAACCTGATCTCTTTAGAAAATGTTGAAGTATTAGGGTTTGATCTTAGAAAATTCTGGGAATTAGAAAATGTTAGTCAAATTTCTTTGCCTTCTCCGGAGGAACTTAAATGTGAAAAGCATTTCATAGAAACGCATTCAAGAGATAGTTCTGGTAGATATGTAGTCAAATTGCCAATTTCAAAAAATGAATCTATTAAATTAGGTCAAACTCGTGCTTTTGCTGTAAAAATGTTACTTTCAATGGAAAAAAAGATGGAAAAAGATCCAATTTTTGCTGAAAAATATGAAAATAATATACAAGATTTAAAAAATATGGGTCATATGGTTAAAATTCCTCGTGATAGGTTAAATAATCCTTTGGCAAATTATATATCGCATCATGGAGTTTTTAAAATACATGATCTTGAAGGAAAGTTAAGAGTTGTATTCCATGCCTCTCATAAAACTTCCACTGGTTTTTCATTAAATTCAAAGTTATTAACTGGTCCTAAACTTCAGGCAGACTTATGGGCTGTTTTAACTAAATGGCGTTTTTTAAAAGTCGTTTTTAACACGGATATAGTTAAAATGTTTAGACAAATAAAAGTTAGTCCTGAAGATTGGGATTGGCAGCGAATAGTTTGGCGAGATAAAAAAACTGGTTTGATTGAAGATTATTGGATAACAGTGGTTATGTTTGGTCAGGCTTGTTCTCCTTTCTTGGCCTTAAGATGTAAAAATCAATTAGTTATAGATGAAGGCCATAACTATCCTTTAGCATCGATTTCTTTACAAGAAAGATCATATGTAGATGATATTTTTGAAGGGGCTGATACCCTGGAAGAAGCCTTAAAAATTAAAAATGAATTAATACAACTATTGTTATTAGGAGGTTTTCCTTTAGCAAAATGGTTATCTAATCATCCTGATTTGGCTGAAAAGTCGGATAATTTAAATATAAAAGATCCTGAAAATATAAGTACTTTAGGTGTTATTTGGTCACCTTTTTTGGACTGTTTCAATATCAAAATAGATGTTTCGTTAAAATTAGATGAGGTGCATTCTAAAAGATTATTGCTGTCTGAAATAGCTAAACTCTTCGATCCATTAGGATGGTTTTCACCAGTAATAATAGTAGCTAAAATTTTAATTCAAGATTTCTGGTTACTTAATTTAGATTGGGATGAAAATTTACCGGAAAATATTTCAAAACAATGGTCACAGTTTAGAAAAGCTCTTCCTGCTCTGGCAGACATCACAATTCCACGTTGGGTTGAAAGTTTAGAATCATCTAATGTTGAATTTCATTGCTTCGCAGATGCTTCAGAAAGAGCATATGCAGCTGTAATTTATGTTGTGATAACAAATGAAAATCATCAATAATAATTTCCAAAACAAGAGTAGCTCCAATCAAGAAATTATCAATTCCAAGATTTGAACTCTGTGCAGCAAATTTGTTGGTAAAATTAGCTATTGAATTAATTCTTCAATTAAATTTAAAAAAAGAAATAAAAGTTTTTGGTTGGTCGAATTCATCCACAGTTTTGACTTGGTTAAATTCACATCCTTCTCGATGGAAACCATTTGTGTCTCATAAGGTAGCTGATATTCAAAATTCTGACCTTAAAATTAATTGGCATTACGTTTCTTCTAAAAGCAACTCAGCAGATGTAGCTTCAAGAGGAATTTCAGCATCTGAGTTGGGAAGTTTTTCATTATGGTGAAAAGAACCACCATGGCTTGAGCAATCTTCTGATTATTGGCCAGCAGAAAAAGAAAAAATTGAAGAAAACAAAGTTAAAAATGAAGAAAAATCGTCAGCCATCATTAATACTTGAACAGTTTTGGAAGAACCATATCTGTTTCAAAAATTTTCTAGCTTAGACAAATTATTAAAAGTGGTAGCTTATTGTTTAAGATTAATCAATTATAAAATTAAAATAACTCTAGAATCGTTAAGTCCAGAAGAATTAGAAAAATCTTTAATTTTCTTAACAAAATGCTCACAAAAATTTTCGTTTCCAAATGAATATAATAGTTTAAAATCAAATAAAAATATTTCAAATAATTCTTCACTTATTTCATTTAAACCTTTTATGGATGATCAAGGATGTATTAGAATAGGAGGTCGATTAAAAAATTCTCTTTTATCATTTAATGAAAAACATCCTTTTTTAATTGCAAAAAATACGTCGTTTGCTAGATTGTTAGTCCGTTAGGCTCATTTTGCATGTTTACATGGCGGGCAGGAACATACGAGAAACATTTTGCTTCAGCGCTTTTGGATTGTACGTGGGCGTAGTTATATTAGGTCGATTATTCGAAAATGCGTAATTTGCACAAAATTTAATGCTAGAACTTCTCAACAATTGATGGGTCAAATACCAAATTCAAGATTAAAACCTGAGAAACCATTTCTGAGTACAGGAGTTGATTATTGTGGTCCCTTTGCCATAAAAGCGTCGTCGGTATATCGTCGTCGTCGTCGTCGTAGGTATCAAAACAACTAAAGGGTACATTTGCGTTTTTGTTTGTTTAGTTACGAAAGCAGTACATCTTGAAGTCGTCACATCACTTTCAACTCAGGCGTTCTTGGCAGCTTTTGAAAGGTTAATTTCCAGAAGGGGTCAATGTTCAACATTATATAGCGACAATGGAACAAATTTCAAAGGAGCTAGTGTTGAATTGGCGAAGATGTTCTCAAAAGCTTCAAAATTTTACAAAGAAGTCTCTCATGCTATAATTTCAAAAGGCACATCCTGGTCGTTCATTCCACCATCATCACCACATTTTGGAGGTCTTTGGGAAGCAGGAGTTAAATCGGTAAAATCTCATTTAAGAAAAATAATAGGTGAGCAAAAATTAACATGTGAAGAAATTTCAACATTTTTGTGTAAGGTAGAAGCGTGTTTAAACTCGCGTCCGTTGTAACCAGCTAGTAACGACTCTGCAGATCTTTTACCCTTATCACCTGCTCATTTTTTGAACGGAGAACCAATTCATGCATATCCAGAAATTCCTTCAAATCCTAATAAACTACAAAATTTATCTAACAAATTTAAACTTATAACTAATATGTGTGATCATTTCTGGAATAGGTGGTCAAAAGAATATGTTCATCATCTACAAGAATACAATCGATGGCGAAATCCTTCAGAAAATGTCGAAATAGGAGATTTGGTTCTGCTAAAAGATGAATGTCTACCAGCTACTAAATGGCCTATGGCAAGAGTCGTTGATGTGGTACCTGGAGCTGATCAATTAGTTAGGGTAGCAACTATCAAGCCAGCGACTGGTTTATATAAACGTCCAATCTTCAAATTAATTCCTTTACCAGTTAAAGAAGAATAAAAGAAAAATAATAATTGTAAATAATAAAAGAAAAATAATAATTGTAAATAGTAAAAGAAAAATAATAATTGTAAATAGTAAAAAAAAAAAAGAAGTAATTGTAAATAGCACCGCAAGAGAAGATATTTATGTATATTTAAAAAAAAAAAAAGCTTTGATTTATTTAAAAAAAAAAAAAAGTTTCTAAATTAGAATGATAATTCTTTTAAAAATATAATTTTAGATTTTGATACTTATTTATTTTCTTTAAATTCATTGTATATAAAATTAATTAATAGATTTAAATTTTTAAAAATAAGATTTTGTAAAATTATCATTCAATGTCATTTTTCCACTGTAAAAAAAAAAAAAAAAAATTTTAGAAAATTGTAATATGTATGGATGTATGAGTGATATTCATTAAAAAAAATTTTATTATGATATTAATGTTCTGATAAATTCAATTTTAAAATTTAAAAATTAATTTAATGTGTAATTTAGAATATTAACTTCAATCGATAATTTTGTAATCCGCGAATAAGTTACATTATTTATAATTCATATCTTTTATCAATTCAAAAAAATTAATTCTTTTTTGCTTTTGTTAGTCGCATTTGCGACGGCGGGGAGTATGTTTGCGAGAAAACAGGCATATAATTATGAAATTCACCACTCTTTCTGAATATAAAAATAACAATTATTTTTAATCATCTTTTTATAATTAATGTTAGATTCTATAATAATTAAACTACAGAAAGAGTGGGGATTCTGATAATTTATGTTTGTGTATATGTATGTGCACGCACGGACCCGGAAGTGTGCGCCTTTTTTTAGAGCTCTCTCTTCTCTTGCGACCGGCATGCAAGGTACACATCATATTAACCAGTTAAACTCTTTCTACAATAAATTATTCATTATTTTTAACAGTGGAAATATTAAGTGTTTTTTATTAAATCCAGTTTTTCTCCTTTCATTATTCAGTTCTTTAATATTCAGTCTAATTTTTCATTTATTAAAATATTCATAAAATTACAAAACACATACAGAATCTCCGCTTTTACTAATGATCTTCAAATAAAAGATTCTGGTTGGACTTTGAAATCTATTAATTTTTTAAATGTTAATATAAGTAAATTTAATCTACTAGAGGGCAAGCCCCCTGCGCGTTGAAGCGCGCCAGCCCTCTCAGATCATATTTCATGTTTAATGGCAATAAAACTGTGGTTTAATTCATAAATAAAAACAATTGTACAGTGAGATGTCAATTTCAAATAATGAACTTTTTTTATAATTCTAATAAACCATTATTTTTATTTTTAAAGTTTATCTCAAGAAACAAATATTGCATTATTGTTCCTCGGTGCTACGCACCCGGGCCAAAACCCTTTTTATCCCAGAAATTAAATTTTTCTTTTTTTCTGGACGGCAAAATTTTTTAATAGGATGATGAAATACTCGAATAAATTTTCATATTTTATGTGTTGCATCAACGAATATAATTTATTTTCTATTAGATTAAACATTTTTCATTAAAATTTATAATTATGTTTACAGTTTATATTATTATAAATTAAAAAATTAACATTTAAAATTATCTATAAATTTATTATTATCTATACTGTACGCCGCTAATACTACAGAGCATCAATGAAATGGCCAATTAGATAAAGATGACGAAATTTTCAGGAGATTGTATAATAAAATAATTTTTGTATTTCTTATTACCGTATTTTTTACACAAAATTTTATTAATATTAAACTATTTGAAAAGATAATAAAAATTAGAACTATTTAAATAAATAATGAAAAAATCCGCGCAACTAATAATAACACGAAAAAATTAGACGAAAAATTATATCATATGAGTTTTTTAGAGATTTACCTCAAGAATAAAAAATTCAATATCGTATCTAAATGCAATTACTGATTACTATCCCTCGAAATAAATTTTTCTTTTGTCCTGGACGGCGAAATTTTTGGATGCCGAAATACTCCAATGAGATTTCATATATTATTACCAATATTATTTTTGTTTTCAAAATTTATCTAAAGGAAAAAATATTAAATATTGCATCTGAATGCAAAAATTAATTACTGTCCCTCGGGCCAGAACCCTTTTCGTCTTTCAATAGTATATTAAGTATCAAGGGCGTAAAAGTTTCGGCACTAGCGTGAGCACTAGCACGAGTGCTCGGCGAAGCCGGGCACGAGTGATTTGTGTTCGCGCTCGTGTCTAAAGTATTTCGCCCATGGTGCTTACACTATTTTTTGCCCCCCTAGGCGTAGAACGAGTTCAGAAAATTCTTTACGCACGAGTTTTACGCCCGGGAGGGCAAAAAAGAATTTTTTTTTGTGCTTAATGACAAAATTTTACAATAGAATGACGAAATACTCGAATGAATTTAGGTATGTCGCATCTACAGATGTAGTGTTTTATTATATTTAAAACATATTTTATTACATTTTATAATTATTTTTACAATTTATAATAATAAATTCAAAAATTAATATTTAAAATTGTCTAAGAAATTTTTATACAGCGCAAATACACGGAGAAGGCGCGGCACTCCAATTTTAGGGTTATAAACAAACTGTTAATTAAGTGTTATCATCATATGTCCTAAATAAGAGTGTAAAAATGGACCTGATTTTCGGGTGCATTTTTATTAACAAAAATACACTAGAATTGTCGCGCTTAGAAATAAATTATCATATTGGTTATAACTGCGCGTATATACATTTATTTTTTAATTTAATAATTAATTATTATTATTAATATAAATATTATTATTATTAATATAATAATAATAATATAAATATTATAAGTCAAAAAATTAAATTCATTCATTTAAATATTCATTTAAAAGCCTTTCAAAATTGTCAGTAGCAAAATTTACTTAACACAGTTTTTGACCTAAAAATTTAAATTTTGTACATAAAAATGATTATTTATTAAAGAAATAAATACTCAGGGAAAAATTTATCGATTAAAAAAAAAAATTATTATTTTACAATGAGTAATGCATGTTTAACGTTCAGAAGCAGGGTTTTCCAATATAGAAATTCAATCTTTTTTAAGACAAATTTCATGGTAATAAGATAAGTTTTTTTTTCTTCTGGAGTGATTTTCCTATGGCAATCAGATTTTCTTATCTTTTTTTTTAAATTTTAATTACTATAATGCGGATATAAAAAGTTATTTTGAAAATTTGTGGTAGTTCAGATACGAAAAACACGCTTTTTGACATAAAAGTAAAAAAATCTTTTTGGCACCTATCGCCGATTTCTTTTTCACGATTTTTTTTCGGTTTTCTGAAAGTTCAAACTACCTGAAAACACGAGTCATATCGATGTGCCCTCAAAAAAAAAATTACGATTCCAGGCTTAAGTTAAGTAGCACTTTTAAAATATATGCTCATATAAAATTTTTTTTTTCAATTATTTGTTATTAAACTACTATACTTTAAATTAAAATTGCATAAAAAAAAACTTTTCTTTTAATTATTTTTAAATTTTCAATTCTTAATTAATTCATAAATTTTTTTAAATGTTAAAACATAAAAAATAGATTACTATAAAAATAATAAGGGAATCTGAAATAATTATTCAAATTTTTTTTTAGAATGCAGAAATATTTTTCACCTTCTAATCATTAAATATACCAATATACTTGACAGGATTATTACTTTGTTTTTACTGCTTCATATTTTTTTTAGATTTTTTTTCAAGATGTTCTGTTTTATGTATAAATTAATAATACTTATTAATATTTAAATGAATTAATTAAATTTTTTGATTTATTAATATTTATATTATTATTATTACATTAATAATAATAATGAATTATTAAACTAGAAAATAAATGTATAATATACGCGCAACTAATATAATAAAATAAGAAAATTATTTTATTGTTAATTTCATTTGTTTTTAATATATTATAATTATAAATTTTTAAAAACTAATAAAAATTAAATGACGCGCGAACGATGTGACCGCAGAACTTTTGATATAAATCACGTGCATGACAAAATCAGCGCGATCAATCAAATCACAAACAATTCGATGGTAAAAGTCATGAGAGACGGAATCATGAGTAAGAAATTAAGCGTGCTGTGAAAACACTACAGCGCTCGCGCCAGAATTAATCGATGACAAAATTCTGTTACATTTAAGTTTTATAGAGAAAGATTACATGCATCTTGATATGATTAATATTTATAGAAAATTACTATAAAGGTACACTGCCGTACAGGATAAAAAAGGCAATATCTCGAGGTTTTATGAAAAATGAGATTTTTATATGTGCATAATCGTGAAAAAAAAATCTATCCAGTGGTGCAAAAATTATTTTGATATCACTGATAACAAAAAAGTTAGCACTGCATATCTCGAAGGTTTCATGTATTTGATAAAATTTAACATGGAATAAAAAAAAAAATACATGAAAGAAATGCATATATCGAGATATTGCTTTTCTTCTCCTGTACGGCAGAGCAGCGCGCATGGAAAAAAATATTTCAATACAGGAAAGAAAAGCAATATCTCTATATATGAGTACATGCATATCTCGATATTGCTTTTCTTCTCCTGTATTATAAGCTGATTTGGCGCTGCTATTTTTGCATATCTCTTCTTTTTTATATAAGGAGTGGAAATTTCGGAAAAATTTTTTCACCAATGAAAAGAGCATATCTTAATTACCTTAGAAACATATAAATATCTTTTTAATTGTATATAAACTTTTCAAAATTAACCAAAACGCGTTTCTTTAAATATCTCGAAATGAGTTAAAAGTGAGATATTGCCTTTTTTCTCCTGTACGGCAGTACATATTATTAGAAAAAAAAATAAAAAAACTTTTGATGGATATTATGATTATTTTTTTTTTAAGGGAAATATGTGAATCTTGAATCAGCCATTGACTGTTTGAGGGCTTTAAAAACCCGCAAATTTTCATGACCGCTCAGTTGTACCAGAAAAACCGGGAAACTTCACCGACGACCGAGGTCGCGTTCGTGCCAGATTCTTACTGGCTAAACACACTATAAATCCTTTGCACTTGCTTGTCTGAAACTGGAACTCCCTTTTCAAGTATAACTTCAGTTTGGGACGTGCGGTGTAGGCAATTGGCCACTGCCTTCCCCCCTGCTTAAGGACAGGAGAGCATCAACGATATGAAACCTTCTCTTAAATTGTTTCCAGAACTTCAGCTTTTTCTCAAGCAGAACTTCCAGGTACTTAACAAATGTTTTGGGTCGAATCGTGTGAGGATTTCAAAGATCGTCAACATTTACATTGATGTCAGTGAAAACCCTTTGAAGAGTGAGCAGTACAACATCCGTTTTTGGGATCGCAAGCTGGAGCCCGTGCTCGCCCATCCAGAGGTTGATCTAGCTCATGATTAGATTAAACTTTTTCTGGGCCATTTTCATGTTTCTGACAGTTATGGTCAGGACTACGTCATAAGCGTACCCAATCAGGGAAACTCCTTGCGGGAGATGAACGAGCGCTAGGCCGTCGTAAGGAATTCCACAGGTCGATGTCCGAGCTCAAAACCCTATGCCATTGAGTGTGTTGTAGAGAAGTTTTCGGTCTCGTACTTAGTCCTTCAGGACGTTACCTAGGTTCCTGGAAAATCCAGAAATCCTGCTTGACATACCGGATCATGTCATTCCACCTGGCAGTGTTAAATGTGTATTTGACGTCCAACGTTACCAGGAGGACGTCCTTTCGGATGCCATCCCTCCTCTGCCTCTAGTTCGGTATCCACTACTTGCTGGATACTATCATGATTATTTAAATGATAATGATGATTAAATAAATTTTTCTGAAATTGAAAATCAAACAATTACAAAAAATAAAAAAATTGAATTTTCTCCTTGAGTAGAAGAAAATAAAAATTATTATTATGTGTGGGTTCAAATATTAAATGGTTTATTAAATACTCAACTTTCAAAAGACGATCATAAAAAAATTTTTTGTGAAATTTACTTGCATTAATTTAAAACAATGAAACAGCTTGAAAAACACGAAGAAGACTCGTCGATTTTTAATAAATGAAAGCTTTTACTACAAGAAATTCAGCAATTTAAGATTGTAAAATTTAAAAATTTCTGATATGAAGAAAAAGCTCCATTTATTATACACGTAGATTTTGAAAGTATGTTAAAAAATGTGATAAAGGAAATATTATACACAGACATGAAGCATTTAGTATTGAATACTATCTCAAAAACAATATCGATGATACTAAATCTATTTATAAAAGCTATAGAGGTAAAAATCCTACTCAATGTTTTGTAGATTTGTGAATGTTTCACATCTTAAAAAAAAAATGGAAAACCTAGATAATGAAATAATGGAAAACATAAGTCTTCATCAGTTTTTCAAATTTGTTAATAAGGTCCTTTTGAGAACAATGCCGCAAGAAGAAAAGTATATAGGTATATATGCATTTTTTTTTTCATTACTTTTTGGGCCCTTTCAAGAAGGGGCGTAGGACGAGGAAAATTCTGTTTACGCATGACTCAACCTCAAATTTGAGGTAATACCAACTAAACTCCCCACCCTCCTACATTTATGATAATATCATAGAATCCGGACCGGGACTCCCTGTTTAAGCATTACTTCGTTCCGGAAAAAATGCAGCATAGGCATTTTAAGAATTTAATTTATATTAATTTTTACATGTGTATTGTTTTTATTTTAATAATTTCAGGAAAATATGGGAACGCTCACGCCCGAATGTAATGTAAGCTACAAGGACAGCAGAACTATATCTGTAGTTTTTCACAATTTGTCAGAGTTTGATTCGCATTTGTTGATTCAAGAGATGGCTTGTGATATAGATGGATAAATAAATTTATTACCCTTAAAAAAAGATTATTTTTGGTAAATAAAATACCATAAAATTTAAATTCATGGATTCCCCGAGATTTATGAATTCATCAGTACATAAACTTTTATCTTATCTATCTAATTATGATTTAGTAATTTTAGAAAAAGAATTAAAAAATTTATTTAATTATCAGTTCTCATATAAATAAGTAGATAGACTAGAAATATTAAATGAAATGAAGCTACCTTCCTTGAAAATTTTAACAGTATATTAAAAGGATAAAATATGAGTATGGCGGAATACCAACATGCAATAAATGTTTGCAATGCTTTTAAGGATATTTGAGCTTTGGGTGACTAATTGAATTATTATCTTAAAGTGGATGTTTTATTATTACAAGAAATATTTAAAAACTTAAGGTGCTTATCCAACTCATTGTCATTCAACTCCGGGATTTTCATAGGACGGTATGTTCAAATATACAAAAGTTAAAATTGATCTCATGAGTGATATTGACATGATTCTTTTTATTTGAAAGGTTATCTGAGGTGGTATAAGTTCGTGTTGTAACAGATATTCAAAAGCTAATAGTAAATACTTTAAAGATAAATACAATAAAAGCGAAGAAAGTAAATAGATTGTTTATTATGATGTGAACAACCTTTATGGCCATAATATATCGGAATCGCTTTCATATAGTTTCAATAATGCAAACTTTTTTGTTAGGGGAAATTCATATTATGGATACATTTTTGAAGTTGGTCCTGATTATGCTCAATCTTTACATAATAAAAATAAAGATTTACCTTTCTGTCCAGTGCATGAAAAACCACCTAATTCAAAATTTCAAAAAATCCAGCAACTCTTGAAAAAAAAGAACAGTATGTAATTCACTAGAAATATTTAAAGCAAGCGATCGATAGTGGATTGAAGCTGAAGAAAGGACATCATACATTAAAGTTTAAACAATCAAAATGGTTAAAGAAATATATTGATTTAAATACATTAAAAGAAAAGAAGCAACAAACCAATCAATGAGAAATCTTTATAAGATAATAAATAATGTAGGTTAATATTCATTTGTTTAGTTTTTTTTTAATTTTTTATCTAGTATGATTTTTCAATGAGCTATTTTTTTAGATTCTGGTTTTAGGCTATATATTGTAAAACTAAAGTAAAGGATCCACGTCACAGTGTGAATGTTAGTTTGGTTCGACAGTGTTTAAAAATTGTGTTGCCATTACAATGGAAAAAAACTCAAATATATATAAATAAACCTATTTATATAGGTTTGTGTGTATTAGATTTATCGAAAATAGTTTTTTGCCCTCCCGGGCGTCAAACTCATTTGTAACGAATTTTTTGCCCTTTCGGGCGTAAAACTCATGCGTAAAGAATTTTTGCACTCGCTCTACGTCTAGGTAGGCAAAAAATATTGTAAGCACCATGGGGGAAATACTTTAAACTTTAGCATGAACTACTGCTCACACTAACGCCAAAACTTTTACACCCTTGATACTTAATATACTTAACATACTATTATATATTATTACACTCGATGTGAAGGAAGCCTTTAACTCAGCAAGATGGAGCGATTTCATGGAAGGTCTAAGGAACTTTCAGGTGCTGAAATACCTGCGAAGAATCATCAGCAGCTACCTGAGACATTGAGAAATAATCTTTCAAACTGCACAAGGAACAAGAGTGAAAAAAGTAACTGCAGGTGCAGTTCATGGATCGGTACTTGGACCTGCAGATGATCTGGTTGTAGTCAACACGGCAAAAGATGAAAGAATTACCGAGGAGAAATTGAATCAGGCAATGCATGGGGTCAATTACTGGATGGAAAACCACGGCTTACAGCTTGCGACGGCGAAGACTGAGATTGTCTTATTCACCCGTAAACATATTGAGACCATTATGTCAATTTGTATAGGGAAAGATAAGATAAAGTAAAGTACTTGGGAGTGCTGTTTGACCCGAAACTTACCTTCATGGCGCAGATTCGAAGAAGCACGGAGAAGGCTGCCAGACCATTACTGCGTTAAGCAGGCTATAAAGAAACACGTGCGGACCTCGCCAAACTAAGAGAGCGTTAAGAACTCATTATAAGGATTGTATGAAAAATGTTACTCAGAATGATTTCTAATTTTGGAAGATACTTTATTTTAGTATTCCAAAGAATCCTTCTGACATTAAAAATTATTTTAGAAGACATGCTGGTAATATTATATTATTTGTTTTTTAAAGCAAAAAAAATTTTTCAAAACCTAAATAATTGAGTAGAAAGCAAATATACTTAAAAAATTCTTAATTTAAAATTTAAAATTTTAATTTTCCCAATTTTCAGCAAATTTTTTCCAAAGGCTTTGTTATAGATTTAAGATTACTATATGAGTAATTCTTAGTGAAACTTTACTAATGGAAAGGTAAAAGTCGGGGATTTGAAAAAAACTAATTGGGTTGGGTTTGGTATACGTTCATATGATACCATACCAAATTTTAAGGTTTTAGGTTCAAAGGGTACAAAATGGCGGCCCTTTTTCGATCTTATATGGTTTTTAAAAAAAATCATTTTTAAAAATGACAATTTCCGATTTCATTTTTTCTACGCTCTTAATAAAGCTGAAAAATGGTTTTCTTGACTATGTCATATGTAAAATTTCCCGCTGAATCCGAATCTGCCATCAGTTTTTCAAAAAAACCTCAAGGAAAACGGGAAAATTGGAAAAACTAAGAAAACTCATTTTTATTCAAACGCAGATTTTCCATAGAGTGATAGCATTTTTTTTTCCTAACCGGTCTTAAAATATTTGTTTTTGTATGTACTTTTTACTAAAAATAAAATTTTAGCGAGTATTTGCCTTTTAAGTACTTAAAAATCCATTTCAATATTTTCCATTTTCACGAAATTTTTCATTTTCAATTTTCCGGATTTCCTTGTCACCTAATGAAAATTTTGATCAAATTTTCGGATTCCTCGAGAAATTTTACTAAAGACCCCCTTTTTGGAAAAGTTTTGAATGTTTCCATAACGCTATTGAAATAAAAGAAATAGCAAAATACTGAATAACTACAAAATACGACAATGTTATAAAATAGGGTTTTTGCGTAATCTTTAATTCAAAGCTGCAACCTCGCCAGTTAACCAAAATACTTCCAATTGGTCTCATTTTTTTCGTATAAGTTTCACCTTTTAATTCTCGTACACCGCAATTTTTTTTAATGAATTCTCCCACGGTGATAGACAATAAACCAACCGCCTATTCTTACCTCAAAATGACCAATTTTTAAATTGCTGCCAAAATTCTAATTTTTGATAGAAATGGATTCTGCAGGCCTTGAAAATTTTGTACAAGCACTAAGTTTCCAAAAAATTTTTACTCGTTTTTTTATTGTTATTTGTTTCGCAGATATGATGATTCGCAGATATGATATGAGTCCCATTTTTAGGGTTTTTGAAAAAAAGTCAATTTTAATCTTTATCTTTAAAAAGGTGATATCTTAGAAACTATTAATATTAAAAGGAATATACACTTTTATATTAACAAGGAACATTTTTGAAATCAGGGGTTCTCCAATAGGTCCAGTAATCGAGGTGGCAAGGGGATGTGAAATTAAACTTAAAATAATTTGAGATTTAAAATAATTTTTACTTATAAATTATTATAATTTAAAAATTATTCGTTCTTTTAAGGGGGGGGGGGGAGGAGTTTCAGCAACTTAAATGAAAAAAAGTCTACTAAGGGTCGAATAATTGATTCTGAAAATCAAAGTTTAGCTCATACGAATTTGTCTAACACCCTTGAATAAACAAAATGATCCCTTTTAAGGATTACAACATTCACTAACTGTAAGAAAATTTAGCCTATTGCATAGTTTTTTGGTACTGCTAAATTCTAAATTCAAGATCCCGTTCATGGGAAATGGGTCAAACCCCCTAAATTACTAAAAAAAAAAAACTCTTTTTAGGTGCAATTCTTAGATATTCGCCAGTTTTCAGAATTTTTCACACTCAAGATCCTAAAATTTGAGATATGTGATCGGATGAAGTACTTGGAGCAAAATCTTGTTAAGAAATGCAAAAAAAGATATGTTATTCCAGGTGAAGGGTATTTTTTTTTTCAAAGGATGATTGATGCATTTTCCACGTACGAGATCTTCACTTAATAAGCTAAATCTCATTACAGTTTGTGAATTTTGCAAAAAAGCTCTTAATGAGTTTTGATTTTTGTTTTACAGGAATAACATATCGATTTTCGGGACGGGCGACTCAAAAAGCCTTAACAGACCGTTTTTTACCTTGGTTATCAAAATCAACCATAAAAGTGTCTTTTAACTGGAGTTTGGGTTTCAAAATTTTAGTTCTTTAAATAATTTTACATGTGATAATGTTTTTATTAACATGGAACATGTTTATAGGGAGGGGGTACTTCGGAATTTGAAAATTAAGGGGGGGGTCAAATTTGTCCCATTTAAGGGGGGTGGTCAAATTTTTCCCATTTAAGGGGGGGTCAAATTTGTCCCATTTAAGGGGGGGGTCAAATTTGTCCCATTTAAGGGGGGGGGGTCAAATATGTCCCATTTAAGGGGGGTGGTCAAATTTGTCCCATTTAAGGGGGGGGTCAAATTTGTCCCATTTAAGGGGGGTGGTCAAATTTGTCCCATTTAAGGGGGGGGGGTCAAATGGGACTTGGAATAATTTCAATTTTGGGACTTAGAATAATTTGGGTTTAGGGAGTTAGAAAATTTTTTTCATTTAGGGACCTAGAATAATACGTGTTTAGGAAATCATAATAGTTTGGGTTTAGAATCTTAACATTTAGTAAAGGTGATAATTACAAATTATAAAAATAGGAAATTGTATTGTTTTTTGTGTGTCTATGCTGTTAAGATTACAGATGTAAGTAAACATGTTCCATGAATTTTGGTTGTGTGTACACAAACCGGTTTTTATTTTGCATTTGGTATGAATTACTCAATTTTAGTATTTAAGGGGTATAAATTAAGGGACCTAAATCAAAAGATTTGATAAAATTTCCTAAAGGAGTTTAAAACAGGGTGTTCACATTGCTGCACAAGGGAAATCAGGAAAAGTCATATTTATTTTTTTTACTTTTTTGGAAAAGCAAACACCTACACATATGAAACATTCAGTTTTAATTGTAAATTTAAAATTTACATTAGGTAGGTCTTCAAAAATAGTCCAAAATTAAAAAAAAAATTTTTTACTGCTCTAAAATCTTCTATTCATGCATATAATCCATTCCACAAAATTATACTTTTTATAAGAAACGATTTAATTGATTCTTGATGAAAATGACCTAAACAGAAGATTAATGACTGGAATGTTGAAAAATGCGATTTCGCTGGATTAAGTATGTTAAAATATTCCACCGTGACAATTTTTATGGTTATAGATTAAAAATTTTTGAAATGGCATCTGTTTTTTGAATTAAAATAATTTTCAAATTTTAAGGAAAATCTTGGTGAATTTTCTATTTTGATTTTTTTACACTCTGAATAAAGCTCAATAATTATTTTCAAACATAGGAAATAGCTGAAACTTCCTCCTGAAAGTCATTTCGGAAGTCAGTTTGTGGAAAAACATCGAGGAAATCTGAAGTTAAATTAAAAAAAAAAATATTTGTTTATGTAACAGAAATTATAATGTTAAAAAGTAAGAAAGGAATTTCCCGGTGTTTGAAAAACCCGCATTAAAAAAAAAATAATTTGCAATTAGTTTTTTTAGTTATATCGACTTTCCTCGATGTTTTTCCACAAACTGACGGCTGAAATGACTTCCAGTAGGAAATTTCAGCTATTTCTTATGGTTGAAAATAGTTTTTAAACTTTGTTCAGAGTAAAAGAAAATTAAACTAGAAAATTTTACTAGATTTTTCTTAAAAATTTGAAAATATTTTTTATTAAAAAACAGCTTCTGTTTCAAAAATTTTTAATTTAGAACCATAAAAATATAGAATACTCTGACCTTAACCCCAATATGAAGTTATTTAACAAACTTCAGGGGTTTTTAGTTATGAGCTACAGCCAGACGCGGCTCAAATTCTCCAATTTTCCAGCTTTCCACGTGAAAATTTTAAAAAATGGTTTCAAAATTCAATAATCCAGGAGAATATCCGATCGAAAGCTATTTTCTAATTTCAATTTTTAAGCATTTCTTCGTGCTTTTATGTAATGAAACAAAAATTGGTGACTGAGAGTTTTAAAATCATTCAAAAATTTCAAAAATTCACAGAGAAGGCTGAAAATGATTTTGTAACGTAAAAATTGGGAAGTAAGGGTATAATATATATGATCACCTGTGAAATTTTAAAGCTCATTCAGAAGACCCCATATACAAGTCAACGTACGTTTCACATGAAATCATCAGTCAGATATAACGCAAAAAGGATTATTTTTATGATATAGAATAAAGTAAAACGATTTGCAGAGAAAAAAACGAGTTAAAATTAAGATGTAATTTAAGATGATATTAGCTTAGAAAAAGTTAGAATGCTCATAAATGTGAAACTTTTGATATAAATCTATTAAGAGAAATATAATAGATGTTTTGGATATTCATAAGATGCGTTAAGGCATGTTTGGAATATTAGAAAGGATTCAGAGATTAATCAAAAGGGTTAGGTCACATGGGTTTTAAATGATTTTTAAGTTAGATAATAAACTTAAACAATAATAATCAATATTAATAGAAATGCAGCTTTTTATTTTTTATTTTTATAATAATTTTATATTATGTTGAGTTGAGTACCAAAACAAATTAATTTGGTGAATTTAAAAATTGAACGGTCGTAAACAATGAAAGAGTTTAATAGGTTTTAAAATAATTTCAATTTAGGGACTTAAAGTTATCCGGTTTGACAGAAGTAATAAGAATTTGGGTTTTGAGATTTAACACCTACTATGCATAAAAATTTCAAATTATAAAATTAGCAATTTGTTTTGCTGTAGCATATAGTTCCGTGTATTTAGATTATGTTTATCCGGAAAAATTACAATTTTTTTTGTAATTAATCTTTTAATCTTTTCTATTCAGAAAAATAAACGTAAACCCTTATTCAAAGAAATGTCGAATGAAAAGAATATCTCTTAAGGAAATCTTTTGCATGATGTTTATTTGTCTATGTAATTCCTAATCAATATAAATTACAGTCACAATAGTTAATTCGCAATTTCTTAAGTATAAAAAATTTACTATCATGATCAGAATAAATATTATTTGTTACTGAACAGAAGTTCTATACAGAAAATGTATTCTCTGCACGAAGCGCAGTTGAATGTAGTAACTTTGAAAAACTACGTATCAGATGGAGTTTAAGAATAAAAGCTTTGTGAACTACATTGTAGCGCGATCTATTGGTTTTGTAATAAAACTAGTAATAGAGCAAGCAGGGAAGTGGCGCGCAAACATTCAGTCGCGCACCGGCATTCGTAGAGTTAACTACGTCATATGAAATATGTAACATAAATTAAAATAAATTGGCAATTTCACCAAATTTTAAAATTTAACTTTAATTATTTATTAATTTCCTTCCACATTTATAAGCACACTTCTTTAACGGTATAATGGAACCAAATAATATGAATAAACAATAATAGTTTCTTGTTTTTAAAAGCTAATGCTTTATTCATATTTTGATTGATTGATTGATTTTTTATTTATTTATACATATTTGGATGTATTTTTACAGAAATAAAGATGTTTTATGAAAAATTTTGATACTTTTAAAGTAAAAGTTTCAGGACCAAAACAAGAATTGCAGCGCATTAAGCCTCATAGTTTATTGTACTTTGTTCAATTATTATAAATTAAAACTAGTATGTAAATTTTAATAATTTATAAACTTTATATTTTATCAGTAAGCTAATAAGTCCACTTTGGAGAGCAAATTAAATTTAATACGGTTCAATTTTGCGTTTTTAAAAGAGCCTGATAATACAAAATGAGTTACCCATATTCCAACTAGTTAATTCTTAATAATTGGTTTTTTAAAAGTACAGACACCATTTTCAATGCATTTATGAATTTACATAACTAATTAAATTGTACATAAACTATGGGTTAAGAAATAAAATTTCTCAAAGAAAATATATTTTTTACATCAAAAAGTTTTTAGCGTTATACTGAAAACTTTAAAAATTGAAATTGTGTAGTTTGTTTGATCTACGCCTATTGTTAAAAATTAAAGTTGGGATTGAATGATTAGAATGATTCCATTATACCGTTAAAGAAGTGTGCTTATAAATGTGGAAGGAATTTAATAAATAATTAAAGTTAAATTTTAAAATTTGGTGAAATTGCCAATTTATTTTAATTTATGTTGCATATTTCATATGCTTTTTTCTTTCTATAATTCTTTTTAACTTTTACAAATTTTCACTTTTTTTTAATTGATGTGTGGTTATTTGTATATCTTCTTCACTTTATTTTGTTGTTTATCTTTTAGCCAGTGAAATATAAATTCCTATAAAATAATTTAATTAAAAATAATACACAATTTTTTAGATCATAATTATTTTATTAGTATTTCTAAGACAAACATTATTTAAAACAAAAATCAATAAAGATGCACCACACGCAATATACCTTTTATTTAATAAATTACTTGTTTTATATTTTAATAAGTTTAAAATATTAATATTTTTAATATAAAATAAATATATTTAATTAAATAAACAATTAAATAATTAATTAAAAAGCTTTTTGCTAAGTTTAATCTCTTATTTACATTGTTTTCTAAAATTTCGTCTGCTTTTTAAAATTTTTTCTTTTTGTAGACGCGATTCTCGTTCGGTAGCCAACCAGAAATATTGGTATCTATTGGACACCTGTTTTTTGGAGAATCTGTAGATACCGCTGTCGGTAACCACGAATAGTTTCAGTGTGTGTATTTATTGAATCCTAGTTCCTACACCATATACTGGAAATATTATATACCGGGTGGAATGAAATTGTCGCGGTTATTTACATTGCTTCGATATATACTAGCAATATAAAAATCCGCGGTAATTGCGTGCCACCTAGTATATCATTTTAAATTAATCCAATATGGTAGCAATGGCGTAGGCCCTTTCCTTATCTCAGGTTATGGGCCCAAATGAAAATATTATGGAATTAAATCATGATGTACCAACAGCTATAGCATTTATGAGTTATCAAGAATCAACAAGTTTATGGCATAAAAGACTAGGGCATTTAAATTTGCAATATGTTAAAAGAGCAGGCAATTGGCGTTAATTTTAAATAACAATTAGATACATGTGAAACCTGTACGTTGGGGAAGCAGACTGAATTTCCATACAAAAGAAGTTCAAGTCGAGCAAGTAAAAGTGGTGAATTGATACATACAGACTTATCCGAGGTAAAAGAAGAATCCATAGGAAATACCAGATATTTTTTAATATTAATGGACGACTACAGTCGATACTCTTTTGTATACTTTTTAACAAATAAATATCAAGTTACAGATAAAATTATAACTTTTAATATTTCATTAGCTAATAGACTTGAAATTAAAATTAAAATTATTAGATCAGATCATGGTGGAGAATATATCAATAAAATTTTGGCAGATTATTGCAAAAAAAATGGGACAGAGCTTTAGGAAAGCGTTCCATATTGTCCACAACAGAATAGTCGTTTTGAACGTTTAAATAGGTCACTATTAGATAAAGCTCGAACAATAATAATTTATTATAACCTGTCCAAGTTCGATACTGTCCTTGGCGAAGCCTCTTTTGATTATAATATGTTTTGTTCGATGACTATACTTCTGGTTCTTGGTAGCAGAGCGTGGTTGGGGTAGTGAATGGGATGGAAGATACGTAACAGGCTATTTTTTCAAGCTACAAGGTGCAGCTATAAGTTGGAGATGCCAAAGACAAGCTGTAACAGCACTTTCTACATGCGATGCTGAACATCAAGCATTAACAGCTACTATCCAAGAAGCTATTTGGTTAAGAGGTTTGTTAAATGAATTGTTACCTAATTTTAAATCTTCTATTCTAGTTATGTATGACAATACCTCAACAATTAACTTTAGCAAGAACCAGAATTATAGTCATCGAATAAAACATATTATAATCAAAAGAGGCTTCGCCAAGGACAGTATCGAACTTGGACAGGTTATAATAAATTATTGTTCAACAACTAATATGATAGCAGATGCATTAACAAAAGCATTAAACAAGATCAAGCTTAAGCAGTTTATAGAAGCGATGGGTTTAAAATGAACATATGTTAAATATTTTTATACGTATACAACTTTAACTAAAATTAATTCTTTTCAATTTTTAAGATAAAATAAAGCTTTATTTTTGTATAAAAATTTATTAAATAATAAGTTTATAAAATCTTTATATAATTTTAATTAAACTTAAATTAATTAATATTTAAATTAGGGAGGCTGTTGTAGTAATTTAAGGTGGCAGATACAATTGGAGAACAAAAAAACGCTACTTTTTCTGGATAGGTTTTCGGGTAGAAAAAATTGAGATAATTTTTTCAAATTGGCACTTTACTCCAGTCAAAACGCGGGGGGGGGGGGGTGTATTTTCGAGTGCCGGAATGAGATTTGCTCTACTATATGTTTTTTGGGTCGCTGATCACGAAAATCGGGGTCTTTTCCGGGAGATATTTGCGGAACACCCTTAAATTTGCAAAAACTACCCCCAAAAAGGGGATTTTTGATATATTAGCAAACTGAGTTTCTAGATTTAGCCAAGAATTGGCCTAGGAGGGTCGCTAAACAAGAATTTGAGGTAATTTTTTATAAATAATCAATATTTCACCCTTAAATTAGCAAAAACTACCCCTAAAAGGGGTGTTTTTGCTATTTACGCACTTTGAGCGACCAAATTAAGTCCATACGGGTTTTCTGGGTCGCTAATCAAGGATTTGGGAGAATTTTTTCTGAATAATTAATATTTCACCCTTAAATTATCAAAAACAACCCTGAAGGACTTAATTTGGTCGCTCAAAGTGCGGAAATACCCCTTTTGGGGGTTGTTTTTGCTAATTTAAGGGTGAAATATTAATTATTAATCAAAAATTCCCCCAAATTCTTGATCTGCGACTCAAAAAACCCGTATGGACGTAATCTGGTCGCTCAAAGTCCGTAAATAGATAAAACACCCCTTTTAGGGGTAGTTTTTGCAAATTTAAGTGTGAAATATTGATCATTTATAAAAAATTACCTCAAATTCTTGTTTATCGACCCAAGAAACCCTCCTATGCCAATTCTTGGCTAAATCTAGAAACTCACTTTGCTAATATATCAAAAAACCCCTTTTTTGGGGGGTAGTTTTTGCAAATTTAAGGGTGTTCCGCAAATATCTCCCGGAAAAGACCCCGATTTTCGTGATCAGCGACCCAAAAAACATATAGTAGAGCAAATCTCATGCCGGCACTCTAAAATACACCCTAAACCGCGTTTTGACTGGAGTACTTTATTAGATTATAAGTTACTAAACAATTTTTTATTATTATTTTTTTTTAATTTTCAAAATGGCGCCAAATACAGGTGCTCAAAATTAGGCCTCACTTTTGATTGCGGACGTGATTGCAGCCTCCAACTGGTTTTGAACCATACCAAATTAAATTTTATATGTTTGTCAAACATTTTTTTTCTGGATTGTTGGATTCAAATTTCGGGAAATGGAAAATTGTTAAAATTATTAAATTTTTTTCAAAAATTGCAATTTTTTGGACATGTTTTTTTGCAATAAAAAAAATTGGCACATTTTTTTTGTAAAACAATTCCATCAATTCAGAAGATAATTGTATTTTAAAAATGTAGCCAATAAATTAGGAAGATATCCTAATTAATTTTAGAGTTATCGTGCCCGCAAATTTAAAAAACGCTGTTTCGAGAAAAAAGCGTTTAATGTTTAAAATACTGTATCTTACGCCTTTCGCGGTGTCTCGGTTAATCTTCTATAACTTCATTATTATTCAAGATATCATTATAAAATTTTTTTTCCATATTCTTAAGATGTTTTTGAACCCAAAAAAAAACAATAAACAGAAAATTGATTTTTTTTCCCTGCAAATGTATCTGCCACCTTAAGTATATGTGATAATGTAAATATGTAGTAGTAACTTGTATAGAGGCGCTCTACAATAGTCAAGTCAGTCAGTACACTGTCGTCACCCTAGAAGAAACTATATAAATATTAAATGATAATCATAAGTGTAGTTTATTGAACTTAACCTAAAAGTCAAACTCCCCTTCCTTATCTCAATTCAGAGGTACATGATTTTGAGGAGTATAGTTGTACAGCATTTATAGCAAACAACAATAAGCCCTTAGAACAATCCCAGACTAACAACTTTGAAAAATTGTTAAATTCGGAGGGAGGTAATGCAGAGAAAGTAGACAAAAGAAACAGTTATGAGTCTGAGATTGGGAGGGAGAATCAGAAAAAACTCATTGAAGAGAATAATACATTAGAAATAGATTCAGAGAAAATAAGTTTACAGAAGGATGATAGTATATTATCTTATAAATTAATTAATGTAGATGATTTAAATGAAATCGAAGCTTTAAAAAATCTAATAGTAGAAAATCCTCCAGAGAAAACTGATCATATAGAGAAACAGAGAGAAGCCTTACTTTGGCATGCGAGACTTGGGCATGTATCATTAAATTAACTTAAAATGTTACAAAAGAAAGAAAAGATATTAGAACATGTCAAATTTGATGATCCAATTAAAGAGTGTGAAATATGTATATTGTCAAGATGGAAAAACTTCCATTTAAACAAGATAGGTCTAGGGCAGAAAGACCACTTCAGAGGATACAAGAGATTTAATGGGTCCAATTAAGCAAATATCTTGGCTAGGAGAAAAGAAATATATAATTACTTTTGTAGATGACTACTCTCGTTATGCTAAAACTTATTGTGTAAAATCTAAAGATAAATCAGGTTAAGCGTTAGGGAAATATATAATATCAGTTAGAAATCTTATAGGATATAATGAGAAATATGCTACATTAGATCAGATAGAGGTACAGAATATATAGGTGGTAAATTTTCAGAGGTTACGGAAAAAGAAAAAACAGAATTAGATACAGCACCACCATACACTCCAGAGTTAAATGGATTAGCTGAAAGATTTAATAAAACAATAGCATGTAAAACTAGAGCCTTTATGTGTGATTCTGGTTTACCAGCAAGCATGTGGGAATCAGCTGTTGAAGCACCAGTATATTCATATAACATAACTCTTCATAAATCAATAAAGTATGAAATTCCACTTAAAAGAATTTCACCAAAGTCAAGATGTCGTCTAGAAAGTATAAGACGTTTTGGTTGTATATGTTATGCTAAATTACCTAAAACTGTAACAAAGTTTAGTAATGTAGCTATTAAAACCGTATTGATAGGTCATACGTCTACGGGTTATATTTTATGGCATCCAGGTTCTAGAAAGTTTTTAGAATCTATACATGTAAGGTTTTTGAGAAGTTAGTATAGAAAGACGTATATAAAAATGGTTAAAATAAAGATTTAGATAGTTCCATTAAGTTTACAGTAGAAGAGGTATTACAAAATTAAAATAATATACTGGAAAACTTAAACATAACAGAAAATATAGAAATAAATGATAAAGAAAAATCACAAATGATAATTATGAGCTGAAAGAAACTTATGCTCCAGTATCAAGACTGTGATTAATTAGAGCCATACTTTCAATTATTAATAGAGAGGATTTAGAAATGTGTCAAATGGTATGCGTTTTATTTATTGAAATCAAATACATAAACATTTTGAAAAATTATTTTTATTATAAAAATTATTACTGTTTTCTGCTCAAATTTATTTTGAAATAAAAGTAATCGTAAAAGTAAAAAGGAATTCTGCAGTTTTTAAATTACGATTTATAGGTTAAAATGTGCATTAAAATAGCAATAAAGTTTGTGTACTGCATATTATTCGTTAATTATATAAAAATATGGACAATATTAAAATTATACTATTTTACCTATTGTAATGCCTATTGTCATTCGACTGCGTTATTAGGTAAATTACTTGGTTTTACTCAATTTGAAGGAGTAAAACCTATTGATTTACCCATTCCAGGGGCCGATTTTATCTATTGGAGTTTAGTGGGTACTTTGTAAGTTGCATACAAGAATTAATTTTAAGTCCATATGGTATATTATCTCTATATATTATAAAGTTATAACCGCCGCCGCCGCTGCCGCATGAGCCCTTTGTGCCAATGGACCTTTTGTGCCAAAATGGACCTTTTGTGCCAAAATGGACCTTTTGTGCCAAACTGGACCTTTTGTGCCAAACTGGACCTTTTGTGCCAAAATGTACCTTTTGTGACAAAATGGACCTTTTGTGCCAAAATGAACCTTTTGTGCCAAAATGGACCTTTTGTGCCAAAATGAGCCTTTTGTGCCAAAATGGACCTTTTGTGCCAAAATGAGCCTTTTGTGCCAAAATGGACCTTTTGTGCCAAAATGAGCCGTTTGTGCTAAAATGAGCTTATTGTGCTAAAATTAATATCTATTTGACTAATTGTCTTTTGTAATTTTTGGGCCAAAGATTTTTTGGGTTAAAATGGACCTTTTGGACCATTTTGTAGGACAAAATGTATTTTTTGGATCGCACTGATTTTTATGCCAATGTGGACCATTGGCTATCTAAACTATATTAAACCTTTTGTATATTAATAAATATTTTCGACCATACTGTACCTTTTTATATTTTTTTAGTTAAATCAATATAATTAAAAATATATGTTTATAAATATTAATTTACATATGAACGATAGATAACACACACTATGAAGATTGACGCCTTTTAGTCTAAATTAGATTACTTGACTATATATTTATGTTAATTCACTATGGTCAGTATTATCTAAGTTATAATCACTACCACAATGACGCATGAGTCCTTTAGCAAAAATGGAATAATTGGATAATATGAACCTACTATAAACTAATTTAATTTTAAACCAAAGTGATATGATTTTGTTCAAATGATGTATTTAAGTAAAAAACATATTACAAAAGGATAATATAATTTAAAAAACTGTTCGCGCTCTACGGGGGTTGGCGCGCGGAGCGCGCAGGGGGCGGAGCCCCCTAGTATATATATATATATATATATATCTGCCTCCGGCTCGCTTCGCTCGCCTTGGTGACCACCGGGGAGGCTGCGCTCCCCTGGACTCCTGCAATTTGATTTTTTCGAAGATACTTCGTTTTAGAATACTTAATATTTTGTATAATAACCATTTTTTACCTGAAGTATCATCTAAAATTTATTGAATCATAAAAATTACGGACATAGGAACCCAGACGAATAATTAGTGATCAGCAATATAAACTTCGCTAGCCTTCTGTAGATTTTACAAGTAGCTGTTGCTTCTAACCTTGATAATAGGTGTTCAAGCTTATCTTATTTACTATATTGAGTTACTAAATTAGTGACCGGTAAAAAATAGAAATATATATAATATTAGTCATAAGTTCTATAATTTGTTGAAAAATGATTGTAACTGTTGACAGATCGAACCAATTAACTCGAAAATTTAGGCGGATTCGTAAAAATTGTTCTCAAATTGAATGAAATTCTTTTCCATGTTAAAATTTTTTTTTACTTTTCAGTTGTTTAGGTTTTTTTTAAAAAATTTAATAAAAATTTTTTTCTGAAAATCCAGTTTTTTCAACATTAAAAATTTTTGTTGCTATTAATTGAAATGATACCTAGATTATGATTTTTCCGGTAATTTTTGCCGTTTTTTGCCTTGAAGTCGATGTATATCTATTATTTATCATATTCCCATGATTTGCGTCGGATCACACATACATATAATTAGATTACATAAATAAATTTACATAATATTAGTTCTAAACTTTTATACTTTTTGAAAAAATACTGTAATTATTGACAGATCGAGCCGATCACCTTGGAAATTTAGGCGGGTGCGTAAGAAATATTTTCTCGGATTTCAGTTTTTAGGATATTTTTTAAAATTTTATAAAAATTTTATTCTTGGGATTCCAGTTATTTCAACATAAAAAATTTTTATCGTTATTAATCGAAACGAAACCTAGCCTATGTTTTGACCGGTAATTTATTGCCATCTTTTGTCGTGAACCCAGCGTCTCTAACTTTTGTCGCGTTCTAGTTTATACCTTTCAGATAAACAAACAAACATGCAAAATTAAAGATTTATAAACTCTCCCGGCAAAACGAGAAAATAAGTATGACGCAAAGCGATATTTTGTATTTTCTCATTTACAAACGAGATTTTTAATAAATCTTGTTTATAAAAAAGAAATGGCGTTGCCTCCAATTTGTAAACGAGAAATAATTAAATTTCTAGTTTTGAAATCCGACACGTGCTAAATAAAAATTTCAAAACGAGAAAATTTAAAAAAAACCCTTTTTAAAAAAGAGAATAAAATCTTAAAAGCGCAAACAAGATGCGCAATGTTATGATCATGCACGTTGCCGGCATGCATGTTTAATTAAATATTTATAAATGCAAATAATATATTATAAAGTGATAATATTTGTGTAATATTTGTGTAATATGCTTAGACAAAGGACATTATTTAGCATCAATTAACTAAAAAAAATCTCAACCTTTAACAATAACGTGAAACATATTTCAAGTTTTTTGATTTTTGACCTATCCTAAATTTGTCAAAAAATCAATTTATTCGCGGCCGAACGTAGAAAATCAAAATTTTTTTTAGTGAATCGATGCTAAATTATCTGCTAAATATTATACTCAAAGATTTTTAAAATCAGATTATTTATAAAAAAATCTTGATAAATTAAGTACCTCAAAAATTAATGAAATTTCGAGCGCTAATTTCTCCGTCAGTAGTCAATAAATTTTTAAAATTACTAGCTGATTGGCCTCGCGATGCTCGGCTTAACCAAATAAAAACTCTTGTGCATTAATTTTTTTATATTTTAATCATATTTAGTTAATTATAATAAATTTAATCATACGTGATTTAAATGCAATTTAATTTTATTTAAAAATGATTGAGAACAGAATTAATTTTATACTTCTAAAATTAACAAAAAATTTTATAATTCATATTAAGAAAAAGTTACCTGATTATTTATAAATATTTATAACTAATGTTGTATATTTTATAACATAAATTATTATTGATAATAAATAATAATTGAAAATAAAATATAGTGATATGCAGTTTTTTTAACAAAATTTGCAGTTTTTTTCATATTGTAGATAATTAATATTTAAATATTTTCAATTTTCATATACATCACAACTGATATTGTAGACAATCAACATGAATATGACTATAGAATGAAATTTTCATGATTTTTTATTGTTCATAAATAGGACAGGCGATATCCATTTCACTATATGGTGAAATTTTTGTAGCTTTTTCATAAATAAAACAGCCAGCAATATAGATTGAAAATTTTGAATTTTTTTCATATTGTAGACAGCCAATATAAATTTTACTATAGAGTGAAATTTTTATAATTTTTTATTTTTCAATTAATAGTACAGCCGATATCCAATTTAACTCTATGGTGACATTTTTGGGATTATCCATATATAAAACAACTAACAATATAGATTGAAATTTTTGCTGTTTTTTTATATTTTAGACAATCAATATGAATTTTACTCTGGAGTGAAATATCTATTATTATTTTTTTTTTTTTCATAAATAGGACAGAAGATGACCATTTTATTCTATAGTGAAATTTTTTGGGTTTTTTCATATATAAAACAGTCAACAATATAGATTCAAATTTTTTCAGTTTTTTCATATTGTAGACAATCAATATGAATTTTACTATCTAGTGAAACTTTTATAATTTTTATAATGTTTTCATAAATAGGACAGCCGATATCCATTATACTCTATATATGGTTAAATTTTTGAGTTTTTTCATATATAAAACAACTAACATTACAGATTGAAATTTTTGCTGTTTTTTTATATTGCAGAGAATCAATATTAATTTTACTCTAGAGTGAAATATTTATGATATTGGTTCCTCATAGAGGACCCATTGTTTCAGGTGAAATTTTAATTTCTGATTTTTTGACATATACGCACGTTTTGAGACCTCAGGAATTAAAAATTATGTATGTGTGTGTGTGAGTGTAGGTATGTATGTATGTATGTAGCACTGTCACCGGTGATATTTCACAACCAGTATGACATTAAGACCTATTTTTTTTTATAAAATTTTTTTCACCAAAAAATCTCCAGGTATTTTTTTTTTTTTTTAATTTGGATGTAATACCTCATTTTTATCCATGCAAGTAAATTTTTGTAGTATTTTCATATTGTAAACAGCTAATATGAACTTTACTATACAATTAAATGTTTAAAATTTATGTTTTTTTTATTCTTAGGACTGCCGATACCTATCTTATTTCATAATGAAATTTTTTGAGTTTTTTCAAAAATAAATAGCCGACAATATACATGGTAAATTTTTTAGTTTTTTCATATTGTATACTGCCAATATGAATTTTACTATACAGTTAAATATTTCTAATTTTTTTTTCATTCTTAGGACTGCTGATATCTATATTATTACATCGTGAAATTTTTTTAATTTTTCATATACAAAATAGCCAGAAATGCAATTTCATATACAAAATAGCCTGAAATTTTTGTAGTTTTTTCATATTGTAAACAGCTAATATGAATTTTACTATACAGCTAAATTAAAAAAATTTTTATTTTCTTAATTCTTAAGACTGCCGATAACTATTTTATTTCATAGTGAAATTTTTTGAGTTTTTTCATATATCGAAAAGCCGACAATATAGATTGAAATTTTTGTAGTTTTTTCATATTCTAAACCGACAATTTGAGTTTTACTATACAGTTAAATTCTTAAAATTTTTGTTTTTTTCTATTATTTTTAGGACTGCCGATGTCTATATTATTTCATATTCAAATTTTTGAGTCATTTCATATATAAAATAAAAGAGTTTCGGGGCAAATTACTCCTTGGAAAAAATGCTATCTTTTTTAATTTTAGCTCACGGCACAGAGTTACAACTGTTTAAAGCTAAGAAGTACAAAATTTAAAAACTCATAAACTGGTCATTTTCATCACTTCATATCTTAAAATGGTTTGTATTAAAATATAAAAACCAAAATGCTTTGTTTTTATTAAACGCATTTCTAAAGCCGCTTTTTTTTTTTTTTTTTTTTTTTTATTTAATGTATTCATTAAAAAGAAATATCAAAAAAAGACTTAGAGTCCGATTTATTGAGTTATTGGGTTTATTCATTGAAATAATAGTATTGAATTTAGCAGAAACTATACTTAACTTTAATTTTTTTTTCTAAAACAATCCTGTTTTATAGAAATGTTGTAATTCCAATTGTTTTTATGCACTATTAGCATTAAATTATTAGTATTGAATTTAGAAAAATATACTCAACTTAAATGTTTTCGAATATTGTCCGGTTTTATAGAAATCTTGTAATCTCAAATATTTTTATGCAATGATAGCATTGAAATATATGTCTTAAATTTAGCAAAATGTACCCCGCTTTCAATTTTTTCAAATAATAGCCTGTTTTTTAGAACAGTTGTAATTTCAATTGTATTGAAATATTAGTAATTAATTTAGCAGAAACTATACCTCATTTTAGTTTTATTTCGAAAATTTTCCTTTTTTATAGAAAAGTTGTAATTTCAATCGTTTTTATGCAATAATAGTATTGATATATTATAGTATTGAATTTATCAAAATATACCCAACTTAAATGTTTTTGAATTCCGTCGTGTTTTATAGAAATCTTGTAATTTCAAATGTTTTTATGCAATGATAGCATTGAAATATCAGTATTGAATTTAGCTAAATATACCCAACTTAAATGTTTTCAAATATTGTCCTGTTTTATAGAAATCTTGTAATTTCAAATTTTTCTGCAATGATAGCATTGAAATATTAGTATTGAATTTAACAGAAAACAGAAATTATACCCCTCTGTAATATTTTTTTCTTTAACAACTTAAGAAGATAAACTCTTATTGATTGTCCACAATTTGAAAAACATCTAAAAATTTTAATATATATTGTCAGGTGTATTATAGCAGAAACTATACGCTGTTCTATATATTTTTCGAATAGTGTCCTGTTTTATATAAAAGTTGTAATTTAAAATATATTTTTGCAATGATAGCATTGAAAATTTTTTATTGACTTTAGCAGAGACTATACGCCATTCTAAATTTTTTTCGATTAGTCGTCCTGTTTTATATAAAAGTTGCAACATAAAATATTTTTGTGCAATGATTGCATTGAAATATTTTTATTGACTATAGCAGAGAATATATGCCATTCTAAATTTTTTTCGTTTAGTGTCCTGTTTTATATAAAAGTTGTAATTAAAAATGTTTTTATGCAATGATAGCATAGAAATATTTTTATTGACTTTAGAAGAAACTATATGCTATTCTAAATTTTTTTCGATTAGTCCTGTTTTATATAAAAGTTGGAATTTCAAATATTTTTATGCAATGACAGCATTTGAATGTTTTTCTTTTGATTTTAGCTGAAACTGTACAACATTTAAAATTTTTTTCTAATAGTCTCCTGTTTTATATAAAAGTTGTAATTTCAAATATTTTTATGCAATGATTTCATTGAAATATTTTTATTGACTTTAGCAGAAACTATACGCCATTATAAATTTTTTCTAATAGTCTCCTGTTTTATATAAAAGTTGCAACTTAAAATATTTTTGTGCAATGATTGCATTGAAATATTTTTATTGACTTTAGCAGAAACTATACGCCATTTTAAATTTTTTTCGATTAGTTTCCTGTTTTATATAAAAGTTGGAATTTCAAATATTTTTATGCAATGATAGCATTTAAATTTTATTTTTGATTTTAGCTGAAACTGTACATCATTTAAAATTTTTTTCTAATAGTATCCTGTTTTATTTAAAAGTTGGAATTTTAAATATTTTTATGCAATGATTGCATTGAAATATTTTTGTAGTATCAAAAATTTTTATGCAATGATAGCATTGAAATTTTTTTATTGACTTTAGCAGAAATTACACGCAATTCTAAATTTTTTTCTAATAGTCTCCTGTTTTATACAAAAGTTATAATTTTAAATGTTTTTATGCAATGTGAGCATTGAAATTTTTTTATTGACTTTAGCAAAAACTATACGCCATTTAAAAATTTTTTTGATTAGTTTCCTCTTTTATATAAAATTTGTAATTGCAAATATTTTTATGCAATGATAGCATTTAAATTTTGTCTTGGACTTTAGGAGAAATTATACGCTATTCTAAATTTTTTTTTAATAGTCTACTGTTTTATACAAAATATGTAATTATAAATATTTTTATGCAATGATAGCATGGAAATTTTTTTATTGATTTTAGCAGAAACTATACGCCATTATAAATTTTTTTCTAATAGTCTCCTGCTTTATTTAAAAGTTGGAATTTCAAATATTTTTATGCAATGAGAGCATTGAGATTTTTTTATTGACTTTAGCCAAAACTATACGCCATTTAAAAATTTTTTTGATTAGTTTCCTCTTGTATATAAAATTTGTAATTGCAAATATTTTTATGCAATGATAGCATTTAAATTTTTTTTTGGACTTTAGGAGAAATTATACGCCATTCTAAATTTTTTTTTAATAGTCTACTGTTTTATACAAAATTATTAATTAATAATTTAGACGTCGGCATTTTTAATTATGAGAAAATAAAAAAAATAATAATAATTTAGATGTCGGCATTTTTAGTTACGAAAAAAATAAAAAAGGAATAATTCGAATGTCGGAAGTCTTATTTATGAAAAAATCGAGAAAAAAAATAATTAATAATTTAGATGTCGGCAGTCTTAGTTATGAAAAAATCGAAAAAAAATAATTATTTAGATATCGGCTGTCCTAATTATGAGAAAATAAAAAAAATATTTTAGATGTCGGCTGTCCTATGCATGAAAAAATTAAAAAAAAAAATTGGTTCTAAATAGTTTTTTTGCTATTTCTCTTCAATGAATGCATTAAATAAAAAACCAAACAAAGTTCCTTTAGAAAATTGTTTAAATATATAAATATATTTTATTTGTAATAAACATTAAATAGAATGCAATTGGGTTTTTACATTTTGATACAATCCATTTTAAAATATGAAGTGATGAAAATTACCACTTTTTACGTTTCTAAATTTTCAACTTCTTAGCTTTAAACAGTTGTAACTCGAAACGGTGAGCTCTAATTAAAAAAAATGAAAACGTCAAATCGATAGCATTTTTTCAAAGGAATAATTTGCACTAGAGTTTGTCTCAAAAGATCTTTTAGATCCTGATAAAAAACAGTTTTAGTGAAAAAAAAATATAATTTTTTACCTTTTCGATCACTAACTTCTGAGATTGATTTCTCGAAATCATTTTATTATTTTTTAAAAATAAAAAAATCGGTTGGTGGTATTTCTTCAAGGATTAATTTAAAACCAATTTCATGTATTTTTGTCCATACAATTCTTCATAAATGGATATTGAGTAAATTCGAAAATAATAAAATTTTTCAATTATTTCATTTTAATATATATAGGATTTTTTTAATTTTAAGGGACACATAACATGACCAATGGCTAAAATTGAAAATTTTTTAAATTTTTAATTTTGGGAATTTCAACAAATTTATGAAATATTATTGTTTTTAATAATACATTAAACATTACAGAAATTTTTTAAATTTTTCAAAAAAAGGGACTCTTGTAAAGTTTTCCAATAAATTCAAAAATAAAGTTAGAACTTTAGAAGGATTAGATTTCAGGAAAACCCGTAAAATTGTAAAAATTTCGAAAAATGGAAGGTTATAAAATTTGTTTTTGTTGAGTTTTTAAGTTATAAGTTTTTAGGGTTGTATGTGAGTTTTTAAGTTATATGTCCCTCAAACACTATCAAAAATAAGTACATGGAAAAACACAACTCTTAAGACTAATTGAAAGAAAAAAAAACCCACTTTTTGAGAAATTTGTATTTAAAAGTTCTTTTTAGTTTTTCTTATTTTCCGGATTTTCAGGAGAATTTCCCGAAAAAATTATAGCAGATTCGGATTCAGCAGGATATATATATATATATATTACATACCCCCTATAGTTGGAAAATATTTTTTAGTTGTATATAGAGCACAGAAAAACTATCGTCGATTTTCGCAGCACATATTAACAATAAAAATCAAAAGTATACCGTGGCGCAATGAATAAAGAATCCGTTTGTTAAATAAATGTTTCGGGTTCGAATCAGCATAGAAAAAAATTTTTTTTTATTAATTAAAAATAAAATGTTTCAAATTTATTTTTTTTAACTATATTTATAAAATCTCCAAAATAATATTGTTTTAGTAATTAAATGATGCTAGATTTCAAAGATTGAAATAGTATTTATTAGATATTCTAAAGCGAGACTTTTTTTCTGCTCTCCCGGGCATAAAACATTTTTCAAAAAAGCAATTAGCAATTTTAGAAAATCCAACCTTTTTCCTAGTAAATTTTAAGCTATTTACTTTTTTTTAATGGACCCAGAATCACATTACTGATTGGATGAAATAAAATTCAAATTTTTATGTGAACAATAAAATTAATTATTTCAAAAAAAATAATGTCGGTAACTGTTCTACTTTACTAAACCATTAATATACTATTTCGAAAATATTATAAAAATACATTTTCGAAGCAAAATTCTTAGATTTTATAAGCCTAATTCGTTGTACGCGAACACTCCTAAAATATTCTTTCCTAAAATATTTGTCCGAACGTGATAAACTACAACACAATAAAAGATATAGACATCAAATTTACGGCGTAATAATTACCAGTCAAAATATGATCTAGGATTCATTTAGTTTAATAATAATCCCAATTAATAATATTTGAATTAAATTCAAAGTTCATCGTGAACTTAAGTACTCAACTACTGGCCCAGTTACTATATTATTTTACACTTTATTTTATTCATAAATAAATTTTTTAAATGAATACTACCTTGCAGCTTCTACTTCATCCTGCAGTCTTCTTGCTTCAGCATCTTTTGCCTCTACTTCTGACTGAATCCTCTGAACCTCTTCTTGTTTGGACCGTATTTCTTGTTCTAGTTTCGCTCTCTCTGCGGCTTCCATTTCATGAGATCTTTCAAGTTTTTCCATCATTTCAGTTAATTCCTGTTAAAAATAAAGAAATATATTATTTTGAGAAATAAGAAAATCTATCACTTATAATATCTATCATTTAATCAGACTTTACTTAATAGAATCCTAAAGATTTCTGATTTAAAAAAATCCTAGGGTGAATTTTTTTTTAATTTAAAATGGAAATAAAATAGAAATCGATTATTTGCTTTATGAATTTTACCCGGTGGAGATTAGCTGTTTAGAAAATTAAAACCTGATAATTTAAAGTAACGTATAATTTTTGAGATTTCATTTAAGTAGTTTATTTGTTCATAATTTGTCCATAAATCAAAGCATTTAAACACTGATGTAAACGAATAATACTCAATTATCAATTATTTTGAACGCGTAACAGGCCATCGTAAAAGGCATTCCACAGGTCCGGTCTGAGAACCGAACCTTGGGCAATGCCCGCACTCAGAACCCTCTGTCGCCTGCCATCGAGCGTGTCGTAGAGCAGTCTCCGGTCCCGTAGGTAGTCCTTTATTACGTTACCCAGATACCTGGGTATCCGGAAATCGTACTCGAGAGACCGGATCATGTCATCCCACCTGGCCGAATTTAAAGCGTTTTTGACGTCCAGCGTTACAAGAAGGAAGTCTTTGCGAATTGCAGGCCGCTTTTCCCTCTCAGCCTCTACGGTATCCACGACACGCCGGATGGCGTCTATCGTGGAATGCCCCTCACGAAATCCATACAGCTTCTCGGAAAGGCCACCGGCACCGCCCTCCTCGATGGCTCTTCTCAACCTTGCCCGGAGCATACTCTCCATCACCTTTCCGATGGTGTTTAACATGAACAAAGTTCTGTAAGATGATGGAGAGTCCGGGGCTCCACCTTTACCCTTGTTCAAGAGCACAAGACGTGCCACCTTCCACTGACTTGGAAACACTCCCGCCACTAAGCATGCATGAAACATGCTTAGCAGGATGCCAGGGATTATTTTGACCGCTCGTTTGAGCACTTCCGCTGGTCCGGCCCCGGCGCCTTGCCATTTTTCATGGCCTTGATGGCCTTCACCATCTCGTCCTCGCTGAATAACGGTACTTCCTCCCTGGGTATCGCCTCTACCAGGTTTTCCCCGATGAGCCGCTCAGGGAAGAGAGCGCCGATGATTCGTTCGGTCGACACCGCGTACATCATGTTGTCAGACCCCCGGTTCAACTTGCCCATTACGACTTTGTAACCAAGACCCCAGGGGTCTTTGTTTACATCCTCGCGTAATGAACGCAGGCATCGAGCCTTGGTTTGACGGATAGCTTAGGCCAGCCGGTGTTTAGCATCCTTGTGTTCCTGGGAAAGTGCAGCAGCCTCGGGCCTGTCCCGTGCTCTTTGCGCCCTCCGCCACGTCCTGTGGCACTCCTTGTGGAGCTCCGCTATTTCTGAAGTCCACCAGTAAACTGGCTTTCTCCCTTTCCAGGGCCTTCGACGAGGCATAGAGGAGTCACACGCCCCTCGCAATAGAGACGTTACTTTCTTGACTAAGATTTCAGCCTCGCGGGGACCTGTAGCCTCTCCATGCCAAGCGGGGACGGACGACGACTCCATTCGAAGATACTCTTCGAACTTGTCCTCATCCATCTTTGTTACATTCCAACCCAAGGGACGCCTCTTGTACGGAGGCCGTTGGGAGGTTCCCTCAAGCACCCGGAAGGTGATGTAATGATGGTCGCTACGATTGTAACCATCCATCACCGTCCATTCGCCGATTCTCCCAGAAGCACCTTCTGTTGCAAAGGTTATGTCTGGGATAGAGGCACCCCAACCTGCCCTCTCGTAGGTAGGCCGGTTTCCTCTATTTTGGACCACTAGTTTGCATCTAGTGGCCATTTCCAGTACCTGCTGTCCCCTAGGATTGGTCGTCGGCATGCCCCATTCTAAGGCCCTAGCGTTAAAATCACCAGCAAGGATAACGCTTCCAGTTACCGTCCGAGTATTATTATTATTATTATTATTATTATTATTATTATTATTATTATTATTATTATTGATCTTTTTGAAAGGATCTTCTGATAGAGAGTATCTTTTAATTCTATGATAGAGAGGATACATGGCCTTAAGTCAACCTGATGTAATGTGTTAAACGGTTCCGAGTTGAATTGCATAAGGCATTAAGGGGGGTGAGTTTAGTCGGTAAACATGCTAAGCATGGAGTTCGACATAATCTAAGGCCCGGCCCTAGATATGCGTAACGCATTCTCACCTAGACGCATGTAAAAAATTACATGTGTCAACCCTGCTCGTAGAGCAAAAAAAAATTATTATTAATCTTTATTTGCCAACTACAAAATACATATCATTCAACACACTCAATTGTCAATTATATACATAATAAAATAATACATAAATCAATAGATATTAATATAATTTACAATATTTAAGAATAAAATTTTATGTGTACTTAAATCAAAATTAAATAAAAGAAAATTTACAATAAAATGACTATTCAAAAGTTAACTGTTAATAGTAAATAGGCAAATAGTTAAATAGTAAATATCAATAATACATAGTCAATTACAAAATGATTGGTGCAAATGCTACCAATACTATTGTTCATTCTCTAATTTATGAAAGTTAAGTCTGATACTCTTTTTAAAACGAGAATAGGATGGTAAATCCCTTTTACAAGAGAGAATCGAATTCCATAGATTCGCATACTTTACTTGGAAAGAGTATAGACCCCAGTCAGTGGGTTTTGTGGGAACCTTAAGGTCTTTACGGGGGCCTCTGGTAGATTTGTCTGATTTGTATGGTTCAAATAAAGTGCGTAATAAAGTAGGTTCTCTCATACGCACAAGTCTATACATAATAAGGGATGCAAAGTAGTCAGTTTTTGTCACGTTAAGCATCCAACCAAGACGCTTCCTGTTTGGTGTAATGTGTTCTTGTCGTCTCAAACGAAAAATGTACCTAATACCTGAATTAGTGAGTCTGTGTAATTGCCCACTCAGTTCATTAGAAATATCAGAATAAACTGCTGAGCAGTAATCCAAATGGGGAATGACAAGAGACACAATGAGGCGCTTACGAAGTGCTTTAGAGGTACAAGATTTGATGAGCCTAAGACCATACAATATGCTATTTACTTTTTTGGCCACCTTTGTTACTTGCGGATGCCAAGACAAACGAGAGTCTAAGGTGATACTAAGGCTGACAACCTCATCCACAAAGGGAACACAAGCACCACTATCATTGACAACAATTTTGGAAATATTTAATTTCTTAAGCGCGGCAGGATTTTTACCTATCGGCATCTTTGTCTTACACATGTATAAAAGTACGGATAATAATTCGTAATTATTATAGTTTAAAATTAAGAAATACATAATATTTACTTGCTTTTCATAAAAATGTAATTATACACAACTTTTAGAATCAAATTATGATTATTTTAAATAAATAAATACATAAAATTTACAAGTAAATATTAGGTTGGTAGCTCTACATAGTATACATACTTTGTTTATTAAACAATAATGTTTTAAAGTATTTATGTACTTATTAAATTAATTTTTTCATTAACATAATTAATTATTTACATTATTAAAAGTTTATGCTAATAAAACGTTGACTGTATTGCGTAATTTAGTTTTACGAATTTCACATAGTGTTGCAGCTGTTTCGCGACGCCATGAAAGTTAATTTAAAAACAATAATATTTTAAATGTTTTTTTATTAATTATAAAAAGCGACGGTCGATTAAAAATTTTAAAGTCTTATTTTAATCTTTACAACATTTTTTGAAACTTCATTAAAAAAAATTTTCGTTTAGTATTATAAATGCTTTATTTTCAATTTTTTAAATTCCCCATAAGAGCCTGTGTTAATTTTTTTTTTTTTTTGTTTATTTATTTACTCAAAAACTGTGCGGTCAATTACACAGCTGCACACAAAAAAAAAGTTCTGATCCTGTAATTAGATCTACCAACAGGTAAGTTTTTCGATGTCCTAAAACCGAATCTGAAGTCAGAATTTAGCCTACACCCTCAGATTTTACCCCAGCTACCCCCAGCCACCTTCTAAGCCGTCCCAAAAAGCAAATATTTTACTATTTCCAAAAGTTAAAAGTAATAGTACCTTATTTACGTATTTTGATGTTCTAAAAACGAATTTCAAGTCAGAATTTACCTATCACCCTTAGTTTTTGCCCCAGCTACCCCAATCACCCTCTAAACTGCCCCAGAGGGTGAATATTTTACTTTGTGCAAATATTATAAATTAAAGTACCTTGGTTACGTATTTTGATGTTTTAAAAACGAATTTCAAATCAGAATTTACCTATAACCTTTAGTTTTTGTCTCAGCTACCATTGTTACTCTCTAAAACCCACCAGAGAAAGGTTATGTAACGAAACATATGTAATCATATATGCTCGTAGGTGCTTACTGTTTCCAACAAAAGTTTTTAACACCATCCTGATATCGCTGTAATATTCTAAAGCGATTAATTAACATTCCTCTGGTGGACTTTAGAGGGTAACTAGGCTAGCTGGGACAAAAACTATGGATGATGGATAAATTCTGACTTAAAATGCGTTTTTAGAACATCAAAAAACGTAACTAAGATGCTTTAATTTATAACTTTTGCACAAAGTAAAATATTCACCCTTTGGGGCGGTTTCGAGGGTGACTGGGGCTATCTGGGGCAAAATCTGAGGGTGTAGGCTAAATTCTGACTTCAGATTCGGTTTTAGGACATCGAATAACTTACCTGTAGGTTGGTCTAGTTACAGAATCAGCCCTTTTTTTTGTGCAGCTGTGTTATTTAAAAAAAAAATACGTGCAAAATTAATTTATATTTAAATTATATTCTCAAAATTTTAACTCTTTTTATGCATTTCAACCCTACCGCTCTTAAGACCTTAAATTAATTAACTGTGGTAGAAGAACCAAAAACAATCGCTTGTGTTTTCTTTGTGTTTATAGATAAGTTATTTGCATTAGCCCAAGTCACCACTTTTATGGCTCGTTCCGAAAGGTATGCAATACCTTGTTCAATCTGGTCAGTAGGAATCTGGATATATATCTGTAGATCATCCGCGTATAATAGTCTCAAGGTTATGTCATCACTTAAGTGGTCTTTAAAATCGTTCATATAAATACAAAAGAGGAGTGGCCCCAGAACGGATCCCTGGGGCACTCCAATATTCGTATCGCGGAAAGTTAATGAATGTTATAGATTTTGATGAATGACGGGAACCAAGATAATAATGATCTCGAAAAACCAATATCCCTGAGTTTTTTAAGAAGTTTAGATGGAGAAACATTATCAAAGGCCTTCGAGAAATCAAACAATGACTCATGCAATAACAATGTGGCAAGCTTCTTGTCCATACCCATGCGAATATCATCAGCAAGTTTTATCAGTACTGACTGAGTGCTGTGATGCTTCCTAAAACCTGCCTGGAAAGAATCCAAGATTTTATATCTAGACAAAAAGCCTACCACATGATCATGAGCCAACTTCTCAAGGACCTTTGACAAAAAGCATAATAATGCAACAGGGCGAAAGTCTGATGGTGAAGATGGTAAAGCTACTTTTTTCAACTCTAAAATTCGTGACTTTTTCCAGGCTATTGGAAAAACTCCTTGTCCTAGTCATACGTTAAAAAGCTTGGTGAGAAAAGGAGCTATTATTGGCAGGACTTTCTCAACAATGCTTTGAGGAATTGACTTATTGAATTATTTCTTTGCAGGTTCAAATGAATTACACAAAAGCAACACAATTAATCTAAAAGTTGTAGTTCTTATTTTGTCTGAAATATTTGTTCATATTATTTTTAGCCTAATTTTTTTTCAAAATTTTTTCACCAAAAAATTTTGTGGTACATTTTTTTTTTTAATTTGGATGTAATACCTCATTTTTTCCATGAAAATATTAATATCTAGAAGTATCGTTTTTCTCGATATCTTGAATCTCATAATTTATTTTTTGAAAATTTTTTTTACCAAAAAATAAAAAAAATACCTTTTTTATTAACTATTTTTAAAAGAAAATTAAAATTATTATGTTTAATATTTGTGTTATTATTAATTCTTAAACTTTCGGACCATAAATGTTGTGAGATGAAATTTTTATGGCCTAAGCTAAGTAAAAATTTAATTTAAGTAAAAGTAGATTTCAAAATACTGATACTTATTAAATTTGTAATGTTTTTAAAAATTTACTAAATTAAAGTATAATTAAAACTAACTTAAGTCTTGCTAATCACAAATTATATTACAACTTTTGGGCCATAAATGTTGTGATATGAAATTATATGGACTATGGACTATGAAATTATAAGCTAAGTAAATTTTTATTATAAGTTTCGGGCTATAAATGTTGTAAGATGAAATTTTATGGCCTAAGCTAAGTAAACATTTAGTTTCAGTAAAAGTACATTTTAAAATACTGATACTGATTAAATTAATTTTTTTAAAACTTTAATAAATTAAAGTATAAATAAAACTAAGTTAAGTCTTGTTGTTTCCTAATCACAAGTTATATTATAACTTTTGGGCCATAAATATTGTGAGATGAAATTATATGGCCTAAGCTAAGTAAATTTTTATTTCAGCAAAATCTTACAGTAAACAGATAATTTTTCTTACACAGCTTTTTCATATTGGGCTTACAGGCTGTATTTTAAATATAATTAGCTTATTTTATAACAATTTATTATCTTCAGAAACTGCATAACTTGCCAAGCTTGACTTGACAGATTGATAAAGAAACTTGAACTAAAAGTAATATACCTTTGTTCGGTTATCGATAATAACTAAAATTACAAGAAAAAATGTTTCAGAGACAAAAAAAGAACTGCAACATTTAGACTAATTGAGTTGTTTTTTTATAGTTCTATTAATTTATTGAAACCTGCAAAAAAATAATTTTGGCCTATATCTGGTTCAGAATTATTAATACCGATTATAAAGTCTTATGCGAGCTATCCGAAGATTAGTTATTTTTACTATTAGATATTTTATATATACTTTTTGAAAAATTAAAATTTAAAAACTTCCGCAACAATCGCCTTCTGCAAATGTCGCCGGCTTTGCTCCGCCTCCTTCATCTGGACTTGCTTTCTCGTGTTATTTTTTTTGAAAAGTATTACTGTAGAAATATATATATACTGTGCTAATGTATTAAAAGTACATAAATAATTAATTATAAATGTTTTTCCTCAAAATAATTATTGAAAAAAATATAACAATTACGAATACATTATTTAGAACGGAATATAATTTTATTTTTTTTAATTTTTTTAAAACAATTTTTAATATAAATGCTGTAATTATTTTTTAAACTTATAACTAGTATTCATAAAAAAAATAATAATTAATTAATAATAATTAAGTAACAAACAACGAATGTAGTACATATTGATAATATTAAAAACTGTCATTAAAATATATAACTTTAACACATAAAAAACCTTTAATTTTAATAAATAACTCTATTAAAAAAAACGATACATCATTCTATGCTCTTATAATGAACTACAGTGTTTTGATTATTCAGTCAGCTATGAAATTGTAATAATGATGGTAAAATCAAACAAATATAGACTGATCTATCGCCAGAGAAGACCACAAACTTCATGTTAAGTTACGATGGTAAGCTTCTATGATAATGTAGACGCATTGTTTATAACAACGATGTATTTTAAAACAAGCTTTTTCTCATTTTGTGGGTATTAGACAAATATGGCTTAAAAAGCTGTTGTGAATCCCCTTTCTCAGATATAATTATGTATAAATAGTCAAATGATATTTTTGATCAATATGATCAATATAATCAAAAATAGGATACAATTAAATAAAGATTAACCTACGTATACGAAAATATAAAAAATATAAATTGAAAAAGATTACATTGTAATCTAAACGTTGGATTAATGTTTTTTAAAAGTTAATAAACAACAAATTATGCTCATAAAAGTCACGTTCAAAAAAATTTTATTTTAAACTTCACTCCTTAATGTCGAGTGATAAATAAATTTTGTGTAATTATTCAAATAAATTATTAGTATGGGGCTTGGACTGAATGATGCCCTAAGTAAAACATCTACTTTTAACTCCATTTTACAATTTTTGGACTCTATCTTTAAGAGTTCAAATAAATATTTTTATCACATGACAAGATTGTTTTTAGATATCAGCAAAAAGATTGTTAAGGTTTCAGCGCATAATAGATTCTTATTACATTGCAGATCGAATGATTTTATTCCAAGGTATATACATGACTTACATAGTAACCTCAAACATCTCAAATTTTATAGCAATAGAGGTAATAAGTCATTTAAATCGTGTAAGAAAATCTTGCAAAAGAAACTATTAAGATTACAGATTAAAGACATCAACATTCATTTTAAGTTTTTAAAAAATAAGCAAAAATTAATTGAAACGATTTTTTCCAAAAACCTTGATAATAACTTAGTATCTTCCTTAAAGTTGTTTTACGGAAACTATGTTCATAATAAATGCACTCATCAATAAGAGTAATGTTGAACACCCTTCTAATATTAAGAATTTTGACTAAAATAATAACAGAAATTTATTTTTAAATCTTACTAATATTGAAATTCCAACAAGGGTTATAGACACAATTTCTATGGGTCAAAAATTATCAGTTAGATCTTGATTAAATAACGTTGATGCAACACAGGCTATTAAGAATGATGAATACCTCATTGACAAAAACCAATTTGATAATGAAGTTATGTATTTATAATATGCGTTATAGCATATTATATCTTGTATCAATCATCACTTAAATTAAACCAACCATATCAATGTCATTGATAGAAAATTTTACACTGATGTGTGTTTCACTAAAAAATTCCTGAACTCACAAAGTTATATTTTTTTTACGAATACAGACAAGGGTAATTCTACGGTTGCATCCCGAATAGAATCTGAAGTATGGGCCGATCCGGCCCAGATCCGGGCCAGATCTGGGCCGGATCAGCCCATACTTCCGATTCTATTCGGGATGTTGTAAGAATTATTACTATGAACAGATCGAGGCATTATTTGAAGATACATCAATATACAAAAAATTAGATAAAGATCCTCTTGCAGGTTTACAAAAACTTACACATTATTTTTTAAGTCGTTATAACCTAAATAGTTTTTAACCAAGAAATTCCATAAATTTAGCTTGACACAAACGAATACGTGCTTAGCTAGATTATATGGTCTTCCAAATGTATATAATATTTTAAATTAAATAAATACAATTGTGAAAAACTTTAATTTATTTTCGATCTATTTTACAATTTATTTTAGCATAACTACTACGCGTTTCGGGAATAAATTTCCATCATCAGGTCATTTTCAATTATTCTATTAAATAGTACATTATTTTTATAAATTAATTTGTCATTTAATAATTTATTATTCTTAATTTTTGTTTGTTTATAAATTTCATATTCTTCTAAGGTATATAAGTATTTACCTTTATTACAATAATGTTATAGAGGGCGCTGCCATAGTTATAAACAATTTTTTTGCAAGCTTCGCCATAAAGGACTACCCCATATAGAAAACTACCAGACTATCGATTCATATTTTCCCTCTCTATTATGTAAATTTTGAAAAACCACCTCCTCAGAAATGAAAGCTCCTCCTAAGAAAGCTTTTTCTCCACCTAGCAACCAATATATTTCTTTTATGCAAATGCCGCATCTTATATTATATTCCGAGCTTTTCTTGGAAAAGCTCAGTTATCCGGGCGAAAGCGAGACTACTACTTACTTTTTTCAGGAGTAATAGTATGAGCTTTCTAAGACATCTTACGCGAATCCTCCTATAAATTCGACCTTTTAGTATATGTAAATAAAAGTCTTTCTTGATATAAGTATAAATAAAGTCAAAGTCTACTAATAAAAGCTCGTGTACAAAGTTAATCTAGTACAACGCTACCTATTCATAAAATGCCACAACAGGCCCAGTAAATCTACCGAATCGCTATAAACAAAAAGAGTAAAAGCAAACAACTACAGAGATCATAGATCAGAATTTCCATCAGCCAGATACATGACAATAATCAATTATTGTTAAATTTGTGTATATGTCTGTGTATTTATGATTGGTATTTATGATGTGTAATGCAAATTTTGTGTTTATTTCTAAAATTTTATGTGGATTTAAATTTTCAGTTCTCGGAATGTGTTCTCTAAATCTTTCTTTGAAACTTCTACCTTTTGGCCTATATATGTTTTATCTTATAATTTCAATACAGCAAGTATGTAATAATTAAATTATTGAAATTAGTTTTTTATATATTTTTGACTTGTCAATAATTAATTGAGATTAGTGTATGACCTGATGATGGGAATTGATTCCCGAAACGCGTAGTCGTTATATGTTAAAATAAATTGTAAAATAGATGGAAAATAAATTAAAGTTTTTCACAATTGTGCTTATTTAATTTAAAATATTATATATATTAAAATTTGCAATTTGGTGACAAACAAAAGTTGTATAAAAATAAACGTTTTTTAAAAATATTCTTACAATGGGCTTCCAAAGGTTCATTAAGTCATTTTTGATAATAATGGCCGCATGGTTTGTAAATTTAGACCTGTTTTTTTTACGGAAGGTACGCCAACACATTTTTTAGCTAAACAAATCAGCATAATCTGAAATAACTACATTAAAAAGCCTGATTCTTACATAAAAAATAGCAGTGATTTTATTGAAAAAGTAAAAAACATCACCATCCCTGATGTTGTTAGCTTTGATGCCACCAGTTTAGTGACAAACGTACCTCCTGAGTTAGTCAAATCAGGCATTGAGAGTAGGTATGAACAAATGAGGAAATATACCAATATTATACCACATTTAATAATAATGATGTTAGTGATGTATAAAGATCGGTAAATATTAGGAAACCAAAATTATGTGTTCCTTATGTTGAGGGTTTTTATGACACCATAAATGAATGTTGCAAAAAGCATAACATATTAGCGATACCAATGATTGTTAATAATTTGGGTGGAAATAATATTATCATAAAAGCTAAAGGTTGAATACCTAAAGAAAGTTGTGTATAAAATTGATTGTACAGAATCCAGCCACATATATTGGTGAAATCAAGACGTAAGTTGGTGTCAGATTAAATGAGCACAAGTCACCTATAGATGCTTTAATAAAATAAGAGAATAGAAAAAAAGGAACTGTTCAGCCCCGTAAGAGACCACAAAGACGCATTGTAGCTGAAAAAAGCCCAAATTATTGTAGAATTGTTAATAATTAAACAAGTAAAAAAAATATCGATGATGATAGTGTTGTATTAAAGCATTACAAAATTACTAAACACAATTTCGCTTGGTATAAGTTTAAATTATTAGATCATGAATCTAACTATCACAAGAGGAAAACCAGCGTGGTTCTACACATGAATATTTATAAGGACGCCATAAATGAGCAAGGGGATTCACAACAGGTTTTTAAGCCATATTTGTCTAATATCCACAAAATGAGAAAAAGCTTGTATTAAAATACATCGTTGTTATAAACAATGCGTTTACATTATCATCGTAACTTATCATGAAGTTTGTGGTTATCTTCTCTGGCCATAGATCATTCTATATTTGTATGATTTTACAATTATTATTAGGAACTTATCAGGAAAATAAAACTTGGAAAATAATAAGTAAGCCAAAAAATAAGTCTTTTATAAACTCCAAGTGGGTATTCAAGATACAGCCGACCAAAAATGGAGAAAAGAATCGATATAGGCTTGCTTATGTGCAAAAGGTTTGCAACAGGTCAAGAGCATTGATTTTCAAGAGACTTTGGCACCAGAGGCCAGGTATTACACCATAAGAATTTCACTGGCAATTGCAGGTTACCAAGACCTTGAAATTACTCAATTTGATGTCAAAACCGAGTTTCTGTATGGCGAATTAAAAGAGAAAATTCCAGAAGGTTTGAGTGATATATTTGATGTAAATAAGTATGTATGTTTGTTGCGTAAATCCTTGTACGGTTTGAACCAAGTACCAAGAAGTTGGAACTTAGTATTTACAAATTTTCTAAAATCTTTTGGTCACAGAATCTGTCATTCAGATCCTTCACTATATGTAGGAAATATTAATAAGTCAATTACTTATCTAGTCTTATTTGTAGATGACGGGTTCATTTTGTCAAAATCAAAAGAAGTTCTAAAGTTTCTGTTGGAGGCATTGAAGAAACGATTACTAATCGTAGAATCAGAACCTCAGATTTTCGTTGATATGCAAATTTAAAGATGTAGAAAAGAAAGTACATTATTTAAACATCAACGTGAATATATACTAAAAGTTTTCAATAAATTTAATATATCGGATGCAAGTCTGTGATGATAAAGTTCCTTATCGTGAACTCATTGATTAACGATTCATGCAGTAAACTATTTAAGTCGTTTCTGAATTATCTTAAGGCTACTTTAAATTATGGGATATTTTATGATGGTAAAGTTGATAGACTAAATTTGTTAGCTTACAGTAACTCTGACTTTTCAGGGTGCATTGAGACCAGAAGATCTACTACTAGTATTGCATTTAGTTTGGGTTTAGGGATAGTATCTTGGTGCTCGCAGCGATAAAAGTGTGTTTTTTTAAGCACAACCGAGTGTCATAAACGTAAGAAGCACATCGATGTGCATTATTATTATGTTAGAGAAAAGTGTAAAAATGACGTATTAGATTCTTTAAATGTAAGCAGGGAAAAACAATTAGATTAATTGTTTACAAAAATTTTGCCAAGAGTCATTTCGAAAATTTAAGAAAATTGATAGTTGTTAGCTTTGTAAATTCAGTTCATTGCTTTCTCTTGCTAGTATTTTTTTATGTTGTTTGTAAAATAATTTCTGTAAATATAATGTAAATTCTAGTGTGTGCAAATGTATTTAAAAAGAAAGAGTATTATAATATATAGAATTAAAATATTATTATATAATATAGAATGTTTTTGTAATATTCGCGGTTATTACAATCACGTGACGTACTTGTGTATGTGTGTTGAATGTATATGTAGGAAGGCTTCTTCCCCTTCTGGAGTGAGTCTCAATGTTACAGTTTATAAGAGCACAAGCGTACTGTTTCGTATAATAAATTAGAGGCACGAGGTAAAATATTGTTAAATTACATTATAAATATTTTATTTTATTCTTTACATATAATAAACTGCAGTTATTTAGTTTAACGCCATCCTAAACCCCTATGTTTTTAACATTGAGTCGGTAAGGCAGAGTTCATTTTGAAAAAGGTCGCCAATCCATTTCTAATAAAATTTGTGGCTTCATATTGATTCATTCACTCAAAAAAATCATTCTTTATAGCCTAAAATATTTTTTTGTTTTTTCTACAGCTTAAAAAAGAAAGCCGACATTTAAAAAATTCTTACCGACACATTTGGGTTTAGGATGGCGTTAACACATTTGCAGCGTAATGAGCGCAATGCACCCATTTTTTGCGTGATTTATGTGCGTTTGGCTCTATCTAAAGAAACCGCGAAACCGAGGCACACCGCAACAGCAAGCGCAACGCAATGCTCAGAAGAAAATTTTGTGTCTTTCGACTTGCTTAGAAGATAAAATTGGTTTCTACGCATTGTGCCGCAATCGCGCTTGCAGTTGCGCCCTCCTTTTGCGGCTTCTGTAGATGCGGTCTTATGGACGCAATGCGTCTCTCACAAATTATCAAAAATATCTGTAGAATTCAATTATACACAATTTCTAAGGGTAATTTTCGGTTAATTTATGATATTTTTACAGAAGTGCAAGTCAGGGTTAGTTTTTAACCTATTTTAATGATACAAAATTACTATTAAATATTAAAATTATCCTTTTTTTAAACATTTACGTAAATAAAAACAACTTTTGAAAATTTTTTTAAGAATATGCACCTTCCATCCTAAAAAATCAAGTAAAAAATCATGATCGCATTGCATCCTAGATTAACGCTGCCTATATTGTGTGTGGCATTAGAATGCGCCCATGCTGTTTTTTTGTTGGGAAACCTTAAAACACGACTAAAACATTAAAAAAAATATGTTTTTATAGTAGAAGAAAAAAAATTGATGAAAGCAAGCAAAACGCACCTATTTAGAAATTGCAAAAATATCAATACGCAGCAGAATAGAATAATTATTATTTATTAATTTATTTATTCCTAAGTCATCATTGCTAAATTAAAGAACAATTCATTATACCTCGTGTCATTATTTAAAAGATGAAAGTTTTTTCGAGTGCTATTAACTCAAAACCCATCTGAAGCGAAATTTTTAATTTTCAAGGAGGTTAATTCTTAAAAATAAATTTTTATTGCTGTTACTCTTATAAGCAAATTAAAATTGTTTAAGCAAATATTAGAGTAAGTTTTTGCAAAAAAAGACCAGAGAATCGTGAAACACTTTTAAAAATAAATAATTAAACGTTTAAAATGCAATTTCCGAAAATTTTTATTTTAATCAATTTTGAAATAATTCGTTAACAACAAATAACTGACCAGGAATTTTGTAAAATAGACCTGAATTAATATTTATCGGGTGAATAAAAATATGTCTTACCTATCTTATGGCACTAAATAGCATATTGCTGAAAGAAAATAATCAGTTCAAATTCAAGCCAAAGAAGGTTTAATAGATCATTAGTCCGTATATTTATTATTTTTTTTTTTTTTTAAGAATAATACATTATGTTTTAATATTTTTTGGTAATAATTATAAGACCACAAAAATTAGTTAATAGAATTAGAGACAAGTTAATAAATTACCGATCATTAAATATAGATGATCGTGAAATATTATTATTTTTCTGTATTTTCAATAGGAGCACGTATTTTGCCATAAATGTGAGTTATTAGTATTGTAGAAAAGTCTCTAAGTCAAAATTTGATTTGCTAAAAAATAAAAACTTTTTTTTTTAAATTTTGTTTTTTTGAATTTATTTTTTGAAAGCCGGAAATTACTCAATATCTCGAATTCTAATAAATAACTATTTTTTGTGGTTTTATAATTTTCATTCTTTATTGTCCAAAAATATTAAAAGCTATATGAATTATTATTATTTTATTATTATTATTTTATTCTGATCAATAACAAATTTAGGTTATCATTTTTTATTATTTTTTTCACACAATATACAACAAACACTTATGAAATGTTTACTTCTTATAACTACTTTTAAAAGACCTTATTTTCTTCTTAACAAAAAACAAGAGAAAGAAAAAATCCCGACTTTCAACACAGAAACGAGGGCAAAAATTGTACCAGTATTTACATCATGGAATGAAATAAAAATTTTCAAATAAGGGACAAAATTGGTTTTGACTGTGTATGCAGCATGCAAGTTGAATCCCAAATTTTCTGCCATAATTTAAAATATAGATGCACAAAAAAGGCAAAAAATTTGTCTCACTAGGGTAGAAAATATACTTTTTTGCACTAGATATGTAAATATATTTAGGTGTGTGTTTACTCTAATGACTCAAGATTCACCGAACTATTTATCCTAAAACCAGTATCAAAAAAAGAATAACTAACTAACTTTTACGTATATGATTAAATTTTTATTCATAACATACCTATCCTTAAAAGTTTAGAAAAAAAGGGGGGGTGAATATTCGGCTAAATCTTCTCTGGATAGGACCGGCTCGAGATTCCAGAAAGTAGTACTTTTTTGATAACAGAAAACCTTCCGAAAATGGGTTTTTAAAGTTTAGGATCTCATTTAAAAATGCTTAGTTAGTCAAAAGTTTGAACAAGGAGGACTTTCTACTTTACGCAGTCGATAAAGAAATAATTTCTAACAAAAAAAAAGGAAAATCTTATGATTTTACATGTAGTTTTTCACTATTTTTATTTATAAATTATATATTCTGTTCCAAATAAAATTTCAATGTATACTCTGCTACATTTAATACTAATATTTTAATCCTATAATTGCATAATAACAATCGAAAAAATACAATTTCTAATTACAATTTTTCTACAAAATAGGATACTATTTAAAGAAAATTTATAATGGAATATATTTTGCTAAAATCAATACTAATATCTCAATTCTATCATGTCACTGGAGTATCATCTGTTACCGGGGAAATATGTGTATATATAAAATATAAAATAAGATATAATAACATTAATTTGAGTAAATGCTAAAACAGCAATAATTATTTAGTGATGGTCAGACATTATCTCGTAAGAATTATGGGTGAGAAAGATTAGTTAAGAGAGTTTTAGAAAAGACAGTAAAGTGGGATGAGCTTGAAAATGGCTCTTGCTTGGCATGACTTGTGTTGACCATACCTAAGAATTTGCATTTTAGCAAATTAGCTAAGATACCTACACTCCTAATCAAGAAAGAGAAAAGAGTTAAATAGATATAATAAAGATTTGTCTTTTACAGAACAAATCTAGAGGCTCCAAGAGGAATAACCATTGGTGAAGCAAAAATAAAAAATTTTTTTTAAGTGCCTTTGAAGAAGCAAAATTTTTTGTTTTTGTTGAGACTCTCCGGAAAACAACAGCATTTAAAAATATCGCATCAAGATAATTTAAAAAAACAAAATGAAAGGAGAACAAATAAATAAGTATACATCAAAAGGATCAAATAATTTGCGGAATAATAATTTGAATAATATGAAAAAAACGCTGCCAAGTAATTGGCACTATAGTTCCTCATTAGTAATATCAAAATGTTCTTAATTTTCTATTTTACCTAACAAAGTATAATGACATAAGAAAAACTGAAAATTATTTTTTTTGATACTGTCAGTGTAACTTCTCATGGAAAATTAAGGTTTTTTATATTTTTTATATATTATATACTAAGTCCAAAAAGAAAAAAAATTATGGTCTTTTTGTATTTTTTGGCGGCAAAAATTTGAGAACAAAATTTTCAAAAAATTACGTATCAGATCTAAAAATTAACTATAAACGATATTAAAACTAGTACTCTCATAGAAAACTATTAGGTACTACGTCCAAAAAGTAAAAAAAATTTTGTACATAGTATTATGTACCCCACAGAGGATCAAGCCTGGGTGTGGGCGTTAATCAATAATTAATTAATTAATTAATATGCGGCTTTAAGATGTTAAACTGAAATCGCGTTCAACCGAACATTATTATAATAATGCTCATGAAGCAGGGAAACTGCAGAAAATCCACTTCGAGATCAGCCCGGATATATGTATTGTTCATAGTGTTCGATTTTTCTTTTAAACACTATGCCGACAACACGATCCTAACTAAACAGCGTATAACGTTGAGTATAATTTCTATACGGTCACCCATCCAGTTACCGATCGCGCTCAACTTGGCTTAATTTTTAAAAGCGAACGTATAGACATTATACTACCGCGCTACAAACCTAGCTAGTCACAAATTTTTGAGAAAAAAATTAAAAAAAATTAATTATAAGATTCAAGATATCGAGTAAAAACGATACTTATAAATAGTAGTATTTTCATGTAAAAAAAATGAGGTATTACAACCAAATTAAAAAAAAAAAGTACCTCGAGATTCTTTGGTGAAAAATATTTTGGAAAAAAAATTAGGTCTTAATGTCATACTGGTTTTGAAATAACACCGGTTACAGTCCAACATACATACATACAAACATACATACATACATACACACACACACACACACATGCACACTTTTTTCAAAAACCGGTTTTTTAGCTTCCTGAGGTCTCAAAACGTGCTTATATGTCAAAAAATCTAAAATCAAAATATAACCTAAAACAATGGTTCCTCTACGAGAAACCAAAATACAAGTTGACCATCAATAATCAAAGACAACTAAGATAATTTGGATGTAAATAAAAATTGGACGTCAATAGTTAGAAAGGAAAGGAAATTAAGAATTTATTGCAAGTTGTAAATTCAGGACTTCAAGCCAAGCAGATTTGCAGGTATAGCAGTTGAATGCGTAAGAAAGAATAGAATTAAATAATTTTTTTTTTGGTATGTTAGACAAATAAGTGTCTACCCGTAGATTACAATTATAACATAGGTGAATAATTTTATTTATTAAAAGGGCGTTGTATGTGCAAGATCTTTGTTGTGAATAAGGATAAAATAAATACACTTTGTTTATTTATAACAAACTCATTTAATAAAATCAAAAACTAAATCAATACATAATAAGAATAGGAGAAAAGGGAATAGAGGAGAATGACTTGCGCATCTATTAGTAATGCCCAAATGTAAGAAAAATGGAAGGGATTCTCAGACTTAACAATCTTGATGCGCTAGGTCATATAATTTTTTTTTTGTCATTTTTTTTTGGTAGAAGAAATTCATTTGAAATATAACTTAATTGTTTTTTATGGGAGTACTAGTTTTAAAAATATCGTTTCTGATCAATTTTTGAAAATTTTTTTTCTTCTTGTACGTAGTACTTCATTTTTTTTATGCAAGTACTAATATCTAGAATTATCGTTTTTGCTCGTTATCTCAAAAACGATACTTAATTTTACGAAAAATTTTTGTCTTAAAAAATACAAAAAAAGTTTCTTTCTTTTTGGACGTAGTACCTAATTTATTTTTATGAAAGTACAAATACCTAGAATTGTTGTTTTACTTAATGTCTCCAATCAGCTACTTTTTTTAACGTAGTAACTGATTTAGTTCTATAAAAATACTAATGTCTATAATTATTGTTTTTACTCAGTATCTCCAATATGATACTTAATTTTTTAAGATTTTTGTTACAAAATTTTTTTCACCAAAAAATACAAAAAAAAAAAACCATTTTTTCTTTCTTTTTGGACGTAATACCTAATTTATTTCTATGAAAGTACTAATACCTAGAATTGTTGTTTTTCTCAATATCTCAAATCAGTTACTGAATTTGAAAATTTTTCCCTTTAAAAAATCCACAAGACATTTTCATTCGAATGTAGCACATAATGTTCTTCTATGAAAGTATTATTTTAGAAATATCGTTTTTATTTGATATTTTCAATTAAATAATTAATATTTTGAAAATTTTTTCTCTCAAAACTTTCATCACCAATAAATACAAGAAACAATAGATTTTTATTCTTTATGGACGTAGTACCTAATTTTTTTATATGGAAGTACTAATTTAAGAAACTCAATATAACTACGCCAGCTACACCGTATGCGCATACATTTTGAAGTTATCATCTATTCTTACTTTAATTAACTAAAATTGCCAATTTTTTTGAATAATCATTTTCAAATTTAATTCCAACACTTTGAATGCAAAATAAATATCACGCAAGCCTAATTATTCAATTAATTAAAAATTTTTAATAATTGATAATTTTGAGAATCGTGCCTAAGCACCAAATCTTACCCCAAGTGTGGCACCCAAACTCTAATTACTTTTGATACTTTTTCATGGTTAATACCTTAGTAAATAGGCTATTTATTATTTGAAAAAAAAAAATAATAAAAAACACAAAATTAAACCCTAAAATTAAAAAAAAATATCCGCAAAATTCAAATTTGCGTAACTCACGTGACTTAATAAATTTACTAATTATAAAATTATGTAAACTATTTTTAAAAAATTTTTATTACAACTTTACTCAAAAAATTGCCTCCTAAAAGTTGTATGCTGCTGTCTCATAAGTGAAGAATCACCCTATTAGGTCTACAGTTCATTGGTAAATGGTCATATCATTTTGTCAAGCTTTTAACTTATTTAATTTTGTTGATTAAAAGGTAACAAAAAATAATTGCCACGTCTGGCAGAGTACCGCGGTTGCGTTTGGCAGTGACATGGTGCCAAACATGTCAAAAAAACAGGCTAACTTATATCATTTTGTCAAAGCTGATTTTTTGGTAATATGTTCCCATTACTCTAGAGACAACAAAAAAGCAATCGCCAGACAGCTCTCACGTTGTTTTGACAGCGCCAGACGACATTAAACATGTCAAAAATTCGGGTCAACTTATATCATTTTGTCAAATTTGATTTTTTGGGAATAGCTTGCTTTTGATCTATAGAAATAGCAGAAATGCAATTGCCAGACAGTTCTCTGGTTGTTTTGACAGCACCAGACGACCGTAAACATGTCAAAATTGACATATTAAATAAAATTACGTACTGACTTATATTTTTACGCCAGAGCTAATTTTTTGTCAATAAACTTATTTTAACTTGTCGACTGCGATGAAACTATTTTTAGACACATTAGGCGGTTTTTTGACAGTGGCATAGTGTCATATATGCCAAAAATTTGTCCCAACTTATACCATTTTACAAAAATTTAATTTTTTGCTAACGGTTTACTTTTGTTTTAGAAGCAACAGAAATAAAATTGCCAGACAGTTTTTCCGTTTTTTTGACAGTGCCAGACAAATTTAAAGATGCCAAAATTAATATATCTAATCCTTGGTCGATCACTGGTAGACATCGCTACCATAATGCGGTCGTAGTTAACAGGTATTTTTATAGTATTTGTTTTTCATGTTAAAGTAGGAATAAATTTTGGGGTTGTTTTAACCCTCCAGAAATATATGATTCTAAAACACGGCATTTGATTTTAACAAAATGGTGTACCAATTATCAAGGGCGCAATAGTTTTGGTACTAGCGTGAACTTTATCACGAGTGATCACAGTAGTCGCCCATGGTGCAAACAATATTTTTCCTGTCTAGGCGTACAATGAGTATAGAAAATTACGTGTCAAGTTTTTACGCACGAGTTTGACGCCCAGAAGGGCAAGAATAGTATGAGCTATTGTCCAGAAAAGTAAAGACTCGCCTAAATCGCATGTAAATTACCATCCGAGGCGAAGCCGAGGTTGGTAAACTGTGATTTGAAACCGTTAGCAAAAAATTAAATTTTAGTAAAATGGTATAAGTTGGGTCAAATTTTTGGCATATTTGACACTATGCCACTGTCAAAAAACCGCCTAATGTGTCTAAAAATAGTTTCATCGCAGTCGACAAGTTAAAATAAGTTTATTGACAAAAAATTAGCTCTGGCGTAAAAATATAAGTCAGTACGTAATTTTATTTAATATGTCAATTTTGACATGTTTGCGGTCGTCTGGCGCTGTCAAAACAACCTGAGAACTGTCTGGCAGTTGCATTTCTGCTTTCTATAGATCAAAAGCAAGCTATTCCCAAAAAATCAAATTTGACAAAATGATATAAGTTGACCCGAATTTTTGACATGTTTAATGTCGTCTGGCGCTGTCAAAACAACGTGAAAGCTGTCTGGCCATTGCTTTTTTGTTGTCTCTAGAGTAATGGGAACATATTCCCAAAAAATCAGCTTTGACAAAATGATATAAGTTGGCCTGTTTTTTTGACATGTTTGGCACCATGTCACTGCCAAACGCAACCACTTACTCCAGCCAGATTTGCAGATTTTGGTTTCTTAACATTCAGTTAATTAAATTAAATAGGTAATAAAGCTTGACAAAATGATATGACCATTTACCAATGAACTGTAGACCTATATATAAGACAGGCAATGCCAAAATTTTTTTCTTTTTGTACGTAGTACCTAATTTTTTTCAATGGGAGTATTAGCTTTAGAAATATCGTTTATAGTCAATTTTTGGATGTGATACAAAATTTTTTGAAAATTTTTTGCATTAAAAAGTAAAAAAAGTAGCAATATATTTTTTTTTTCTTGGAAGTAGTACTTAATTTTTTTCTAAGAAAGTTCTATCTACAATTATCATTTTTACTCGCTTTCTCCAATCTGATACTTTTACATAAAAAATTAAAAAAAACATCATTTGTTTTTCTTTTTTGGACGTAAGTACCCAATTTTTTCATGAAAGCATTAATATCTATAGTTATCGTCTTTACTCGATATGTTTAATCTGATACATAATTTTTAAAAATTTTTGTCTCCAAAAAAATGCAAACGACGTTATTGTTTTTTTTTTCTTGGACGTAGTACCTAAATTATTTATATGTACTATTCAATAGAATTATTGTTTTTACTCGATATCTCCAATCTGATAAGAGTCTTTCTTATCCAAAACAGCAATGGTTTGCAGGTGGGTTCATAAATAATAAATCAACTTCATAAATAATAAATTTTTCAGTTTGAAAAGGTGCATTGAGTGTACACGAAACGTTACATGTTTCAAAGAAAGATCTCTGTATTGACTATTTACTAGTCCAAGAAAATCACTTCTCTTATTATTTATTTATTTAACTTATTAAAGCCGGGGCGGAGAGTTTTGGAAATAAGCAAAAATAAGTATATTCTCTTATAGATAAGTGGCTAAAAAGTTCATCCCAATAGTAAAATTTCATGCTCTTTCATAATTTGACATTAGTTTTCACCTACAACCCTTAAAAATACCCTGAATACGGGGGCGACAGGGGTAGGTCAGGCATTATTAGGAAATGTTTGGAAAAATCAATGAAAAAAGTATCCAATTTTATTGAAAAATATTTGAAAATAATATTTTTTATGTAAATTTAAGTAAACTTCGTATACATTGAGGTCTCGTACATTTTGGCCCTATTTACAACCCTTAAAAGGTTGATAGGGGTGGTACGCCAGACAAAATACGGGTTTGGTTGTATTATCACTGGCGCAAACCAGATTTGCTTTACTATATGTTTTTTGGGTCGCTGAACAAGAAAATCGGGGTAATTTGGCAGAGAAATTGGGGCTTCACCCTTAAATTTGCAAAAACTACCCCCAAAAAGGAATTTTTTTTACATATTCGCATTTTGAGCACTAAGATTTGCACTATACGGGTTTTTTGGGTCGCTGATCAATAATTTCGACTTTTTTTCATAAATAATTAAAATTTCACCCCTAAAATAGTTAAAACTACCCCCACAAAAGGGGATGTTTTTGCTATTTTTGTACTTTTAGAATCCAGTAATTGCCCATATAGATTTTTTGGGTCGCTAATCAAGAATTTGGACTCCTTTTTTATATATAATTAAAATTTCACCATTAAAATTGCTAGAACTACCCCTAAGAGGGGTGTTTTTGCTATTTTTGCAATTTGAGCGTCCAAAGTACGTTCTTATACGTTTTTTGGGCCACTAATCAAGAATTTCGACTTCTTTTTCATAAATAATCAATATTTCACCCTTAAAATAGCTAAAAATACCCCTAATATGGGTATATCCTTGACGCTTAAAGTGCGAAAACAACAAAAACACCCTAGTTAGGGGTAGTTTTGACTGCTTTAAGGGTGAAATTTTAATTATTTATGAAAAAAGAGTCGAAATTCTTGATTAGCGGCCCAAAAAACGTATAAAAACGTACTTTGGACGCTCAAAGTGCAAAAATAGCAAAAACACCCCTTTTAGGGGTAGTTCTAGCTATTTAAAGGGTGAAATTTTAATTAGTGACTCAAAAAACCTATATGAGCAATTACTGGATGCTAAAAAAACGAAAATAGTAAAAACACGCCCTTTTTGGGGGGGTAGTTTTAACTAATTTAGGGGTGAAATTTTAATTAATTTAATTAATTGAAATTTAATTTTAATTTTTTTCGAATGTATTAGATTACTCCAAGGCTCTTAAATTCTTTGACAAAAGGGACTATTTTATTGCCTATGGGTATTCCAGGATATTTAAGTTTTTCTAGTTTGTTAAAAAAAGGGTAGTACCAAAATAGATTGCCTTTGTCTTATCTAGATTAAGCTTTAAAGAGATATTACGAGCCCAAACAGAAACATTTTTCGCTTCTAAAGACTTATCTTACATATTATATTAAGGTGTTAATATAATAACTAATTTAGATGTTTGCATATTTTAATATTCAAATAATACAAAATATTATTAAAATAATATTAATATTATATATAACCAAATTCAGTAAGAATATTTTTGGTAAAATTTTACTTAAAAAGAATTATATCATTAAAAAATTCTTTTCCTGAACAATATTTCGTCAAAAGAATTTTTTATGTAAAAAATTCATTTTAAACGATCGAAATAGCTCCAAAATTCTTTTTTGGTTAAGAAAAAATTCTTTTAGTCTGGGAGTGTACATCTAACTTAAAAAAATTCTTACACAATATAATAAGAATTAATTACTTAAAATTGTAACCGGCTCGGTAGCGCAGAGGTAACGTTCTCGCTTTGTAATATAGCAAAATATTATGAAGTGGGTTCGCGTACAGAGCAGTGACAACTTTTTTTTCTGAAAATAAATATTTAATAAAATTAAAATATTTGTTTTAAGAAGGGAGAGTAGAGCTAGCTGCCGAGTCGCAGGGGGCAAGATGAAATGGAAAGTGCCATTTACTTGCCTCCGTATGTCATGCATAGAGGGCGTTTTTCTAAGGTTTTTCGCGCCTCTTTTAAAGCATAGAGTTGTAGAAATGCAACTCTGTGTTTTAAAGACGGAATTGTCAGCATGGCTCCTACAAAAAGTCGGACCTTAGACCGCAATTGGCCTTCCCAATCCCTAATGAAGCTAAGTTAAGTTTGAAAAATGGTTGTTAAAGAGAAACACCGATCCTGAATATCCTTCTAATCCTACAGTTTTCACTACAATTTGTCCACATACGCCTCCAAACCTACTAAAATTATTTCCATTAAAGGAAAAAGCGGTATATATTTCTCAATATATATATATCGACTTCCGAGGAAATAAAAGCAAAAAATGCGGTTTGGACCGCTTGTGTGCAAATAACTGTTGGTGACCTCCGTATAACGTAAGGTTCTAAGAGGTTAAATACAGCACATACATACTTAAAATTGTATAAAATTTTAAATTTACTGTCAGTTTCTAACATACTAATAAAAACATCCCCGGATTCATGTTCAGCGGGTAGAAAAACATAAATACCGCCTATTTTTATCCTCGGAATAAGAAATTTAATTTTTAAACGTGATTAGTATGGCTGACGACTAGATTAAAGCTAATTCTTGTAAATTTATAAAAAAAAAGAAGTTATTTTGCGAGCTAATTAGTTAATAAAATAAGTTTACAAGATTTATTTTTTTTGTTATATTTTAAATTTATAGTATTTAAACTTTGACATTTGCTATATAAATCAGCTAATTATCTTTCTGCAATAGATATGAACTTTTCTAGAACAAAAATCATTTCCTAAGCATTTATTTTTTTATAACTTAGTCTTAACAATTTTTAAAAACTATTTTCATAGAATTATATAAAAATCATTGTTTTCTGATTTATTTATCCCTATCTTTTCTCTATTAGTTTAATTTGTAATTTTAATGTTATTGTTACTCCAATTTTCAATAAAATATTATCTTGAAAATTATGTATATCACACAAAACTAACTTTTAAGCCATCTATTATTTTAATATATAGAATTTTAAACTGAAAAAAACTGAAAAATTATTTACACTCATAAATTTAAACATTTTACGCTTTAATATTCATTAGCTACCAACATAATTAAATTATTTAAAATTTCGCATTAAATTATTTAAAACCTTGTATAAATTTACGACTTGACGTACATTCCAATATGTTATGCATTAGACTATTGATTGTTTTACAATTTATCTTATTTAACTTAAAAGAATTGACCAAAATCACTACTACTAGTCATGTATTTTAAATTGTATATATCTCACTATTTATGTATTTTATTAATATCCTTACAGATAAACTTTATAAATGTTATATTGTATTAAATTTTACTCTTTAAATTATTGTATATAAATTCAATGTATATATTGTATAATTATGTATTAAACATTTTTGCTTTGGCTAAATAAAGATGATAATAATAATAATAATAATAATAATTAATTGTAATGATAAATACTGCTGAGTTACGCCGAGCATCGCGAGGCTAATCAGTTAATATTTTTTTCAAAACAAATTAATAAATCAAAATCTCAAGTACGAACGGTTTTTTAATTCGGGGAGAAGTCCTCGGGGAAATGTCCATTTGGGGAATTCAGTTTAGAGGAATGGCCGGGAATGTTAGAAATAATTGTATTCACTAAAAATATATTTTTTACTTGCCAAAATCTTTGCATTTTTTGGTGAGTAATAGATTTTTATAAAAATTAAAATTATTTAAAAATAAGATACAAACTCTCTGTCTATCCTCCAGTTCCTCCTTAGCAGTTTGTAATTGTCTAAGTTGTTCTTCTAATCGACGAATCATTTCTTGCGCTTCATTTAATTCTACTTGTCTTCTTTCCATTTCTTCCGTCATATTTCTAATTCTTTCTTCGAATTCTAACTGTTTTTTCTCTGCTCGTTCTCTAGCAGCTATTTCTAGTTGTAGTTTTTCTCGTTGTTTTTCACGTGCAATTTTTTCTTCCTTTGCTTGAGCCTAAGAAATGATAGAAATTATTATCATTAAAAAAATAAGTAATTGTCAAGATATTTGATTTAAAAATAATTAAAAAGCTATTGATTTTACACCCACAAAAATGACAGAGAACTAAATAAAAAGGAGTGTTCAAAGGAAGAAATTAAAAAAGAGGCAAACAGTATGGAATATATAGATAAAATAATTTTTTACTGAGTGGTGGGTAAACATAATGAAAATAAGTTCTTTCGTTTTTGTCTCCAAAAACCATATGCAAATATAAACCAGAGGAAAAAAAATACACGCTTATTAGAAAGCGTTTTGAATTATTTTACATTTTACCTCAGTTTTACTTTGGTTTTACTTTTTTGAGCAAAAAAACAAACCTATAATTAATATTTATAATGAAGTTGAAATAAAAATTAAAAATAAACCCATAAAAAAAAATTAAGGCTTAAACCTCAGAGACATAGAGGATTTTAAAAATGAGGCATCTTCCTAAATCAATCTTATAAGTGTTTGGTAATTTATTTTAATAGTTAAGTAGTTGTATTACTCATTGGAAATAAATAATTTTATAGAACATAACCCTCTGAAATTAAGCCTCTCTTTTTCTTTCTTCTTTGGTAATGTCAATTTTCACGTGTTATATTAGATTTATCAGACAAAAACCATTAAAAAAATGTCTAAATTGAAGAAATTGAGCAAAATAAATAATATTGATAATTACAAGTTTTAATGGTAGAGAATTCACCAGGATTTCAGGAGAAATTTATTTTCTTAAATTACCAAATTATCGAAATTGCTAAACGAGCCGCTGCGCCAACCAACCCGATTCTCCCCTACACATTAATATTGAAATCAATTCAATCAAGACTTTTAAAACCCCAAAATGAAAAAATTACTGAAACTTTTTTCTGCCAGGGTCAGCTTTGCTCGACACGTCTTTACGGTATCTAGTATTGTGTAGGGTAGGGCTTCACTCTATAATCAAGATTATTGCATGAAAAGCTATAATTAAAAATTAATTCTTATTATAAAATTTGTTCAAAAACTAATTCATAGTATTTTTAAAAATATCTCACGTAGAAAAGTGAAAAATTCGTAACAAACTTTGTACAAAATTAAATTTGTACAAAGTTTTTATGAATTTGTTGATTGAAAGTGCATCTATTTGTTTAAAAAATTTTATCGAGAGTGAACTTAGTCGTTAAATAATAAAGTTCACTCTCGTTAAAATCTTGTAAACAAATTAAGGGGGGCGGGTCCTTTACATACAAGAGCAAAAACAGGGATTTTTTTTATATTTTTCGGGCAGAAAAAATTAACATAAACACTTGAAATTTTTGCAAATGAAAGAAAATTTATTTAAAAATACAATTTTTTATAATTTTTTTTTTTTAAATTAAATATGGCGTTGAAATTTGCTATTTCCGAAAAAAAACGTCTGTTTAACTTGCGTGCAGTGTAGCCCAAAATCTACACAACCAATCAACACGAAAATTTATGTAAATGTTACTGATAATATTTCTAAGAATATGAATGAGAGGGAGTTTGAATATTGGTTCCCAAAATTTTTTTATTAACAAAAGAAAAGAAAAAAAACTAAAAAATCAGTATTTTTTTTTTTGGATTAGAATAAACTTTTAAATTATGAAAAAATAAAAATTCTGCTCCATTCATATGGAAAACATATGATTAAAAAAATAAAATTTTTCAGTTTCGTGTGTTTAAGATGATCCTGGCAGCCGCTAGACTGCACGCAAGCAAAAAAAGGCCTTACGCGGGAATAAGCAACCATCAGCGCCATCTATAATTAAAAAAAAAAAATAATAATGAAATTGTATTCTTTAATAAATTATCTTTCATTTGCAACAATTTTCATGTGTCTTAGTTAATTATTTCTAATCGAAAAAATCAAACAAAAATCCCTTTTTTTTGTCTGTAAAGGACCCGCCCCCCTTAATTTGTTCCAAAGCTTTTTATTTTGTACATAAATCTACTAAATTGATGTAATGGCACCAATTGCAAAATAATCGTCTAAAACTTCTAAAGAAAAACCAAGTCAAGCGCGGAAAGTTATGTTCATTTCAGATATATTCAAATTTTAAGTTTACTTGAGCAAGAGAAAACTATTGCCAAGATAGCTCGGCGTTGGAAGGTCAACGAATCCACAATCCATTCATTAAAAAGCAATAAGGATAAAATCGGTAGTACTTCTACTACCTTAGAGCAACATGTTAAATTTGTTAAAGTTGTCAAGTGAAATTTAATTCAAAAAACCGAGGAGATGCTAATGATATGGATTCAGGATTTAAAACACAAAAAAATTCTGTTGATTTAGCTACGCGTCATGACACAATCATGACCAGAAGCTTACAATTTAAACAAAATTTAAACAAAAGAACATTATACAGATATTTAAACAAAATAACATTTACAAATCACATCACATTCTTACAATTTAAACAAAAGAACATTATACAGATATTTTGCGGCAATCCAAACAAACTCATTTGACTCAGTTTTTCCATAAAAAACATTCAATCTTCCGGAAAGTAACCTCCCATTTTCCATAATACTAATATTTGTATATCCACGGTTTCACTATCCGCGGTACTTTTTGGAACGTAACTCCCGCGAATAACGAGGAGCGCCTTTATTATTTTACAAAAAACAGTACGCACATACACACTCACACTCCCACACAGCAATGCATGTACACTAGAGTGTGTTTTATTTTTTATTTTTCGATATCATTTGGCTCCCCCCCCCCCTTTTTTCGAATATTTTGGTCATAAAAAACCCCCAGCTCCAAGGATTTTTATTTTTGATTTTTTTAACCCGTGCCGCCGAGCACTTGAAGTTTCCTATTTAAATAACATGGGAATTTTGAGTTTTAAGCTATACAAATTTTGATAGAGGTCAGAAAGCGTTTTAAAAAGCTAATTTTCACTAGAAAACATTCTTTTATATGTTTAAAGACTTGAAAACAATTCTACATTCATTCCCAAGGATATTCTGGGGCTAAAAACGAAAATTAACATGTTGGCTCAATCTTATAAAACAGGGTTTTTCAGTAATTTTCGATAAAATGCTGCAACCTCAAAAATTAACCAAAACTCGTCTGATTTTTCTTCTTTTTTTGGTTCCTGTGTCACCTTTCAAATGCCACAAACCGCGTTCTTTGATCATTGATTCTTTCATAACTATAACTAATTAATATGAAGGTAATTTTTGACTAAAAATGACCAATTTTTGAATTTTTTTAAATTGCTGTCAAAGTTGTAATTATTGTCAAAATTTAGCTTTATAGGTCTTAAAAATTATCTAAGTAATTTTTGACCCGAAATGCCCAATTTTTAAATTTGTTTAAATTGCTGCCGAAATTGTAATTTTTGACGAAATTGAGTTTTTTAGGCCTTACAAATTTTTTACAAGCTTCAAGTTTCCAAAAATTTTTTACTTGTCTCTTTTCTTTAAATAGTTTTTAAAATATCGCTTTTCAAAGTTAATGATAATTGATTTTTTTGTTGAACTCTGAAATTGGGACTCCAGCTTTAAATTATCATCTCTGGTTTATTATTTATTGAAAACCGATGAGTAAAAAATTTTTGTAAATTTGAAGCTTGTAGAAAATTTTTAAAACCTATAAAGCTAAATTTTAACAATAATTAAAACTTTGACAGCAATTTAAAAAAATTCAAAAATTGGTCATTTTTAGTCAAAAATTACCGTCAAGTTAATTGTGTATAGTGATGTAAGGATCAATGATAAAAGAACGCGGTTTACGGCATTTGAAAGGTGACACTTGCACCAAAAAAAAATAGAACAATCAAACGTGTTTTGGTTAATTTTTGAGGTTGCAGCTTTTTATCGAAAATTACTGAAAAACCCTGTTTTATAAGACTGAGCCAACATGAGTAGTTATGATAATACTATAAACCACTTTTTTTTTTATATTTATAACAGTTATATATATAACATTTCGAAGCAATTCTTATGTGCATATATATGACTCATAGCTTGAGGTAATAGATGTGGTTCATAGTTTCTGTATTGCTATTTTGCTGACGTTTGCTTTTTTTTTGTTTTTTTTATTTTTTATTTGATTCTGACCTTGTCGTAAGTGATTGAACCCTGACATTGATGTAAGTGTGAAAGAGATGATTTCTCGCCTTTATTATGTGATTTTAATATTATTCTCTTTTTCAACGAATTGCATCATCGTTACGTTTGTGAAAGGTTATTAAAATTTTGGAATAAATAATGCCAGATTCCGTTTTACAAATTTTTTTAAATTTGCTAATTTTTTGACATTAATTTAAATAAATTTTGTTGAATTTCAGGTTTTTATTTGATTTTTAGTTGGTGACAAGTAGAAATATTTTATGATTTTTTTTGCTTAGTTGAAATTTTTTTTGTAGATATGATTATTTTTTTATTAACCTACCGAAGATATTAAATTTTAATTGGTCAATCGTAAATTGCTGGAAATTTATTTGACATAAATTCTTTAAACCTGTTGGAAATCGTTGTAATTTTAGGTAGCTAAATGACCAAATTAATTTAACTAATCTGAAATTTAGAGAAAAGTCAGCAGGTTGAATTTTTGGGTTATACTGTAGCCTACCAAAGACATTAAATTTTAATAGATCGATTGGAAATTGCAGGAAATTTATAGGAGCTGGATCCTTTAGACGTATCGGAAATTGTTGTTGTTTCGTGTAGTTAGGTGATCAAATTATTTTAAATAAACCAAAATTTTAGGAAAAATTAACAGGTAAAATTTTTTGAAATTAAAAAATTTTGTGTTGAAAATTTGGTGCTTTTTTTGTCGGTTGAGATCTTTTCCAATTTTTTTTTTGATAGATTGTTTATATTTATTATTAACTGTTATCATTGCTGCTGATACTTTTGACTTTTAATAACGTTTTCGGATTTTTGCGCACGCTTTTGTCAGCGTTTCTGCTTTACTCTCCCCGTAGACTAGCACCACCGCCGCCATCCTATTCTTGCAGGGTCTCGGTTGCTTTTTTTTTTGTTTTTAGCGTGAAACTTTCAAGCTTCTGATTTGTTTTTGTTTTTTTTTCGTAAAAATAATGCATGCAGCATCAGGTGATATTTTGTATCGTAATTAAAATAAAAAATTAGATAAAAATTAATAATAATAATAGAGTTAAATTATTTTCGTAATTATTGCGATAAAAAATTCTACTTAGCTTATGTATATGAAGAAAGAGAAAATAAAATGAAAACAAGTTAGAAACTGCAATTCTTAATATGCATTATTTTTGGGGGAATCTTTTGTCTCTTCTTAAACTAAGTTTTAGACTGAATTTGAGATTTGTTTCTTTTTTATGAATCGATGATTAGTCTTGTATAAGCCCTGAAATTGTCAGCATCTATTGAATTGTTATTTAATTTAAAATAAAAAATAGGTAATAAGCAGTCAAACTGTAGTAAAAACTATAGTCGTTTTGGAAACGCGGGGAAAGACGGGAAAAGAACATACATACATACAGAACATACATACCTTATTGGGGGAGAGTTTATTATAGCAGCGACAAATGGAACTCCTCAAAGGGAATATATAACGGATTTTCCAGTTATAAGGGAAAAACAAAGGTCTTTCAAGATGTGAAAAAACCTTTGTTAGGAGACTCTGAAAAATCAAAAAAAAATCAAAATTTTATCCGCAATAGAAAGTTGAAAAACGTATCATCCGAAACTTTGATTTTTAGTTTCGCACATGAATTGCTAGTTAATATCTCGGTCAGAAACCACCTTTGTTCAATGTACGCAGCTTCACTTTTTGCATCAGCACTTAGTTTCGCATGTTCAATTTGTGACATTTTTTGTTTACTGTTAAAAAGTTTTTCATACACGTGTTTGTACGCACTTATGTAAACTAGGTAATCAAACTTTGTGAGGTCGAACCACTGTTCACAAGTTGATGCGTTTATCACTTTTTGTTTGGGACAGGATTTATTTAGGATCATTCCTTTCATTTTGGGTGGAAGAATCGTATTTATTGGGTGAATTCGTTCCACGCGCCCTAATTGATGCAGATTTGAATTGACGTCTCTTTTAACTTTTTTTGAACGCGTAAACTTTTTCATTGTCACTGGTTGTGTTCTGGACATTTTTGCGATTTGAAATTTGTACGTACTGTTTGATTAGCTGTTTTGTACTGATGTTGGATGACTTTATTAAATGATAATAATGTAGAAAGAATGTGCTAGCTGGTAAGCTAAGCTTATTGTTGTAAATATATTATTTTTTTTTTGCTGTGCTTGCAAAAGACGAAGAAAGCTAATGTTTTTTTTTGTGATACATAAGTACTCTTGTCATACAACATCTTTTGTCCATGTAAAAATATCGGATGCTTTTTTTTTCAAATAATTGTTTCTTTTTTTTAAATGTGAAATTTTTTTACTCAATTCGTGCATATTTTGTATGCATTGTGGAACAAAAAGGGTCAATTTTGATTTTTTTCTATTTTTTTGTTGTTGTGCTTTAAAAAAATAAAAACGGTTTACATGAAGTTATTTTATCATGACGCATATATTTGATATCGTTTTTATCTTCTAAGAGGTGAATTTTTTTGACTCTTCTTCACTGCCTATTGTTTTTTTTATCATTAATATTTTTATATGCATTTACCGAGTTTAATTTTTTTTATTGCTCATCGAAAATATTAAATTTTGAATTATCAGTCGTGAATTGTTCAATTTGCTGTTGTGTGGATGCTTGAATTTCTGAGGTATATAATATTTATTAATAAAATGCACATTTGAAGAAAAAATTTATTATTAGTTTAATTTACACTGTTTATTTTTCGCATACGCATTTGATATCAATATGTATAATATATTTGCTTGCGCTGTTTATGTTTTTTTTATACCGTGGTAAACATTTATTTTTTTTAGGTATAAATAAGTGTTTGATTATGTATTAATGTATTTAATTTTTTTTTTGAAAAAAAATGAATTTCTTTAATGATCTATTTTGTTTCTTTAAGGAAATCAGAAATTTAAAACAAAATGCGCATAATGAAGAAATTCTCGTCAAAATGAACAATCTGCTTTGTTTTTTGTTTATTTGCTTTATTTATTTATTTTTATTTTCAATATATACAGGATAAAATCCTTCAAATACAAATAACTTACAATATTATATAAATATAGAAAAAATATAGAAAATCCTATAACAATTTTCAGTAGAGTAGTTTATATGAAAAAAATTTTTTAAGAGTTTAATTATAAAAAGAAAAAAAAAATTTTTAATAAGAAAATAAGCAATTGACTAATTTAATGCAGGAATTTAATCTCTCTTTCCAGCTTAATAACACATTCAGTACATATTACATCAGAATAATGAGTTAGTACAAATTAAAACAAATTAGAAGCCATTGATAGAGTTAATTGTACTCCAGCAACTTACATGACAACCTTCTAATCGTACCCATTCTATCAGAAAACAAGTTAATAATAGAATTATTGAGATTATATAAGTTACATATTCTTGTTGTCACTGACTTGAAAGAATAAGGATCAGTAGGGTAAAGTAACTTAAATGAATAACTAAGTCTCCTTAGTAATCTCATAGGAGCATTCAGATTCATTCCATTCACAATGCTGCTGCAATCAATTTTGTTTTTTTTTCTTTTTTAAACTCTAATCGATTCTGGTAGACTTCTGTTGTTTTTTTTGAAATTGTTATTTGATTCGTATGAATGGTAAATGATATTTTTGTTTTCATGTTAAAGTGTTATTTTTCTCCTAATGAATACAATTTCTGCATCATCATCAGCTGAGTCGCTGTTTTCTAACAAGAAATTTAACCTTTTGATCAATGCATTTTAATCTGTTGGATCTGAATAGATACTTGACTTCGGTGTGAAATTTAAAATTTTAATAGAATTGAGAATGTCTTTTACAATTTTCAGGAGATTATCTTGGAAATCGTCTAAATAATTCGGTAAACTCTGCGAAAAGTTAGATATTTCGACAGCCACTGAAACACTGCGTAATATATTTTCGAAACGTGCACCAGTCTCTCGATATTTATTTCTCGATCCTTGCTCTTCGAGTTTTGTTTCTCTGTATTTTAATTGAATGCTTTTATCTCGAAATCGTTAACATTTGTTGTAAAAAAGCTGGAGGTTTTTTGAAAACTTTTCTGCGTCTTAAGTTTTTTTTTTCAACTTTATGTGAATGTGCGGTTAATTTTGAGTTTGTGACTATTTCCTTGTGAATTAAGATTCTCGAATTACATGATTTATCAGTGCATCGCCATATTTCACCATCATTGCGAACTTTATACGCGATACGGAATCTGTAATTATTTATTTTTTTCAACGGTTTGCTTTTCTGACTAAGTGTTGACTTAAGTACAGAAGTTTCAGCCATTTTTGTTCACATGTGACTAAATTATAACAAGTCGGTAATTAAATCAAAACTGTGCCAATTTCGTGAAATCTATGCTCTTTTGTGCTTTGTGTGTGTTAAATTAATGCAACTTTCAGTTAAGTTTTCCTGCGGATTGGATGCAATCAAAACTGGACATTTACGGAGAAATTTTATTAAGCGTGGAGACTCCTGTCATTTGTGTGAAAGTTCATGACCGTCATCGACCCTATCTATGCCACGGAGTTTCTTCAGATTATCATTTAACCAATTCTTCAACCTTGAAGCATTATTTAATGCACAGCTGAAAGACACGTAACAATGTTTTATTGAATGACGCATGCAATATAAATCGTTCCAAGGTAAATTTTTCATTTTTGGAGATCCAGCAAGGATTTCCAAATTTGTAATTTCACGTGCTGTTATATCTTGTAAAAAATTGACCATTTCGGTCCCGCGGACGTAAACTTTCCCGACGTCTTTGGAAAGTTGTTGTAAATTATTGATTAATTGTTCATTTGTTATGTCACCGTCGTACCAGTCCAATCCATGGTGATGCTGAGTTAAGTAATTATTTTGTAGACGCACTGAAGTTGAAAATTTTGATGCTGTGTAAGGAGGTGCGATAATCCAATGAGACAAGAACTCGTCATTAAGGGCTAAAACCGCTACCTCTTTCGGTATAGATTCATTATTCAAACCCTTGAAAAATTCAATGTCCACAACGATATCCATGTTTTAAGAAAGTATGTCCTTTCGTGATCAGTGTAAGCAAGCAAATGAGGCATTGATTTATTTACTGAGTTTATAAAACTAATTTACGCTTAAAAAACCAACATATTTTATTTTCTATGATACACGTCGTACATGAAAACTTTCTGCTAAAATTACCGTGTTTTCATCTGGTTGCTTACGGATTTTTTTTCGCAAACTTTGAAATTTTAGATTTTTGAAACATGGGTAAGTTTTGGGAAACTTCTCAGCAGAAAATTGAAAAAAACCTGATTTCAAAAATCATAATTTACCACACTTTCGTTAAAAAATCTAACTAGCGATGCTTTAATTACCAAAAATAAAGAAAACAATTTAAGTGAGAAAACTTTTTTTAAGTAAAAGAAAATTTTTTGAAAATTATAATAGAGTGATTCTTAGTGAATTCTGCAAATGTTTCCAGGTCGGGTTGCTGAAACCGGCTAAAAAGTTTTTTTTGCCAATTACCTATCTAAAATGGACTATGTCTCCAAATTTTAGCCCTTAATATTGAAAACTAAGCCCAGGGCGAATTTTTGAAAAAAAAAACACTTTACAACAAACGTAACAAAATTTAGAATTATTTGTTTTTTATTGCCCTCTTGGTCTTGGCATTCCTCAATTGTATGTAAACCTATTTCTTGGGTCTTAAAATCGGTCCCAAAATATTTTTCGCTCAAAGTACTATCGAAAATAAATTACCTCCCCAAGTTTTAGCCTCCTAGATCTTCTTCTTGATTTTTTACAGCCAAATTACTTTTTTTTGTGCTTTTTAATTTTGTAAATTTTAAGAGCGCAAAAATTACTAAAAACTCTCTCAGACTCTTATTTTATTGCAAAAAAAATTTTTCTTTTAGGCCAGGATAGAAATTTTACCTGGCTATCCGATTCCGACGTTCAAAATTTTTTTTCGTACTGCGCATGCGCGAGAAATCAAATAAATACGTTCCAACTTATTGCATTCATAACTCCCCTGCTGACGAACCAATTTTAATTTTTAAATACCCAAAATTTTTGTTTTCATGTACACTTCTTCTGGTAAAATTTTTGTTTTGTTTTTCGGCTCCCTTAAAAAACTAGAGAAAAAAAACTGATTCTTAAATTTTCATTTTATAAAAATTTCAAATTTCCCGCCAAGTCACGTGACCAGTTGTGTTACCTTTATCTGCTCTAGTAAATAATATATCCTTATTTTCATTCCTAAATTTTTTTGTTTTTTGTAATTTAAAATTTATAATTTTATTATTTATACTGATTTGACGTTGATTATGAATATTTTTATTTACTATGCACAAAGCCTTTCTTTTAATTTTACTCACAATACTTTTTTTTTTAAGGGAAATATGTGAATCTTACATCAGCCATGGAGTGTTTGCGGGCCTTAAAGACCCGCAAATTTCCATGACCGCCCAGTTGTACAAAGTGTACAACTGGAAGACCACCAGCGAACGCGGTCGCCGGCTACGTCCCAGATTCTTACTGGATAAACACACTTTAAACCCCCCGCGCTTGTTTGTCCCAAACCGGAACTCCCTTTTCAGGTATAACTTCAGTTTGGGACGCGCAGCCTAGGCAGCTGGCCGCTGCCTTCCCCCCTGCCTAGGGGCAGGAGAGCTCTCTACGATAGAAAGCCCTCCTCCTTCTTCTGCAACAAGGTGGTCCTTACGTACTCTGCTACTTTGTTCCAGTTTTCAGAACTCCGTAGCATTTCCGGGACCACCGTCTCCGGCCTCCAAATCGGGAAGGGCGGGCGCCCCTCCAAGTAGCGAACACATTCGAAAAATGTGTGCTCTACTGTATCATCCACGCCCGGACAGTGCAAGCACTCCTTTGTTGCCACCTTATGCCAATGCTTCAACATGACACGGAAGTACCCGTGTCCAGTTAAGAACTGGGTAAGGTAGAAATCCACCTCCCCATGCTGTCGTCCCATCCATGCCTGCAGGTCTGAGATCAGTCTGCGCGTCCACAGGGCATTTTTCTCTTAGTTATTTTTCCATCGTTTCTTCCATGCTTTCATAGAGTTGAAGCGGGCGCGAGTGGAAGCCACTTCGCGCTCTTCTACGCTCTCGTAGATGAATTTCCGCTCCAACGCTAGCAGGTCAATGGGTATCACCGAAGCAACAACCTGGATCGCCTCTAGAGATACCGTGTGGTATCCACAGGCGATCCTCACTGCCGCCTGCCTCTGTACCGACGATATTTTTCGTCTGTACTTGGCAGTTTCTGTGGTCTTCGCCCAGACTTCTGATCCGTAGAGCAGGACAGAGTTGACGACTGACATCAGGAGCCTCCGCTTCCCTGGTTTGGGTCCCCCAATGTTGACCATGAGCCTTGACAGGGAGGATGCGGCCGACGCTGCCTTTTAACACGACCTCTGAAATTGCTCCCAGAAGGTCAGCTTGTTATCAAGCTGAACTCCCAGGTATTTCACCGATGTTATGGTTCGGATCGTGTGAGGGTTTCCGCCGTCGTCGATAATTACATCGAAGTCGGTAGGAACCCTTCGACGGGTCAGCAGTACGATCTCCGTTTTTGGGATCGCAAGCTGGAGCCCGTGATCGCCCATCCAGAGGTTGATCCGTCTCATGACTAGATTCAACCTCTCCTGGGTCACTTCCATGTCCCTGCCAGTTATGGTCAGGGCCACGTCGTCGGCGTACCCGATCAGGGAAACTCCTTCCGGGAGGTGGACGCGCAACAAGCCATCGTAAAAGGCATTCCACAGGTCCGGTCCGAGAACCGAACCTTGCGCGATGCCTGCACTCAAAACCCTTTCACGCCTACCGTCAAGCAGTGTCGTAGAGCAGTCTCCGGTCCCGCAGGTAATCCTTTAGTACGCTACCCAGATACCTGGGTATCCGGAAATCGTACTCGAGGGACCGGATCATGTCATCCCACCTGGCCGAGTTGAAAGCGTTTTTGACGTCCAGCGTTACCAGAAGGACGTCCTTGCGAATTGCAGGCCGCTTTTCCCTCTCAGCCTCTACGGTATCCACGACACGCCGAATGGCGTCTATCGTGGAATGCCCTTCACGGAAACCATGCTGCTCCTCAGAGAGACCACCGCCCTCCTCGATTGTCCTTCTGAGCCTTGCCCGGAGCAAGCTCTCCATCACCTTACCAATGGTATTTAACATACACAAAGGTCTGTAAGATGATGGAGAGTCCGGGGCTCCCCCCTTGCCCTTGTTCAAGAGCACGAGACGTGCCACCTTCCACTGCTTTGGGAATACTCCAGCCACCAAACAAGCATTGAACATGCTTAACAGGATACCAGGGATTACTTTGACCGCTCTTTTGAGCACTTCCGCTGGTATCCCGTCCGGCCCCGGCGCCTTGCCATTTTTCATGGCCTTTATTGCCTTGACCATCTCGCCTTCGCTGAACAGCGGCACTTCCTCCCTGGGTATCACCTCAACCGGGTTTTCCCGGATGGGCCTTTCAGGGAAGAGAGCACCGACGATCCGTTCAGTCGACGCCGCGTCCATCATGTTGTCGGACCCCCGGTTCAATTTGCCCATTACGACTTTGTAACCTAGGCCCCAGGGGTCCTTGTTTACGTCTTCGCGTAATGAACGCAGACATTGAGCCTTGCTTTGACGGATGGCCTTGGCCAGTCAGTGTTTGGCGTCCTTGTGTACCTGGGAGTGTGCAGCAGCTTCGGGTTTGTCCCGTGCTCGTTGGGCCCTTCGTCGCGTCCTGTGGCATTCCTTTCGGAGCTCAGCTATTTCGGGAGTCCACCAGTACACTGGTTTTCTCCCTTTCCAGGGCCTGCGGCGAGGCATCGAGGCATCGCAAGCCCCGCGTAATAGAGACGTTACTTTCTTAACCAGGGTTTCGGCCTCTCGTGGGCTTGTAGCCCCTCCTCGCCAAAACTCAGAATACTATAATCTATATCCTTATAATCCTTACAACTAATCCTTACAACTATCCTTACAACTATTGCAATTAAGAATGAAAAATATAATGAAAAAATGGAGAAAGAGCTGAATAATAAAGAAAGGTATATTAGGTTTGATGAGAATCCTAGTACAAAAGTGAAGAATTTTGTTAACAAATTTTTGGAAAAAGGGGAAAAATTAGGTGTTTTTGACTGGGTTGTATCATTTAAAGATGTTACTATTAATATTGAAAATAAGACATTGGCGTATGCTTATGGTTTAATTAAAGCACACAAAGAAAAGGATGATTTTCCTGTTAGGATTGTAATATCTTGTAAAAATAGTTTTATTTATGAATTTGATAAGGCTCTTTCAAAGTTTTTTAATAAATATTTTGAAAAACCAACAGCTTCATTAAAAAACAGTTAAGAATTAAAATCTATCGTAGATAATATAACAATACCTGATGATTATGAATTTATAACATTAGATATTGTTGCAATGTATCCAAATCTTCCACATTATTTAATAAAAGAAGTTTTAAGTAGAAAATGGGATATAATATGTAATGAAATTTTACCTTTAACTAAAAATGAATTTTTAGATGGTATAGATTATTATTAAATTCAACATATTTTCAGTTTAATAATAAATATTATAAGCAAATTTTAGGTGCTCCCATAGGATATTGTACAAGTCCATGGTTTGGAGAATTAGTGTTGGACCTTTGGAGATAAATACATTAAATAAATTAAATAGTAGTAGTGCAATAAGTAATTTTGTAATAGATAATTTTAATTGAATAGTTTACGCTGGACATATGTTAAATAATAAATGGAAAAACTCGATGTCTTCCAGCAAAAAAATTTTTATTTGAAAAATAAAAATATAAATTTGTCAATATTTCGGAGATTTTTCACTCCATCATCAGGACTATAAATAATAAAATACATTAATTACTAATATATATAAAAAATTATTTACACAATATTTACCACATAGTCTAAAAAATTATTTATTATTTTTCAAATAAAAATTTTTTTGCTGGAAGACATCGAGTTTTTTCATTTATTAGATAATTTTAATAATCCAGTTTTTTGTAATAAAAGATATGTTGATGATTGTATATTGATGGTTGATAAAGAGAAAAAAGATATTATAGTAAAAGCTTTTAATAATTATAATAAATACCTGCAATTTACTATTGAGGAAGAAAATGATAATAAAGAAATTAGTTTTTTAGACTTATTATTGATAAGGAATGATAATAGTAATAAAATAATTAAAATAATTAAAGCTATAGTTTGGTTAGTGTATATTCTGTTATAACTACTGGTTGAAAGATATTACTTTCTTCTCTAGAAAAAACAAGATAGAAAAAAATGCTACTTTCAAGCACAGATTTGCGGGCAGAAAGTGAACCATATTTACATCATAAAATGAAAAAATTACACCACAAACCTTAAACCCACAGACCCTGAGGGATTTATTTATAATAAAAAAGATCATTCGGGAAATTACATAATATAAGAAAGTCGTTTATAACAAATAAATCAATTTTTGATCGGGATCCAAATCAACTATGTTGATACGGGGGGAATTTGAGATGAAAATTTGTCCAAAAATAAAATTGTATCCTTAAAATTTTTGACTTTCTGCATTAAATTAATAATTGAATTCTTTATAATTAATTAATTAATGCTTAATAATTAATTCTTTTAGCAAATTTCGATTATATTAAATTCAGAAAGTCAAAAATTTGGATCCAATTTTTTTTATTTTTAGAAAAATTGTCATTTCAAATTCCCCGTGAGCATACATGACAAGAAAATATTGCAATAATACTGTCATTATCTGCTCCAATAAAACCCAATTCATTATTTTCTATCAAATATTCTATAGCATATATTTCTGTAGTCCTGAAATCCTAATTACAATGATTATAATTTTTTTAATTATTCAAATTATTTTGTATCTGAATGTAATTTTACAAAATTAATAGAATAAAAAAGACAGCTGTATTTAAATTAGAAAGAGAAAACAAAACTTCTCCTTTCTAACGGTATACACAAGCAAGCATTTTTAGTGGTTTTGGGAACACGTGCAAGGCAAGTACTTACACAAATTTCAAAAAAATAATTTTTATATATATATTAATATATCTCTATATATTATAAAGTTATAACCGCCGCCGCCGCTGTCGCATGAGCCCTTTGTGCCAATGGACCTTTTGTGCCAAAATGGACCTTTTGTGCCAAAATGGACCTTTTGTGACAAAATGGACCTTTTGGGCCAAATTGGACCTTTTGTGCCAAAATGGACCTTTTGGGCCAAATTGGACCTTTTGTGCCAAAATGGACCTTTTGGGCCAATGTGGTCCTTTTGGGCCAAAATGGACCTTTTGGACTAATGTGGTCCTTTTGGGCCAATGTGGTCCTTTTGGGCCAAAATGGACCTTTTGGGCCACAGTGGTCCTTTTGGGCCAAAATGGTCCTTTTGGGCCAAAGTGAACCTATTGGGCCAAAGTGGTCCTTTTGGGCCAATGTGGTCCTTATTTTGGGCCAATGCGGTTTTTTCTATATTTAACCAATTATTATAAAGTTGTTTTTTTTATGTTTTTATATAATCTATATTTTTTATACTTTGTTTAAGTTTAAAATATAAGTAAAAATAGAAAAATCAAATTTTTCATTTTTTGACTAAACTGAAAATGTTGACTAACACCTCTTTATACTGCATACAACCATCTAAAATAATACAAATACACTTTTTTTAGGTTTATTTATCATTTATGTGCATATTTTAATACCGATTTTTGAAGCCGATTTTTGGCCACTTTTTTTTTTTACTACACTGTGGTACGCGTTACTCCGCCCCCTGCGCGCTTCGCGCGCCAACCCCCGTTGAGTGATTGAAAAAGTGGGTTAGTCATGAGAACAAAAAATGTAAAATTTTAAATACAATTTTAATAATTACTTTCAATTAAAAATATTGATTATATTGTTTTTCTTTTATTTTAAAATTCGTTAATAGGTTTATAATTAATTGATTTATCGGCTTAAAAATAAAAAAAAATAAAATCACTTAGACCCACAAGGGCTGGTTTTGCCCAGTAGTATCTTATTGGCCCGAAAGTATCAAATTAGCCCAAAATTGTCAATAACTAAGAAAATGGAAATGATGCAGAATGGCCCAAAAGTGTCAGAGTGGCCCAAAAGTACCATATTGCGTGACCCAAAAGTGTCAGAATGGCCCAAAAGTGTCAGACTGGCCCAAAAGTACCATATTGCGTGGCCCAAAAGTGTCAGAATGGCCCAAAAGTACCATATTGCGTGGCCCAAAAGTGTCAGACTGGCCCAAAAGTACCATATTGCGTGGCCCAAAAGTACCATATTGTGTGGCCCAAAAGTGTCAGATGGCCCAAAGGTGTCATTCGACAGCGGCGGCAGCGGCGACAGCGGTTATAACTTTATAATATATAGAGATATATATATACATTATACATTATACATTATATATATATATATTTTCATACATTATATATATATATATAAATAATTTAATAAACGCAATTTTTAAAAAACGTTATTTTTTCAATTTTAAACGCGATTTTCCAGATATAGAGGCGTTTTGCCACGTTGGCCAAAGACCAATCCTCTATATAATGAAGCAGAAATGTGTATTAATGTTAAAAAAAACTTTTTCATTGGTTTCATGCTTAGTCAAACGAAAATTGTGAAGCAAAATCAGAAAAACCGGTACACAATGGCTTTTCCCATGTATTTTAAATGGGAGGCATATTGATAAATATCTCGAAGAGGATCCGAAGAGCACGATCCGAGCAGGTAAAATTTTTGCTCATTTTCAGCTCCCCCGAGAGACACGTTTTATCAAATAACTCGCCAAAATATAAATTTAACATTTAAACCCAAAAAAGGATTATTTCCTTATAGGTTGAACATTCATTTTCAGCTATAAAATCCCAAGTGCCCGATCTTTTCTTAATCTGATCTTTCAAGCTAGCCGTGCATAATGTTCACATCACAATAAACAATTTAAAAATATTTTTATTTGTCATTCCTTTTCATCGCATGTTCAGAGTCTCCTTTGGACCGGTTTCCTGAACAAAATAATTTGCAAGATAGTATCAAGTACTTACACAAGTTTAAAAAAAAATAAATAATTTTATATTTTTAATACTTTTTGTTTTTTTAAATAATTAAACAGTGTCTAGACAAGGTGTATTAGGACTCTACTGACGAGCCAACTTAATACACTATGGCGAAACACTGTTACGTGACTATTAGTTGAAATTAATAAAAAAATCATATTCAGGATTATACTTTTTATTTAATAAATTTTATTTCGGTCTATTTATTTTAAATTCTTATTTTACAAAAACAAGATAATAAAAGACTAATCTTAGTCCGATCATTACAGTAGAGGGGGGGGGTTAAATTTCTGGCCACCAGCAGATTTGGTTCACGTGGTTTTTTTGGGTCGCTGATCGCGAATTCCGATGTCCTGCCTTCAAAAAATTGGTGCTTCACCCTTAAATTAGCAAAAGCTACCCCTGAACGGAATATTTTTTATGCATTTCATGTTTTTACAATATTATGGGCGAAGTGCCAACTTTTCAACCTAAACTGTATATTGACTGGATTATATGCTTTACATCAAAATAAGATTGCTTCTTACAAAAATTTTCGTCCAAAATAAATTTTCATTTTTTATTAGTTTTCTAGACGAAGTATAATTAAGGTTACTGTCTGCCAATTTTGAGTAAAAATCACGGTTTTTTTCTGAATAGTTTTCTCAAAAAGTTTATTGCATAATAAAAAAAATTTTTTTCAGCTATTTTATACACTTATAATGAACACAAAAAAGTTTTTTTTTTTTTATTATCTCTTTTTTTACATAAATGAGATGGCGCTGAAATTGGTGCCTAAAAAAAAAAGTTCCGAATTGGCCCACATCATAACTCGGTTTAAAATCATCTGAAATAAAAAAAAAAAAATACCATAAAGTACATGAGTTTTTGCTTTTAGTGATCTATAATCAATAAAAAATATTAAAAATTAAAAAAGTTATGAAGGTAAATAGAAAAAAGTCAAAATTTGTCCATATTTTTAGCCACAAAACAGAGCCTAGAGACCAAAAAAATTTACCCATCAGGTTGATTGTAGATCAGAAAATGTAGAATTTCATAACAAATCGATTAAAAAAAAAAAATTTGAAATCGGACCAATAGTTTTTTTTTTATCGTGTGGGCCATTTTCAAAGAGTTCGTTTCGAGAAAAACGCGTTTAAAGTTTCGGATCTTGTATTCTTGCATAGTAATAATTTCACTTTTAGGCGCTGTCATTTCTTTATTATTTGCGGGATTCATTTGCAATTTTTTTTTCCATATTCTTGAATACTTTCTGAACACAAATCAATAAAAAAAAAAAATCGATTTTCAATTTCAAAACTGGCAGACAGTACCCTTAAACATTCGGCAATATACAAAAAAAATGATAAGTTTACTAACAAAAATCGTAAATTTACTAAAAAAATTGTAAAATAGCGAAAAAATCGCAAATTTATGAATTTTAATTTAATAATAATTTTATTTTTGAATTTTTTCGTTAATTTACGAAAATTTAAGCAACAGAAACAGAAGTAAATGCGATACAGGGGGGGGGACCCCTCCAACTTTTGCTAGTAATACATATGTGAATCTTAATTAAATAAAAAATAAGACTTGTACCTTCATTTGTTGAACATCAATGGTATCAGGCTTGCGTCTTCGCATATACAGTTCATGATTTCCCATGCACAATGCCAAAATTCTTTTATTAATTTTTACACGTGACGCAAAGAAAACAAAATCTGGTGCTTTTTTATCAATTGGTTTAATAATAAATTTTTTTTCATTATACGAAAGGTTACGTATTTCTGACCAAGGAAAACCAATTTTTGGGGTTAATTTGTCATCTTTTTCATAAATATTAACACCTAAGGCGTCCACTCCAAGCCATAATTCAGTACCTTTTTTATTTCGAATTTCAAAATAGTTGACTCCATACATTTCTAAATCCTGAAAATAAAATTATTTTATATAGAAAGATAATAACATTATTTTATTTGTAGGGTAAAAAAATACTTAAAAAGAAAATAAATTGGAAACCAGATAGGCTCTAAGACACAAATTTACGATAATACATATTTACAATTTATTATCATAATCAAGAAACTACCATGAAATAGTGACAAGAGTATCTTATTTTAGAGCCTCTTCATAAACCTTCTATTTAGACACATTAAATTTTCTTTATGGCCAAAAGGTCTTGCGCTGCTCAGCCAAAGAATTTTTCGGGTACACTGAAAAAAATTTACCGATGGAGCCTCCGGGTTCTCTATATAGACGCGCGCTCTTGAATTATTTCTCATGTCACGTCTAGAAAATGTATACTTTTCGTCAGTATTATAAGTTAGAGTTCTCGTCTTTTTGAAAGGAGAGGAATCGTCCTGCTTGAGTTGGACGCGGACAAAGATGCGTAATCAAAGTTGCGCAAAATGTCGAACAATATACTAAATATATCAAAACTAAATATACTATATATAGTTTTGAATATCTCATATACAATATATATTTTATATATGTATACATTTACATTTATTATATACAGAATTTTAACGCGTGATCTGCGTCCTTGATCTGGGTCGTAAAATTCCACTGGTGAAAATATAAAAAATGCAAAAATATTCATAAGTGTAGAAAAAAGTAAACATTGTAGTCCAAATTTACGCTAAAGTGTATGAAAGTAGATAAAAAGAGTTCAAAAATGTTGCAAAAGAATTCTCTAAAAAAATACATTTCGATCACAATTCGCCGGTTCCCAAAATTCTTTTGCAAACTTTCGGGACACTTTTACATTCTTCTACTATATTTTTATGCGATTTTTTCGCTCACCAATAAATTGAAATTAAATGTATCCTATTGAGAATGTCCTAACGAAACGCGTTTTTTTAATTTTACATTATATTATGTATGTATTTCATTATTTGATTTTCTAAAACAAAAAATTTTTAAGGTTCAAAAAATTTGAATGTTGAAAATATATTTTCATATAAAAATATAATTATTATATGATTTCACTTACTTATATTCCCTGAAGAACACATTTTACTTTCAACTTTGGAAAAATGCCATAGCCATCTACTGGAAAAAAATGAACTAGCTTTAATTTCTTTTTTCATGCAATTCAATTTTTTCCAATAGATGGCTACGGCTTTTTTTTAAAGTTGAAAGTAAAATGTGTTCTTCAGGGAATATAAGTACGTGAAATCATATAATAATTATATTTTTATATGAAAATATATTTTCAACATTCAAATTTTTTGAACCTGAAAAATTTTTTGTTTTAGAAAATCAAGTAATGAAATACATAAATAATATAATATAAAATTAAAAAAACGCGTTTCGTTACTCAATAGGATACATTTAATTTCTATTTGTGTTAATTAATCTTGCTGATTTTCGTTCGATATTTCCATGATCTTCTAGGAGACGTATTTCGATTTCACGACAGGTGGGCGCGAAAGACGACTTCTCGTTGGATCATGAAGATGGCGTCACCGACCGGTAATGCCATAAGAATTATACCAAATTATAACAATAAAAATAACATGAATTGTATGATTACAATTAATCATAGTATAATTTCTTTATTTCGCGATTCAGGTTAAAAAAATATTTAATATTCGCGTCTATTTATTTAATTAAATTTTAAAAAATAATAAATTCGTGTTTTACAAGAATAAGTCCCTAGTATAGTAACTTTATTTTCGCCCAATCAACGCGCGCGTGGAAAGAGATAGAGAGAGGTGGCGTCCCTTTAGGCTTCGGTTGCTCCCAAGCGTCTCATTCTCTTTTTAGAGGTTGTGCTGTGCGCATATAGTTTTGCTGGTCCACCTAGAGAATTTTTCCTGAGGAAGCTACTGCTAGAGCTGTTCATCATTTTTTGAAGTTCATCTTCGTTTGAGTGTGCCTGGAAGTAGGATTTGTTTTTTGTGGAAATACCTGGTGAGAACAGTGAAATTTTTGTACTTAGCCAAGGTACAACGCACCTGTAGCGTGCAAACAGTGGGCTTGAAGCCGTGACTGGACGTGGTCCAGTCAGTGTTAAAGAAATCCAGGTATCTTTTGATTATTTTGTGTGATTGTGTGTGTGAGTGTGGATATTTTTCTTATATTTTTATTCTGAGCAGCGACAGCAAACCTCATAAGCCCTGCCCTTTTCAGGGCAGGCACAAATAAATAAAACGTAAAGGACGCGCTGCTCAGAAAAACGACTCAAGTCAAGGTTTTTTAATAAAGATTAAATAATAATAACCTCACTTTTCCTCATCCTTTTTCCTTCCTCTTTTTTTTTTTTTTTTTTTTTTTTAATAATATTTAATAACAATTTGTTGGTCAAAAAATCGCATCAAAATATAGTAGAGGAGTGTAAAAGTGTCCCGGAAGTGTGCAAAAGAATTTTGGGAACCGGCGAATTGTGATCGAAATGTATTTTTTTAGAGAATTCTTTTGCATCATTTTTGAACTCTTTTTATCTACTTTCATACACTTTGGCGTAAATTTGGACTACAATGTTTACTTTTTTCTACACTTATGAATATTTTTGCATTTTTTATATTTTCACCAGTGTCCAGGTGCTGCGTCTTGAATCGATCGGACGAAGACTCCGGAATGTAAAGAGGACGATATGTTCGATTTTTATAGACGTTACGATAGAATTATCCACGACATTTTGACCACGGATATACTATAGACGTAGTATCTAAATGCTCGGAGGCTCCCTCGGTAAATTTGTTTCAGTGTATTAAAAAAACAATGAACTACATTTCATTTATTGAAAAAATTTTTTAACCATTGGTAATTGTTTTTAACAATTGGTAAAATAAATACAAATTTTCAATTTTCAAAGGTAAATCTTGGGGTTTTTTAAAATTCATAAACTTGGGATTTTTCTAGCAGATTCAAATGATTTTAACAAATTTTCATCGAATTTCTGAGAAAAAAATGTATCCAACTCTTGTCAATTTTTTCTTAAAAAATGCGAAACTTTAAACATTGGCTCCCTGAAAATTGAGGCCCACAAACGAAAAAAATAAATTTTTCTATTATAAAGTGTCGTCAAATATTAAAATGAATAGTGAATTCGGATTGAATCTGTTAGAAAAATCCGAAGTTGAGGAATTATTAAAAAACCCAATATCTAACATTTAAATTGCTCCAAGACGTTGAAAATTGAAAATTTGTATTCTTTGGTGTTAAATAAACTCTTTTTAGCAAATTGTCAATGTAAAAAAAATGAAAAAATGTAAATTCATCATTTAAAAAATAATTTTAATTTATAACAAAAATATTCCAAAATTGGTTATTTTTAAATATTGAAAAAACGTGATTCTGAGGCTGCCAACTCAAAAAAAAACTATGCAGCGAGCAAAATGTTTTCTATTTCTAGCTTGTTTATCACTTTATATGATCTAAGATGCCCGAAGAAACGTATGAGTATGGTGTACCTTCAATTTTTTTTTTTCATAAAGATTATCATCCTATTGATCATTGCGTAAATAAAAAGAAATTTCATGAAATAATGAAGTCCTTTGGTAGGGTATAGGTGAAATATCGTTTTTTTATAAAAAAAATTATAAGAAAAACATAATAAACAACATACAAAAGCTAGTTTTAGATTTAAAATCAAATGTTAAATGGTATGATAAAATATGCAAAAAATAAAACACGATTTCTTTTACATAATCGTCAATTAGGAGTGACCCACCGTAAAAGTTGCCATTTTTTCGACGGAGTTTTGAAAAGCAGTCTTAGACAAAGTTCCCCTGAGCGCAAAAAAAAAGGAGTTTTTCCTCTTTCCTGAGATATCTCAATTTTTAGACCGTCAAAAAAGCCAAAAATGACGTTTTTTGAAGTTTTGATTTTATTTATTCTTTTTGGACGTAGTACCTAATTTTTTTCTATAGAAGTACTAATTTTAGAAATTCAATATAACTACGACAGGTACATAAAAAACTGTCTAACACATAATTATTATAAAAGATGATTATGTATTGGTGTAGAAAAATCTTCTTTTTTTTATGCAAAAATCTAATTTTTTCCATGACTTGTTAAACTAACAATAAAAAGAAAAGCTCATTTTTATTTTTTTTCAATTGTTCAATTGTACACTGAGAAAACAAGAACAGTATTTTTTACTATATTTTATAGTAGCGCGGCACCCACGTGTCAATTCAGGCAAAAAATAATATAATATATAAGAAATATTACTGCGCGCGCCTTTGTTTTTACTATAAAATATAGTAAAAATTATGTTTATAAAAATTCCAGTACGCGTATAGGAATTTTTAATACATAGATAAAGTAATTTTTTTTACATAGATAAAGTAATTTTTCTCTCTTCTTGTTACCCCCCTTTTTTAATAAATTTTAGCACACGTGCAGGCACATTTATCCGTATTTCGGTATTTTAAAACAAAACTAATCATAAAAAATAAACACGTTATAATAAAAATAGAACAAATAAATAAAATAAAAAAGTTTAATAAAGATGTAGATGTGAATTAAATAAAGAAAGAAAAAAGTGAGAATAAAATATCTATTTATTAAACAGGGGGCGTAAGTGAGTAATATCCAAAACATATAGTTTTCAAACTTCGATTCTTACACGCGTAAGCAACTGTAGCCTAGTGGACGAAGTGATAAGCCGGCAAGTCAAGGGACCCGCGTTCGAAAACCCCTAACTGACTTAAAAAAAAAAAAAAAATAAAAATAAAATAAAAAATAAAAAAAAAAAAAAATAATCATAAATAAATAAAAAATAATAAATATACCACAAAAAAAAAAAAAAAAAAAAAAAGAAAAAAAATTATTTTTTTAATGTTTTTAATTTGCATTAAAAAACTACTGAAATAAAAATTATATTCCTCGTATAGTAAAAATTCTAAATTAATCGAGTAATTATTAATTTATATTATAGTTATATTTCTTTAAAGTACAAGCAATTTTTACTGTATTTAAATAATAAATATTACAATAAACTTAGTAAGGGTGCCCAATTACTAGAAAATACAGTAATTTTTACTAGAACATATAGTAATATTTATATGTTAGTTTTCTCAGTGTATCAATTAAAAAAAATTTTGATAGGTGAACAAATTACTTCATCCAAGTAAAAAGAAAGTTATGTGGGATATGGACACTATTTCGGCGTGTGTGAGTTTTCGCAGTCTTAGTCCAAAAGGCTATCTATATTTGTACAAAAAAGGCTACCCATTTCCAGCAATGTCAACTTTAAGGGCGAGTCAGATCAGATTAGTCAAACATACGACAGTCATGCCTACTCGTATTTACTTGGTCTCTGAAATGAAAAAAATTCAACTTACGCGCTAAATTTGATCTTTTAAAACATGCTTACCACCCCCCTTTTGATCCACCCATGATTTTAGCAGTAGTCAAATAAAAATGAGATATAATGATAAAGAATTTTTAAAACAATTATTTAGAAATAGGAAGTTTAAAGACAAATAATTTGAATGCTTTGTGCTAAAAAACTCATGTGACATATTTTTTCGTCTAATTTATTCGGGTAGTGATTGGTTGCGCTGATTTTTTCATTATTTATTTTATTAGTTCTAATTTTTATTATCTTTTAAAATACTTAAATATTAACAAAATTTTGGATAAAAAATACGGAAATAAGAAGTACAATAATTATTTTATTATACAATCTCCTAAAAATTACGTCATCTTTATCTACACTGAAAAACCGGTACTATTGAAGCAATGTCTTCGAAGCGATTGAAATATGTCAATAGAAAATATCATTGATTTGATGTCGCCGCTATTAAACGAATGGCTTCTCGCCATCGAATACGGCAGTCATTGTTTTGATGTAAATTTTCGTCAAAATAAATGAGAGTATAAGATTGAATTAATAGAGGGCATACAATCAAAATAATTGTTTTTAATATTTTGATTTAACGTTTAAAAACAATCAATCAATAGAAATTGATTTCAGTTCAATAATATTATTAATAACAAAAAAAGTACGTATTATGCATATGTGTAGGTACTATTCTTTCTCTTTCTATCCTTCTACGTATTTATTGTTTACTCAGACTATAATTATGGCTTTTAATGGCGCGCGCGGTGTTTTTGTTAATATTATTGCTATTCATTATTACTATTATAAAGAAATGGAATTTCCTAAAAATTATTTATGTTAGATTTAATTATTATTTTTAAATATGCATTCGCTATACCTAGATATGCATAAATTACTCTTAATATTAAAAGGGGTGGGAAAATTATTACCTGTAACATATAGTCTTCAAAATTTTTTTAATAAATCAAAGTGTCCTATTAGAGTAGTGGATAACGTAACTGTCTGTCACCCCAGAGGTCTATGGATCAAATCCCGGAGAGGTCATCAAATTTTTCATCAGTTTTTTTTTAATGGAATAATAACTAATAAAAAAAATTAAAAAAAAAAAATAAATAAATAAATTCAAAAAAAAAAAAAAAATGGAAAGTATAATTCAAAAAAAATAAACAAGCGGTGGAGACAATAAACAAGTAAAAATAAGAATAAAATATTAAATGTAAAAATAAAATAAGAGAAAATAAAAAAATAAATTTTTTCTTATTTTCTGTTAATAAATATACATTGAAATGATAATATTCAAAATCATTTCAATATAGTTTTAAATATTTGAAATAATTCCAATCTCGCCATTGAATTAATGATATCCATCATTGGCATATATCAATTGCTTCAATTTCTTTGATTTTTCACTGTATTTGGTCGTTTCATTGATGTCCTGTAGTGTTAGCGGCGTGCTGTATACAAATTTGTAGATAAATGTAAATATTAATTTTTTAATTTATAATAATATAAACTGTAAAAATAATTATAAATTTTAATTATAAATTTTAATGTTAAATATTTAAACTAATAGAAAATTAATTATATTTTTACATGCAACGATTTTTGAAAGTTAATTCGAATATTTCGTCATTTTATTAAAAAATTTCACTGTTCAGAACAAAAGAAAAATTTATTTTGAGGGATGAAAATGGTTCTGGACAATACTGCAATATTTTTTTCTTGAGAAAAGTTTTGAAAATAAAAATAATAATGTTATATTAAAATCATGGAAAAAATTCATTATTTGAAATTGACATGTAACTCTACAATTTCCTCTACAATAAATTATATGTCGGTGGTCCTTAGTATGAAAAAGTCAAAAATTGAAAAAAATTTTACTTCGTAGTTAAATATATATTGGCCTCTTATAATATGAAAAAACTAAACATTTTCCTCTTATAATCAAAGGTGGTTTTATTTATGAAAATACTTTAAAAAATTTTCCTCTATAATAAATTACATGCCGGCGGTCCCAAGTATGAAAAAGTCAAAAGTTCAATAAAATTTACTTTGTAATAACATTCATATAAGCCGTCTACAATATTCAAAAAAACTGCAAATATTTCAATTTATATTATCTATGGTTTTATAAAAAAACTTAAAAAATTCTCCTCAATAATAAATAGGCCTATAACCCACTTTTTTAAGTCAAAAATATCCAATTCAACAGCAATCCAGTTTTAAAAAATTAATTTTCGATAACTTAAAAAGGACGTTCTTAAATACTCGCCATACTTAAATAGGAGAAACATTCATTTTTTTCGTTTTTAGGGGCCCAATTTTCAGGGATCCAATGTTTAAAGTTTCGCATTTTTAAAGAAAAAATTTTGTGAATTTATGAAAAAATTATAAGAAAAACAAAAAAGACCATACAAAAGCTAATTTTAAATTAAAAATCAAATATAGAATGGTATGATAAAATAAGCAATAATAAAACACAATTTCTTTTACATAATCGTCAATCGCGAGTGACGCACGGTAAAAGTTGACATTTTTCCGACGGAATTTTCAAAAGTAGTCTTAGACAAAGTTTTTCCTCTATCTTGAGATATCTCAATTTTTAGACCGTCAAAAAAGCAAAAAATGATATTTTTTGAAGTTTTGAACCTCAAAATGAGTTCAAAATTAAAGAAAAAAATTTTTTTTGGTTTATTTTTTCAAAACAAAAATTTTGACACCAGCCAGGCCCCAATCGGATGATTCGGCCCGGAAAGATTAATTTTTTAAGTGAAAAACACATTTCAACCCCCGCCCCCGGTGAATGCAGGGGGTGGGAGGGGGTTCCGACCCTTGGAATCTTATTTTTTATCACAAATCATCAAATTAAGCCAAAAAAATGAGAAAAATATGCTGGGGCCGGAAACCATTCCTTATTCCGCAGTAGTCTTTGAAAAATTAATTTATTAAAATAATTTCTTTCACTCTGTAACATTATAATAAAAAAAGGCGAGACTAATTAAAAGTTTCCACATACAACAGAATAAGAAGACAGATTTGTTTGAATATAATTAATTTGTTCAGTATTCATCGCTATAGAATCTATCATTAATTAATATTTATCCGAAATCTTTGAAACTTATAAAACCATCACAGAAAATTGACAAAGCTTTCATACATTTTATTTGCAATAGAAAAAATAAGAATTTTGGAATTATTATCGGACCTTGGTGTAAACCTTGAGAAAGCTTACTCCGGCTGTTATAGATTAATTATTAACAAACAAAAGATTCCTGTTTTTAAATAATTTTTCAGATCCAAAACTATTTCTATATAATATGTAGTCAAGATGCCTGAGGAATGTTCGAAATTGGGAACCAAATATGGAGAAGGTTTATTTAACGTGATATTTTGGGTCTCTAAATATTAATTTGGAGTTCAAAGTGGTTGAAAATTAGGGAAGCAGCCTGAAAGCAGCCAAAAAATAACCCATTCAGAAGTAGAGCTAAGCTTCTTTAATAAATTGAAGATAAGATAAAGAGTTATTAGGATTGAAAACCCTAATTGAACTACAAGAGCTAATTGTAAGGGGTAAATAATATTTAAAAAAAAAAAACTATTTTATCGTACTTTTTCATTATGCAGCTTGATTAAAATGATGACAGAGCTTAATGAAATAGGAAAATTATTAAAATTTAAACATTTTAAAACTTAAATAAACTTTATTTTACCCCTCTTATAGCATTAACTTTTTTGTAATTAAGAAAATAAAAGCGGAGCTTTAACATTGATCTTATGGGAGCAATACTTTGGAGCTTTGAAAAAATATGAAAATGATGACACAGGAGATTAAAGTTAGCACGAAATGATAAATAAATGATCAAAGATTAAATTTTTAATTTATTTTCCCCACCTTATAGACTTTAATTTTAAATAAATAAATAAAAACTATGTAAATAACCTGAAATTATACTAATACATATATGATGTCACATATGCATGTAGCGTCGATAATTTAGAATGCGATAAAAAAAATTATTTTTGTTTGTCCAAGCTGCATAAGACCTTAAAGAATTAAATTAAATATTTCTTCAAGGAACTAAATTTTCGCTTACAAGGCGAGTTCAATACATTCGGAACACCAAATTAATCAAAATACTTCTGGTTGATTTTATTTTTTGTGCGTATAAATAAAAAATTTTGATCCCTGTCAAACGCATTTTTTTATCAGTAATATCAATAAATTGAATACCCATTTTCGGTAATAAATGGCCAATTTTAAAATTTTCAATTTTGTCAACATAGCAATTTTTGACGAAAGTGAGTTTTCTAGGCCACAAGAATTTTGAATAAGCTCCAAATTTCTTACAATTTTTTATTCGTCCCTTTTAAATTATTTCTAAGAAATTGCATTTTTTTAATTGCAAAATATCATAAATTAAGGTCTCAATTTTAGGTTTTTTATAAAAATATATATTTTGATTATTTAGAGATCTACACTGAGAAAAAAAATTAGAAGAAATTATTATAAATATTGGTAAAAACTCCTATCTTTTTATAGTAATTGAGCACTATGTTTCACTTTATTGTAGAAAATAATATTTTAGTATGTAAAGTTTACCATGAATATTCATGGAATTAATCATATATAAAATGCGTATATTACTTGTTTCAGTACGAATTTTTACTATACGAGAAGTGTAATTAGTGTAAAATGAAATTTATATCTGTATCTAAATTTTACAAAACTCGTATAGTAAAAATTCTAGACTTTCATAGGAAAAATTATTTCAAGTATAGCGAAAGAAAAAATTAATTTTCAGAGCACATTGTTTTTTTTTCTTTTATAATTCCAACCATCTTTTGAACCGCAGCAATTATTTAATTAATCTACCTACCTATAATATTTTATATTCGAATATTTATTATCGCATCTGATCGAGAAACTCGAGGGGTGTACGGAGCTATATACATGTATACATTCGCACACGCACGCGAAGTTCTATGTATACTAGTTATGTATGTTTAAGTTAGAAACTCAGTGTCCTTATATAGAAACTAAAACCCATTTTTTCCACTTGCGAGTAAAATTTAACTAGCCTCTTGCAGTATATTTTGAAAGCTTGAATTAATTTATACAATTTATTGATATAAGATAAAGTAGATTTATATTTTTTAATTTGATACCGCCAGATAAAATGAAAGAATTAAGTTTTTATAATGTCTCAATGACGTAATATGAGACTTATATACTAAAGAATTGTACTAAAAATTACTATACGAGATACTAAATTTTTTAAACGACAACTTAGTAAAAGATTTTTAAAAAATATTGTAATTTTTACTGTTTTTATAGTACAAATTGCAAATCTTATTTTTTACTATACTTATAGTAATATTCTTTTTAAGTATATTGTAATTTTTAGGGTAAATCCGCAGGTAGTGCTCAATTACTATTTAATATAGGAATAATTCATCTTTTTTTTTCTCAGTGTATGTTTATAAAACCATGTCTGAGTAAATCATATGAGTAAACATTTTTGAGATCTAGAAGCCTTTTTTCATCTAAAACTACATTCCTTGCAATAGTTTAAGAAATTGGTCCTTTTGGGCCAAAAATGGACCTTCAATTTATGGACTATAACATAAAGAGAATTGTACACTGAGAAAAAAATTTTCTTGACTTAAGAACATCATATGCATTGAATTTTAATTTTTTGAATCTAGAGTATATAATTTTAAAAAAAGAAACCCATTGTTCATTGAAAGAAATATATTTTTCGTTTAAGTAAATATATGCATTGAATTCTGATTGTATTAAAATAAATATATATTTCTTGGAGAAAGCGAACGTTTTCTTGCTACTAGAAACTGGATAGATTATTACAAAAACTTTCAGTGTTTTGAATCAAAAAAATATTTTATAAATTCAAGGAAGCGTTTTTTGGGATCATGAAATTTAATTTTTTATCCAAAGCAAGTAGTTTTTAAAAAAATATAATCTCATGCCAAAATTATAAGACTTTATTTTTAAAAACTGCTTTATTTCGTTCAAAAAAATGTACTTTTTTCTCAAGAAACAATTTTTTTAATAAAATATTTTTTTTTGCTGAATTAACTATAATCTCCATTCATTTATATATAAATTATTCTGCAAAAAGCAATTTGTACACTGTAAAAAACAATTCCGGTGATTTTACGACAAAATTGGTAAATTTACGAAAATTTAGTAAATTTTCGAAAAAATTTGTAATTTTTCGACAAAAATCGGAAATTTACTAATATTTTTTAATTTTCGAGATGAGTCAATTATAATTTAAATGGGACATTTTTACTTTAAAAAAAAAATTAAATTATGATAATAATTTTCAGTATACACGCAGAAAATACGGATAAGAATTATTCCTATACTTTATAGTAGCGCGACACTAGGGCGGATTTTACGGGAGAAATTAATGTATATAGTTTAATTTTTACTATATGAAATACATATTATTCCTATGTCGTATAGTAAAAATTATGAAAGTAATTTTTATTATAAGATTAAAGAATTTTTTACGTTTTTGTATAGGAATTTATTTTGATTTTTTATAGTAAAGACCAGTAAAGACAAAGGTATATACAATATACCTTACATGTAAATCAAAATTTATATATTATGTTTATTTTATAAATAAGTATGTGTAAATTATATATGTGTATAATATAATATATGAATGATTATGAGATACATATAAATATTTTATAGTATGATTTTTAAAACGCAGTTCTGAGAATTATAGTTTTATTGATTCACCAGGTGTTGAATATTTTTGAATGTCTTAGATGAAATTTAGTTGGCGAAAGGTTAATTTTTGTCTACTTTTTTATGATATTAATTTTAAATTTAAATATTCGCGCCTTTAGAATTTTATTTTAAAAACTGTATTTTATATTTTGCACTGAAGGATCGTATCTTTTCTCACAAGCGCAAAAAACAAAGTTTGGAAGCTATATAAAGATTCGAAAAAACTTTTATATAAAACAGCAATCGACCGCGTGCGTGCGTATAATACCGTCGTGTTGCGAACAACATTGCGACTGCGTAAGGGTCAAATAGGGATCAACTGAATTCGAATCTTAAAATTAATCTTAAAATTAAAATCAAATCCAAGCTACAGCAGGTAAAACCATAGATACGATGAATAATAATCTATCTTTAGGTAAAACAGTAGCATTGGTTAAGAATATAAAATTTTTTTTGTATATAAAACAAGATTAATAAAAATTCCTATATATTACAGTAAATTTTTCAATTTAATTTTATCTTATACAAAAAATTACAATTCTCGTATAGTAAAAATATTAAACATTCTAGTAATTTAAATTATAAATATACGAAAAATTGCTTTAAAATTTTGAAGGATTTTTACTATACGTTAGATAGTAAATGATACTATACAATAAAACAATGTCCAGTTACTATAATAATATAGTAATTTTTAATGTAAAATATATGAATTTCTCCTTTTTCTTTTTCTGCGTGTATACAATTACCAGGTTAATAATAATTGCAAAGATCACACGCGAGAATTAGCAACTCTTGAATCTCAAGCACAGCTTACATATTTGAGACATCATCAAATTGTTCATTAAAAACAAAAATAATGGTTTAGCATAAAAAATTAAATTCAATGTAAGTTAAAAGTGTTACTTCTATTGACATTTTTTTTTATTTTTGAGGTTAAGGCAACTTTCAAATTAATACTTATTTATTGCTTTTCTGGTCAAAGAATTTAAACTTAAGGAAATTTTCTTCTTTTTCTCATAATAATTAGTTTTTCTTTCTTGTTTTCTGTACAAAAATTATTTTTACTGAATCTGATTTTCATCTATTAATTTTACATGCTTCTAATATAGTTGGCTTTTACTCAAATTAACAAATTAAATTTTTTATAAAAAGTTTAATAAAATGTTGTTATGGTACAATATCTTATAAATCTTGGATGCAAATTTTTCTTTATAATTAGATGTCTGTAGAAAACGCTATCAACTTGTTTCATAGCATGAATTGGCTTAAAAGTGCATCAAAATTTCAGTATGTACTGAGTTTTTTTCTTAAATTTTTAATAACATGGATTGTGTATTATATAAAATCAAAAAAGTTAAACATGATTAAATTTTTATAGTAGATTTTTATTTCAGTTCAAATATGGCACAAAAGAAATGAATCAATCAAATGAAATGAAATCATTAAAAACAGCTCAAAATAAAGATTACATGAATAATGAAAATTTTTCTGGAACCAAAAAAAAATCTAAAAATAAAACTTTCACCTTTTGGGTTAAAATGAAATGAAAACAAAAGATAATAAAACTGTTACAACAAATAATACATCAGAAACTATGACCAAAGATGAAAAATCTACCGCTAATCAAACCGTTCAGTCAGCACCAGTGCCAACAGCTTGGAATAGTAATGCTAGCGCTGCTCAAACTCTATTTTCAAAACCTGAACCTGTTAAAGCTGAATCAGAAAAATAGCAAGAAGATATTAAAAGAGCTATTAAGGAAAGTGTTTCTACTCTTCAAAAATAAGAAATACAAAGGCAACAGTTAGAAAATAATAAACTCAACAAATCTGTGCTAAAAGACAATAAAGACAATGATGAATGGTATTTTTATTTTTTTTTTTCATGATCGATTGTTCTTATTTATAATTTTAATATACTTATAATTGAATAAAAATTTTATTTTCAGGAATCAAGTAAAACATAATTTACCTGAAAAAATGGTTAACGATAACAAAATAAAAAATGACAACAACAACAATGAAAGAAAAACAAATCAGTTTGTTGATAAACTTGTTAGAGTCGATGGTTACATTGAACTTCATCTATTTATGGGTAAAGGTGGTCGTAATAAAGAACAAGAATTTTTACGTTCACATAATGAATATAAACCGCAATACAATAATAATGGTACATTTCTTCAACACAATAATCATAAAAAAGTTACTCAATCTAATGAAAATACAATACAAAAAGAAAGATTACCAGAAAAAAAGATTTTAATATGCAAAATAGAAATGATGGTAAATTTAATAATAAAAATGAAATAAATAATAGAGAACAAAAGAAAGATTTTCATCAGTACAGAAAACAAGAATGGCAAGGAAATCCTCATAGAAACCAAAATGATAATATTAATAGAAAAATATCAAAATCAAGAAAATGCAAATCGAAATCACGGATATAATAAAAATTATGAAGCAAATTAAAATAGAAGTCAGAAATAAAAAAAGAAATCAAACCTGTTTCTAACCCTCAAAATGTCAATAGTGTTTATAAAAATATTAAGGATAGTTCTGTAGAAGTTAAAGAATCTACGTGTGATAATAGAGCATTAAATACAAAAAATCTTGAAACTCCTTTAGAACAAAAATCTAAAATTTAAAATTCAAACAACTAAATTAGTTGTTGAAACTGTAAAAGTCTTACGTACAAATGTAGATCATTCAAATGATATTAGTTCTAAGCAAAAATTAGATAATTCCATTAATTCATTTTGTACAAATCATCAACCGGATTTGCATCATTCCACTCCAAATACTACAGCATCGGAGCCAACAAAAGATATAGAAACTAAATTCCAAAAAGTTTCTTTATGTACTAAACCAGATGTTGTAAATATGGTATCAACTTATAATGTTACTTGTCCTATTTCAACTCTATCATATCAACAGCAAAGAATGAGCAATTATATTCTTTTGAATTATAACAATACAAATACTTTACCATCCATTCAATATGTTATTTACTAATACTTTAAGTAACAATGTGGGTATTACAGCATATTCTCAACCGTTGCCTTGCTCAAATTTCACTCCAGATGTAACGTATCCAAATTCCAATTACCCTGTAAATATGCAGCACGATTATCATAACTGTTACACTATAAACAATCAAGGAGTTAATAACCAGTATTCAGCAAATATAGCAATAAATCCTGCAGCAGTACAAAATTTTGGCATTGGAATGATGCCAATGGTACCTTTTAATGATCAACATTAACAGTGAGCAGAGTTTGCAAATAATGCACAAGAACTAAATAGACTTCAAAATACCGTAAGAAGCCTTTATAATCAATTAGCCACAGCACAAGCTAATTTATTAGCAGCACAGGTAAAATTTTTCCAACAAAATCAAACATTACAGCAACCAACAAGACAAGATATTACTTCAATAATGCAAAATCAAATATCGGTAGCAAATATTTCAGCACCTCAACCTCAACAAATTAATCAATCGTTACCAAATCATAGTTTAAATAACGATTATATTAAAAAATATAATACAAACGCTCCTGTATTTATAATGAATACTAATAATAAAATAAATACAAATTTTGAATTACCTAAAACTTACAAAGAAGAAAACAAATATCAATCAAGGTTTTCCAGTTTCCTTTAGTTTTTCCGATTTTCCGGCTTTTCCTGAGGTTTTTCCGAAAAAATATAGTCAGATTCGGATTGGGCGGGAATTTTTACTACCCACCTTTATACAGAAAATATTTTTTAGGCTTATTTAGGGCGTCCAGAAAATAAAAAGTAAACGGGTGGCTGAGAATTCGAAAAAAATCAAAATTGGAAAAACAGCTGCCAAATCGCAACCAAGCCACCTAGAGCCTTAAAAATTGGCCAGTAACCATATTTTTACATACCAAACACAGTGCAATTGGTATTTTTTAAATCCAAGACATCGACCTCAGACTTTGGTAAAAATAGCTAAGAACTACCGATGTATTTCTATAGAAAATAAATAAATAAAATTTTGATGCTTATTATGCAAAAAATATTTTATTTTATTTAATTACATTATTTTAACAAACATCGAATCTATAGTGATACATGGTATTTTTTTTTAAATTTTAAAATAGAGGTAAAAAGAGCATCTAGTTAATAATTTCTGTTGATCATTAGAATTTTCAATTTATATAATATGATTTTTAGAAATTTTGACTTTATTCGCAAAAAGCCATTTGAATCAGTTAAAATTCTTTAGCAAGTTATCTAATAAAAATAGTTTTGATGAAATAGGGAACCTGGATTTTCTTGACAATTTTTATTTTCTGAAAAATCGAAAGGGTATATATATGGAAAATTGTCAGATTTTTTTTTCTTCAAATTTTTCGTTGTTTGATACCGAAAAAGGTTTGAAACAGTTTTAAATCAAAATATATTGCTTAACAGGTCAGAAGCTCAAAAAACCTAGCATAAATGCATTTAAGTGAGTTTAAAAATTTTTGGAGTTTTAGAAATTTTGGCTTTATTTGAACAAAACAATTTGAATTGGTTAAAATTCATTATAAACCAAGTTTTCTAATAAAAAAAATGCTATTGAAATGGGTGAACAGGATTTTATTGACAATTTTTATATGCCAAAAACCGAAAGGGGTATATCGAAAAAATTCAGATTTTTTTTTCAAATTTTTCGTTGTTTGATACCAATTCACACACAGCACAAAACGTTTCTTAAACGTTTCTAGAACGTTTCTAAAATGCAAACAGAAACGTTTCCATATAAAATAATGTTTTTTACATTTAATTTTTTTTCTCGTTTTTTTTTTTTTTTTATAAATAATCACACAGCAAAAAAAAATTTAATTTTTTGGTCAAAAAATTTTTTTTTTTCTGAAACGTTTCTAAAACGTTTAGTTTCCAAGAAAAAGCGGACCTACATTACGTTTCTAAAACGTTTTGAAAACGTTATATAAACGTTTCTTTTTGCATTTTAGTTTACATTATAAACGTTCTAGAAACGTTTCAGAAACGTTTTGTGCTATATGTGTTTGATAAATTTTAGGCCATGATTGTTGCGAGATGAAATTTTATGGCCTAAGCTAAGTAAAATTTATTTCATCAAAAGTTTAAATTCTTAATCAATATATTATACGATACGATATTAACGCTGTCGATATCGATACGATATTAGAAAAAGCGATATTTTCGATATCGATATCAATATCTATAAAAATATCGTATCGTATCGTTATCGCGGAACTCTACTTAGCTTAGACCATATAATTTCAGTTTTTTCGGTTTTTGGCATATAAAAATTGTCAATAAAATCCTGTTCACCCATTTCAATAGCATTTTTTTTATTAGAAAACTTGGTTTATAATGAATTTTAACCAATTCAAATTGTTTTGTTCAAATAAAGCCAAAATTTCTAAAACTCCAAAAATTTTTAAACTCACTTAAATGCATTTATGCTAGGTTTTTTGAGCTTCTGACCTGTTAAGCAATATATTTTGATTTAAAACTGTTTCAAACCTTTTTCGATATCAAACAACGAAAAATTTGAAGAAAAAAAAATCTGACAATTTTCCATATATATACCCTTTCGATTTTTCAGAAAATAAAAATTGTCAAGAAAATCCAGGTTCCCTATTTCATCAAAACTTATTTTATTAGATAACTTGCTAAAGAATTTTAACTGATTCAAATGGCTTTTTGCGAATAAAGTCAAAATTTCTAAAAATCCAAAAATTCAAAAACTCCATTAATATCAGGTTATTTTGATTCCACTGACTCAATGAACTATATACCCAATGAAATATTTAGGTTTTAAACTGTTTTAAACCTTTTTCAGTGCAAAAAAAAAAACAAAAAAATGAAAAATTAAAAATAATACATATAATTGCAGAAATCATTAGATATAATTTTCGGGGACTATTTTTTTTAAAAGTTTTTATACTGCATAAAAAACCTAATCTCAATAAATGATTGCATAATCAATATTTGCATTTTTGATTTGGGAACTAATCATATATTTCTAGTACAACAAAATTTATTTATTGAAATCAACTTTATTTTTTATTTTGAAAAGGATATGCAAATACTGTTAATATCTGATTTTTTTCTATGAAATCTATCGGTATGTCGAATTCTAATCGCTAATCGCGTATTAGATGAAATTGTAGAAAACGATTATCCAACTGATGATAATACTAGTTTTATAGATTTAGCATTTATTCCAGATGCAAATTATAATGAACTTGTAGAAGATCAGTATGATGGATCATTCGAGGAAGAGAATAACGTCACTGACGAAAATGATGAGGAGCAAAATTTAGATGAAAATTACATTTTTGGTTGTGCTTACGAGCATTTTTACAAATTGAATGTGAACTTTCTTTTTTTCTGTATTAGAGAATCTTTTAAAATTTTCCATAGGAGTAATATCAGCTGATAAACTTAAAATTGACACAACTTTTGAATCTTTAACAGAAATATAGTTTATTTTGTTTACTTCATCGTGTTTCACTTCATAAATTCCACGATCAGCTTTATTGTTTATATCTATTGATACAGCGTTTCAGAAGTGAAATACCCGATCACAGTAAATTTACAGTTAGAAAAATATGGGATACAGAAAAAAAATAGTTATTTGAAAAGGATAAAAATTTATGCAAAGAGTCGTTTTTACCTCTTAATATCCCTTTTTTCCAAAAAAGTAAAAAAGTAAAAAACCAGCTTCCCAAAAAGTAAAAAAAAAATTTTTCGAATTTCAACTTTCTTTTTACCACTTGAAACCCTTATTAATGATTAAAAACGGGTTTTAGATGGAAACAAACTCTAAAATCATTTTCAGCATCATCAAAAACCCCTTAATCATTAAGACTTAGCTGTATAAACTAAACTTATGAAATAAGTGATTTTCAACCCTTTTACACCCTTTTCACCCCATTCATTTGCAAAAGGGTGAGTTGCTGTGTAAAATAAACACCAGATCCATGCAATGAAATTCTGAAATCCACAAAGTCCTCTATTATATTGGTTTTCGTAAAAGAATAAATAAGCAAAAATTTTAGAATGTCATCCCCTGTTTACTTCTTTCAAGCACTATTTATGGTTAAAAAAGGGTTGTAGATGAACACTAAATTCGTGTTTGCCAACATCAAAAACCTACGAGACAATAATTTTTATGTTCAAAAATAAAGTAAACGAAAATCGCTATTTCAACTTCTTTTAACCCTTTCTAACCCGCTATTTTATAAGAAAAAGGGTGAGTGGTAAAATAAATTACTGGTTTTAAATTCAGAAATGTTTTGTGCAGTCATTTTTTATGCAAAAAGAAAAAAAATTATTGATTTTATAATTTTTTTTTACCCTTTATATAGGGGTAGTCACCCCTAGGGTTAGAATTGAAGAATTATGGTTAGTCCACATGCACATTACACTTTTAACTGCACGAGAAGGTCTAGGTAATAAAAGGAGTAAATGATAAATGTTTTATAGCTCAAAGTTCAGAATAAATTTTAAAAAAGCCAAAAATTTGCGTTTACCCCTATTTTTACCGCTTTTGGAGGGGTTGTACGTTAAAACTGATGTTAATATTGGATAAAACAATCATTTTTACCCCTAAAAAACTTGCTAGAATAAAAAAAAAGGTCTTATAATAATTTGGTAATCAAAAGTTCACTTATGTACACTTGGTACTTAATTAAAAAAAAAAAACCTTTAATTAAGACTCTATATTTAAATATCATATTTGGAAAGTGTGTATAAGTTTCTTTGTTAAGTCTGAGTATCAGTGTTAAGCTTGAGTGCGTTGTTAACCTATGGTATCAGAGGATTCGTACAACTTCTCCTATCTCCATGCTGGGTTACAGTTCACATTGTTGCGTCTAGACTACGCTATCTACATAATACCTATTAGATATTATACAACGTCATATGTACTTTTTTTACATATTCTCAGCAGTCACCTATCCGTTTAAGGAACCCCTTGTGTATTGCTTAACTTTCAAGAGCAATATTCTAACAACAAGCTTATTTATTTTATTAATAAATGAATGTGTTTAGATTTTAAAACATTTTTGTATAAGCAGGCTAATTTTGTAAAAATTTTAAAGTTTATATAATTTAATTATTTACTTGAGCTATTTTCAAATATTCCATCATGGCATCTTCACGAAGCATTCCACGGTGCTCTTGCCACCAATTGGTTATAGATGCTTCCCATTCATCTTTACTCATTTTATGTTGATCAAGTACCCGCTGAGGAAGTAAACGATCATTGGCCAAGAACCCTGGTGTATGATGACCTTTTTGATGATCTCCGTGCCTTGCTTGAACAGCATATGATGCAAGCAAAACTGAAGTTTCAGGTGGACAATAAATTTCATCTGTTAAAATGGCACTTTTTACCTAAAAAATTGTAAAATAGTTAACATGGCAATAAAACTTTTTTTATAATTATTATTATTTTTATTTATTACGCCCATTATTTTCTAATATGAAATGTTTAATTTCTTATTTTAAGCTCCATGAAGCCAGCGCCCAGAAAATAAAAAAATATTGAATTTAAAAAAATAACTATTATATCGTATGTGCGTTTTTAATACAATTAAAACGAGCCCAACCAGTCGTTTGGGCGTTTCGTATTTTCCGAGAAAATGCGAATTTTCCGAAATTCGCATTTTTATCACCCAGACAAAAATCTCATCACCCGGACAAAAATCATTAACTTCTCCCTTAAATATAAATTTTAAATAAATCTATTTTATAGAATTTCGTTTGTGCTTTCATCACCCCGGAAAAAAAAATTTAAAATAATTAAAAAACAGTTAAAAATTAAAACATTATTTGTTTCACAAAAAAAATCCGCTCATGCGCAATTAAACGATGCTTATTGGAGTCGAATAGAAGAAATAAATATAGGTTATGATACATTATGCCCAGGTTAGGTTAGGTTTGCATTATGCCTTAATTTATTGTTTTATAAATTATTTTTATTTTGTTAATCTTATAATTTCTTTAATTGAAATTAATAAATACTGGCACACGAGGCCGTCGGCCCCCTTTTACTATTGCATATTTTCCCTTGTAAGGAGAAGAAGGCCCCATGCGCTAAACAAAACAAACATTTTATGCAGTTTTTAATAATTTAAATAAGTTTTTTATTCTTTAATAATAATTATACAAAAATAAAAACCAGAATAATCTCTGTTTCATATCCTGAAAAGTTTATCTGCTTTGGTTACCAACAAATTTTTACTCCAGTTTACTTATGCCTACCCGCGGATTATTTTTTACTTTAATTAATATTTAATTGTTCATTAATTATTTTTAATTTTTTTGCGGGCTCATGAAACGAAAATAAAACAAAATCATATAAACAGATTTTTTTTAAATTTAATTGTTAAGGGAGAAATTAATGATTTTTGTCCGGGTGATAAAATTTCGGAAAATTCGAATTTTCTCGGAAAATACGAAACGCACAAACGATGGTATAATTATTTATTTTTAATTCAATAATTTTTTATTTTCCAGGTGCTGGCTACATGCCGCTCTTATTTTGTAATGACCAGGACTGGGTTAGAAATAAAAAAAAACTATTTCAGTTTTTATCACATAAAGTGTATTTTAATTTAGACGTTTCTCTCATTTATTAATATGAGCTTCATCAATAACTAAAAATACATAGCGGCTCAATACATTAACATTTGGGCCAAAAAGGTATCTTTGAGACTAAACCCTGACAAAACGCAAGCAATATTTTTCGGCACCAATCACTTTGTAGACCAACTTGACAGACTAAACCTACCTGGAGTGACTGTAAGTGAAGGAGTAACTGTGCCTTTTGTAAAAGAGGTTAAGAGCCTCGGAGTAATCCTAGATAATAAACTATCATGGGAATCGCATGTTACATCGATAGGAAAAAAGGTTAACAGAGTCCTTTACACTCTACGGTTTATCAGACAATGCACAACTGAGTCTCTTCGAATCAAGCTTGTGCAAGCTCTAGTAATACCTCACTTAGATTACTGCTCGGTTGTAAATTTAGACTACTCGAAGAACTTAAAAGACAGAATACAACGGATGAGCAATACATGTCTGAGATATGTGTTTGGAATCGGCAGAGATATTCACATTACTCCTTATAGGGAACAATTAGGGTGGTTAACATGCAATACACGTAGGTTGTACTTTACATCTATTATTATGTAAAAAATCCTCCGTCTACATCAGCCGGATTATTTAACTTCCAATTTTGTTAAATACAATCCCAAAGAAACAGCTAGAGGGGATTTACTAACAAGGAAGTTAAGTATACCTGATCTTGAAGAGTGGCATGGTGATTTCTCTTTTCAAGTGCAAGGTGCAAAAAGCTGGAACTCACTTCCATCGGCAATTAGATTCCTCCCATCGATTGACTCTTTTAAATAAGGCCTTTTAAATTATCTAAGAGCATCGAATCATACATATGATGACTCGGCCTTTTAAAATTCAAAATTATCAAATAAGAGTGTTATATCTGCCTATTTATCAAGATTAAATTGTATTAAAGCTACCTATAAATAAATAAAAGTTATCTATTCTATTGCTATGAAATGACTGTGATATACTTTATCGTATTGTTAGAAAGTTAATTAAAATATTAAATTATTAGCTGCACATTAATTACTGTTACTATTACATTGCTTACTTTTAGAATTTTAATTTTAATTTTTTCTTTTTTATACACATATAACTTATTTTAAACAAGTTATCTATATTCTGTTATATTAAAATTGTTATAAATCGCTATTACTATCTATGTAACCTATGTATCAAATTTTTGTAAAACAAAATAAAATATTATTTACATTTATTTATTTACATTTACATTTACATATAAAATATAAAAATACAAAAATTTTGCTTTTTATCAAAACCTTTTCTTTAGCAACTAGGTACAGTTTTTTAAAATCAAAACTGTGATTACTTTCATTGCAATGAGTAGCAGTTACTAATAAACTACTCCTATTTTATTATGTTTATGATTTGTTTTACCTTTAATTATAAACGTGCTTAAATCCTTATTTAAAAGAGTTATTGCCTGGTATCATTCATTATCCAAAACTTTTTTGATTATATTATATATTCCATATTTGTATGGTATTTTGATAAAAATTTTATTTTTATTCTCGTTGTTTTTAGTTTTCCTAATATAATTGATGTTTAAGTCACAATGTTGTAATGAATTTTTCCTTTTGTTGATATACTTATTATGGACTAATTTCATATTTGAAAAAAGCTAAATAAGTTTAAATTCTTCATGAGAAAAAAAAATAACATAATATTTATATCAGTTAATAAGGGCAACACAACCCTACGTATGGGAGAAAGAATGTATAACAGGAGTGCTCAAGTACTTCTGTCAAATCAAGAAGTATACAAGGTAGTCAAAAATACCAATACGTTACTGAAAGATTTACAAAAGAAATTTAGTGATGCACTGAAGTATTGGAAAGAGTAAAGATATCTAAAACCAAGTCAGGATCCATCTTTACTCAATTTATCCCACACTACAATATCTTCCATATATTTTCCACCTAAACTACATAAAATAGATAACATTGAAAATTTACAACCAGACTCTATCATCCCTGTCAGACCAATACCAACTACAATAGTTATTTTTTTTTTATTTAACGAATTAACGGGACGAATAAAATTTTAATATTTTAGCCAAAACATTATTATATCATATAAGTCCATGTATTACCAAAACAAAATCAAACGTAAAAAACAGCTTTGATTTATTTAATAAAATTAAAGACGAAAAGGTTCCATATGACTAGAAAATACTTTCTCTTGATGTGAACACAATTGTATAAAGAATTCCCATGGATTTAGTAATAAGCAGTCTTGATAAAAGATATCACTTATTACACAATAAATGGAAAATGCCTTATGATGAAATTATAGAAGCTATCAAATTACTACAATACAACACATACTAAACGTTCAATCACGTAATATATAAAAAGCTAGAACGTACTCCAATGGGTGCAGCTATACCATCACGTCTAGTGGATATAGTGATGGAAGTTCTGTAGATCGAATTTATAAATAAACTTGATTACCACCTCTATTTTACTATAGATACGTAAAGGATGTTATTTTAGCTATTCCTCTAAATAAAATTGATTACACGTTAAACACCTATAATAGCTATAACAAGAAACTAAAATTCACTATTCAACAAGAAGAGGAGGACCAAATCAATTTCTTGGATATAAAAATAATAAAAGATCAAGACAACAACATCATAACTAACAGGTGCCAAAAGAAACCCTTTATAGACAGAATCTTGAACTTTGATTCAAACCACCCTACTCACCAAAAGAATGCTATGATTTACAATCTTATAGATAAAGTTTTAATTCTTCTGACAAAAAATTGCACAAAGATAACATCATATTAGTCCAAAATATACTCATTGCCAACAATTCTCTACAGTCTTTTATATATAAATATATCTACAAAAGGAAAAATTTATTATAACATTGTGACTTAAACATCAATAATATTAGAAAACCTAAAAACAACCAGATTAAGAATAAAATTTTTATCAAAATACCATATGTTGTGTAAATGTATATTTTTGTATATTTGTATATAGTTGTGTGTGTGTGAAAAAAGAATGAGTGCGCGCCTCAATCTATGCGGGCACAGTGTGTCGCCTGAGCTCCCGCTTAAGACATTGACCTTTGGTCAATCTCCAATAAAATCAATTTCTACCAATTAATAAATTTTCTAGCATCCTGTGTAAAAATGAATAAGTAAAAGCAAAATTAAATAGAAAAAGAAAAATGAAGTTAAAACGATAGTGTATAATATACATATAATGATGCCGGCTATAAACACGTGACTCAAGAAATATAAGATTCATAAGGCGTTTATTTCCTTCTTTTTCGTTATAAAATATTATTAAAAATAAACCTTTTATTAAATTTAATTTAACTATAAAGAAAGTGGAAGAAATTTGTGGAGTAAATGTAATGAAGAAAACACAAAAAAAAGAAGAGTCAGCAAAGCAAGATAGAAATAACAAAAAAAAATTCTTCTTATTTGGTGATGTTTGGTGAATTTTTTAATTAAAAATTTGGAAAACTTTGTTTTTGTGTAATAAAAAAAAAATTTATTTTGAGCGTCATTTGGCGGCGCCCAAAAAAATTTAAATAAAAACGTGCTCAGTTAAGAAAAAAAAATTTTTTTTCTTTTTGACTTCATTTGGCGGCGCGGTGGACTTTATAAAAAAAAATTATAAAAAAGAGCAAAAATTTTCTTATTCACGCCATTCGGCAACGTGGTGAATTTGATTAAAATTTAAAAAAAAAAAAGGAAATTATTATTATGAAAATTTTTTATTTGGCGGGAGCTGACACACATCAATATGGCGGATTGAACAAGTATTTAGAAAGAGACAGAAACATATTTCAAGTATAATTTTTTCCATTGGTCATTATTCTCTTCCGGTTTCTCTGTCGTCATCATCTAGAAATTTCATTGGCTCGATTGGCGCAGTATTAGAATGTTACTCCAGCGTCAAAAAGTTTGCACGACAATTCACATCGTTTCTTTTCTACATGAACGTATAAAATCGGAGAGGGGAGTTAGCAGACCAAAAAATTTCAAAAAGAAATAAGATAAGTAATCTTATTTCCTTCTGCTATTAACAAAAAATTAATTATTTATTTTTGTTTATAAGTAAATTACTAATTGTCTTCTTATTTTTATTTTACTTGGTTAATTTAAAATTAAAAATCTTTTTTATATGGAATATTATCAATATTATTATTTTTAATTTTTTTTTATTAATAAATATGTAAAATTCTTAAAAATTTAATATAAATTAAAATTATTTGAAACTTTTGTAATTTTATGGTAGAAGAGGCAGTATGGGTGTGGCTTTAGTGTTCTAATGTTTAGAATTTTTGTTTTTCTTTTAACTTTATTAAAAATAAAAGATTAATTACTTAGGATTATTTTTTCATTATAAATTTTTTTTTTAAAATGAAAGATTAAACTTTACTTCAAAATTAAAAAATTAGTATAATTTAAATTTTAATTATTATCATTTCTAATTATTGATTTATTCCTAAAGGTAAATTTTGGGAACCCGCAAAACGTGCTGATCTTTGGAAACTGGTGGACCTTAGGGAACACATTGATGTTTTTAATCTCTGGGTGAATTCAGAACGTGTACTCTGGGGGTGCTCCATGGATCATTGCTGCGTCTGCGACTTGATAGTTTTGGACATTTTTGGCTTCTTTTTTATTTTTTGGAGTAAAGGCAGTTGTAGCCTATTTTTATTTTTGGTGTCAAGCTCTGCATATATTATTTTTTCTTTTCATTTAATTTACATATATACATATGAAAAATTTTTGTAATTTGATTTATTTATTTTTTAAATTTATTGGCTTAACATTTATTAGTTTAATATTTATATTATTAACATTTTAAAATTACTTGGCTATTAGTTAATACAATAGTTTACAATAAAACTTAACCATAATGGCCAATCTTATTCTGGAGCGAAATACGTTATCTGGACGCATAGTATATGCATTTGAAAAATTTTCTAAAAACCCTGATACTACTTTAAACGCTTGTAAAGTTAGAATGCGTAGTTTAGAAAAGAATTTACAGAAATTTGAAGATAATCATAATGCTATAGTTTGTAGTAGGGAATACCCTGAAATATCTAAGCATGTTTATTTTACTGAAACTATTTTTTATAAAGTTGAAGAAAATTATTTACAAAACTTAAGTAAGTTTCAAAATTTAATAGATGCTAATACTACTACCACTAATGATTTACCTCAAAGGTCCACACAAATTGTATCCATAGACACTGATAGTTTGCCTCCATTAAGTATCCCTGATTTTGATGGGGACTTTAAAAGTTGGGAATCATTCCAAGATTTTTTTAAAGCGTCGGTCATTAAACAAACCCAACACTTCAGACGTAGTCAAGTGAGACATTTGAAAATTCATGTCAAGGGTGATGCCTTAAACTTAATTCAACCCTATGATATAACTGAGAATAATATTATATTGGCGTGGAATAAATTGAAGGAAAAATATGAAGTAAAAAGAAGATTAGTTAATGCACATATTGCTTCAATTTATTCGCTTAGTTCAATGGTGAAATATTCTGCTTCTGAAGTTAAAAGAATTAAGTAGGCTAAGTACCCCTTTAGCAGCATTAAAAGGATGAAAAAGACCAGTTCAATATTGGGACGACCTTTTAGTTTTTCATGTGTTATCACTTTTAGATATTAAAACAAGGGAACAGTGGGAAATCTATTTAAGTAATTCCTTTAACTCTGATCAATGTTCAAGTTCAGTTTCTGATGCAACTGAGAATTCTACTCAACTTTCAAATTCTGAACCTCCTTCTCTTGATAAATTGTTGCATTTTTTGGAAAAACAGTCAGCTATTTTAGAATCAATTGAAGATACTAGTAGTAATTTAAAACAAGGCATTGATAATCAAATTAGAAATAAAAATCAGAATGTTTCGGTCGTATACACCAAAGTTGAAACAGGTAGCAATAAAAATAATAAATCAGTAAATATAAAATGTGTAATTTGTAGTTGAAGCTCATAGTAAATAGAAAAGTAAATCGGTCGATCAACGCAGAGAATTTCTCGATAAATCAGAGAGGTGTTATAAATGTTTAGGTCTTAAACACTTAGCTTAAAAATGTTTTTCCAAGAAACGTTGCATTGTATGTGGTGGAAACACCATACTTCATTACATATTAATAAAAATACAAAATCAAAAAATACAAATAGCCAAGATAATGTTAAAAACAATGCAAATAATAATCAAGATAAGGAAGTAACAAAAAATAACGATAGCACAAAAATCGTTAGTTTAATTAGTAAATCGTCCTCACAATTACCTAATCAAGTTTTGCTAGCAACTGCTATGATTAGTTTAATTTTGAGGTCGTAATATGGTTAAAACATACATTAATAAATGTAATACATGTATAAGGTATCGCGCTAGTACATTAAGTCAAAAAATAAGTATTCTACCATTGCATAGAGTAACTAGGCCCGATAAGCCATTTAGATTAGCAGGGATCGATTATGCAGGCCCTTACGATATTTTGCGCTTCAAAGGGCGTAGAAGTCGAACATATAAGGCCTATATTGCTGTTTTTGTGTGTATGTCCACTATGGCAGTTCATCTTGAATTGGTTTCTGGATATTCCAGTGATGACTTTATCGCTACTTTCCCGAAATTTACATCAACTAGAGGACAATGTTCGGGATTATATAGTGGCCAAGAGACTTCCTTTGTCGGGGCTGATAGAATTCTCAGGCAAATGTATATGGATTCTTCGGAATACATGCAGGAGCTCGTATGTTTTTTCAAAAAGCACCAACGCTGCTTGAGAACCACCCAATGAGTTTGATTGGGCATAACTCGGGCTGTTTAAGACCTAGAGGGCTGAAAATTCCAGGATTTTCCTATCTTAGTGTTATAAAATGATGGGGAAATTTTGTGGCCGATCTGACGACCCCACCTGTCAAACATAGCTGTTTTGGCAAAGAAAGACTCTTACAATAAATTGTATAAATAAAGCTTTTTATAAACAGCATTATTTTGTAAAATTTATTAAATAAAAATAAAAAATGTTTTGAAAAATGAAATAAAAAGTTTATTTTATGGTAAATTTTACATATAAAATATAGTTTTTTTTAGCTAAAATACCAGGTGAATGTATATGCAAAACTCTGTCTCCACCCCCAGTTTGAAGTTATTTGAAGTGACGGTTTTTGAGCTATGAGCTACAGCCGGGACGGCTCACATTTTACGATTTTCCGGCTTTGCACGTAAAAATGTTAAAAAACGGGTTAGAAATTCGGATAGCCAGGGAAATTTCCGATCGAAACCTATTTTCGAATAATTTTCGAATAATTTCGAACATTTGTTTAGGCTTTTATATAATGAAACAAAAATTGGTGACTAAGAGCTTTAAAATCGGTCCAAAATTTCAAAAATTCACAGAGACGGCTAGAATTGATTTGAAGACGTAAAAATTGGGGAGTGAGGACATTTTATATGTATAAACACCTGTGCAAAGTTACAGCTCAATCGGAAGACCCCATCTGCAAGTCAACGTACGTTTCGCATGGAATCAGCCATATATAATTAAATTAATAAAATATTTCATTGCTACAATTCAATGAAATCTGTTTATAAAGTTAATGATATACAATTGAATCAAAAAAACGTTTTTCTCAATGTATAAGTTTATTTATTTATTTTTTTTTGTGGAGTCAAGTATTTAAAAATATTTTATGCTATTTTAACCATCATAAAATGTATTTACCTCCCCACGGGGGGTTAAAACAACCTATTGATACATACATAAAAACCATGATAAAATTTTATTTTTTTTATTTTATTTTGTGGAGTCAACCCTAAATTTAAAATATTGATAAGAAAACGTCATAAAATTTTTTTTACAATTATTTATTATCAGGCAATATACCCCCAAGGGGGTCAATACATTTTGTAATAGTTATTAAAATACCATAAAACATACCAAAAAAAAAGTAAATAAAATATAATTTTATTATGGTTTTATGTATTTATAAATTTAGCTGTTGTCTTAACCCCCCCCCCCCCCTCCTCGGGGGTTGAATATATTTTCAAATAGTTAAAATAGTATACAACATTTTAAATACTTGATTCTACAAAAAAAAAAGTAATAAAATAAAATTTTATCGTGCTTTTTATGTATATATCAATATAGGGATTGTTTTAAGATGTTTTTTAAGAGTTTTTGAATACATTTTAAGATGTTTAAAATAGCATAAATAATTTTAAATAATTGGATCCACAAAAAAAAGTAAAAAATAAAAATGTTATCACGGTTTTTATGTATTTATTTTAGTAGTTGCTTTCGTCCCCCCGGGGGGGGGGGAGGTTGAATACATTTTATGATGATTAAAATAGCATAATATATTTTTAAATACATGACAAAAAAAAATAAAAAAATAAACTTTTATATTTTTATATATTCGCGTATATTTTCTATTTTTTTAAATTTTGGGGGTAGTTTTCACTCTCTACAATTAGCCCGTATTTCATAGTTTTGGTCAATTATAAAAAAATCGCAATATCTTCTTAATCTGTCATCAAAAAATAAAATATATTTGACCAAATTAGCTTCACTTTCGAAATTTCGCAAACAAACCCCTAAAAAGGGGTAGTTTTTGTTAATTTAAGGGTCTTCCCCTATTTTCCAGCCCTATTGGACACCGGATTCGGATTCAGCGACCCAAAAAACATATAGTAGAGCAAATCTGATCCTGCCAACAGATTTCGACCCCAAACCCGCATTTTAACTGGACTAATGGTTATATTTACAAAATTTATTTAAGTAAAAAAACTTTATGATGTGAACATAACCATTGAAAGTTGCAAAAGATAAATATTTCTATTTCTATTTTTTCTTTTTTTGAGTAAATTTCAATTAGATTTATAAGATGATTAAAATATATGTAAATAATATATTATGAATTAACTCATAAGCCAAAGAAATCCAGATTAAGTTGATAAAGAAAATGTCGAGAAAATGTAACAAAACATGAAGAACATTAATGATTAATAATTTTAATTTAATTTTTTTTTTAATTTTTACTTTTATTGCCGCTTCAATTAATTGATAATACATAAATAATAGTGTTATTGTATCATTGACATTTTGCGAGAATTAGCCTGGGTCTCATGCGAGAGAAAACCCATTATGGGCAAGAGGTCTTATGCAACAGCGACTACTTGAGCCAAAAAGAACATTTTGGCCTTAAAGTACTTGAAGTTAAGAAATACAAAACTATGATAAACTTAAATTTTTTATGTTCTATTTTGGTTAAGAGGCCATATTATATAATAGTGACTGTTGGGGCCAAAATTTCCACTTTTTCCTAAAAAGACCATTTTGGGTAAATGGTTTTATACAAAAGCAATGAAAATGTAAATATTTAAATAAGTGTATACGTGTTGGAGCACTCCCTCTAGTTTTTATGGTATGGCTTCAGGATAGCTAATAGTCGCTTTGAACCCAAAGTAAGAGCATCTTAGCGTGCATCAATAAAAGTGATCATATTTAATTAGCGCTGTGTTTCTCATTTTAATTACCACCTTTTATAATAAATGCATTTATTGGCACATAAAACCATGGTTTAGGCCAGTTTTGCCAGATCAAAAGGTTCTAGTTTTGCTCAAAAAGAACATTTTGGGTAAGACGCCTTATAAATCATCGATTGTTAAGGCTAAAAGGACCACTTTGGCTCAAAAAATCCATTTTGGTCCAAAGAGCTCACGCAATAGCGGCGGCAGCATTAATAACTTTATAATTAGACTAAGCGAAGCTCTGTAAGCTCATTATCCGGTGACAGAATGTCCAGTTTGTTAACACGATAACTCTTTAATGAAATTGTCGATTGACTTCAAAATTTCACAGATGGTCTCAAGAGTCTTGAGACAAAAACGAACTGATATTTTCTTATTTTCAAAAATAAATAACCAAAGAACTTAAAATATGCATTATTATAATTATAAAGGTGTTATAATAATATTAATTTTCGCTAATAATCTCTATGTATGAGTTATCTGGATAAAAGAGCAACTTCAATTTTTTAGGAATGAATTTTGGATAATTAAAGTCATATATGCCTATTTCAGAGGTGAAGAAAAACGGCGATTTTGGCACGCAATTCTCGTTTCAGATGCCAACTGACAAATTAGAAACGGTTCAGTTTGGTCACTTTACTTGTTTCGAAAATCTTTCGTAAACGGATACATTTTCCAACGATCTGTTTCCGAAATATTCCATGGCACGGAATTTTCGAAAACTAATCTGTCTTTAACTTTTTTTAAAACAACCAAAGTTTCAAAACTTACTTTTTTCTATTAATAGTTTCATCTAACTGAGAACGGGTTTTTAACTGTTTTCACAAATAATGAAAATTCTTATTTATTTTAAAATTTTTACAGTTTTTCAATTTTACTTGAGAATTATTATAATTTTAAATACCGTAATTTTATATCTCAAAATTTTTCATCAATTTAAGTTGTCAGACAATCACCAAAATCTCATTTTATTTCCATACATTATCACCACCAAAAAGATGCTTCGATTAAAACTTAAATAGATAGATTATTTTTTAAAACATTAACTTGTCTTTTATTTTCCGTGTTTTTAAATGTATCATTAAATTTTTTAAGTTCAGTTAAATTTTTATTTAAAATTGTAACTATAAATTAAGTAATTAAAAAATATTTCTGCAAGTAATTCATATGAAATGATTCCAAATAATTTATTTTACAATATTCAATAAAAAAACAATAGTATATGTTTAAAAATTAATGTTTTTAAATTATAATATTGTAAATATTGTCTCTTTTTTAAATTATTTATTTTAACTGTAAATTTTCTATTTTAATTATTTTAAATTCACGTACTTATAATTTTATATTTTATACCGAATCAAGCTGTAGAAAGTCTTCGCGCGTCTTTCTACACGCTTCTTCGCCTTAGTCATCTTTGATTGCTTTTTAGCTTTTTTTTTTTTTATTCCTCTTCGAGCGCCGAGAGAGTAAAAACGTGAAAAAGACAAATGTGATTAGATCCATTATAATATTTATTTTTATATTAACGTGAAGATTGTTATTATAAACTATAAATCAAAATTTTTATTATATATGTGTGTATGTGAAAAATAATCGATTATTATATTATTAATAAAAGTTCACTTTATCAAAATTAAACTTATTCGTTTATTTCAATGAATTTCAGCGTAATTTTCTATTTCAAAATTATAAAACATTTTCATAAATTTTTAAATTCAAAACAGTCTATTTACATAAATTTTTAAAAAATTAATAGTTTTTTTAAGTTACTTTGGTTATGTGTGATTTTTTTTTTGCATTGACTATCCTTACTATAATTTGATTTTTTAAAATTTTTTTATTAATTTTTATAAAATTAAAAAATGTCTTGTTACTATTTTTAAGTGTAAAAATAAAATCTACTATTATTTAAATGTTTTTAGATACTTAAAATTGAAAAAATAATGAAAAATTTTAAAATTATTTGATTTTTTTTTCATTTTCCATGTTAAACAGTATAAAAAGCCCGGAGTAGCTAGTTCAGAGCCTGCCACCATGAGTGCTTAGGTAGATTTTTTCATCGCCCCATCTAACTGCACTGAGCGAATTTAAAAACTGATCCGTTTAAAAATTTTTCTGTATGTGGAACATTTTATAAACTGGCCAGTATTTCAATTTTCCGTGCCACTGATATTTTAAGATGAATTTCGTTTCAGTTTCTTCATAAACAGACAATGAGCATGCCAGTCTTGCCCAGTTATATTAATTATTTTAATTATTTCTAAATTTTTTATTTCTTTTGAAATTTATTTAATTTTTAATAATTTAAATAAAATTTAATGTTACGGCCAGTAACAAAAAATCCATATTTTTCTTTTTTTTTCTAATACGTAAGCAATTATTAATTCTTTAAATTCTCGCGCGTTAACTTTCACTTTATTGATACAATAACTTTTTGATTTATCGACCTCTTTTGTTAAAAAACCCCTCCCTATATGTAAATTTTCAGGTTTCTATATAACCGTTTACTGCGCTCGTTTCCTTTTTCTTCGGTGGTCAATCGTCGCGTTGAAAAGATCTAAATTCAAAGTTTTCATTATCAATTACCGCCCGGTTCGTTTAACCTTAAATTAAATTCAGTTTTTCCATTTTAATTTTCATTTAATATTTTCAAAGTGCCAGTGATATTATTTAATTCGCTTATTCATTTTTCTTATTATTTCAAATTTCGAAAAATTAGTGCTCGCTATTATCTATGTGCTTTGCTAAAAGATTTAATTAGATTCAAGTGAAAGTTCAAGTTCTCTTATAATTATTAGATTAAGTTTTATCTTGAATAAACAATTTGGGTGTCAAGAACGGGCACCCATAATTTCAAATTAAAATTCTGTGAGTGATTATTTTATTTTTAAACTTTTTCCAAAATCCATTTCCCGGAATTTCCTCAATATTTTCGACGAAAATATAACATTTAAGTATATTTAAAAAATATTAAGTTTTATCCAGTCTTTATTGAGAAAATAATTGAAAAAAGGGTCTCATACATAAGCAGTAACACGTATATAATTAGTAAAAAAATCTTTAATATATTAAAATTATTTTCATAGAAAATTTTATTTTTGTAAAATTTTTCTTTTTATTTAAAAATACCATAAATTTAAAATTATTAAATTATCTCAAGATCCTCAATCAAAATTGGTTTTCCAGAATTATTTTAAGTCCCTTAAATTTAAATTTATTTAAATCCATGTAAAACCAAAATATCTACACTGAAAAATAAATTCTAGTTGCTCCAACCAGAATGCCGATTGGTACTACCGGAAAAACTCCAGTTGCCACTACCGAAATTCCGGTTGTGGTTGCCAATATTATTTTTTGTTTTAAATAATTGCGAAAGTCTTATGAATCACAAAAGAAAATTTAAAAAATATGAGTTTAATTTTTTTTAATGCAAGCTCCACGGCATGGTGGGACTTAAAAATTAATTTTAGAACCAAAAAGGAAAAAATTTCTTTAAATCAATTCTGAACAATGAATTTCAATATTTTATCGCTGAATGATAAGGAGAGTAATATAAAAACTTAAAGCCGGTTTGTGTAAACACAACCTAAATTCTTGGAACATGTTTACTTCCAGCTGAGGACTAGGTATAATACAAATGTTACTCAACATTACAATACAATTTTCTAATTTTCTAATTTTTAATTATCACCTTACTAGCTGTTAAGATTCTAAACCCAAACTATTTTGATTCCCTAAACCTGAATTATTCCAAGACTCTAAATCGATATTATTCTAAGCCCATAAATCTGTATTATCCTAAGTCCTTAAGCCCAGATTTTTCAAAGTCTCCTAATTATTCTAAGTCTCATTTGACCCCCGCCCCTTAATTTTCAAGTTCTGAAGTACCCTCTCCTTATAAAAAAATACACCTTAACAATGATCTTTACGAGCAGCCTTTATGCCCTTCGCTCATAAAGGTCGTTGTTAAAATTTATTTAAAATAATCTTTTTTGGATTTCATTTGTACGTTTTATGTAGTTTGTAACCATTGAAAAGAAAAAAATAAGGCTGTCTTAACCGAAGTTCAAGTGGTGGCAAAGTTTTGGTAATGAAACCAGATGTTCCCCAGTGTAATTCTAAAAAGCTTAACCACAATTTGCACTTGAAACCGGACGTTCTCCAGAGTAATTCTAAAAAAGCTTAACCACAATTTACACTTAAATGAAAATTATCTTAAAATCCTGTCTTATTTTGAACTAAATCCTTTTTTTCAAACAACTCTTCAACTCTTCAACCCCCCCCCCCCTCTTAAAACTGTTCACAAACTAATTATGTTAACAATTTTAATAAAATTTCAAAATTATTAATTTTTTAAGTTTTTGAATCATACTTTTTTTCAGGCGTCACCCATATTTTTTATTAATAATTTTTATTATTAAATATTGAGATGACGCGTCTTGGACTAAATTAATATTCCAAGACAATATTTCGTAAATTCTGTTGTTATTGGTTTTTGAATAAATTAGACACTTTTTGGCGTTGTATAACTTGTTAGTTTATTAACAATTTTCTGATTAACATTATGATAAATCACGTATAAATAATTAGGAGATTTTAATATTTTATACATTAAAGTTTTAGTTGTATACATATTAGAGACGCTAAAATGATACGTCTTTACTGCTTAAAAGCGGAAGATGAACAGGCCGAACATATGGCCTTTTTTAGACGCTATGCCGGAAAAATATAAAAAAATATATAAAATATACTAGGTTTTGGAAGTCACGTGTTTTATACTTTGGCGGTGAAACTACAATCTTTAAATTTACAAAATGATAAAATGAATTTAATTATTAATTATAAAAATATGTACGTGCGATCGAACATTCTCCCCCCGTTGAGAGGTTACGATCAACAAAATATTTGAGAGCGTATCGAACATATTTTTATCTTATAGTTTTGCATAAACAGTTTTGAAAATATTACAATATAACAATTAATATATTACAATATGACAATTAATATTTTTAAAAATTGATTTCTTCGGCGTGATGTCATCTTTGGTTTGAAGTGCTTTTCGTTGGATTGGGCTGCTTTTTGAGCTTAGAATGATTGTTGAAGAGATACCTAGTTTGTTAATGTTTGCTTTCTGAACAAAAAATAAATGATTAAACGTAGCTTGATAAATTTAAATTTCTTTGAATTTTGTACTTTACTTGAATCACCATTTTAAGCTGTTTATTGAATGATTTTTACATATCGTGTAATTTAAGATTTAACTTGTAAGTCAATTTTAGTCGTATGATATGAAAATATTTGGATTTTTATAACATGAGTCTAATGGTCAACGATTTTGAAGTAGAAGTCTGAAGGTTGTAACTGTACTGTTTTTAATCCATTGGAAATATTATAGGCTAATGTAAACTAGAAGTTATAAATTTTGAGACTATTTGTATATTCTTGGAAGGTTCGCTAAAATAAATTTAGAATAAATTGATGCACGACAAAAGTTTTTTTAAAAATATTTATGCCTGGCACAATATTTGTGCATTCACAAAAGAAGAAAATGAATTGAGTTTTTAAATTACGTTATTAGGCATAAAAATATCCAACATTTGTTTGTTGAAAATGCATACGTAAAATACTTTGGACCCATCGTTGATTTATTTAGTATATGAAACTGAATTAATGTAGAATTTTAAATAATTCGAAAATTAACTTAATAAAAGTTGTGTTTAAGTATCAGAAAGTCGTCTCAAATGATTTCTAGATTTAACATACCTTTGAAAAGGTTAATTTGAATTCAAAAAATGACGGACCATTTTTTGACCAGCACGAATTTTGCATTGATAAACTGAATTATTTTCAAAATAGTGCTGAAGATTATTACACGAAAAATTAAGTTTTATTTTTTCATTAATAGTCTCGCAAATTAATAATTCTTAAAAACCTGTCTCTTGCGAATATGATTGTTTTTGTCTGAAATATACGAAAAATATTTTTTGAAATGAGCTTAAAATCACGTTTTGAAATCCTTTTTTAAAAAACCTTTTAATCGATGTAATTGACTAGTTTATTGTCTTTTTAGTATAGTCTTTTTAATATAGTATTGAAAATGTTTGTAGTTTAAATCTTGGTATTGTAAATTTGAAGTTAATTAATAAATTTAAATCATAAATAAAACTTGTGTTATGAGTATTATATATAACAAATAGAAGTTGACATTTGTGATATTCTGTCGTGTTAAATTCATCAGCTTTGTGAATTGAGTTATTTTTAAATAATCGTATGTGATGCATAATGGGCATCTTGCATTAATAATGTGACTTGGCACATAGCATCTTATTGCTTATGAGCATGATGCTATTATCGTATTACGTATAAATCATGTAATTATATTTGCACATGACCCACTTCGCATAGTAAAACTGAGCACATGATGCTGTTTTTTCATGAATTGTGCAACATGTGACTTGGCACATGACACATTTTCGTATTGATTATATGCAAAACATGACTTGGCATGTAAAACATAATTTTTTGTATTACCAATAATAACTTCTGAATTGGCCTGACTAGTTGCTTTTTATGGAGTATCACATGGATTGACACATGATAACTCTTTTCGTAATGAACGTCGTCTGTTTAATTAGTGAAATGTCAAATCGTGTATTTAATTATGTTAAAATTGTGTTCTGTTATGTTTTTTAATAATTTGAATGAATGTAATGTGCAAAAGTGCATTTTTAGTGTATTTTGACAAGAAGAGATGTGTTTTATAACCATATTGAAATAAATAATTTAGTAAACGATGCGTTAAGATGTTTTTAAAATTTTTATTTTCATATATTTGTGTTCAAAAATGCGATATTTTATGCGATAGATTATGATTGAAGAATCGAATTTCAATTTTTCATAATGTTAATTTAAGCTTTTTTCATTTTCGCGAAAGTAATATTTTTTAACAGGATTAGAAAATGAGAACAATAGTTAAATACAGTTTTAGTAATATGTTTTTATTTAATGGTTCCGAAACACTAAAACTTGAATTGTGAATAAATGATATTATTATTATTTATTATTTTCTTGAAGTATGAATTCAAATTAAAGGTGTACTTGTTTCGATTTGAATATTTTTGTTTAGACTTGAAAGATTCCAACGAAGTCAAATTCTAAATAAAGCTTATACTGAATAATGTTGTGAATTTATAAAATACATTGATTAAGATGCGTTTCGCTAGCTTAAATTGTGTTATAATCGAACTAATTTTTTGAAAAAAACTACGTAAATGCTATAGTACTAACGTGCAAATATAGGCGTCATGCGATAAGATCTGGCCCCGAAAAATGTAAATTTTTATCGCTAATTTTATTGCGCGGATTTGAAATTTATTGCTCGTATATAAATTGATTTATTACCTTTGAATTTTCATACTTGTATTCATTGCTTGTATTGAAATAGTTAATTGCGATTTGGAAAGATTCTGTAAATGACTGAATATTTTAAAGGAAATCACGCGCTTTCAAAAATTTATACATGACTTTATATAACTTAGATTTTGTTGTTTATATTTGATAAAATTAGGAAGCCAATTATGTCTAATGAGGCTTTTATTTTGAAATCTAATTATATAGTCATTTAAATTTCAATTTATTATGATTTTGCCGAAGTATTGAATTTTCATAATGATTTAATAAATGTTAAATAAATGTGAGATTGATTAAATAAATGTTAGATTTTCTCTGCGTAAGTAATTTTAGTAATCAAAAAAAATTGTGATAAGAAACTGATTTTTTTGATTTTTGAGTATAAGAGAGTATATATTTAAGTATACAAGATTAATTCTGCAATTTTCGACGACATGTTTACTGCTAACCCAAATGTGCATGAGGCAATGATAAAATTTACGTATAATCTTATGCCTGAATGCTTATTATGTCTAAATTTGATTGCACTTTGCCTAAATTTTAATGCATATTTTAATTTGCAAAAACAGATAACCGAATTTTGTAGATCAAATTTATTAGGAAATTTTTATTTTTAGCAAATATAGAAAAGTTTATGTGAATTTTTTATGATGATGCATTATGTTTAGTCCTATTTTAAGTTATTGTATTCAATGATTTTTCGTATCTGTGAAATATTTCTATATTATAAAGAAAGAAGACATTACGTTCAAAAAAATTTCATTTTCTAAAAAAACTTCATGATAAATAATTAGAAAGTGCAATATGTATTTTACAAAGCTTAATAAAAGTTTGAATTTATATTATTGTGCTTAAAAATATAACATACTTTAAGTGTCAGATAAAACGATTTTGTAATATAACTTTTGAAACTTAAAATAATACTGCAATCTAATTTTTAGCTTAGTTTAATATGGAAATCTGTAAATTTTCATCTATGATTCTTGTTTTCAATAGAAAATTTTTGATGAATTATTTATCTTTTTAGTATGTAACTGATATGTATTACCGTAGTTTTTAATTATTATTTTTTAATGAATATATTGCTGTTATTTATATGTTATTATTATTTATAGTTAAAAATTTGTAGTGAACTAATTGCGTCTTTATTTAAATGAAATTTATTATTAATATAATTTTTAATTTTAACTTACGATTTTGATTTTTATTAGATAACTTGATAATATTTATTCAATATGATAAATAAATGATGTGTGATATTACTTTGTAAAAGACCTAGATTAATTTGCAAAATGTGTGATAATGCAAAAGATACATGATGAGTATATAGATTGAGAATTTCCAGTTTTTTTTTTTTTTTTTTTTTTTTTAATTATATTGTGTTTAGTATGAGTAGATGTGAATCGTATATTTTAAAGATTAATTTTTAGTCTTATATGATATTTGAGGTGCATTAATTGTTATAGTGTTTATTTACGATTTTAAACTGATTTAAATTTCTGAATTTTAATTTTAGAAAATAAATGTTGGCGAGAGTTTGATTATAATATAATATAATATTATATAGTAATTTTATCGTTTTTGGTAATTCAAAGTAAAGTACTCACATACGTGTAGTCTAGTATGATTTTAAACAGTCATCGAATTTGTCGCCTAGACTTCCTGCATATTAGTATAGATGTAGAGATGAGTATGTTGTAGTATGTTGTAGTATTATCAAAGTTGTCCTTTACGTTGTCTTGTAGAAAACATTTGCTTCGGTCGTTTTTAAATCTATGTATAAATAGAAACACTTGCTTTTGGATTCAGCTGTCTTTATAGTATCTTTGTTTTTCAGAATGAATTTTTAATTAGGTCACGATATACTGTTTGATGGTTGACGATTCTGTATCCAGATGTGCGATCTTAATGTATTTATATTTTTCTTTCGCTCTCTTTCTCGTGGACTTTATATATAAATGTATGTGTCTTCTATAGAATATAATGTAGTTATATTTACTTATAATTTTTGATGTGAAAATTTGCGTATATCGATGAGTAGACTGTAATTTTTTGTTCCTGATGGTATTTGGCTCGTAGGACCATGTTCAGGCGTCACCCATATTTTTTATTAATAATTTTTATTATTAAATATTGAGATGACGCGTCTTGGACTAAATTAATATTCCAAGACAATATTTCGTAAATTCTGTTGTTATTGGTTTTTGAATAAATTAGACACTTTTTGGCGTTGTATAACTTGTTAGTTTATTAACAATTTTCTGATTAACATTATGATAAATCACGTATAAATAATTAGGAGATTTTAATATTTTATACATTAAAGTTTTTGTTGTATACATATTAGAGACGCTAAAATGATACGTCTTTACTGCTTAAAAGCGGAAGATGAACAGGCCGAACATGTGGCTTTTTTTAGACGCTATGCCGGAAAAATATAAAAAAATATATAAAATGTACTAGGTTTTGGAAGTCACGTGTTTTATACTTTGGCGGTGAAACTACAATCTTTAAATTTACAAAATGATAAAATGAATTTAATTATTAATTATAAAAATATGTACGTGCGATCGAACAACTTTCCTAACCACCATTTTTAACCTTTTTTTGTAATTTTTTGTTGCAGGTTCAATTGATGATTAAAAAGCAGAGGAAACTACCTGCAGATATTTCTAAAAAGATTAATAAAAGTTTTTCAAAATTTTTTATAAAGATTATTGTGAAATAAGATTTTAAAATTATTTTTTAATTGTTGAATTTTTACAAAAATAAATTTCATTACTTAAAACTAGAAGTTCTTTTTTTATTATAAAAAGTACTCAAAACAAAAGAAATTATAAGTTTCTAATAAAAATTTAGGGAATCACTTAATATAAACAGAAATTTTTGCTTCTTTGAAAAATACACCCAGCCAACGCTTGTAAGCATTTGGTCAAGTGCGTTGTAAGTAAACAAAATTCAAATGTTTGCCAACGTTGGACCAAATTTTTATCAACGCTCAGCCAATTTTATGTAAAATATATTCCAATAATCTGCCCGTCGAATCATTTTTTTTTACAGTAACTCGTTATGAGCAGAACTGTGCATCACGAAATGCCCTCTACCCCCACATAATATATACTTACTGTAATCAAAAACTTTTAAGTACAGTATTTACGTATTATACGAGTGGGGACTGGTCCGAGCTACACAGCTCTGCTTACCAGGCATTCCTATAATTGGGGATATAGGTTACAGGAATCCCCCGGTATTCGCGCTACTTCGTATTCGCGGTTTTATTTTTATAAGTTAAAAAAAAAATTTTTTAATTTCTTGAAATTCTATTTAAAAAAAGGGTTTTCCATTGAATTCGACATTTATCTTGACCCAAAATTCAGAAAAAATTTTTCACGATACCCTTTGATGTTCGGGGTCAAAGCCCATACATCAGTATTTATTTTAAAAAAAATTGTTATTTAAATTATTTACTTATACTAAGGGAGAAAAAAAGAATGGCTCTTAGATTGTAACTTAATTACTATCTGAGGCGAAACCAAACCTTCCTTGGGTGGTACGCTGCTTTCTGGTGCATTCTCCCAAAAAGTTTATTGAACACACTTGGAAAAAAATGTGTGTATTTTTTAAAACAAAAGTCTGATGCTTTTTTACATTCTTATATAAAATTTTCCGCAGAATCCAAATTTTTGGTCAGATTTTTAATTAGTCACGAAACTTGGCAGGAAATTCAAAATTTGTAAAAAATGAACTTTTCAAAGCTATTGTTTTTGATCTAGAGCTCTCAAAAAGCAATGTCGGAATCGGATACCCAGGGGAATTTCCTATTCAGATCTAAGAGGAAAAAAATATTTATGTTAATGAGAATTTTTTACAGAAAAAATAAGAAAAATTATCCCTCGAGTCCAAGACACAAAAATGGCTGCCAAAAATCGAGATTTCGCTCTGAGAAACTAAAAATTGGGCTGGTAATTTAATTTTGGCAGTTCTTTCAAAAAAAAAAAAAAAAATACTTTGGGGAAGTTTTAAAGACCCAACCATACATTTCATACACACTTAATTTAAATCTACCCATTATGATTTGAATAAATCGTTAACTAAATACTACATGTTAGGTTAACATAAAAAAATAGACGATTAATTCGTCTACCTATCAGTATTCTGTTAAATAAAACAAAAATTAATTTTTATGTTCAGTTAATTATGGTTAGTCTTGAAATTAATTATTAAGTTATTTAGTTTATCAATTTAGACAAAGGAAAATTAATTTAAAATTTGTACGCCAAATAAACTAAAAATATTTAAACGATATTATCATAGTTATATTAAAATATTTGTATACGACACCTGCAAGTAAAATAGTCTTAGTGTTATGTCTTGTATAATTTCTTCTGCAACATCTTCAGGATAAAATTTTGCTCTAAATTTAAACTGTAGAGGATTTTCTTTTTTTACTTCCTGACTCATTACCTGAAAGTTATTAAAATATATTTCTATTTATTCATAAAAGTAATAACGTATGTTTAATTAAGGCAAACAGTACTTTGAGAAATAAATTGCCGAAAAAATTTTGTAAATAATAGCTTGTAGCATTTTTTCTAAAATTTCAGAAATAATTCATTATGGGATAACTTTAGATTAAATAGACGGCTTCGGTAAATAACACATATATTCTTATTTGATAAATCCAAAAAATGTATACATTCTATGTATAATTTTATATTTCAGAATCTTGAAAGTCTGTTTCAGATAAAAAAATAATATTTTGTTATTATCGACTATTATAGACAAGTGCGAAGCTTACACTCAGAGTTCAGAGCCGTAAAAATTTTAAAAAAGAAAACTCGATTTTAGCTAAATTCCGTGTTTTGAATCTTAATTCGAACCATATAGAGAAATGAAAATGTGTTTCATATTATTTTTATGATTTAAAACTCGGAAGCAAAGTTATTCGAGGTTTGCGTCTAGACCCCAAGTTGCAAAACCATAAATCAATGAAAAAAAATTTTTTTAAATACGCGAATATGCGTAAAACTGGGTTTTAAAATACCAATTCATTAATTTCCGAATTCGAAAGTACAAATAAAGGCACTTCCAGGTTTTAAAACTTTGCTAATGAAAATTTATATAATATTTTAATAAATTTTTTTATTTATTTATTTTTTTAAATTTATTTAACAGTAAGTTTTTTAGCAAGTTTAGCAGTTTTTAACGTATCCCTCTAAGCCAGAAGTAGTTGTAAATATTTAAAATAATTATTTAAAAAACAAATTCTGATATCTACAGTTCAATTATGTCTAGTCAATTTTGTATATACACGGTCTTTGAGTGCTGGACGTGGTATTTTCAAAGTCATATGACAAAATTAAATTCATAGGTTGGTATGAATGAGAGACCTCCGTATTTCACCTTAACTTATACTACGAAAAATAGTGTTAGTGTATACTAATGCCAACCCATAATTTTTTTTTTGTCATTTGACTTCGAAAATATCACGTCCAGCACTCAAAGACCGTGTATGTAAATCCTTTAGAGTAGGGCTTAAGAATGACCGGGTTTAAGTTTTTTGTACTTCGTGAAAATGATAATGATAAATAGAACCCAACAATGGCTACTTAGTAGTGGACTGACGTCGCTTCGCTACGTCTCCTCTAAAGGGGGGGGGGGGGCTATTGTAACGAGGCATTTTTCGTTACAAATACATTTATATGTATTGCATTAATGTATATACATATACATGTACATAAGCACAAACAAGTCGTCCGTACGCATGCACACACACGCGCAACAGCCAACAAGTACATTTTCGAATTCTTATCTACCGCCGCCAAGCACAGAGGGCAGTAGCCAGCGGGTGGCAGAAAGAAAAAAAAATAGTAAAGCGTGCTCGTTGTGCGAGTCGAAAGAGAAAAAAGATAGAGGGGAGAAGAACTTCCTTAGATTGCATAAGTTAAGCAACAAGTGATCACGTAGAAAATTTACATGTGACTCCGGATTTTTAATTATTGGACCAAAAGTCACGTTAAGCCCTTCCGGTTGCTAATCGTTAATTATTAACGTTATATGATTAATTAATAAATATAGTCGCAACTCTAAAAAGTGTCGATAATAAAATATACAAAAGCTACATAAAACACGACCGATGACGGTCTTTTCAGAAAAAAAAGATTATAGCAGCCATTAATCCAGGTATCGAGTATAACTCCCTCGTGTACAGACTGCTGTTAAAATTAATTCTGCGAGAAGCCATCAATATTGCCATTAGCTGCCACCGCCATCTCCGAGAGCAAGAGCATCATCGAGAAAGAACAACGAGCCGGTAATTCAAAATACATGTGCTTTGGGGTTCTGGGTGTGTGTGCGCGCGTTTCGGTATATGTAAAGTAGGGATGTTCACTAAAAAAAAAAGTGTGCTTAAAATGTTCTTCCTGAAGTATGTTGAAGTTTAGGTAACAAAATGATCCCATACCAATTTTCAGCTCTTTTGAGAACAATTTAGGGGTCGCACAAACCCAGGGTAGCTCTCAAGTGGTTGGCTAATACCGACAATTAGTGCGAACGACAAAAATGTTTCTTTTTCAAAATACGTTTTCTATGCTTCCTAATATGTTTTCGGTGTCGCTAAACTCGAAAATGAGGTCCTCAGAGTCCGAAAATACCTTAATCACCCTTAAACACCGAAAACACCCCTTTTTTTACTAAATTTTTTGGATTTTATAGCGAAAATCGTATATATTCGAAACATCTGGATTATAAATTACAATTGATGACTAAAAAATGTTGAAGAAATACCGAAAACTCCTTCCGTTTATTCCAACGCACCTTCTTGGCCGAGAAACGCAGGGCTCAATTCTATAACAATGTTATAAGATAGGGTTTTTTGGCAATTTTCCAAATAACGCTGTCATATTGCAATTCTACCAAAATACTACCGTTTGGTCTCATTTTTTTTGTATAAGTTCTACCTTTCAAACACCGTAAAACGCAATTTTTCATCACCGATTTTCTTATCGCTATAGTTAGTAAATCAAATGTCCATTTTTTGCCAAAAATGACCAATTTTATAATTGCTGTTCAAATTTTAATTTTTGATGAAAATGAGTCTTAAAGGTCTCAAAAATTTCAATTAAGCTCTAAGTTTTGAAAAAATTTTTACTCGTTCCTTTTCGATTGTTTGTTTAGCAGATATGATAATTTAAAAAAAGAGTCTCAATTTAAGGTTTTTTAAAAAAAAATCATATTTTATCACTATCTTTGTCGAGTCATATCTCGAAAAGGAATTAGGCAAAATGGACGAGTGAAAATTTTTTCGAAACTTAAGACTAGTACAAAATGTTGGAGACCTATAAGACTTATTTTCTTCAAAAATTACGATTTTAACAGCAATTTTAAATTTGGTCATTTTTGGCAAAAAATGGACATTTGATTTACTAACTATAGCGATAAGAAAATCGGTGATGAAAAATTGCGGTTTACGGTGTTTGAAAGGAAGAACTTATACGAAAAGAATGAGACCAAACGGTAGTATTTTGGTAGAATTGCAATATGACAGCGTTATTTGGAAAATTGCCTAAAAACCCTATCTTATAACATTGTTATAGAATTGAGCCCTGCGTTTCTCGGCCAAGAAGGCGCGTTGGAATAAACGGAAGGAGTTTTCGGTATTTTTTCAACATTTTTAAGACATCAATTGTAATTTATAATCCAGATGTTTCGAATATATACGATTTTCGCTATAAAATCCAAAAATTTTTGGTAAAAAAAATGGGTGTTTTCGGTGTTTAAGGGTGATTAAGGTATTTTCGGACTCTGAGGACCTCATTTTCGAGTTTACCGACACCGAAAACAGATTAGGAAGCATAGAAAACGTATTTTGAAAAAAAATTTTGTCGTTCGCACTAATTGTCGGTATTAGCCAACCACTTGGGAGCTACCCTGGATTTGTGCGACCCCTAAGTCGTTCTCAAATGAGCTGAAAATTGGTATGGGATCATTTTGTCATTTTGTAAATATTAAATAAAATATATATTTAATTTCTGGCCTAAGGGCAGTTTAATAATTAAATAAATAACTTAAGTAAGTTTATTAAAAATTTAAATAATAAGTGTGTGTTATTCGTAGTGCTTGTTTATAACCACGTTTTTCGCCTTATTTTAATCCTTTATTTAGAGCTCCCCCTGCTTTATAAGAAGATAGTTTCCATGCAAGAGCTAGCCCAAATAACAAGGTAAGAAAGGTCAATTCCCCCACATTATTATTATCATTATAAGCAAATATTATAGGCACATGTTCGCGGTTAAAAGGCGCTATATGATAAATTTTTTCTAATTTTTTTAACGCCATTTTTTTAGCGCCTTCTAAAAGGAATGCTTGAAAAAAAAATCCGCCCTACAGAAATTTATGCAAAATTTTTTTTTAAATAATTAAAATATATAATAAAATTTAATAAAATAAAAAGGATGGCAATAAATTATAAAATATCAAATTTATTGTACAGATATTGACATTCTTCTTATGTAAAGAACCCGCACTACTAGCGTTGCTTACAGAAAAAAATGGCATATGTACATAATGATGTTTTTAATCTGTATTTTTCTTCGAATTTAAGTCTTAAAATGGCACAATCTGCAGTTTTTCACATAAGGAGTGGAAAATCGGGAAATTTTTTTTCACCATTAAAAAGAGCATACCTTAATTAGTAAAAAAACATGTTTAAATTTTTTTTAAATATTTAAAAACATTAAAATAGTAATAGAAGAGCGTTTCGTTCAATATCTCAAAATTGTTAAAATGTAGATATTGAGGTTTTATGAACATCACGCTACCGTCCAAAAGTACCATCCAAAATTTTTGACGTAATACGTAAGGAAAAAAAAGTATATCTTTACCGAGTCTTTACAAAAGTTAATAAATAATAAAAATTAAAGTAACAAAAGTAACAAAAATTAAGGTAACAATAAATAAATAATTAAAAAGAATACATATTTGGCCAATAAATGTTATAAACAATTGACTTGTTAATTAACAAATAGAAATTTGGGTCACCGCCGTTAAATTTTTGAAAAATTCTTTTTTTATCTGGAAGGTAAAATAAATAATAACATTTTGGCACTATGCTCAAAGTTCTAGAATTGACCGGCTAATTGTTATAAACCTTAATTAATTGTATATTATTATACAATTGTATACTATTGTATATTATATACTTAATTATTGTTATAACCTTAATATAACCTTAATTAACAAATAGAATTTCGGGTCAACGCCGTTAAATTTTTGAAAAATTCTTTTTTTATTTTAGTATTTTATTTTTTAGTAACAATTTGGCACCATTCTCAAAGTTCTAGAATGGACCGGCTAATTGTTATAAACAATTACCTTAATTAACAAATAGAAATTCGGGTCAACGCCGTTAAATTTTTCAAAAATTGTTTTTTTATCTGATAGGTACAATAAATATTAAGCTTTTGGCACCTTGCTCAAAGTTCCAGAATTGACCGGCTAATTGTTATAAACAATTACCTTAATTAACAAATAGGAATTCGGGTCAACGCCGTTAAATTTTTCAAAAATTCTTTTTTTATTTGGTAGGTAAAATAAATAATAACATTTTGGCACTATGCTCAAAGTTCTAGAATTGACCGGCTAATTGTTATAAACAATTACCTTAATAAACAAATAGAAATTCGGGTCAACGCCGTTAAATTTTTCAAAAATTCTTTTTTTATTTTATTATTATATTTTTTAGTAACAATTTGGCACCATTCTCAAAGTTCTAGAATGGACCGGCTAATTTTTATAAACAATTACCTTAATTAACAAATAGAAATTCGGGTCAACGCCGTTAAATTTTTTAAAAATTCTTTTTTTATTTTATTATTTTATTTTTTAGTAACAATTTGGCACCATTCTCAAAGTTCTAGAATGGACCGGCTAATTTTTATAAACAATTACCTTAATTAACAAATAGAAATTCGGGTCAACGCCGTTAAATTTTTTAAAAATTCTTTTTTTATTTTATTATTATATTTTTTAGTAACAATTTGGCACCATTCTCAAAGTTCTAGAATGGACCGGCTAATTGTTATAAACAAATACGTTAATTAACAAATAGAAATTTGGGTCACCGCCGTTAAATTTTTCAAAAATTCTTTTTTTATCTGGTAGGTAAAATAAATAATAACATTTTGGCACTATGCTCAAAGTTCTAGAATTGACCGGCTAATTGTTATAAACAATTACCTTAATTAACAAATAGAAATTCGGGTCAACGCCGTTAAATTTTTTAAAAATTCTTTTTTTATTTTAGTATTTTATTTTTTAGTAACAATTTGGCACCATTCTCAAAGTTCTAGAATGGAACGGCTAATTGTTATAAACAATTACCTTAATTAACAAATAGAAATTCGGGTCAACGCCGTTAAATTTTTGAAAAATTCTTTTTTTATCTGGAAGGTAAAATAAATAATAACATTTTGGCACTATGCTCAAAGTTCTAGAATTGACCGGCTAATTGTTATAAACAATTACCTTAATTAACAAATAGAATTTCGGGTCAACGCCGTTAAATTTTTGAAAAATTCTTTTTTTATTTTATTATTATATTTTTTAGTAACAATTTGGCACCATTCTCAAAGTTCTAGAATGGACCGGCTAATTGTTATAAACAATTACGTTAATTAACAAATAGAAATTTGGGTCACTGCCGTTAAATTTTTCAAAAATTCTTTTTTTATCTGGTAGGTAAAATGAATAATAACATTTTGGCACTATGCTCAAAGTTCTAGAATTGACCGGCTAATTGTTATAAACAATTACCTTAATTAACAAATAGAAATTCGGGTCAACGCCGTTAAATTTTTTAAAAATTCTTTTTTTATTTTAGTATTTTATTTTTTAGTAACAATTTGGCACCATTCTCAAAGTTCTAGAATGGACCGGCTAATTGTTATAAACAATTACCTTAATTAACAAATAGAAATTTGGGTCACTGCCGTTAAATTTTTCAAAAATTCTTTTTTTATCTGGTAGGTAAAATAAATAATAACATTTTGGCACTATGCTCAAAGTTCTAGAATTGACCAGCTAATTGTTATAAACAATTACCTTAATTAACAAATAGAAATTCGGGTCAACGCCGTTAAATTTTTCAAAAATTCTTTTTTTATTTTATTATTATATTTTTTAGTAATAATTAGGCACCATTCTCGAAGTTCTAGAATTGACCGGCTAATTGTTATAAACAATTAACTTAATTAACAAATAGAAATTTGGGTCAACGCCATTAAATTATTCAAAAATTCTTTTTTTATGTTATTATTATATTTTTTAGTAACAATTTGGCACCATTCTCAAAGTTCTAGAATGGACCGGCTAATTGTTATAAACAATTACCTTAATTAACAAATAGAAATTCGGGTCAACGCCGTTAAATTTTTTAAAAATTCTTTTTTTATTTTATTATTTTATTTTTTAGTATCAATTTGGCACCATTCTCAAAGTTCTAGAATGGAGCGGCTAATTCTTATAAACAATTAACTTAATTAACAAATAGAAATTTATTTATAACATTTAGCCGGTCCATTCTAGAATTTTGAGAAGGGTGACAAAATGTTAATACATAATATAAGAATAAAATAAAAAAAGAATTTTTCAAAAATCTAACGGCTGTTAACCAAATTTCTATTTGTTAGTTAAGTTAATTGTTTATAACAACTAGCCGGTCAATTCTAGAACTTTGAGCATAGTGCCAAAATGTTATTATTTATTTTACCTACCAGATAAAAAAAGAATTTTTCAAAAATTTAACGGCGGTGACCCAAATTTCTATTTGTTAATTAAGTTAATTGTTTATAACAATTAGTCGGTCAATTCTAGAACTTTGAGCATGGTGCCAAAAGATTAATATTTATTGTATCTATCAGATAAAAAAAGAATTTTTGAAAAATTTAACGGCGTTGACCCGAATTTCTATTTGTTAATTAAGGTAATTGTTTATAACAATTAGCCGGTCCATTCTAGAACTTTGAGAATAGTGCCAAATTGTTACTAAAAAATATAATAATAAAATAAAAAAAGAATTTTTCAAAAATTTAACGGCGTTGACCCGAAATTCTATTTGTTAATTAAGGTAATTGTTTATAACAAATAGCCGGTCAATTCTAGAAATCTGAGCATGGTGCCAAAAGGTTTATATTTATTGTACCTACCAGATAAAATATGAATTTTTCAAAAATTTAACGGCGGTGACCCAAATTCTATTTGTTAATTAACGTAATTGTTTATAACAATTAGCCGGTCAATTCTAGAACTTTTAGCATAGTGCCAAAATGTTATTATTTATTTTACCTACCAGATAAAAAAAGAATTTTTCAAAAATTTAACGGCGGTGACCCGAATTTCTATTTGTTAATTAAGGTAATTGTTTATAACAATTAGTCGGTCCATTCTAGAACTTTGAGAATGGTGCCAAATTGTTACTAAAAAATATAATAATAAAATAAATATTGAATTTTTCAAAAATTTAACGGCGTTGACCCGAAATTCTATTTGTTAATTAAGGTAATTGTTTATAACAATTAGCCGGTCAATTCTAGAACTTTGAGCATAGTGCCAAAATGTTATTATTTATTTTACCTTCCAGATAAAAAAAGAATTTTTCAAAAATTTAACGGCGGTGACCCAAATTTCTATTTGTTAATTAACAAGTCAATTGTTTATAACAGTTATTGGCCAAATATGTATTCTTTTTAATTATTTATTTATTGTTACCTTAATTTTTGTTAGTTTTGTTACTTTAATTTTTATTATTTAATAACTTTTGTAAAGACTCGGTAAAGATATACTTTTTTTTTCCTTACGTATTACGTCAAAAATTTTGGATGGTACTTTTGGCCGGTAGCGTGATGTTCATGAGGTTTTTAATCTGCAGGGCAGAAATATTCCTAAATATATCTAGTAATTTTTAGCCCTAAAGTAGTAAAATTGAGTCCAAACTTGTTTTTTTTTAAGACATTCTCAGTATTTGGCCAGTAGCATGAAATGAATTTATTTTAAACTGCCATATTTTATAGCCTTTATTCCAAGTAATCTATATTTTAATTTTTTTTTTCAGTTTTCATTTCTAAAAAGATTTTTCTGTTCAAAATTGCATATTTTATGTTTATAACGATCAATTTAAATAAATGGGTGGTTTGCTAACGCCTAAGTACACTTTTTCTAGCCTTTTAAAATTTGGTCTTAAAGAATTGAATACTTTTGAGGCAAAAAGGGTGAAAAAAGCGCAAATTGAAAACCAGAAATGCCTTAAATTGGAATCATAACATGATTTCTTAATTCTATGACCTAAAAACTACCATGGGTACCTATTTTCATTAAATTTTATTCAATATTGACCATAACATAACCAAACTTATTTATTTCTGTACTTGACGCCTTTCTGAACAAATTTCAAACAAATTCAAGTTGATCTGAGCTGCCTGAAATTACTTTTAAGATTCTTCACCAGACAATTAAAATTATGGTATTTTGACAGATCATTTTTCGTGGTAGCTTAAATAAAAAAAGTACGACAACGTCGCACAATGTTTGTAGGCGAGCGATTTTATTTACATGATTATTATTATAATATTATGCGTGCATTTTAAACGTCGACAATAATTTTTCGAAAATTATAATAGTTTAGGACTAATATTATATATATTTCTAATTTTTATCAGTCACTGATGTAATAACTGAATATAGTAACTAAAAGAAACTTGAACAGCTTTTATCATCAAGCAGAACCCTAGAATGGATAGTCGAGGGACACAACGACTGCTTGTGGATCCTATGGAAGGGTAGCGAAGCTTTGTATTGCTGATCACTAATTATTAGTCTGGGTTCGTATGCCCGTAATTTTTATGATCCAGTAAATTTTAGATAATACTTCGGGTAAAAACAGGGTTATTTTACAAAATATTGAGTAACATAAAACAACATATTTTTGGAAAAATAAAGTCGCAGGGGTCCAGGGGGGCGCAGCCCCCATTGTGGCTGCCGGGGCGAGCGAAGCGAGCCGGAGGCAGCTAGTATTATATATATTCGTAATTCTTACCGGTTACTAATTTAGTAGCTCAATAGAGTAACTAAAAGAAACTTATACAGGTATTATCAGGGTGAATCCTAGAATTGGTAGTTGAGGGAAGCAACTGCCACTTGCGGATCCTAGGGAAGGGTAATCAAGCTTTGTATCGCTGATCACTAATTATCCGCCTGAGTTCCAACGTCCGTAATTTTTATGATTCAGTAAATTTTAGATGATAATTCGGGTAAAAAAAGGTTGTTATACAAAATATTGAGTAACCTAAAACAACATATCTTTGGAAAAATCAAGTTGCAGGGGTCCAGGGGGGCGCAGCCCCCTTGGCGGTTGCCGAGGTGAGCGAAGCGAGCCGGAGGCAGCTAGTTTAATTATATTTAAGAATACAAATATAAATGGGTGGTTTTCACAGGAACGGTATACATAGTGTCCCCTCCATTTATATCCGAAACTAAAGCTTTTTTACACTTTTTCTTCTTTTAATAAGTTCATAAATAATATTTTTTTAAAGTCACAAGCTACTATGCATATTTTGGTAAGTCAACAAAAAAATTTTCTGGAGCAAATGTGTACAAAATGTCGCCACCGTCCGCTGTCCTTTTGGTTAACTGTAAATTTTGAGTATTAACAAACGGCTTAAAATTTGAACTTAAATTTTTCTGTAGGATGCATATGACGTATCGAGGTCCCAAAAACTCATTTTTTCAACGAAACAAATTTTCATATAATCCTCTTAGCTTATTCCCACCTTTTGTGGATGCGTACTCAATATTTATGCACTTGAAAGCACTGTTGTACTTTTTTCCTTACTTAACTACTCATATAAGAACTTGAAATTTTAAATATAAAAGCTTTAACCAGGGATAGCATATCTCCATTACATTCGTAATATTACTCCAATTAACTACATTTTTCATTAATAGTAATTATTCATTGTCCAATTACTCCATTACTTATTGTAATGGTTAATGGCCAAAAAATGATTAACCATTACAAAAAGTAATGGTTAATTGCCAAATCACCATTAACCATTACAAAAAGTAATGAGACGTTGCATTACCTACTATTTGCCTATTTTATTGAAATAAAATACTAGTTTTCTAATTTTTTTAAGCATAGTCAACATTTATTTTAGTTTACTTAGGTGTAGTTTGTGTTTTGTATTTAATTTTTTGGATAAATTGTTAATTTATTTTATTTTTGATTTTAAAACTATGAAATTTCTATAATAAGGTATATAAATTAATTAAAATGCATTAATTGAGTAAAGTATAGATTTTTGTTTATAAATATATATAGGTATACTAATAGTTAATAATATAGGTATATATTATAATAGTAGATTCTTTTATAATAGTATACCTACAGTATACTGAAAAACGAAAAAGAAAACATGTTTGAGAAAGTATATAGTAAAATTTATTTTGGTTATTTTAAATTTAAAAAAAAATAATAATTGAAAAATACATGTTTATTTATGAATAGATACTTTATTTTGCCATGTACTTATATTTCGTATAATTATATTACCTGATCTCATCAGTAATAAAACTAATGTTTTAATTTTAAAAATTTTACTAATAGGATCAAGAGCGAGAAAAAGAATAAAACACAGAACAGCCAATAAACACGCGAACTATTTTATCTACCGAGTTATATCGTTAAAACAGTTAAGACTCATATTCTGTTTATATATGTGGTAACCAGCCCACCGCCGACCGCGGTACCAGCATTATAGAGGTAGTTTATTCTAATCTTAACGGCTGTGAGAATAATTTTTCTCTAAATAAAGTCAAATAAAATTATTTTTTTGAAATCATGTATTTTAAAATTAATCAATTTTAAATTTTATTTTTTGAGTTTTTAAATATAAAAAGTCGTAAACGCGTATATACAAATATGAACTGTTGAGCTTGAACAAAAACGTATTATTAATATTTTTTTTAATTTATTTGTTAGAAATAAAGTAATACGTCAGAAGAATATTGGCTAGTTAATTTAGTGTGATTTATTAATAATAATGAAAGAATATGTTAATTTAACAAAGTTTTTGGTAAATGAATAAAGGGAAATTTATCGTGTTAAAATGGAAAATTTGGAGTAAGTATAAAACAAAAAACACCATGTTTACTTTTCCATAACCTAAAAATTTATGTTCGAAGTTTTTATGAATATGGAATCTTAATTTTTTTTAATAAATGTATTTTTACTTCTTAAGACAAGAAATGGAGGTTGATGACACAAATGTTGTGTTTTCAAAAGAAGTTTTGAAAGAACATTGTGATAAAAAGGGATATTTAGACGGAAAATACTTTATTCGATGTATGGAAAGAACCGAATCAGCTGAATCAATAATGGCAAAATGTTTATTATGCGAAATAAATGATAAAACTGATAAGTACATTAAAGGTAGTTTACAAGTGAGTTCCAATTTCCGTACTCATATACAGGTAATTATACCAAAAACTGTAAAGAATTTTTACTTTTCTTAAGTATATTTTCTGTGCGTTGTTTAAAAATAAAATTTAACTTTTTTATCAAATGAAAGATACTATTTTAATGCCTTAAAGTTATAGAAAAAAAAAATCTTAGGTGTGTTCTTATTGTCCTAAAAAAGTTAACCTGGAGAAAAATTGGGGTAAAACTAAACAGAACGCGCACTCTTTTTCATGACGGTAATTCAAAAAGGAAAACGTTTTTCTGGGATAAAATTTTTTTACTGAAAATTAAATGTCAAAATATGTTTAATTTAGCTTTTTATCGATAGCAGTAAATAATCTATTATTTAAAATAAAAAAAATTAATAAAAATTTAAATAAAATACAATCTAACCTACAAAATGTTTGAAATGAGCGCGCATTTTTTTTCTTTGTTTAACTCCAGTTCTACTTTTTTGGGGCAAAAAGAACAGACCTCTTTTCTTCTTGTGATATACTTTATTTTAAAATAAATAATAAACTTTTTAATAAGTATTTGCAAATTAAAATTTTTTTTATTATAGAGGGTACATAAAGCAAAACTTGAAGAATTTAATATTTATGTAGAAAAGAAAAAAACAGACTTATCAACGAAATCAGTAAAGGGGACATGTATTTTTAATCAAGAAAAATTTGACAATAATATATCATATTATACTCTAAAAACATTTGCTCCTTTCAATGTTACAGATCAACCATCATTTTTACAAATTTTTGAAGGTAACTATAAAAATTAAAAATAGTAAATAAAATATGTATAGGTATACACATGCATATACCTATATTATAGTTTACAAAAATACTAAAAAAACTATAAATGTTTCATTATAAAGATTTACACTCCATTAAAAAAATTGTTCCATTCTTTTTTTAACAATAAAAAAATAAAAAAAATAAATTTTTACAAAAAAAATTAATAATAATACGCATGCTTTAAATAATTTCATGTAAATTTAATAAATTGAAAAATTTTTTTAATAACAAAATAAAATCTATTTAACAGAATATTCTGATTTTAAAACTTGAATGAATTTTCTTGTAGATATTGATATTCGATCTCCAGATAATGAAAAATTAACTGTAATGTCAACAACAAAAAATAAATCCAACTGCAAGAGGCTTTATTCTATCCAAGTAGAAGAAATTAAGAAAATTTTAACTGGTGAGAAGTATGTATGCACAACAGCCGATACTTATTCTACTCGCACCAAAAGATGCGTTGGCGTTAGGGCTCATTGGGTATGTGAAAATATTAATTAAATAATTTCATCCTTTTAGTATACTTTTTTCATTTTAATTTATTTTTTTTTAAATATTTATTTTGATAATAATAACTATTAGTATATTTTTTAGTACTCGTTTTTGTATTAAAAAAACAGAATAGAAAATTGTATATATGAATTATTTTTTTAATGATTACCCGCGCTAGATTTCTACTAGAAACCGCAAAATATTGAGCTTAAAAAAATTTTTCAAAATAAATTTTTTTTTTTAAATATTAGTGCGAAATTTAATAAAAAAAAAACAAGTGAATATAAAATTATAAAAATAAAGTAATGATATTTAACAAATATTTTGAAAACATAAATAAAAAATCGGTAGCAAATTTATTTCCTATTTGTATTTATGATTTTTTATTTGTTGAAGTTTTTAATTTGATTTTTAAATGATAATTTTAAATATATAAAAAAAATTTTTATTACATTTAGTTTGATGAAAATTTCCAAAGGCAATCTAGAGCTTTAGCTTGCCGAAGATTTAAAGGGGATCATGATAATACGATAATACTGCCTTAGCTACGATTTTATGCCAAATCCATCATGAATTTGGACTAACTACAGAAAATGTAGTCGCAACCGTTACAGATTATGGTTCAAACTTTGTTGCAGCTTTTAAAAATTATGGATTGGATGAAACGATTGTTTCTTACGGTACAAAATAATTTTATAAAAATTAATGTATTTTGGTTTTCATTGTTTATTTAACACAAAACAATATAGCCTTAAAGAATGTATATTAACTACATCTATAAAAAAATTAAATATTAAATTGTCATCGCCCATAATTTACAAATTATTTATAAAAAAACTGGATTGTTATTTACCAATACTGAGCTACTTAAGTGTTAAATATGCATTATAAGACTTTATCTGCACCAGATTAATTTTATTTAATCCTATGTGATGAGATTAAAAAAAATTAATTTGGTTTAGAAATTTTTAAAATTTAAACTATTTTGAATAAAAAAAACTTCTTGCTTGTAGTAAGGCTACCTTTAAATTAAAAAATTTTTTTTATCATGATTTATAATGTGCAAATTCTTTAAAAAATATTAAATATTTTTAAATATTTAAGTGAAAAATATTTTTTTTAAACTAAACAAGTTAACTGTTTTTATTTTTGCAGATGAATTAAGAGCTGGAGTTATGGATAGCAATATAAATCCGGAAGAATTAACTTTTGATGACACTTCTGAACAAATTGACTCTAGTATGTTACCAACACATTTTAGATGTGGTAGTCATACATTGAATTTATTAGCATCTGTAGATGCTTTGAAAATAATTAAAGAAAATGATTACTTGAATGACATTCACACAGAGGCAACTTATTTCTGTAAATCTTTATGGAGTTTAACTAGGAGCAGTAAAAAAAATGAGAAAATTTTGGAACTTTTAGGTGAAGCTTTAAGAAAACCTGTCATAACAAGGTGGAATTCATTTTTTGATTCTTTATTACAAATTTTACAATTAAAAGAAAAGATGTTCCTATTAATAAATTGTTTTGATCTAGAGGATGTTAATGATGAAATTTTCAGGTAATTCAGCAACTAAATATAATTTTTAATGCATAAGCTGAAATAATAATATTTAAATATTATTTACGAATTTTTTGTTTTATAAATTGTTACAAGAACTGAGAAAATTTGAATTTTTTTTTTTTTAAATTTTAAATTAGATTGAAATTTAACAAAATTAATTCATGAAAATAATTTTAATTAAAGCATAAAAATATCTTAAATAAAAATTTAAAAATATCCATATAAAATATGAATAAAAAAAATCATGCTGTATGAAAATTAGAAAATAGCAATTAAAAAATTATAGTTTGTAATTTTTTTTTTAAATAAAATTCAATTTAAATAAAAAATTTAACTAAAATAAAATATTTTTTTACTTTTAGTTACTTAGAAGAATACTTAGAAGTATTAAAACCGATCGCTATTGCAACTGATATGCTGCAAGGAGATTTAAATTGTTCCTACGGTTATTTAATGCCAGTTTTAATTACTTTAAAAAATAATTTACACGAGTTAGAAAAAAACCAATATATTTACTGCCAACCACTTTTACAAGGTTTGAAAAAGCAACTAGCTACAAGATTTGCAGATTTTTATAATGTAACGGGAAATGGTAAAATAGCTGCAGTTGCTAGCGCTACGCACCCTTACTTTAAAAATTTATTGTGGCTTCCTTCACTATCTCGGGCTGCTCAAAAAAACGTTAAAGCAGCAATTAAGGAAGCAGCTTCCTGCGCTTTAATAAAAGAGGAAGAGGAAAATGTATTAGTAACTGTTCTAAGTATTTTAAAACATTTTAATTTTGGTACACCTGCGAACCAGAATAATTCTAGAATACAATCTCAAATATATAGTGTAAGAAACATTAAACTTGAGCTAAAAAATTATTCAAATGATAAAACTACGTCTTTTGAAGTTTTAAACTCCTATCCAGCAGTAAAAGAAATGTTTCTTAAAACAAATACTCCTCTACCTTCCTCTGGAGCAGTAGAGCGACTATTTTCTTATGCTACATTGTTTCATATTCCTAAATTTAATAGATTGTCAGACTGTAATTTTGAAATGAGAGTATTAATGAAAGCTAATAATTCAGCAAATAACATGAATAAATCACATAAAAGAAAACGTTATTAAAATTTTTTTTTTTATTATTATTGTTGATACTTCTTGTATTTAAAATTAATGATAAAATATATAAAAGTAATTATAAGAAAAGATAAATTAAAAAAATGTTACATACATTGCAAATGTAAATTGCAAATAACAGTGAATTATTAAAAAAATTTAAATTTTATTATTTAGTAATTAATCACAGCAAAAAAAAAAAATTTTATTTTAAAGACATAAAAATGTATAATATTTCTTATTATAAATAACAAAATTATTTTTGCTTAAAAAAAGGTAAAGCGAATTTAAACAACAGAGCATTATAATTCTTAGCTATATCATTTTCTGGTAATTGTTTAATAATACTCTTTAAGCGTATATTATTGTTTATATTGTACATTAATTAAATTATTTTATTAATTATTTAAGATTATAAACTTACATGTTATCCTTACTGTATTATCCTATCTACTGCACAAAATTATTTTTAAAACTTTTTTTGCTTTTAATAAACAAGTAAAAAAAGGGGAGGGGGGCAGGGTGCCGAAGTAAAAAGTTATGCTTAACAGAGCTCCACAAAGATTTAATATTTTTTTAGTGAAATTGAAAAAGTTTCTAGAAAATTTTTTTGAAAATTAAAAGTTAAATATTTTTAAGTATAAGTGGAAAAAAAATCAAAGCTCCGGGTCCAAAATTTAAAAAGAAATTAAGAAATAAAATATTGAGAAGAAATTAAGGGTTATGTTCGTTCGAACGCATGGAGAATTATAAGCATATTTGGAGGGAAGGCGTCGAAAAAATTTTTTGCACAAAATTAGATTGTTTTATTAAATATTCAAAAAAGAAGCAATAGAATTAAAAAAAGAAAAAATTATTCAAATTTCAAGATAAAGGACATCAAAAGCTATAATATATCGAATCAACCTGGTTCCCAGTTAACAACAGTATCTTCATATAATAGTCTATCTAAGTTAAGTAAATTTAACATGTACAACACAAGAGCTTTACACATAAAAGCAATTGATATAATAAAAGATAATGAAAACAGTTATAAAAATAGTTCTGATGGAAATGCCATTTTTTGCTTAAAATACACGTTGAACAGTAAAAAAAAACAGGGAGAAATCCCAAAAAATATTAAAACAGGAAAGTGGAAAATGGTAATTTTCATATAAATTTCAAAGTATTAATGAAAACAGAGCAAGTAACTTATAAACTTTATCACATCATTTTGAATGAAAAAGGATGAATTTATAAGTGAGCAGCAATTTAAAAAAGTATAGACAACAATATATAAATAGCTAAATACATGAAAATAGAAAATACAAAAAAGATTCAAAATAGCAACAAGAAATAGATCTGAAGATTCAAGGAGTGAAAAAAAATTGAATGCCGAATGGGGAGAGAAACTTTTTCAAAAATTTAAATTCATATAATTTTACTATAAATTAATAAATAATAAAATATTGAATTTTTGTTTTTAAATTTTCAAAATGTATACTTTTTATAAGCATATATATAAATGTAATGAATATTACTTGAAAGTTTATGTACATTTTTTGATATTTTAATTACTAAATTGGTATTGTATTTAATTTCTTATTTTTTCAAAACTAGTAATTCATAAGCAAAACATAAGATTTAAAAAAGAAAATGTAAAAAATATTATATGTATCTTGTAACAATTATGTAAATGATTATAAGCAAGAATAAACTACTACTACTAACTAGTAAAAAAAAAAAAAGAAGAAATATACTAAAAAACTACTTTGTTGAAAAACATTTTATATTAAAAAAAATTTCCATCTTTTTTTCTTAATAGAAATGTTTTGATAATTTATTTAAGAAATTATTTGTGCCGGATGTAGATATTAATATTAATATAATATATTTTTATAGAAACAAACCAAATTGCGAATTATATGATCCAAAAACTCGTAAATTATTTTTACTTATTAGTTATTAATATATATTAATTATAATATATATATTAATTATACAAAAAAAAAAAAAGTCAAAACCCAGAAAGTAGACCTGACTAACTTTACGTTTTTTGGTGTTCTAAATCCAAATTTTCCATCCAAAATTCGATTTGATTGTCCAGTTTCCCCCCAGCACCCCCCAGCACCCCCCTGGGGGGGTTAAAAATAAATTTTTTATAAAAATTTAAAATTAGTGCATATTCTTAGATATTTTGGTGTAAAATTACTAAAAATATTTATTCAAACTGTTTTCGAACTCCATATTAGCCCCTAAAGCACCCCTAGTATCAGTAACTAGACCCCCTAGGGGTCAAAAACTGATTTTAGGAAAAAATGAAAACTAATGTTAACTCTTTGGTTTTTTCTGTAGGAAAACTAAAAATATTTATGCAATTATTTGTCAACTCCCGGTGAACCCCCGAAATACCCCTAGTATCGGTTACCATACCCCCAAGGGGTCAAATCTGCTTTTTAGTAAAAAATTAAAATTAGATCATCATTCTTTGGTGTTTTGGTGTAGGAAAATTTCAATCATTTATGCAAACCTTGTATGAGCCCATAGACCTCACCCAGTCGATGTTGGTCACCACTCTTCTAGGGGTCAAATACTAGTACCCCTAGTAGGGGTAACTAAGCCCCCTAGGGGTCAAAAACGGATTTTTAATAAAAAATTAAAATTAGTGCAAATTCTTTGGTGTTTTGGTTTAGGAAAATTCAAATCATTTATGCAAACTTATTTTAAACCTCATATGAGTCCTTAGACCTCGCCCACTATATGTCAGTCACCACAACTCTAGGGGTCAAATACTAGTTATTTGTAAGATTTCAATTTTAATGCATATTTTTAGCTATTTTGAGTATGTAATGAAAAAATGTTTATGAGAACTCTTTTAAATACTCATCTCAGGTACAAATACAATTCTAGCTCATATGTTAGGTGGTCAAAAATTCGTTCTTTATAAAAATTTAATATAAATTGCAAAATATTGGGAAATTTGGTATACGAAAAATTTTAATGATGAGTACTCTTTTACTTTTAAAAGACCTTCTAAGTTTACAAGATGCTTTTCTTTACAATTTTATTACGCTTTTTACATTCTCTTCTTCCCCGCTGTCTTCTGATAAATCTTTTGTCCCACCTACATTGATGTCGCTTTTCCATTACCTTAATGTCCTGTTGGAATCTTTTACCCTGTTCCTCAATGTAGTCACCTAAATTGCTCGGGATTAATCTATATGTGTTTCAAGATATTGCATTCATTAGGCAACCAAGCTCTTTATAATTTTCAAGCAATTTTTTTATTTCCACTTTGAAATCGTCACTTTTGTCTCTAATTAAAAAATGTTGAACTACATGGTTAAAACTTTCCCAAGCATTTTTCTCTATATTTTCCATGCATTTTATGAACTCAGTGTCTCGAAAAAGTTTGCGAATTTCAGGACCATCAAAAACACCTGCTTTTATCTTAGCGTCTGTTTTTTTCGGGAATTTTTGCTGTATATATTTATATGCTTTACTAACTTTTCTATCTAATGCTCTGACGAACTGCTTCATTAAACCAAGTTTTAAGTGGAGAGGAGGGAGAAGCACATTCTGAGGTGGTACTAAGGGTTCATAAATTATGTTTGCTGTACCTGGAGTTAAGGAACTTCGAACAGCCCATTCCTTATTTATATAATGATTCAGGCGATCGCGACTGTTCTACATACACAATAAGCATGCATACTTTGTAAATCCGGATTCCTGCCCTAACAAGACAGATATTAATTTTAAATCCTAGCAATTTTTCAATTGTGGTCCTTATACTTTATTTTTTCAAGAATAAATTTTATTGTTTCAGTATCTTCCGATGCATTTACATAATGGGATATTAGTATTGAACCTGTACGTTCGTAAAATTTAAGAGGATAATAAGAGCCTTTAGACTTCGTTAACAAGAGTCAATAAAAAGTCTTCATTTTTCACTTATGTAAAAATCGGGCTCAAAGCTGTTAATAAGATCTTTAACATCTGTGCAATATACAAGAGACTCTTCTTTTTTAAAAATGTAGAAACTCCTTGCTTCTAACGGGATAGTATGATCTTGATGTATCTTTTGTCGTTAGTCCATCCATGTTTCATTTTTGAAGCAGATATTCTGCAGAATCTTTACGTTATCCTTATTTTCTGATCATTTCATTTATTTTTGCTTAATTCCATGATCATATACGTCTCTCTTTTTTTCTATTTGTATATTCTTTTCACTTTCAGAATCACTTTGCGTACTACATGAATCTTCAGAATTGTCTTTAACATCCATGTCACTCTCTGACTCTTGTGCATCCATTTCCCTTTCATCCAAACCTGAACGATGATTGCATTTGAATGTTCAATATTACTTGAAAATGTAACATCATTATTATAATGGTGGGGTAAATGATATGGCATTTGAAAATTAAACATGCTATCATACCATTAAATGTAGTCATTTTAATATAGCATTCTTCATTAGTTCTGGGCTCATTCCACATAGCCGGCGTTTTCATAAATACTTTTTTTTGGAATTTTGACGATACAACGTAGTCCCACATGGATAACAAATGCTGTTTTGAACCCAATTGTTTCTTATCCCAGTTATTAATCTACAAATTAAAATAAGATTTATATTTTCCTCATAGAAAGAAATAATTCTGCGATTCCTACTTGTTTCAAACTTACCACATACTGATTAAAACAATTTCATACTTACCACATTTTATGTTCGTCATAAGTAGATACTGAAATTTATTTTATTTTTCTAAAATAAAATTTATTACATATTTACTTTTGCGACTAGGACACCTCCCCGTGGTGAAGGCGGATAACGATTTAACCGGCTAAGCTCCTAGGTTAAACTGATGCCTTCATGGCAAAAGTAGAAAGAAAAAAGTTTACGATGCAGGGGGGATTTGCAGCGCAAATAACCCCAGTATCGGCGGCTGGTCAGGGTGCGAAAGCGGGCCCGCAGTCGTCGTTATCCGGCGACCGCAGCTCTAAGATAGTGGGTAACTTGGCTACCTTAGAGTTTAATGCATCAAGAAAAAAACTACCTACTATAAAAAATCTAAGCATCGTTTTAAATCGATGCGATGAAGGACCACAGCTTCTTTTAGACAGAAGAAACACTTTGGTAGACCGTGAAAATTGTGTAGGGATAGATGGAATTTTCATTCATAACTGCAACAAAGACGTTTCTATGTTATGTTTCGTATGCGGTAAGTTTGAAACAATTAAGAATCGCAGAAATTTTTCTTTATATGAAGAAAAATATAAATCCTATTTTAATTTGCAGGTTATAACTGGGATTGGAAACGCTTGGGTTCCAAACAGCATTTGTAATTCATGCAGGACAATGTTGTATCGTCAAACATCTAAAACCAAAACAAAGTGTTCAATGGAAACGCCGGCTATATGGAATGAGCCCAATGCTGAAGAAGAATGCTATATTTGCATGACAACATTTACTGGTATGATAAGCTCTAAGCATGTTAAATATTCAAATGCCATATCATTTACCCCACCAACTTTCAATAATGATGTTATTATTTCAGGTAATATTGAACATTCAATACAACAAATGGTTCCGCTTATGAATGACAGTACAATGGATGTTAGTGACAATTCAGTAGCGAATGAGAGTGATATGAATGTTAGTGAGAATTCAACTGTTAATGAAAGTGAAATGGATGTTAGTGAGGATGCACAAGAGTCAGAAAGTGACATGGATGTTGAAGACGATTCTGAAGATTATTGCAGTACGGACAGTGATTCTAATCTGTATTTTTTACTTGGTCAATAAGGAACTATCTGTTGTTTTTTGTAAAGTTCAATTTATTACATTTGCGGACAGTGATTCTGAAAGTGATGAAGATTTTAATAATAGCAAAAAAGAGAGACCTATAAGACCATGGAATCAAGCAAAATTAAATGACATTGTCAGAAACTTAGGATTACCTAAAGATGCTGCAGAATATCTTGCATCAGAAATGAAACATGATGGACTTACGACAAAAGATACATCAAGTTCCTACTATCGAAATCGAGACAAAGAGTTTCTACCTTTTTTTAAGAAAGAAGAGTCTCTTGTGTATTGCACAGATGTCAAAGGTCTTATTAACAGCTTTGAACCCGATATTTATAAAAGTGAAGAATGGAGACTTTTTATTGACTCTTCCTTACGCAGTCTAAAGGCTGTCCTCTTACATAATACCAATGTACTAGGTTCAATACCAATAGCCCATTCTGTTAATATGTCAGAAGAATATGAAACAATGAAATTTATTCTTGAAAAAATAAAGTATAAGGATCACAATTGGAAAATTTGCGGGGATTTGAAAATAATATCTATCTTGTTAGGGCAGCAAGCAGGTTTTACTAAGTATTCATGCTTTTTGTGTATGTTTGACAGTCGCGAACGCCACAATCATTATATAAATAAGGAATGGGCTGTTCGAAGTTCCTTAACTCCAGGTACAGCAAACATTATCCATGAACCCTTAGTACCACCTCAGAATGTGCTTCTCCCTCCTCTCCACTTAAAACTTGGTTTAATGAAGCAGTTCGTCAGAGCATTAGATAGAAAAGTGAGTAAAGCATATAAATATATACAGCAAAAATTCCCGAAAAAAACAGACGCTAAGATAAAAGCAGGTGTTTTTGATGGTCCTGAAATTCGCAAACTTTTTCGAGACACTGAGTTCATAAAATGCATGGAAAGTAAAGAGAAAAATGCTTGGGCGAGTTTCAAATTTGTATGTGAAAATTTTTTAGGTAATCGCAAAAGTGACAATTACAAAGAAGAAATAAAAAAGTTGCTTGAAAATTATAAAGAGCTTGGTTGCCTAATGAATGTAAAACTGCACTATCTTGAAACACATGTAGATTATTTCCCGAGTAATTTAGGCGACTACAGTGAAGAACAGGGTGAAAGATTCCACCAGGACATTAAGGTAATGGAAAAGCGATATCAAGGTAGGTGGGATGAAAGAATGTTGGCTGACTATTGTTGGAGTTTAAAAAGAGATTTATCAGAAGACAGCGACGAAGAAGAAAACGTAAAACAGGAAAAAAAATTGAAAAGAAAAGCCCCGTGTAAACTTAGAAGATCATTTAAAAGTAAGAGAGTACGTCATCATAAAAATTTGTCGTAAATAAATACCAAATGTCCAAATATTTTACAATTTATATAAAATTTTTATAAAGCACGAATTTTTCACCATCTTACAAATGAGCTAGAATTGAATTCGTGCTTAAAATGAGTATTTAAAAGAGTTCTCATAAACATTTTTCCATTACATACTCCAAAATAGTTAGAAATATGCATTAAAATTGAAATCTTAAAAATAACTAGTATTTGACCCCTAGAGTTGTGGTGACTAACATCAAGCGGGTGAGGTCTAAGGACTCATATGAGGTTTAAAATAAGTTTGCATAAATGATTTGAATTTTCCTAAACCAAAACACCAAAGAATTTGCACTAATTTTAATTTTTTATAAAAAATTCGTTTTTGACCCCTAGGGGGTCTAGTTACTGCTACTAGGGGTACTAGTACTTGACCCCTAGAAGAGTAGTGACCAACATTGAGTGGGTGAGGTCTATGGGCTCATACGACGTTTGCATGAATGATTTAAATTTTCCGACACCAAAACACCAAAGAATGATGATCTAATTTTGATTTTTTACTAAAAATCAGTTTCTGACCCCTTGGGGGTATGGTAACCGATACTAGGGGTATTTCAGGGGTTCACCGGGAGTTGACAAATAATTGCATGAATATTTTTAGTTTTCCAACAAAAAAGACCAAAGAATTTACATTAGTTTTCATTTTTTACTAAAATCAGTTTTTGACCCCTAGGGGGTCTAGTTACTGATACTAGGGTTGCTTTAGGGGCTAAAATGGAGTTCGAAAACAGTTTGAATAAATATTTTTAGTAATTTTACACCAAAATATCTAAGAATATGCACTAATTTTAAATTTTTTTAAGAAACTTATTTTTAACCCCCCAGGGGGGTGCTGGGGGGAAACTGGACAATCAAATCGAATTTTGGATGGAAAATTTGAATTTAGAACACCAAAAAACGTAAAGTTAGTCAGGTCTACCTTCTGGGTTTTGACTTTTTTTTTTTTTGTGGGCCTGTGTTATATTAATTATTATTATACCTCATTCTTAATTTTAAATTTTAAATATATTATATCTTAAATTTATTTTAATATTCAATTCAAAATTGGAAATTAGCAGATAAAATTATTTTAAATGTTGTACTTAAAAGCTTGCCTATACGCTTTTTTTATTGAGTACGTAAAAACTCCGCGTTTCTTTACGCCCAATAAGGGGAAAAACATTCAAAAACAATCTTATTGAGACCTTCAGAAGAACTAAATAAAGAAAAATTTTATCTTTATCTGTTTACATTTTTTAATAGTTTCAATGATTCACCTTATATTTTTTTTAAAAAACCACAATTATATCAGATACTGCATTTTCTTTATATAAAATAAAATATATATTAATTTTGATTTGGTTTATAACAAGGTAACATATTGTCATTGTGTATCATTTTTATAGAATTGATACGTAAAAGCTTATTTCTCTATATTAAATAAATCTCATAATTTCACAAATCAGTTTTAGGTTAAAAAATGACCATATAGTTCAATCATAATAAGCAATTTCAAACTATTATGCAATAAAAAAATTGTTTTCTTATTGAAATACTCAAATTTTGTGTAATATTACATGTAATTACAGCCCATTACATTTTTTGTAGTGGTAATGGACTTTTAGCCATTAACCATTACTTTTTGTAATGGTTAATAATTTTCGGCCATTAACCATTACAAAAAGTAATGGTTAGTAATATTATTAATGTATCATTATTATTTTCCATTACTCATTACAAATTCGTTAATTGTAATGGGTAATGGAAAATTACAATATTTGCTATCCCTGGCTTTAACTACGAAAACAAAAACTATTAGATTTTTAAAACGGCTTTACAAAAAAAAATGTCGCCACTGTCCATGTCATTTTCTCCAAGTGTATGTCATATTTTTCTTAAATATTTTGTATAGTTATATGTTTTGATGAAAAAATAAGATACCCAGAGTTTGAGAAAATTTGATGGCTTCAATACAAAGTTATTTCAATAATACATTCAAAATATCGCCAACATCCATGTCGCCACCGTCTGCATAAATAAAAAAATCCCATAAAAATAACACGTAGAATTTATTTTTACATTTGTAGCACTACTACTGAAAATTTTTGGTTTTTGGACCTTGATAAACATAAAAATACAAAAAAAAAAAAAAAAAAAAAAAAATAATTAGTGTTGTTCCGTAAACAATAAAAAAAAATCGCAAAGAATTATAAAAAAGCCAAGGCTTTTATTAAAAAGTTGTTTTAAATTACGCGCTTAAATTTAAACTATAAGACTTTCACTGTAGTAGTTAGGTTAGTCCGCTTAGTCGACTGCTAGGTTAATGGCTGTGTTTATAAATTTGTTATGATTTTTTTCAGGTTTATTTTAAATTCTTTGGTGGATATAGTTAAATAAAAAAAAGTTTTATTCAGATAAGTATAAAAATTTTTAATATTTTTTTTAAATTAATATAAAGAACGTAATTTCTTTTTTTTTTATTTTTCAGCATTAGAATTATGTTTATGGCAAAACTGAGTGAAAGGTCAGGTTTATCTATGGTTTTTCTTAATCTGAAAATAATTTAATATGCTTAAAAATGTCTAGATTCCAGCCAAAAAAAGCAAAAAAAATAATCCATAATGTTATGTTTGATACATTATCGACAAAAGTTTATTCTGCAGAAGAAGCTGAAAAATGGATGAAACAAATAACTGACTTAGTTAGGATAAGAATAGGATGTAAATTAAAAATATAATAAGTTATCATTTTTATAAAAATCAAATTCATTTTATAACTATATTCAGGTGAAGTGAACAAACATAAAAATTATAAGTTTGCTGTAAATGTTGTATTAATGGAAAATTCTGGATGCGGAATAGGTGCCTGTGGGATGCTGAAACTGACACCATGGCATATAACACTTTCATGAATGTAAGAAACATTTTTATTATCATATAAACTAATTTTAATTTATTTGACTGAGTTTTTCCAGATATTTCCTATTTTATTACTATTTTAGTTAATTTTTTTGGTATTTGAAATCAGTTTTTTTGTGATAACTCAACAACTTATTGAAATTAAGCCAAACTGGAGGAGGCTAATCTAGACATCAAATAACAAATTTTGTACCAATTTTTTTTTTTGATTCATCGAGTTGTTCCAGATATTTACTATTATTAGTCAAATTTTTTGTTAACGGAAATCAGTATTTTTGTGATTGCTCGACAACAAATGGGTGAAATTTAGTCATACTGGAGGAGGCACAACTAGATACTGTACAAAAAATTATGTACCAATTTTTTTTTAATTTCATCGAGTTGTGTTTAAAATTTGCTCTGTACAGTTTCTCGAACATACATACAGACACACATACCTTCAGTATAAGCATGTTAGAGGTATCGGAATGACTTGGGGACAAAATTTCTTCACAAATTAGACAACTTTAGGAACTTTTTTTGACCTGACAAAATTATAAGGCACGATTTTCATCTATGTATTGCATACATAGGGTGATCGTGCCTAAATATACAGTTTTAGTGAAAACCACCCATATATGTATCTTTTTGTGCATAACGTCATGTCGGTGCACATAAGATTGTTTAGAGGCATTGAAAAAAAAAGATGACTTGTGCAACATAACTCAATTTAGAATCATCTGAATAAGTATTTTTCTAAAGGCTTAAAGCTAGGGATCAACGTATCGTATTTTCAAAAATTTTCATTCTTCACGCTGTGGCGGTAAAAATAAAAAAAATGTCAAAAAGTGCCGGTTTTTTTTTTTATTATCGGTCCTAAAAATTTTCAGTTATAAAAAAATACGATACGTTAATCCCTGGTAAATATGCTTCTTAAGCTACCAAGAAAAGGGCAAATTTATCGGCAGAGTAGTTTTTCCGTTATCGTGCAAGGTGATTTCAAAATCACGTTTCGAGAAAAACGCGTTTAAATTTTATAAACAAGCTTAATTATACGTTATGCGGCGCGCGCTATTATGCTTCATAAAATCAAAAATAGAGCGAATTGAAAAAAAAAAAATAAAAATTTTCATATTTTTGAAATAAATTGTCACAGGAGTATCACCTATGACCGGGGTAATATGAATAAATATAAAATATAAAATAAGATATAAGATCATGAATTGGAGTAAATGCTAGGACAGCAATAATCAGAGATGGCCAGACGTTAGCTCGTGAGAACCAAAGCGTGAGAAAGATTAGTTAAGAGAGTTTTAGGAAAAGACAGTAAGGTAGGATGAGCTGGATAATGGCTCTTGATTGGCGAGACGCGTGCTGACCATACCTAAAAATTTGCATCTTACCCAATTAACAGAGACACCTCCACTCCTAATCGCGGGGGAGAAAAGAGTTAAATAAACCGGTAAAACACCGATGCATCAGAGATCTCAAGGAACCGTTGTATCACTACCATAAACGTTAATAAATATCAGATGCCATCAGAGATCTCAAGGAACCGTTGTATCACTACCATAAACGTTAATAAACAACAAGTACAATTTTAATTAAAAGGTTGATATTTTATTTACCACCACCCGTAAAAAGTTCCTAAGATAACTGCTTTTAGGACCGGGTAAGAATTTCTCGACACACATCACGTTCAGTCAAAACCACTCACGACGAAACAATATATTAACTCATTAAAAAAAAAAGATTTTGATTTTCGAAAAAAAAATTTACCTGATGATCCCCCTTAAGTGTTAATTCAAGTTCTATATAGGTTTATGTAAAAAATTATTCTTAAATTAAAGAATGATATTATGCCTATTAAATGATTTTAGCCCATTAACTCTTTCCTGAGGAATTGCCCCCACCACAAGTCACGTGATACACGCTTTACGCAGTTTATTTTACTTTATTTATTTAATAAATTAATTTATTTAAAATAAAATACTTGATAAATTATTTGTAAATAACTAATATTTTTATATTTAATGAATAAAAATAATTTTAAACGTTACTACATAGCTGTAGTACTACTCCATACACGCATACTAATGTAAGTCACACAGAGAACGATTTAGGGAGATTCCTCAGGAAAGAGTTAATGTCAAGATTAACGGATATTAACATGGAACATGTTAATTTTTTTAATTTTTGCCGTATTTGGTGTAATTTGCGAAATTTTTTGTGCTGTTTCTTACGTATTTTACACAAAATTTAACTTTTCCTTTTATTTATCCATAATATTTTTCTTAAAATTTGGCCTAACCTCAAAAATAACTTTAATACTAATTTTTGGGTCCTGTCGTCAGGCATGCAATTTAATGCCATAAAATCTAACTTTATATATGTTAAGAGGGTTATTTGCGATATTAAATGTAAATGTATTAAATTAGTTTTTGTGTTACAATTTGATTAAATTTGATAAATTATTGATAAAAACAGTTAATAATTGTTATCACTAAAAAAAGACTTTTTACTTATCAAACAGAAGATTGTAATGTTTTTATTGTTAATATTTTGCAAAGACAAAATAGATCTTTGTGTTAGAATGAATGTAATTTATGCTAATTTATATTCTTTAACAAAAAATTCAATTATTTCACCTAAAAACAATAACATATACACAAAAAACTCATGACTCAAGACTGTGCATTATGTACTTATTTCAGAAGTTTAGTATACGGAAAAATTTATATGAATAAAAAGAAAATCAATTTAAATAAATTTATAACTTAATTTTTCACCATTTATAATACAATACGGTTAGTAAAGAATTTTTTAATTAGTTAAAAAACATTTTATATATAATATCCATATATTTGCATATAAATATTTCCCAACGCGGACTAATATTTACGTCACCGCAAGCACGACGAACGAATTTTTAATTCTTCTTCTATCATTTCCCTCAGGGCAAATACTATTTCCTTAGGCTATGTGTGTTTATTTTATACCACTTTCTTAGGTTATGTAGGCGTAATGCTTGTGGTATAGTTTTTATTTAGATACCATTTCCTTAGGTTTTGTGGGTGTAAGGCTTTTCTTATAGTTTTTTTTTATACCACTTATTTAGGTTTTGTGGGTGTAAGGCTTTGTAAGGTATTGTTTCTTTTTTTTTATTATATCCATTTCTTACGTATTGTGGATATAGGGTTTGTGTTATTGTCCTTATTTATATACCACTTCCATAAGCTATGTGGATACAAAATTTTTATTAGCTTTTTTTTATTAACTACTTATTTCTTAGATTATTTTGGTGTATGGCTTATTGTATATATTTTTTATGTAACCTTCTTAGGCTACGTTGCATTTAAGGTTGCGATAACTTAATTATTTTTCTGTCAAAAATATTCCATGAAAATCTCTAGAGGGTATTATTGCCGAATTAAAGGTATGCCCCTCAATGTTCTGGGTTCGGATTCAGTAATCATAAAAACATAAAATAGTGTAAATTTCAATATCCTTGTCAGTATCAGATAATTTTTCTCATTTATGCCAGTTTTTTTTCCTGAAGAAATAATTATTTTGAGTATGTTATTTTAATGACAATTATATTATACGAATTATTTTGAGTATTTTTCTTTATTTGGAATATAAGGGTACTTTGCAACTAGTTTATCAAAATTTCGATATAATTTAAATTTTATTTGAAAAAAAATACAAGAGTTAGTATATAACGGCAGGAATCAGGAAAATACGAGTGAAAATAAATGTATAAATAATCACTACGTTAAGTTTCTGTCTTATAATATATATAGTGCAATATTTATTATAAACGTAAATTAATTTGTCTTGATATTATGATACATAAAATATATACAATTATTATGTACAACGAGAAAACCCGCGTTCACGTGGGAGATTAGTCTAAGAATTAATATTAAAGTAACAGCTCGCAGAAATAAGGGAAATAACCTCGTTGAACGACCAGCGCGGACTGACTTGAAACTGGGAACCTTTTTCAGAGTCGCAGTGTTCGGTAAATCTCCTCGCCTTTTTCTACTTATATTAAAACCGCGATTAAAAGCAAATCACCTCGATATGATAAAACAAATTTTGTTGACGGTATAATTTTAACAGCATAAAAAACTTTTATTAAGACCCCTTTTCATTTTTTTGTGTAATTTTAATGAATTTTAAAAATATTTTTTTTAGTTAATTTATTATACTAGAACTTCAAATTTTTTTTTAAATTGTTACCAAACTATCAAAAAATACAAAAAAAATTATTATTTTTACTTTCCAAATTTATATTTTATAGAGGGCGTCAAGCAAAGTAGAGGCTGAAAAAAAAAATAAAAAACGGTTCCAAGCGTAGCGCCTGTTGTGGGCATCTGAAACAAAAAATTAAAAGAGCATTTTATTTCCTATACATTTCTCAAGTGCTGGAACTAAAAATGAACAAAAATTCCAAAAATTCACTATTTAGTACGCCAAAAACGAAAAATATAGATTTTTAAGTATAAAAACACACCTAATATGGTCAATAAAAAATTTCCTTATTCATTTTTTTTCTGATCTTCTAGTTCTATCACTTGGAACTACAAATACGAATAAAATGCAACAAGATTTAGGTCAATAGCTTTTAAATGTAGTAAGTTAAGTTTTAAGTTTTTAAATGCTTATGTTTTCATATGACTCCGTCCAATTAAAAATCAAAATGATTTAAAAACATATATTTTTGATATTTTTAATTAATTAAATCAAAACACATTTATTTTAATTTATTTATTGGTCCTTCTTTTTACAACTTGTTTTTGTATAATAATTAGACGACTAGTTTCAGGAATAAATTCCTATCATCAGGTCTATATTATAATTAAACTAAATTTATTTAAAACATTTGAATATGATATTGTAACTTTAGATTATATCTGTAAAGACTCACAATTATTTTATGACTAAATGAAAAATATTTATTTTGTATATGAGGCACTATTTTATTTTTACTACTTAATTTGGACAAAAAACTGAAGAAAAAAAAAATTCTGAATGGACATCGATATGACCCGTGTTTTCAGGTAGTTTGAACCTTCAAAAAAACGAAAAAAATCGTGAACAAGAAATCGGCGATAGGTGCCAAAAAGATTTTTCCACTTTTATGTCAATAACTGCCTTTTTTCGTAACTGAACTACCCGATTTTTGAAAAATTTTATTTTAGGGGTTTTTCACGGTATTTTTCGGGATTTTTGTTTAAAACAAGTTAAAACAACTTCAAAACTAATAGAAAAAAGGATTCAGCATCGGTTTTCAGCAATATTTTGACATTTATAAGCTAGAAAACCTGTTTTTATTTTTTGCTTTTTTTCAAACTCGGTTTTATTACTTTTTCTTGCATCTTGGGCTGTTTTAAATCTATGTAAGAGTTAAAATGGTAAAAATTGATAATTTTTAGTCCAAATTGATTGTTACATACCATTAAGATGCCCGAAAATAATTATTTTTATGCGGTACAATAATAGAACCCAATTTTTTAATTTTTATTAAAATGAAGTAATTACACTTTTCTATCTTAAATATTTTGTCTATTTTATTTTTATCTAATAAATTTTTTTTTCAAGCAAATAAAACTCCATTAATAAATATGTGCCCAAATATTTTTCATTTTTACACGTTTATTTGTCAAAAATAACCAATTTTTTCAATTTCATACAATCAGTAATTTTTGACTTATAACTATTTTCAAGCTGTAGAATTCAATTAAGTAAACAATAAAGAATGAAAAGTAAAAAATATTGTATATATTGTATAATAATAAAAGTATAAAATTAGTTATTATGTTAATATTTTTATGAAAATAAAAATTTGGTTGTTTTTTAATTAGGCAATTTATTCAAGAAATAAAAAAAATACATTTTACAACTTTCAATTAAAATAAATAAGTTAAAGTAGTTAACAATCAAAAATAACATTTTTATAAATAAAATAGCTTATTTTATGATATTTGATCTTTAAATTATTACTAAATTATATTATTTATGTTGACTTTATACAATTTTAAAATTTGGACAATAAAAAATAATTTTATTATAATTTGGATCGAATAAAATAAGCATATAATTTTATTATGATATAAATAATTAAAAAATAATACAAATAATAAATACAACATCGGATAAAAAATAAATTATATATTGATATGTAACAGCATTCTTCGCTGATTTGTCTATCATAACGTAAACATTATTTGAAAATTTGTAATATAATTTCTTACTATTTGAATTAATTATTTGAGGTTTAGTAGTTTTTAAAAGGACTTGAGAAGGGAATACCTCTTGAATATCAGGTGTTTTTGGCCAAAAAAACTCCATTATATCATTTTTATTCTTTAGAATTTGTTAGTGTATCCACAAATACTTGCTTCAACCCACAAATATTTTTGCAATCTTGACAAAAGTAAAATAATGTAGGTGATTTTAATTCAAGTGCTTTAACTTCAGTGACAGTTAATTTGGCACAGGAGACACTTAAGTGATATACTTTACTGCAGCAACTGCATGGTAATATTAGTGGAGTTAATAATTCATCATAAGATGCACATGTCGATGACATTTTAGGCTAACTTTTGGTATTTTGAAAAAAAACTATGACAGACAAACTAATACAGCAAAATTTTTATATAAACGCGGCAGAATATATAGTATAGATTAAATTTTCGATCAGCTTATTAAAAAGAAAGAAAGTTTTTATTAATAAATTCAAATAATAACGTAATAACTAATTTTGATACTTTATTGTAAAACGTGCGCGCAAATACCTTTATTTTTATTTTTTATTTTTTATTTTTTGTTTTTGCTTTTTCTTTTTTTATTCTATAATAACACGTTTTTTTATTTATTATTATTATTATTTTTTATGAATTTATGAACGTTTTTTTATTATTTATTTATTTTTTTATTATTATGGTCATTTTTCTTGAAAATTTTTGTAATCATTCTTGAAATGTTCTTAAGCAAGAAAATGAAAAAAGAAGTGTAAAAAGTATGTAAAAAGGTATTGAACAACGGAGAAAAAATTTGAATGAAAATTAAAAAATTAACACGTTAAATAAAAAAATGTGCGAAAAGTATCGATATTTTTGTTACTTTCTTGATGATACTATTATTGATACTTTTTTTCCAAAAAAATTAAGAAAAAAGGGCTCAAAATTTTAATCTGTAGTTCAATGCCAGCAGAGTTAAATATAAAATCCACGAAAAAAATTTTGCTGATATGCTAAGTTTCCCTGAAATCCGAAGCGCTGATTTTGAACAATGTGTTTACTTCTTTGTGCATTTTAATAGGAGTATTATAATATTAAATTTTGTTTGCGGTATGGAACGGTCGTATTGCACATAACCTAACAAACCTTAAATTTAATTTATTTATATTCAAACTATAGTTAAATCTATTAGAATGAATTTAAAAAAAAAAAAATATTAAAAAGGATTAAAATATGGCGCAAGAAGAAACAACGTTAGGCGAAATAAAAAACATCTTGACGAACTTTTTAGAAAGAGTTAATAAAAATTAAAAAAAAGTCACTGTAAAAGTAAAACAAGTCGACGAAAATAAGAATGAATAAACGGAGGCGAAAGAAAACATTAATATGCTACAATATGAATTAAATAGACTAAAAAACATCTCAAGAGAAAAAAATATTATTGTATATGGTATAGCTGACCCTAAAGAAATTAACAACAATCTGGGTGATCAAATTAAAGAATTGTTGAAAGTGTGAATCTAAACATGATTCAAGTAGAAAGTTACAGTAGAATCGGGAAAACAGGGTGTAACCAACCAGTGATTCTAGCACTAATTTCACAAAATATAAAAATTCAGTTTTTTAATAACATGGGTTTGCTTAAAGAAAGAGGTTATAACATCGTGAACGACACAGCAAAAGATGAGAGAGAAACTTATAAGAAACTAAAAGAAATAAAAAATTATTTAATAAGCTTAGATATAGAAAGTAAAATTAACTAAGTGAGTAATGAGTAACATAATAATAATAAAAATTTTATAGAAGAGAAAGATGACAGATATACAAGTGACACATCGAGTGTAATGTTAAACCACTCACACGATTCGAAAGAGAGAGAGAGAGAGTGAGAGTGAGAGAGAGAGAGAGAGAGAGAGAGAGAGAGAGAGAGAGAGGAGTGTAAGTCACCAGAAGGTAGTAACGACAATAAAATGTATAAAGGTAACAAAAACATGATTTTAAAAAATTTTATAACTCAATATTACGCAAAAAAAACAAGCCAAAATAATTGACAACCAGCAAGCCCCACCCCCTACCATTTACGAGTAGTTTTCTGGAATATGTTAGCAATAAAAAACTTAAATTACGTTAAAGAAAATCAATGACAAAGTGACATAATATGTTTACGTGAAACCTGGCATACTTCAAAGTTAAACATCAAACTTAAAGAAAACCATGAAATTATTGATCAAGGTGCAGTAAAAACATTCAAAAAGGAGAGGGAGTAGCGGACTAGCAATAGCAATAAACAATCTAATTTATAAAAGCTCTTGAATATTAAGTCAAAAAGAAGAATATATAATCTTAAAAACTAACATAGACAAAGAGACTGTGATTATAGAACAAACCAAAAAAAGGATATAAGATTAATTTTAAGTTATTTAGACGAAGATCTCACGAAAATAAGAATTAAATACAAAAATAGCAAAATTATAATCACTGGCGATTTTAATGCTAGGGTAGCAGATAAAAAAGAAATCGGTGATTACTAACTACCGGATCAAGAATTAATATTTTCAAAAAAAAGAGAAAGTAAAGACACCGAACTCAACGATAGAGGGCGCAAACTTATTGAGTTTGCAGAAAAAAACGACTTATACATAGTGAATGGAAGATTTCCTGGAGATAGACCTGAGAATTTCACATCCAAGAATACATAAGGTTAATCAGTTATAGATAAAAGATGTTAAAATTTTCAACTGAGTTTCTTTATCCGATCATTACGCGGTCTCAATTACGGTAGATTTTATAAATGTTGAAAATTTTAATAACTTAACAAAAAAAGGAGAGATTAAATGGAAAAAAGATAAGGAGGATGACTATCATAATAGCATGCTCTACTGCAATAATGTTGCTAAAGTAAATTTAAATCTAAATGAAATGGCAAAAGATCTGACGAAATCAATAAAACAGGTAGCAAAATCGTTAAAAATGGTTAGTAAAGACAGAGTTATAAACAGTAATTTTAATGTCAATAATCCATGGTTTCATTCGAAATGTGATATAAATAAAAAAACTTAAAAAATAAGCTTAAAATGTTAAGAGAAAATAATTATCCAAGTGATCAAGTCGAAGTTTTTAATAAAAATAGAACTGAATACTTAGAGCTATTAGAATTTAAAAAAATTTATACCTACTAGACACGGCAAATCTAATTTTAAATTCAAAAGATTCTCAGAAATTTTGGTCACTGATTAAGCCTTATAGATATCGCAATAAGAACGGAAAAGAGCACATTGACTTGATCATCTGGACAAATTATAATAAAAAAATAAACAAAACTGAAATTAACGTTCAGAAATGTACACTATTAGATTAACCTACGAATCCAACCCTGGATGCAGAAATTAGTTTCGATAAGATTCGTGTTGCTTTAAAGAGATGTTTAGATAATAAGGCTCCAAAGGTGGACGGAATAACATACGAGTTTCTAAAAAACCTACTGCAAAACTGTTTACTGTATATAAACACAATTTTCAATAAAATTATGAGATAAGAAACAATACCAGATTCCTGGACTTGATACCAAAATGTTATGTAAAAAAGGGGAAATGCTAAGCCCAGAAAACTATCGCCTAATATCACTAGTTAATATTATTTTAAAGCTTTTCACATTGATTTTATTAAGGTTGCAGGTCGTGCCCGAGGGAAAAAAAGGTTTCTTTTTCTGGATAGGTTTTTGGGTAAAAATTGAGATAATTTTTTCAAAATTGACACTTTTGTAACGAATCTGGCAGATGGGAAAAGTGACTTATGATCTATGAAGTTTGTTTGCTTTCACCCTTTTTGTATGTACAGATTCGGTAGATTTACTGGGCCTGTTTTGGCGTTTTTATTGACATTTAAGGTTCTTAGAAATAATTGTACACGTCGAGCTTTTATATTTTGACTTTAAGTTTATTATATTAAGATCATGAAAGACTTTACAATTTAATCTAAGGGATGGCTTGATTAGACTAAATCACGTCAGATGTGTTAAGAAAGCTCAAGCTATTACTCCTGGAAATCGAGTTTAGCAGTATCGCCTTCGCCCGGATAACTGAGCTTTTCCAACAAAAGCTCAGAATATATAATATGCGGCATTTGCGTAAAAGAAATGGATTGGTTGCTAGGTGGAGAAAAAGCTTTCTTAGGTGGAGCTTTCATTTCTGTTTATAAAATTTACATAATAGAGAGGGAAAATATCAATCGATAGTCTGGTAGTTTTCTATATGGAGTAGTCCTTTTTGGCGGAGTTAGCAAAAAAAATTGTTTATAACTATGGTAGCTCTTTCTATAACACGTTAATCTGGTTAGTAAAAACCCAGTTCTCCCGCACTGCTCAAATTAGGGGAAAAGAAACAGGAGGATAACAATTGAGTAAATGTTACATATTGTTAATAGATATAAGGTTTACATTGTTAGTTAGTGATTATATAATATAAAAAATTGATTATAATTATTTTTGAGAATACATTATAAGAGAATTTAGTTGAATTACATTTTTTTAATATATTTAGGAATAGGTATAAGGTTTATATTTTTATTTAGTGATTACATAGAATTTGGTAAAATTGGATAAATTAAAATTACATAAATTTTCCAAAATGGCGCCGAGTACAGGTGCTCAAAGTAAGGCTTCACTTTTAATTGTGTACACGAACTCAAAAAATAATCAAGATATCTTCCTAATTTTTTTAGCTACACTTTTAAAATACAATTATCTTCTGGATTGATGGATTCAAATTTTGAAAAATGGAAAATCGTGAAAATTATTTAATTTTTTTCAAAAATTACAATTTTTTTCACATGTTAAAAAAAAATAATTGGGACATTTTTTGGAAAAATCATTGCATCAATCCAGAAGATAATTGTATGTTAAAAGCGTAGCCAAAAAATTAGGAAGATATCTTAATTATATTTTGAGTTATCGTGTACACAAATCGAAAAACGTTGTTTCGAGAAAAACGCGTTTAAAGTTTAGAATACTGTATCTTACGCCTTTCGCGGTGTCTCGCGTAATCTTTTATAACTTCTTTATTATTCAAGATATAATTATAAAAATGTTTTTTCCATATTCCTAATATGTTTTCGAACCCAAAATAACTAAAAACAAAAAATCGATTTTTTTCCATCGGGTACGACCTGCCATCTTCAATCGGTGCAAAACCAATAAGATTATACCGGAGTTGCAGGCGGGTTTCAGAGAAAATCGAAGAACTAATGGCAATTTTTTGGTTCTAAACAGGATAATTAATACTAACATTAGAAAGAAAGGCGGGAAATTATATACGCTAGCAGTCAACCTGAAGAGCGCCTTCTCTTCCGTACCACATAACTTATTGTGGGCTAAACTACGTAAATTAAGGATTAGTCTCAAATTTATCAATATCCTTTCCTAAAAAGTACATTGCTCATCGCAACGGTTGCTAGGGTCTGTTTTCATTGTTATAGCTAAAGAATCATTCTGATTGGTTCGCATAATACATATACGTACTATATCTTATATTGTTTACCAATTTAAAACTATAACCTAGAATTTAAAAAAACATTTCATCGAATTGAAATAAATTTAATTTAATTTGATAATTAAAACTCTAACCTAGAATTTAAAAAAAACAAATTTAACTTAATAATTTTAATATAAAAGTTTTTAATTTGAGTGTAATATATTGTTTGAATAATTTTTTTTTATAATGACAACTTCTAAAGTTGTAACTATCAATGAGTTTTCATCTAACCAAATCTATGAAGAAATTTATTCAAATGAAGATTTGATGTAAGTAACAAAAATAAATTATTATTCTGTAAGACAAGTTCTGTTTTTTCTTAAAATATATTCCAAAAGTATAATTTCTTTTAATTGATTCAGAAATTTGAGTCATGCAAATCTTATTTTTATAAAAGTTATTTTGCTCTGATTTTGCTTATAAGTCATTTAGAAAATGTTTCTTTTTACAGTGATATAATAGGATTTGTGGATGAAATAACAGCAGTTGTCCCTATTCCAACTCGCAATAATGGGATCCATCATTGTTTAAGGTTCTTTCTCAGCAACAATAAACGAAGAAGAGCAGTTACTTTGTGGAACCAGGATATCAAAAGATTCCTTCCTATAATTCAACTACGAGCAGTTCTCAGTATCGAAGCATTAAAAACCAGTAACAGAAATGATGAATTGCTGGTTGGAATGGGTACAACAATTGAAGTAATTGGTAATTTTCCACATAATAATGCAGTACAATATCCTTGACTTAACCTGGGGCACAACTATTAATAATTATTTTTTATGCAAGCCTTGCGTTTAAATAGTTTTAATTTTTAATTGAACAAATGAAGTTAAATTTTTCTTCTTTTTGTTTTTGGTATTTTAGAAATAAAAAACTAATCGACTTGTAGTTATAATTATATAATGTAAAAAAATAAATTTGTATTTAATATCTAATTAATGTAGTACTGTACATGTATATGAATTTATTCAAATTCATAAAATTTAAAAAAAAGCTAATTTTTGAAAAATTTATTTTTAATAAAAAATTGTATATGTACCTAATAAAATTATTTTTTGTGTATTCTAAAATTATTTATATACAAATAAAAAATTTTCATTTGTTCTCCTATATAATTAATTTTTTTGTATGCGATAATACAATTTTTCTATTTTCAGAAAACCCCTCTACTTTTATTTTGCATAATGATTTTTTTTTTATTTTAAAATTTTTAAATTTCATACTTTATTAAAAAAAAAATAAGATGAATTTCTATAAAATTAAAAAATTATTTAAAATTAATTTTTAACAAAAAAAAAAATGATAAGAAAGGTAAAAGCTGAAAAATAAGTGGTACAAATTAACAAAATTAATTCTGTTGATTCTAAAAATACTAACTAAAATTTAAAAATAAAATGGACGTCCATTTTCTTTTTAAATTTTATTATTATTTTTATCAACTATGTGGATGGTAAAATTAATTTTTGTTCGTGCATTGCCCTTTATTTACTTAAAATAAATATTATTTTGATCTCCTATGTGTTGTTATAGTTGTGAAGTTTTGATTGTGTATTTTCGAGTCAATAACCTTTAATATAAGCCTCCCTTATTACCAACAAAACATATGTAAATCATGGGAAAAAATCTAGAATTATCTAGACGCGACATTGAATACTGCACCGCACGCGTGTCTACCGCTCTCATAACGGTTTGGTTCACCGACCTGTTCAGGTCGTTAAAATTTACTATTGAAAAACTTATTTATTGTAAATAATTGTTAATTTTTGAATTAATAATTAGCTGGTATGTAGAAATTAATAGTTATTAATTCTTTAACTTTAATTAATAATATAAATTATGGCTGACAATAATAATATAATGAGAGTTGAAGATTTATCTTCTAATTCAGTATTTTCAAGTTTCGTGGATGGAGATGATATGGCGTGAGTATAATTTTATATGAATTTTTATATATTTTTTAAAACAAGTTTGTAATTATTAACTTGTTAATTATTAATATATTGTTATATTATGAATAACTGCAAAAACTTAACCTCAATATACCTTAAATGGCTAATTATAATTTTTTTAAACAAATCAAATCAATTAATTATTTTTAATGAAATAATTCAATAATTATCACCATTGCTTGATATAGAAAATTATAACTTATTATTTTTTATTACAGAGAAATAACTGCATTTATCGATGAAATCACACCATCAAGACCACTATCAAATGGTAGGTTTCAACTTATGAAATTTGTGCTCCGTAATACGGATAAAAGAGTTCAGATTTGCGTTTGGGGAACTCAAATTGAGGAAATCGCTCAATTAGTACAATTACGTTCAGTATTGAAATTAGATGGAATATTTTGCGAAATAACATCACAAAACTATTGGAGAGAAGAAAACAACATTATTCCTGTAGAATTATATGTTCAGCCTCATTCAATAATCCGAAGATTGGGTACTTTTCCTCTTGCTCATGCTGCTGCACCTCCACCACCAGCTGCAACTGTAGCTACTTTTGATAATATCGCTAATATAGCTGATGGTACAGTTGTTGGTATGTTTTTTAATATCTTTTTAATATCATATCTTAAAAAGTTAAAAATAAATAATAAATATGTTTTAACTACTAATTAATAAAAAAATATTTCAGAAATGAGCGGAGCAATCAAACTAAAATTTAGGATGATGGCCCAAGCTAAAGGTCCTAACAGATATGGTTGTTGTGTTATCACTGATGGTGAATGGAAATTATCAGTTTTCGTTAACAATTATTCTGCTGAAGCAGATGCAACAGCTGCAGTTTTTGAAAGAGGGAACGGAATTACTGTTCTAGGAAAAGTAAAAGTTGATGGTATGTAGTTTTAAATTATTTAAAAAAAATGATTCTTTATTTTTCTTATTTTTCAAGTTGACCTACAATAGACAATTCCAGCAGGCCTGTGAAAAGGCTGGCCGGGTGACAAAGTCCCTCTCGTGGCTGATGACGAACATCGGCGGTCCCAGATCAGAGAAGAGGAGACTGTTGATGACGACAGTCAACTCCATCTTGCTCTAGGGTGCAGAGGTGTGGGCGGACAATGTCCGCATAAAAAAATACTGCAAGAAACTAAAGGCATTACAGAGGTAGGGGGCACTTCGAATCGCTTGCTCGTACAAGACAGTATCAGAGCCAGCGATCCTGGTGGGTAATTCTTGTTTCCCGTTTTATAGTATTTTGTAATTTTCTGTCATACCGACGTAATGTTATTTAAATGGAGTTGGTATGACAGAAAACTATAGAATACTATAAAACGGAAAACAAGAATTACCCCCCAGGTGGTGGCTAGGGGTGATTCCCATCGATCTGCTTGCCTTGGAAAGGCAGGCGATCTATAACCATGAGGAAGAAGAGCGCGACGTAGCTTTCGTTCGCGCTCGCTCCCACACAATGGAATGCTGGCAGTATAGGTGGAATGGTGACCTGAGGGGACGTTGGACGCCACCTTATCATCGATTTGGAAAGCTGGATGAACCGTGATCGTGGGGAGATAGACTTCTACCTCACACAGTTCCTAACTGGTCACGGTTATTTACGCGATATGCTTTTCAAGTGGCGCAAGGTGACATCTCCGGAATGCTTGCATTGCCCGGGCGAGCTGGATACCGCTGAGCACACCTTTTTTGAGTAAATTCGATGAATGGAGGCCGGAAGGAGTCGTCCCGTAAATGCTGCACAGTACCGCTAACTGGTAGAGTACGGTGGTGGCAGAGTACGTACGGGCGACACTGATTAAAAAAAAGAAAATCTCCTCCTTTATTGACAGGGTATGGCGAAGAAATGCCTTGGCTGCATTGTTTCCGGACCGAAGTAATACCTAAACAGTGAGTCCCGGTCCGGATTCTATGATATTGTCATAAATGCAGGAGGGTGGAGAGTTTAGTGGGAATCGTAATTCCTCCTCAGTTATACTGAGTATCTGGGCAACCCTAGATACAAATTTGAGGTTGAGTCCCACATAACAATACAGTACGCGGTGTATGGTATGCGTAAGTGCATTCTCCTCGTGTTACGAAAAAAGCCCCTTCTTGAAGGGGCCCAAAAAAAAAAAACCGACGCACTGGCTCATTTATCAAGTTTTTTACACTCTAACCTTGATAAAGGTTATTCCTCTTCCTACTATTGCCACATTTATTGATCTGTCTAAAGTTTTTGATACAGTGGATCACAGTATACTAATAAATAAGCTTGAGCTACTGGGAGTGAAGGGTATTGCTCTGGATCTTGTAAAGAGTTACTTAAATAATAGAATACAAATTGTTAAAATTAAAAATACGTTTAGTGAAAAAATGCCTGTAAACATCGGTGTACCTCAAGGTTCCATTTTAGGACCTCTTTTCTTTATTATTTATGTTAATGATTTATTGGACCTCATTGACAATATTGTATCATATTATGCTGATGATACTGTGATCTACTGTAACAGAAGAACATGGAAAGATGCTGAGAAAGTTATGAATGAATATTTAACACTAGCAAATAATTGGTTTTATGTTAATAAATTATCTGTTAATACTAAAAAAACTGTATACATAACTTTTGCGAATAAAATAAACTCATTACCTAAAGATATTAATATCATGATAAATAATGAGTCATTACACAAAGTATCGAGTGTTAAATATTTAGGAGTACTTTATGACCAGCATCTGAAATAAAAGGATCATATAAATGATGTCTTTAAAAGAACAAGATATCTAATTTATATTATATCAAAATTAAATAACATACTAAGTCTTAGCAATCTCATATCTGTATATTATGCCTTTTTTCATAGTATTGCTACATATCGCATAATATCATGGGAAGATGCTTACGGTAATTCAATTGATATACTTCATACTTTACAAAATAAATTAGTCACACTAATTTCTAGTAATAAAGAAAACACAAATAAAAACTCTCATAAATATTCAACAAACATTTGTGCATAAATCATCGATAAAAGATTATTCTCAATTAAAATTAAAATATATTAACAGTAACAGTAAAACCAGAAACAAATCAATTGAATTACCAAGATGTCAGTTAGAGGTAGAAAAAAGAGTGTACAGTTATACAGCATTAAAAACATTTAATAATTTACCAAATAACTTGAAAAGTCTTGACATTAATAAAAAAAGTTCTAAAAATCATCTAAAAAGTTGGATACTTAAGAACATACTTTACTAATTTAACTATTAAATTTATTTAATTGTATTTTAATACTATAGGTAGATTGTTATTGCAATAAAATTGTTGTCTTATTATAAATTTTTATAAAATATTATATTTATTTATAATTATCTATATTTAATTTTGACTTTTAATGAAATTATATTTTATCATATTATTCTGAAAGTTTTTTAGTTGTTAAGAGTCACAAAAATCAAAAAAATTTAAAAATCCATCTGGTGCTTTTTTTTAGCTAAAAACTGTTTTATTTCAATATTATAATAGAAAATAATCGGAAAATAATAAATAAGTTTGTATAAAAGTTGTTTTAAGTTATAAAAAATAATTTTTTAAGTACAAAATCTTTTATAACATTAAATTTACGTAGAATAAATAGTTTTACCAAAAAAGAAACACCTTGAAAAAACAGGCAGTTCAGGGAAGCCCAGGGCATCTCAAAATCTAAATTTTAAGAAAAATTATAATTTTAATGTAAAAATTGTACTTTTAATGTAAAAATTCTAATTTAATGTAAAAATTAATTAGCTAATAATTAACGAAAATTAACTCCTTAACGCTGGGGCGGAGAGGTTTGGAAGTAAGCAAAAATAAATACATTCTCTTATAGATACGTGACTAAAAAGTTCATCCTAATAGTAAAGTTTTACGCTCTTTCAGAATCTGACATTAGTTTTGATCTACAACCCTTAAATATATCCTAAAAAGAGGGGTGAAAGGGATAGATCAGGCATTATTAGGAAATGTTTGGAAAAATCAATGAAATAAGTATCAAATTTTATTTAAAATTGCTTGAACATAATATTTTTTATGTGAATTGAAGTAAACTTTGTATACATTGTTGTCTCATTCATTTTGGTTCTATTTACAACCCTTAATATGTGCCATGTGGATAAAAGTAGTTACAAAACATTAGAATTCAACTTATTTTTTATAAATAAATAACATTCTTCAGTAAAATTGGCTTCTAATTTCAAATTCAACATCAGTTTTGTGCAAAAACTTTTAAGCATTCTGTAAATAGGGGTGACTTATTATGACAAATTCGCCATAAAGCATAACCCTAATACGGCTGCATTACCCCGTTCACCCCTATTTCAGAGGATGTCTCAAAAATTAAAGTTTTTGCACAAAATTAACGTTAAACTTGAAATTAGCAGCCAAATCTATTGAAGAATATAATTTTAATTATAAAAAATAAGTTTGATTTTAATTTTTTTGTAACTACCCTGTAAGGTCACGGAATGGACCTGGCCTGTGCAACGAATTTATTCACTTATTTAATTAATTCCTGTCGAACACAATCCCGGCTTTTTAGGCTAAGTATATTGTATACGATCAAGGGCAGTATAATTTGTATGCTGTTGAACTTAAAAAAGACACAATTAATTATTGAGACAGAATATATAGACAGTTATATGGCATAACGGGTATTTATTAATTCATATAGCTTTACAAGGAGTGAACTCAATGAAAGCAGGTGAACACCTCAACTTGTAGCGAAATCTGTCCCAGCATTTATAGGCAAGAGACGGATTTGCAAGTTATGCCGTAACCGCTTCCAGAAAGTTCTCGTTATTTCTTAGAATGGTTAAAATGCGAATTATAACCAATTATTTGTTTTACAAGGCATTTTAACCATTCTATTACATTTGTTTTTATGTGTGTTTACATGATACGTTTATTTTCGTATTTATTTATTTTATTTTAGAAAAAATTTTGCGCAAGCAATGCCATTTGAATACAATTTTAGGAAAGTACATAATACATTAATATAATAATTTTTTAACAATATTAATAAAATAATATAATAAGAACAAAAAATATTACTATTTAAGTAGTAGCTTTATAATAAAATTTTCATAACAAAAAAAATGAATTTAAGATATAATTGCAAAATTTAAAATTTAACAAAAATAATTTAATTTAATAAGTAAGAATTTTAAACCGATCGAAGGACAGATATTGGGGTTTTTGCATACACAAGATATATTTCATCAAATTGCTTTTAAATGTTTCTAAGCATGTATAAGCTTTCAAAGTAAAAGGTAAATTATTCTATTCATTAATGGCTGTTATAAAGAATGAGTTTTTATAGAAGTCTGTACGAAATGAACTGGGCAGGGAAAAAGTAAGTGGTGAGAATTCGGACAAAGAAGTATCAGGTAAATTTCGTTGTGAGCGTCTAATTGTATCATCAGGAACTTTGAATTGTGATTAGAGATATGGAGGTCTTTGAGAGGATATCAAACTATATACAAGCACTAATTTAAAGTATTTTCTACGTGTACTAACAGTTAACCAGTTCAATTCATTCCTTAATCAAGTTGTTGAAACTTGCTCTTATCTTCCCACTCCAAAAATAAACCGTATTGCTAAGTTTAATATTTTTTCAACACCCAGATTTAGAACTGACGAGGAACAATCTATAGTAACATTCGAGGCAATAATAGTAGGGATATCTGCATCTTTAAGTTTATTTAATTGAATAGACGTACCAAATTTTATGGATTTTATCTTATTAGGATTAAGTCTTAAATGATTATCTGCTGTCCAGTTCACTATAGCATTGACATCACTCTGCATTTGTAGTATAGCAGTATTAAAGGAAGAAGGCTTACATTGAATGCAAATTTGTAAATCATCAACAAACAATTCATAATAACAATAAATTAAGCAATTTAAGAATGAATCCATATAAATTAAAAACAAAATTGGACCTAAAACGGATCCTTGAGGACATCCGAACTAGTTGCTATAAAATCAGTAGGGTTACCATCTGAATCAATCACTGTTTTTTGACGAAATAGCAAATAGTCATGAAACCATTGAAGCGTGTGATGGGTAAGGCCAAGATTATATAACTTTTTTAGTAAGATAGTATGATCAATAGTATCAAAAGCTTTACTAAAATCAAACATTAACAGAATTGTGACTAAACCATGTTCTGAAATTTTTCCTGTAGCCAGACTGATGCTCATTGATCAGATTATTACTTTATAAGTAGGTAACTACTTGATCTACAATTAATCTTTCTTAAGCCTTTGCAAGGTGTGATATATTGGCAACAGGACGTGTGTCTGAAGGAGATAATGGTCGAGGTATCTTCCTTAAGACATAAATAAATACTGATTTCCAACAATTCGGAAATTTAGCATTTTTGATAGAAGAATTAAATAAAAAGGTTATATAATTTAGCAGTATATGCATGGAATCATTGTAATGTCTAAAATTAAAATTATCAGGACTACGACCTTTGTATTTTGATAAAATTTTTGTTAAGGTCTTGGACACTTGTTCGGATGTTACAGGAGAAAGTGTAAATGAAGTAATTACATCTATTGTATGTGAAAAATTAAAAAGTTCTAAACAAGATGGTGAGGCAGAAAAAAATTGTAATGGAGGGATAAGTAGTCGAAGTAAGACCAATGGAAACGAATTTACTGAATTTTATGAGAAGAATTTACCGAATTCTCTAAATCACGTTTAATAAACTCGTCTTTCCTTTTTCTAACCTCTTCTTTGAGTTCAGCACGCATATTTACATATTTTTCAGCACGCGAATTTACTTATTACATATTATTATATATTTTGATATTATTTAATTGATTTAATAATTAAATAATAATTAATAATCGTTACATCTAGAATGTTCTAAAAATATACATTTGCTTAATTCTAAGTTTAATTTTATTATTTACAATATTTACATTCAAATGAATCTTATCATTACTGATTTGATTCATTTCGCAACGATGCATTTTCTGGATTATGCATCGTTGCATTTTTATTTAAGTTTGACGTTTTTCTAATTATTTAAATTATAAGTCCGGGAGGTGGCGACCTCCGAACTACATGTTCAAGATTTTAATCAACCGGTAAATATGTATGATTTATATTAAGCGGGCTCAATTTTATCGATTTATGTTTGATTTTCTCATTTTACTCTTCATACACGGATGTATCCCATTTCTGTACCCTACAACCCTTATCCACATGGCACATTTTAAGGGTTGTAAATAAGACCAAATGAATGAGACCACAATGTATACAAAATTTACTTAAATTTACATAAAAAATATTATGTTCAAGCTTTTTCAATAAAATTTGATACTTTTTTCATTGATTTTTCCAAAATTTTCTTAGAATACCTGATCTACCCCTTTAGACCCCCCTTTTCAGGGTATATTTAAGGGTTGTAGGTCAAAACTAATGTCAGTTTCTGAAAGAGCGTGCAATTTTAATATTAGGATGAACTAAATTAGTTAAGTTAAAAAAACTTATAATTATTATTATAATTATTAAGATATATTAATTATTATTATATTAATTATTATATTATTGATTATTATATTATATTAATTATTATTATAATTTTGACATTAAAAGTACAATTTTTACATTACAATTATAATTTTTCTTAAAATTTCGATATTTAGCCCTGGGCTTCCCGGAGCTGCCTGTTGTTTTTAAGTCTTTTTTTTTTGGTAAAACTATTTTTTTTTAGTAAATTTAATGTTATAAAATATTTTGTAGAAGTTCCATATTCTTTAACTTAATGAACAATCTTAATGAAGTAAAAGCAAGGAAAGTTGTTAACTTGATACAAATAATAGCCTCAAATAATCTTTATGTAATAAAAAGAATATGTAATATAGTATAGAGAAATAAATAAATATAAATATTAGGGTTGTTCACTAAAAAAAAAAGTGCGCCAAAAATGCTCTTCCTGAAGTATGTAGTTTAGGTGACAAAATGATCCCATACAAATTTTCAGCTCATTTGAGAACGATTTAGGGGTCTCACAAACCCAGGGTAGCTCCCAAGTGGTTGGCTAATACCGATAATTAGTGCGAACGACAAAAATTTTTTTCAAAATACGTTTTCTATGCTTCCTAATATGTTTTTGGTGTGGCTAAACTCGAAAATGAGGTCCTCAGAATCCGAAAATACCTTAATCATCCTTAAACACCGAAAACACCCCTTCACGCCTTCTTGGCCGAGAAACGCAGGGCTCAATTCTATAACAATGTTATAAGATAGGGTTTTTAGGCAATTTTCCAAATAACGCTGTCATATTGCAATTCTACCAAAATACTACCGTTTGATCTCATTCTTTTCGTATAAGTTCTTCCTTTCAAACACCGTAAACCGCAATTTTTAATCACCGATTTTCTTATCGCTATAGTTAGTAAATCAAATGTCCATTTTTTGCCAAAAATAACCAAATTTAAAATTGCTGTTAAAATTGTAATTTTTGAAGAAAATAAGTCTTATAGGTCTCCAACATTTTGTACTAGTCTCAAGTTTCAAAAAATTTTTCACTCGTCCATTTTGCCTTATTCCTTTTCGAGATATGACTCGACAAAGATAGTGATAAAATATGATTTTTTTAAACAAACCTTAAATTAAGACTTTTTTTAAATTATAATATCTGCTAAACAAACAATCGAAAAGGAACGAGTAAAAATTTTTTCAAAACTTAGAGCTTAATTGAAATTTTTGAGACCTTTAAGACTCATTTTCATCAAAAATTAAAATTTGAACAGCAATTTTAAAATTGGTCATTTTTGGCAAAAAATGGACATTTGATTTTCTAATAAAATTTTTGGTGAAAAAAGGGGTATTTTCGGTGTTTAAGGGTGATTAAGGTATTTTCGGACTCTGAGGACCTCATTTTCGAGTTTAGCGACACCAAAAATATATTAGGAAGCATAGAAAACGTATTTTGAAAAAGAACTCATCTGAAAATACTCATACGCTACAGTATAATCTCGTGAACGTGCTATAGAACCTTCTGAGGTACATTCGGAGAACATTCGCGCCGAAAATAGATTTAGAACATGTGCCAGAATGTACTTCAGAATATTCTATAGAACATTAAATGATTTTTTTTTTTTTTTTTTAAATAAATAATTAATTCAAAATAAGGATATAAATAAATGGTTTAAGATATTATTATAAATTAAATATGAATTTTTTTATTATTAATTAAAAATGTATGTGTTACATTATTAATATTTTACATATTTTTACATACATATTACTATATATTTTTGATATTATTTTTACATTTCATAAAGTTTATTTTATTAATATCAAAAATAAATTTTAACATAAAAAAATACAAACATATATTTAATACAGGTATGTATAGGGAAAAGGAATATTTATTTTACAATATTTTTTTTTATATAATTATAAGTATCCAAAGCATTATATGTCTCAAGTTTTATAAAAATTATTTTCTTACGTTAAAGCAAAAAATAAATAAATATACTCTGGAATGAGAGCGCAGACATCTTTGAAGCAAACCAAGTAGAAAAACCTTTCAAAGAGATTATGTGTCTAACTCTTAAGACCATAAAATTGAGATTTACCACTATAAAAGAATTAAGTATTAGCGACAAAGCCTAAATCAAAATTATTAAAAATATAATTACATGATGTATGATTCAGGACTTTATTCGAAGCAGATCCCTTGGACAGATCTTCCATCGACTTGATGTGGTATTCGGTGGAGCTCTCAAGAAAGACCAATCTACCAATTATTACTACTATTGTCATTATTTACCACTAATAAATTGCTTGAAAATTAAAAAATAAACCTACAACAAACAAATTGAAGAAAATAATTACCACTTGAAAAAATTGGTACATTTATATTGTAACTCATTTCTTAAAACTTGGTTGTAAACTGCATGTTGATGTTGTTTATTAAATAAATTTACACAGCACTCACTTCTTGCTTGTAATAATAATAAAAAAATTAATTCTTTTTCAAAAACCAGACTAAATATTAAGATTCAAGGATAACCTTGTAAAAGCACTAATTGCATTGTATGTACATAAAACTGATCAGTTTTTTCAAAACTAATTATCTATTTATTTGTTGCCTTAAATTAATGCAAAAAGTGAAACAATTACAGTATTAATAGATATTTATATTTAAATAATACAAAAAGTTTAAAGCAAAAAATATAACTTTAGAAACTGACCAAGAGGTCCAAGAGTTGCATGCGCCAAATATAAAAAAATGCGACATTGCCATATATGCATGTGCACACGGACTATGCTAGTCGCGCAAAGCAGAACCTAGCCTAACATGTGCAATGTTTTAGTGCAACATGAGTGCAACTCTTGGACCTCTTGGCCGGGTTCTAAAGTTATCTTTTTTGCTTTAAACTTATTTTGTATTATTTAAATATCTTATTAATACTGTAATTGTTTCACTTTTTGCATTTATGGCAACATATAAATAAATAATTTGTTTTAAAAAAACTGATGTTTTTTATGTATATACCATGCAATTGCTTTTACAAGGTTATCCTTGAATCTTAATATTTAGTCTGGTTTTTGAAAAAGAATTAATTTTTTTATTATTATTACAAGCAAGAAGTGAGTGCTGTGTAAATTTATTTAATAAACAACATCAACATGCAGTTTACAACCAAGTTTTAAGAAATGAGTTACAATATAAATGTACCAATTTTTTCAAGTGGTAATTATTTTCTTCAATTTGTTTGTTGTAGGTTTATTTTTTAATTTTCAAGCAATTTATTAGTGGTAAATAATGACAATAGTAGTAATAATTGGTAGATTGGTCTTTCTTGAGAGCTCCACCGAATACCACATCAAGTCGATGGAAGATCTGTCCAAGGGATCTGCTTCGAATAAAGTCCTGAATCATACATCATGTAATTATATTTTTTAATAATTTTGATTTAGGCTTTGTCGCTAATACTTAATTCTTTTATAGTGGTAAATCTCAATTTTATGGTCTTAAGAGTTAGACACATAATCTCTTTGAAAGGTTTTTCTACTTGGTTTGCTTCAAAGATGTCTGCGCTCTCATTCCAGAGTATATTTATTTATTTTTTGCTTTAACGTAAGAAAATAATTTTTATAAAACTTGAGACATATAATGCTTTGGATACTTATAATTATATAAAAAAAAATATTGTAAAATAAATATTCCTTTTCCCTATACATACCTGTATTAAATATATGTTTGTATTTTTTTATGTTAAAATTTATTTTTGATATTAATAAAATAAACTTTATGAAATGTAAAAATAATATCAAAAATATATAGTAATATGTATGTAAAAATATGTAAAATATTAATAATGTAACACATACATTTTTAATTAATAATAAAAAAATTCATATTTAATTTATAATAATATCTTAAACCATTTATTTATATCCTTATTTTAAATTAATTATTTATTTAAAAAAAAAAAAATAAATAAATCATTTACTGTTCTATAGAATATTCTGAAGTACATTCTGACACATGTTCTACATTTATTTTCGGCGCGAATGTTCTCCGAATGTACCTCAGAAGGTTCTATAGCACGTTCACGAGAGTATACTGTAGCGTATGAGTATTTTCAGGTGAGAAAGATTTTTGTCGTTCGCACTAATTGTCGGTATTAGCCAACCACTTGAGAGCTACCCTGGGTTTGTGCGACCCCTAAATCGTTCTCAAAAGAGCTGAAAATTGGTATGGGATCATTTTGTTACCTAAACTTCAACATACTTCAGGAAGAGCATTTTTGGCGCACTTTTTTTTTTAGTGAACAACCCTAATAAATATATTTGAACTTAATATAATAATATAAAAAAATAATAATTTAAAAAAATAAAAGAAAATAAAAAAAAAAACAAGATAAGTTGAATAATATAGAATAAGAGGTATAGTTCAGGAAATAATTGTTTAAAAAAAATAGATAATTAAATTCCCCGTCGAAAGAGTCCTTGTATGTTTCGTAAAAGTTACTCTTTCCGCAGAAAACGAAGTTTTCAAGTTGACATAAAATTTCCACTCACGCGCGCTGTTTAAATATATATTTAAATGTATACATGTTGTTTTGACGCTAAAAAATATTCTTTTCGCATAAATATTTTCCGATTCGGCCAATTCAATTCGAATTCTTTTTCTGTTTTATAATATGCAAAATTGGGGAGGGGGGGTATAACTTTTTTTAGTAATGGTCAAGTAACCCATCCCAGTTTACGGAACTTAAATTAAAAAGAAAAATTGGCCTGTACAGAAAATATTACTTTTTATGTGGTACCAATTATAAAATCGCAAATATATATTTTAATAAATATGCTAAAACGTTTGTGAAGATATTTTTTACTCCATAATTAAATGTAGTTTAAGATGAAATAAATATTTTTAAAATTTTCTTTGCGTATTTTCCATAATTTTGACCAAATTGTTTTGAAATGTCTTAAAAAATCTTTTTTTTTTTAAATATAAAGTTGCCGTTTTTAATAAAATTTTAAATAGAAAAATATTTTGTTGTTGAAATTACTTATTAATAGTTGCTTTGTTAAATACGATCAATAGAAACTTCGTAGGGTGCTTGATAATAATTTTTAAAAATCGCAACAAATTGTATTTAGTTTACGTGTTTGGGTTTTCGTATATCTCTTTGAAAGGTAAACTACCCAAAAATTTAAAAAATGAAAAATAATCCTTAAAAATGTGAAAAATTCTTTTATTTTCATGAAAATTCCCCCCCCCCCCCCCCCCGTTTTTAGTATTTAGGAAAAAAAAGAAGTAAAAAAGTGTTCATTTTTAAATAAATATTTGTTATACTTAAATTATTATTTAAAACCTAGGTCCCCAAAATAATTAAAATTCTTCAATTTATTTATTCTGAAAATTAGAATGTGTTTAGTTGGATGCTATTTTGTAAAAACATTTTCGTGATTTAATTATTTAGATAAATTATTGGATAAGAATTTGAATTAATTATTTATCTTACCACATCATCGTAATATTCGTCATCAATATCTGAGCTAGACCAACCACTTAATTTTCGGACTTTCTTTTTTACTTCTCTTTTCACTGATCTAGATAACATGCTATTAGGCTGAATTATACAAATTTATATTATTTTAAGAAAGATTGTTTAGTCCTGTAGCAAAAAACAACTAATAAAATAGTCATGAAAAACTGAATAAATAATAAAACTTTGTCGATCAAAATATAACCAAGTTAAAGGGGGTCCAAAAAGTCCTTATTTTTCGCCCGTTTTTGCATAAATCGTACAGCTTAACCCATTAAGGACCAATTGCACATAGCTGGACTTTTTATTACCAGACTGTTACAAAACCTTTTTTTTATTTTATCAAGTTTTCTAAGAGTAAAAATAATTGCTTTTTCCAATTTTTACAACAGTTTTTACGTATGTAAAGTACCAAATGCCTAGACCCCTAAGATATGCAAATATTTATGAATAATGCATGCAAATAACAGTTTAAGTCTACTTACTTATACGTGTGTTGCATCATACATACGCATAAGTGTGTAAAATACCAAAATCCGGATTTAAATCAATATATATATCGATACAATTATAAACTCCTAAATTTAGATTATTTAATGATTTAATGATAATCAAATATTACTCAGATAGCAGCACTTTCCAGCATCTATTTAATTATGCCGGCAGCCTCTTAAATGTAAATATGTAAATATGTAAATGTGAGTAAAATATTAGTTTTTAAAAAAATTAGAATTATTTAATTTAATTATAAAATATTATAATTAAACACACCTTTAATATTAATAAAAAATATAATAATTATTAATAATAAATTTAATATATTTAATAAATTAATTAAACATAAATGATAGATCTAGTAACGGTCAAAATAGATTTTATTGATAAAAAAGGAGTATTTATGAATCTAAGTTGTAAATAGAAATTAATTATAAATAAAAAAATAATCAATGTAATAAATATAATATAGAGGTAGAGGCGATACCCAGAGAGGAAGTGCCGGTATTAAGTGAAGATGAGATGGTCAAGGCCATCAAGGGCATGAAAAAGTGCAAGGCGCCGGGGTCGGACAGGATACCAGCGGAAGTGCTCAAACGAGCAGTCAAAATAATCCCTGGTATCCTGTTAAACAGGTTTAATGCATGCTTGGTGGCGGGAATGTTTCCAAGGCAGTGGAAGGTGGCACGTCTCGTGCTCTTGAACAAGGGTAAAGGTGGAGCCCCGGACTCTCCATCATCTTACAGACCCTTGTGCATGCTAAATACCATTGGAAAGGTGATGAAGAGCATGCTCCGGGCAAGGCTGAGAAGAGCCATTGAGGAAGGCGGTGGTCTTTCCGAGGAACAGCATGTATTTCGAGAAGGGCATTCCACGATAGATACCATCCGGCGTGTCGTTGATACCGTGGAAGACGAGAGGGAGAGGAATCCTGGGAACGCTATACGTCAAAAACGCGTTCAACTCTGCCAGGTGGGATGACATGATTCGGTCCCTCGAGCAGAATTTTCGGATACCCATAGGAATCTGGATAACGTCCTGAAGGACTACCTACGGGACCGAAGACTGCTCTACGACACTCTCGATGGCAGGCGGCAGAGAGTTTTGAGCGCAGGCATTGCGCAAGACTCGGTTCTCGGACCGGACCTGTGGATTGCCTTTTAGGACGGCTTGTTGCGCGTTTACCTCCCAGAAGGAGCTTCCCTGATCGGGTACGCGAATGACGTGGCCCTGACCATCACCGGCAGGGACTCTCAGGTAACCTAGGAGAGGTTGAGAATCTCTTCATGAGACAGCAACCTCTGGATGGGTAAGCATAGGCTCCAGCTCGCGATCCCAAAAACGGAGATCGTACTGCTGACCCGTCGAACAACAATTTTCACTGAAATCGATGTAAATGTCGATGATGGTGGAAACCCTCACACGATCCGAGCCAAAACATCGGTCAAGTACCTGGGAATTCTGCTTGATAACAAGCTGAACTTCTGGGAACAATTTAAGAGGTCTAGTGAGAAAGCCGCGTCGGTCGCATCCTCCTTCTCGAGGCTCATGGCCAACATATGAGGGCCCAAACCAGGGAAACTAAGATTTTTGATGTCCGTTGTCAACTCTGTCCTGCTTTACGGATCTGGGCGGATATCACCAAAACTGCCAAATGCAGACACAAAATATCGTCTGTGCAAAAGCAAGCGTCCCAGAGGAGTGCCTGCGCGTACCAAACGGTATCCTTAGAGGCGATCCAGGTGGTAGCATCGGTCATACCCATCGACCTGCTAGCGTTGGAGCGGAAATACATTTACGATAGTGTAGAAGACCGCGAAGTGGCATCCACTCGTGCCCACTCCAGCTCTATGAGCTCATGGCAGGATCGACGGAAGAATGAACAAAAGGCCAGGTGGACGCATACTCTGATCTCAGATCTGCACACGGAGAAAAAAAGCGCTGCCTGGAAGATCGGTACTGCGCCCTCGCTTCCATAAAAACTCAGCGCTCTCTGACAGCGCAGCCCGATACGGCAGTAGGATCGGAAATTAACAAGCACACGGCGAGGAGGGGAAATATCTGCGTGGTGCCTCTACCAGAGCCTGACCAGCGCTCTCGAAGAGCGCGGGTTGATCTTGCAGGCAGCTCGCGAATGCAAACTTTCAGCTTGTTCTGCAACCGCGCTTGCTTACGTATCAGCTGCGCTGCCAGGCGGCGCTCTTTTTTCTCCGTGCAGGCATGGACCGGGCGACAGCATAGGGAGGTGGACTATTACCTTACCCAATTTTTAATGGGACACGGTTATTTCCATGTCATGTTGAAACATTGGCATAAGGTGGCAACAAAGCACTGTCTATACTGCCCAGGTGTGGATGATACAGCAGAGCACTCGATAGCGCGTCCGCCCTTCCCGATTTGGAGGCCAGAGACGGTGGTCCCGGAAATGCTACGGAGTCCTGAAAATTGGAACAAAGTAGCAGAGTACGTAAGGGCCGCCTTGTTGAAGAAAAAGGAGGAGGGCTTTGTATCGTAGATAGCTCTCCTATCATTAGGCTGGGGGAAGGCAGCGGCCAGTTGCCTAGGCTGCGCGTCCCAAACTGAAGTTATACCTGAAAAGGGAGTTCCGGTTTGGAGGGGGGGTTTATAGTGTATTTATCCAGTAAGAATCTGGGGCGTAGCCGGCGGGTTTTTAAGGCCCGCAAACACTCAATGGCTGATGTAAGATTCACAAGATTCCCTTGACAAAAAAAAAATAAAAAAATAAATATATTATATAAAAATGGTAAATAATAATTAAAATAGATAAAAAATTAAAAAGCAGAAATTCGCGCTAAACGCAAATTTCCTTCCAGAATGTTCGAGAACAAATTTTATATGTACAGATTCCAAACATGTGTGCGTGAGTTGCGAAAAGTATATAAGAAAGAGATTTCGCACATCACGACACACTTGTCTTGGGATCTCTTGTAGAGCAAGTTCTTTGAATGACCAGTATTTAAATCACACTCAATAAAAATTTACATTGAATTATTATACTTCATTTTTTTATTTATGCAAGAGATCATCAGCTTCATAAACGCAGAGATGCGTCGAATTCTACGCAGAGATGCGTCGAATTCTACGCAGAGGCACAGCCTCGATTATATTTGTGACCCCTTTGATTTCAAGGGCTGATCCCCTTGATTTGATATGGTTCTAGTCGAGTAGGAAAAAGTGTCAAAAATAGGAAAATATATTTAATTATTGCAGGCTACCCTTTAGGTACAACAGACTTACAACCCCTCCAAAAGGGGTAAAAATAGGGGTAATAATGAATTTTCGGCTTTTTAAAATTTTTTCTGGAATTTTAGCTGTAAATCCTCTATAACTTACTTCTGTTATTACCTAGACCTCTTAATACAGTTAAAAGTGTAATGTCCATGTGGACTGACCATAATTTTTCATTTCTAATCCTTTAGGGGGTAACTACCTCTAATTAAGGGCTAAGAAAAGAGAAGAATACAAAATCAAAACATTTTCTTCATTTATGCATAAGGGTAGTCACCCCCTAAAGGGTTAGAAAAGAAAAACTATGGTCAGACCACATGGATATTACACTTTTAACTGTATTAAGAGGTATAGGTAATAAAAGGAGTAAGTTATAAAGGTTTTATAGCTAAAAGTCCAGAACAAATTTTAAAAAGCCGAAAATTCATGATTATCTCTATTTTTACCCCTTTTGGAGGGGTTGTACGTAAAAACTGTTTTAAAAATTAGAAAAAGCAATCATTTTTACCCCTACAAAACTTGATAAAATAAGAAAAAAAGGTTTTTTAACAGTTTGGTAATCAAAAGCCCAGCTATGTACGATGGGTCCTTAATGGGTCAAAAGAGAAGCTGAAAACAAATTTTAAATATTTCAAAATAAACCTTGACAAATTACAAGAGAAAAATAATTTTTTAATACGTTTCGTAATAACAGTGTAAGCCTGGTCCCTTATTTTGTAGTCCATCTTATTTGTTAAGAGGTCCATAAAATTTTGCCAAAAAATATTAGTTTTTTCGGTAACTAAAAGCGTATAATATATCTTATTTTATTTTATCTGGAATTTCTTTGCTCACCTCCAAGAATATTGCTTAATTCTACCGGAAAATCGTGCCTGCAAGCATGTCGATTTTTCCATGAGATTTTGGATATCGAAATTTAGAAAATTGAACAGAGTTAAGAAAAATCAAACATACCCTAAGAGTTATCAGTAAAATAATATTTACTCTCAGTCTCAATTCTTAGACATTTTCCTTATTTTCTTATACATACAATAGTTTTAAAAGGACGTATATTCACAACTCACTTAAATTTTATCATAAAATTAAATTTTTTTTTTCGTTTAATTTAATTTTTCTTTGTCTATTCAAATTTTAAAGAAAATCTAGTGAGCTAAGAAATTAAAAATAAAAGAAAATAAGACTATCTACTGTATACGATTATGAAATTGTAATATACAAATTTTTTTAGCCAAAATCAGCTCGGACTCCCTCAATAGGAATTTTGAGGTATATTTTAATAAAAACAGATATGAGATTCTTGTTTAAGGACCCAAAAACATAAGTAACTTAAAAATCTTTCGGTAGTTTTTAGCTATTTTTACCCAAGTCTAAGGTCGATGTCTTGGATTTAAAAAATACCAATTGCACTGAATTTGGTATATAAAAATATGGTTACTGGCCAATTTTTAAGCCTATAGGTGGCTTGGTTGCGATTTGGCAGCTGTTTTTCCAATTTTGAATTCTCAACCACCCGTTTGCTTTTTATTATCTGGACGCCCAAATAAGCATAAAAAATATTTTCTATATAAAGGTAGGTAATACAAATTCCCACACAATCTGATTCTGACCATATTTTTTCAGAAAAATCTGAGGAAAATCGGAAAAACTAAAGGAAACTGTAAAATACAAATTTCTCAAAAAGCGTCACTATTAAAAAATTTTTTTTATTTTTTTTTACATGGGTTTTCCCATACTTTTCATGCTGGTAAGCTCTTTTTTTGAAACATTTGCCTTTTAAGTACTTAAATATCAATTTTAGGCTCAAAAAAATGATTTTGAAAATTGTTCATTTTCTGAATTTTCCAATTTCCTCGGATTTCATGTTAGAAAATGAAAAATCCGACTTGATTTTCGGATTCCTCGGGAAATTTTACATTGATAACCTTTCTGGGTAAAATTTTAGAGGCCTCTGTGACGCTGCACTGAAACAAATTTACCGAGGGAGCCTCCGAGCATTTATAGATACTACGTCTATAGTATATCCGTGGTCAAAATGTCGTGGATAATTCTATCGTAACGTCTATAAAAATCGAACATATCGTCCTCTTTACATACCAGAGCCTTCGTCCGTTCGAGTCAAGACGCAGCACCTGGAATTTTACGACCCAGATCAAGGACGCAGATCACGCGTTAAAATGTATATGAGATATTCAAAACTATATATAGTATATTTAGTTTTGATATATGTATTTAGTATATTGTTCGACATTTTGCGCAACTTTGATTACGCATCTTTGTCCACGTCCGTGTTCAAGCTGGACGATTCCTCTCCTTTCAAAAAGACGAGAACTCTAACTTATAATACTGACGAAAAGTATACATTTTCTAGACGTGACATGAGAAATAATTCAACAGCGCGCGTCTATATAAAGAACCCGGAGGCTCCATCGGTAAATTTTTTTCAGTGTGTAAAAAAAAGAAAAACAAAGTAACCCGCTAAAATCAAACATAATTAAATATAATTAAATTTTGCTATTTTTTTATTCTGTTAATTTTTTTTATTTTAGCAGGTTTCTTTGTTTTTCTTTTTTTTACAGCGTCACGGAGGCCGCTAAAATTTTACCCAGAAAGGTTATCAATGTAAAATTTCCCGAGGAATCCGAAAATCAAATCGGATTTTTCATTTTCTAACATGAAATGCGAGGAAATTGGAAAATTCAGAAAATGAACAATTTTCAAAATCATTTTTTTGAGCCTAAAATTGATATTTAAGTACTTAAAAGGCAAATGTGTCAAAAAAAGAGTTTACTAGCTTTAAAAGTATGGGAAAATACATGTAAAAAAATAAAAAAAATTTTTTAAAAGTTACGGTTTTTAAGAAATTTGTATTTTACAGTTTCCTTTAGTTTTTCCGATTTTCCGGCTTTTCCTCAGGTTTTTCCGAAAAAATATGGTCAGATTCGGATTGAGCGGAAATTTTTATTACCTACCTTTATATAGAAAATATTTTTTAGGCTTATTTAGGGCGTCCAGATAATAAAAAGCAAACGGGTGGCTGAGAATTAAAAAAAAAATCAAAATTGGAAAAACAGCTGGCAAATCGCAACCAATTCACCTAGAGCCTTAAAAATTGGCCAGTAACAATATTTTTATATCCCAAATACAGTGCAATTGGTATTTTTTAAATCCAAGACATCGACCTTAGACTTGGATTTTATATTCGTACTCAGCGACCCTGCAGCGACCCAAAAAACAAATACTTCTTGGAAATTTTATGGATCTATCAACAAATAAAAGCAGAGGTGGGTAAAAATGTTATAACTGGTAAGCAATTCTCGTAAAAAAAAATATTAAAATTAAAAAAAAAAATAATTTTTAGCAATTTTACACAAAAGGTATTTTTAAAGAAAAATAATCAAATATCCGTAATTTAAATCATTAAAATTAAATTATTCATTTCTGCTAAAAAAGTTTTAACTTAAAATATTTAAAGTAAAATTTCATCTCTGAAAGACAACTATATTTTTTCGAACAAATGTTAAGAAATTTTAAAATTTTATAAAAAATTATTAATTCTTGTTTTTGAAGCCAATAATTAGAACTGTTTCTTATAATTACAAGTCTTCGCAAATGTAAGGACGTTCTGAAATACGTAATAAAGAACTTCCTAATTAAAAAAAAAACTTGAGCAGGTGGGGATTCTTTATTTTACAAATTTTTTTTTAATTAAAAAAAATTTTTCAAGAGATGGGGATTCGATCCCGGGTCCTTTCGTTTACGAAATTTGTTGGTTGGTATTAAGGAAACTTACTTTAGTTGATAAAATTTGCTTTATTAGATGAAATAGACCATTAAGATATTTTTTTATTGGTTGAGGAACCGTAGTACCAATTATTTGGAAACTTTTTTTATTTGTTGAAAGTTCAATGTAACGTTATGTTACGGTAACACAAACAATATATCCTCCAACTCTGTTAGTAACAAACCGTAACAAATTGAAAAATGAAACATACATGTATGTGTACTGTTAAATATTATTTAAATGACCCCAAATACAGATTTGTTTTATTGTTACTGGCAGCCACCAGATTTGGTCTGGTATAGGTTTTTTTGGTCGCTGATCACTGATTTCAGGATCTTTTTGTAAAAATATTTGGGCTTTACCCTTCAGTTAGCAAAAACTACCCCAAAAAGGGGTATTTTATATGATTTTTCAGATTTTGTCCATAAGGGATTTTTAGCGTCTTTGATCAAGAATATCGGTGATTTTTGTAGGTAGCCATTAAATTAGCTTAAAGTTTCAAAATAGCAAAAATACCTCTTTTAGGGGTAGTTTTTCCGAATTTAAGGGTGAAGGGGTTCGTTATCATTGATCCAAAAAACGTGTACTAAAATAGACCAAATTTGTGTGGTTGTCAGTAACTGGACTAAATGTCTGGGCTCAATATGATTTTTAAATTTTTAAGAACTACGAATTGCTTTTTTTAATGTAAAATTTCTTTAAGCAAAAAATTATAAGATTTGGCCTGGGGTTTAAGGAAAAAATTGTAATATTTGGTCTTGGCTTTAAGAACAAATTCGGGAATAAATTATGAATTTTGGCTTAGGTGCAATTGGTAGTGTGTTAACTTCGTAAATTTAAGGACCCGGGGTCGAATCCCCATCCGTTCAAGAATTTTTTTTAATAAAAAAAAATTTGTAAAATAAATTTAGAATAAAAAAAATTATTAATAATATAAAATAACTAAAATTTAATTAAAAAAAAAATTAATTTAATAATTAAATTATTATTGACGTATTATCATGCATGATATAAAAATAAAAATAAAATATTTTTCTGGGGTTACGGTAAAAAAAAAGATAAGGAAATATTTATTTTTATTTTGTAAATAAACTTATTTATTAATAAGTCCTCAAAGACTACTAAAAGATATCATAAATTGTTTAAAAAATTTTTGGAAACAATATTAGGACGTCCTAAATGACGTTCGAACCGTCTCATAAATGAACGTCCTTGAAGACGTTCTATAGGACTTCATTTAGGACGTTATTTAAGACGTCCTAATACGACGTTTTTTGAGACATATTTTAGGACGCGGGAATCAAAATCTTATTTAAAAAATAAGTATTTTTATTAAACTAAAATAAAGGAGAAAAAATATGAATTTATTTTCTTGCCGAATGTTATTGTTAATAAATGGCTTCATATACATTCTACTGAGAATATAATAACCGTAATGCTACTTGTCAAAGGGCTAATAAAATTACTTTTTTTAAACTGTATTCGCCGGTGTGCGTTCTTAACCGCTCCAACAAAAAGGTCAAATGAAACAGACAACCTAATATATCCATTTGTTAAGTTGAAGGTTTTAGTTATATTTTATTATTGCCCTTGCCTAAAATTAGTTGGGTCTCAATATTAAAATATATTATTATTATTATCCATTATCATTACAGTGAAACGGATAATTGAAAACGTAAATTGTTTCAAAAAAAGTTAAAGACTAATTTAAAAATTTTCTGTTTACGAAACATTTTTAAAATAGTTCAGCTTTGAAATTTGTGTGACACTGACATTTTAAGATGTATTTCGTGACAGTTTCTTAATAAACGGAGAATAAGCAGTCCAGTCTTTCTGAACTTTGATTAAAAGTGACTACGACTTAAGAGTCCAGTTTTACACTATGAGGATAGTTTTTCCTTCTAAAAACGATGCAAGGATAAAATTTACTACAGTTTTTATCGATTCTCAAATGGATTTCACCTCAAATGCTTTCTTTCAAAATATCTCTGAAGAAATTAATTGCAAAAATAATATATAATATTTTCTTTAAAATTCTTAAAATTTTGTCTCCAAAATTTATTCTAAATAAAATTGTCTTCTTATCCTTTTAAGAGTAAAAACAATCCTCATTTCAGAGCAAATAAAAACAAATTATTTTTATCTTATATTTATTTTGCACCAGCAGTAACTTATTCAAGACTTTTTTTTAATGTGTATAAATTATGCGAAAACAGGTACTTTTTTCAGACCCTCTTTAAATGAGTAGAATTTATGGCATAATATTACTATAATGTTATTTACGGTAAAATTATCTAACTAAATTTATTCCAAATTTAAAATATACATTAATAATGATACTTCAATAATTTAATGCAAATTTAGAGCAGACTAGTATACTGCAAAGGCAACCATGTTGATATCTAGCATTAATAATTCATTATTAAAATTATTAAAAAGGATTGGTACCAAAACCGTCTCCTACGGGATTCCTGCATCAATATTAATAAAATTAATAATTATATTGTTTACCCTAGTTGCTGCTTACCCACCAATAAAATAACTATCGAAAAATTTAAGTGCTAGACTTATCAAAGTCCTTAATTAAATCAATGAAAATAGCCAGTGGTTTTAATGACTTATCTTAATTGTTGTATATAAAATTTGAAGTAGGCTAAACAACGTTTGTTTACATTTCATCCCGGTATACAAATTACTGATCGGAATTTTATGTTTGTTTAAAAAACAAGTTAATTTTACTTTTATAAGCTTTTCAAAGTTTTTCGCAAAATTAGAAAGTAAAGAAATAGGCCTATAGTTATTAGCATTATCTCCTGTTTTGCAGTATTAATGCTTTTTTAAAACGCTCTCGATATATATATATCAATCTCTATAACTTTATTAAAAATATCGGTTAATTAAAGGGATAAGAAAGTGCTTAGAGTTTTATGACTTTATTGCTGATTCCATCAAGTCCTCCTGTCGAATGTTCATTTAATGATTCATTTAATAATTTTATTATATCTTTAACTTCAATCCAATCATTTTGTTTCAGAAGAAAAGAATCAGTAATATTTATTTCTGAGTACATTATTATTTATCTTTCCATTTTTTTTTTTTTTTAATTTAGATTTCTACCAAAACTGATAGAGAAGTAGTTTATCGAATGGGCAACAGCAGCATAATCATTAATTTCTACCATCCTCAACTAAAGAATCAAATTCTTGTTTATTAGGTTTACCAAATATGTTTTAAAAAATAAATTATATAGGGAACGGACCTAAAATACAAAATGTTTTACTAAATATGTTTTTAAGATAAGATTTAAAAATATTTCTCTATTTTTATTTGAATCAATAGTCTTTTTCAATAAAATTTTTAAATGATAATAATATTAATTTATAAATAGTTAATCTTTTCTCTCCCTTTCCTGTTAATAATTTCTAATTACAAACAATTGTATCTATATGGAAATAATAATATATTTTATAAGCCGAATTTTCACTATTATTTTTTTTTCTTTTCTTCATATCTTGTACAATTTTTCCTTATATTTTGCGTCATATATTCTGATTTAGTAATAAGTGTATCCATATGTTAAAAAAACCATTTAAGATAATCTTGTATTTGGAAAATTGAATTTAACGATCAATAGGGAAAAAGACAAAATATTGTAAAAACGTGTTACTGCTAAACAATTACTCTTCTAAATTCATAGATAAATTTATAAGTAAAAGACTATGTATTATAAAAAATAGTTGCAATAATGTTAGTTTAAATAGTAACAATAATAATAACAATAATAATATTCAAAATAATTTTTTAAAAAATATATACAGTAAACTTCCAAAAGTCAAAGTTCCTTTCAAAAACCCTCCTTTTAATAATGTAAAAAATGTCTTAAAAAAGCATAATATTATTGTATTACCAGGTATTAAAGATAAACTTTCTAGATTTTTAAAAAGAGATAAATACCGCACCTTAACTATAGAAGATGTTAATTCTGTATATAAATTACAATGTAAAATTTGTCCTGCTGTCTTTTTGATTCACCAATATATACTGCTGAATCAAAAAGACCCTTATTTCATAGAATGACGAAACATAAAAAAGACATAAAACATAAAAGAGATAAAGTTGTAGCTAAGCATTGCATAAATAATCATGATATCGATTGAAAAAAAATTTCCATTCCAGGTCGTGAACCTAACTTATATAAGCGTAGAATTTCTGAAATGCAATATACGGAACTTGAAGATTATACAATTAATGAAAAAAAAGATACTCAATCTCTTAATAACAATTAAAAACTCTTATGCACAAAATATCAAATTTAAATTAACAATAAAATAATTCATTTATATTAAATGATTTAATAGACTGTTATAATTAATATTTTTGGTATGTATTATCTATTTATATAAATTTTATAAAAAATTATATATCTTAATACTATATATGTTTGAAAATTTATTTGTTTGTCTGTCTGTCTGTCTGTCCCCTCATCACGCAAGAATCACCGAACCAATTGGCATGAAACCGGTGTCAAAATGAAGAAAACGGGTGACATAGGCCATAGATTTTCTGTTCAGCTTTCGTAGTTTTTGAGATATCTAATTTTCAGTGATTTTCAACTGGATAAAATTTTTAAAAATGTTAAAAAAAATTGAAATATCTCAAAACTATTAACAAATTTTACTGTCACAAGTTTGTATGGTATTTTTTATGGTATTTTTAATCATTTATTTGTGTGCCTGTGTTTAATGAACGAAATGACATAAAACCGATGATAAAATAAAGTTAAAATAAAAAATTTTTACTATTTTCGGGAAAGATTAAATTTTTTGAAAATTTGGTTAAAAAGTGAAATATCTGAAAAATATGATAAAAAATCGCCATTGGTATTACTTGATTCAGTCAATTCTAGAACCATCTATATATACATTTTTTAATACTATATATAGTAGTAGTAGTTTATTCTGGTCAAATTATATACATAATTGTTACAAGCTTAAAACAGTTAATACAGTTTAAAATTTAAATTACATGAAAAATTACATTAAAAAAAAATTACATATTTTGAAATATTAAAGACTTAATATTAATGACTTAAATAAGACATTATATTTATTTGTTTTTAACTAGACTCTATCTTAGCAACACCTTTTCTTTCTTTTTTATTTATTTATTATCATCTTTTTTTTTCTTTGTACACTTAGCATATCTTTATATCATACATTTTGAATATTTTCTCTTTTTTCTTTTTCAATATCTTTTTAATATTCTTATTATTTTTCTTTTTTGTCTTCTTTATTTTTTTATTTAACTGAATCATTTAAAATTATGTTTACAAATTTCACTAAGTTTTTAATTTTTTCCTCATTTAATCTATTGATAATGTAGAAAAAACCATTTTCCATCTCACTATTTTCAATTTCAGGCACTAATTCATATCTATAACTGTTATATCTTTGACAATATATCATTGAGTGGAAAATGTTGTTTCTCTCTGCACATAATTCACAATACTCTTCTTCATTTAGAGGATAACTTTTATTCTTTGTTACAATACGAGGATTGTATATATTTATTATTCTTATTTGAGCTAATATTCTTTTAAAATATAGTGGAACTTTTAAATATAAATACTTATTGTTAAAATCACTCTTAAATAATATAGGATATACGTTGAGAGATTTATTAGATTCAATCTTCAGGATGTCCTTATTTCTACTGTAATCTATAAAATCCTTAATTAGGCTGTCTTTCTCTCTTAAGAATAACTCTAAATTTAATTTATCAAACATATTACTTTTGTTTATTTTTACCAAGAAAACTCTTTTAATTTGACTAACCCAATTGAACTTTCCATTTAATTCATCTGACTCAGCTAGTACTATGAGTCTTTTTAGACATATTTTAGGAATTCTTTCATCTTTCATTTCAAGAATTTTTTGAATAAAATTAAGTACATTTCTGAAGACTACAACTTCCAAACTCTCTATGTTTATTTCATTTCTAATTACATACCCAGGTGTATTATTAGGTAATAATAGTAATTTTCTAAAAAAAATGTTTTGTATTTTTTCAACTTCTATAATATATCTTAAGCTCCATATTGGAGCAGCATACATGACTGTTAATGAAACAAGTGATTTAAATAATTTTTTAATTATATCTAAATTAACATATTTTAATCTATTTATTAGACTTAGAGTAGGCTGAATTGCACATTTGCCTTTTTTGGTAAAAACCTTACTTGCTTTATCAAATAGGCCAGAATGCGTAAATGGTACACCTAAGTATAAATATTCTTTGTCAAAATCTATTTATTGTTTTTTATATAAGAGAGGAGGGAGTCTTTTGATAGAGCCATGGCCCCCTTTTTGAAACTTTAAAGCTTTTGTTTTTGTAATATTTACTACTAATAGATTCTTGTCAAAGTAATCCTCAAGTATTTTTACCAATCTTCTAAATAATACAAACGTATCCGCGAAAAATATCATGTCATCCGCAAATGCTAGCATAATTATTTCGAACATATTATTGACACTCCTCTTAATCGACACTCCTCTCAAACCTTTATCATTTAATAAAAATTTTTCTATATCATGTAAGAAAAGAGAAAACAATAAAGGACTGAGAGTTTCCCCCTGGAAAACACCAATGGTCATTGGGCATTCATCCGAAACTCCCTCCTTACTCTTTACTACCACATTTGCTTTACTATATAAGTCTATTAATATATTTATTATTTTATGGCTTACACCTATTTGACTTAACTTGTTCCATAGTATTTTATGGTTTACTGATGGGAAAGCAGATTTTAGATCAACAAAAAGGGCATATAATCTACCTTTATTCTTATTTAATTGATTTTGAACCATAGCATTTATTATTTGTTCATGCGTACCTCTTTTTTCCTTAAAACCTGCTTGCCACTCAGGGCTTTTATCATTCATCTCAGCCCATTTATATAATCTTTTATAAATAATTAGAGTGAATATCTTAAGTATAGTATTTGCTAGTGCAATTGGCCTAAAATTTTCAGGGAGGTTTATGTTCCCTTTTTTATATAACATTCTATTAACTATTTTGGCCCAAGAATCAGGGACTTTTTCTTCCTTTCTAATTTTATTAAATAACACATATAAATACATGATCCAATTTCCCGGTGAATTTTTGAAAAATTCATTAGTAATTTGATCCAAACCAGGTGCTTTATTTAATTTACATTTCTTTATAGCATCTATTATTTCACTTATTGTTATTTCATCATCTAGCTCCTGGCATGGGTTACCTTATAGCAATTTATTATAATTATCCACGATTCTTGGGGGAAATAAATTCATAAAATATTTATGCCAAATTTTGAGATCAATATCATTATTATCACATTTATTTATAAACCTATATAAATTTAATTTTTCCCAAAATTCTTTTGGATCTTTGGCTTTACAGATCATATCAACAATATTCATATTATAATTTTCTTTTTTGTTTTCAATAAGCTTAAAATATTTATTTTTTAATTTATTTAATTCTAACGTTTGTTTTTCAGGATATTTTAAACTTCTTACATATTTAAAAAATCTCTCTACATTTTGTTTGAGTTTAAAACACTCCTCATCATACCATGCGTTCTTTTTATTATATTTATTTTTTTCAATATTATATTTAATCATTCCCAAATCCCTAGCAATATCACTAATTGTAATTGTAATATTATTAGCCATCTCATTAATATCTAAATCAATTAGACCGACATTTGGAGAATGCTGCATGCTATCACAAAAATCATTTTACCTACTATCTGTCCACTTAATAATCTTTTCATCTTTTTTTTCTATTTTAAAATTCAACTCTATTTTAATTTCGACTATTAAATGGAAATAAGCAGGTTTAGTTATAATGTCATAGATTCTGAAATCTACAATTAAAAATAAAGCTGAAAAATTACACAATACAAAGTCAATTACAGATTTTCCTTTTGTAACAGATGTGAAATTTGCCGGCTGGTCCGCTGGAAATCTACCATTTGTAATGTAGAGATCATTTTTTTCACAAAACTCAAGTAACTCTCGCCCTCTTTGGTCAACTTTTTTATCTAGGCTCTTTCTTTCTGCAGTGAATAACGTCATCGATGGTAATTGTACAGGATCTATTTCCCCTTGATCAGCAATTCTTGCATTGAAATCACCTCCGATAATCAAGTATAAATCTTTGAATCTGTTATATAAATTATTTATAATATCTTCTATTTCCTCTAAAATTATTTTTATATTAGTCTTATCATTTATGTACGTAAGTCCTATTACTAAATTCTTATTTTTTTCAGGTATTACAATAAATATATAATTGTCACTTTTAAATAAAATTTTTACATTCTTATACCTTCTTTCATTATATAAAATGATTAAACCCCCACTCGCTCTACCTCTTACAGCTGTTTTCTTCGCAACATTCTCAATCATACTATACTGTTTTGGTATTGGTAACTTGTCTATGCTTGTATGCCATGTCTCACTTATACATATTATATCGTCGTCCTGTACTATATCTTTTAAATCTGAGAAGTTATAAATACCTGTCGCGTTCCAGTATAGTATACGGGTAGGAGGGGGGATTCGCTGTTATTCCATTTCTCTTTTTCTATTTTTCTCCCCGTCATCAAAAATTTCTATCTGAGTATCCTGACTCAATACTTCTGTATCTTTTATTTTTTTATTAAAATAGTTACTTATTTTTGGTGATGAGCTTGCACGTCTTTTTTTTTGTTTTTTTACTTGGACTTTGTTTTGCTGTTTTTCCTCTACTTTGTCTTTATTATTCTCTATCTTATCTATCCTTTGCTTGTTAAAATCTTCCAACATTTTTACTGCCTCATCATAATTATACATTTTATCTCCTATTTGCAGCTTTCAATTATAAATTTTACTTTCAATATTAACTTTTTTTAGTTTCTCTCTTATTGTTTTTAATTTATTAAACTCTAACCTCTCTGCTTTTGTTATGTCACTGGCTATGGTAATATTAAATTTTTTGTTGAGTTCCTCACTTTTTTCAAAAACTTTCTTCTTTCATTTTTGCGATGTTAATGTAACGATCACTACCCGTGACCCTCTAGTTTTACCTACTCTTCTTACTGTTTCTACTATATTGGTATCTATTTCGACTTCTCTAAACATTCTTAATACTCTTTGGTATACATCTTTGTTATTTTCCGATGTGTCATCCATATTATAAAAAACTAAATTTTTCATTCTATTAAAACTTTTTATATTGTCAATCTCTCTCCTTAAGTCACTAATTTCTTTTTCTAACTTATTTTTAGTCTCATCATTTTCATTCTTTATTATATCAATATTTTTTTTATTTTCTTGCACATCACTAATTATTTTAGAATTCACTTTTTCATAATCTTCAACTTACCTGTACCTGTTAATTTTAGTAATAACTCTTTTAATTCCTCATTAGACGTACCCATTTTATTTATTTACTTTGCTTCTAACTTTCGCACGAATTGTATATAACCTAATATACATAACCTTAAATTTACTGACTTTAGTTTTTTTTAATTTTTAAACCTTTTTAATTAACATAGATTTTTACCCACATTTTCACTTTAACTTTAAGCTTTTCTTAATATACTAAGAAAAATAACTATTAATTTCATTTATTGTTCATTTTTTCTTTAAAAATTAATATTTTTACTTAGTTAATAACGCGTGCGATGCAACGACCGTCGTTGCTCCACCGGAAGTCCTTAATACTATATATATACTATATATATTTGAAAATTTATTTGTATGTCTGTCTGTACTCAGTTAAATTTTTTTATTTTCTCTATTATAATTATAGAATCAATCGGAACCTATAATTTTTCATTAAAGTTTCACCTACGCTGCTCTGAATAGTTTGAATATGTTTGCGTAATTATAAATTTGTTGTGAAACATGATTTTTTGGAAATGGATCTGATCAACACAAAATTATTCGACACATCAATAATTCTATGCAAAAATGTTTTCTGGAATCGTTTTGCAACGGAAATCGATGTGCCGAAAAGATCAACACAAACTTTTTCTAATCGAAATATTCAACACACTATGTAAAGTATATTTGCTTATGCTATTATATGAAAAAGATTAGTTATTTAATATTTAAAATGGTGTGTTAAATAATTTGACTACAAAAAAATTGCGTTGAACTTTTCAGCACAGATTTTTGGTATATAATGATTCTGCAAAACTTTTTTGTGTAATTATTGATTTGTCGAACAAGTGTTGATCAGATCCCTTGCCGATTTTTTAAAGCAACACAAACAGAAATAAATGCGACACAGGGGGGGCGGAGCCCCCCCCCCCCCTATCGCCTATGCTAGTTTATAATAAATAAAAAAATTTTTAGTCAGAAGAGGTGGAATATTATCCACGAAACGTTACAAGATATATAAAAAATAACTTTGTTTTTTATTTCTTTTGCCCTATTGATCGATAAATTCAATTTTCCAAATACAAGATTTTACAAAAAAATGGGCGATCAAGTCATTATCAATCCATTAAAGATAATCTTTTTATTCCATTTTTTACTTTTCTAAATTCATTAATTTCCTATAATGAATATTTTTATATGTATTTTGTTCAATAACTTCTGAATAATTTTTTAAATTCAGAAATGTAATGTAATGATCAGTGATGCTTTTTGGTAGATAATGGATGCGTACTAACGTGGAACATGTTCATTGGATGGGGTATTGGAAAAGGTCCGGCTCGACAGGGGGGTTTAAAAACTTTCATTTTTTAGGAGGGGGGGGGGTTAAATGGACTTAAAATATTTTTAATTTAGTGCGCCAAAGGATGAATGAACCAAAAGGATAAATATAGTGACAGTAGTTATATTTTATATATTAGGCTGCTTTAATGTACAACTAAGTTTGTTATAGTATTAGTAACGAAGTATCACCATCGTGTTTATCACTAGTAATATTATCAATATCAGGTATAACAGGAAATTCATTCTCATGAAAATTATTTAATTAATTGTCATCATTACTAATGTACTTATTTTCTTCGTAACTGCTACCTAATATTTCAATATTTACATCACCATGTACATAAAGATTATAAGTTTTCTTGCGATTTAGATAGATGTTAAAGTCGTTGATAAAATCCTGTATTTTCATCTTGTGGTTTTTATATAATCCAAAAGAAGTTTCATTTTTTACAATAATAAAAATGATATTTGCTTTTCCTGTCAAGATTATTTTACTGTTAGCATAAAAATTAATGTCAATTGCCATGAGCCTTGATAAGGAGAACGAGATCGATGCAGTATTTTCAAATGATTGCTGGAATGCTTGACCCCCCGGGTACTTGACAAATGGTTTCATCGAGATCGTCTGTTTATTCCTGACATCATCAATGTTTACATCGACGAGTCAGCAGTGTGTTCTCCGTTTTCGGTATCGCGAGCTGAAGCCCGTGATCCCTTATACAGAGGTAGATCTGCCTTATGGCTTGATTTTACTTCACTAGAGCTATTTCCATATCTGTAGTTGACATGCTTAACATAAAGGCATTCCATAAGTCAGATACAAAGACAGACCCTCAAACAGTACCCGTACTAATTTCTTTCTATTTCCTGTCATCAAACGTGTTAAGGAGTTATCCTCTTTACCTGTTAAAGTTGTAGTATTTCAAAATTTTGGAAAACAAAAAAATATACAAGAGCCTTGCCAATTTTTAGATACGCTTAGTTATTACAGATTAAATGAACCTAAAGTACAGGCTCCCTTAAATATCAACCTGTCTAAGATCAAGATAAATAATAAAACTTCAATTAACTGGTCAACAGAAATTGATCTTTTAGCCCACTCTGCAGAAAATGCCAAGCTACGAGAACTATGAGAACTATAAAAGTAGAATAAAATGAGCGGTGACAACAATTATTATTTTTCTTTATGAAATTTTCTGGAATACAAAAGAAATACAGTACGTATAACCTAAAATTTATACAGATCTTAAAAACTTTAACATGAGCATTCAACACCTTTAGCTACTATTTGATTAAGCAAGTAGGTAAAACAGCGCCCAGATAAATCTTACCTAGGTGGCTAAGATAAATAAATTTAATTACTTAGAATACTACAAAATATTTCGACGTTGAAGGTGCTGCAATTATTGTCACCCTCGCCTTATCAAAAGGATTTTGAACTAAATGAGTTATCCGAACTGCAAGATACTGATAGGGGTATTAACTGAATTTATTAAGTCAAACACATCACTACTATACCAGAAATCATAGCACCATCAGATGGTATTTTTTAACTTTTATTTGTATAAATATTTTGAAAGTATTTGTTTATAATTTGTATTCACTAAAAATTAAAACGTTTTCATATTCAAAATTTTATATATTCAAAAAAAGTTCAATAATGGCGTAACGTTGAATCGGGGGAGCGTTATATCGAAAATGTTCATTATATGAGGATATGAAAAATTCTAGCAAATGCTACTTATGTGCGAAGGCTGCAGTGGTTATGATTTTTTTACAATAAAGAGAGAAAATATAATATTAAACAACTAGGTGGAATTTACGTATATAACCGAAGTGTGTGAATTTGGTCGCACAAAACGCCAGCCGAGTGCAACTTACACACAACAAGGTGTATACACGTAATTGCCACCGAGTTCTTTACGTTGTTTTATACTTCGCCTAGTAAAATAATTAGTTTCTGGTACTTTAATTTAAAAAATATTTAAGATAAAATAATAATTATATTATATAACTATTCTATTGTATTATTGTATTTGTTTATCCTCTATATTATAGTCCCATACGGGAACTGTTGATAGAGATCGCCAACAATTACAACTGCAGCCATACCACTGCACTGTTTTTAAATTATTTCTCAAAGGAACCGCTATATATATATATATATATATATATGTACAGATATATAACAAATTCCTTCTTGAAAATATTATTTTTATCTATTCAAAATCAGGTATGTGATTACACTTTTTGCAATTGATGAAAAGCTGTAGGATTAATGAGGGCAGGATAGTTTGGATGTAGGACTAGATGCGTCAGCAGTCGATTTCAAAGTCTTTGGGTACTTAACTATGCATTCGCCGATACAGAAGTGAACCTGTTGAAAATCTCCTGTATAGTTAAGCCAGCTATGTTTTTTCTCATAATGCATTTTTTTTATGCACTATGTTTAAAAACACATCCTGAGCGTAATGGAAATAATTTTAAGAGTTTAATCTTTTTAGAAAAAAACTTAAAATTATTATTGGTGGCAGCGGAATTTGAACCTGGGACCTTTCGAACGCCAGGCACAAACGCTAACCCCAGAGCCATACACAGCTTTTTAATTATTATTATTCTATCTTAAATATTTTTTCGCAATGACTTGAATACAACTGTGATCAGCTTCGATATCTCAGAAAAGGTTTGTAGTTATTATTAATCACGATACATAATTTTTAGCTTTGCGCATGTGTTATTCATAACTGTCCACTACCGAATTTATAGATGCTCTTCATTTCACAAAAAAGCATCTAAATCATGCTTGTTCAAATTTAATTCTTCTAGAACAGTTATGAGCGTACGATCGCGTAAATACAAAATAAATGAGTATATTGCCACCTGCTCGCGCAAGGTTATAAACTAATTATATGCTAGGTATAGTATAAATATATATAATTTAGATCTAGCAGATCTATATGATTATACTTTTTTTATACTCAAAAGAGTAGCTAAAACTTAGTTAAAATATAATATACATAAGTTTAAGAATATTCTTTCTCTCTTTATGACTCTAGCAAGAATTTTGTAACTCCTGCGTCTTACAACGTTATTCTAACAAGAGAATTGTTTTTCTTTCCTGATTTTCTTAGAAAATATGTGGCAAATCACTTTTAACTTAATAGGGTATGTAGGTAAGTGACTGTGAAAGATACATGATTGATAAATATTTTTACGACTCATTTTATTTTAAATTACAAATTATATAAAAAAAAAAAAATAGCGTCAGTAATGTGAATATTAATGTGAAATTTACTCAAATTTTCTATTTACACTAATAACTCCGTAACGACCCCTCTTTTAATTCTTTAAAAAGTGTATCGCTGCACATTAAGCAATATGGTAGCACAAATATTAATGAACAACAAATTTAAAAAACATTCTAAATATTTTATTTAATTATTTACGAAATTTTAAGTACTTTTAAAAAATGTATACAAAACTAAACTATTTTTGTGTAAAGCAAAAAATTTAAAGTTTAAAAAGTCAAAAATTACAATCTCAAAATATAACTATAAAAAAATAAATTTTTACCTTCTTATATAATTTTATCCATGTTTGATCACCTTTTATATCAGTGTATTGTAGTCCAAAGAACCAAACTTCTCTTAGACCTATTGTTTTAACAACTTGGTCGAATAGTTGTTTTCCAGTGGTTGTTTGCTGGATGGCAAATTCTAACTCTGCATCCATCGTTGTCACCCGAACATTCATCTTAACAAAGAAAATTTTAAGCATTATTTATTTGTATCTTAGTAATAGTTTTTTTTTTTTTTTATTTTATAATACACTAAATTGTAATACGCGAATAATGATTTTATCCTAAAGGGCCGGAATTCAAACTATTTTTTTCCGAAAGTTAAAATAAAAATAAATTTCTCCACCTAGTTAATTTCTTACCTCCACTGTTAAACCCGTTTAAAACAGATGAGTGGCCTGCTACCTTTTTAACTGGAACCGATGATACCTCAAATAGAATTTTTTATCGGTTACCAAAATTCATATGTTTAATAGAAGATTTAGTTGCTAGAATTATATATTGGCAAGTTCTAGAGGACTTCTCAGCGAGTGACCACCGATATATCTCTTTTGAGGTGCACGACGAACGGTGACAGATACGAAGAGACGAAGCACAGAAATGTTGTGGATGAAACATCAAGCAGGTAATCCGCGAAATATTGGTAAACATGCTTAAAAAAGGAGAGACTGCTATTCTAGGGAAAACAATAAGGCCATTGAAACATGTTGTAACAGACACAAATCAAGAAGTCACTAGACGGAAAATAGGTACAACTTAAAATTAAATTCAAATTTAAATTTAAATTTAAATTTTTTAATTAAGTGACTTGGGTATACCACAAAATTAATTAATTATTACAATAGTTACTTAAATAATGAATTTCAATGCTTAACAGGATAACTGGGATTACTTTAATCGCTCGTTTGAGCACTTCCGCTGTTATCCTGTCTGGCCCCGGCACCTTGCCGTTTTTTTATGGCCTTGATGGCCCTTCGCTTATTAGCGGCACTACCTAGAGGATATCTCCTCTACCGGATTTTTCCAGATGGGCTTTTCAGAAAAGAGAGCACCCACAATTCGTTTAATTGATTACGCGTCCAGACAGACAGAACCTCAGTTAACTTGCCCATTATAACTTTGTAAACTAGGCCCTAGTATTATGTATTGAAATAAGTGTATATTAAATTTTTCAACTTTAATGTTACTATAACAAACGCGAGACATTTCAAGAGGTGAGATTAAAGAGGTAGAATTTATAGTGGAAAGAGAGGGAAACTTCAAGAGATGAACATAATTATGGGAAAAAAAGAATCAAACGAAGAATCTTCTAATAATATTTATGTTAGTGGTGGAAGAGAATAGATACTTTCTTAACGCCTACATTTTATAATTATTACTATATATGTTATTTACCTACTTTTAAAAAAGTATAATATTTTATGGGATGGATAGACATTATATTTTCCTTGTGAGTTTTCTGTTATATTTTTAAAGGATACTTTTTTAAATTAATCTAAAGAATTTATTGATATCTAGAATTAGCCTGGGATGTCTATTTTTTTTTAAATATTTTTTCAAATTAGTCTAATGAATTTATTGATATCTTGGATTAGCTTGGGATTTCTAAGATTTTTTTTATATATTAGACATCTCAAATTTACATTACACCTTTTGTTGCTTTTTTTCTATCCTTGCCGGATCCGTAAGGCAATAGTTAAATTATGCATAATGAATATTATCAAAATGCTAAAACTTTAAATATTTTAGAAAGCTGTATTGTTTTTTATCGTTCATTTCTTGCCAAATTGATCAGATCAGCATATTGAAATTTTTATTCTCTCCATTCAAAAGCAAAATAAAAATTATTTTTTTTATTTACAATATTGGCTTACAGACCCGGCAGGGATAGAAAAAAAGCAACAAAAGGTGTAATGTAAATTTGAGATGTCTAATATATAAAAAATCTTAGAAATCCCAGGCTAATCAAAGATATCAATAAATTCTTTAGACTAATTTGAAAAAATATTTAAAAAAAATAGACATCCCAGGCTAATTCTAGATATCAATAAATTCTTTAGATTAATTTAAAAAAGTATCCTTTAAAAATATAACAGAAAATTCATAAGGAAAATATAATGTCTATCCCATAAAATATTATACTTTTTTAAAAGTAGGTAAAGTAAGTAAAGATATCACAACAGTCGCAAGGTTTAAAAAAAAATGTGAAGCATTTAATAAGACTATAAGTAAAGAATAAAAAACGCTGCCAAATTATGGGCACTACGATTCCTGAAAAGCAATGATAAATATTCTTCAAATGAGAAATAAAGAAGAACCAATCGTATTAGCTGAAAAATTTTCATTTTATTATATGGATCGATATTCCTCAAGTGTATGTAAACCTAATTCTTGGGTCTTCAAATCGGTCCCAAATATTTTTCCCTCAAAGTACTATCGATAATAAGTTACCTCCCCAATTTTTAGCCTCCTAGGTCTTCTCCTTGATTTTTTACAGCCAAATTACTTTTTTTTGTGCTTTTTATTTTTTTTAATTTTAAGAGCGCAAAAATTACTAAAAATTGTCTCAGACTCTTATTTTATTGCAAAAAAAGTTTTCCTCATAGGGCCGGATAGGAAATTTCCCTGGCTATCCGATTCCGTGGTTCAAAATTTTATTCGAGATGCGCATGCGCGAGAAATCGAGTAAATACGTTACAACTTCTAGCATTCATAACTCCCCAGCAGACAAACAAATTTTACTTTTGAAATACTCAAAATTTTTGTCTTCATGTACACTTTTTATGGTAAAATTTTTGTTTTGTTTTTTGGTTCCCATAAAAATCTAGAGCAAAAAAACTGATTCCAAAATTTTCACTTTTTAAAAATTTCAAATTTTCCGCCAAGTCACGTGACCAATCAAAAATCTGACCAAAAATTCGGATTCCGCGGGAAATTTTACATAAGGATACCAATTTTCGTGTATTTTCAAAATTTCGTATCAATTTTACGAATTTTAAAATTTTTCCCCAAAATACTTGAAATTTCAAAAAAAATTCATTTATCAAAAAAAGGTTGTTTTATTGATTTTTTCACACTTTTAATCATTTAAAATTTAACTAAATCAAGAAATATAAACTTTTTTGATACAATATAAGTCAATTAATCTTAAATTTTAAAATTTTAATCATATTAAAGGTTTTTTTTCATTTTAATGAATTTTAAATTATTAGAAGTGTGAAAAAATCAATAAAACAACCTTTTTTTGATAAATGAATTTTTTTTGAAATTTCAAGTATTTTGGGGAAAAATTTAAAAATTCGTAAAATTGATACGAAATTTTGAAAATACACAAAAATTGGTATCCTTGTATAAAATTTCCCGCGGAATCCGAATTTTTGGTCAGATTTTTGATTGGTCACGTGACTTGGCGGGAAATTTGAAATTTTTAAAAAGTGAAAATTTTGGAATCAGTTTTTTTGCTCTAGATTTCTAAAGGGAGCCAAAAAACAAAACAAAAATTTTACCATAAAAAGTGTACATGAAGACAAAAATTTTGAGTATTTCAAAAGTAAAATTCGTTTGTCTGCTGGGGAGTTATAAATGTTAAAAGTTGTAACGTATTTACTCGATTTCTCGCGCATGCGCATCTCGAATAAAATTTTGAACCACGAAATCGGATAGCCAGGGAAATTTCCTATCCGGCCCTATGAGGAAAACTTTTTTTGCAATAAAATAAGAGTCTGAGACAATTTTTAGTAATTTTTGCGCTCTTAAAATTAAAAAAAATAAAAAGCACATAAAAAAGTAATTTGGCTGTAAAAAATCAAGGAGAAGACCTAGGAGGCTAAAAATTGGGGAGGTAACTTATTTTCGATAGTACTTTGAGGGAAAAATATTTTGGGACCGATTTGAAGACCCAAGAATTAGGTTTACATACACTTGAGGAATATCGACCCATATATACTTCAAGATATAAAGCCTTAATAACCCTTAAAGCCCCGAGAAAATATAAATGCTGAAGATTATTGCTGGAAAGAGTGCCTAAGAGGGGGTACTCAAAGATCAGCTATTGTTCATATTGCTACCTTGGGCAATTGTGTCCAAAATTTATGCCAAAATCGCCGCTTTTTCAGTTTTTGGCCAATATCTCAAAAACGGTTAGAGATATTAAAAATTTTTAAGAGAGAAAAATGAAAGCCGAGAAAATTTTTGATTGAAAGCATACTTCAATTTTTTAAACAAAAAAATATTTTTCATGAAAAATGAAAACAAAGTTAGCGTAAAAAAACATGTTCTTGAGAAAGTTTAATTTCTCGTGTTATATGTTGAAAAAAATATTCTGTACCAAATTATGTACAAAAATATTATATAAGATTTCCCTAGGAATAAGAAAATATTTATATAATTAGAAAATTTTCCAAATTATCTCGGAAAATTTTGGAAAAATAAAAAAAAAAATTTTTGAATTATTTATTGTAGTAAAATTAGGTGCATAATTTATTTATAAATTTTTTTAACATATATTTTCCCCGGGAAATGTAAATGAAGTCACGTGATGGTAATAATGATTAAATTATCTCTTTTAAAACTTTTAAATTAAGTCTTTGACATAAGCTTTTTCATTTAAAATTTTCTGCTGAACAAATATTTGTTTTTTAAAATTCAAATTAATTTTCCGGAAAATGCAAAAAATTGATTTTTTTTTTGGAAATTAGTTTTCTTTATTTTTGAGGTTTTCAGTACGAGAAATACCTTAATTAATAAAAAATATGAACTCCGATACTTATAGAATATTAAAAAAATGCAGACGAGACAATGACGAGATACTTTCTAAGAGGACGCAAGCGCACTAGCCGCTTTATTTTGTTTAGTATACATAAAACCGGGCCCCTTGAATCTTGACTTGAATTCTCACAATAAAAGATCCAATTTTTTTCGCAGCGCAGTCCTTGAAAAAATTTTGACAATAGGAATGTTAAGAGAAACTATTCTTCTTTTAGATACAAAAAAAAATGTTTTTAAAGAAATATTTTCTTTCATTAAAACTGATTTTAAAAAAATTTGTTTTTGGTTTTTTTTTGTGGAACTATTGCCAATTATTGGCCAAAAACAAAAAAAGTATTAAACAAAATTCTAAAAATTTTGCTTACACCTATAATTAGATGTTTTGGCAATAAAATCAGGCCAATTATACAATCGTAAATTATTTTTTCAAAAAGTTATGAAGATTTAAACTTTTAAGATCCGTTTTTACCATTTTTTTGATGCCGGAAGAGTTTTTGAAAATTGGCCTCATTTTCGCAGCACAAAACATTTATGAATTTTGTTTATTGAAACAAAGGCTCAAAGAGTTACTGTTTATAAGCTCTGAAAGATTTTTCAAAATATTAAAAATTTTACCCTTTAATTTTTGCCAAAAAATTTTTTTTTTTTTTCAAGTGCCAAAACAACTGCACGCGGTACTTTTTTTTTTACATTTATTTTAAAGCTACAGGGTTTATCTTTGAAATGATGTATTCAAATTTTATTTGCAACAAGTAATAAGGACAAAATAGCTAATTTTTAACGCGCGAAGACGTTCTTTTTATATGTATACGTACTTCATACTTACACGTAAAAGAGAATTTACCTTGAACGTTTGCACTGATTTTTTATGAAATCTATAGGTTTTACGGAAAAATTTGTAAGAACATAAAAGCTGAGAAATTTTCTCGGCTTTCATTTTTCTCTTTTGGTGATTTGTGATATTTTGAGATATTGGACAAAAACTGAAAAAGAGTAGATTTTGGCATAAATTTTGGACACAATCGCCCAAGGTGGCAATATGAACAAAGGCTGATCTTTCATTATTCCCTATGAAGTACTGATTCCAGCTATAACCTTCAGCATTTAGACATACCCGGAGGTTGACCCCCTTTATCTCTTGAACTAATACTTTACGTGGTGTACAATCAACAGACAAAATTTTCAATAATTTTCTATAAAAATTGCTGGATATATACTGTGTGAATATTTAAGGTTATAAAGTTCCACCAAATTTATGAAAACTAGAATTCCCGTGCATTATTTATTTAATTACGCCATAAAAAAAAGCATTAAGTTTTTTTAATTTTGACGGAAACAAGTAAAAAAAAAACGAAATATTGAATTTCTTAAAACTAGAAATATTTTAGGAAAAATTTGGATATTACGTCAAAAAAAAACCTAGTACTTCATGGGACAAAATCAGGTACTACGTCCAAAAAGTAAAAAAATTTGGTATTTTTTGTATTTTTTGGTGACAAAAATTTTGAGAAGAAAATTTTCAAAAAATGAATTATCAGATTCGAGATATTAAATAAAAACGATATTTCTAGTTATTATAAATATTATCATAGACAAAAAATTAGGTACTGCATCAAAAAAAAAATAAGGTTTTTCTTATTTTAAATATGTAGAAAATAAAAAAAATTACCAATTTTTCATATTAAATCAAGTAAAAACGATATGTTTCTAGAATTAATACTTTCAGAGAAAAAAAATAATTACCACCTTTAAAAATAAAAAAAAAATAATGTTTTTTGTATCTTTTAAAGGCAAAAATTTTGGGACAAAAATTTATAAAATATTTACAATTGAAAGTGACATATATTATTTACAAATTTTTTTTTTACATTTATATTTTATTTATAAATAAACTTTTTTTTTATAATTTTATAGAAAATTATACGCCCATTTCATATTAATAAAAACATTATCTTTGTAGCTTAGCACTAGACTAAATTTCTGTAATATGTTAATTAATATCTTATCTTATCTTATCTTACTAGTCTTATCTTATCTTATCTTATCTTATCTTACTATCTTATATTACTTCTTATCTTATCTTATCTTACTACTATATATATATGAAAATTTATTTGTGTGTCTGTGTCTGTGTGTGTGTGTGTGTGTGTGTATTATCATCAGGGTCAAACCAGTGATCGAAATTATATAAAACCGGTGTCAAATTAAAGAAAAAATGTCAGCAAGTGACATAGGCCATAGTTTTGCGATTCAGCTATCGTACTTTTGGAGATATTCAATTTTTAGTGTTTTTGAACTTGATAAAATTTTAAAAAATTTCTAACAAAAATTAAAATATCTTGAGACAATCGAAAAATTTTACTGTAAACCTTTGCAGTATTTGATTTGGCACCAATTCTTGCGTATTCTCCTAAATTTTTATTCAAAACGGAGGGATCTTTAAAATTTTATAAAATATTTTTGAAGCTGGTCGGAAAATTTTTTTAAATTCTTTTATTTTTTGTGGTATTTATAATCATCTATTTGTGGGTCTGTGTCTTTTTGTGTTTCATCATCAGGGTTAAATCAATGTCAAAATGAAGTGTCAAAATATAAAAAAAAAGTCAGCGGGTGACATAGGCCATAGTTTTGGAACTCAGTTACCGTATTTTTGGAGATATTCAATTTTTACTATTTTTGGAAAAAATAAAATTTTTTGAAAATTTGATTAAAAAGGGAAATAACTTCTTAATATGATAAAATTTTACCGTCGAAATTGTTATTACTCGATTCGGCACTAATTTATACGTATACAGATATATTTGCATAAAAAACGGACGCTGCTTTAAAAATGTGTAAAATTTTTTTGGAGTCTGAAAATTTTTTTGTTTTTTCAAAAAATATTTTCGATAATTTGCAGTAAAATAAAAAAAATAGAGAAAAATTTAAGAAATTTTATAGATTCTTTACTATTCAGAAAACAAAAACATGATTGTTGTATCATAAATTAATTTTTTTACAAATTAGTTAATCGAAATTATCATTAACGAAAAATAAGGGCCCTCTGAAAAACTAGATTTTGCATATCCAGTAGTCAAATGTACGATTTTTTATATAAAAATGACTGTATTATTTGCAATTTATATTGTTTACGCTACAAACTATTAGGACTATAAAGAGGCCCCTCTGAAAATTATTTGATAAATTTTTATTATGAGGCCTTAAATTCTCTAGATCAAAAAATACCGAAAAAATTGCATATCCAGTTAATAACACGAAGTTTTAATTATGAAATCACTAGCCGACTAACATGATTCATAATAGGTCTTGAAGTCTCTAAGTCTATAGATTACCAAAATAGTACACGAGATATTAAGACTAAAATGCTATAGATTCTGTTTGTGCGGGAGAAACACGTCGATTCCATAAGAAATAAATTATCTTCGGGATTAGAAATAGTCTCTTCAATACCTTTTCAAATATTTTTCCGTAATTAATAATTATAACTTTACTGGGGACAGAACTAGGCTCCTCTGAAAACTCTTAATGTGTTAATTATAAATGCATTATTATAAATGTGTAGTGAAACATAATTTTCTTAAGCAACAATAACAGAAGTAAATGCAATACAGGGGGGGGGGCAGAGCCCCTCCTCCAACTTTTGCTAGTATTATATATATTTCTAATTTTTATTATTAAAAACATAAGTCAAACCTAAATTTCGATATCTCAGCCTTCTCCGATCGTGAGTTATATGTAAAAAGATGTCCCCCTCACTTAGAAGCAAGGAATATAGAGTGAGAGAAAAAATTCTGAAATATATAAGCAAAGCTAGCTTTTGCTTGTGATGGAGGGTCGCGTGACCGCCCCCCCTCTATCCCATAATATAAAGCTAATGTTTGGCTTGATATATATACATATATATATATATATAAGGGATAGAGGGAGGGAGGGCGGTCACCCGACCCTCCATCGCAAGCAAAATCTAGCTTTGCTTACTTATATATCTTTTTTTTCTCTCAGTATATATTCATTGCTTCTAAGTGAGAAGGACAAACATTTACACATAACTCACGATCGGAGAAGGCTGAGATATCGAAATTTTGGTTTGAATTACGTTTTTTTTATCGCATTTATGCGATTTATCGCAGCGAATATTGAAATCTATTGATTCACTGATTCACTAAAGGGAATCTTTTCAGTTTATTGATCCAGTAGTTATAAGTAAAAAAGAGGTATCCTTATAATTTTGAATATAAAAATATATTACATTATATATATTTAAATTATAAGAAAAGGGGATTTTTATTATTTTCTGTTATTAGGTAATAATAACGCAAGAGTTAGTATATATACATAAAATATTGGTGCATGAATTCCTTAAAATATTTAAAATTTTGTACATACAGATGTATCAGGAGAACATGAATAAAAATAGATATTTACAAAGGGGCCCATACTGTCATAAAATTTTAAAAAAATCACAGCTGCTTGTTGTAGAATATATAAAACACATCAAGCCGTGATACACACATTATATATATAGTAAAAAAATATATATAGTAAAAGTATATACATTTATCTCATTCTTATATAATATATTAATTAACATATTATAGAAATTTAGTCTAGTGCTAAGCTACAAAGATAATGTTTTTATTAATATAAAATGGGCGCATAATTTTCTATTGAATTAAAAAAAAAAAAATTATTTATAAATAAAAAATAAATGTAAAAAAAAATTTGTTACTAATATATGGCACTTTCAATTGGAAATATTTTTTTTTTTCAAAATTTTTACCACCAAAAAATACAAAAAACACCAATTTTTTTTTTATTTTTGGAGTTTTGAACTTTTTTTCTGAAAGTATTAATTCTAGGAACTTATCGTTTTTACTTGATTTCTCGGATCTGATACTTAATTAAAAAAATTTTTAATTTTCTTATTTTTCTACATAAAAAAAAAATAAAAAAAACCTCATTTTTTTTTTCCTTTTGGATGCAGTACCTAATTTTTTGTCTATTAAAAACTAGATATATCGTTTTTATTTCATATCTTGAATCTGATAATTAATTTTTTGAAAATTTTCTTCTCAAAAATTTTGGCCACCAAAAATGTTTAACAAACATTCATTTATTTTTTTTTTGGACGTAGTAACTAATTTTGGGCCATGAAAGTTCTGGTATTTTTTTTTGACGTAATACCTAATAATTTTTTCTTACAAAAGTTCTAGTTTTAAGAAAAATAATTTTTCGTTTTTTAATTTTTTTCGTCAATTTAAAAAAACTTAATTTTTTTTATGCCGTGATTAAATTTTTCACGGGAGTTCTAGTTTTTATAAATTTGATTTTTTTCATAACTTTAATTAAAAGTATGAATTTAATGTTAGTTATTTTTAGGAAGATAAATGAAAAAGAAATATTCACGAACTTAAAGATTTTATTAACTGAAAAATTTTTATTTTATTATATCAGCAATTTTTATAGCAAATTATTGAATTATTTTCTATATTACTGAGGATTTTTGAGGACATTCAACTCTTAATCAACAAGCGTAAAGCTATTGAAAGACGCTACAATGTATCCAAAAATGTTGCTCTTCTAGATGAACTTATCCAACTTTCGGATAAAATAGAGGAACTTTCTGAATTTGCTCAAAGCACATTTTTTCAAGATCATATTAATAATGCCTTAAATAATAATCAGGATATATGGCGAGAACTAAGGCATCTAGGTCTTTTACCAACACCAAAAAGTGACCTTCACGGTTTCTCATTGGACGATCTAAATGCGTATTTTGCAAATGTTTGTACATCGCCCACTGAAAATCTTGATAATGCTGAAACTATTATATCAGAAGCCTCGAATGGTGGATTTACTTTTAAAGAAGTATCTCTAAATGATGTGATCTTGGCTGTGGCTCATTTTAGTTCCCAAGCAACTGGGGATGATGGCATTCCACAGAGAATTATTGCTAAATCATTGCCAACTTTAGGCCCATTTCTCGTGAAGCTCTTTAATATTTCTCTCAAGGATGGCATCTTCCCCATAGCATGGAAAAAATCTCTCCTAGTTGCAATCAAAAAAACATCAACTCCTACGACTACCTCTGACTTTAGACCGATTGCTCTTTTATGTTTTTTATCTAAAGTCCTTGAGAAGCTGGCCCATGACCAAATCACATCTTTTTTGAGAAATAGCAACATATTAGATCCTCTTCAGACAGGTTTTAGGCAATTTAGCAGTACTGAAACTGCTCTTATCAAACTTACTGATGACATTAGGCGAGGCATGGAAAATAGACTAGTGACGTTTTTGCTCCAATTTGATTTCAGTAAGGCTTTTGATTCAATCTCGCCCTCAAAACTCCTAGTGAAATTGAAGGACATGGGATTTTCTCGTACTGCCTTACTGTGGATCAAATCATATATTCAGGATAGGCAACTCCAGGTTGTTTCTCAAAGATCGCGCTCAAACGTACTTGGCACCAATCTTGGTGTTCCCCAAGGGTCTGTTCTTGGACCTCTTTTATTTTGCCTCTATATTAATGATTTGAAAATGCATCTACCTGATCATGCCTATCACCTACTTTATGCAGACGATCTTCAGGTCTATATACAAGCCCCTCCTGAAGATACAACTTCAGCCATTACCTCTCTAAATTTAATTGTCAGCAAGGTATCAAATTGGGCTGACAGCGTCTGATTACGCCTAAATCATAAAAAAACTATGGCTATTTATTTCAGTACAACAGGTTTTATTGATCGTCTTAATGCATTAAATTTGGTAGTTAATGTGGGCGAGGGTATAAAAATACCTTTTTCCGAGAGCGTTAAAAGTTTAGGGATGCTCCTTGATAACAAACTTTCTTGGAATTCTCATATTAAATCAATTGAGAACAAAGTAAATAGAATTCTTTACTCTCTCAGATTTATTAGGCATTGTACCACAGAAGACTTACGAATAAAACTCGTTCAGGCCCTAATCATCCCGCATCTGGATTACTGTAATACAGTATATCTGGATGCGAGTATGACATTAAAAACCAGACTTCAACGCTTAAGTAACTATGGACTAAGATATATATATGGTGTCAGAAGGGATGAACATATCACACCCTACAGGAAAAAGCTCAGCTGGCTTTGTATAGAATCACGGCGGCTCTACTTCACTAGTATACTCATTTATAAAATTTTGCGCTTACAACAGCCGCCTTATTTAACTAATCTTTTTATTAAATACGTGCCTAAAGACAATGCCAGAGGAAGTTCGCGCACTAAAGAGCTATCCCTCCCTGCAATAAAGGATTGTGGGTCTTCCTCTTTCCAACTGCAGGGGGCAATTTTCTGGAACTCAATACCTTCTGACATCAGATTCTTACCTAGCTTAAACTCCTTTAAAGCGGCACTACGCAAACATCTACTCTCACTCGATCCAGAGTAATCCATTACATGCACTACACCAAAAATATCAGAAACATGCTAATTTATGTGCTTTCTCTAAAAATGTAAATTAATGTATATACTAGACTTTAACTTTGTTAAAAAATTATATTTTGTTGAAATTTATTTACTTGTTATAACTTTATATGATTATGTGATAATATTTTAAATTTTATATATTTACTTAAAAACTATGTAAAAGACTGCTATATCTCATATGTATATTCACAATTTTGTTTCTAGACAAATAAACTGCTATTCTATTCTATTCTATTCTATTCTATTCTATTATTGAAAAATTGTATATTGTATTGTATATAATTGTCTATTGTATACCACATAAAGTATATAATAAAATGTAAATTTTTCAGCTAATAAGATTGTGTCACTTTATTTCTCAGATATGACACATGAAATGGTAAAAATGTTCAAGTCTTATTGAATATTTGTCATTGCTTGAGGAATCTTAGTGCCCATAATTTGGTAGTTCATTATTTATAGTTTTATTAATTAATGCTTCACATTGTTTTTTTTTTAAACTTGCGACTGTTTCTACATTTAGGCCATGTAGATTCTTTTGATGAAGATTGATCTATTTTTATCCATTTATTATTTTTATTTCTCAAAAAAGTTGAATAATTTTGTTTATTGGACTTATCTGAAATATGAAATATTCCACATGTGACTTTAAAAATCTGTCTAGCAATGACTATTTTCGCTTGAGGTATTCCTTTTATTTTACAATTAGATATTTTAATAACTTTTTCCGATTGCGGATTTTTGTTAAACAATTTTAATTTAAGGACAACTACAGTGTTAATTACAATATCATTTAATTTACGTAGCAAATTTTCATTCTTACATTCTTTATTCCCACAAGGCTTAAAAATTGTTCTATAATAATATTATAATCTATTATTTCTTGAGATGTTAAAGTTTCGTTTTTATAATTTTCTGGAATTGATAAGTTAAAAATATATCTTGTTGCCGAAGATTCTGTCTCGTAATTACATTGATTACAAGCTGTTCTCTCAGTGAGAAAGAAAAGCGCGACGTAGCTTCCGTTCGCGTTCGCTCCCACACAATGGAATGCTGGCAGTATAGGTGGAATGGTGACCCGAGGGGACGTTGGACGCACCGTCTTATCATTGATTTGGAAAGCTGGATGAACCGTGATCATGGGGAGGTAGACTTCTACCTCACACAGTTCCTAACTAGTCACGGTTATTTCCGCGATATTGTTTTTAAGTGGCGCAAGGTGACATCTCCGGAATGCTTGCATTGCCCGGGCGAGCTGGATACCGCTGAGCACACCTTTTTTGGTTGTCCTCGCTTCGCTGAAGGGCGACCGCCCTGACGAACCGAAGGAGTCGTCCCGGAAATGCTGCGCAGTACCGCTAACTGGTACAGTGTGGCAGAGTAGTAGGTTTCCTCTCGTAGGAAACTCTCCTCCTTTATTGACAGGGTATGGCAAAGAAATGCCTTGACTGCATTGTTTCCGGACCGAAGTAATAAACAGGGAGTCCCGGTCCGGATTCTATGGTATTGTCATAAATGCAGGAGGGTGGGGAGTTTAGTGGGTATTGTAATTCCTCCTCAATTGTGTATATCTGGGCAACCCCAGATAAAAATTTGAGGCTGAGTCCCACATAACCATACAGTACGCGGTGTATGGTATGTGTAAATGCATTCTCCTCGTCCTACGAAAAAGGCCCCTTCTTAAAGGGGCCCAAAAAAAAATAAAAAAATAAAAAGATTTTATTTATTTATATAATTTAAATTTTTAGTATTAAATTTTTAGTTATTTCTATTAATCTTTTATTTCTATTAATACCTTCTGTACCTACATTAACAACCGCGTATTTTTGAAAAAATAATTTTTAAATGAATTTAAAAATTTTATAATATTGCCGCTTGATATGTCTTAATAAAAAAGGGATGTTATTTAAAACCATACACATATCAAGATAGGACAATTTAATTTAAAATAATTCATTTAAATTTTTAGGTTATATTGTTAACAATACATTTTTTGTATTTCTATGTAAATATCTTTAACATCTTTTAAGTATTACTTTTATTTTTGCAATCACATATATTTTATACATATTATATCAATATGTTATGATATAACACTATTATTTTTAGTATTGATAAGGAAGCTATGTGCTTCAAAACGTCTAAAATTTGAAAAATAATAAATACATTCACTCGCGAAAAATCATCTTTACTCTTTTTTTACCAAAAATCCCGTAAGATTGAAATGGCTTTCCTAACCTGCCAAACCACTAAGGTTCCAACCAAGTGCCAGCGCCGTAGCTCCCGTTAGCCGCCTTACAACTGTGAGGTCGTAAGGTCGTTGCCCACTTTGCATCACCGTGGAGGTGGGAGTTGAGTTACTTTAAGTTTACCTTAAGCTAAGAAAGCCTATTAGTTTACCCAAAGCTAGCAAAGTTTTGGGTCGCTGATTACGGATATCTAGGTCTTTTCGGGGAGATGTTTTCGGAACACCCTTAATTTGCAGAACCAATGCTTGGGGGCGCCTTATCATTGACTTGGAAAGGTGGATGAATCGTGATCATGGTAAGGTAGACTTTTATCTCACGATTATTTCCGCGAAATGCTTTTCAAGAGGAGCAAGGTGGCATCTCCAGAATGCTTGCATTGCCCGGGAGAGCTGGACCGCTGAGCACATCTTTTTTGGGTGTCCTCACTTTACTGAGGGACGACCGCCCTTAAGAAATTTCGACGAATGGAGGCCGGAAGGAGTCGTCCCGGAAATGCTGCGCAGTACCGTGAACTGGTACAGTATGGCAGAGTACGTACGGGCGACAATGATCAAAAAAAAGGAGGAAGGTTTCTTCTCGTTGGAAACTCTCCTCCTTTATTGACAGGGTATGGCGAAAAATGCCTAGGCTGCATTTTTTCCGGACCGAAGTAATACCTAAACAGGGAGTCCCGGTCCGGATTCTATGATGTTGTCATAAATGCAGGAGGGTGGGGAGTTTAGTGGGTATTGTATTTCTTCCTCAGTTATACTGAGTATCTGGGCAACCATAAATTTGAGGTTGAGTCCCACATAACCATACAGTACGCGGTGTATGGTATGCGTAAATGCATTCTCCTCGTTTTACGAAAAAGGCTCCTTCTTGAAGGGGCCCAAAAAAAAAAAAAACTGTTCTCTCAGTTGACTTAAAATGTACAATTTTTGAAATGCTTGATTTAGCAAATAACTTTTTTAATAATTTTGGTATTTGGTTATTAGTAATTTCAATAGAAGTTTCATGATTTATTGATCATTTTAGCTCTACGAAATCGATCATTTTTAGAAATAATTGCAAATAAGTATTTTTCAGTACATTTTCAGTGCAATTATTTAAGAACATTCTAATTATTTTTAGATTAATTACTGCTTGTAAAGTCAAAGAAAAATAATTAGCATCAACATCATTACAAATCATTTTGTAAACTTCATAAGATTCGTGACTATAATTTTGATTACGTTGTGCTTGTAATACATTTTTAGAAACTGCCCATATGTTATCTCTAATATTTGGGAAACTTTGATTATGTACGTTTATGCAGGGAAGTTCTGGATTGTATAATTGTCTTAGCCTATAATATTGAACAATAGACAATGCTATAATATTTGAAGGGTTAAAATTAATCAAGTGTAATCCTTGCAATTTAGTTACCCTTGACAAGGCAACATAAGATTGGCCACAATCAAATGCTGCATCACCAATGTCAATTACAGCATTTTCGAGACTGAACCCTTGTGACTTATGGATTGTTATTTCATAAATCAGGCACAAAGGAAATGGTTCTCTGGTAATGTAAACGTTTGCGTTATACATAAATTTAACTTAGTCTTTTTCAATTGGATATATCTCACCAGATTTTAATACGGTTTCAATAATATTGATTTTATCATGAATACCTTTTTTGACAGAGTTCAGATATATCAATTGTACCAATTGTACCATTAACAAGACCTTTCGTTAACCTCAAATTTTTCCGAAGCATTATTTTAGCTCCTACTTTTAATTTAATTACTCGAGAAAGACCGGCTTGACGAGCAACATTATCATTGTCATTGTCTTCTAAAGCTTTCTTTATTTTTTTTTTAAACTCTCATTACAGCCATAAGTATCCTCTGCTATTATCTCGATTTCTTCCAAATCAATTTTTGATAACATCTTTATTATCTTACACATATGGTTTGTAGGAAATAAACAAACAGTGTCCTTAGGCAAGGCATCTATATAGCTGCAGCGTTCATTAACTCTTGTCTGAATGTCTTCTGAATGAAACTTTAGTAACCTAGTTTGCAATGTTTTAATATCTTCATTCAAAATAGCTCTCCTTTCTGCCGCATATTGATGGTTAATTCTTCGTATTCAAATTCATTCCACAAATCAATTGTAGCTTGTGTACCAACATATTTACATAAGATATATTCTGATACAGTTTGGAATACGCACTCAGAATTTACTGGCGGTAATTGAAGTAAATCACCTGAAACTATTATGCTAATATTTTCAAAGAAAGCATTATTTACATTTTGAGTACTGAAAATTTCAGTTAATCTTAAATGTATATAAAGCAGATTAATGTTGGAAATCATTGAAATCTCATCGATAATAATTAAAAACACTGATCGATGGACATGGCATTACTCTTTACCCTTTACGGTTGTGGGCACGCGGAGCGCGCAGGGGGTGGAGCCATGGAACCATGCCAAAATGTACCATGCCTCATTGTGGGGTGCCCAAATGTACTATGTCCAATTTCTGGATGCCCAAATGTACCATGCCCAAACGACCCGTGTCGGCGGCGGCGGCAGCGTTTACAATATTCTAATATAGAGAGACATATGTATACATATTTTATTATTTTTTTTTTATAGGAAAAGCATCACCACTTTTTGATGTGTAATGCCAGAGATTAGGTTTATAAAGATAAATCACCAAATAACTAATAATGAATATTAATATTCAAAATTTCTTGTATCGCTCGATGGCAAGGAGAGCATTTAAATAATTGAAATAATGACAACCTTTACGAGCAAGTTCTTGATTTAAATGAATTTACAAATTCATCGCCTTCATCTTTTATATGCGGATGCGTATCGTCATCACTTTTTTTGTTGAAGCATACAAAGTAGCGACATTAGATAAATTTTTAAACTTATTTGAAAATTTGAATTTACGCGGATTTTAAAATGTCGGTACAGAAGGTACCTAGCGTTTCGATCAACACTAACACATAGATCTCATCAGTGTAGCTGTGTGTGTTAGTGTATTTGCTACAGACGCTGATGTAAACACGTCCTTATTTTTCTTATATAATTAACTAATGGCAATTTTAGCGCTTGGGAGGACGACTCACATTCACGACTCACAATCAAGAACTTGCTCGTAAAGGTTGTCATTATTTCAATTATTTAAATCACCAAATGTTATATAATAAGACAATTTTATTCTACATTGTTCTAACTACCACGTGGTTATTCTCTAGTTTCTTTATTTGTCACTTTATTTTTTACATAAGTCTCTTCTTGTTTTTTTCTCCGCCAGGCTCCCTACCACATATTTTAAAATTTCTTTGACTTTCTATAGAGATTAACCATGTGATAGCTAGGACGATGTAGAATAAAATGGTCGCAGCTTTTCATATCCCGTAAACACATTCCAGCCTAGTGGGCGCATTTTTGTACGGGGGCCGGTTAATGGCCCTATTACGTACTTGGAAACTGTTGCGATTCTGGTAGCTGCCATTAAATCCGTCCTAATGAAGGTCGTATCACGACACTTTGCCCAGACGTGGCAGTTGCCTATCCGTGTAGGGACATGGACGTCTGAGCACGACCTCATAGCCATATAGCGCACCAGCCTGTGGAAAGGCAGGCGATCTATTACCGTGAGGGAGAAGAGCGCAAAATAGCATTCGTTAACGCTCACTTCTGCCCAATGGATTGTTTTCAGCATAGGTTGAATGGTGACTCGAGAGGACGCTAGGAGCACCGCCTCATCATTGACTTGGAAAGGTGGATGAATCGTGATCATGGTAAGGTAGACTTTTATCTCACACAGTTTCTAACTGGTCACGATTATTTCCGCGAAATGCTTTTCAAGAGGAGCAAGGTGGCATCTCCAGAATGCTTGCATTGCCCGGGTGAGCTGGACCGCTGAGCACATCTTTTTTGGGTGTCCTCACTTTACTGAGGGACGACCGCCCTTAAGAAATTTCGACGAATGGAGGCCGGAAGGACTCGTCCCGGAAATGCTGCGCAGTACCGTGAACTGGTACAGTATGGCAGAGTACGTACGGGCGACACTGATCAAAAAAAAGGAGGAAGATTTCTTCTCGTTGGAAACTCTCCTCCTTTATTGACAGGGTATGGCGAAAAATGCCTAGGCTGCATTTTTTCCGGACCCAAGTAATACCTAAACTGGGAATCCCGGTCTGGATTCTATGATATTATCATAAATGCAGGAGGGTGGGGTGTTTAGTGGGTATTAGCCCGAATTTGAGGTTGAGTCCCACATAACCATACAGTACGCGCTATATGGCATGGGTAAACAGCATTCTCCCTTCCCTGAAGGGGCTTAAACAAAAAAAAGTTTAATTTCGACGATAAAGGTAAGCCCGGAGCTTCTCGTGTGCATTAGTAGTAGTAGTAGTAGTTTATTCTTGCTTATAATCATTTACATAATTGTTACAAGATACATATGTAATATTTTTACATTTTCTTTTTTTAAATCTTATGTTTTGTTTATGAATTACTAGTTTTGAAAAAATAAGAAATTAAATACAATACCAATTTAGTAATTAAAATATCAAAAAATGTACATAAACTTTCAAGTAATATTCATTACTTTTATATATATGCTTATAAAAAGTATACATTTTGAAAATTTAAAAACAAAAATTCAATATTTTATTATTTATTAATTTATAGTAAAATTATATGAATTTAAAAATTTGAAAAAGTTTCTCTCCCCATTCGACATTCAATTTTTTTTCACTCCTTGAATCTTCAGATCTATTTCTTGTTGCTATTTTGAATCTTTTTTGTATTTTCTATTTTCATGTATTTAGCTATTTATATATTGTTGTCTATACTTTTTTAAATTGCTGCTCACTTATAAATTCATCCTTTTTCATTCAAAATGATGTGATAAAGTTTATAAGTTACTTGCTCTGTTTTCATTAATACTTTGAAATTTATATGAAAATTACCATTTTCCACTTTCCTGTTTTAATATTTTTTGGGATTTCTCCCTGTTTTTTTTTTACTGTTCAACGTGTATTTTAAGCAAAAAATGGCATTTCCATCAGAACTATTTTTATAACTGTTTTCATTATCTTTTATTATATCAATTGCTTTTATGTGTAAAGCTCTTGTGTTGTACATGTTAAATTTACTTAACTTAGATAGACTATTATATGAAGATACTGTTGTTAACTGGGAACCAGGTTGATTCGATATATTATAGCTTTTGATGTCCTTTATCTTGAAATTTGAATAATTTTTTCTTTTTTTAATTCTATTGCTTCTTTTTTGAATATTTAATAAAACAAATCTAATTTTGTGCAAAAAATTTTTTCGACGCCTTCCCTCCAAATATGCTTATAATTCTCCATGCGTTCGAACGAACATAACCCTTAATTTCTTCTCAATATTTTATTTCTTAATTTTTTTTAAATTTTGGACCCGGAGCTTTGATTTTTTTTCCACTTATACTTAAAAATATTTAACTTTTAATTTTCAAAAAAATTTTCTAAAAACTTTTTCAATTTCACTAAAAAAATATTAAATCTTTGTGGAGCTCTTTTAAGCATAACATTTTACTTCGGCGCCCTCCCCCCCTCCCCAATTCAATCCTCTCGTGTGCATTATATGTGTCTGACGCGACCGGTAAAAGTTTATAAAAATATTATTATAATTAAATAGACAGAGAAATTGATTTATTTATAACCTAAAAGACAGTGATAGTGATTAAGTTTATTATGTAAAATTATTTAATAAAGTTATGATTTTGATTTTTTGTTAATTTATTGTTAATTTGATGTTGTGTTATGGTTATCCTATATTTGTCTTTTAATGTGTTAGGTTGCTTCTAGTATAAATTATGTCTAAATTTATAACTTAAATCTATTGTAATAATAAAGTATAGAATTATTTTGTCAAGTTAGGAAATTTTTGTTATTTGCTATACCAATTTTAATGTAAGGTACTACTAAGACTATACAGAATACAAATTAATGACTTACCAACTTCGGCATTTTCATAGACTAGTTTGTTTACAGCAACCAAAAAAAGGATCAATATGCTAAAAAAAAAGGTTTCATTAATATCAATTAAATAAGACTAAGTATAAAATAATAATTTACTTTTTAATATAAATACCAAATATGTGCCAAATCAAAAGAAAAAATTTAACAATTTTTATTTTTTCTTTTACTAATACCCAAATTTTACTCTCCAAAAGCCCCTATCTATAAACATGTTCCATGTTAATATATGAATTCAAAATATGGAATATAATATTAAATGTTAAGTTTTAAATATTAAAATAATTTCATATAATTTTAACACACAAACAAGCATCCAATATTCACTATATTTCAAAGTGAAATAAAGAAATTTAGTGTAATTAAATTGTATGTAAAATAAAAAGTTAGTTGGCCAAAAATTTTTATCAATCAGTATTAAAAAGTACTCTATTTAATTTATATTTTGTTACCATTCTTCGGATGTGTGCGCTACTTGAAGGGGCGCCCGACCTTTCCGATTTGGAGGCCGGAGATGGCATGGGGAGGTGGACTTTTACCTTTCCCAATTTCTAACGTGACACGTTAATTTTCGGTTCATGTTAGAAAAATGGCATAAGGTGGCAACAAAGCAGTGTCTATACTGCACAGGTGTGGATGACGCAGCAGAGCACACATTCTTTGGATGTGCGCGCTACTCGGAGGGGCGCCCGCCTTTCCCGATTTGGAGACCGGAGACGGTGGTCCCGGAAATGCTACGGAGTTCTGAAAATAAGAACAATGTAGCAAAGTACGTAAGGGCCACCTTGTTAAGGAAGAAGGAGGAGGGCTATCTATCATAGAGAGCTCTCCCGTACCTAGGCAGGAAGGAAGGTAGCGGCCACTTGCCTAGGCTGCACGTCCCAAACTCAAGTTATACCTGAAAAGGGAGTTCCGGTTTGGGGCAAATAAGCGCAGGTGGGTTTAAAGTTTGTTTATCCAGTAAGAATCTGGGGCAAAGTTGGAGACCGCGTTCGTCGGTAGTCTTCCGGTAACACTTGTACAACTGGGCGTTCATATATTTAGTGTATACATATACTATATTTATCTATATATTTATAATATATAATATTATTATTACAATAATATTTATAATATATATATACTAGCATAGGTGATGGTACTAGCATAGATGTGTCGCATTTACTTCTGTTTATGTTGCTTAAAAAAATCATGTTTCACTAAAAATTTATAATTATGCAAATACATTAAAACTATTCAGAGCAGCGTAGGTGAAACATTAATGAAAAATTATAAGTTCTGATTGATTCTATAATTATAATAAAGAAAATAAAAAAATTTAACTGAGTACAGACGGACAGGCAAATAAATTTTCAAATATATATAGTATAAAGTATTAAAATATTTATATATAGATGGTTCTAGAATTGCCTAAATCAAGTAATACCAATGGCGACATTAAAATTTTATCATATTTTTCAGATATTTCATTTTTTAACCATATTTTCAAATTTAATCTTTCCCAAAAATAGTAAAAATTTTTTTATTTTAACTTTATTTTATCATCGGTTCTATGAAATTTCGTTCATTGAACACAGGCACACAAAAAAATTATTAAAAATACCATTAAAAAAAAATGAAAAAAGTTTTTTTACCAGGTTCAAAAATATTTTATAAAACTTTAAAGATACCTCCGTTTTGAATAATAATTTAGAATAATACGTAAAATTTGGTGTCGAAACGAATACTACAAACTTGTGTTAGTAAAATTTTTTCAATAATCTCGAGGTATTTTAATTTTTTTCAAAATTTTTTAAAATTTTATCTATTTAAAAAACACTAAAATTTAAATATCTCAAAAACTACGATAGCTGAGCAGAAAATCTATGGCTAATGGGTAATTCCATGGATAAATAGCACAAAATAGAAAGCGAGGTCTTAGAATTAAAAACTTTTATTTTTATTCGAAAAAACTACATAAAATTAGATGATTCACCAAATATGAAGGTTTTTTACGGATTTTCAAAGGAGTTATGCTGTTCTAAAGTTTTTTGGTAAAATTGCTCTCCTCAGCCACCATTTTTAAAAGTTCCGTAAAAAAGTTGTGTGTTAATGAATATTATAAAATCCTATCCCCACCCACGGCTAGCTTGAAAGATCAGATTATGAAAAGGTCGGGCACTTGGGATTTTATAGCGAAAAATGAATGTTCAACCTATAAGGAAATAGTACTTTTTTGGGTTTAAATGTATGTGCTTTTATTTAACCTTAGGTTATATACTGTATTTAACCTCTTATACTGAGGTCACCAACAGTTATTTGCACAAGCGGTCCAAACCGCATTTTTTGCTTTTATTCCCTCGGAAGTCGATATATATATTGAGATATATACCGCTTTTTCCTTTAATGGAAATAATTAGATAGGTTTGGAGACGTATGGACAAATTGTTGGTGAAACTTTGGGATTAGAAGGGATGTTTAGGATAGGTGGAACTTTAACAATCATTTCAAACTTTATCTATTCATAGCCTTTACTAGGGTTTGGGATGGCCAAATGCGGTCCAAGGTCCGACTTTTTAATAGGAGCCATGCTTACAATTCCGTCTTTAAAGCGCAGAGTTGTTATTCAAAACAATCGCTTTAAAAGAGGCGCGAAAAACCTTGGAAAAACGCCCTCTATGCATGACATACGGAGGCAAGCAAATGGCACATTCCATTTCGTCTTGCCCCCTGCGACTCGGCAGCTAGCTCTACTCTCCCTTTTTAAAATAAATATTTAATTTTATTAAATATTTATTTCCAGAAAAAAAAGTTGTCACGGCTCTGTATACGTACCCACTTCATAATATTTTCAAGCCATTTTGTAGCGGTTTTTCTGATTTTGCTTCACAATTTTAGTTTAACCAAACACCAAACCAACGAGAAAAGTTTTTTTTAATATTAATTTTAAATAAATTATATACACATAAATAATTTAATATACGAAATTTTTAAAAAAACATTATTTTTTCAATTTTCAACGAGATTTTATCACACATAGAGGCGTTTCACCAGGTTGGCCAAACACCAATTCTCTATAAAATGAAACAGGCATGTGAATGAATGTTAAACAAAATTTTTCTCGTTGGTTTGGTGTTTGGTTAAACTAAAATTGTGAAGCAAAATCAGAAAAACCGCTACAAAATGGCTTTTCCCATGTATTTTAAAAAAAACGGGTTTGAACATGTTTCTGTGGACCAAAAAAGCAACATTTCCTGAAAATTTCAGCCTGATCCGAGCAGGAAAAATTTTTTCTCATTTTCAGCTCCCCTAAGAGACACGTTTTATCAAATAACTCGCCAAAATATAAATTTAACATTTAAACCCAAAAAAGTACTATTTCCTTATAGGTTGAACATTCATTTTTCGCTATAAAATCCCAAGTGCCCGACCTTTTAATAATCTGATCTTTCAAGCTAGCCGTGCACCTTATATCTAATCAAAACAGGGTATTTTCAGAAAAAAAAAAAAATAAAATAAAATAAAAAAAAAAAAAAAATTCTATGACGTTGTTATAAATTGTATATAACAATGTACATAGTGTATGATAGAGTGGGAGATGTGTAGCGCGTGCGCGTCCCCTCGGCACAAAAGAAACAACGACGAGTGTTTCTCTTTACGCCGACATAATGGCAACATAAATATATATAATAAAAAATATATTTAAATTAATATTATTAATGCGTTCGTTTATTTATTTAATTTCAAATAATTAGTTTAAATTCAACATTATTGGCATCCCTTGTAAAATCAAGTGAAATAAAATACATTAAAAATAAAAAAAGGCAAAGTGAACACAAAAAATTTCTTTTAACTTCGGTGCGCGCCATGTGACTATATGTTGTAAAAAAAAAATAATAGAAGACCTTGTGCGCACCAAATGAAAAATCAAACTATTTTTTTTTTCTCATCATCAAAAATTATAAAAAGTGAAATTGAAAATGTGAAATTTAAGAAAATTGTTGCACTTCTCTCAACGGTAAACTCCAAAATTTTCAGAAATAACTATTTCCAACATTATTCATCACGTGCAGGCGGCAGCCATTTTCTGTGTCTCTTAAGTCAACGTTTTCGCCGGCTGCTAAATTTTTTTCTGAAGGAGTTTTTTGGAGTTTAACCCATTAACGCCCAAGCGGACGTAAACGGAAACTCAAAAAAAAAAATAGGTTCCCGTATAAATAGAGGCTTTTAAATTACATGTCTATAGTAAAATTTCATGCTCTTACCGAATCTGAAGCCAGATTTTACTTACAACCCTTTCAAATTCCCCAAAAATAGGGGTAATGGGGGTGAAAAAGGGGCTAAAATAAAAATGACGGAAAAATCAATATAAAAATAAAAAAAATAAAATGAATTTTAACGTCTGTGTAAATTAATAATAAATAAAAATGTTGAAACGATTTTAACAGACAAGGTGTAAAAGAATTTTAATCAAATATTTGATTTTTGCTCGACGTTTCGGTTGAAGCCTTCAACCCTCATTCAGGAGCTATAATTTATTATCACAAATTAATATTTACAATTTTTTTATAATTTTTTTATTTTTTACATACCTTAATTTAATATAGAAAAAATAAAAATATTTAAAAAGATGATAACAAAGAGAGATTGTGTATTGCACTTATTATTTTTTTTAACTTAACTTTATAACAACTTATAGTCAATTTATTTTTAATATATTTAGAAAAATACATTTTTTAGTTGATTATGTATCAACAGTCTTCATTATAAATTTAAATTTAAAACAATATTTTTTTATTTAATATTAGTCAAAATTAATATATTATCTTGAAACAATGAGCTAGCAGAAAATGAACTGTTTGTTTATAAAATGTATATAGAGTAAAGGCAGGCTTACAAAATTTAGAAAGTATAAAGGTCGGTACTACAAGTATAACATAGATATTGGGAACTTTGAAAATTAAAGTAACTTTGAAAGTTACCGTAACTTTTTATGAATTGCTAATAATATATTGTAAAAAATTATGAAATTAGAAAAATATTTGAAACTAAAATTTAAAATATGGAATATTTTTATTTTTATAAAAGTAGTCATTTATTTAATAATAATATTAGAAATATTTAATGTGAAAATGATTGATCAACAAGTATAAACAATAGGTTCATAAGATTTAGGAAAGTTGTTTAAATCTGTCATGGTGTTTAGTGCTAGTTTTTTGAGTTTTTTAATATAAAACATTTCTGCTATGTTTCTTTTACCTAAATTTTTTTCATTATGTAATATTTGCACATTTTCCCAATCGAACTCATGATTTTCTTGTAAAAGATGTTTAGTTATGACATTGTGTGATTCAGGTTTTAAATTTTTGTTATTTTTATGTTCTGAACATCTGGTTTTCAAAAGTCTCATAGTTTGGCCTACATAAGATTTGTTACAGTGTTTGCAATTAATTTTGTAAACTATGTTTTTGTTATTAAATTTATCTAACTTATCTTTTTGTAATTTTATAATGGTATTCATTTTAAAGGGGGTTCTATAAACTGTATCAATGTTATAATTTTCTTTTAGTATTTTTTGAAATTTTTTTGTAAAGTTTCCTAAATGTGGTAATATGAATGTGTTTTTAAAATCAAAGGGTGTACTATTATTTGAAAAATTATTATTGTTATTGTTTAAATTTTTATATTGATAATATTTGTTTTTGATTTGTTTGTTTATAAATGATATGGGGTAATTATTAAGAAGTAAATCTCTTTTTAGGGCTGTAATATTTTTTCGATGAAATTGAGGGTCAGATAATTTGTAGACTTTGTCAATGAGACTTTTGACTATACCTATTTTTACTCCTATGGGGTGTGCTGATAAATAATTTACATATCTACCTGAGAAGGTTTTTTTTTTATATAAATCAATGCTGATAGAATTGTCTTGATTTTTAATGATCTTCATGTCTAAGAAACTGATCTGGTTGATACATATTTTTCCCCTTCCTTTTCACAAGTAAATTTAAGACGTTCATGAAAGTTATTCAAGTATTTAAGTAATAGAGGTAATTTGTTTTTCATAATAATGATAAAGGAGTCGTCAACATATCTACCATAATATGAGATGGATTTTTTATACCTTTGGAGAAAAATTTCCTCAATATCTTGTACTACAAAATCAGCTATAATAGGTGATATAGAGAGACCCATTGGCAGACCATTGATTTGTTGGTAGTATTTGTCATTGAACTTGAAGTATAGAGAGTGTATGAGTACTTCAAAGCCATTGATGAATTCTGATAGTGGCATGTTGGTATATTTTTTTATTTCATCCCATCTTTTTTTAATGCTATTAATGGCTAACTCTTTGGGAATACTGGGAAACATTGCCACCACATCTAATGAAGCCATTATATGATTAGGTGGAATACTAATATTTTTAATTTTGTTTTTGAAATCATGGCTATTTTTTATGACATGAGATGGTCTTGGAATAGCATTTGTTAATATTTCATGATAAAAATCAGAAAGTTCTTCTACAGGAGAGTCTATAAATGGTATAATTAGTCTTGCTGGTTTGTCTTGTTTATGTAGTTTTATAATTCCATATGCTCTGGGTAAATTGGTATCATGTGTATTAAATAAATTTTTTATGTATTTGGCATCTCTCCATTTTTTGCTGAGCATGTAAATTCTGTTTTTTACCATGTAGGATGGATCTTTAGGTAATTTTGTAGTGGAGTAAATTATTTCTTTGTAGGTTAGATGGTCATTTAGATGTTTGTAGACTTTGATGTTGTAGTCAGGTTTGTTTAAAACTACAGTAGCTCTAGTTTTGTCAGATTGTGTGAAAATAATTTCTGGATAATCTTTAAGTAGCTGTTTTGCTTGTATATATTTTTCAGCTAATAATTTATCTTGATTATCAATTTTATATCTATTAGATAAGTAATTTCTGCTGCTATTAATTACTATATTTCTAAAACTTTCTCTTGAATCTTCAGGTAATTTATAAATATTATTTTCAACATCTTTGATAAATTCCAAAATATGTGTTTTTTTGCTGACAAAGTGCTGGTTACTGAAGTTTTCACCTAGTCTAAGTAAATCTTGCATATGATTGTCTATATGTTGATTAGATAAATTCACAAACCAAGGGTCATTATTGTAACTATAATTTCTGTCCATGATTTTATGTTTGTTGAACAATAATGTTTCAATAATGTTCCAATTTATTAAACAACAATATGGTACAGAATCAAATTAAAATAATTAAATTATTATTAAATAATTAATTTATTAATTTAATAATTATTTAATTATTAAATAATTAAATTCATTAATATTTTCACACATTTAAATTTTACTATAGACATGTAATTTAAAAGCCTCTATTTATACGGGAACCTATTTTCTTTTTTGAGTTTCCGTTTACGCCCGCTTGGGCGTAAATGGGTTAAAACAATTTTTATAATTAAAAAAAAAAAAAATTTAATATTTGTACAAAAAAAAAAGTTAAGAGTGACGAGACTAATACTCCAGTCAAAATACGGGTTTGGTTGTATTTTTACTGGCGAACATGAGATTTGCTTTCCTATACGTTTTTTGGGTCGCTGAATCCGAAAATCGGGGTCATTTCGTAAAGAAATGGGGGCTTCACCCTTAAATTTGCAAAAAACTACCCCAAAATGGGGTGTTTTTTACATAGTTGCAATTTGAGCGCTCAGATTGGCACCATACGGGTTTTTTGTGTCGCTGATCAAGAATTTTGACTCATTTTTCATAAATAATTAAAATTTCACCCCTAAATTGGCTAAAATTACCCCCGAAAAGGGGGTGTTTTTGCTACTTTCGCACTTTGAGCAACCAGGATATGTCCATATAGGTTTTTTGGGTCGCTGATTAAGAATTTCGACTTATTTTTCATAAATAATTAAAATTTCACCCCTAAATTGGCTAAAACTACCCCCTAAAAGGGGTGTTTTTGCTATTCGGGCACTTTGAGCATCCAGGATATGTCTATATAGGTTTTTCGGGTCGCTAATCAAGAATTTCGACTTATTTTTCATATATATTCAATATTTCACCTTAAAATAGCTAAAACTACCCCTGAAAGGGGTGTTTTTGCTATTTGGGCACTTTGAGCAACCAGGATATGTCCATATAGGTTTTTCGGGTCGCTAATCAAGAATTTTTATTTTTTTTTTCATAAATATTCATCGATAATGGACATGGAACACGATTAATTACTTGTTTTATATGTTTTTAACTATATGTTTTTAGTCATATGTTATTTATTATACTTTTCTGTTTGAAACTTCTCGTTTCTCTTATCAACACTCTTGTACAACATTTTACATTAATAAATGATTTTATTGAGCATGCATTAAAAAAAAAAAAAAATTTAAGTGTAATTTATTCATTTTTACCTTCACTATAATAATTTATTTTTCAGGTAAGTATTAATTTTTTATACAAAAATAACAAATTTTTATTGATCAGCGGCCCAGGGACCTGAATGGACATATTCAGGATGCTCAAAGTGTAAAAGTTCCAAAAAAACACTTTTTAGGAGTAGTTTTAGCTGTTTTATGGGTGAAATATTTTATATTTATGAAAAAGGAGTCGAAATTCTTGATTAAAGACCCAAAAAACCTATATATATATATCCTGGATGCACAAAGTGCGAAAATAGCAAAAACACCCTTCTAAGGGATAGTTTTAGCTATTTTAAGGGTGAAATATTGAACATTTACGAAAAGTAAGTCAAAATTCTTGATTAGCGACCCAAAAAACCTGTATGGACATATCCTTGATGCACAAAGTGCCCAAATAGCAAAAACACCCCTTTTAGGAGTAGTTTTAGCTATTTTAAGGGTGAAATATTGAATATTTATGAAAAATAAGTCGAAATTCTTGATTAGCGACCCGAAAAACCAATATGGACATATCCTGGTTGCTCAAAGTGCCCGAATAGCAAAAACACCCCTTTCAGGGGGTAATTTTAGCCAATTTAGGGGTTGAAATTTTAATTATTTATGAAAAATGAGTCGAAATTCTTGATTAGCGACCCGAAAAACCTATATGGACATATCCTCGATGCTTAAAGTGCCCGAATAGCAAAAACACCCCTTTTAGGGGGTAGTTTTAGCCAATTTAGGGGTGAAATTTTAATTATTTATGAAAAATAAGTCGAAATTCTTAATCAGCGACCCAAAAAACCTATATGGACATATCCTGGTTGCTCAAAGTGCGAAAGTAGCAAAAACACCCCCTTTTCGGGGGTAATTTTAGCCAATTTAGGGGTGAAATTTTAATTATTTATGAAAAATGAGTCAAAATTCTTGATCAGCGACACAAAAAACCCGTATGGTGCTAATCTGAGCGCTCAAATTGCAACTATGTAAAAAACACCCCATTTTGGGGTAGTTTTTTGCAAATTTAAGGGTGAAGCCCCCATTTCTTTACGAAATGACCCCGATTTTCGGATTCAGCGACCCAAAAAAACGTATAGGAAAGCAAATCTCATGTTCGCCAGTAAAAATACAACCCCCCCCCCGTATTTTGACTGGAGTATAATCAAAAAAACAAAAAAAAACAAAAATAAACAAATTTGTTTTTTTTGTTTGCGTGTGCAAATCTCAGAATTACTAAAACTAAAAATTTGTTTAAAAAATTTTTCTAAAAATTATTCATTAATTTAAAACAAAACAAAATGGACGCTTTCATTCCGGCATTAATCTCCATCATATAAAATCAAGAAAAAGGGGAAAGAAGCGGAAGAAGATTTTGCAAATTTAACAGGAACCAAAATACATTGAAAAATTTCCTTTTCCTGTTCAAAAAGAGGGCATCATATTCAATTCTTTTCACATCACGCCATATTTAATTTGTTGCTTCTTCGAGAGGGGGAAGGCGTCCCACAGTAGACAATAAAGTTATTTAACGCCATGTTTGTTGCTTCTTCGAGAGGGGGATAGCGCTCTACAGCAGACAACAAATTTTAAGTTAGGTAATTTTTGTCATGGTGAAATAAAGCTATATATTTTTCTGTTTTATTAATATTTAAAATTTTTCTTTTTTTTTACAATAAAATTAAGACTAAAATTAAAAATTTTATTTGTGTGTAAATTCATTAATATTTTCACACATTTATTATTATTTTTTGAATTAAATTTTTAAATTGTATTTTATGATAAACAAATAAGCTTTATTTCACCATAAAATATGTTATGTATATTTTATTAGCTGAGGTAGACTTTTATATATACTGGTCATTTGTTTGTATTTTATACCCTTCTTTTTTTACACTAATACTAAGCGATTTAAAAATCAAAATTTTTTTTTTTTTTATAGAATACTAACCTTTTTAAAATTTGAAAATTTTAAATTAATTTTATAATTTAAACTCAGTCACGTTTAATTTTTCAAAATTGAAATCTATTTATTCAAAATAATTCAATTTCATTAATTTTCTAATTTGATTTACCATCTGATTCAATTTCATATCTTTCTTTTTTATTAAATTTTAAATTACTTTGTTAGCAAAAAATTAACATACATTTTTGTACAATTAAACAAAATATTAATCATCTTGATGTTACATAGGTTCATCATAACGTTGCAGTACTGGTCTTTGGGAAAGCGGTCTTGTCACTTGTCAGTAAACAGTAGCCATTCAAAAACACATGCAGTTCAATTCATTTTCATCGCTCAAGCTGTAAGGTTAGGTTATCAACACTCCAAAACAATTTTATGAAATTTGAATCAAATCATTCATATTACTTAGCAGCCCAGATTATGAATCGCTTAGAAATCAACCTTACTTCATTGACTTTGTCTTTTATAATACTGAGGAGACTTATATTCAAGTCTCAAGTAAATTTCAAAAATATTTGGATGACCACCCACCCCCACCTGCCGTTGATTGATTCAACTCACTTCAATGACACTGTTCATCATAATAACGGTTCAAGTTATGATAACTATGACTGTGAACGCTTGCCCAGAATCTCTTTACCTGAATTTGATGGAAATTTTAATAACTGGGAAACATTTAGGGAGATCTTTGTAGCAACAGTTGTCGTTAGACCTAGGCTTTCAGATGTGTATAAGTTAAATTATTTAAGATCTCATGTCAAGGGTGATGCTTGGAATTTGGTAAACTCATTTTCTCTACCTGAGAAAAATTTTGCTGTGGTATGGGAAAAATTGAAGGATAGGTACGAAAATAAAAAACGGTTAGTAACTGCTCATATCCCTTCAATTTTTTCCATCAAACCAATGAGTGATTATAATTCCAAAGAACTAAAAAGAATCCTAGAATCTTTAAATATTTTTCATGGTGTTTCATTGTTGAGTGACGATGCTACAATGAATTTGAGGAAGTTTAAATAATATAAATCTTAGGTTGAATGCAAATGACCCTGCACCTACTATATCTAGCAGCCCCTCAGGGCAAGGCCCCAATGAAACAGCTGTTAAGCGAGATTCTGAGCCAGCTAAATTTAGTTCCTTTATTCAGTTTCTTAAGAATCAAATAAACATGCTAGAACTAATTGAAAATCATCATACTGGTTCAGGCCTAGTAATATTCACAAATTCTGTTAAATATAAAAATTCAAATGTCTCCACTCAGTCAGCTAAAGTTTTCCATGTCTAATCAGATCAAAAATCAAATACTAATAAAAATGAATGTATAATTTGCAAAAACAATCATCACTTTGATCACTGTTCTAATTTTAAATCTAAGTCAATCCCTCAAAGAATAGAATTTGTAAAGACAGCAAAGCGATGTTATCATTTTTTGGGCATTCATTTCTCAAGCAAATGTACTTCCAAAAAAAGATGTACAGTTTGCAATAAAAAACATAACACATCTTTACATATAGTAAATTACAAAAAACCCCAAAATAAACCTCATAATTCTCACATAATACTAGCACACATGTACAAAATAATAATGATTTGGTTTAGCAATCTTGTTTAACATAATAAAATGGTACAAACAATTCTTTACAACCAAATTCTGTCTTGCTAGCAACAATATTGATCAATTTAACTTCAGAAAACGGATATCAATTTCCAGTTAGAACATTAATTGATCAATGTTCTCAAGCTTCGTTTGTTAGTGAGTTCGTTTTCAAAAAATTGGGTGCTTTTAGCTTTCCAATGAAACTTCCAGTTAATGGTGGTAAAAATAATTTTATCTGAAAAAATCAATCTCTATTAGTATAAAACCTCATTTTTATTCAGATTTCAGTAAAGATGTTATTGCTTATGTCATACCAAAAATTACATCCTATACAACAGTTAATAAAATCGATATAAACTAAAGTTATTTAAGTCATTTAATCTTGGCTGACCCTCATTTCAATTCAAATGAAAAAATTGAGGTTCTTTTAGGCTCTTCAGTCCACGCTTCCATAATTGATGAAGGGATTAGAAGAGGTGAATCTCATGAACCTGTTGCCATGAATACTAAATTAGGTTGGGTTTCATCAGGCGATTCTGGCACAGGTTCGACCTGTTGTTCAATAAAAATTGATTCTGACGCTTCTGATCTCTTATTCAATTTGGAAAAGCTCTGGAGACAGGAAGAACTTTCTGATCCATCGCCATTGCTCAGTCCGGATGAGCAAGAGTTTCAGGACTTTTTCGTTAATACTCACTGAAGAGATAATACAGGTCGTTACGTTGTCAGGCTCCCATTCAAAATTTCTAACGCATATGATTTAAAATTTCCAGGATCATTTAATAAAGCTAAAAATATCTTACAAAAAAATGAAACTCGTTTTTTAAAAGACCTATTTTTAAAATAGCGTATATCGATTTCATGAAAAATTATGAAGATACTGGACATATCAAAGTATCTAAGTTTTATGATATCATCAAATATTATTTTCTGCCCCATCACGGTTTTGTCAAAAACATACTATAAACCCTGTAAATCCCAAATTTCGTTCAGTCTTCAATGGCTCTGCTGAAGATTACAACAAGTTGTCCATAAACAGTATTTTGCATGCTGGGGCAAATTTGTTGCCAGAGCTATCGACAGGCTGGAGAAAGTACAAATTCGTATTTGTTTCTGATATAGAGCAAATATTTAGAGAGATCCTTGTCCACCCGGATGACCAAAAATTTCAACAAATACTCTGCCGTTATAGTTTGGACGATGTCATCAAAACGTATTCTCTTCAAACTGTTACCTATGGTATGGTGAGCAGTCCATTTCTCGCGATTAGGGTATTACGACAGCTCGCAATTGATGAAGGTTCTAAATATCCTCTAGCTGTGCAAATATTGAACGAGGAAACTTACATGGATGATACACTTTCGGGAGGCCACTCATTATTATCAGAAGCCTTAAGTAAACCAAAAGAACTGAAAGGTATCTGCAAGATGGGTGGTATGAATTTACATAAATGGGTCGCAAATGACAAAAAATTTCTAAAATTCCTTTGTTCAATAATTGCAGAGTCAATGGACTCATGTTTTGGATTGCTTGGCTTAAATTGGTACCCTGAGGAGGATTACTTTTCCTTTAAAATAAAAATTGATAAATATGAAAGTAACATAACAAAACGTAAAATAGTATCATCAATAGCTAAACTATACGATCTTTTAGGCTGGTTAGCCCCCGTAGTCATAACTGCTAAAGCGTTCATCCAAAAGCTTTGGCTTGCAAAACTCGATTGGGAAGATATTGTGCCAATTGATTTAAGTTCGGAATTTCTAACTTGGTAGACACAGATTCCAATTTTGAATAATATTAAAGTAAAAAGATGGCTAAACTTTCATCCGGATGCTCAATTTGAGGTACTTGGTTTTGCTGATGCTGCAAAAAAGCTTATAAAGCTTGTGTTTATTTATAGGTCACGTAAAATGACAAAATTTCAATTAATCTAGTTCAGGCAAAATCAAAAGTGGCGCAAATTAAGCCTCTATTGACAATACCAAAATTGGAACTCTGTGCTGCTGCCTTATTAGCAAGGTTGACTGTTAAGGTTTTGCGTGCTCTAAAACTGCCCCCTAATAATTTGTTTTTATTCACTGATTTAATGAATGTTCTAAACTGGATAAGTGACCACCCGTCAAAGTGGCCACCTTTCATTGCAAATAAGTGCTCGAACATTTATTTTCTATTTCGTCAGGCGTATTGGAACCATGTCAGATCTCAAAACAACCCTGCTGATTGTGTTTCCCGTGGGATTCCTCCCTCTGAATTAACAAAACACCCTTTGTGGTGGGAGGGAAATAAATTAATTTTAGATCCTAACTTAATAATGAGCAATAAAAAAGCTCTACAAACAAAAGTTGTCTCAACCCTATGCTCTAGTTTAAATGTTTCATTCAAAAATAAAAAACAAAATAAAATCATACTTTGGGATTTATTGGAAAAGTATTCAGATTTATCTAAATTATTAAGAATATCAGCTTACGTCATAAGGTTTATTCATAAAATACACTTTATACATAAAATTTCTAAAAAATTCTTCAAAAATATACAAACAATCTTCTTTAAGCTCTTTCAACCTCTTTTTACAAGATAATTTATTGAGAGTAGGTGGTAGAATCCAAAATTCAGACTTGTCAGAACAAGAAAAGCACCCTCTAATTTTGCCTTATGGTTCTATATTTTCAAAATTAATTGTAGAATTTTACCACTTAAAATCTAAACATGGAACCATACAGCAAACTTTATCAGCTGTAGGTTTTACATTCAAAATCATAAAATCCAAATATTTAGTGAAGGCTTGTATAAATAAGTGTTTTTCCTGTATACGTTACAATTCTTCACGTGAGGTTCAATAAATGGGAAATTTACCATTTTATAGGGTCACAAAACCTGATAAACCCTTTTTAATTAGCGATGTGGACTATGCGGGTCCCTTCAATATTTTAACTTATAAAGCAAGAGGTGCTAAGACCTACAAGGGTTATATCGTTGTTTTCGTTTGCATGGCTACAAAAGCCGTAAATCTTGAATTGGTTTCAGGTTATGATAGTCAGAATTTCATCGCTGCATTCCATAGATTCACATCCACTCGTGGAGCTTGTACCTGTTTGGTGAGTGACTGTGGTACTACCTTCGTTGGTGCGGACAGAATCCTCAAGGAAATGTATGTAAACGGATAAAAATTCAGTTGACTACCGCGCCAAAAAGATAGCTTGCGGTGCGACCAGTAAAATATGGAGTACACTTAAAACAAAATTAGGCGAGAATCTAACCTAAATCGAGTAGTTCCACGCATAGACCATATAATATAGGTTGCGCGCGAATCTACTTTTGTCAAGTGCACATTCTAATTTGGGTGAGAATGTCGCTCAAAATACTGGTTGTGATTCAAGACAAAATAATGGGCGAGCTAGTCAACTGAATTTTTATCCGTGTAGAGTATTCATCCTACATGCAAAAACTTGTTGGACTCTTAGCCGACAAAGGTACTACTTGGAAATTTAACCCTCCAGGTGCACCACATTTTGGCGGGATCTGGGAGGCTGCGGTGAAATCTGTGAAATATCATATTAACAGAGTTCTAAGAAACACAAAATACTTTTTTGAAGAGTTTTGCACCTTCTTAAAGCAGGTAGAAAGTTGTCTAAATTCTCGTCCTTTGTTACCCTTAACAGAAGACCCTACAGACTTATTTTTGTTGCCTGCACTACTTTTAAATCAGTCTCAATCATACCTGATCCCTGAACCAAGTTTTATTAATCAAAAAATACCTCCCAAACAAAGGTTTAAGTTAATCCAGCAAATGAAACAGAGCTGGTGGAAACATTGGTCCTGTGATTATTTGCAATCCTTACAAGCTAGGCAAACGTGGAAATTGGCACAACGAGAAATTGAAATTAATGATATTGTCTTGATAACCGATGAGACGGTGTCACCAGCGAAGTGGCCATTGGCTCGGGTTATAAAAGTCCATAAAGGCTCTGACAATCTGACGAGGGTTGCGGAACTAAGGAGCAGTGCAACAACGTTATCTAGACCAATTCACAAGCTAATATTATTAAAATCTTTAAATAATGAATCAGATTAAATCAATTGTAAAAATGAAAAATCTATTGTAAATAATTGTATTGTAAAAAATTGTATATATGTATTTATTTATTATTAATTATTTATTTCAAATGCAAAAAAAAAAATCAATTAACAAAAAAATTTCAAAACTTGGTCATCGATTCTATAGTATTACAGGTAGTTTTTAAAAAAAATATTCTTTTTCTAATTTAATCTAGTTTTTAAGTAAATAATAAAGTTCTCATCAAAAATTTGTTAAAAGAAATGTAAAGTAAAGAAAAATATCATTTAAATTTATCTGACTAATTTTTGTATAATAGATAAAAAAGATTTTTTAATAAATAAACATTTACATTAAATTTTTATGAGAAATTTTTATATAATGGAAAAAAAGATATTTTTAGGATTTTTTTTTAAAAATAAAGTAAAAAAGAAAATAAACAAATTAAATTTATATGAATAACGGAAATATATATCATAATTAAAAAAGGGTTATTGATATATAAATTTTTCATTTTTTTTTTGTTTTTGTTAAGAAAAAAGTACGATTAGAGCTGAGATTTAGTAAAGCATTAACACAAACCGTAAATTGTTTAATTTATGCAGAATACGACAGCGTTATTGAAACTGACTCAAATCGTGAAGTTACTGTTGATTATAATACATAAAATGAATACTCTACAACTTGAAAGAGCAATAAAAGGGTTAAATGGAAAAACGGTTGGAGTATTTGCCTCTGACCGCATTCCTTTAACTTTAGGATTTCCTTCAGCAATTATAATGAATACGCAAGAACATTGGAAACCAGGAGAACATGGGGTTGCTCTTTATATAGATAAAAATGGTTACGGGTATTATTTTGATAGTTATGGGATGCCTCCATATGTATCTTATTATATTAATAGAATTAAAAGAAATTGTTCAACATATGAGTGGAATGAAAAAAAAATACAAGGATTTGATACAAAAGTTTGCGGTAAATATTGTATAGTATTTTTATATTATATGCAACAAAATAAAAGTATGAAAAATATTGAAAAAATATTTTCTAAATCTTTTAAAGAAAACAATAATCATGTATTAAAACTTTACAAGCAAATTCTAACTTTAAAACTGAAGAAAAAAATAAATTTATCAGCAAACATCCTCTGGATATTTCTACAGATACAGGATTGTATTTTCAAACATGTGTATCTAAAAAACGTACTTTTTTAGTTAAATAAAAAAAATAATAAATGTATTTTTAAAAATAAAAAATTTTTAAAATAAAAAAGTTGTATTTTATTTATATTCTCCTTTTTATTTTATTCCTTTTTTATTTTTATTTTAGGATTATTAATTGGTTTAAGATATGGAAAATATTTGAAAATAAAAAGAATGGGTTTAGTTAAAAAAGTTTTTATTTAATTAATATTTAATAATACAAATAAATTAAATGTCTTCCATTTTTTCTTCTTCAATTTGAGTTTCCTTATGAATTCGATCCTCTGAAATATTTCTGATCTTGTATACGCAGAATGATAATAATTCTCTAAGAATTAAACGATTATGATATTGTACTAATGAATTTTCTTCGTGATATATACCAATAAAATCTTCGATATCTGTAGCTCTCTCATAACAGTTTTCGGAAGATATGAATATCTTTGTAAAAGGATGGAATTATTAAAGAATGTTGATCTAATTGCAGTTCAACGAAATAATGAATAACACTATCCAAAACTTTTTTACAATTTTCTTTTAATTGAAAGATCATATCAATCTTAGTGGCAACAATGTTTTCAACTCTTTTTATACCTTCAAAAGTAGTTTTATGCATAATCATAGTAGGAATTGTAGAAAACTTTCTTTTTTTAACCCATTAACGCCTAATCGACACATTCAAGCCATTTGAATTCTTTTACTGAAAAAATCGATATTTTGAGCTAAAAATGTTACTTAGCAGGAAATCGGGGCTGCTCTTTTCATTTTCGAAGTCCGTTATAACATGCAACCCCTAGAAAATGTTATATCATCCCCTAAATGTGGGGTAATTTTTTTATAATTTTTACATGTTATTTAAATTAATATAATGGGCACAAAAAATGTTTCGTGGCAATAAAAACTTAATATGGGACTATCAGGAACATAAAAAAAACGAATTTATGACCATTTTTTATCTTCAGCCCCGTGAATGGGGTAAGGGGTGGATTTGTAGCATAAAAGAAAAAATGAATATTTTGGGCTAAAATTGTAATCCAGTAGGTATTTTTACCCACTACCTTCATATCTGAAGTCGGTTTTTTCCTCTCTCGATAAGCTGTAAAATTTCTTTAGTTACAATACACTCGTTCAGTCACAAACCTTAAAAATATTATTTAATAATTTAATTGTGTAAAATTTTCAACATTTTTTTTGTTAAAAATATTTATTTTTGACATGAGATCCTTTTCTCAAGCAATAACTTTTTCACAAAAATCAGTAAGTCTCATATAAAAATAAATTTTCATTTCTTGTTAAATTATAATAAATCTATAAAATTTTTAAATTTTTCTTTACAGAAGTTTAGTTACCTGATTAAAAAAATATACAATTTTTTACATTAGCTTGTAATATACTATGTAATTTAATTAATAAGGTAAAAATAACTTTAGATTTTAATTTTACAATTGTTGTTTTTTATTTAAATTTTATAATTGTTCTTTTTAGATCTTGATAAGGAGAGTACGTACTCTCGAAACGTCGATGTAAAAAATTTTTTAAATAAATAATTTTAGTTCTATTAAGATTAAATAGAAAAGTTTTTATTAAATTAATTTTCTTTTCTAATTTTTTAATTATATTTAACAATTTGGGAACATAAAAAGTATTCCATACTTTTTTTATATAAATTTTAATAATTTCAGGTTATTTACATAGTTTTTATTTATTTATTTAAAATTAAAGTCTATAAGGTGGGGAAAATAAATTGAAAATTTAATCTTTGATCATTTATTTATCATTTTGTGCTAATTTTAATCTCCTGTGTCATCATTTTCATATTTTTTCAAAGCTCCAAAGTATTGCTCCCATAAGATCAATGTTAAAACTCGAAATAAATTTTAGTTAAATTTTAGTTAAACTCAAGTTAAATTTTATTTTCTTAATTAAAAAAAAGTTAATGCTATAAGAGGGGTAAAATAAAGTTTATTTCAGTTTTCAAATGTTTAAATTTTAATATGTTTCCTATTTCATTAAGTTCTGTCATCATTTTCTACAACCCTCTTAATACCTTAAACTAATAAGTTACACAAATGTAATAAATAAAACAAAAATTTACTAACTAATGAATTCAACGTTTCATTAAAAGTAGTGTTTAACTTGATATAATTAATACGTAATATAAAGAATATGAAATTAGTTAAAAAAATAAAATTTAATCAAAAGTAGTTATTATACTGATCTTAAATTGTTTTGAAAAATGTTGGTTTGTTTATAACCTATAATAGGTTATAAATTAAAAATCTTAAATAACTCGCGCAAAAAAACCATGATGGTTTACCATCTAGTTAATCAAATGGTTAATCACAATTTATTTAAATAATAAAAAGGAAAATAACCCTTTCAGGTAGAAGCGGACCCTAGGGGTATAATTTTTAATTTTTTGACTTAATATATTTTCCGAACTTTCAACATGGCGGACCGAGAAATTTGAAAAAATGAACTTTTAACTTTTCAAGCGGGTTTTTTAGGGCGAGAAATATAAATTTTTAGTTGAAAATATTCAAATTTTCAACCCAACATATTTTCCGATTTTCCAAGATGTCGGATCAAAAAAATCAAGAAAGGAATTTTCTGCATTACCTGGGGGTTTCGAAGGTTGAGAAAAACGATTTTTTTAATGAAAATTTTCTGTATAAAATTTCAGTTTAAAATAGTACACTGTTCTAGCTTTGAACGCCAGAGGTCTTTATACATCGATCCGTGCGTGTAAACGCATTGATATATGTGTAAGTAAGCAGCTTAAACTGCAGTAAATATGTGTATGATTATTTACGTTTTCGAAGCACGTAAAGATTATAATATACATTTTATGTAAAATGTATTAAACGAATAAAATTTTTTTTACGAATTGTTATAAATAAGTATAAATAATTTTTGTCGTAAAAAAATGTTTTTTAATTTTTGCGAAAAAATGTGATTTTTGGCCAAAAAAATAAAAATTTTCTCACTAAAATTTAACTTTATGGTTCCGTCATTAAAATACATATTTCCTGAGATTTTCATAATAATCTGATAATTTTTGCGCAAGTTATTAAACAACATAAAAAAATCGGACAAAATTAGATTTTTTGATGTTAGTATGTATTTTAATAGCAATCCCACCCAATTAGTTCCATTCTCTGTCTAATTACGAAAATTTGCGATTTTTTTTTTTATGACCATTTTAACTAGAGATATGATAATATCCTTTAGCAACCTTCTTAAAATCTAGCAAAAAAGTAGTTTTGGCCATATCTCTGGCCAAGCGTTCCTCCGGAACACAAAAGAAATCAGATTCCTACTTACATACGTATATTTAAAAAAAAATTACACTTTCCTTTTACATCACTTTTCAGTGATTTTTATTTATAATTCGCTGACGTAGTACACGATTGAACAAAATAGAAATTTTAAAAATGACGAATGAACTGTCTGCTTTATTGATTAAAAATTAAAAAAATAAAAATTCTCGAATTTTAATTATTTTTTTTTGGATAGCGTTACAAAAATATATTTTGGCCATGATAGTGAAATAAAAAAAATAAATATATAAATTAAAAAAAATATCTCCCTGATTGTTATCAACAAATTACTTATTAATTTTCCGATTTTGAAAACCGACCAATTTAAAAAAATTTCAACTAATCTCAAACAGTTTTTAACTTATTTAAAAAATTTTTTTGCTATAATTTTTTTCAAACAATACTTTAAAACATATGCGTAAAAAAAATTAATTTAAAAAAGTTTTGGGGCTGAAGTATTAATTAGGAAAATTTTTTTCACAACAATTTTCACTATAAGCAAAACTTTAAGTTCTAACCATAAAAGTACCAAGGAATTTTGAGTAGGAAAAAACTTGAAGCGAGAAAAAAATCGATAAAAACTTCTAGATTATTTGTAAACAAAAATTTTTTTAATTAGAACATAACAAACAATTATACACAATTAAAATAAACAATTGCGTATTATTAACCGTGAGCGCCAAAGAAGTAGGGCAAAGTAGAAGGGCTGGTACGAGTTGGAGAGAACTTTTATAAAAATTCATAAATAAATTATCCTTTAGATGGAATTTTACTTATATTTTACTTGTAGTATTTAAATTTTGAGTCGCTGAAAATGATATTGGTTTTAGCCGAACATCTCTATATTTGCAATATTCGCAAGTTTTTTCTATATTCGAAAGTGAAACTTGTGTTTTTGAGCCGCTGAATACGAATATGGCAGCTGTTTTTATTAAAAAAGATTCAGGTGCCCACAATATGCTATTTCAGGCTATTTAAATATTTTTGACTGCTATTTAAGTATGCTTTTTTCTAAGTAAACGTGAAAATGATATCTCTTTTTACCAAATTCGGACTAATGGTCAACAATGAGCAAATTTAGATTATTTTTTATAACCATTAATTCAAATGATTAAATTTTTTTTATATACAATTTTAAAAATTAATTAACCTTTCGTTATTATTAATATAAAAATTGTTGAGTTACTTTTAGAATTTATCAAACCTTTAATAAAAAAAAGGTTTACAATAAAAAACAGGGTTTCCACTATTTTTTCGAAGTCAAAATCCCTGACTTTCCCTGACTTTCCAGCCCAAAAATTAGTAAATTTCCCTGACTTTTTTTTTTGATTTTCCCTGACTTTCCAGACCAAAAGTGTAAAATTTTTTAAAATATTATGTACTCTTTGTTTAAATACTATTTAAAATTAAATATATCACAGTGGTCTGGAACACGAAAAAAGTTTCACCACGATTCTGCTAAAAATCTCTGGTATTTTCTGTTTCTATAGGGTCTCCTGAGGCAGGAAATGCTTGTCCTAAAATTAAAACTGTAGCTCTCGGGGAGAACCGCCTCGATTTGGGGGGGGGGGTTAATTAAAAAAAAATTGTTTTTTTTTAATTTAACATTTTTTAGATGATTTTAGACCATATAAAGTGACGAACAAGTGAGGAACACAAAAAATTTTGCTCGTCTCATAGTTTTTTTTGAGTTGGAAAGCTCAAAATCACATTTTTTCAATAACTGATTTCATTGAATTTCAGAGAAAAAAGTATATAAGTGACTATTGTAAATATTATTAAGAAAATTTTTTCTTGAAATCTGCGAAACTTTAAAAAATTGTTCCCTTGAAAATTGAAACCATATAATCCAAAAAACCGGATTTTTCTCCTAAAAAGCGTGGTAAAATGTTAAAATAAATAGCAAATTCAGATTGTACTGGAAAATTTACTACAGAATACGTCTTTAAATCCAGTTTATGACATCATTTGAATCTGATAGAAAAATCCCAAGTCTGTGAAAAAAACATAAATCCATCATTAAAAATAATTTTAATTTATACAAAAAAATTCAGAAATTGGTTTTTTTCAGTTATTGAAAAAATGGGATTTTGAGCTTTCCAACTCAAAAAAAAACTATAGGGAGCAAAATTTTTTGTGTTCCTTACTTTATATGGTCTAAAATCATGTAACAAATGTTAAATTAAAAAAAAAACTCATAACCGGTTTGTGTAAACGCAACCTAAATGCATGGAACATGTTTACTTCCAGCTGAGGACTAGGTATAATACAAATGTTACTCAACATTACACTACAATTTTCTATTTTTATAATTTGTAATTATCACCTCACTAGCTGTTAAGATTCTAAACCCAATCTATTTTGATTCCCTAAACTTGAATTATCCTAAGTCCTTAAGCCCAGATTTTTCAAAGTCTCCTAATTATTCTAAGTCTTATTTAAGGGGGGGGTCTTAATTTTCAAGTTCTGAAGTACCCCCTCCCTATAAACATGTTCCATGTTAAAATTTTTTTTAATTTACCCCCCAACAACCCCCCAATCGGGGCGGTTCTCCCCGAGAGCTACGGTTTTAATTTTAGGACAAGCATTTCCTGCCTCAGGAGACCCTATAGAAGCAGAAAATACCAGAGATTTTTAGGAGAATCGTGGTGAAACTTTTTTCGTGTTCCAGACCACTGTGATATTTTAGGGTACAATTTACAATATATTTAATTAACACGGTGACCTGGAAGCGTTTTATTATTCGATGAAAATGACAAAAAAAACCGTATGGTGGGGTGTTTTCTACACTAAAAAATGTCTACGAATTTCCTATCCGGACCTTCTATCCAGCTACTTTAAGTGTTTGCTGTCAATATTTTCATATATTCAATATTGTCTTGATTTTATAATAGATTTTCTTAAAATTATGACCCTGAAAAACGACAAAATTCGATTTTCCTCATATAAGACGTGGTCGAATTTCCGGGGAAAAAATATACAAGATCCTCTTGTAAATAATATTCAGAAAAACATATTTTGAAAACTGATAACCTTTTATAATGGACTTTCTCAAAATTGGGACCCTGAAACACGACAAAAATCGATTTTTATCATATAAGAGGTAGTCAAAAGCTAAAATAAATGGTTTCATCGGATTTCTGGGCAAAAAATACATAAGTTCCTTTAGTAAATAATATTCAGAAAAATTTGTTTTGTAAACTATTATACTTTTATGATTGATTTCCTTAAAATTGGGACCCCAAAACACGACAAAAGTCGATTTTTCTCATATAAGAAGTGGTCAAAAGCTAAAATAAATGGTGTCATCGGATTCCTGGGAAAAAAGTATACAAAACCTTCTTATAAATAATCATCAGAAAAACTTATTTTGAAAACTGCTAACTTTTTATAATAGATTTCCTTAAAATTGGAACCCTAAAAACCAATAAAATCGATTTTTCTCCTATAAAACGTGGTCAAAAGCTAAAATAAATGGTTGTATAGAATTCTTAGGAAAAAAATAGACAAGTCTCTCATGTTAATAATATACAGAAAAATTTATTCAGAAAACTACAAAACTTTTAAAATTGGTCCCCTTGAAATTCGGACCCCCTGTAAAATTTCCAACTGAATTCGATTCTGACATCAGTTTTTTGAAAAACCCACGAGGAAACCGGGAAAATTAGGAAAGCTAAAGAGAATTTTCAAATGCGAATTTCTCAAAAAGAGTTATTTTTTTTTCTTCTAATTGTCCAAAAAAATTTTATTTTCCCATAAACTTTCTGTTAGTAAGCAGTTTTTGGGGGATATTTGTCTTTTAAGTACTGAATAACTCAAAAAACGAATGTTCATAACAATCCATTTCCCAAAATATTCCGGATTTTCGGTTAGGTGACAAGAAAATCCGGAAAATGTAAAATTTTGGAAAATAGAAAGTTATGAACATTCGTTTTTTGAGTTTTTCAATACTTAAAAGTCAAATTTGCCCCAAAAACTGGGTAACAACAAAAATTTTAGGATAAAAAAAAATTTTAAGGACAATTAGAAGAAAAAATAACGCTTTTTGTGAAAACTTTAAATTTTTAAATTTCTATCGAGACATTCATAGCAATTCAACTCCAAATATTAATAGATTAATAATATAATTAGATACTAATAGATCCCGCAAATGAAGACTAATTAAGCAGGGTCAGCATGGATTTAAAGTAAAAATATTTGATAAAAATAAAAATAATAGTATTTTTTATCAGCATAACCGCATCAATTTTATTTTAATCCGTGAGTAAAGTTTTTAGCATAATATGGACATAATTTATGGACATCTGGTTGATGTTCGAACATCATTTTTTTATCAATTTTTTCTGCTTTTCTTCATAAAATCGTCATCTATGCCCTTTACAAGCCCGTAGGAAATAAAAATTAGCCATGCCTTTTTTTTTGAGTTCATAAAAAGTATAAAAATAAGGTTTATAAGTAAAATAATTATAGTTTTCAAATTTTAAATCAGTACATTATTGCAATTGTTACTTTTATGTCTTTTTATTTTAATTAATTTACAAATTAATTTAATCAATTTACAAACTTATCAGTGGTTTACAGATGTAATAATTAAACATTAAAAATGATAGGCTTTTGATAAGAAAAATTGAATTTCAGTTATTGTGCAATATTTTGTTAATATTTTATTAAAAAGAATGACAGTATTTTTTATGAGCTCCATTAGCTTTGAATGCTGAAAAAAAAGTTTTAAGATATACTTTTAAACTATGTTCTGTAATCTGGAAATATTTTTTAAGCTATTTTTTAAAAATTATTGCAAAAAAAATGAAAAGAACGTTTGCTCCTATAACTTTTTTTTAAAAATTAATGTGTAAAAATGTTTTGGAAATTTATAATACAAATTTAAATCCAATTTTTATTTAAAATAATAAATATTTAAATGATTATTTTATTTTAATTTAAAAATTAAATAATATAAACCTTGATTTTTTTATTTTTTATGGTCTATAACAAATTGTGGATTTTTGACTTTTTCTATAAGCTTTGGAGGAGCATAAATGATAATTTTATACAATAAGAACAAGAAATCATTTTTTTTAAATGATCATCTAGCGTCAACTAGATGGCCATAATAGGGCCATAATTGGTGGCCAGATTATGTCCCATCACCATAAATTATGGCCATAATATGGTAAAAATTTTTCATAAGGATTAAATTAATTTTATAACGAAATTGTAAAAAAAAGGTCCTATTCTGCGCGCGCAGAGCGCGCGGCTATTCTAGTGCTAATTAAAAAAACGAGCTATATTGAGCATTTTAACGTTTTTCATAATAAGATTTTGAGATCAATGCTCACGATTCTGAGGTCAGATTAAAAAGCATTTATTGCAGATTTTAATGTTAGTAATCGTCTATTTTGAGCCCCCTATTTTAATTATAAAAAATTTGTCCTCAGAATCGTAATTACTAGTCCTAAAGACTTCTCACTTCCCGTATAAAACGCAAGTATGGAACCCGACCCTGAAACTCTGGTCCAGGTCTGGATTCCAGATCTGGCCGTACTGCGGAAATTGTCGTTGCGCGGACTTGGTCCAGACTCGTATTTAACAACTCGCCGTATTTTAATAGAAGTTAAAACGTTATATTAATAAATAATCGCACATATTATCAGTAAAATTCAAACAGTAAACTTTTATTTTTTATTTTAAGTTATCCTTTAAATTTTAATTCATTAAAATTATTAAAAAATAATAAAAGAAAACTTAGTTATTCATATCGTATTTATCACTTATTAAAAAATATAAATAAAGAACGCTTTGTGGAATACAATAGCGTGTAAGGTAAATTCACAATATTGCTCTTAATTTAGTTCAAGTACTTAATATTTTAATTAATAAAATTAACACTTTAAATTAAACCATATTTAACCCAATAAATCACATAACTAACTAACCTTTTTAGGTTAAGTAAAGCATTAAACCGACATTAAACATAAAAACCAATCACCTAATATATACTTCCCTGCCAAAAGTATAAATATTCTACAGTATAGTCTCGAAAATATACTTAAGAACATGCTTGAGAATATGCTTGAGCATATAATTTGAGAATGTAGAATATGCTTGAGCATATATTTGAGAATGTACTATTATTGTCCAAATAAGAATATTCTCAAGAATATCCTAATCATTCTAATATATAATATTATTTTTCATTTTAGAACTTATTTGCACATGTAATCAAAAATTAAATTTCAATAATTTATATTATACATTAAATTTTTTAATTTACCTATAAGTATAATTTAATTAAAAAATTATAAATAATTTTTAATAAATTTGATTTTCAATGAAAATCATAGCAAAAATACAAAACCGAACAAGTCGATTTTGTAATATAATAAGTATTTGACAAGTTCTTATATGCAGTTGGAAAATCATTTTATTTATGACTTTGAAAAAAGCCATCTACTTTAGACAAAATGAACTAATTAAGATGATTAATAGGTGGCGATTACTATTTTTTTAAAGTCATAAATAAAATGATTTTCCAACTGCATATAAGAACTTGTCAAATACTTATTATATTACAAAATCGACTTGTTCGGTTTTGTATTTTTGCTATGATTTTCATTGAAAATCAAATTTATTAAAAATTATTTATAATTTTTTAATTAAATTATACTTATAGGTAAATTAAAAAATTTAATGTATAATATAAATTATTGAAATTTAATTTTTGATTACATGTGCAAATAAGTTCTAAAATGAAAAATAATATTATATATTAGAATGATTAGGATATTCTTGAGAATATTCTTATTTGGACAATAATAGTACATTCTCAAATATATGCTCAAGCATATTCTACATTCTCAAATTATATGCTCAAGCATATTCTCAAGCATGTTCTTAAGTATATTTTCGAGACTATACTGTAGAATATTTATACTTTTGGCAGGGTTATTTTAATAAATAATAATCTTCAATTATTATTGAAATATAAGCATGCTATAATTTTTCTTACTAAAATCAATTAAATACTGATTAAATCATTATTTAATTATTTGTTTACACGGATTATAACGTAGTTTATGGCACTGGTATGGAAGAAACTCAGGGCCACATCTGCGGTTTGATAATCGCTCGTATAGCGCTCATGTAATTTTCCAGATCTGGCCGGACCTGGGTGGTACGGCTTCCAGACCGGCCCGGATCTGCCCACACTTGCGGCTTTTATACGGGTTACGTTAACGTAAACATGCTTAAAACAGCATAAATCTTTCGTTTCTGAGGTTAGGAATACGCAATTTTTAGTTCGCTATTTTATTTTTTTTAAATCTGTTTTCAAAATTGTGATCAGCGACCTCGAAAACCTACCTACCAAAAATTGTCGATATTTTATGATAAAGCTTTTATTACTCAATCTGGCCATAGGAAAATCGATGAAACCTTCAAAATCATTTTTAGTGACCAGAAATACGTGGGATTTACTGAAGTGGATCCGTTTCCATGCAGGTAAGATTATCGGATGCATTCAACATTGCTGGCACTTTGACTATGTTGGTCTTAAAGGCTTGTGGGGTAGTTTTTTCATTATAAACTACTTCCTTAGGTTATATTAGTGTAAAGCATGACATGCAATTTTTTTTATTACAGATCTCTTCTTTAGGTTATGTTAGTTTAAGGCTTGTGGTGTCGTTTCCTAGACCATTTCCTTAGATTATAAGTAAGGCTTGTGGGTTAGATTTTTCATTATAGACAACATAATTATGTTACTTTAGTGTAAGGCTTGTCAAGTAATTTTTTTATTAAAGACTGCTTTCTTAGGTTACGTTATTTTGAGGCTGGTGGCGTAGGTTTTTTATTGCAAAACTTTTTTTTTTTATTGAAGATTTGATAAATTCTATCGTCTATGGTTCTCAATCGTATACGCTACCTCTACAGTATTCTATAGTATAGTTCCGTCAGGGCTGTTCGAAGAAAATTTATAATGCGGTATATTTTGCTAAATTTTTAAACTAATATTTCAATGCTACCGTTGCAAAACAATTGAAATTACAACTTTTCTATGAAATATTCCACCTATATCATTGAATGAAAAAAAAAAACTAATAAAAGGAGAAGAATTATTGTCAAGTCAATTATGCCAAGCACTGCGAGACCAATCAGCCAATATGTGCCTTTGTGAAGTATATTTTTTAGATAACTATTGTCTTTTAATATGTATTGATATTTTTATATATTCAGTTTATATTTAGTATATTAAATATTATTATAATTTTAACTATAATGTACATCTAATTATTTTTAACGATTAATTTTAAAATCTCTGTCTTCTGATTTATTTAACTCGATTTTTTTCTCTATGATTTTAATTTATAATTTTTATATTATTTTTATTCCAATTTCCACAGTAATTTTATTTTGAAAAACGGCTTATACTAGACAAAAATAATATTCGACCCATTTAATATTACAGATTAAATATTACAACAAAAATAATTGTTATAAGAATTACTGTTGAGATATGTTGAGCATCGCTAGGGTAATCAGCTAGTATCAAAATATAATTAAAATATTAGATCACTATTTATTATTTAGGCAGTTGGTGCGCTTCAGCGCGCAGCAGGCTTGCCCCCTAGTTTTTTAAAAAGCTTAGATCTAAAAAGTCGAGTTTCTTATATGTTTGTTTTTTATAAATTTTTTTTACGTTTAGTAATTAAAATTATTTGGACATATAATTTTGAAATAAATAGAGAAACAAATTATTGTTATGAAAAAATTATTTTACGCAGAAACTAGGTTCTACCACGAAATGCTATTATAGTTGAGACCGAATATTACTCTTACCACAAGACTTAAAATATTACTCAGATTGTGGGTTTTAAAAATCCCCATGCCCTGTTCCTTTAGATACTGGATTGTATACACTACTTAGCTAATTTTTAAGAACTATATTTATATATATAAATATATTTTTACAATGCAAATAAAAAATTCTTAAATATTATAACATATAAGTTGACAAAATGTCGCAAATTTCACAATAAAAAAATTTTAAAACTTGTATATAGTTCTTTTTTTCATTGGTTCAATAAACTCCATAACTAATTATTATTATAAGATAAGTAATTATTAGTTATTTATTAATTAAGATAATAAAATAAAAAATAAGTTTTTAATGAAATTTAGAAATCAGAACAATTTAAAAAAAAACTATATTTATACTTAGAGGAGTGATACTAAATTTAATCATACATACTATTTACAATTTTACTAATAAACTATGTAAGATAATCATATTTTGACACAAAAAAAATAATATATATATATATATATATATATATATATATATATATATATATATATATTTATACAAATATACTAACTTCTAAAAGTTCTTTATTAAAATCGTAATTATTTTTTTTTTCTGATATTTTTATCCAAATAATTATTTTAATAATAATGCTGATTGGGAAGCATTGTTTTAGCTACAATCATAAAAATGTAACAAATTATATAATCATGAAATTGTAACAAATTTTAATTTTAATAATAAAAAATTTCATTTGCATGTAAATATGAACATTTAAAAACTGACTATAAAAAGCAGTACAAACTGTTCAAAAAATCATATGCTCGAATGATTTCTTTTAAAAATAAATTTAATTTTATGAACTTATGTGTGATTTTAAACTTTTATTTGCTTTTAACTGAAATAGAAGTCAAGTACTGATAAAAAATATAAATAAATACAGAAGTATAATTGGTGTAAAACAAGTTCTTTATTTACAAAGCTGCTATTTTTGAATTAATAAATTATTCAAAAAGTTTTTAAATATCTAAAGCCAGAATACTTCATAAATTTTATAAATAAAAAATATATTCATGTATGATTATGTAACAAATGAAAAAAAGGTAATTAAATAATCGTTAAATGGAGTAATTTTTCATTTAAAAAAATTTGTAATATAATATATTATGTTTGATTCAAGGGATTACATAATTAAAAAATATAATTTTTTTATTTTATTATTAACTTACTTGTCTTGAAGCTGATATTAATTTTTTATGTTTATGTTCTTTGATGCAAATGGATTGTTTTTATCAAATGTCCAAGTCATAAGAAATAGTTTTTAACTTTTGAAATTTCAATTATCTTTAAATTCTGATCACCTGGGTGTATTTAATAACAAACTATATTACAATATTTTTGAAAACCATAAATCTATAAATCCTTAAAAGAAAATTTGCTTATTATAGTAATCAAATATACTATTTGCAAATTTTGTTATTTAAAAATTATTTCCATAAAAGAATAAAATACATAAAAATATATCAAATGTTATTTATCAAAAATGTATTGTTTAAAGTCATTAAACAAACTATTCAGCGATGAAATAAAGTAAATTAATTTGAATTATTAAATTTTGAGATCCACACCCAAAATTTTCGTAATTCAAGGCAAAACTAAATTTTAACAGTCGAATCACAATTGTAAAATAACGTTTGCGTCACTGCTGGGCAAATCCTAAGCAACAATTAAAACTGATCACAGCGCTTTCGTTTTTTATGGGCGTATTCGAAAATGATTTTTAGTAACCAAATTTATGTTGGAACAAATTCTTTAGACTTTTTTTCTGGTGATAAAAGGGGGGGAGGTGAAAAAAAACTGTTCGTAAATGACAGCGAGATTTTGGTGGATTTGAATAAACTAGGGGTCGCGAGCAGCGTAATTGCTTCGATTTCGTTATAAAAATATTAAGAGTATAAACAATGGAGAATTATTATTACAAGCTATTATTATTTTTCTTTTGACAATGCCCTTTTTACAAAAAAAATTTTTTTTTCGCTATTTCGCATAAATGCGCTCACAATATGGATTGAAATTGAATTGTCATTGTCAAAAGAAAAATAATAATTCTCCATCGTTTATACTCTTAATATTTTTATAACGAAATCGAAGCAATTACGCTGCTCGCGACCACTAGTTTGTTCAGATCATCCAAAATCTCGCTGTCATTTACGAACAGTTTTTTTTCACCTCCCCCCATTTTATCTCCAGAAAAAAAGTCTAGAGAATTTGTTCCAACATAAATTTGTTACTAAAAATCATTTTCGAATACGCCCTATTAAAAAAAAGTATTTTAAGGAAGTCGGTAATCGGTTAACATCTTTTCCAGAATAAAGAGATATACGATTTTGTAGGTAAAATTCCCGATCAGAAATTAAAACATAACGCCAGGAAGGACCGAGGTTGGTGAGCCATGTTCCCACTGTTGGCATCAGATTGACTGTGTCAAGCGAGGTAAGCTGGAAACGAGCTGGGTTAGCCTTGTTTAAGTTACTACCCTATCGGAAGACGAGCGAGGTTTTTCCCACTTGCCTGGAGGGGCCGAGCTTGGTGACCATTCTGGTACCAAGGTTGGCGAGTCACGCGGGGCAAGCTGGGTACTAGGTAGGCTAGCCCTGTTGAATAAATGCGCAAGCGCACAGATGATTATTTTATTTAATATTTACATCTTATATACCCTTATGTAAAATAAATAAACATAATATTATCAAGTAATGGCACCCTGAGGAAACAAAACTACAGTATACGACAGTATCCGCAAACGACAAAATACTACAAACGACAGAATACAACAAAAATATATATAAAATAAAAATATGTGTGTATTTTTTGCGTAAATATAATATCTTCACTCTATACATATATATACTTATATTATACATATTTTGCTTGTAAAGAAATTCGAATCGGCGGGTGACGCATATTATATTCTTTTTTTTATCTTTTTCATTGTTAAAAATTTCGGAGAACCGCAATAAAATGATTTTGCTAATATAGTTTTAGAAAATTCGTTTATAGTAATTTTTTGGATTTGATACCGAAATTTTTTCAAAATTTTTTTCTCAATATTAAAAAAACAAAAAAATTAAAAAAACTGCTATTTTTTTTTTATTTTGGTATATTACCACATTTAATTCCATGAAAGTACTATAATATCTGAAAATATTGTAACCGGTGATATTTCGCAACCATTTGGTGAAATATTGTGAAATAAAAAATTGTTACAAATGAAAATAATTTGTATTATTTTATTTATTTTAAATAATTTGAAACAATAAAAAATTAAGTTCAGCTCCAATTCTGGTCAATAAAATATTATTTTTACTTTTGTTATGGAATTAAGACCTAATTTTTTTTTTTTTAATTTTTTCATCAAAATCTCAAACTACTTTTTTTTTTTTTTAATTTGGATGTAATATCTCATTTATTTCTATGAAAGTACTTATATTTGAAAATATGGTTTTTTCTCGATATCTCAAATTTAATAATTAATTGTTTGGAAATTTCTTTACCAAAATTTTCGTCACAAAAAAATACAAAAAACACCAAATTTTTTTTTCTTTTTGTACGTAGTACCTAATTTATTTCTATGAGAGTACTAATTTTAGAAAGTTCGTTTATAGTAATTTTTTGGATCTGATACCGACTTTTTTCAAAATTTTATTCACAAAATTAAAAAAACTGCATTATTTTTTTTTTTTAATGTAATACTTCTAGTTGAATACTTTTAATTCTATGAAAGACCTAATTTTTTTTTCAAAAACTTTTTCATAAAAAAATCTCAAAATACTTTTTTTTTTTTTAATTTAGATATAATACATCATTTATTTGTAATCGGTGATATCGTGGCTTATTGAAGTATTAAGCTCATTGTTTGAGGAAACTTAGTGCCAGCTAGTTGGCAGCGTATTTTTGTTAATCTAAGGAAGTTACTTTTTACTGTGTATTTAAAAAATGGTCATAATTATTGGGACTTTTTAAAGCTCTCAAGTTTATAAAATGCTGTACAATTTCTTCAAGAAAGAAACCTGAAGTGCCAAAAATTTCAGGTTATCAAGCGTTCAAACCCACTTTATTATTGAAGATATTATTGAAGATGAAATGATTGTTGAAATATCATTATTGCAAAATATTGAGAAAAAAAAACTTATAGCCGGTTGGTGTCAATCGAAAGATATCTAAATTTCTGAAAATTCTCGTATCATAATTATTTTTTCAAAAATTAAAAAACACCACTATATTTTTTTTTCTTTTTGGACGAATAATACACTGTTAAAAATAACTCCTGTGATTAAACGATAAAATTAGTAAATTTACGAAAAATTAGTAAATATTCGAAAAAATTCGCGATTTTTACTAATTTTGGTAAATTTGCGACAAATGCAGTAAATTAACGATTTATTTTTTCGTAAATTTTCGACAAAATCGTAAATTTACAACTATAAGTCATAATTTTACAATTTTCGTCGAAAAATTTCGAATTTTTATTGAATTGAAATTTACAAATAAATCGTTTATTTACTACATTTGTCGCAAATTTACCAAACTTAGTAAATTTACGATTTTTGTCACAAAATCGCGAATTTTTTTTAAAAATTTACTAATTTTTCGTAAATTTACTAATTTTATCGTATAATCACACGAGTTATTTTTAACAGTGTATCTATTTTTTTATAAGGAATTAATAACTAAAAACGAGAAAAAATGTTATTTCTTAAACTATAGTTAAAGAAATTACGTTTGTTCTTGTTTTTAGATCTGATATCTGAGTTTGATGAGACTTTTGTAGCAAAATTTTTTGCTTCAAGAAATAAAAAAAAGAATTACTTTTTTTCTTTTCCGACGTAAAATCTAAAATTATTCCATGGGAAAACTAGTTTCAGGGAATCCGTTATTAATTAATTTCTTGGATCTGATACCTGAATTTGTAAACACTTTTGTCTGAAAATGTTTTTTTTTCTAATTTTGGACGTAATATACTTAACAGTTTTACATAGAGGTTCAGGTATTAGGAATTTTTTTTATCCATCTTTTTTGCATGTGACAGATACATGAATATGTAAAAAATTTTGTCTCAAACTTTTTGCTCAAAAATTAAAAGAACTCTTTTCCCCAACACTAAAAATTTATTATTTAATATTTTATAAATTATTTCGCTCTTATAAAGTACCCAAATTTAACTAAAAGTGATAAAAAGTGACGAAAAAAAGATTTAAGAATAAAAAAATTTTAATTCTTAATCAATAAATAAATTTAAATCTCCTATATTTGTATACTTAGCAAAATCATTTTATTGCGGTTCTCCGAAATTTTTAACAATGAAAAAGATAAAAAAAAGAATATAATATGCGTCACCTGCCGATTCGAATTTCTTTACAAGCAAAATATGTATAGAGTTTACAAGTTTATATATGTATAGAGTGAAGATATTATATTTACGCAAAAAATACACACATATTTTTATTTTATATACATTTTTGTTGTATTCTGTCGTTTGTAGTATTTTGTCGTTTGCGGATACTGTCGTATACTGTAGTTTTGTTTCCTCAGGGCAATAATACTAAATACGTGTTTAAAGTTTTAATAAAATTAATTAATTCCTAAATATATTTTAGTAGTGATTGATAGTGTTGTACAAAAAAAGATTTTAACAAATTATTATAAAATCTAAATTTTGTACCTGAAGTTAGTTTTTATTTACTACTCACATTATTTTTCTTATATGCACATACATAATTATAACAAAAATATTTTATTTTTGCATTTTTAGATAATTATATATAATTATATATATATCATATATTTATGTTTGTAATTGTCCATTATATACTGGTAGATTGATTATATTTTATCAGGTTACTTTGTTTTTATTTTTTTTACAGCGTCAAATACGCCTCTAAAATTTTACCCAGGAAGGTTTTCAATGTTAAATTTCCCGAGGAATCCGAAAATCGAGTCAGATTTTTCATTTTCTATCAGGAAAAGCGAGAAAATTGGAAAATTCAGAAAATGAGCAATTTTTAAAATCATTTTTTTGAGCCTAAAATTGATTTTTAAGTGCTTAAAAGGCAAATGGGTCAAAAAAAGAGTTTACCAGCATGAAAAGTATGGGAAAACATATGTAAAAAAAATAAAAAAAAAAAAAAGTGACGCTTTTTGAGAAATTTGTATATTCCAGTTTCCTTTAGTTTTTCCGATTTTCCGGCTTTTCCTGAGGTTTTGCCGAAAAAATATGGTCAGATTCGGATTGGGCGGGAATTTTTACTACCTACCATTATATAGAAAATATTTTTTAGGCTTATTTAGGGCGTCCAGAAAATAAAAAGCAAACTGGTGGCTGAGAATTCGAAAAAAATCAAAATTAGTAAAACAGCTGCCAAATCACCACCAAGCCACCTAGAGCCTTGAAAATTGGCCAGTAACCATATTTTTACGTACCAAACACAGTAAAATTGGTATTTTTTAAATCCAAGACATCGACCCTAGACTTGGGTAAAAATAGCTAAGAACTACCGATATATGATTTGTCTAAGAAAATTTTTTTTAATTGTTTCCCAATTTCATTAATAATTCTAAAAATTTTCAAAATATTATTCTGAATTATCAATATTTTAAATGTGATTAATTCTCATTGAAATAATTATGTAGCTGAATAGTTTCTGCTTGGGAATTGCAAAAATAAAACGATCGTTAGGGCCACTATGCATATGAGCAATTATTTTAAAAGTGCTACTTAATTTGAGCCTGGAATCGTGATTTTTTTTTTTAGGGCACATCGATATGACCCGTGTTTTCAGTTAGTTTGAACCTTCAGAAAACCGAAAAAAATCGTGAACAAGAAATCGGCGATAGGTGCCAAAAAGATTTTTTTACTTTTATGTCAAAAACCGTGTTTTTCGTATCTGAGCTACCCTAAATTTTTGAAATAACTTTTTAGGTAAATAAAATTTTAAAAAATAGATAAAAAAATCTGATTGCCAGGGAAAAACTACTCCAGAAGAAAAAAAAACTTATCTTTTTACGAAGAAATTTAGCCAAGCTATCATCAATTTAAGATTTTGCTCAAATTCTTCTTAAAAAAGATTGATATTTTATTGAAAAAAGCCTGTTTCTCAACTTTAAACATGCATTACTCGCTTGATTTTCATCGTAAAATAATAATTTTTTTTTTTTAAATCGATTAATTTTTCCTTAAAAATTCATTTTTTCAAGAAAAAAATCATTTTTATTGACCAAATTTCAATTTTTAGGTCAAAAAATGTGATATGTAAATCTTGCTACTTACAGTTTTCAAAGGCTTTTGACCTAAAAATTGAAATTTGGTCAATAAAAATGATTTTTTTCTTAAAGAAATGAATTGCCAGGAAAAAATTAATCGATTTTAAATTAGAGATAAAAAAAATAATTTTTTCTTCTGAAGTGGTTTTTCCCTGGCAATCAGATTTTTTTATATATTTTGTTAAATTTTATTTATCTAAAAAGTTATTTTAAAAATTTAGGGTAGCTCAGATACGAAAAACACGGGTTGTGACATAAAAGTGAAAAAACCTTTTTGGCACCTATCGCCGATTTCTTGTTCACGATTTTTTTCGTTTTTCTGAAGGTTCAAACTAACTGAAAACACGGGTCATATCGATGTGCCCTAAAAAAAAAAATTACGATTCCAGGCTCAAATTAAGTAGCACTTTTAAAATAATTGCTCATATACATCATTTATTAGACTTTTTTTATTTTTAATATTTCATTTTAAATTTTATTAAAATACTTTTTCAAGAACTAATTATAACTGATTTTCTAATTTTTATAATTTATTAAATGTGAAATTTCCATGCTTAGAGTAGGTGAAAATAAACAGGGCCTTGTAAATAATTCTACATAGCTTTTTTAAGAAAAAAAACTTGCTGCAAGTAAAAAACTAAGCACAAATTCTGATTATTCTACTTTAAAAAAATTATATTAAAAGCATATTGTCTTTCGGGTGAACAAATTTTTGGTAAATTATTTTGCTAATATTTATAAAATGGGTAAATTTAAATGAAGTGAGACTGAAAATAATGGCCAGGTAGTCGAAACTGCTCCAAAGTATTTTTCGCTAAAAGTAAGCCCAAAAATAAGTCACCAGTATGAAGTAAAAAAATAAACTAAAAAAATTAAAAATTTAAATACTAATTTTTAGTCTCCTAGAGCGAAATCTCGATTTTTGTCAGACATTTCTGTGTTTTGCCCTTTTATAAAAAAAATAAGGAACATGAGAGATAATTTTTCTTATATTTTATGAAACAAAATTACATTGAGCGATTTTACAATTTTAACTTGACCAAATTTTAACTTAACCACGAGCAAATTGACAAATCTAAAATTTTAAAATACAACTCACTAAAGATGGTAATTTTACTTTTCCAACTAAAATTTTAGGATCGAAATCGCAAAATACTTTATTAGTATTTTTATTGTATATTTTGTTTTGCATTATTTTGCATATAAGCACATTTTGAGATGCTGAATAAGCAATTTATCGGAAAAGTATTTTTGACATCAAAAAACTTTTTTTTATTTTGGTAAACCTAATAATATCTACTATTTTTTTATAATTTGCAATATTTAAATTGATAAAAATTTTTTTTTTAATTTTTTTTCTCGAAAGATCTCCATCCATGCCTAATGCTAAAAATTTCTTGAAATTACGATATTTATCTAAAATCAATTAAATTTGAAATTTACGCACAACAAATATTTATTTGTTAAAATTTTTTCGAGGATTTTTTATTTTTTTTTTTATGCACTGAAACTGCAAAAAATTATATTTTTTATAAATAAATTTTATAATTACTATTTTTAAAATTGGACCTATTTTTGGTAGTACTTTCAGGGGGAAAAAAATTACTTTACAGCAGTTTTGAAGACCTATCCATGTGTTTCACTCTCCTCTTCATTTAAATTTACCCAAATATAAATTATAAAATGTTCATATGCTTTTTGTATTGGGAACTGCCCTACTTTACTTTTATATGGCTTGGACGTAACTGCATGAATATATAGGAATAAAATATAAGGAACAAGGTTAATTAAAAGAGAAGAGATTATAACTTTTGATATAACTCTTTATTTAACTGATGTGTATTGCACGAAGCAAGAGCGCGCACTGAAGGCGAGAGCAACTCGGGCGGTCGTGCGGCGACATCTTCTCTCTCTTTTTACATATAATATTTTAAAATACTAAAGGTGTGTTTTCACACCATTCTCCCCTTTCAAATGAATTATTCACAATTATTATACATACATTTTTTACAGAAAGAACATTTAAAATAGACATTAATAAATAAATAATACAAAAAATTATATACAAAATATTTACAAATTAAATTAAACAAATGCCAGTGCTATCAAACCCAAATAATGGAACCTACAATAATAAAATTACTCAGACTACTTCATTATCCGCGCTTAACAGCACCAACCTTTGAATAGGACTTCTTAACATAGAAGTGCAGATTTTGACCTCAACCATCCTTGTCAGATCAGGCGCTTTAAATATTTAAACTATTGACCTAAAGGCCATTTACTTGGAGGCATTGTTTCGTCAGCTGCCAAAACAATGTCATTGACCTCAATATTATTTAGTTTGTTCATTTATTACATTAAAAAATATTTAAGAGACCATGCCATGGAGTAGTTAAGGTCAAGGAGTTTCAACTTTGCTCATCCTGACAATAATAGACAAATGCAATGACTGCGGTTTGGCGTCCCTCCCCGCTTAATTTTACATTAAGGATGGAATATTATAACTTTTTCAAAAGAGATTAAGAAAATTATGATATCTACCACTCTCCTATCTGTTAACAGAATACGGATTATGAGTTATGGTCAAGAAATATCACAATATATTTTACAATTTAAGACAACAATTTTTTTTTTTTAATTAATTATTTACGAATGAGAGCCTGCTAACATTTCTACACTTAGGAGTTCTAAAAATAGTTATTTTGGAACTGGGTTTCGCACTCTTGCTTATCCGGATTAAGCAGTTTAGAGGGAAAGGCCAAAATTTTTATATTAATTAGAATCCTTTCAAGTCAAAGGGAAGTGAAGACTCAGGCTCATGACAAACAGAAAGACAGATTGATTCTATGCCAATATTACCCTAGACTATATAATTTAAATTTAGTGGCCATAGAATCAATTTCAGCACTTCGTTTCACCTCACCTTTGACCATGGAGGCATGAACTGAAGTACTAAATGTAAAGTTAAGGGTATTGACTAGAGAGGCAACTGAGATGCCTATACTGAATCAAAATTATTATCAGAATTGTTATCTGTAACTTGATTTGAGTTTGAATTGTCATTTTTTGTAACTTGATCGGAATTCTGATTGGCAGTATTAGAATCCCCAATAGCATTCCTTGATTTTCAATCCGGGTGCATCGATTGCTCCAAAATTGTTGAGAACAATTTCTCTGCAATCCAACAGCAACAAAACATAATTTACTCAATTTTACAGCAACTTCCATGCAACTAATTACGTCAATATCGCATCAATAATAATGAAATTAAAGTTGACATTATATTGCTGTTATATTGTTGTCATGAACGTAAGCATTAATTTGCGTAAAATTTGAAACACATGAGGATACACCTTGTTTTGAATTTGTTGTCAATATATTATTATTAATTATATAAATTATATATTAAATATTAAATGATATTATTATTTAATATATAAATAATAGTATCGATACTATCGTGTGATTTACAGGTTAGGCAACACCATAATTTAAAATGCGGAGACATGCAGTTATTATTCCTTTAAAATTTTACTGTAAATTTAATATATTTTTTAGGTCCTTATTTTAAATTATTATTTACGAAACACAAAAATTATGGGTTATTTACTTAAAATTAAAATTGCATTAAAAAAAAAAACATGACAACAATATGAATACAATATTCCATCAAGAATTTCATTCCCTAATGAAATCTTATGTTGTTGTAAAATTGTATTCAATTTAAAAACATATAACCTACTTGATGTCAAATTTACGTCATATGAGGACGCACTTTGATGTAAATTTCCTTTTTGCTTCAACATAAATTGATGTAATATTGTAAGCATATTTATGCCATAATGCTATTGGGGATCCTGAGGTTTTTGAAATTTAGTTAAATAGTTATCATCATGTAAAGATGTGTGGTGTTTTTTATTACAAATATTACATAATTCTTTTGAAGTACAATTAAAAAAGGAATGATTTCCAAGACAATTACAACACCTATGTATAGATTTTATAAATTCATATCTTTTGGCAGGGGTTAACTGCTTGTAACTATTACAGTTTTGTAATTTATGGTTGGCTTTACACATGAGACATTCTAATTTAGAGTTATTATTAGACTTTAATTGAGTATGAAAAACTTTGATAGCGGGTTGAGTAGCTACATTGTTGTTTTTAAATTTATCTGAATTAGAATTTGAAATACTAGTGGTGGGAGTATTTTCCTCAATGTACTCTAATATGCCAATCTGGGCTTCCATAAATTGGATTAATAAGTCAAGATTTGGAGGGTTAGAAATAAAATTTGTCAAAACTTGATTTTGTTGAGTGTCAGCAGTAGAATTGGATGCATCTTGACTGGTTAACTGAGTGAAACGAGCAGATAAAGATACGTTGCACAAGTACAACTCCCACTGTCTTTTAGTCTCGTTGTCAAATAAAGATAAAATACGAAATATTAGCAAGTCATCCCATGAGTCTACAGGCCGACCTAAAACCTTCAACGCAGAAAGAGGAGTGGTTAGACCAACCAAAATTCTCTTAAGCTCAACTGCACTAGTTTTAGTCATTGGGGCTAAATTGAATATTGCTGCGACATGAGCATTAACTAACCGCTTTTTATTCTCGAATCTATCAGTTAATTTGTTCCAGACAATTAGAAAATTATCCTCAGTTAGCGCATAACTGCTAACCAGGTCAGCAGCATCGCCTTTTAAATGGGCTCTAAGGTGACGTAATTTAGTAATGTTAGGTATTTTAGGTTTTGAGACTACAGACGAATGAAAAATATCACGAAAAGACTCCCATTCCCTATAATCTCCACTAAAATCAGGAAGATCGAGACGCGGCAAACGCTTTAAGTCCTCAGACTGTTGATGGACTACAATATTGCTTTGGGTTTGTTCACGGTCACGATATTCAGAGGAGGTATGACTGTCTAAATAAGTTTGAAATAATGTTAAATTTACAAGATGTTGTTCATCTAATTGTTCTAAAACTTTATTAGTAAAATATGGCTGTTCTTTCATTAATGAATCTAAGTCTTCAGAGGCAAAGATTTGATGGTGATTACTCTCAAACCTTTGCCAATTTTTAATTAGCCCAGTCATCCTCACTCTACAAGAAGCTACGCTTTTTTAGGGATCCTTATCAAATGCTTCATAAGCATTTTTTATTTTGGGTATTAGAGTGTTTTGTTCCAATATGATGGCGGCCATGGCTCTTAATAGTTAAAAGGTTAACCAATGTGCAACTTAAAATTATTTAAATTAATTAATTCAATTATTAAAGGTAATTAAAATTAATTATAAAAGAAAGAATTGATATTGACAATTCAAATAAATAAATGACAATTATAAATTGTAAATGAATAAAAACTACAGAAAAATTATCTACAACAGAAAAAATTATTTACAATAAAAAAAAAATAATAATGAATTGCACATTAGTTTATATAAAATTTATAAATTTTTATATATATATTTTTAAGTTTTAAAATTAAATTTTAACAAATGATAATTGTTTGCTGTGAAAGAATTGTGAATTGAACAATTCAGACTAATGTTAAATAAGACAATCAACTTAAGACTAATTTAAAGGAAATTACATAAATAAACAAAAGATTAATTTAGTAATTGTTCAATAAACAAAATTTTAACAGTTGAATAAATTTTAAATTTATGACAAATAAATACTATTGAGGAGGCATGAGGCCAATGACACCACCAGGACATCCAACGATCAATGCTCCAAGACCTGAAGATGATACAGTAGGATATGTTGCTAATGGCTGGAACCCACGTGGATCTGACAAGGATGCAGGCCAAAAGAAGCAGCTTCCAGATGATAAGAGTACCTTAGGAACGTCCAAATAATTAATAAAAGATTACAATGATAATAATAAAGAAAAAGATTGATTTTAGATTTCAAAAAATTAATTTTAATTTAAATTGAAGATTGAAATTTATTTTAATTTATTTTAAAGATTTTATTATTTTAAAATTTATTTGATTTTAAGTTGAAATTAATTATAAATTCAAACAAAAATTTAAAGAATTTACTTAAACTAAAAGAGAGAGAGATTTCTATAAGACAATTAAGTATTTCAAACAGACAAAAATACAAAAAATTATAAAACATATAGAAATAATATAATTAGTACACAAATACCATGTATTTTTTATAAAAAATTTTGCCCTTTTAATTAAATGGAAAAGACATAAATGAGCAAAAGATACTCTAATTATGTCTATAATATAGGCTTTCTTTGTTGTTTTTTTTTATGATTGTTAAATTTAAAAAATTTAATATTTAGAATTTAATTTATTTATGAATTAGCAATTTATATATTATTTAGCAAGAATAGTGGAATCTATGTCAAAAAAACAACATCAACAAAATCAATAAGATTTATTTAGATTAATTTGATTTTAATTGAATGATATTTTAAAAAATTATTTAAAAATTATTGATGCATATAACATTGCTTGTGCCTTAAGGTAGTATATCCGTAGAGGAAAGAGATATTTTTTTTTCGGACCTCTTTCTTCCTCTCACAAGTTTTGTATAAGAAATTCCAAAATGTTTTTGTTTATATTTATGTAAATTAACATCTGGGAGCTCTGAAATTTTTTCTTTGAGTTTTTATAATAATAAATTATGTTTTAACCAAAAAATTATCAAAATCTGTTTTTAAAATTTTTTTTTTTGAAGCCTCTAAAATCTCTTACGTGAATATGCATGTAATTTAATAAGTACATATTGTCAAAAATTTACAGAACAGATTTTGATAATATTTGTTTAAAATATAATTTATTATTATAAAAACTCATAGAAAAAATTTCAGAGCTCCTCGATGTTTATTTACATAAATATAAACAAAAACATTTTGGAATTTCTTATACAAAACTTGTGAGAGAAAGAAAGAGGTCCGAAAATCTCTCTCACTTTCACCCCACTGAGGTACTACTTTAACTAAACTGCACTATAAATCATTAAGATTCGTTTGTATGAAAATAATGTATATTATGGAATACTCTTTATTTTTTAATTTTTAAAGTAGAAGATTATTAAGATTATTCATAATATATTATTTTCACAGATGTCTAGAAAGTTATTTTCTGAGTGCTCCAAAGCCCATCAGTATAAAATAATAAATAGACAGCTTCAAGAAGATGCGTACAGTTTTGACTCTGAAGAAGAAATGGATTATGATGAAAATGATGAGAATCTTGATGGAAAAGAAGAGATTCGAAATGCTAACGTCCAAAATGCACCAGAAGAAATTGCTGATGCAGTAGACGACGTTACTGAACGAGAAGAAGCGATGGATACAGATAAGAGTCAATATGAAAAAACTTTAAGTGAGATTCTTAACAGCTTTTACGATTTTCAAATGAGTGATGAGAATGAAGAGTGGGAATCTAGTAGTAATTCCAGTAGCAGTTCTATAAGTGCAGATGAGCTTGATGATTCAGAAGATGAATTCATACCGGAAAAAGAAATAAATACAGACAAATGTGAAGTTGATAAAAATTGTCCGCTAAGAAAAAATTTAAAAGAATTGGCCACTAAACTAACACGTGAGGTTTGTAATGAACTTTTAGGAATCCTTCAAGGTATTGGACATAAAGAGCTTCCTAATGACCAACGTGCATTACTTGGGACGCCTAGAACAACTGTAATTGAACCCTGCGGTGACGGCGAATATTTCCACTATGGTTTGAAAGAAGCCATAAAAGATGTACTAAAGAAACATAGCTTAGAGGAAAAAATTAATATAGATATTGGGATAGATGGCTTGCCCTTGAGCAGAAGCAGTAATCAAAAACTTTGGCCTATTGTTGGTAAAATAGTTGGAAACGATACAATACCACCATTTATTATTGGCGCCTATTATGGATCACATGATCCAACAGATGCATCACCTTTTTTAGATAAATTAGTGCAAGAATGCGAAGAATTGAAAGGAAAACATTTACTTTACAATGGTGTTAGATACACGTTCCATTTAAACTTAATTATTTGCGATTTCCCAGCAAAGTGCATGTGTACTTGCACTAAATATTACACTGGTTTTTATGGATGCACTAAATGTACCGTTAAAGGAGATAGCTATAAAGATAGAACAATTTTTTTGGATCAAGATTGCGAATTACGAACTGATAAAAGTTTTCGTGATAGAAAGCAAATTGAACATCATCGTGGGAAATCTCCTTTTGAAGACCTTGGAATTGATATGGTGAAAAGTTTCCCAATAGATTACATGCATGCAGTATGTCTCGGGGTGATGCGTTTATTGTTAAAAATATGGTTTAGAGGAATACGCACCAAAAAAAGGGTTGTAAAACCGATTTTAGGTGCGAAAGCGATGCGATTAGTTTCTGATGCTTTTATTATATTTGGCAAAAGCTTACCTAAAGAATTTAATAGGAAACCTCAATTATTAACAGAAATTGGTCGCTGGAAAGCAACGGTAGCACGCTACTTTTTACTTTACGCAGGTCCTATTATATTTAAAAAAATTTTACCTAAAAAGTTGTATCAACATTTTCTTTTATTAAGCTGTTCCATAAGAATTTTATGCGATCCTATTCAGTGTAAGGTAAATAATAATATTGCTGATAAACTATTAATAAAATTCGTAACAAAATTTGCAGCGTATTACGGTGCAGAGTACATCACAATAAATTTACATAGCCTTACGCACTTAGCCCAAGAATGTCTAATTAACGACGGACCATTAGACAAATTCAGCGCTTTTTCAAATGAAAATTACATGCAATTCATAAAGAAAATTTTGAGGAAACGCAATAAGCCCCTTCAACAATTACATCGCAAGTTGAAAGAAGGACGTTTCCCGAAAATAAAAGCAAGGCTAAAAAATGCAACATTAAAAAATCAAATACAAAGAGAATTGCCTTTAAATTGCAGAAACGCTCATCGAAGATTACTTTTACCAACAGTGGAATTAAGTATAGATTCTCCAAACAATTGCTGTGTAATTGAAAACGATGTGTACATAATAAATTCAGGAATTTGGGAAAAAAATGGTGCACCTGTTGTTATTGGCAAAAGATTTGAAGAAATCCAAAAAGTAGATAAATATCCAGTAGATTCTAAACTTCTCAACATTTGTTAAGTTGCTAAATTATCGAAAAAATTCGAAGTTTTTGAAGTAGATAAAATACAATCAAAAGCTTGCCTTTCTGCGTGTGAAAATATTTTTTATGCATCTAAACTATTGCACTTTTAAAAGGTTTTATAACTTACATTACATCAATATTCTTTTATTTTTGTATAGATAATTTAGGCATTCTTAACTCTACGCATGTATTATTTATATTTTATTACTTCTGAATCTTACGATTAATAAAGGTTATAATTTTCATATTATAAAAGCATTATATATTATGTAAACACTTAGTTTAAAAATAAAGGTAACGTTTTTATTTTTAGTATTATCTGTATTCATATTTTTTTTTCTTTTTTTTGTTAAATTATATATGGGTATATCTTGCTGGAAGATACATTTTTTGCAGAATGACCTTGACCAATTAACCAAAAGTTGCAGGCGTTGTATATATATATAACATAATCCCTCCCAATTTTTTAACCTTACTAGGGGGCAAGCCACCTACGCGCTTAAGCACGCCAAACCCCTCAGATCATTTTCATGTTTAATCGATATAAAACTGTGGTTTAATTCATTAATAAAAACAATTGTACACTGAGATGTAAATTTAAAATAATGAACTTTTTTCATTATTTTTATTTTTATTTTCAAAATTTATCTCAAGAAAAAAATATTGCTTTATTGTCCCTTGGTGCTAGGCACTTCGGGCCAGAACCTTTTTCATCTCACAAAATAAATTTTTCTTTTGATCAGGACGGCGAAATTTTTTAATAGGATATCGAAATACAGAAATAAATTTTCATAAGTTTTGTTTTGTTTGCACAAATATAATTCATTTTCTATTAGTTAAAACATTTTTTAATTAAAATTTATAATTATTTTTACAGTTTATATTATTATAAATTAAAAAATTAATATTTAGAATTGTCTACAAATTTGTATACAGCGCGCCGCTAACACTATAACAGAGCATCAATGAAACGACCAAATAGATAAAGATGACAAATTTTTAGGAGATTGTATAATAAAATAATTATTGTATTTCTTATTTCTGTATTTTTTACACAAAATTTTATTAATAATTATTTTAGAAGATATTAAAAATTAGAACTAATAAAATAAATAATGAAATAATCAGCGCAACCAATCACAACACGAATAAATTAGAAGAAAAATTATGTTACTTGAGTTTCTTAGAAATAGAAATTTATCCCAAGAAAAAAATATTTAATATCGTATCTGAATGCCATTACTGATTACTATCCCTCGAAATAAATTTTTCTTTTGTCCTGGACAGCAAAATTTAACAATTGGATGACGAAATACTCGAAGGAGTTTTAAAAGATTAAATAATTAAAAATTGAATAACGCGCGAGAGTATATGTGACAGAGAACTTCTTGTATTCTATACCGCTGGGATCCAATAGAAAATATAACTCACGCGCATGACGAAATCAAAGCGACCAATCAAAACGCAAATAAATCGAGGAACAAATTCTGATCAAGTTTCTGTTTTAGAGTTATAGAGATGGGTACAAAAGTGCTAAAATCAGGCCCATTTGAACTTTTTTAAGGTTGAATCAGGTGGATAGAAATAGCAATTTTTGGTTAAAAATGTCTGGAGATCGAAACTTCTGGAATGTTTAATGTTTTTAGCCATTGATCATGTTATGTGTCCCTTAAAATTAAAAAAATAATTTAGAAAATTTATTGGCTACTGACGGAGATATTAGCGCTTGAAATTTTATTAATTTTTCAGATACTTAATTAATCAAGACTTTATTATAAATAATCTAATTTTAAAAATCTTTGAGTATAATATTTAGAACATTATTTAGCATCGATTCACCAAAAAAATTTTGATTTTCTACGTTTCGCCGCAAATAAATTGATTTTTTTAAAAATTTAGGTTAAGCCGAAAATAGAAAAACTTGAAATATATTTCACATTATTGTTAAAAATTGAGATTTTTCTTAGTGAATCGATGCTAAATAATGTCCTAAATATTATATTAAAAGATTTTTAAAATTAGATTATTTATAAAAAAAGTCTTGATTAATTAAGTGCCTCCAAAATTAATGAAATTTTAAGCGCTAATATCTCCGTCTGTAGTCAATAAATTTTCAAAATTTTTTTTTTAATTTTAAGGGACACATAACATGATCAATGGTTAAAAATATTAAACATTCCAGAAATTTCGATCTCCAGAAATTTTAACTCAAAAAATGCTATTTCTATAATCCACCTGATTCAATCTTTAAAGGTTTGTAGACAATTTGCTAATAATTTTTTTTGGGAATTAATTTATAAAGCTGACTATATATGGGCGATTATTTCTCAACCCGGCCACCCCCGTCTGTCCAAAAATGGTGGCAACTTAAAAAGATTTTGGTTTTCTCAAATTGACTGGAAAAGGGTCTAGTTTTTTATTCTCATTGGCCTTTTCAACTCTGTAAATCTACTGTGCCCATTTTAGGCACTGAGCGGCGGCAGGTCGACATTTTGAAAACAGAAAAATTGAAATAAAAGTAGATTAACGGTAAGTTTTTTGAAATTTTTTTCTCTTATAAGTTGTAATTTATTAAAACAAAGAAAATGAGACCACTTGCGTTCTAATTGGTTGATTTCTTAAAAAGTTTTTTGGGTGCTATGTAGTTTTTAAAAATGGGTAAAAAACGGCTACTTTGACTGATGATATCTCTGAACCTACATATCCAAAATAAAAAAGTTTTAGTGCAAAATGGTAGTCTTTTGATACATAATAAGTGTGCCAAATATCAGGGGATTTGAATGAGTAGTTTCGGATTTAACGATTTTTGGGTACTAATTCTCTTTAAAAAATGGGTCATAATTTGTTTCAGAATTACCCTTAAAATTGCTAAATCCGAAATTACTCAATCAAATCCCCTAATATTTGGCACACTTATTATGTATCAAAAGACTACCATTTTGCACTAAAACTTTTTTATTTTGGATATGTAGGTTCAGAGATATCATCAGTCAAAGTAGCCGTTTTATACCCATTTTTAAAAACTACATAGCACCCACAAAACTTTTTAAGAAATCAACCAATCACCACGCAAGTGGTCTCATTTTCTTTGTTTTTATAAATAACAACTTTTAAGAGCAAAAAATTTCAAAAAACTTACCGTTTAGCTACTTATATTTCAATTTTTCTATTTTTAAAATATCGAACTGCCGCCGCTCAGTGCCTAAAATGGGCACAGTAGATTTACAGAGTTGAAAAGGCAAATGAGAATAAAAAACTAGACCCTTTTCCAGTCAATTTGAGAAAACCAAAATCTTTTTAAGTTGCCACCATTTTTGGACAGAGGGGGGTGGCCGGGTTGAGAAATAATCGCCCATATGTAAAAAAAAATATTTAAAAAATGTACCCAAATGTAAAATATACCGCTGTATCCGATTTTCAGTTCCTCATAGAAGCCCCAATGTGTGGAATTTTTATTTTCGATTTGTTGGCATTTAAGCACGTTTTGAGAGCATAGGAAGCAAAAACACCGGTGTATGTGGGTGTGTTTGTATGACTGTATTCGGTTATATTTCACAATCATTATGGTATTAAGACCTAATTTTTTTTTTTTAATTTTATCATCAAAAAATCTGCAAGTGTTGAATTTTAATGTTAAATTTAATGTTGAATTTAACGTTAAATTTAATGTTGAATTTTAACGTTAAATTTAATGTTAAATTTAATGTTAAATTTTAGCATTAAATTTAATAATAAATTTAATGTTAAATTTAATGTTAGAAGGAACATTAATTTGATCAAAAAAATTAGTTGTGAAAAAATAGCAATGATGCTAAATTTTAGAAGCATCAAGGTAATTTCCATAATAAGTACAATTGGATTAGCAAAATTATGAAGATTTTTTTTCTTTAATTTTCTGCGATACTTTAACGTTAAATTTAACGTTAAATGTAACATTAAATTAACGTTAAATCTACCTTAAATTAACGTTAAAGTTACCTTAAATTAACGTTAAAATTAACGTTAAATTTTAACGTTAAATTTAACGTTAACTTTTGCACAAGGGTAAAAATCAAAAAAAGGTCACTGATTATTTTATAAAACCAAAAGCTGTACAATCAGTAGGGGTTGGAACTGAACCAAGAGATTTAAATGAAATAGATAAGCTAGCTGAAAGATTGTTGGCAGTTTCAAGCTTGTAACACAAATCCATTGAAGCAGCTAACAAATTAGTTGAAAATATTTTAAAATTAGACAATAATAGAAACAATGTCAATAGATCATCGACTTCTACTAATACATTAGTCTTGAATCTCCTTCAGATATCACTCCTATTAATATTTGCAATTCAAATCCAAACATTACTTCAAATAATGACACAATCACAAATAATTCACTTATAAGTGTTATACAAAAATCGATGGAAAACAGCAACAAATCATTAATAGATATTAATAGAGTTTACAAATTGACTAACAAAACAAGTTTTAATTTATGGTAGGATTATCTTATTTCTGAAATAAAATCATTTCATCTCTATGATGTTATAGATTTAAAAATTATTCTCGAGAAGAGAAAGAGAATAGAGATACAAGTGTTAGAGATTTTATTATTACTAGGCTTAATGAATTTTAAGACAAGCAAATTGCACATTTAAATGATCCAAGATTAAAAATAAAAAGCTTAAAAGAATTCAAAAAAACTGGAAACTAATCTATCCGATACAGTGATTAGACAGCGTTTATATGGAATCAAAATGAAACCAAAAGAAAAGGCTTCAGATTTTATTAATAGATTTGAATCAATTATACGTTTAAGTCAAAGTATCGATGGAGTGATTCAGTTGAAAGAAGATAAGACATTCGACCAGCATTTTACACAGCAATAAATTCAGTAGTGACTGATGTAAGAAGTGCTTCTATTGTATATAAATAAATGAACAATAAGGAAATGTCATACCAACAACTGACAGAAGCGTTATTACAATTTCACTCTGATAAGAAAATTGATGATGTTAATATAAAAATTGAAGAACCTGCAAAAGCCAATTTTACAAATTCTAAAATTTTATTAATAAACAAAATTTTAAATAATGTTTTAGATGTTCAAAAACTGATCATATTGACACAAAATGTCCACTTATTGAGAAAAATTTATACTTCTGTTACATATGTAGAAGAATTTCCAAATATAGAGAAAAATACCAATGTAGAGAAAGTCCTGATTACGATCCTACACAGGATCCTAATAAACAAGCCAGAAAAATGAAATCAAATAATAGAACTGGAGGATATCAACCTTATAATAAAGATGGCAAGTCCTCAAGATCAACAAAAACAGCTGTTAATAATAATAAATCCACAACAAGAGCACCAAAGGCTCAAGCAGCAAGTACTTCTGATAAATCAGGTAATTTTTTAGAAAAATTGAATTAATAACTAACTTTTTATATTATCTAATTTTAAAAAATGTCAAGGCAAAGTTATAAAAAGTGCTAACAAAAATAGAAAGGCTTATATTCTATCTTTGTTTCACATTCTATCCTTGTTTAATACACGAGCACAACAGTTATGTTTACTCAGTGATTTATAAATATAAACATGGTATATTATAATTATCACATAATTTAAAAATGAATTTTGAAGATATCGGAAATATAAGTAAACGAGGACAGACATCTTATTCCTGTAGTTGTCTAAAAAATAAAAGTAAACCTTTAACCTGTGTTTGTGTTAAATGTGGGAAATGTTATCACATATCATGTATTAAAAAATTAGAGACAGCTTACCACCTTGTTGGTAGCTTAATATGCTGTTGTGAAACTGAAACTAATATAAAGCACTTTGAACAGGAAATTAGAATTTTAATAACAGAAACATCAAAATTAAAAGAATAATTATCCAAAGAAAAATTAAATGCAAAAAACTATGCAAATCAAAGTGCTTCACTACTAGAAGAAATAAATGACTTGCATAAAAAAAACAATGACAATCAAGAAATGGCTAAACTAAAACGAGAGTATTATAATGTCCAAGATGGAATAAAAAATTTAGGCCAAGAAAATGCAAAGCTACTAGAAAATATTAAATATTTAAAAAAAAGTAATAGTGAACTTACAAAACAAATTTCCTATAAGGATAAATCACTAAATGAGAGTAAATTGTCAAGTGAGAAAAATAACATTTATGCTTGTAAGAATGAAACTTCGTCTTTAACAGTAGCGATAAACAACAAAAATGAACTATGTGAAAGTCTCAAAGAAAATTTAAAAACTTTAAATAACAGCTTCAAAACTGAAAATGATCTATTAAAAGAATTAAATGGTACGCTACAAGTGAATAATAAATTATTAACTGATAAAATAAAAAATTTAGAGAATTAAAAAGACAACATAGCTAGCTTAAAAAATAAGAAACCAATTACAGATCAATCTCAAGAAAATAATCTAAACAACAACTCATATTACAATCTTATCTAATAACGTCAATAAAACAAATAATAGTGTTGTAACTGATTATCATGCAATTAAACACGATCCTGACTTACTGATATCATCAAAAAATGATCAGGTAATTAATGAAATGCATGATTTAATAAAAAGTAAAATACAGAAGGAAACATTAATTCCAATTATAAGTTTAAAACGAAATAAAAATAACACTGTATCAGTAAGATGTTTTCATAATGAACACATTGAAAGAACCAAAGACAAACTCTCAAATTTGTTAGGTGAAAATTATACAGTTAAAATCAAAAATCTAAAAAATCCTAAAATTAAAGTTGTTGGCATTTCAAGTGACATGTCCCTTCATGAAATTGAAAAAGACATTAATAATTTATGATACAGACTATCCAATAATGCCAATAACGCCTAAGTTTTTGGGATCAACAAATTTTTTAAAAAACAAAATACTAACCAAGCCAAAAAATAAAATCAATAACTATAAAACGTATCAAAATTCTTATAATCCTAATCATAAAACAGTTAAGTTTCATGAAGATCGGAGTGAAAACTTAATGAATAAAATAAATTCATAATGGCCGTGAATAATATAGATGTACTCAATGAATTATCAGATAAAGAGCTAATTTTCAATACTTGTGATGATTTTAACCAAAATATGCTCATTAATAAGGACGATATTTTTATCTTACATTTAAATATAAGAAGCATTACTCGTAAACATATTTTATTAGCAGCATTAGTTGCAAGTCTTGATAAACATCCAGATATTATTATTTGCTCTGAATCTTGCATTCTTCATATAAAAGGACTCATTGAATTTGAAGGTTATATTATGTATACAAATGACAGTATTATCAATAAATCTGATGGCTCTAACAAAAATAACCACGTAGTTATACTCCCTGGCTCAGAGCTCTCCCGTATCGAAAAATCCTGTGCAAGCGTTGTGCACAACGTTGTGCACAAGATGTACACAAGTTTGTACACAAGCTTGTGCACAAGCTTGTGCACAAAATCGCGAAATTTTGTGCATAAAATGGAATAAAATTTAAGGATAACTGATATCCTGGAGGCGTAAATTTTAATTTTTTATCCAAAACAATTTTCCAATTTTCCAATTTTCCAATATGGCGGACCAGAAAAAATAAAAATAAAGACTTTCTACATTACCTGGGAGTTTTCGAAGTCGAGAAAAACGTTTTTATGAATGAAAATTTTGATTTTTTAGCCCCAACATATTTTCCAATTTTCCAAGATGGCGGACCAGAAAAAATCAAAATAAAGACTTTCTACATTACCTGGGGGTTTTCGGGGTCGAGAAAAACGTTTTTATGAATGAAAATTTTGATTTTTTAGCCCTAACATATTTTCCAATTTTCCAAGATGGCGGACCAGAAAAAATCAAAATAAAGACTTTCTACATTACCTAGGGGTTTTCGGGGCCGAGAAAACCAATTTTATAAATGAAAATTTTGATTTTTTGCCCCAACATATTTTCAAATTTTCCAAGATGGCGGACCAAAATAAATAAAAATAAAGACTTTCTACATTACCTAGGGGTTTTCGGGGCCGAGAAAACCGATTCTATGAATGAAAATTTTTATTTTTTTGTCCCAACATATTTTACAATTTTAGAACATGGCGGACCCTAGGTAATGAAGAAAGTCTTTATTTTTATTTTTTCTGGTCCGCCATCTTGGAAAATTGGAAAATAAGTTGGGGCAAAAAAATAAAAATTTTCATTCATTAAAACGGATTTCTCGGCTCTGAAAACCCCTAGGTAATGTAGAAAGTCTTTATTTTTATTTTTTTTGGTTCGCCATCTTGGAAAATTGGAAAATATGTTGGGGCAAAAAAATAAAAATTGTCATTCATAAAATCGGTTTTCTCGGCCCCGAAAATACCCTAGGTAGACAACCCCTAGGTAATGTGGAAAGTCTTTATTTTGATTTTTTTCTGGTCCGTCATCTTGGAAAATTGGAAAATATGTTAGGGCTAAAAAATCAAAATTTTCATTCATAAAAACGTTTTTCTCGACCCCGAAAACCCCCAGGTAATGTAGAAAGTCTTTATTTTCATTTTTCTGGTCCGCCATATTGGAAAATTGGAAAATTGGAAAATTGTTTTGGATGAAAAATTAAAATTTACGCCTCCAGGATATCAGTTTTCCCTCGTACGGTCCATTTTAATCCCGAAGGTATTCGTGGAGATGACAGAAATTTCAGGGAGTTAACTCCCTAAATCAGGGAGTTAACTCTCTAAATCAGGGAGTTTAACACTCTGTTTTAGGTGGGTAACTCCCTGTTTTAGGGAGTTAACTCCCTGAAATAACTCTCTGCGCCAGGGAGTATAACTACGTGGTTATTTTTGTTAGAGGGGGTACTAATGTACATTAAAAAAAATTTGCAGCACACATCTAGCGTGGAATCTTATGGTAATCTACAAGCTCTTAATATTGCAATAAATCTGGATAACAACAGAACAACTACTATAACGGGTGTTTATCGTTGCCATGATTATCCAATATCTGAATTTATTGAAATTATTAAAACTTTCTTAACAGCAAGCAAACACATTCAGAATCATTTAATAATTGGGGATGTTAATATAGATATAATGCAAGAAAATACTGATTGTAGTGACTATATAGATAACCTGCTAGAGATGTCATATCTGTGACAACCTGTAATATCGACATAGCAACATACTTTATACTTAACACTGTATTATATATAACACAATATTATATTATATCATTTAGTATATAAGTTGTACTCCTACAATAATGATGTATATTAAGACCTAATAAAGATATATATAAAGATAACACATGGCGCAGTCGGTAGAAAAATCCAAATGGATGGTGCAACCGTATTAAAAATTTTAAAAGCAGAAGATTTAAGTGTCAGTGAAAAAGAAAATTCAGAGAGTGAAAATAAAGAAATAAAAATTTTAAAAGAAGAAAATTTAAGTGACAGTGAGAGAGAAAATTCAGAAAGTGAAAATCAGAAGAAACAGAAGAAAGTAAGAAAGTCCAAGCAGCAATATTACAAAATCTAGTTGGTCCAGAAGCCATAGAATTACTGGACACATTCAATTTAACAGATGAGAACCTAGAGGATCCGGAGAAAATATTGGAGGCTTTTGAAAATAATTGCAAGAAAGAAATAAATGAAACATTTGAAAGGTTCGTTTTTGCTAATAGAATAAGAAAAGATGATGAAACTATTGAAAGTTACGTTAAGGAATTGAAAAAACTAGTTAAAACATGTGGCTATGACTCATTGGAAGACAGCATGATACGTGACAACATAATTCGAACGATGAAGGATACCAGACTCCAACAAAGTATTCTAAAAATAAATAAACTAACTCTTGAGGATTTGATAAAAAATATAAAAACGAATGAAGCAAGCAAAGAACAGTCGAGAAAAATACAAGAGCAGACCAAAACAACTTCATCGGTTGATGCAATACACACAAGAAGAGGGAAAACAACAAAATACGAAAATAGAAGTGAGCGCGCGCAGTATCCCGCGAGGGAGAGGAAAAGAAGCGAAACAAGGAGAACATCAAAACCAACAGAAGGCGGGTATGGATACAAAGAATTCAACTGCGGAAGGTGTAACGGGCGACACCTACCGAGGCAGTGCCCAGCATATGATAAGAAATGCTACAGATGCAATAAGGTAGGTCACTATGCAGTTGCCTGTAATACCAACAGTAGAAGAGTCAATAACATAGAGTCCGCAAGTGACTTATCGGAAGAAGATGATACCTCAAGTGAAGAAAACTTCGTTATCAACACACTGACGGTAAATTCAATGGATAAAGAAAGTAACCTTAAGAAAAAGAGTACTTGGATAGAAAGAATAATAGTAGGAGACAAGAAAATTAAATTTAAAATTGACACTGGAGCTGATGTCAACGTACTACCAAAGAAAATATACGACAAAATCAAATATAATAGTAAAATAAGAGAATCAAAAAAGAAGATAACATCTTACGGAGGATTTGAAATAAAAATCCTAGGTGAAGTCAAGATGCCATGCAACTTCAAAAATAGGATGAGCAGCCACAAATTTGTAATAACCGAAGTGGACAAAATCCCAATCATGGGATTGGAATCTTGTGAAGAACTGGTAATCGTCAAAAGGGTCAACAATATCAAACAGACTCAAAAGGTAAATGAAGAAAAAGAAATATTTATCAAAAAATACAAAGAATGTTTTACAGGAACAGGAAGATTCCCAGAGAAAGTCAAACTAACCATCAATAGAGAAGCGAAACCAACAGCATATCCTCCAAGAAGAGTAGCTGTACATACAAGAGAAAAACTAAAGAACCAACTAGTCCAACTAGAAAGAGAAGGGATAATAGAGAAAGTAAAATATCCAAAGTCATGGGTGAGCAATTTAGTAATAAGAGAAAAAGATGATGGATCATTAAGACTTTGCATAGACCCACAGAAGTTAAATCAAAATATCAGCAGAAGTTTTTATGAAATACCATCAATAGATGAAATAGCCGCCAAATTGGAAAATGCAGAATACTTTACTGTGTTAGACTTGAAACAAGGATTCTGGCATATAGAGCTAGATGATGAATCGAGTGAAGCTTGCACATTCTCATCTCCATTTGGATGCTACAAATTCAAAAGATTGCCATATGGAATCAATACGGCATCAGAAATATTTCAAGAAGAAAATGAGAGAATATTCAAAGGTCTAAATGGTTTAAATATTTATATAGATGATTACGTAATATCAGGCAGAACTGAAGAAGAACATGACAGAAACTTAAAAGCATTTATGGAAAGAGCAAAACAAGTGAATGTAAAATTTAAAAAAGCAAAAGTACAATACAAACAGAAAAGTGTAAAACTTTTAGGCTACATATTTTCCAAAGAAGGAAGGAAAATAGATGAAGACAGAATCAAGTCAGTAATAGCACTACAACCACCAAGAACGAAACAAGAATTGCAACGATTTTTAGGTATGGTTAACTACATGCAAGATTATATACCTAATTTACCCAACAAAACTTTAAATATGAGACAGTTACTAAAAAAAGATTTTGAATGGGAATGGAATGAAAATCATACCAAAGAGTTTGATCAATTGAAGAAATCATTAACAACGGCACCAACGCTACAAGGGTATAATGGAAAGAAAGAAATAACCATTCAGGCAGATGCCTCAAAAGATGGCATTGGATGTTGTTTACTACAAGAGAAAAGGCCAGTATTTTTTGCGTCAAGATGTCTAACAGATACAGAACAAAGATATGCCCAGATAGAGAAAGAGATGCTGGCAATAGCATATTCAACAAAGAAATTTCACAAGTTTATATATGGAAGGGATGTAAATGTACAAACTGACCACGAACCACTTGTCAAAATATTCAAAAAACCAATCTCAAGAATACCATCAGTTAGATTACAAGCACTACGAATGAAAACTGCAAAATACAGGCTAGAGGTCAAGTATATCAGAGGCAAATATATGTACATAGCAGATACATTGTCAAGAGACTCAAAAATAGATACTGGAGAAAAAGAATTTAAATTGGACAAGTACATCCATAGCATAGTAAACCAGATGGCAATATCAGAAGAAAAGAAAGAAGAATTAAAAAGAGAAACAGAGAAAGACAGCACGCTAAAAAGAGTAATAGAATACTGTAGGACTGAGTGGCCAATACATATCAAAAAACTAACAGAAGATGTAAAACCTTACTGGAAAATGAAAGACGACTTACATGTAAGTGAAGATCTATTGTTCAACATGGATAACGTAGTAATACCACTAACGTTAAGAAAACTAATGTTGGAAAAACTACACGAGGGACATGTAGGTGTCACAAAAATGAAAGCTAGAGCCAGACAGCTGATGTACTGGCCAGGTATAACGACAGAGATAGAAGAAAAAGTAAAAGGATGTAATAAATGTATGGAACATTCTAATATCAACAAAAAATTACCACTAATACCACATGAAGTACCAAAGGAAAGGTTCCAGAACATATCTGCTGACGTACTAGAATATAATTCAGAAAATTACTTAGTGATAATGGATGCGTTTTCAAAATGGCTTGAAATTATTAAAATGAAAAGTAAAACAGCAGGTAAAATCATAAATAAATTAACAGCGGTATTTGCGGTACATGGAATACCAGAAAAGTTAACAGCTGACAATATGCCTTTTGCATCAAGAGAATTCCAGGAGTTTTCAAAGAAATGGGAATTTAAGATAACAACGACCAGTCCAAAACACTCTCAATCGAATGGACTAGCAGAGAAAGCAGTTGGAATAGCAAAGAGTATCCTAAAGAAGTCTGGGACAACAACTGAAGAAATACAAAAAGCATTGTTACATTATAGAAATACTCCAGTAGCAGGCTTAAAGATATCTCCATCCCAAATACTATTTAGCAGGCAAACAAGGACTCTATTACCAATATCAAGAGAAAAATTAAAACCAGAAATACAAACGGACATCAGGGATTTGTTAAAACAAAACCAAATAAAGAAAAAGAGAGACTATGATAAAACAGCAACCAAAGACAAAGAAATACAAAGTAATAAATATAACTGATGATATCCTTCATCATTTTCCAATTTTGACAATAATCAACAATAATAGACATTAAAAATAATACTGTAAATAACTTTATAGACTACAAGAAACTTTTAAATTTAAGTAAAAATTTTGACTGGGAACAAATACTAACTGTTAATTATCCCTCAAATGCATTAAAAATGCTGATAGACAATATTAAAAAATTAATAAATGAATGCACCAAAAATTTAACAAAAAAATATAGATCTAAAAATCCTTGGATTACAAAGGAATTAATTATTTCATGTAATACAAAAAAAAAAAAAAAATTTACGATATGTGGCAAAATAATAAAAAAGATGAAGCATTAGAATCTCAATATAAAATATATGCTAATAAATTAAGGTATTTGTTAAGAATGGCAAAAGATAATTATGATGCTAAAATTATAAAGTGTGCAAATATGAAAACTTGTTGGCAATTTATTAATAATAAACTTAACAAAAATAATATTAATAAAAATAAAAATATTGACTATATAATTTCAAATAATAAAAAATATGAAAACAATTTTGATATAGCTAACAAATTTAATGAATATTTTGGTTCCATTGGTACTGATCTTACTAATAATATTGCTAAACCAAAAAATATTGTTATTGAAATTAAGAACATTAATAAAGCCACTAACTCAATGTTTATATCTAAAACTAACGAAGATGAAATATCCTCTATTATAAAAAAACTAAAAAATAAAGCAATGGGTTATGAACATTAATACTAAAGTTGTGAAAACCGTTGATAAGTGTAATTAGCAATCCTTTGTCTCATATAATAAACTTATGTTTTTCTCAAGGTATAGTACCAGAGGAACTGAAAATATCATTGATAGTTCCAACATATAAATCAGGTAATAAACATCATCCTACTAACTATAGACCAATATCCCTCTTGCCTGTTTTATCCAAAATTTTTGAAAGAACCTTATACAATAGAATAATTAAATTCTTAAACAAAAAAATGTTATTTCTCCTAAAAAGTTTGGTTTTCTAAAAAATGTTAGTACAAATGACGCAATAGTTCACTTATCAAATTATTTACATAAAAATTTAGATAATAGTTAACCATGTGTTGCGACATTTATAGATTTATCCAAAGTTTTTGACCTAATGGAATACATTATTTTTTTTTATAAGCTTGATCAAATAGGAAGAAGAGGCGTAGTTCTAGATTTAATCAAAAGTTACTTTGGTAATAGAGTACAAATGGTAAAAATAAACAATATTTTGAGCAATAAAAAAAATGCCAAAATAGGTGTACCACAGAACTCTGTATTAGGTCCGTTATTTTTTATAATATACGTAAATGATTTGCTGGATCAAATAGATAACATATCGTATGCAGATGATACTGTTTTATTTTGTTCTGGTAATTTATGGAGTGAAACAGAAGATATTATAAACAAGTATTTATCGAAACTATTACTAAATATTAAAAAGACCAAGTACGTAGCTTTTGCTAACAGAATTGACTCCCTGCCATCAAACTTAAATATACATCTTAATGACCAACCTTTAGAAAGAGTAACAAACATAAGCTATATGGGTGTTATATATGACCAAAATCTTAAACGGAAAGAACATGTTTATTCAACATTTTAACGCACCAGATACCTGATTTACATATTCGCAAAGTTAAAATATATATTAAGTAAAAGTAATTTAATTTCAGTTTACTATGCACTATTCCATGGTATAGCCACTTGAGGAATTATAGCATGGGGTAGTGCATATAGTAACTCAATAAATCTGCTCTCAAAACTACAGTACAAACTTTATAATATAATCAGTAACGGTAGCTTTAATAATGTTAGTAAATTAAATCTAAGTCAAACATATATTTATAAATCAATTATTAATGAATATAATATATTAAAAACCAAATATCAAAACAGTGGTAGTAAAACTAGATATAAATGTCTTGAATTGCCACCCAACAGACTTAATATTGGGAAAAAAAATTATATAAACTTTGCTATTAAAACTTATAACAAACTACCAAATGCCTTAAAATTATTAGATATTATAAAAAAAAGCTTAAAAAATAAATTAAAAATGTTGATTCTACAAACTGATCTCAATTTTTTATTTCATTAAATAGATATATTGTAATTTTCTAAGATTGACAAATGTCACATGTATTTATGATAAATTTATATAATTATGTTAATAATTGAAAATATTTTTATACAATTTTCAAAACTTCCACCTATTTACAGGTCTCTGACCTCCTGCAGGATGTTGAAAATTATGAAACATATTTCTGTAAAGCACAGATTGTTTCTATTGACGAGTTCTTAAATCAATCTCAGACACATAAACATGTAGATTATAATCTATCTGATCTTTTGGGAGAGAAAATAGTCAAGAACTCGATTTAAATTTAGATTTAGATTTAGAAATATTTGATTCAGATTAATTTATAGATTCAGATTTTGATACTAATACAATCAATAGAAAAATCTTAAATTTAAATAAAATTATTCCAGTGTAATGAACCAGATTAATGGTCTTACGTTAATTTATTCTTGTTTTAAGAAAGTTGTCCAGGCCTTCTTGAGAATTTAATTAGCTTGACATTCAGAAAAAAAAGTACTCAAAATTGTTTATTGACTTACTTTTTGAATAAAAGAAAAATATTACTTACTTATTTTTTTATTTGTATTGGATGTCCAAAATATAGTTGAATGAATAAAATTTATTAACTGGATTTCAAAAATTTACTATGCTTTAAATATTTTTTTAAAATTGAATTTATTTAACTAAAAAGAACTTTTAAGATTTACAAAATTTTGTTAAGATGAGGAAGTTAAAACTAATAAACATTTTTCTATAAAATAATTAATTTAAAATAAAATTAAGTTCAAAGTTTTCTTTTCTTTCTTTTCCTCCTCATGATTAACGCGCGTAACGTTATCAACCGGTCTTTGATGTTACTTCAAGCAGCCCTTGCTCTGGTGAAAACAAGAGTATTTAAGCAAACGAAAAATTTGATAAGGCCGTCCTCCCACTATTTCACCCTCTCCAAAACCAAGAGCCCGAGTTGCCGTTTGGTTATTGGCGAGTATTGATAAGACTCCGGAATTCAAGCCCAGGAGTGGGTCGATGGCCTTATCAAAGTTACCGCCTAGTCCTAGAGATGTGTCTAAGAGGGGACTAGTTTGTCACCTCATAGCACGTCATCGATCAGATGTTGTTTTTCTCATCTATTTTTTTAATTAGCCGATTATTATGTATTTTCAAAACAATGGGTTTTACATGAATAATTAATTCTACACTGAGTAACCTTCGTTATAAACCCATTATTTTTACTTAAATTTGAACTTAATTTTCTTAAATTTTCCAAGAATAAATTACTTTAAAATCCCTTTTTCTTTTAATTTAAGCTAGTTATGAGATTATCTTAAAAGTTATTTACTTATGGAAATGAAAACTTAAAATTAACTATGCAAAACATAGCCTTCACTAATAAGTTTTTTTTTCATTTATCCGGTGAAACTAAAAGCTAAATCGTTTTTCTTGAAATTGAAAATTTAGTTTTCACTGGATAATTAAAAATAATTTTCTGTAGTGTCCCTGAGATTTTTCTGAATATTTCCGGAATAAAATAATTTTAAATTTAAATTTATCTACACGGAAAAATTTCCGAACGGCCGAGGACGTTACACCAGAGGGTTTATCAGAAAATATGTCCATAAATCCTGTTTCAAAAATTCAGAATTTAGAATTAAGGAAACTTTCAGATGGAATGTTATGACACAATAGGCTAGGCCATGCATTCTTAAATTATCCTAGACAACTTTAAAGAAATAATGAAAAATTAAAGAATGTAAAATTTGAGGAGTCAATAAAAGACTGCAAAGTAAGTATAATGGCAAAAATGGAAAAACAACCATTTAAAGAAATTAGAACCAGAGCAGATACACCTTTACAAAGAATTCACAGTGATTTAATGGGGCCTATAAAACCGGCTTCTTTCCCAGGACAAAATAAATATATCATTACTTTTATTAATGATTTTTCTAGATATGCTAGAGTTTATTCTATTAAAAAGAAAAGTCAAGCAGAAGAATGTTTAGAAAAATATTTACAAAATACAAGAAATTTTTTAGGTGAATTAAGAAAGTATGTTATATAAGGGCAGATAATGCTAAAGAATATATATATGGACATTTCCTAGATATTATGAATAAAGAAAAAATAGATCAAGATTTTAATCCTGCTTACACTTCAGAACTAAATGGGACAGCTGAGTGTTTTAATTTAACACTACAATGGAAAATAAGATCATTTTTAGAAGACTCGGGTTTACCACAAAGCATGTGGATATTAGCAGCAGAAACTTATGCTTATATTTACAATAGAACTCCTCATAAATCAAACGATTTTAAAACGCCACTAGAAAAGTTTTCTCCAAAATTGAAACTGCATTTAGATAAAATTAGAAGATTTGGATGCATTGCTTATGTTAAAATACCAATTTCAGAAACAAAATTTTCAATATAAGCAATAAAAACATTACTAGTAGGTTTTTCAAATGTCGGTTATATATTATGGCATCCTCCAACTACAAGATTCATGTGTTCTCGACATGTTAGATTTAATGAAAAATTAATGTACAAAGATGAATTTAAGATTCATGAAAACAAGTGCAGATTCACTTTTATTTTAGAACGATGATTCAGATATTGAATTTTTTTTATAGTCTGGAAAAAGTTAACTTTTATATTTTTTTAAGTTAAAATAAATTTTTTCTACTTAGTTTTTTTAAGAGTATTCTGTGCAAAAATATTCATTAAAAATATTCACAAATATTCAGCGTAGAAAAATGTAAATTGTCCAAAATTTACACTGAAGTGTATGAAAGTAGATAAAAAGAGCGAAAAAGAATTTTCTTGTCAGCGGCCAAAAAGCACGTATTTCCCGGCCGCTGCACGACCAGAAAAGACACATTTTTTCGCCACTGAAGAAGAAAAATCGTATACGATTCTTGTCCATAAATAAAGAATGGCCCATATCGCAGTTTACCAATCTCGGTTTTGCCTCGGAAGGTAATTTACGTGCGATTTGAGCCATTCTTTACTTTTCTGGACACGGGCTCGTAATATACTATCTAAAACCTTCAATTAAAAAGTCTGGAATTTTATGAAATCAGGTCTGGAAATTTCTGGAATGTCAGGGAATTTTTTTTCAGATTTAATGGACACCCTGAATTTTCAAAGTATATAATTAAAATTTGTATACAAATTTGTAAACTAATTTTATCTCATATAAATTCAAATTATTTTTATATTTCTTCAAAAATTAAAGCTATTAAACATCTCGTCGATTAAAGTTTAGCCAAAAAAGGTTATAAAGAAAGAAGTATTCAGAAATAGAAAAATATGCTTCTGATGCCTTAAGATTTTCAACCTAAGAAATTGAGGGTTTCCTTGAACCTAAAAAAAAACGATACATCCATCATTTTTTTTTCTTTGCTATTGATAATTATTTCGTCCTCTGAATGCCTGTCGGGCCTGCTTAATTGATCTGTAAAATAATTTAATAATGGAATTTTAAAAAGTTCATTTTTTTATCATAAAAAAATTTGTATATTTAGTCGTAGTTAAAAATTTTTAGAACTTGATATTGGTTGATTTCATGTAAATAAATTTTGTTAATTGGTTGCTTACCTAATTCAAGCCGCTGTTATTTTGTTTTAATTTTATAAGTAAATGTAACTATGCAAATAGTTAAATAAATAAAGAAATTAATTAAATAATATATATTTAATAATTTTAAATAAACAAATATTTTTGAGTTTTTAACGTCACTCAGAGAAAAATATTTGCAAAATCTGTCAGAATTATACAATACATATATATATATACATATACATAACACTATAAGATATACTACAAGCTATTCATATGCTAATGTTTCCTTTATACAATCGTAGATGTCTCTACACTAATTACATGTATCATTAATTACGCTCTCTTAACTTTCTCCCATGTAATCCCTATTCAGTTCCTCCTAAGCCTCCGACAATCCTTTATACTATTATAATAAACATTACGTAATACAAAGTATCTCTGTCTCACTTTATTTAGTCAACCAATTATTAATAACATTCTGACAGGTTATCGGCCCAGATTCACGCATTGTTTATAACATTTTTAAAAAAATTTTTAAATAAATTTAAAAATTTTTACACGCAAAAATAATTGGTGATAAAGTGATAAAGTGTAGTTTAAGTGAAGTCAAAAGTTAAAAAGTTATAAAATTCAAAAATGGATCAAGCTAAAATTGAATCTACTTCACTATTAAGTGTACCTGTGCTAACAGGTGTAAACTACTCAGCATGGTTATTCAGAATAAAATTGTATTTAGAGAAACATGGATCGATCGAGGCAATCAATAAACCTCAAGCGGAAATCGATGCATTATCGGGCGACGCCCTAACAGCCTTCAAGGCCAAAGACGCTAGTGCCAGATGCGTCATCGTGCAATGTGTGACAGATAAACACATTGACTATCTAAGAGAAGCAACAACGGCAAAGGAAATGATGGAGGCTTTAAAGTCGGTATTTGAAAGAAAGAGCGCACTTTCGAAAATGTATGTAATGAAAAAGCTCTTAAAAATGAAATTTAAAGATGGCGAAAGTTTACAAGAGCATTTTGTAAAAGTAGAAGTGCTGCTAAGGGAACTAGAGTCCCTACAAAAGTCAAAACTAGAGGACTCTGACAAGATATGTTTTCTCTTACTATCGATGCCTGAGTCATATGACGGTATAATAACGGCAATTGAAACGTTGAGCGACGACAAGCTAACGTTCAGTTTCGTAAAGGGGCGTCTGCTAGATGCAGAACTAAAACGGCTGGAAAATAGCAAAGAGCAAAAATTAGAAAATACAAAAGAAAGCTCTTTTTCAGCAACAAGAGAAAATAAGTGTTATGAATGTGGAGACCCTCGCCATTACAAATACGACTGTCCCAGATTACAAGGGAGAAATGAAGGAAGTGAAAGAAGAGAAACAACATATCGAGGAAGAAGCAGAGGCAGATATCAGCGTGGTGGAAGACACGCCAGAGGCGGCAGAGGTCGCGGCTCTCAACGACAAGCTCACACAGCAGATGGTAATATAAATAATGCAGCTGACGGTAATGAAGAAAGTATAATTTTTGTGGCAGTCGATAATACAGTTCTCTGCACAGCAGATGAAGGTAACGATAAAATAAACTTTATTTTAGATAGTGGCGCTACTGACCACTTAGTATCTGGTAAGGAAAAGCACAATATAGTAAACATTAAGAAATTAGAACAGAAAAGGATCATAAAAGTAGCAAACGGTGAGTTAATGTTTGCATATGAAAATGGGAGTCTCAGTCTGCATGATCCCAAAACCAAAAAACAAATAAATATAACAGTACTGATAGTAGAAAAACTAACATTCAATCTACTATCAGTAAAGAAGCTGACAGCGACGGGCAACTCCGTGACGTTCTCAGCAGAAAGATCCTACATCGAGAACAAAAATAAAAATTTTGTTCTAGATTGCCAAGACAAAGGAAACCTCTATATTGTTACTTTAAATATTTCCAGATCACATTGCAACGCAGCGGTACAAGGCAAAGGGCCAAATTTGTGGCATCAAAGGTTAGGGCATCTGAATCACGCAAGCTTAAGGCGGTTGGATCTACCAACATCAGCAGAAGTTTGCAGTCCATGTCGCAAAGGGAAGGCCAAAAGAATACCGTTCAAAGAGGTTCCTCGACCAAGGTCAAAAAGAATAGGAGAATTATTGCACACAGACATTGGAGGTCCAGTAAGCACACCGACCTCAAATGGAGAAGTCTATTATCAGACGATTATCGATGACTTCTCGCATTTCACCACGGTTTATCTCCTGGAAACAAAGGGTCAGGCAAGCGAAAACCTAATGAACTATATAAGAATGCTAAGCGCACAAGGATATAAATGTGCAAAAATTAGGTCAGACCGTGGAGGAGAATTCAACTCAATTAAGCTGCTAGATTTTTGCAAATCAAGAGGTATAGCAGTAGAGCATACACAACCCTATACGCCACAACAAAATGGGGTAAGTGAAAGGGTTAATTTCACTCTTTTAAGTAAGGTTAGGACATTATTAGAAGAAACCAAGTTGCCAAAACACCTTTGGGGCGAAGCAATAAGGTGTGCAGCATACCAGTTAAACAGATCTCCAACAAAAGCTTTGAATGGTGAAATACCGGCTGAAATATTTCATGGCAAAATAGATCTGAAAAACTTGAAAGTTTTTGGAGCAAAGGCATGGGCTTATATATTGCCTACTCCACAAGATAAACTGGATCCAAGAGCAGAAGAGTGTATAATGGTTGGATATGGTAAAAATGGATACCGTCTATGGGTCCCTGAAACAGATGACGTCATCGTATCCAGAGATGTAACGTTTGACGAGCATAGCTATATATACAATCCAAGCCAGAGGCAGAAAAATACAAATGAGAACAGAATTCAAGAACTGATCATAAACCATAAAAATAAGGACAACCACGAAGTAACGCAGGATCAACTTAGAGAAGAAAATGTTGAAGAAGATTCTGATACAGAAAGCGAAAACAGCGATATTGGCGAACAAGAATTCTTCAGTCCAAATATATCATCAGAAGATGAGGCAAATAATAGAAATGATAAACAGGAAGTTACAAAAACTAGAAGTGGAAGAACGGTAAAACTTCCTAAAAATCTGACTGATTATGAGACTTACACAGCGTATTGTCTAAGCGCTGGTGATCCTGAAAGTTACAACGAGGCAATAAAAGACTCAGAGTGGCATGATCCAATACAGAAAGAAATAAAAGCACTGGTTCAGCATAAAACGTGGACATCAACAGTTCTACCAAGAGATCAAAAAGCTCTAGGAACTCGCTGGGTTTTTAGAACAAAGCCAGATGGAACCAAGAAAGCAAGGCTAGTAGTAAAAGGTTATGAAGAAGACCTAACCTCAAATATCTACTCACCAGTCGCAAGGATGCCAACTGTAAGGTTAATTTTATCAAATGCGCTCCAGAACGATTGGGAAGTCCTACAGCTGGATATCCCATCAGCCTTTCTAAATGGTAAAGTCAAGAAAGATATATACATCAAAATACCACAAGGGGTCAAAAATGAAGAAGGCAAGGTATTAAAATTAAATAAAAGCTTATACGGTCTCAAGAGTGCTCCAAGGGACTGGAACGAAACTTTGAACGATTTTGCACAAAAGAATGGCATGAGAAGATCCAAAAGCGATTTCTGCCTATACAAAGGCAAGGATGTATGGATGCTAGTATGGGTGGATGACTTCTTAGTAACTGGTAAAATCGAAGCCATCAAAAACTTTACAGAAAAACTAAAAGTCAAGTTCAAAGCAAAAGTACTTGGCAAAGTAAGCAACTATCTTGGACTTGAAGTCACAAGAACAGGAAACGAAATGAAAATATCACAAAGCAAATTTATTGAGAAAATGCTCAAAAAGTTCAACATGGAAGACTGCAATAGTACCAAAGTAAGTACTCCAATGGTACCAAATTTTCAAGTAAACAAGGACGATGAAATAGATGAAAGTTTACCGTATAGACAGTTAGTAGGATCGCTCATATACATTTCATCAATCTCACGACCAGACATAACATATGCAACATCCTTTTTGAGCAGATACTTGCATAAACCATCAGAACATCTATGGAAAGCAGCAAAACGCATTTTGCGTTATTTAAAAGCAACAAAAGATTTGTCACTGACATACACAAGGTCAAATCATAACAATATTGTAGCATACTCAGATGCTGACTGGGCAGCAGACAAAGTAGACAGAAAAAGTGTAAGCGGCTCACTTATTTTCCATTCAGGAAATGTCATAATGTGGTCTTCTAGAAAGCAGAATACAGTCGCCTTATCAACAGCAGAAGCAGAATATGTAGCAGGAGCCCAAACCTCGGCTGACATATTATACTTAAAAAATGTCTCCCAGGACCTGATAGCCAACAACAAACCAACAAGAAAACCTAATTTACTGGTAGATAACCAAAGTGCCATAAGCATGGTAGACAGCTATGACAACAGCAGCAGGTCCAGACACATCGACATAAAGTATCATTTTATTAAAGACTTAGTTTATAAGAAAAAGTTAAATATTAATTATGTAAGCTCAAATGAAAATATAGCTGACACTCTTACAAAATCATTAGCTGAAATTAAATTTGTAAATTTTAGAAATAAATTAAAAATAAAATAAAATATGTATATCCTAACCTTTCTAAATTTTCAGTTTAAATAAAAATTATATTGTAAATTCTTTTCAAGTAAAAATTAGTTTTATACTTATATATATTCAAATCAAAGAAATTTTAACTTGAGAGGGAGTGTCAGAATTATACAATACATATATATATATACATATACATAACACTATAAGATATACTACAAGCTATTCATATGCTAATGTTTCCTTTATACAATCGTAGATGTCTCTACACTAATTACATGTATCATTAATTACGCTCTCTTAACTTTCTCCCATGTAATCCCTATTCAGTTCCTCCTAAGCCTCCGACAATCCTTTATACTATTATAATAAACATTACGTAATACAAAGTATCTCTGTCTCACTTTATTTAGTCAACCAATTATTAATAACATTCTGACAAAATCTAATGGCACGAAAAAATCTTCCGCGCGATTAGGGTTATGTCGTATAAAAAATAAATTAATTTTAACCAAAACTAATTAAATTCCGAGGTAATGCATGCATGTGCCTTCTGCACTTTGCACTTTTTAAATTTTATACATTTTTATACATTTTTTGATAAACTTATTCAAGATTAGAGGCACGAACTTTCTTAGCGACACGAAAAACAATTGTTTTTTTCGTGTCATTAAATCCAGCCAATATTATTAATTTTTTTTTTTTTGACACGTCAAGCATCTTATTTTTTTTATGTAAAATAAATGTATATTCGAATGAACTCAAAAATAACATTGTGATTAAATTTTAAGTAAATGAAACTAATAAAAAATTATCAAGGAAAATATTAAATTAAGGACCAAAAATTTTCTGCAGTATCAGGCGATTTAATGCAGTATTTTGGAAAAACTAACCTAATTGATGTTTAAAAGCGCAGAGTTTTTGTAACAAACAATTAATTTTTTTTAAACTACGATTAAATTTACAAATTGTATATTTTTTTTATGATAAAAAAATGAAATTTTTAAAATTTATTATGAAATTATTTTAAGCCCTTTCTACATCAGATTAAAAGTCGATATCAAATTTGATAATTTTTAAAAGGCTTGCGTTTTTAAAATTTATTAATTAATCGTAAATAACTCCCAACTACACTGTATAAATTTTAAAAATTAACAGTTTTAATATCAACTTTTAGGCTTTACAAGACAAATAATAAAAGTGACTTTTGATCATTAGGCTAATAAGTTTATTATTTTATTTTACAGATCGATTAAGCAGGCCCGACAGGCATTCAGAGGACGAAATAATTATCAATATTAAAGATAAAAAAATGATGGATGTGTGCTTTTTTGTAGGTTGTAGAGAAACCTCTAATTTTATAGGTTGAAAATCTTGGATTTTTAATTGGATTTTTAATTAAAGCATCAGAAGCATTTTTTTCTATTTCTAAACACTTCTTCTTTCTTTCTAACCTTTTCTGGCTAAACTTTAATTGACAAGATGTTTATAGCTTTAATTTTGAAGAAATATCAAAATAATTTGAATTTATATTAATACAAATTTTAATTATATACTTTAAAAATTTTATATAAATTGTATACAATTTCGTGATAAGAATTTTATACAAAATTGTATAGATTTATTTCGCGTCGGGCAATAAGAATTTCGAGGTTACATTTTGCGATTATTTTACCATTTTTATTATTTACTTATGTTTTTGGGTCGCTGATGATATCCGTTTTTATTGAATATGGATCATTTTTTCGCAATAGGAAACTTTAGGTTAATTTTTGCAGTTTTTTCTATATTCACAAGTGTTACTTATGTTTTTTTGGGTCGCTGGACCCAATTGTGGTATTGGTTTTTACCGAATATGGTCCAGTTCTCCGCCATAGGCATTTTAAGTTTTTATAATTAATTAAAAATTTTTTTTTATTATTTCAGGTACCAGTTTGATGAAGAAATTAATTGACTGACCATAATGTTTTTAAAACAATAAGATTGTTATGCATTATTTATAATTTTTGAATGTAAATAAAATATTAAAAGTCTACAATGTAAATATTTTATAATGTTATATTTAATGTTATACACAATAAATTTTTGTTATATATTAATATAATGTATTAATTTTAACTGTATAATAAAAGAAAAATTAATTTAAAAAATAATTTAAAATAAATTAAAATATAATTTGTGTATTCTTTTATTTAATTTTAATTAAGTACAACGTATAGGTAATAATTAATTATGAAAAAAATAAAAATATAATATTTTTTTATTTTTTTTTATTATAACGTCGATTTGACGAAATTTCGACCTTTGGTCAACGTCGTATCGACCAAATGGCGACGGAAAAACTCGACCAACTCTCGGCTTGTTTTCGACGTCGACTCGATTACGCTTCGACGTCGATTCGATGTATCGCGCTGTCTGGGATAGTTTCTGAAAGCTATTATATCTTATCCCGTATCGAAAAATCCTGTGCATAAAATAGAAAAAAACTTAGTTTTAATAAAAATGGACGGGAAACCGAAATATAGTCCTCCAAAAGTCCAGGTAATACTTAGGAAGGTATTATTAATTAAAAATATAATTTGCCGAAAAAAGAGTCTAAAAGTATTCCAGTATGGCGTATCCGAAAACTCTAAAAACACCCGGAAATAAATTTTCTGTATTAGATTTGGGTTTTCAAGATCAATGAAAACCAATTTGAAATGTAAATTTTCATAATTTGACCGTGCAAATTTATTTCGGTTTTTTGATATGGCGGAACCGAAATTTCAAAAACACCCGAAAATCAATTTTTTGCATTCGATTTGGGTTTTCAAGATAAATAAAAACTAATTTTAGATGATAATTTTTATATTATGACCTCGCAAAAAATTTTTCGGTATTCCAATATGGCGGACTCGAAAATTTCAAAAACATCAGAAAATCAATTTTCTGCATTATATTTTGGTTTTCAAGATCAATGAAAATGAATTTGAGATACAAATTTTCATAATTTATCCTTGCAAATATTTTTCTGCATTATATTTAGGTTTTCAAGATCAATGAAAATGAATTTGAGATACAAATTTTCATAATTTAACCTTGCAAATATTTTTCGGTATTCCAATATGGCGGACCTAAAAATTTAAAAAAACACCCGAAAAACAATTTTTTGCATTAGATTTGGGTTTTAAAGCTCATTAAAAACGAATTCGAGATGTAATTTTTTATAATTTGATCTTGCAAATATTTTTCGGTTTTCCAATATGGTGGACCGGAAAACTTTAAATACACCCGAACATCAATTTTCGGGTCTGCCATATTGGAAAACCGAAAAATATTTGCAAGATCAAATTATAAAAAATCTCGAATTCGTTTTTATTTATCTTGAAAATCCAAATCTAATGCAAAAAATTGATTTTCGGGTGTTTTTGAAATTTTCGGGTCCGCCATATTGGAAAACCAAAAAATATTTGCGAGGTCATAATATGAAAATTTGCATCTCAAATTCGTTTTCATTGATCTTGAAAACCAAAATATAATGCAGAAAATTGATTTTCGGGTGTTTTTGAAATTTTCGGATCCGCCATATTGGAAAACCGAAAAATATTTGCAAGATCAAATTAAAAAAAAATTGCATCTCAAATTCGTTTTTAATGAGCTTAAAAGCCCACATCTAATGCAGAAAATTGATTTTCGGGTGTTTTTGAAATTTTCGGATCCGCCATATTGGAAAACCGAAAAATATTTGCAAGATCAAATTAAAAAAAAATTGCATCTCAAATTCGTTTTTAATGAGCTTAAAAACCCACATTTAATGCAGAAAATTGATTTTCGGGTATTTTGAAGTTTTCGGGTCCGCCATATTGGAAAACCGAAAAATATTTGCGAGGTCATAATAAGAAAATTTGCATCTTAAATTAGTTTTTATTTATCTTGAAAACCCAAATCTAATGCAAAAAATAGATTTTCGGGTGTTTTTGAAATTTTCGGGTCCGCCATATTGAAAAACCGAAATAAATTTGCACGGTCAAATTATTAAAATTTAAATCTCAAATTGGTTTTCATTGATCTTGAAAATCCAAATCTAAAACAGAAAATTTATTTTCGGGGGTTTTTAGAGTTTTCGGATACGCCATATTGGAATACTTTTAGACCCTTTTTTCAGCAAATTATATTTTTAATTAATACTACCTTCCTGAGTATTACCTGGACTTTTGGAGGACTATATTTCGGTTTCCCGTCCATTTTTATTAAAACTAAGTTTTTTTCTATTTTATGCACAAAATTTCACGATTTTGTGCACAAGCTTGTGTACAAACTTGTGTACATCTTGTGCACAACGTTGTGCCCAAGATGATACGGGGACATTTTCGATATTAGCATAATTAGTATTTTCTGGAATTAATCTATATTGGATTCCAGTACTTGCTAATGATGAATTAGAGTTGAAATTATGTGGGATTAGAGAGCTGGTTTCTAATACAGTTGTATTCGAATCCGGGGATGAATAAAGGTTTGATAAAGCCAAACTACTTTGGATTGTAGTACTTGCTAATGATGCATTAGCGTTGCAATTATGCGTGATTGGAGAGGTGCTTTTAAGTAAAGTTCTTTTAGAAACATGGGATGAATCAAAGTTTGATAAAACCATCTCGTCTGCAGTCTTAGTTTAAAAATTATTAAGATTTAATGTTATACTCATTACGTTCAAGCGCATTTAAAAACACTCGACAACATTATTTTTAAAATATTTTTTTAGGTCTTGGATTGGTTTGTACTGGAATTTTTAAAAATATAAATTTGGACCTAAAATTTCTGATGCTCAGAAATTGGTTTTTTTCAGATTTTAGATTTTTAGTTAGAAAGTTAGTAAAATAAGGGTTGATTTGCAAATTTAAGGGTGTTTAATCAATTTTATGATGTTGGAACCTCTAAATTCGTAATTAACGACCCCAAGAACCTAATAAGTCATGATCCTACAGTCTGAAAAAGCTTGGACATAAAATTTGCAAAAATAAGGGTTGATTTGCAAATTTAAGGGTGTTTAATCAATTTTATGATGTTTAAACCTCTAAATTCGTAATTAGCTACCCCAAAAACCTAATAAGTCATGATCCTACAGTCTAAAAAAGCTTGGACATAAAGTTTGCAAAAATAAGAGTTGATTTGAAAATTTAGGGATGTTTAATTAACTTTACACACTTGGGACCCTCAAATTCGAGATTAGCGAGCCTAAGAACCTATTATAAACTCGCGATTTTGTGCACAAAACGCTGTACAAAGTTTGTGTCGTTTTGTTTCATCTTTGGGGGGGGGGGGCAAAAAGGGCTTCCTTTGGAACGAAATTGTAATCATTGGCGTAAACAAGGTTTTGCTTTTAAAAATGAATTTATGACTAGTAAAGTATGATTCAGTATTTAGTGGTGGATCTAGGAAATTTTGGGGGGGAGGGGGGTAATTTGAATCAAAATGCTACAAAAGGTCTTTAAAATGTTAACGTGGGACATTTTTATAGGAAGGGGGTACTTCAGAACTTAGAACTAGGGGGGGTCAGATTTGTTCTATTTAAGGGGGGGATCAAATTTGTCCTATTTAAGGGGGGGAGGGTCAAACGAGACTTAGAATAATTAGGAGACCTTGCAAAATATGGGCTTAAGGACTTAGGATAATACAGGTTTATGAACTTAGAATAATATTGATTTACGAACTTGGAATAATTTTCATAAATTAATAAATTTCATTTTTTTAAATTTAGGGTAATTTTTACCCCCCCCCCCCCGGCGAGGGGTTGAATTAATTTCAGAATTGTAAATATAGGATAGAATATTTTCAAAAAATTGATCCAAATACAAAAAAAAAGAAGGTCATATTTTTTGTATTTTTTCTTATTCTGGGGGTAGTTTTAACCCCTCTATTATTAAACCTTATATCTCAGTATCGGGGCCTAATCAATTTTTTTTTAATTTTAGGGTACTTTTCACGCCCAGGGTTGCAAATATTGTTACTTTTTGGGCTATAAATCGAAAAGGCGCAAAAAAATTTAATAACGTTTTTAATTTTTTTAAATTTAGGGGTAGTTTTCACCCCCCCCCCCCCCATGGGGAGAGGTGTAATTAATTCCATAATAGTAAATATACGTTAAAATATTTTCAAAAAATTGATCCAAATACAAAAAAATATAAGATCATATTTTTTGTATTTTTTCTTATTCTGAGGGTAGTTTTAACCCCCCTATTATTAAACCTTATATCTCAATTTCAGGCCATAATAAAAAAAATAAATCTTCATTAATTTTTCAAAATAAATGGCATTCATTTGGTAATTTTAGCAAAAATTCCAAAATATTTAAAAACAACCCCTAATAAAGGGTAGTTTTTACTGTTTACAGGGTGTTTGAGAAATTTCTGACATTAAAATCGTAATCAGTGACCCAAAAAACCCCCTGATACCTATTTTCACCAATATTCATTTAATATTGCCCGAGATATTAAATATTTATTTATTTTTGTCCAAAAATAACAGTTTGGCCAATTTTTGCCACATTTGAGACCAAGGGCAACCAACCAAACTTGTTTACTTCTGAAATTGCAAAAAGTTTCAAGTTAATCTGACTTGCCAGTAATTACTGCTTCATTTTACCAAAAAATTTACTTCCTCTCTTGGATTATACATCTTGTGCACAACGGTGTGCACAACGCTTGCACAGGATTTTTCGATAAGGGCAAAAATTATAAAAAATAAAGTTTTAAATTGAGGACAACGGTAAACTCCAAAATTTACAAAAAAAATAAAAACTATTTTCAACATCACGTGCATGTGGCAGCCATTGTCTGTGTTTCTTAAGTCAACGTTTTTGCCAGCTGCTAAATTTTATTTTGAAGGAGTTTTTTGGAGTTTCAACTAAATTTTATAATTTTTAAAATATTTAATAATTGTTCAAAAAAAATAGTTAAGAGTGGCGAGACTCATCAAAAAAAAAAAAAAAAAAAAAAAAATAAACAAAATTTGTTTTTTATTTTTGTGTATGTGCAAATCTCAAAATTATTCAAAAAATTTGTTTTTTAAAAATTATTTAACTTTGCAAAAATTATCCAAAATATTGTTGTGCAAAAATTATTCATTAAATTTTCGTATAAAAAAAAAAATAACAAAATTGACGCTATCATCCCGGCTTTTCTCGTAATCATATAAAGAGGGGGAAGAAGCAGAAGAATATTTTCAATATAATCTCAAGAAGAAGCAAAACCTCGTGATATTGAAAATACTTCCTTTTTCCTGTTCAAAGAGAGGGAGCTTACTCCAATTTATCATCATTTATTATCATCATGCCATATTTGATTCATCTCTTCTTCGAGAGGGGGAAGGCGCTCCACAGTAGACAACAAATTTTAAAGTAAGTAAGATTTGTGATGGTGAAATAAAGTTATAATTTTAAATAACATTTAAAATTTTCTTTTACAATAAATTTCACTAAAATTAAAAATTTTATTTGTGTGTTAATTCATTAATATTTTCACACATTTATTATTATTTTTTGAATTCAATTATTAAATTATATTTTATCATAAACAAATAAGCTTTATTTCACCATAAAATGTGTTATGTAAATTTTATTAGCCGAGGTGGACTTTTTATATACTGGTCATTTGTTTGTATTATATACCTTTCTTTTTTTACACTAATACTAAGCAATTTAAAAATCAAAAATTTTGTCTTTTTTTATATAATATTTAAAATTTATTAAAATTTGAAAATTTTTTCATTCATTAATTTTATTATTTAAACTCAAACACATTTAATTTTTCAAAATTGAAATCTACTTCAAAATTGCAAGCAGACGACAATATGAGTCATGTAATGTAAGTTACATATTTGTAAGGTAAATTGAAATATACTTCAATTTTTCCAAATTGCTAATTTATTTTTATTAATTAAAATCTTTTAATGATCCAAATTTAACTTTATTTCTATAAAACTCAGGATATTTTCAATTTACCAAAATAATGAATTAATTTGTAATATAATTTTTAAAAGCTGAGGCTGACTTCTCAAAATGTATCATCTGTAATAGTTTTTATAAACATTTATTTATTTTTCATTAAAAATTGAAATTAAATATTAAATGACATAATTAATATTTTACCTCATCTAATCATTTGTATATTTGTCCTTAATTTATGTATTCATAACTCATTACTTATGTAAAATAAAATCAATTAAATTTGCAGACAATTTTATCAAATTCTTTAAACTTTTTATTAAATTTTGTATAAATTTTGCAATGTAGGTGGTATTATTACCATAATTTAAAATGAATTCAAAAACTCATTTTTGGGGTTTTTATTTTTTTTCCTCAATTCATTTAAAATATCAAAACAAATATTTTACTTGAAATTTACCCATTATGTTTAATTTATATTCTTCAAAACTTCAATTTATAATGCAAAGTTAATTAATTTTATTAATCATTACCCCATTATCATATGTATTGTATTTGATTTAATTTATTGTTTTCAAATTTATAATTGTGAATTAATATGAAATATTATAATTTTTGATTTTGTATAACCTCACTGCTAAACTATTTCTCTCTCAAACCACAATTTAAGTGAATTTTGTCACAAGTGGCTAAAATTACATATGATTTTAGCAAAATTTCATATTTTCAATTAATTAGTTTCTAAATAAAATTGACAAAAAACCGCATTATTTATTTACTTATTGTTGGGGTTTTGAGTGGAGAGGGAAATAATAAAATTTGAAATTACTTTGTATACTTTTCTTATTAATAATATTTCATTTTAATTAATTTCTCATCTTATAGGAGTCTTATTAATTTTAAACAACGATATTTATTTTTCAAATGATAACTCTTATATTTGCAATTTGCCTAGAAAAGAAATTACATTGTTTTTTGTTTTGTTAAATTACAAATAAAAATTCAATACATAAAAATGTTAAATATATATGTATGCAATTTGCGTAGAAAACAAATTGCAACAATTTATTTGTTATTGTGTTCATGTAAATATTTATATATTTCTCATTTTCATTAAATTCGCAACTCATTTTCACAATTATTTGTATTTTTTGTAATACAATTGATTTATTTGAATCCATATTGTAATTTATCAATATCGTATTTTACTTCGTAAAATAAGTGGGTGGAATGTTATAAATTGTATATAACAATGTACATAGTGTATGATAGAGTGGGAGATGCGTAGTGCGTGCACGTCACCTCAGCACACGATAAACAACGACCAGTGTTTCTCGCCACGCTGACATAAAGGCATCATAAATATATAACAATAAATATATATTTAAAACCTTATTAATTTTAGTTCATTATTTATTTAATTAAAACCCTCAAGTTTATACATTATTAAAGTACGTAGTGCGACAAAATAAGAATTATATTACTGTGGAAAGAACTAGCTTTCCATGAAAATTATATAATTTATACGCGTTTCGGGTCAAGTCGCTTGCTCATATCATGAATTGGTCAAACAATAGTAAAAAATTTGACTAATTCATGAAATGGTCAGAAATATTGAATTCAATAAATAAATTGAATAAATATATGATACTTTATAGTATAAATGTGTTCAACAATGTTATAAATACTTTGCACATAAACCAAGCAGTAAAAAGGTATATAGTATGAGTATGTTTTTTTGGTCCCAGGTTCTTAGATGTATGCAATTTATTTTAGATTGAAAGCATTTGCTGTTATAATATTAAAAAATTATTCATAGACTAAACTCCAGTAAATTTTTGAAAACACTTTTCATTAATTTAATATATAAATAAATTTAGTCTTTTTTGTGCATTTATATTTTGCAAAAATAATTGTAAAAAGTGGAAAAAAATTATTTTTTACTACACAGTAAAAATATTTAACTTGAAAATTCAAGAAGTTGCTTAAATTTTCAAGTAAATCTTACCTATCATTACGAAACCAATATTATTCTTATATGATAATTCATTCATGAAATTTTAAGATAAGTTGAAAATTTTAAATTTATTTTAATTAATTAGGCACAATAACAGCTTAGCAAAGTAAAAGAGTAAATAAAGATTGGTAAATTAAGAAATTGCTTTGTTATTTAAGCAAACTCTTTAAAATTCAAGCGAGTACTTGAAAATTCAAACAAGATAATTAATTTGACAACATATTTAAAATTTTTTCTTAGATAAGTATAAAAAAGTTTTTAAATTCTCAAAAAAAATTTTCTCGTTTTTTCCGTACTACGCCCCTAAAGGGCTAAAGTATATTAAATCTATTATTTTAATAGTAAAATTGATTTATTTTATCCGAAAAATTCCTTTTCCTTTTCCTTCAAAAGCCTTTTCTGCCATAGATATATTTCAATTAGCCTATATTAGCCCTTTTTTTATCTTTTCTTGCCTTTTCCCCTGTATATCGTTATTTGGGTAGGAAATTTGTTTGAACCTTTCAATATTTGTTTAGCTAATAATAGAATAAAATTTTCATGCAAATAATTTAAAATAACTATACATTATGTTGATTTACCATTTTTGGGTTAAATACCCAAAATTTACACCATTTTGGGCTCACAAGGGAAAAAAAAAATTTAAATAAATAATGAGATTTATTAAAATTTTCCGAATATTTTTACTGTTTTGAAAAAGGAATCATAAAAAGAAATTGTGTATTTCACTTTATATGTAAATTATCATATTTTTTATACATGGCTACCTTTTTAAACGCAGCTTGCAGTAAAATTGCGATGGATTAATTTTTTCAAAAAGTTATACCTCACAATCGTAAAATGCATTCCACAGGTCAAATCCAAAAACCTAACCTTGGGCAAAGACAGTACTGAGTTTTCTCTCCCGCCTACCATTGAGCGTGTCGTAAGGCAGCATTCGGTCCCGCAGGTAATGTTTCAGGTACCTTTCCAGGTACCTGGGTATCTGGGAAAAGTCTGCTCAAGCGATCGAAGCACGTCGTCCCACCTGGCCTAGGTAAACATGTTTTTGACATCCAATATTACCATTAGAACATCCTTGCGATTCGCGTGCAGTTTTTTTTTCAGTCTCTTACATTATCCACGACACACCTAATAACGCCTATAGTGGAATCCCCGAAAATCAGGATGTTCCTAGGAGAGACCCCCACCGTCATTTACCGGCTTCCTTAATACAGCCAGGAGTATACTCTCTATCAACTTTTCTATGGTATTTAGCTTATACAAAGGTCTGTAAGATGGTACAGCATCGGGTGCTCCTTTCTCTCCTCTGTTTCAGAGCACAAGGGTACCTTTTACTTTAACTGTGCGTTTGAGCATCTCCGCTGGTATTCTGTCTGGCACTGGTGCCTTACCCATTTTTCATGGCTTTGATGGCCTCATAATTGCAGCTTCTCTGAAAAGCGGCACTTTCTCGTTGGGTGTTTCCTCATCCGGGGCTTTTCAGGGAAAAGAGATCCGCTGTTTCAGAAGTATACCAGTGAACCGGATTTTCCCCCTTCCACGGTCTTCGACGAGGCATGGAAGCGTTACAAACCCCGCGTAGTAATCAGGTTACTTTCTAAACTAAGACTATGGTCTCGCGGGGACTAGTGGATCCTTCCCGTCAAACGGGGATGGACGACAACGTGATCCGAAGATACTCCTCGAATTTGTCCTCGACAATCTTAGAGAAATTCAAATTAAGGGGATACCTCCTACACGGATGTCGTTGCCAAATTCCCTCCAACAACTGGAAGGTGATGTAGTTATGATCACTACTTATGTAGTCATTTATCACCCTCCAGTTTTTTGTCCTCTTGGATGCACCTTCTGTTACGAAGTTTATGTCTGGGATCGAGGTACACCACCCGGACTCACATATGGTGTATATTCGGTACGTATATTCAGGTATGTCTGTTTCCTATATTTTGGCAAATAGCTTGCATCTAGCGGCCGTTTTGAATACCATTTACTCTCTGAGGGTGGTTGAGGGCATGATCCATTCTAAGACCCTAGCGTCAAAGTTTCCTTCGAGGATGACGCTTCAAGCAAACCTGCAGATCGTGTCTTTGATGCTGGCCAACTTTGCACCTCGTCATTGTCGTTTGGGGAGAGTAGGTGATGTATATAAGTTGTCTCCCCGTAAGTGATTGAAACATGGCCTTTTGCTTGTCGGAACTTTATAGGGGCAAATGATTAAGGAGAAGATGCTGAAAAGGCTGTTCCCGAATTTACCGAGGAGGAGCTTTTTACCGCAGTGGACTCACTCAAGATTGGAAAAATACCAGGACCTGGTAGGATACCTATTGAAATACTGAAGATAGCTGCGCAAGTGCCTTCAAAACTCACCTTATGAATGTAAAATACTTGTGCACGAGCGGGCGTTTTCAGCAAACTCTAAAAAAGAGCCAGACCGGTCCTTTGTCAGTAGGGGTAAAAAGGATCCTAGACTCCTTAACTATTGACGCCCTCTATTATTACTGGACACAGCTATAAAAAAAACTATAAGAAAATACTGCAAACACGGATACTAGGCCGTAGAAAGTGCAGGAGATCCATCTCCCAGACAATACAGGTTACGCCGAGGAAGTCAACTATCGATACAATGAGCAATCACTACTCAAGAAAAATCACGCTACTAGTGATCCTTGATGTGAAGAATGCCTTAAACTCAGCTAGATTGAGCAATTTCCTGGAGGGACTAAGAAAGTTTCAGGTGCGAAAATATCTGCGAAGAATTGTCAGCAGCAACCTGAGCGATCGGGTAATAATCTACGAGACTGCGCAAGGAACAAGAATAAAGGAAGTAACTACGAGAGTAGTACAAGGATTGTTTCTTGGACCGGATCTATATAACATCATGTACGATCGGGTGCTTAGGCTTCCAATGCCTAAAGACACTTTTATAATTGGATACGCCAATAATCTGGCATTAGTTATCAAGGAAGATATTATCAAGAAAATACTAAAGTTGCCGAGGCGAAATTGAACTAGGCAATGAGAGGTATATACTATTGGGTGGAAGATCACAACCTAAAGCTAGTGGCGTCAAAAACGGAGATCTAACGTGTCTTATTTACCCGTAAATATGTTGAGACAATCATACCAATATATATCGGAGACACTAGAATTGAAACGAAGGGAAACTTATAGCACTTAGGCGTGCTGTTGGACACGAAGCTTACTTTCAATAGTATGGGCGGGTAGCATAAAGAAATTCACCTACGCAGCTAAACTGATGGGCGTTTAAAGGCAAGGAGCCCTGCGAATCTCCTGTGCCTATCGCACAGAGATCTTGGAGGTAGCTAGTCATCGCCAGAGTTATTCCGACAGATCTCTTGGCTCTTGAAAGAAAGTTCTTTACAAGAACAAGTAGGGGTAAGGCATTGATCGCTCCAGAACAGCCTAAGCAAATGGCAGGACCACTGACTACTTAGAGAGCCTAAGCACCAAGAGGTTGATAGAAGAGATGTATTCTTGGATATTGATAGAGAGCATGGGGACAGACATTTTTGTGTTTTGAACTTTTTTTTAAAAAGTAAAAACAAATGACCGATAATTTTTCTTATGTTTTCTGTTAAAAACTATCATTAACATGAAAAATGTTTTCCTCCTAAGTCCGGATAGGAAATTTCCCTGGCTATCTGATTCTGAGATCAAAATTTTTTTTTTGAGATGCGTAAAAAATCGCTAGGAAAAGGTTGTTTTCCTCAAATGCCTATTAGTAAAAAAATTTTCCCTCCAGGCTTAAATTTTTCCTTGGACTTAATATATTATGGCGAAAAAAAAAATTCGATGGGACATTACTTTTTGGGAGCTCTAGATCAAAAAATAGCAGCTTTCAAAAGTTCTCATTTTTTACAAATTTCATTACATAAGGATATATCTTTTTATATTTTGCAGAGCTTTTATGTTAAAACAGCAAAATAATAAAGAATTTTCTGATTAATTTTCAATAATTTAGTATACTTTAAAAAACAAAAAAATTCCTTAAAAAAATGAGATATTTTAATCTTTCAATTTAAAATTTCGCTGCTTTAACATAAAGGCTCTTAAAAACATAAAAAGATATATTCTTATGTGAAATTTCGCCATAAAATATAAATTTTAAAGAAAAATTTAAGCCTGGTTGGAAGATTTTTCACTAATAGGCATTTGAGAAATCGACTTATAAAAAAAAAAACAGCCTATCTTAGTAATTTCTTGCGTATGCGCTACTCAAATATAAATTTTAACCCCAGAATCGGATAGCCAGGGAAATTTCTTATCCGGACTTTTGAGGAAAAAATTTTTTATGTTAATGATAGTTTTTAACAGAAAACATAAGAAAGTCCAAAACACAAAAATGGCTGGTAAAAATCAAGATTTTGCTCTGGGAGGCTAAAAATTGGGTTAGTAACTTATTTTCGGCAGTACTTTCAGAAAAAAATACTTTTGGGCAGTGCCAGAAGACCCGACCACGCATCATTTATGTACTCCCAGTAAAAATTCTTGTATTTTTTGCTGGTTTATTATAAGAAAGTCTTCGTAATCTTATCTTATCTTATCTTATCTTATCTTACTACTATATATATTTGAAAACTTATTTGTGTGTCTGTGTGTGTGTGTGTGTGTGTGTGTGTGTGTGTATTATCATCAGGGCCAAACCAGTGAACGAAATTATATAAAACCGGTGTCAAATTAAAGAAAAAATGTCCGCAAAAGACATAGGCCATAGTTTTGCGATTCAGCTATCTTACTTTTGGAGATATTCAATTTTTAGTATTTTTGAACTTGATAAAATTTTTTAAAATTTTTAACAAAAAATAAAATATTTTGAGACAATCGAAAAAATTTAGTGTCACACTTTGTAGTATTCGATTTGGCACCAATTCTTGCGTATTCTCCTAAATTTTTATTCAAAACGGAGGTATCTTTAAAATTTTATAAAATATTTTTGAAGCTGATCGGAAAATTTAAAAAAATTTTTTTACTTTTTTTGGTATTTATAATCATCTATTTGTGGGTCTGTGTGTGTATGTGTTTCATCATCAGAGTCGAATCAATGTCAAAATGAAGTATATAAATAAAGAAAAAAAGTCAGCGGGTGACATAGGCCATAGTTTTGAAACTCAGTTACCGTACTTTTGGAGATATTCAATATTTACTATTTTTGGAAAAAATAAAATTTTTTGAAAATTTGCTTAAAAAGTGAAATAACTTCTAAATATGATAAAATTTTAGTGTAGAAATTGGTATTAATCGATTCGGTATTTCGATACGTATTCAGATAAATTTGCATAAAAAACGGACGCTTCTTTAAAAATGTTTAAAATTTTTTTAGAGTCTGAACATTTTTTTGATTTTTCATTTTCAAAAAATACCGAAAAATAGATCAAAAAATAGATCAAAAAATACCGAAAAAATTGCATATCCAGTTAATAACACGAAGTTTAAATTATGAAATCACTAGCCGGCTAACATGATTCATAATAGGTCTTGAAGTCTCTAAGTCTATAGAATACCAAAATAGTACACGAGATACTAATACTAAAATGCTAGATTCTGTTGGATTCCATAAGAAATAAATTATCTTCGGGATTAGAAATAGTCTCTCCAATACCTTTTCAAATATTTTTCCTTAATTAATAATTTTAACTTTACTGGGGACAGAACTAGACTCTTCTGAAAACTCTTAATGTGTTTGCATAATTATAAATGTGCAGTGAAACATGATTTTCTTAAGCAACAGAAACAAAAGTAAATGCAATACAGGGGGGGCGGAGCCCCCCCTCCAACTTTTGCTAGTTCTTTTATAAAAATACTTACTTCCAAAGCATTATAGATGGATTTTTGAGTGAATATATCGTATATATTATATTAATTAATATTGAGTTAATATATTATATTTATTATATTATATTGAATATAATTAAATTTTAAGAAAAGTCAAATAAAAAAAATTTCATAGACATAAAAATAAAAGTTTCGTAATTTTAAACCATGCTTTTTTGTTTTTTTTTTTTTTTAATATTCAAAATCATCTAGGAGCTGAAAAAGGATGGGACAAGGCTTAAAATGATGGAACGAATTTTTTTTTGATCTGTTAATAGTCTAAACATTAAAAAAAAATCATAATTAGCGACGTGCATCTCCAAAAAATTTTGAAAAAAAATGAATCATCTAAGATACATAATTTCTGTAGAAATGCTCATATTGGCAAAAAAAACTACCACCGTAAAATGATAAAATCGGCGCTGATGTACAAAAATGGCGACGACAAGCGGTGTAATGGCGCAGTCAAGCGGTGTATTAGATATAGGAAAAAAATAGTTAAACTATAATACTTTATTAATTCGTTCCTTTCATAAATTTAACTTAAAAGATATTATATATTGGTCAATATGGAACATAAAAATAACAATATAATTATTGCTTTATACAAAAATTTGATGGAAATTATTTGTCAGTCTTATTACTGACCTAAAAGATTTTAAATGGTTTATTTCGGCTCTGTATAGTAGTACGAGCCATCATCAGTAAAGTATACTACTATACTTCTTTAGATAAACCAAGATGTTAAACTTTACAAAATACTCATTTATATACCTTTAGTATATCACTTCTCTTTCGAGAGAAATTACAGTTTATGTTCATCGGTGTTCAGATAGTACAACACAATATATATACTTATATTTTGTATATTTAGTCGAATAACAGTTTAATTACTGAAAAAGTATGACTATATTACTATACACAAAGTAGTACATATAAAATAGACAAACAAAACTGTAATTTCTTGGCATATTTAAGACCCAATGCCAAAGAATTAAACTAAAATATATTAAGACTACTGGTCTTAAATATGCCAAGAAATTACAGTTTTGTTTGTCTATTTTATATGTACTACTTTGTGTATAGTAATATAGTCATACTTTTTCAGTAATTAAACTGTTATTCGACTAACTATACAAAATATAAGTATATATATTGTGTTGTACTATCTGAACACCGATGAACATAAACTGTAATTTCTCTCGAAAGAGAAGTGATATACTAAAGGTATATGAATGAGTATTTTGTAAAGTTTAACATCTTGGTTTATCTAAAGAAGTATAGTAGTATACTTTACTGATGATGGCTCGTACTACTATACAGAGCCGAAATAAACCATTTAAAATCTTTTAGGTCAGTAATAAGACTGACAAATAATTTCCATCAAATCTTTGTATAAAGCAATAATTATATTATTATTTTTATGTTCCATATTGACCAATATATAATATCTTTTAAGAAAAAAATAGTTCTTCAATAAACCACCTGCGGCGTTTGGTTATTTTTTTTGCCAATACCTATTTATTAGCCTTCTTTTTTTTGTCGATATTAGAAAAGGACGTATATTTTTAGCTGACATATATTATTACAAAGATGACAGCACATAACGATGAAATGGGGAGTGAAAGGAATGATAAATAACATAAATCAGAAGGAATGACGGAGTCCTTAACTAGATTGGCGAGTCACTAGATGCAAGTCAAAAGATGTAGTTCACGAACAGAATTAAATGGCCTTGAACTTTTTCTAAAGTAATGTGAAAGCGGTACCGGAATAGGCCTTGTATAAGTTAGAAAGGGAGTGGAGTTTAAGTGGGTAAAGACAAGGTAACCCGAGTCCCACATAACTGTCAGTCAGGATGTTGAACAGTATACGTAACGCATTTCTCCTTTTCCTACTTCACTTTCTAAAAAAAAAATTATATGCTTGAAAAGGTCAATAATAAGTTTCACGAAGCAGACGTATTAATAAAAATTACTAAAAATTAGATAAAAGTTTTTTTACTGATAAAAGAAACTATTCCAAATTGTTAACATACCTGGAATTCTAATTAAATTACTGGCTGTCAAGATTCAAAAAAAAATTATATAATCATAATTTATTTTATTAGACAATGACATTAAAGTCATCTCTATTAAATAACTATTAAGGTTAAACTATTGTTAAAATACTTTGCATACGAAATGGCTTAAAAATGACAAAATCATTTGAAAAAAGTATTTAAGGCGTTACATTACTAAAAATTTATGAAAACAGAAATGAATGAAACTAAAATATAAAGATAAAAACTTTAAGAAATGAAATATACTTTCTTTTACAACTTTCATTACATAATTATTATTTAATCAAAAAAAAGTGCAGGTAGTTTAACATTGCTCTTATGAAAAATTATCTTTGGAGCTTGTGAAATTTATGATTGCGATTACACGTGTAAATAACCTAATATTATACTATTACATATACGATTTTACATATGTATGTAGCGTAGATAATTTAGAGATCTTAAAAAATACAAACAAAATGGCGGATTCAGTAATGTACCACCTTAAACATGAAATATTTGTTACTGAAAAAAACTATCTCGACTTAAAGTTAAACTTGGTACAAGTATAGACTACATATTTTTTGAAATCTACAAAAAAAATGTACCTTAATTATTTATCAAAAAAATATTACTGATCAGTATGTTACTTTTTTATAAATTGAAAACTGTACAAATGAAATTATACCAGTTGTAACAAAGTATTTAATAATACAGTATGGATAAACATTTGAAATTTACGAATAATTTTTGATCACTATTACACTTTAAAAAAAAATAGAAAATCCTTATTATTTAAGTTTCATATTTATTTACAGAAATCATTTATTTTCGTTATTTGCACATTATTTACAAAAATTAAAATAAATAAAACAAAATTATATCTTTATCATTAACTGCGCCTATCTACATTGTATTTTTAACACAGACTTTAACATTGTCAAAAATTAAACAACACATTGTTTTTTTTTATTTTGTGGTATTGTGAAACAAATGAAAATACTATTTCGAATTTTTACTAAATAATACATTAATACACTAAATTGATGAATAAATTATAAATGTTTTATGTTAAAATAATTATAATCCTGCTAAAATAATTCTTGGATCTTCAACCGCTTCCTTAATTTTTCGTAAAAACATTACAGCTTCACGGCCATCAATCAGGCGGTGATCATATGTTAAAGCAACATACATCATAGGACGTATAACTACCTGAAAATAGAAATCGAAAATATGAATTTAAACGATAACATATAAAAAATAATATTTTTTCTTAAATTTTTAAATTTATTTGCAAATCTGAAAGTATTATATTAATAATTCATAATGCTGGTTATTAAGTAGTGACTGAAATAAATGAGCAGGTAATTTTTACTCAAAACTGGGAGAATATACCCTAAAGGTTTTAATCAAAATTTTCATGTTCAAGTTTATCCGCAGGTGATAATAAAAAAAGGGGTATTAAATAGATACCAATTATGTAAACAGGATTCTAGTATTTCTTATGTGTATTTCCCTATTGCCGATTTGTCTATATATCTCATATTTTCAATCAACATAATAGATTCCTACATTATGAAATATAATTAAATTAGTACAAAAAGAAATATATACATGACATTATTTTTATTTTACTTTAATAATACTGTAAAGATGTATTTAATTATTATTATTTAATCCATTATATGTATTAAATTATATTTAATTCCTCTCAATTTTCTTCTCCAGTATAAGCTTTTACAGCAGGATCTCATGTTAATCCCAAGTGATTATTTTGTCCCCAGGAAATAATTGTCATCCATCGACTAATGTACTATACTTAAAATATTATCTCTAGAAAATGCACTTTGGATATATAATAATAATAAAAATTTTTGTTTTCCTCTTATTTTATAATCAAATTATGAATCACGTTTATTTGGAAATGAAACTCAGGGGGTTGGATTATGCCAGCGACAGGTGGAGTCCCCTGATTCATTTGAAAATTAAAACTATTTATTCACTATTAAAAAGTATATTATTTTATATATTTACTAGGGGGCTCTGCCCCTCTGCGCGCCAACATCGTAAAGAGTAAAGAGTAATGTCATGTCTATTGATCAGTATTTAAACTTTTATATAATAAAATAGTATATAAATTTTGCTTATAAATTTATAAATTTAAATTACGAGGGTCCGTCCCATGGATGGTTCACATGGTGTGTAATGTTAATGTTAATGTAAATGTAAATGTTGATCATAAATAAATAAGAAAATATTTAAAATTTAGTATAAACTGACAATAGTAGGGGAACGCTTCCTTCCCTCAGTTAAGACAACAGACTTTTCAAGCTTTTAGGATGGAATATTTCTTATTTTGGGAAAGAATCTTCCCCAAATTTTTAAACAATAGAATTAGAGTAGTAAAAACTGCAATCTTCTTTATCGGCGGAAGGTATTTTGGGAGGTATATTTCTTATTTTGAGATAGCAGCGCTCCAAAAACATAAGAAAGATTTTATACAAATTTAGGGGAAGATTCTTTCCCGAATGGGATATCTGCTTCCCCGTTCTTTTCTCAGTGTACTTTGAATAAAAGTTTATTTATTGATTTATGTAATTTTTTTTAAATTAAATTTATACTAGCTGATTGGCCTCGCTACGCTCGACAGAATGTAACAGTAATTTTGAACATTTTATTTACACACTATCCGTTGATGTCTAAAAATAAAAAATATTGCTGCGCGAGATTAAAATAATTTTTTCATTTAAAAATTGTTTAAAAAAATATTTTAATCATAAAATAAATAAATAAAACGTAAAATCAGTCTAATATAATAAATCTACTAAATTTCAATAGGAATTTATATATTAATGCATATTTTGATACCATAACAATAAAGTTATTTATTTTTAGGTTATTATTTCAAAATATTTGTTAATATACCAAAATTTTTATTAAAATTTCGTCAGATTAACTGTTTTGCCCTGATTTTACATTTTATTATTCACTTCATGGTAAAAATATTATTTTGAGCAATTTTTTAATAAAAAATAATAATTATTTTATATTGCGCCAACATATTTTTTATTTATTTACATCCATATCTTTGCTATTTTTTAATATATCCTATATATAATAAAATTGTAATGCAATAATTTGCATTATAAAAGTAAAGTACTATGACAATTTTGATTTTTAAATATTTTGTGATTTCGTGCGTCTTTTCTAATTAAGAAACAGCGAATTTAACTACGCTAGACGCCGGGAACACAGAAAAAGTATGAACAAGCGGGAGTACGAAACTCTCGTCTCAGCCGCTGAACAGTAAACAGCTATTGTCAGAAAGTGCTCTCTAAGAGAGGGAGAGAGCATGGATTCTCCCCTCAGTGTAATTTAGTGTAAGTTTATGCACCAGGAAGTGGAGTGGCTCCAAATACAGCTCAAAATATTAGAAGCTCCAGCCAAACTAGAAAGTTAATAATTAGTAAACAGTACCAGTAACCAGGCCAAGTAACCAGAAGTCCAGGAAAGAAGATTTCAGCCAGACCTGACCAGAACAAGAGTTTCAAGAAAAGGTACCTCGCGTTATTATTATTTCGTTTTATTTCATTATTAATTTTCATTTATTAAAATTATTTTCACGCGGTTACGCATATGTATGAGTGAAATTTATGTGTATGAGTGTGTGAAAAATCATCTATGTGTGAGTGCGCGTGGCGAGAATATTCGTGGTAATTTTAGATAATTTTATTTTATATTTTACATACACGAGTCTAATCGACACCCATGCGCATACACACAATCGTAGCAAAGATGGCGACCATCAATAAATTTAATCAAGGCCCATGAGGCCGATAATATTTTATTTTATTTTAATAATGGCCAATATTGTAATAAGTTTTGTAAATAATTATAAAATATTAATCTTTTTTTATTATCAAATTCGTTTCTGTTTTTGGTCATTAAATAAGACTCATTATTGACCTAGCTCCCCTCTACCCCCCATTTCCTAATCATATTATTAAATAATACATAATCATGGAGCAACGCCGGCACTTACACAGCAACAGTAACAACAGCGCCACACCGGTGAAGAACCATATAAATGTAATTGTAGACGATACAATAAAATCATAATACATTTGTATGTCATACGCACAGGCGAAAGACCATACAAATGTACAGTTACTTAAATATTTTTTTATGAATTATTATTTGCTTTTTCTTTTTTATTATAAATATTAATAAATTTTATTAATTCTTTCATTATAAAATGAAAGATTGCAACAAATTCAAAAATTTTGATTTTATTACAGATCAAATTATGATGTATTGATGAAAATACTTAAAAGTTTTTTTAAATAACCCTTAAAGAAATACTCCCAGCCGATTTTTTTATTTTTAAAAAATAGTTAAATGATTTCGAGAAATCAATCTAAGAAGTTAGTGTTAGAGAAGGCAAAAAATTTTAATTTTTTTTCACTAAAACTGATTTTTCTCAGGAGCTAATGAATATTTTGAGATGAACTTTAGTGCAAATTATTCCTTGGAAAAAATCTTATCTATTTAACGATTTTTTGGTTCCTCAAAGAGGAACCATTGTGTTAGGTCAAAATTTGATTTTCTATTTTTTGGCACATAAGCACGTTTTGGGACCCCAGGAAGCTAAAAAACCGGTTTTTAAAAAAAGTCTGTGTGTGTGTGTGTGTGTGTGTGTGTGTGTGTGTGTGTGTGTGTGTGTGTACGTACGTATGTAGTCGGTGATATTTCACAAACATTATGGAATTAAGACCTAATTTTTTTTTCAAAAATTTTTTCACCAAAAAAGCTCGAGGTCCTTTTTTTTTTTTTTTAATTTGGATGTAACACCTCATTTATTTCCACGAAAGTACTTATTATTGAAAGTATGATTTTCACATGATATTTTGAATCGGATACTTAATTTTCTGAAAATTTTTTTTCTAAAATTTTTTTCACAAAAAAATTCAAAAAATACCAATTTTTTTTTTCTTTTTGGACGAAGTACCTAATTTATTTCCATGGAAGTACTAGTTTTAAAAACCTCGTTTATAGTAATTTTTTGGATCTGATACTTAGTTTTTTCAAACATGAGACCAACCAGAATTGTTTTGATTAAACTGCGAGTTTGCAGCTTGTTCCAAAACGTTTCAAAACAGGTTTTTTTCCAGCAACAAATAATAATTTATTTAATTAATTTATTCAGTCCTATTCGAACCTTCTTCAAAATTTGTACGAAGGCTGCTGCGGGATATCTATGTATTATCGGTCCCAGGATATTTTTGAATTTTTTTTTTGGTTTAGCAAGTATTGTTTTTACAAAAACTCAGATTTCAAGGGTTGGTATGCCCCCACCTTCCTTTCAATTGCCAACCCACGACATTTTTTAGATTATGCTTAGCAATTAATATACAGTCGAACCTCTCAATAGCGATCACCATTTAGAGTGGCCATAAATTGTCACTATGAGGAGGTGGTCTCTAGATAGAGATTTGGGGTTGGGGTAAAAAAAAATTTTTTCTCGCATTTTTTGCAGACTTGGAACCGTCTACTTAATGATATTGACCTTTTTTTTAGAATTTTGGCTTAAACCATTTAGATTCCATTCATCAGTAAGTTTTTTTCCTTCTTTCGAAATTGTTTGAACTTGAGTCTTGCTGATGTTAAATTGTTCGGCAAGTTGCCTTTGACTTTTGGAATTTTTAGACTCCTTAATGATGGAAACTTTTTCTTCTATTTTCTTCTAATTAAAATATTTTCTTATAAAGTTAACCATTTTCTTTTAGCAGCCATTTCAATTATTTTTGATTTTAAAGAAAAATACCCCAATACACGACTCTCCCCTCTACACTATACACTAAATCTCGAAACAAAATTCTCCCCTCTACACTATACACTAATTCTAAGACTACGGTAACTCACAAAGGAAGCCTCGAAACACGATTCCCCCCTCTGAACTATAAACTTTAAGAATTTCACTGTAAAACAAGCTTAAATTAAATCTGGCGCCTAAGTATTTAAATAATACTATTTACAAAGTTTAATGTGTACAAAAAAAAAATTGGAAAAAAGATGGTCTTTATTAACCAAAATAAGTATGCCTCACCAGTATGCCCGATCGTTAGCGAGGGTGCTCGGATCATTTCGGTGTTAAATGTTTTTCTTCCTTCGCCTGCAGACCCCGAGCATTATGAAGACTAGATTGTTTAGTCTTCATGCCAAGCATAAGCGTGGGTGTTCGGAACACTGTGGTTCAGATAATATGATTTCGGTGTTAAATTTTGTAGTGATTTAAAATAAATCAATTGCACAATTTTAAAAATTTTTATTTCTAAATTATACTTTTATAAAAGTTGTTTTAGAAAGAAGTAAACTTCACCTTTTTGTCCCTAGACAAACCTTTCCGTTTTTTTTTTTGTTTTTTTTTTTTACTTTTTTGTAAGTAAGCAAGAAATGAAATTATGATTTTTATGTTTATTAAATAATTTATGAAAATCTAATAATAGAATTTTAATTATGACAAAACAAAACAGAAACAGGAATGTATTGGTAATAGATAATGTTTTTGAAAGAAATTCACGTTATTGGTTCCTTAAAGAGGAACCATTGTGATAGGTCAAATTTCGATTTTTGATTTTTTGGCATATAAGCACGTTTTCAGACCCCAGGAAGCTAAAAAACCGGTTTTTAAAAAAAGTATGTGTGTGTGTGTATGTATGTAATTGTAAATATTTCACAAACATTAGGGGGTTAAGACCTAATTTTTTTTTCGAAAATTTTTTTAATTAAAAAACCTCGAGTACCTTTTTTTTTTTTGAAAATTAATAATTTTTATTACTCGATTGTAATTCTTAAACAATAATATTTATAATCGACCTTTTTACGAGTACAAAGTATTAAATGAATTTACAAATTCATCGCCCACGCTTTTTATATGCGGATGCTTATCGTCATCTCTTTTTTTATTAAGGCATACAAAGCGGCGACATTAGATGAATTTTTAAACTTATTTAAAAATTTGAATTTACGCGGATTTTAAATGTCGGTACAGAAGGTACCTAGCGTTTCGATCAACACTAACACATAGATCTCATCAGTGTAGCTGTGTGTGTTAGTGTATGTGCTACAGACGCTGATGTAAACACGTCCTTATTTTTCTTATATAGTTAACAAATGGCGATTTTAGCACTTGTGAGGACGACTCACATTGCTTTAGCCATTTGTTCTGTATATAAGAAATGTTGTTATATATATATATATTTATTGAAATGCGAGTTGAATGTTATAACTCAGAGCGTTATTAGGTCCAAGCTCTATATATGAAAATTAATAATTTTTTTTTTTTTTTGTAATACTTCATTTAATTCCATGAAGGTACTATCTTGAATGATTATGGCCGCTTTCTGAAACGGGCTTGCTTAACTTTTTTTTTTACCTAAAAGTTGGTAGAGTCTTTTTGGAGGGGGAAACTTAAGCAAAAGTTGTCCCATCAGATCTTATTTATATTTTAACCTAAAAAATCTTAATTGTGTTTGATCGTTATAACATTTTTTTATAATATGTAAGTATTTAAAATTTTAAAGATAATTTTTGGATAAAAAAAAAAAGTAAATTAAGTAGTATTTTAAATTAATTTGTAGACGTTTGTTACAGCAAACAAATATATATGAAAACAAAAAATGAATTTAGTTGAATTGGATGTCATTTTTTCATCCAGTAGTGATGAAGAGTCAGATGAAGAGCTAATAGAATTATTACCAGCTTTAAATAATGAAAGAAGTGATAGGAAAATTTCACGTGTTACAAACTATGCAGAAAATTTGGTTTGGAGATACAGCGGTGAAAAATTTAGACAGACCTTTAGGTATGTTTTGACTTGCACTTGTAGCTACAAAGTTTAACAAAAATTTATTTATAAATAATGATTTTAGGCTTAAGCCTGAGCAATTTGAATATCTTTTGCATATTATAGCTCCTGATTTACAAGGAGCAATTAACTTTGGGAATTCGCCAGTAACTCCAGCAAAGCAATTATTAATTTGCTTATATTATTTTGCGACTCCTATTCCTTACAGGTATAATTAAATCTTAAGAATACTGAATTCAAGGACTTTTAAAATTTTTTATGGTATTTTAGGATTATAGCTGATATGTTTATTTCGTTGTGTTGTAGCTATATATGCATATCGTAATTTTTTTATTCGCTGGCCTACCTTAATTGAAGCTCAACAATCCTTCAATGCTATTTACAGAAGGAATAGATTACCAATAGTTCTTGGTGCAGTCGATGGTACCCACATTCGAATACGAACACCTAAAATGCATAGAAGAGCATTTTTCAACAGAAAAAAATATGCCTCGATTCATTTGCAAGTGAGTTTATTTTTAAAATATGCTATTGTTATTTTATTTTAACTAGGGGGCAAGCCCCCTGCGCGCTAAAGCGCACCAACCCCCTCAGATTATATTTAATGTTGAATCGAAAAGTGTTTTAATTCACAAATAAAAACAATTGTACAGTGAGATGTCAATTTCAAATAATGAACTTTTTTCATAATTTTAATAAACCTTTCATTATTTTTATTTTCAAAATTTATCTAAAAAAAAAAAAATATTGCATTATTGCCAGAATCCTTTTCATCCCTCAAAATATATTTTTCTTCTGTTCTGGTCGGCGAAATATTTTAATAGAATGAAGAAATACTCGAATTAATTTTCATGTTATTATGCAAATATAATTAATTTTCTATTAGTTTAAACATTTTTCATTAAAATTTATAATTATTTTTACAGTTTATATTATATAAATTAATATTTACGATTGTCTACAAATTTGTATACAGCGCGCCGCTAACACTACAGAGCATCAATGAAACGGTCAATTAGATAAAGATAACGAAATTTTTAGGAGATTGTATAATAAAATAATTATAGTATTTCTTATTTCCGTATTTTTTACACAAAATTTTATTAATAATTAAGTATTTTAAAAGATAATAAAAATTAGAACTAATGAAATAAATAATGAAAAAATCAGCGAAACCTATTACAAATAAATTAGACGAAAAATTATATGACATATGAGTTTTTTAGAGATAAATAGAAATTTATCCCAAGAAAAAAATATTTAATATAGCATCTAAATGTAAATACTAATTTATTACTATCCGTCGAAATAAATTTTTCTTTTGTCCTGAACGGAGAAATTTTACACTTGGATGACGAAATACTCCAATGAGTTTTCATATATTATCATAAATAAAAACCAATATTATTTTTATTTTCAAAATTTATTTCAAGACAAAAATACATATCGTATCTGAATGCAAATATTGATTACTGTCCCTCGGTGCTACGCACCTCAGGCTAGAACCTTTTCAACCCTCGACATTAATTTCTTTTGTCCTGGACAGCGAAATTTTATAATAGGATGATAAAATACTCGAATGAGTTTTCACATATTATTTATGTCGATCGCATCTACAGTTGTAATGTTTTATTATAGTTTAAACATTTTTTATTAAAATTTATAATTATTTTGACAGTTTATAATAATAAATTAAAAAATTAATATTTAAAATTGTTTTACAAATTTTTTATACAGCGCGCGGCTGACACTGCAGAGAAAAAAGAATCGATTAATTAGATAAAATCGAAAACGAAAGTTTTAAAAGATTGTATAAAAAATGAGAAAATTATTATATTTCTTATTTATATTTAATTATAATGAAAAATACCCAAAATTTTATTATTAATTAATAAAAGATTTAATTATAATTCAATAATAATAAAAATTATTTAACGCGCGAGAGTGCGCCAGAGTAAATCGATGACAAAATTCGTTACATTTCAGTTTTATAGAGAAAGATTGTTGAATAAACCAATTTTTTTCAGGTTGTTTGTAATTATAAGCTTGAAATAATTCATGCATTTTCTGGATTCCCAGACTCTGTCCATGACATGAGAGCTTTTAAATACCCTGGATTGCAACACATGTGTAACAATGAATTCTTTTATGAAAATTCTCATCTATTAGGAGACACAGCATATGTTGTACAAGAAAATGTTTTGGCCCCCTATATAGATAATGGTCACTTAACTCCGTAAGAAACTTATTTTAATACAGTTCTGTCTAAAAACAGAGTTATGGCTGAGTGTACTATTGGAGTTTTAAAAATGCGTTGGAGGAGGTTGTTGGATACGTGCGATATGAGACATGTACATCTAATACCCTACTAGGGGAACAAAAAAGAATTCGCATAACGCAGCAACTGTACAACGATCTCTAATGTTTGTGAAAAATTATCACTGTTTATGTATATAATTTATGAAAATTAAAATTCTGCAGGTTAAATTTGTTCAATGTACTTTTCAAATAAAATTGTAAATAATGACCAATAAAAGATTATTAAGTATTTCACTTATTTTATTATTAAATTTTTTAAATAGATGCCCAACTAATTTAGGAACCCAAAATGTGGATATGCATAGAATTTGTTTCGGATGATTGCTTATCTGAAATTTAAAGGTCGTAGGATTTCAGGTTCATGGTTGCTATAACTCTTCAAGTGATTGCCATTGTATAGTGGATGTTGATGCAGAATACTGTTGAAGTATAATTAACAATCAGGCTCATATGGAGAAAAGAATCTTTATTTATTTTTTTAAATACAAATGTGCTTAAGCACTTTAATTTTAAAGCCTAAATTTAAAATGAAGTAACTTACGTTATGTATCTTATAAAAATGTGTTTTATATGTCTATAAAATCTTATCTCTCTCTCTTTTATTTTTTTTATGTCTCAGATTTAAAAAAAATTTAAATTAAATACAAATTAAGTCGATACAATAAATTTAAATCTGAAATAACTATATTGGTAACTTTCATTATCAAAAATAGACACAATACTCAGTCGATACAGAATAGACAACTTAACATTATTTAAATGCCAATTATTGGCAGTGTAATTTAATTATACTTTTTACGAAAACTGTACTTAAATTAATTATCTCAAAAAATTGAAACTGAAACACAATTAAACTAAGATTTACATATAAAAACATATTTATTTTATCTCAATAAGCTATCTTTATCACTTATGGTAAAATATACTATCGCTATCATCTAAAAACACACTTATATATTTTTTTATGAGCTGGTATGCATAAAGCAGTACAAATTGTTTTATAAATTACAGATTAATTAAATTAACCTTCTGTAAATCTTAATTATCATATATTAATATTGTTTTATTTAAATGTTAGTTTAAATATTATCCATTTAAAAATAATTAATATTTAAATTTAAAATTAACTAACAAATTAATAATGAATTCTTTGTGTATTTTTTATATAAATAATTTAATATGCTAAAAAAATATTATATATTTTACCTTAAGCTAATAGAATGAACATTTTCTTTCTTTTCAATATAATATTTTTTAATAATATTTTAAACAAATAACTAAGGAAGTTAATAACATAATATCTTTAAAAATTATATTAGAGATAAGTTTAAATAAACTTTCTTCGCTTATTTCGAAATAAATTTTTAGTTACTATTTTTATTCTTTTGTATATTAATATAGTCTTGGAAAAGATTTAATTTTTATTTATTAATATTCTTTTCTTACTTCTAATTTTTCTTTTAGAGTTTCTGCAATTTCCTTCAAAGGATTAGAGCGTTCTATACAAAAAATGTTAGCTGTTATATTTTATAAATCTTCATATAGAATCATACGACCAAGGTGTACTTACTTGAAGATGATGGAACAATATTATGTCGATTAAAAGGCTGACTTGGACCAGCTAATGACAATGGATTTATAGGATCTGGTGCCATTATTTCATCTATAATCTATGTAAAAAGATTTAATTTTTTAAACAATTCTTTATAATAATATTCTTATCGGTTTTACATTACTTACACCAAAATATTTAAAAGTTTTAGGACTCTTTCCAGTGCCATTGTTGTTACTAATTATATTTCTGTAAATACCTTTTAATCTATTCAATTTATTTTTACACTGAGTTTTAGTTTTGAAATGACCTCATTCAATTAGTCCTTCTGACAATTTTTTATACATAACTCTTATGCATGTAGCTTCTAAACTTTTATGATCTTGATAAAATCTTATTAAAAGTTTAATTTTTGGTTCAGTCCACTTTGCTCTACCCGCAAAAAATTTAATTATTGTCAAAAAATGGTAAATATTTAATTATGACTGTTATTTGCTTGGCATAATTTTATAAAGCATTTACTATATAACAGTAATAAAAAAATTATAATCGGTTTGCGTAACTACACAACCAACGAGCATGGAACATGTTCACTCATAACAGTAATGAATCCAAAAACTGAAATTACAATAAATCCTGAAATATAAATTATGCTAAGTCCATAAACTTAAAGTATTCTAAGTTTTTGTTGTTATCAAGGCCTGACTCCCACTTCAAATTATTCTAAGTCCCTAAATCGAAAATATTCTAAGTCTATTTCACCCCCCCCCTAAAAGCGTCAATTTTTCACCCCCCCCCCCCTGCCGAGCCAAACTTTTTCAAATACCCCATCCAATGAACATGTTCCATGTTAACTTACAATTTTTTTTCTTAGCTGGTTCTAGTTCGTTTTCATCAATTTCATCAATACTTTCCTCATCTTCAGATCTCTCTTCTACAGAGGATTCAGGACTATTGCTGTCAGGGTCAGTTTCATTAAATCCTTTTTGGAAGTACTTTTGAGCAAGAAATGAATTTTTTTCGTTTGCAAAAAAATGGAGATCCTCAGAATCAATATTTTTATTGCTAGCAGTATTTGACGATGAAGAACAATTATTTTTACTAGAAGTTGAAAAATTGAGATCCTTAGTGTTATGCGCCCAACGCCCAATATTTCATAATTTAATTTTAAAAATATATATAATCTAAATTACTTTATAAATTCCAAAAACTTGTACTACCTAAGCATTTTATGTATAAAAGGTTAAACACCTGAATTAAGCGCATCAGCAAATATTTCTTATATATTAATAAGAATTAATAAAATGTCGTAAACATATTTGTTAATTCTTATTAATAAATTGACCTCATTAAACTAAATATAAAGAGATGTAAAAATTATGAGAGTCAGTCCGCTTTTTAAATTTAATCTGTAAAGTTAGTTTTTAGTAAATAAATTATTTTTGTTTGAATTCGGAATTTGAGTGTTTAATTATTTTGATCACCAAATACTAAACCAGTAAGTAATAAACTTTAATTTTATTTTCAATTTATAAGGACTCGATCCAATACATACATCCTATTCCTAAATATTAAATTAATTAAATAATGATAAAACTTATCATTACAATTGGTTCCAATACCGTAAATCAGTAAGATTTTTTTTTTTTATCGAACCTAAAATTCAAAATAAAAACGAATCAAAAATAAAAAAAAAAATTTTTTCTTTTAATACACCTTTTTTATCAATAAAACTGTTATCTCCCGAGTGTTTAATTTCAGAGTTAAAGACTGTAACATATATAATACTAAAGAATCAGCAAATTCTATAACACATATTTTCCTTTTATTAAAAAAAATATATATACACTCTACAAACAAAGGATAGTAATTTGAATTAAAAAAAAAAAAAACGAACGACAATTATTTTTTGTTTTCACATACACCTTTTTATTTTATTTTAAATCAAATTTACACATATTTAAAACATTATATATTATAATTTTTGCAAAATTTTTCAAAAAACAAATCAATTTTACATACTCAATCGAGACAAATTTCAATCCGACCCCATTTGGCAGGTGGCTCACCAGAATCCTGGCGAATAGGCCCATTAAATCGTGTCAGTCCTAAGCACTCCTCAGAAAACAAACGGCCCAACCATAAGGTTCGGTCGTTGTCTAACAAGTCTGCCTGGGACTGATGGGATTTTCGCCATCCTATTTCGCTTACGGCACACTGCAACTGTTACAATATTTTTCTTTTATTATTTTATTATTTTTTTTTATTATTATTAAAATTATTTAAACGAACTAAACATTAATACTTACAACAAATTTTCTCGAACTAGGCATCCCACAAAAGGGATGGTCCAAATCGTCGTCCCCTCCTTTAAAATTAACTGCATCACGAATCTACAACAAAAATATATTAAAATTTTTTTTTTAATTTTACAAAAATAATAATTATTTATACAACTTTTTTTTTGGCTAATAATAAAAGAAATAAATAATAACTTTGTTTCAATACTTACCAAACCGACTAAACGAGGTATGTCAAACATGAACCAAGAGTAAAGGTTTAGGAACGCACACGTTCCTAACTTCCTTGACATACGTTTACTAATTTGCCTTGAATTCACCATTATTATTTTCTTTTATTTTATTTATATTTTAACAAAAAAAAAACAATATGACTATTAAAAATTCAACAATATACTGAAATAAAAACTAAAAATTACAATCGATTTATATACAAAACGCAACACAGTAAAATTTTTTTTTTGATTATAAGACATAATTTTTATTACATACACAATTTCTTTTCATTTATATTTATTATTATTTCTTTTTGTTACATACATATACAAATCCCTTCTTAAAATAAAAATGTCACTAAAATGTCCAACTATAATGAACAAAATTCAAGAATAACACGGTCCCGATCTCAAAATTTGCCTCAGCCAATACAACAACCTACTTTACAAAAAAATCCCCAAAGAAAAACTACATTAGGATCTACAACACAAAAACCATCAACTTCATTAAATAAAAGTCTTTCAGAATACGCACAAGACGAAATTTTTAAACCCTTAAATAACCTCGCTAGAGAACTTCCCAAAAAAATTTTCTCAACAAACAAAACAAATCCTCAAAAACCTAAAATAGATAAATCACAAATTTCAGGCCCTTTACACGTTACTTTAACATCAAATTCTCAAAATATATTAGAAGCAAATTCAAAAAAAATAAATAGAACCCAAACAATAACAGAACATACTGAACAACACGACGCTACAGTAAATTCAGGAATTAATATTTCAGAAAACCACGAAAATTTTAAAACATCGTCCCCTACTCATACACCAACAGAACAGTCCCTCTTGGATCAGTCAATAACTGATAACACGGAGTTATTAAACTTAAACAAAACTTCAACAAATAATATCCAAGATAATCAGCAAACAGAAGCTATTTACAATAATATTAACATTAGACCAGACCTCTTTAATCAAAATTTAAATCAAAATCTTGGAGACCAAAACCTAGACCAATTAATAAATTTTATTAACCAACCAGTACAACAAAATAACATGGCTTATTCCGACTATGACATTAAATTAGCCTTAGAAGAAATACCAATATTTGACGGAAAAATTCCTGCAGTACAGAACTGGATTAAAATAATAGAAAAAGTGTCAAGCAGACTCGATAACGCAAAACAAGTTAGACTTTTAAACCTCTTACATCACAAACTAAAAGGAGACGCAGCAGACACGATTAATGATATCACATTCGATACAATAGGCGAATTTATACACCATTTTGACAAACTTTTCGGTAAAAGAGAAGATTTTCTGGAACTAAGCAACCAACTAAACCATATATATCAATTTGATAAAGAAACTGCAATCAGCTATTTTTTAAGAGTAGAAAATTTATTAGAAAGAACAAAAAAAGCGTACCAAGAATCACTACCTGAAAACAATGACTCACGTGACCTCATGACAGCATTCAATAAACAAATAAACGATATAGCAAAAAGATGTTTAATAAGAGGATACCAACCAGAAATTGAAATAAGATTAGGGGACATCGAAAAATTAACACGTGCACAAATTAATGAAAAAGCACAAAATATTGAATTAAACTTACAAACCATGGAAAACAGACGACATGGACTGCAACCTACACTAAAAAAAGATTCCACAACATTAGCAACGGTAAACATGGCCTTAGACACCTGCGAAGTTTGTGCATCAAACGCACACAAAACTCAAAATTGCACAGTAGAAATAAAAAATAATATTTCCAAATTAGAAAGTACAATAGAAAAACTAATGAACAAAATAGAAAATTCAAAACTTGAAAATCAAGAAATAAATCTCGCTAACACCCAATCAAAACCCCAAAACTCAGCTAAATATTTTTGCCAAAACCACCCCCACTCCATAACACACAATACTGACCAATGTATGGCCGGTCGAAACGCCCAAACAAGACCAAATCAAAACCCTTTCAAAAACACTAACCAACGGTATCCACAAAACACAAACCTTAATTTTAACCATAATAATCAACCTTCACATGACCCAAATTTTTTACAAAACACTAACCAACAAAATAGAAGACAACCTAACCCCAATAAATTTAATAACTATAAATATCCTAATAATAATAATTACAATAATTATAGACAGAACATTAACCCAAATCAACATAATTTCCGCAACCCAACGCAACAGCAATACACAAACCATAACTATTACCATAGACAAAACAGGTATCAAAATTCTACAAACGGAATAAAAATATGTTATTTCTGCAATGACCCATCCCACTTAATACAAAATTGTCCAAAATACATATCAGCAAGGGCACAAGCCTTTTCAGAGTCGGAAAACCCATGGCCAGCCCTTACAAATGGGGTAACAGGGACTGGCCAACAGCAACAAGCACCCCAGATTTCTCATCAAGCACACCCAACAGTATTTTATCCTCAAGCATAATCAAACATTCCCATTTCAATATACTAACAAAACAGGTCAACAATATACCCATTTTAATTTTTAAAAATGATTTAGGGCACAAAAGATACCTTATGATAGATTCGGGAGCGACATGCTCAATTATTAAGGAAAACTGTATTCCAGAAATAGGTAAAAATTTTATAGACAAGACCAATATTATCAAAATTACGGGTATATCAAATTTATCAATTTTTTCAATTGGCTCGTATAATATTAATATATTTAATACCCCATGCACATTTCATGTAGTAAGAAATGACTTTTCGGTAGAAAATATAGACGGAATTTTAGGCTCTAACTTACTAACAAAAATTAAAGCCAACATAGACTATAATACAAAAAAATTTAGTTGCAATGATTTTACAATGGATTTCTATTTTAAACACGAAATTGAAGATGAATTTAAAAATACGAGAAAACCTTTCGAAAAACCTTTAGAAATAGAAAAAAGTCAAATAGCCTGTAACGAGTTTAACCCAATTCCGACGGAGAATCCAAATCCTAAAGTATGGCCAACTGAAGGACAAACATCCAAAGTCGAAGAGGACCTCGCTACAAGCCCTTGCACTACAAAATTACATTTACAAGAAATTAATAAAATAAATTCCAACGCGATGTCGAAATGTAAAGTTCAGAAAAATGCATGCAAAAATACCACCGAAATCGCTGACTTACATTCCGATGAAAATTGCACAGTAGCTACTATAAAAAATAAATATGATGTCTTAATAAATTTCGAAAATGATACGACAGCAGAAAATAATAATAACGATTTAATGAATTGCGAAAATAAAAGTATGTCAAATAAAAATGCAAATTTATCAAATAAAAATAAAACGTTACAAAATAATAAATATATTTTAGAAGAAGAAGAAATGTTAACAAATATTAAAAATAAAGCAAAAAATATTTACACTAGTACTAGTATACACAATACACAAAACGTAATAAAAAATGAAAATACAAGAAGTTGCAGTATAGAAAATGATGTTAGAATAAATAATATTAATGATGATAAAAAATATATGAAGTATGAAAATGAATTTAATGATAGTATTAAAAACGATGAAATAAACATTTACACTAGTACTAGTATACACGATACACAAAACGTAATAAAAAATGAAAATATGAGAAGTTGCAGTATAGAAAGTGATGTTAGAATAAATAATATTAATAATGATAAAAAATATATGAAGTATGAAAATAAATTTTATGATAGTATTAAAAACGATGAAATAAACTTAATTACCACAAATATTTTAAATAAAGCAATACAAACAAAAAATTTTAATGAAATAAACTCAATTATTTTTGAAGAAGTCATAGAAAATATGCAAGAATTACAAACGATAAATAATAATTATAAAGAAAATATAGCAAAGTTATTTAAAGCAAACCTTAAAAACGAATACTTAACCACAGATACCATATTCCCCGAAGATTTAGTTACAGAATACGACATTTCTTTAGACAATACACAAAATCAACCAGAAATAGAAATAAATACCTGTGACATTATAGAGTTTAACGAATTCAAAGACAAAAGCCTTGAAAAAGATGAAACTTTTACTGACTACTACGAACCGATAACCGATACATATGAGCAATTCCTAACATATCTTGAAGAAAGCCGCTCAGAAAATAAATTTTCGGAAAAATATTCCCCTGAACATATTAATCTTATTATACAACAAGAACCAGACATACTTACATACCTAGACCATATTAATAATAAACAAAACATTAACTTAAGGACTGAAATGCTTTCTTTTGAACAAAACAATTTAACAGATTTACCCAGACCACAAAAGGTTCTAGCATTAGCTAACCTTTCTCACCTAAAAGACAAACCAGAATACGAACTTATAAAAAATTCTATACTAAAAAATCATGACGTTTTTCACCTAGATGAAGAAAAGCTAACCAGTGTAAAAGACGTTGTACACAAAATTAAGACCACAGACGAGGAACCTGTTTATACCAAACAATATTTTATACCTTACGGGGACAGACCAGAAATTGAGAAGCACATTGAAAATTGGCTTGAACAAGACATCATTGAACCATCTGATTCGCCTTATAACAGTCCCATTTTCCTAGTCCCTAAAAAACCTGACCTACAAGGAAATTCTATGGGAACGCGCCTAGTAACGGACCTGAGACGACTTAACCTTAAGGTGATAGACCAAGAATTTCCAATTCCAACAATACAAGAAATCTTAGACCAGTTACAAGGTTGTAAATACTTTACTTGCCTCGACCTTTTTTCTGGTTTCCTACAGGTTTTATTAGACCCTAAAGACCGCGAAAAAGTGGCATTTTCTACACATTCGGGACATTACCATTTTTTACGTCTTCCTTTCGGTCTGAAAAGCTCGCCCAAATTCTTTATGAAAATCGTAGCTAACGCAGTAAAAGGAATCCCAAACGTACGATGCTACATAGATGATTTAGTAATATTCACCAAAGATCTAGAATCTCATATCAAAACCTTTGAAAAAGTCATGGATGCACTTAGAAGAGTTAATCTAAAAGCTCAAATAAAAAAATGTTCATTCTTAAAACCCGAACAAATATACTTAGGATTTAAAATCTCAGAAAAGGGAGTGCAGACCGACCCACAAAAAATAGAAGCCATTAACAAAATGAATAGCCCCAAAACTTTAAAACAAACTAGGTGCTTTTTAGGAATGGCAAATTACTACAGACACCACATAGAAAATTTTTCCAAAATAGCTCGACCAATTACAACCTTACTAAAAAAGAACACAACCTTTAAATGGACGAAAGAAGCCGAAATTGCGTTCCAAAAACTCAAAATTAAACTCACAACCGCGCCAGTCTTAATATTTCCAAACTTAAACGAAGAAATGACAATCTACGTCGATAGCTCCGGGTACGCAATTGGAGCATGTCTATGTCAAGGAGAAAAAGGTAAAGAAAAACCCATTAGATACATTTCCAGAGTACTTTCTGACACAGAAAGAAAAAGTTATTCAGTATATGAAAAAGAAAACCTTGCAATATATTACGCAATTACAACACTTAGAGGGTATTTATTTAAACATTTTTGGGTATATTCAGACCATAAACCAGCTACATACGTCAGTAAAACAGAAAGAAATCAAAGAGTCCTAAATTGGAGAAATAAAATCTCGGACCTTAAATTTACCCTGGTATACCACAAGGGAAAACTAAACACCGTTGCAGACTGTCTAAGTAGAAACCTTCCAATGGAAAATCAAGAAATCAACGTAGTTACAAGACGACAAAAAGCCTTAGAAAACCTACAACTACAAGACAACATGACCTCAGACACCCAGACAAATTTACCTACACAAAATAAACACAAAAAACATAAAAATATGACCCAAAAGCCAAAAACCAACAAAAAAAGGGGTAGACCAAGAAAAATACCTCATCCAAACCTTGATAATGATAATAATGATAGTTTCTCTAGTTCTAGTGACTCTGAAATTTCTGATACCGAAAACTGTGAAGATAAAACTAACGAAAATACTACTCTACAATATAACAAAAACCTAAATTTACCTAATATAATATATACAAATGACCTATTACAATTTAGAAAAGATAACATAATTTATTTTATTGATAAAAAAGGCAAAGGAATAGATAAAGGGGCTACTAACCTAATTTCCGCAGGAAAAATTAAATCATTTCCAGACAATAACATTAACACTTTTAATATACAAAAAAATAAAAACATAAAATATTTCGGTTTATGCATTAACACTAACGAATCAAATAAATCAATTTCATCAAATATAGAAAAATTATTTACACAAATAATTAACACACTTAAAGATACAGATACAAAAATCATTAGTATAGCTGAAAGCATCTTTATAGGTAACCTACCTTGGATTGACATAATTAATTCCCTTCACAAAATTACTAACAATAATTTTAAGATAATAATTTGTAAACAAACACTAACCTATGTAAATATAAACGATAGAGATAAGATTTTTAAAGAATGCCATGAACTACCAACAGCAGGCCATAGAGGGCAAAAAGCAACCTTACAGAAAATAAGGTCAAACTATCATTGGAAAAAAATGAAACAATATGTACGACAAAAAATTAGTTTGTGCCTAAGCTGCCAACTAAATAAGACTTCACGCCACAAAACAAAAGTCCCGTTAGCCATTACAGAATGCCCAGGAGCAGTGTTTGAGAGATGTTCAATTGACATTGTTGGACCAGTACCTGAATCCGAAGATGGATATAAGTATATATTAACCATCCAATGTCACTTGAGCAAATTTCTAACAGCTGTACCAATCAGAAACACTGAAACCCAAACAGTGGCTACGGCCTTAATAAATAACTTTATATCAATATTTTCTTGCCCACAAATAATAATTAGCGACCGCGGATCAAATTTTGTTAGTAAACTTATGCAAGCAGTAGCAAAACGCTTCAAAATTAAACGAATCACAACCACAAGCTACTCACCAAGCTCAAATACCGTGGAACGCCAACACCATACCATTGCCGAATACCTTAGACACTACACAGACAAATATAAAGATTGGACCAGCTACATTTCATTAGCAACGTTTTGTTACAATACCACTATAAATAATACAACAAAATACACACCCTACGAAATTGTTTTCGCAAAACTAGCTCGACTTCCTAGCGAAATACCCCTCAAAGAGTCAGAAAAACTACCTACCTATAAAAATTATTTAGTAGACCTGGTGACAAGACTTACTAACATAAGAAAAGTAGCAAATGAAAATATGTACCAAGCAAAATTAAAGTCAAAATCTTTTCATGACAGAACACTAAATGACGTAAACTTCGAAATAGGGGATACAGTATTTCTAAAGCGTGGTGAAGAAACCACCAAAGCAGATAACCCTTATACCGGACCTTACCAAATAATACAAAAAGTCACAGACCATAACTATACAATTTTGCAAGAGGGTACAAATAAAACACAAACAGTCCATGCTAGAAGACTAAAAAAACCGTAACCCTATCAATAAGCATTTAATACCCCTTATCACTCTACGACAATTTTTTTTTATTTATTTTATGTATTTTTCTTTTTCTTTTTTTTTGCAACATGTGCATATTTAAATAATACACACGGTTTAAATATATATTAGACTTGTATATACTAATATTAAATTTTATATGTTATAGGAACAATGTTTTGGAATTTTTGCATTCTTTCACTAATTTTTAAGTTATCAACTTCAGAAATACTGCTAGGTTTCGACTGTGGAACTCAATTAAACAATATTACGACAATCTCACTATCAACAATCCCAGACTGCAGCATAGAAAAACCAAAAATTGCCACCGAAAACGCATACATAGGGGTCTTACAACTAAAAGAATACGAAAAAATAAAAATTTTTCAATGTTTAATTGAGGTCCACAGGGTCGTCCAGAGCTGCAACGGATGGTACAACTACGTAAAACCAGTAGAAAATTCAGAAAATAATTATATTTACGATGTAAGTGCAGAAACATGCAAGAACGTACATGAGACAAAAATTTTTAAATATGATAATACACATGTAATTAGTAACTTGAACATAAATGAAACGAGAACCGTTCCAATAATTTTCGCCGGTAGTGCCCAAAATGATAGGTGCGACGGCGGTTTCTACTCAGATGCCTTAGGTACGTTCTACCATGTTTTTGTACAAGGTAGCATAAAAATAACACTTACACAGCAGTATGCCACAGTAGACCTCCATTCTAATATTGTAAAACTCCCCTCAGGAGTTTCATGTGAGTATAACAAGTACCATTGTATGGATATCCAATACGGTCACACCTTTTGGGACAGTTTTGAATCAAAAGGATGTATTTCAGACCATTATTCTGTATTATTTAATGGATATTCAGACAAAGTAGTTGACTACTCAGACCCTAAAATTAATTACACCACATACATTGTAAATACTCAAACAACAACATTTGCATTTAGAATTACACAAGAAACAGCAATCTGCGAAATTGCTGCATTAAAAACAGTTCATCCAAGATTATTAATATTGGATAACACCATAACAGCTTTGAATCGAGTTTTAGAAGGAACACAAAATATAAACGCGGTTCAAAATTTAGATTTATTTACTTACGTAAACCAAAAGTTCGTATTCACGGAACACCATATTAATTTACAATCGGACAAATTATATATGCATATGCTAAGGAAAGAATGTGAATTAGAAAAATCAATCCTACAAAACAACCAAATCCTAGCATCCCTTTCACCAGATCATTTTGCACTTTCAAAATTCGGAGTTGGACACTTTGCTAAAGTCGTTGCCGAAGTAATTTACGTCGTAAAATGCACTCCAGTAAGAGTCGAACTCATCCAGACAGACCGCTGTTACAATGAAATTCCTGTACTTAAGGACAACAAGACACAAATGTTTTTAACGCCTCTAACCAGGATACTGGTGAAACAAGGTACAGAAATAACCTGTTCAACGGTTCTGCCACCAACATTTAAAATTAATAATGAATGGCTCAAATTTCTACCATATCCATTACCAGCATCACAACCATTAATTTTAAAACCAGATAACAAAATTACATGGAAATATGAGCCCATCAAGAATCTTGCCACAAGTGGAATCTATTCCGAAAACGAAATTCAACAACTACGCAAAGAACTGCTCTTCCCAATTGAACGAGAATCGCTACTGTCTTCAATAGCAAGATCACTTAACGGTGAAATGTCAGTACATCAAGATCTGTACAAAAATTTGCTTACGAAAAATTCAGTATATAAGATACTCGAAAATTTTTGGGAAACAGTGAAGCAAGATTTTTGGACATTTTCCATGACGGCAAGCGGGATCCTCGGATTCCTCGCAATATTCTTTTTCATCAAATCAGTAGCAGAAGCAATAGTAAATTTTTTCCAATTAAAAACATTATACGGTTTCTCTTTTCATCTACTGGCAGCATTAAGCACAGCAATAACTAATTTCCTAATAAATCTCGCAAATTACAAAATAAGAAACAAAAATAAAATAGCACCACCGATAGAATACAATAGATCATCAGAAGAAGTCATAATAGATATTCCCGAACCTCAACCAAAATCACCACCACCATTACCTCTCAAAAATCCAGAATTCATAAATACATCCTACAGAAAAAACCTAAAGTTTAACAAAATACACTCTTAAACTTAATATATGCATTTTTTTTTTCTTACTTGGTTTTCCTAAACCAAGATCTTTGATCGTTTCAAATAAATTTTACACTCTCAAAACTTGGGGCGGAGGAATGACCTGAGTGGAGACCTCCATGAAGAAAATTTCAACAACCTTCAAATTTTCGATTCAAAGTTACACAAAATCTTTAAATTAATAAACCAAAAAAAAATTTGTAAAACATAAAAATATTTAAAAAAAAAAAAATCCATAAAATATTCAAAAGCAAAAAAAAAACTTTTATAAAAATATACTTAATAAAAACATAATAATAAATAACCTACTAACATACAACATAAGTAAATATCATTCTCATCAAACCATATAATATAATCTGCTGTGTAAGAAATTCTTTATAAGTCATCGAACTATATACTAACACTAGAGTTTAAGAAGTAACAAAATATGATGTAGTAAGCAAAATGTAAAAATGTTAAAAACAATCTTAATATAAAATTAATAATGTAATATTAGAAAATAAGTCTGATTTCCGAATCAAACTACAAAAAAACTTTTTTGAAACTAAGGGCGGAGGTGTTATGCGCCCAACGCCCAATATTTCATAATTTAATTTTAAAAATATATATAATCTAAATTACTTTATAAATTCCAAAAACTTGTACTACCTAAGCATTTTATGTATAAAAGGTTAAACACCTGAATTAAGCGCATCAGCAAATATTTCTTATATATTAATAAGAATTAATAAAATGTCGTAAACATATTTGTTAATTCTTATTAATAAATTGACCTCATTAAACTAAATATAAAGAGATGTAAAAATTATGAGAGTCAGTCCGCTTTTTAAATTTAATCTGTAAAGTTAGTTTTTAGTAAATAAATTATTTTTGTTTGAATTCGGAATTTGAGTGTTTAATTATTTTGATCACCAAATACTAAACCAGTAAGTAATAAACTTTAATTTTATTTTCAATTTATAAGGACTCGATCCAATACATACATCCTATTCCTAAATATTAAATTAATTAAATAATGATAAAACTTATCATTACATTAGAAACAATATTTTTATTGCTAGCAGAACTTGACGAAGATGAACAATTATTTTTACTAGAAGTTGAACAATTGAGATCCTTAGAAACAATATTTTTATTGCTAGCAGAAGTTGACGATGATGAACAATTATTTTTACTAGAAGTTGAACAATTGAGATCCTTAGAAACAATACTTTTATTGCTACCAGAAGTTGACGATGATGAATTATTTTTACTATAATTTGAGGCACATTTTTTTTTAATTGCTTGCAACAATAAAGCTCTATAATTGGCATCTACAAAAAAGAACAAATTAGAGTAATATTAGTAAATTATTATATAGCTTATAAATTTTTCAATAAATTAAATGGTTAATGAATTTATATTTATACAAAAAAATTTATTTTTACCAAAAGAAGACTTGTAATATGCTTCTGGAGACACATTAAAGGAATATTGCTTGTTCTCGGAGACATCGAATAAAGTAATAGGGAGCAAAACTTCTGAAGTATGAAGTCCTTGCTCTTTCTTCTTTTTTATCAGCAAGGATCTAGTAAATATTGGATCTGCAATAAACATTTTTAAATTAAATATAAACAAGATTTACATTTATAAATTCATTGGTTTCTTTTTGTCTACTATAACCTATAACAACTTACCATTATTTGCAAAATTTGATTCCAGTTTTGTCCCCAAAATTCGTAGCAGCAGCCACTTTTTTCATCATTGAATGCTTATTAACACATATTTCATATATTATAAATTATTAACAAAATAGAATTTATTTAAATAATAAACGATGTTATTACGCAGTTATTAAGTATTAGAATTCTGATGGGACAACTTTTGCTTAAGTTTCCCCCTCCAAAAAGACGCTACCAACTTTTAGGAAAAAAAAAAGTTAAGCAAGCCCGTTTCAGAAAGCGGCCTATTATCCAATGAATTACGTTAGATTTTATTTAAAAAAAATAGATTTAGTTAAATTCAATACTTAAATTTTTTTTTAACTTTTAAAAGTTAATAGAAATGAGTGTATGATTGCATGGTTGTAATCGGTTATATCTGTGGCATATTGAAGTATTTAGCTCATTGTTTGAGGAACCTTAGTGCCAGCTAGTTGGCAGGATATTTTTTTTAGTTTTTGGTTGTTTATTGATAAATAGGGTAACTGTACTAGATGTCGGCCACCTTGCTCGTATTTGAATAATTAATAATTATTGTTTTACATAAATTGAAAAATAAAGTTTCAATATATGGTTCTTATACGTATTAATAATATTTGCAAATAAAAATATTTGCTTTTGAACAAATTAAAATACAAATAAAAAAATAAAAATAAACCATGCTGTCAGAAGTGCTCTTTTCTTACAATTTGCTTACAAACCTCGTGCTAACTAACTGGAAACTTTTTTTCAATGGTTTTTCATAAAAAATATTATTCTTAACATCAATTCATTACTTAAAAATTAATTTGCAAAAATTATATTTTAAAAAAAATATTTAATCAAACAAATTTGTTGATTAAAAAATAAGCAAACTACTTGATACGTTAAAATAAAAAAAGTGAAGTAGGTTTGACTCCACGTATAAAAAATGTGAGTTTTTCAAATCTAATGATTTTTTGTTCAACAAAGTCGTTTCAAAATAATTAATTAATTAATTTATTAAATGAACGTATAAATATTAAATTCAATTTTTTAAAGCAACTAACTTTTTTTGAAAACTAGACTAACTTTAAAGTTTTTGTTAGATTTAATTGCTTCGCAGGATATTTCTTTATCATTATCACAGTGCCTGCTGTAAGATTTATGGAGAAATCTTCGTTTTCAAAAGTTAGGTCACTGCTTTTCGTATTTTTTTCTTGAAAATATTCATAGGTTTTTGAAAAATACGATTGTAGTTGTTTCAAACTGTTGTAATTCAGATAAAGATATCCTGTATTGAAATTATTACCAAATAGCCGAAAAACAAATTCAAATTACATTTCTATATCGTTTGAATCGAATCCAATAATAGAATTTATCGTTATGAATGATTATAAGAAGCGTTAAGGTAACGCGTCGTCTTCGTTCCTCCTTTGTCTTCAGTATATAGTGATAAATACGCTTCTTATATAATCATGAATAACGATTTATATTTTTTGTGACAACAGTATAATATAAATAGTTTTTCAGGCAAATGAATAAAATATTAATTAAAATAATTATTAATTTATTTTTAAAAAATAATATAAAATACAAATCAAATGAGAAATTAAGGATATTCATAGTAAATACTTCTCACTCTATCTCTCTATTCTATAGTAGGCATGTATATATATATATATATGGGCATATCCATTACTTTTCATACAAAAGTGTGCGCACCCATGACTCCGATCGGGCTCAAATTTTTAGGGGTGGTTTGAAGTAATAAAAAACTCAGCCAGCCAAAATTTCAGCCATTTTGCAGGACGGGTTGCCGAGATACAAGCTCTAAAAGGTCCAAAAATAGCTGTTTTTAGCCAATTTTCAAAAATTTACTAGGCTTCAAGGATTAGTCCAAAAAACATCCGGCTGGTCTCATTTTTTTCCTTGAACATTCAACTTTTACCAAAAAAATTTTCAAAAAGTTTCATGGAGTTGATTTTTACTGGCATTGATTAACGTAAGATATATTTTATCGAAAAATGCTGATTTTTGAACTTGAATTGTGACTCAGCATCATTAGCTAAAGATTTTCGGTTGGTTTCATTAAAAGCGTCTATCAAAGACCTTTCAAATGAGACCTTAAACGTTAAAAAAGCTTATCAGGGACCGGAGATATAAGCAATTGAAAGTTTGCTATTTCCGAAAATATCGATTTCTTAACAACTTTAATCGTCTGCAAAATTTTTCTCTGAGCACTTTAAGGGCTGAAAATTTCACAAAAGCTTCTTTAGATATTAAAAAAAATTCCCTAAAAATTTGGGCGATGGTATTGGCTTCTGTTCGTAGATATAAGACTCTGAAAATGTGTAATAATTGGACCAATATTGGCCAATAAGTGGTTAAGGGGTCAATCAAAAAATTTTTCTTTTTAAATATTCGAATAGCCAGGGAAAAATAAGCAAGTTATCATCATTTTAAGATTTTTAAAAAAATTTTCCAAAAATCCCATTTTAAGGATCATTATACAGTATTACAGTACAGTAACTCGAAATAATGATAACTCGCTTATTTTACGGTATAAAATAAAAATTTTTTTTTTTAAATTGTCGAATTTTTTCCTGCCTATTCGAATATTTACAAAAAAGAAACTTCTTATATGCAAAAAATATTTTTTTTTGGCAAATTACTTTAGAACTTACTTTATTTTGTCAATGTATTCGGGTAGTTTTTGGGCTTAAACTCCAAAAAGGAGTTTTTCTTACATACTCGCAATTTGAGCGCTCAGATTTGTACAATACGGATTTTTTTACAAATCACAAATCAAATTTTGACTTACTTTTCATAATTAATTTAAATTTCACCTCTTAATTGGCTAAAAGTACCCCTGAAAAGAGAGTATTTTTGTATTTTCGTACATTTAGCATCCAGGATATTCCCATATAAGTTTTTTGGGTCGCTATTCAAGAATTTCGACTCCTTTTTCCATTAATAATTACTATTTCACCCTTAAAATAGTTAAAACTACCCCTAAAAGGTGCGAATATGTAAGAAAAACCCCTTTTTGGGGGTAGTTTTGAAAATTTAAGGGTGAAGCCCCAATTTCTCTATGAAATCTCAGCTCAGCGACCCAAAAAACTTATAGTAGAGCAAATCTGTTGTTCGCCAGTAAAAATACAATGAAGCCCGTATTTTGACTGGAGTTGGGGTGGTTTCTATGGTTTAAGGGGTGAAAAACGAAATGAAAAAATTCTCTTGTCGTTTTTTTCCAAAAATACAAGCCTTTAGTTGTAATATACCGCAAACCGTATGAGAATCGGTCGAAATCTCGATCAAATATTATTTTTTTCCTCTTTTTTTTTTCTGGATCACTGTGCGACAGTCTCGTATTCTATATGAATTGTTTATAGAATAAACATTGTTTTTTCTTGATCTTCTAATGTGATTTATGACGTAAGGTAGCAATCCGTAACTATCGAAAAAAACCTCGACCGTTGCGGTTTATACACACAGCTACCCAATTTTGACCAGGTATTGAGTTGCCTTGGCTGTTGAATACAAAAGCTACAGATTTAGTCGAGACTCTGGAAATATTCCAACTGTGCTATAGGGTATCTTAGACAGAAACCCCAAAATTTCTAAGTTGTTTATTGCATACGTCTACTGTATCTCTTAGATTGTCTTTTTAAGTTTTTATTTATCTATGTTTTTAAGAGCAAGGCGTTGTTAAGAGAGCATCTGAACAAGGTGTAGCGAAGTTTCATTAAATTTTTTATGCAATATAAATCTTTTCGAGGTAAATTTTGAAAAGGTAGGTTATTGGTTTCCAACTCTAAATTTATAACTTCAATTATAATTTTGATTTTATGCAGAAATGCTACTTTCTAGGGACCTCGTTTATAAATTTTTCCTGCGTCTTTTTAAATCAATTATAAATTTTTCGTCAAAACTTTGCTCGTTATGTCTCTGTCATACGAATCTAATCCACAGTGGTGTTAGGTTAACAAATTAATTTATCGATGGAAGTCGAATGATCATCTTTCAAAAGTTGGAGGTTTTATTATACAGTGTGAATGAGATTCACTGTTCAAGGATATTATAGCGACTTCTTTCGGTAAAATCTTGCCTACCATACCCTTAAAAAACTGTATTTCCAGAACGATATCTATACTACGTAAAAAATTACAGCTAGCCAATCAAATGACTGTTAGGAAAGTTGGTTTTATACTTAAGTCAATGAAACACTGTTGAGCAGATCTATTTCACAGGTTGAATTATACTTATAATTATACTCAGAATAAATACGCAGTTGACAATATCTTTCAAAGCTTATGCGAACGAATATTAATTCGTATGCTACCGTGCTTTACACGATTCGAATGCCCCTTACATGTTGATAGATCGAAAGTTAAATCGAAGGCATAAAGACAGTAGCCCTTTGAATAAGAAAGTTTTATGATTGCGTTACCTTGGTTCAGAAAATGTATTCCTGTTTCGCTGAATAACGTATGATAAGTTTCGATGAAAGCCGTGTTGCTGACGACAAAAACGGGTGGGAATGGTGACGATGGTAACTGGACTCTGTCCATATACATAGACAAATAGTTTAGATTAAAATTTTAAAAATTAAAGAGATTTGGTTTTCGGACACCGTTGAAAGCTTTATTCGATACTTTATTAATAATGCGTTTCGGTATCTAACCTATTATAACCGCATCTATCGTGTGATTCAATATCCCTTGTGAAATAAGAATTGATTTAATGTCAACTCTTGTTAACTCGTACTTTGCTGCAGTTTTTGACAAAGCGTTTACAGACACAAAGTGTACGAGGACACTCAGTGAATTATTACTCTTCGCATGTGTAATGTAGCGCATAATAAATATGTCTCCCATTTAAAATACATGGGAAAAGCCATTTTGTAGCGGTTTTTCTGATTTTGCTTCACAATTTTAGTTTGACTAAGCCCCAAACCAACGAGAAAAGTTTTTTTTAACATTCATTCAATTGCCTTTTTCATGATAAAGAGGATTCGCGTTTGGCCAACGTGGCGAAACGCCTCTATGTCTGAACAAATCGTGTTTAAAATTAAAAAAATAACGTTTTTTAAAAATTCCGTATATTAAATTATTTATATGTTATAATTTATTTAAATTGAATGTCAAAAAAAACTTTTCTCGTTGGTTAGGTACTTAGTCAAACTAAAATTGTGAAGTAAAATCAGAAAAACCGCTACAAAATGGCTTTTCCCGTGTATTTTAAATGGGGACATATTGATAAATATCTCGAAGAGGATGACTGATTTTCAAAAACGGGTTTGAACAGAGTACCTTTTGGGTTAATCTCAATGAGAGGTTAAAATACCTCATTTTTTAAAGAATTATTTTAATTTTTAAATTATTCCAAATTAACCGGAAATTTTTTTCAAATATCGCCTTTTTGACATAAGAACGCATAAAACATAAAATGATATATTTTTATGCAAAATTGCCCGCGGAATCCAAATTTTTTATCAGATTTTTAGTTAGAACTTTTTAAAGCTGATATTTATGGATCTAGAGCTTTCAAAACGCAATAATCCAAGGAATTCTTTTGCCCATAAAATTTTCATGTAATTTGTTTCCTACTAGAGGATTTTACATATTGAGAAAACAACAACGTATATTAATGATTTCTCGCGCATGTTCAGCTTAAAAAAAAATTTAACCCCATAATCGAATTTTACGGGAAATTTAAGTGGGAGAGAGTCAAATGGGACTATTCATAAATTCTATTTAGGAATCTAGAATAATTCAGGTTCAGATACTTATAACAATTGCAATTAGGGCACTTAAAATAATTTGGGCTCAAAGACTTAAAATTATTTAAATTTAAGGACTCAAATTCATTAATCCAAACTTCAAGTTCTTATTTTAATCAGTGATAAAAATTTAAAATGCTAAATAATAAAATGTTTTTTCGTTTTTTTTTTTTTTAATTTTTAACGTTATTTTGGTCTACAGCGCATTAGAATTTCATTTTTGCTTAAATCTGATAAAATTTCCTAAATCTACATGAGATTTCAAAAAAAAATAATCTAAAACCAAGATTCCTATTTTATTTGGGAAGTTAAAATACAAATTAAATTAAGTTGAAATAAAGACACTTAATTTTTCAACTTTCGACCAATTTTTCTTTAACTTCTGAGGGTGGCACCCTGGATTTGCGACATTTTTTTTCGTCATGGTACATTAATATATTAAAAATAAGTATCGATACTTTAAATTCACAAGATTATTAGCATGCAGTAATACAAAAACGTTAGGCATTCTAGCAAGATTCAACAAAATTTTTATAAATAGTAACACTTTTTCTAACGTATTAAAAATTAATGTTTATGCAAATAAATAAAGTGTATAAAAAAAGTTTTTTTTTTTAGTAATATTTTATATTTTGTCTCAAAAACGACGAATATTCGAATGTTGTTGAAAAAAAAATATAATGCCTTTATCGTAGTATAGCTAGGAAAGAAAAAATAAATAGAAACAGAGCGTCGTGCGTTTATTTTTATATTTTTTTCTCGCCATACTACGATAAAGGCACTGTATTATCACTCACGAAATTGGAACCGATATGAAGACCCAACCATTAGGTTTAGCATTGTTCTGTTTAATTTTAGCCATATATCAATTATATCGATAAAAATCTTTTTATGATAAACTTGTCTGTTCTTAAACTGATATAAATTGTTATAAAAATTAATAATCTTACCTGTCCTTTCACAGCAACAGGTCTATCAAAAACTCCATGCATTCCCAAAATAGCACTTTGAGGAGGATTGATTATTGGCGTTCCCATAAGCGATCCAAACACGCCACCATTACTAATAGTAAAAGTCCCACCATCCATGTCTTCAACTGAAATTTTTCCTTTTCTTGCTTTGTCACCTACAGCAGCAAGAGCTATTTCAATTTCTGCAAAGTTCTTATTTTCTATACTTCTCAGAACCGGGACAACTAACCCCTTCGGTGTTGCAACCGCAACGCTGATATCTACGTAATCCCTGTAAACAATATCTTGCCCATCGATCACAGCGTTAATAACTGGCTGATCTTTCAGAGCATAAGCGGATGCCGCAATAAATGGGCTCATAAAACCCATTTTTAATCCATACTTCTTTGTGAAAATTTCCTGATTTACTTTTCTAAATTCTATAATATGGCTAGTAAAATAACATCTTTTAATATAAACATTAAAACAATTTTTTTAATGGTAAAATTTAACTAACCTCATATCAATTTCATTAAAAGTAGTCAACATTGCATTTGTATTTTGCGCTTCTTTTAACCTATCAGCAATTCGGACTCTCATTCTGTTCATTTTAACTCTTTGTTCTGTTCTTGTTCCTATAATTTCTCGACTGTAATCACTAGGCGGTAATTGAACTTTTGCACCTTCTAAGGACTAATCAGTTATTTTAGAACATCAAAAATCTTTCAAAAATAAATAAATAATTATTAAATTAAAATAGTATACTTGGGCATGTTTAATAGCAGCAACTGGCATCGAAGTTTTTGGAGATTGAGGCAATGGTGGTTTAACAGCTGGTGGTTTTGAGGGCAAAACTGGTGCTAAAGATTCAGAGGGAAATTTTTCATTGACAGTTGATGACAATGGTACAGTTTCTTTAGATTTTTCTAAGGAAGGCTTAGGCGTTTCAGATAAAACATCAGGTTTCGATGCTGCTACTGTTGAAATTTCACCAACCTCAATAGTACATAATTTTAGTCCTGCTGTAACAGTTTCTCCATCGCTTTTAAATATTTCTTTCAACACACCTGAACAGGGAGATGGTACAGGTACAGAAGTCTAAAAATAATAATTTACGTAATAATTAATTTCATATTTGCAAATTTTTTATAGAAAATTATTCTAATCCCCATAGAGTTACTATCTGAGTAATTTCTTGAATAAATAGCACAAAATGTCACGGGAGGTCTGACATTAAAAATTTTCTTTTTCTTCGATAAAGCAACTTAAAATTAGAAGATTTTTCAAGAAAAAGGTTTTTTTCAGTTTTCTGTGTAGAGAAAAAAAACTTTAATTTGTGCCCTATAAGCTTAAGTGAAAATAGCCAAAAAATTTCCTTTTATAAAAAAAATTTTCTAAAAGTGCATATATTTTACAGAAAAAAATTAATACTAATTTTTGTGAATATTTAATTTTTTTTCAATTTTTACTTGTTAGATATTTTACTGGTATCCCGCTAAATGGCGTGTTAAATGATAATTCTGCGGAAAATTTTACAAGGGTTTATTAATTTTGGTACACTAAGAAAAAAAAAGATGAATTATTCCTATATTAAATAGTAATCGAGCACTACCTGCGGATTTACCTTAAAAATTACAATATACTTAAAAAGAATATTACTATAAATATAGTAAAAAATAAGATTTGCAATTTGTACTATAAACACAGTAAAAGTTACAATATTTTTTTAAAATTTTTTACTAAGTTGTCGTTTAAAAAATTTAGTATCTCGTATACTAATTTTTAGTACGATTCTTTAGTATATAAATAGCATATATATATGTCTCATATTACGTCATTGAGCCATTATAAAAAGTTAATTCTTTCATTTTATCTGGCGGTATCAAATTTAAAAATATAAATCTACTTTATCTTACATCAATAAATTATATAAAATATTAGATTTAATTCAAGCTTTTAAAATGTACTGCAAAAGGCTAGTTAAATTTTACTCGCAAGTGGAAAAAATGGGTTTTAGTTTCTATATAAGGACACTGAGTTTCTAAATTAAACATACATAACTATAGTGTACATAGAACTTTGCGTGCGTGTGCGAATGTATACATGTATACATGTAATAGCTCCGTCCACCCCTCGAGTTTCTCGATCAGATGCGATAATAAATATTCGAATATAAAATATTATAGGTAGGTAGATTAATTAAATAATTGCTGCGGTTCAAAAGATGGTTAGAATTATAAAAGAAAAAAAACAATGTGCTCTGAAAATTAATTTTTTCTTTCGCTATACTTTTATTATACTTTTATTTCGCTATATTTTTCCTACACTGAAAAACCGGTACTATTGCAGCAATGTCTTAGAAGCGATTGAAATATGCCAATAGAAAATATCATTGATTTGATGTCGCCGCTTTTAAACGAAAGGCTTCTCGCCATCGAATACGGCAGGCATTGTTTTGATGTAAATTTTCGTCAAAATAAATGAGAGTATAAGATTGAATTAATAGAAGGCATACAATCAAAATAATTTTTTTTTTTTTAAGGGAAATATGTGAATCTTGCATCAGCCATGGAGTGTTTGCGGGCCTTAAAGACCCGCAAATTTCCATGACCGCCCAGTTGTACAAAGTGTACAAATGGGAAACCACCGGCGAACGCGGTCGCCGGCTACGCCCCAGATTTTTACTGGATAAACACACTTTAAACCCCCCGCGCTTGTTTGTCCCAAACCGGAACTCCATTTTCAGGTATAACTTCAGTTTGGGACGCGCAGCCTAGGCAGCTGGCCGCTGCCTTCCCCCCTGTCTAGGGGCAGGAGAGCTCTCTACGATAGAAAGCCTTCCTCCTTCTTCTCCAACAAGGTGGTCCTTACATACTCTGCTACTTTGTTCCAGTTTTCGGAACTCCGTAGCATTTCCGTGACCACCGTCTCCGGCCTCCAAATCGGGAAGGGCGGGCGCCCCTCCACGTAGCGCACACATTCGAAGAATGTGTGCTCTACTGTATCCTTATCGCCTGGGCAGTGCAAGCACTCCTTTGTTGCCACCTTATGCCAATGCTTCAACATGACACGGAAATACCCGTGTCCAGTTAAGAACTGGGTAAGGTAGAAATTAGAGAAAATAAAGAAATAAAAAAATAAAAAATAAACCTTAAATTCTGAGATCAGTCTGCGCGTCCATTGGGCATTTTTCTCTTGGTTCTTTTTCCGTCGTTTCTTCCATGCTTTCATAGAGTTGAAGCGGGCGCGAGTGGAAGCCACTTCGCGCTCATCTACGCTCTCGTAGATGAATTTCCGCTCCAACGCTATAGCAGTTTAATGGGTATCACCGAAGCAACAACCTGGATCGCCTCTAGAGATACCGTGTGGTATCCGCAGGCGATCCTCACTGCCGCTTGCCTCTGTACCGACGATATTTTATGCCTCTACTTGGCAGTTTCTGTGGTCTTCGCCCAGACTTCTGATCCGTTGAGCAGGACAGAGTTGACGACTGACATCAGGAGCCTTCGCTTCCCTGGTTTGGGTCCCCCAATGTTGGCCATGAACCTTGACAGGGAGGATGCGACCGACGCTGCCTTTTCACACGACCTCTGAAATTGCTCCCAGAAGGTCAGCTTGTTATCAAGCTAAACTCCCAGGTATTTCACCGATGTTCTGGTTCGGATCGTGTGAGGGTTTCCGCCGTCGTCGATAATTACATCGAAGTCGGTGGGAACCCTTCGACGGGTCAGCAGTACGATCTCCGTTTTTGGAATCGCAAGTTGGAGCCCGTGATCACCCATCCAGAGGTTGATCTGTCTCATGACTAGATTCAACTTCTCCTGGGTCACTTCCATGTCCCTGCCAGTTATGGTCAGGGCCACGTCGTCGGCGTACCCAATCAGGGAAACTCCTTCCGGGAGGTGGACGCGCAACAAGCCATCGTAAAAGGCATTCCACAGATCCGGTCCGAGAACCGAACCTTGCGCGATGCCTGCACTCAAAACCCTTTCACGCCTTCCATCGAGCGTGTCGTAGAGCAGTCTCCGGTCCCGCAGGTAATCCTTTAGTGCGTATACGGAAATCGTACTCGAGGGACCGGATCACATGATCATCCCACCTGGCCGAGTTAAAAGCGTTTTTGACGTCCAGCGTTACCAGAAGGACGTCCTTGCGAATTGCAGGCCGCTTTTCTCTCTCAGCCTCTACGGTATCCACGACACGCCGAATGGCGTCTATCGTGGAATGCCCTTTACGAAAACCATGCTGCTCCTCAGAGAGACCACCGCCCTCCTCGATTGCCCTTCTGAGCCTTGCCCGGAGCATGCTCTCCATCACCTTACCAATGGTATTTAACATACACAAAGGTTTGTAAGATGATGGAGAGTGGACCTTCGCGCCAGAACAATCAAAATAATTGTTTTTAATATTTTGATTTAACGTTTAAAAACATTCAATCAATAGAAATTGATTTCAGTTCAATAATATTATTAATAACAAAAAAAAGTACGTATTATGCATAAATATGTGTAGGTACTATTCTTTCTCTTTCTATCCTTCTGCGTATTTATTGTTTACTCAATTATGGCTTTTGATGGCGCGCGCGATGTTTTTGTTTATATTATTGCTATTCATTATTACTATTATAAAGAAATGGAATTTCCTAAAAATTATTTATGTTAGATTTAATTATTATTTTTAAATATGCATTCGCTATACGTAGATAAGCATAAATTACTCTTAATATTAAAAGGGGTGGGAAAATTATTACCTGTAACATATAGTCTTCAAAATTTTTTTAATAAATCAAAGTGTTCTGTTAGAGTAGTGGATAACATAGCTGTCTGTCACCCCAGAGGTCTATGGATCGAATCCCGGAGAGGTCATCAAATTTTTCATCAGTTTTTTTTAATGGATAATTAATTTTAAAAAAATAATTTAAGTGCAAAAACGTTAATAAATATGTTATAATAACCCATGTAGAAATGAAATCCGTAAAACTTACTTGGGGGTCCGGACTTAACCGCCAAACGGATAATAAACTGATCAGTATGTCACGCTTTTTTTCATCAGTAACTGATTACGCATGCGCATAAGTGGTTATAAAATTTTTTTATTTTAGTTTTGTTTTTATAAGGTTATGAATTTTGCTCTATAATTAGAAAATAATAAGTATCTTATCAAAGAAAATAAATACTTTTTTATAAAATTTTCAATTTTTCACACTAACGTATTTTCCAAATTTTCCAAATTTTCCAAGAAAGGAACTTTCAACATTACCAGGGGATTTTCGAGGTTTATATTGATAAAAATTTTCAATTTTTTACCTTAACGTATTTTCTGATTTTCCAAGATGGCGGAAGGAAAAATATGAAAAAAAGGAAGTTTATACATTACCCGCAGGTTTTGGAGATTGAGAAAAATGTTTTCATGAATAAAAAATTCGTTTTTTCATCCCAACATATTTTCCGATTTTCCAAGATAGTGGTAAAAAAAACATGAAAAACGGAAGTTTCTACATTACTTTAAGTATTTGACGTTTTTACGGGATGAAAATTTTCATATTTTCACCCCAATATATTTTCCAATTTCCCAAGATGGTGGAAGAAAAAACGTGAAAAAATTAAGTTTTATCTATAATTTTATCTTGGAAAAATATGTTGTAATGAAAAAAAGAAAATTTTCATTAATAAAACCGTTAATCTCAACCACGAAAACCCCCAGGAAATGTAGAAAGCTCCTTTTTTCATGTTTTTCGATCCGCCATACTGGAAAATATTTTGGGGTGAAAAAATGAAAATTTTCAGTCATAAAAACATTTTTCTCCATCTCCAAAACCCCCAGATATTGTAGAAACTTCTTTTTTTTTCATATTTTTCCTTCCGCCATCTTGGAAAATCAGAAAATACGTTAAGGTAAAAAAGTGAAAATCATCATCAATATAAACGTTTTTCTTAACCGCTAAAGTCTGCAGATAATGTTGAATTTTTTTTTGGTTCGCCATCTTGGAAAATTGGAAAATGCGTCAGGGTGAAAAATTGAAAATTTTTATCAATATAAGCGCCTTTCTCAACCTCGAAAATCCCCCGGTAATGTTGAAAGTTCCTTTCTTGGAAAATTTGAAAAATTTGGAAAATACTTTAGTGTGAAAAATTGAAAATTTTATAAAAAAGTATTTATTTTCTTTAATAAGATACTAATTATTTTCTACTTATAAAGCAAATTTCATAACTTTATAAAAACAAAACTAAAATAAAAAAATATTATAACCACTTGTGCGCATGCGTAATCAGTTACTGATAAAAAAAAGCGTGACATACTGATCAGTTTATTATCCGTAATACGGATCCGTACGGATTATAAAATTAGTTATACGGATCCGTCCCGGATTTGAAACTTAGCTTCCTTGACAGCTGGGAACTAATAAAAAAATAAAAAAAAATAAATAAATTCAAAAAAAAAAAAAAAATTGTAAAGTATAATTCAAAAAAAAATAAACAAACGGGGGAGACAATAAACAACAAGTAAATATAAGAATAAAATATTAAATGTAAATATAAAATAAGAGAAAATAAAAAAATAAATTTTTTCTTATTTTCTGTTAATAAATATACATTGAAATGATAATATTCAAAATCATTTCAATATATTTAAATATTTGAAATAATTCCAATTTCGCCATTGAATTAATGATATTCATCATTGGCATATATCAATTGCTTCTTAGTCATTGCTTCAATTTCTTCGGTTTTTCAGTGTATGAAAGTCTAGAATTTTTACTATACGAGTTTTGCATAATTTAGATACAGATATAAATTTCATTTTACACTAATTACACTTCTCGTATAGTAAAAATTAGTACTGAAACAAGTAATATACGCATTTTATATATGATTAATTCCATGAATATTCATGGTAAACTTTAAAATACTAAAATAAAAAATACTAAATTAAACATACTAAAATATTATTTTCTACAATAAAGTGAAACATACTGTGCTCAATTACTATAAAAAGATAGTAGTTTTTACCAATATTTATAATAATTTCTTCTAAATTTTTTTCTCAGTGTCTCCTCAGAACATAACATCTCACTTTGTTAAATTAATTAAAATAGATTATTAAAATTTAATAAAAATGAGAATTGATAAAATAAAATTTTCATGATTTCTTTGTAGATTTTTAACTATTTATAAATTAATGAAAAATAAATTTTAAATTTTAAAATAAAGCGAAATTTTACAATAATTTTTTACATGAAAGAATTATAAATAATCCTGAGTTTGTATTCCGCATACAAAAAATCAAGTAATTTTTATGTACTTTTTCTCATTTTTATTATTTTTCCTGCCAGCAAAATAAAATTAAAAATTATAAAACATAGCTGTAAATATAGCTTTAACTTTGTTTCTTAATCTATTAAATTTTGGTTCTGATTTTTGTGGTCAAAATATTTAACAGAATTATGTTCACTACAGCGCGTTCGGTATAAGTCAAAATATGGGTTTTACTGGCAACTACCAGATTTGGTCTAAAATAGGTTATTTGGCTCACTGATCACAAATTTTCAGATTATTTTGTAAAGACGTTGACATTTCACCCTTAAATTTGCAAAAACTAACTCCAAAATGGGTTATTTTTTATATATTTGCACTTTTAGTGAAAATATATGTAAAAAACTTGTCAATAGTTTGATCAAAAGTTGTATCAAAATTTTGATCAAACTATTGATAGCATTTGTATAAAAAATTTGCGAAAGTTGTACAAAATTACGAATTGTATCAGTTTAAAATCGTGTTTAGTGAACAAAAAATTATGCATCGATTTTAAAAATATGCCATAGACCAATGAGTGGTACTTGATAGAAAAAATGAACCAACTGATAAAATCAGCTATCCAGGGGCCTATTGAACTAATCGGTTAAAAATTAAATCCTAATGTATAAATTAATTCTGAAAATGAACTTTAGGGATAAAAATAAGTCCAGCATGACAAAATAAATACTAACGGATAATATCGGACATTCAGAGGCTTATTGAGTCCGGTTAAGTAAAAATAAGATCCTGCCCGACGAATTGTCCTGAGATCTCCAGAGATCTCGAGAGATTTCTAAATTGTGGAGATCTCCGGAGATCTCTAAAATTGTTTTAATTATTTCAAAAGATTGATGTTTATTATGGAAATATTCCGAATTAATTTTAATTCGATAATATTAAATTCTATTAAATTTTATTAAATTATATTAAATTGAATTGGAAAATTCACCGAATTCAATTTAATATAATTTAATAAAATTTAATTAAAATAACTAATATCTAAAAAAATACTTTAAACAGGCTAAAATTGATGTTTCAATCAGGAGGGGTGAAATGGACTTAGTATAATTTTGGTTTGTTCACCCCCCAGGGAGGCAACTACCCCATAATTAAAAAAAAATGAAATTTTATAAAATGAAACTTTATAAAATTTTCTTTTTTGCACTTTTCGTGTTACAAACAAAATCTAACAACATTTGTACTACAAAAAATCATCCCTGTCGCCAGGGGGTGAAAACTACCCCTAAATGTAAAAGAAATTATACAAAAAATTGTTAAATTTTGTTTTCTACACTTTTTTTCTTAAAGAGAAACGAAAAAGTAACAAAATTGGCAGTACAAAAAATTTTGCCCGACCCGGAAGGTGAAAACTACCCCTAATTTAAAAAAAATGAATAAAAGGTAATAACATTTTTTTTTGGAATCTTTTCGTCTTACAAATAGAAAAATTAATATTTTTAGTATAAAACATTATTCCGTCCGCCAGGGGGTGAAAACAACCTCCAAATATAAAAATTAATTACAGTTATTTTATACCGCATTTTTTTAATTAAAAAAATTTATTATTGAAAATTAAAAAAAAACAATTGAATTTTTATGGACCTTTTTTCGAGTAAATGATATCAAATAAATTTACAAATTCATCACCCCCACTTTTCATATGCGGATGCTAATTGTCATCTCTTTTTTTATTAAAGCATACAAAGCGGTGATATTTGATAAATTTTTAAACTTATTTAAAAATTTAAATATTCGCGGATTTTAATGTCGGTACAGAAGGTACCTAGCGTTTCGATCAACACTAACACATAGATTTCATCAGTATGGCTGTATGTGTTAGTGCATGTGCCACAGACGCTGATGTAAACACGTCCTTATTTTTCTTATACAGTTAACAAATGGCGATTTTAGCACTGGTGAGGACGACTCACATTGCTTCAGCTATCTGTTTCGTATATAGGAAATGGAGTTTATATATATTTTATTAAAATAGAAACAACTGCGCTTCGCGCAGAGAATGACTGCCTTTTATTCATTATCAAGCAAGTATTTATTAAAAATATTTTAAATTATTATTTGAAAGCAGATAAAATATTGTAAATGATAAATTCTAATTTAATAAAGGACCCTAATTTTTTGCGGTGACATTTAATTATTATGTTCAATAATTTCATTTAGTAAAAAGTATAAAACTTTACCCATGCAATCACTAAATAAAAGCCCATTTTTACCCTTTAAATTCTGTTCATATCTTGAAAATTTAATTTTAATCCATAGAATTTTTTATCCTAAGTAATTATTTTCTTTCATGACTATTAAAAAGACCACGGTCAGAAGGATAGGAAATGAAGTTTCAGTCAAATTTTATGAATTTTTGATATATAGTAGGTTTCGTCATTCTCTCCAAAAGTCTCCATGAGCACAAAGCTCCAGAGTCTCAACTTTGGCTTCTAGAAACTTTCTTTGAAAGCTCTATTATAGTAAGATTGCTTAAAAATCTTTTTTCTTTTATTTTTAAAGTATAGCTTTATGTTTTTGAGGTCGCTGATTTCGAATCTGATGCCAAATTGATGAGATTGTCAATTGACAGCTGCAAGAGCTGTAAAAACTCTTAAATATCGTAAAAAACTTTAAAGTTTTACTGGGATTAGCGTTTCTGAGGTCGCTGATTTCAAATCTGCGGTTAGATTAACGAAATTTTCATTTTATGGCTGTCAATTTGCTGTCAAAACTTTGAACTATCCTTAAAAACTTTCAAGTTAGGCTGAAATTTACATTTTTGAGGTCATTGATTTTGACCTCCATAAAGTAAGTATCTGCTAAACTTTGTTATTTTAAACAATAGTTTTAGATTTTTGACAGCTGATTAACAGCTTTCGATAAACAATCTTGTCAATCTCATATCAGATTCGAAATCAGCGATCTTAAAAACGTAAGTTCCAGCTAAGTTTTAAAGTTTCCTACGATATTTTAGAGTTTTGACAGATAATTCACTGCTATCAATAAACAATCTTGTCAATCTCATATTTCATTCGAAATCAGCAACCTTAAATTCGTAAACCCCACGTGATCTTTAAAGTTTTTGACGATATTTTAGAGTTTTAACAGTTAAATCAATTATTATAAGTCCTAAAACAAAAATTACAATAAATATCAAAATATAAATTAGCCTTAGTCCATAAATTTTATATAAACTAATTTCGTATTTTAAGTTCTTGTTTTTATCAGAGCCTGATCAGGCCCTGACTCCCACTTCAAATTATTCCAAGTCCCTAAATCGAAAATATTCTAAGTCCATTTCACCCCTCTCTCTAAAAACGTCACTTTTTCACCCCCTCCTAAAAACTTCAATATTTCTACCCCTCCTGCCGAGCCGGACATTTTCAAATAACCCATCCAATGCACATGTTTCATGTTAATAAATTGATGTGATAAAAGTTTATAAGAGTAGTTAAACGAAATTAGTATATTCAGAAAAAATATCTTTCTCAAGTAAATAAAATTAATTTGAACAGTAAAAGAGCTACTTCACAGTGATCGGAGAAGTCTATTAAAGATAATTAATTTTAATATTGTCACAAAAATAGTCATTTTTACTTTTTGGTACTGATTATTAATTTTAGCTAGTTGTATCTTCAAAAAGCTACATTTACTTGTTTTATCATTCATGAAACTGCCTTTCTGCAACTAATTTTTACTCTACAGGTGTTTTTGAACCACCAAATTTAGTCTTAGTTCAAAAACCTATTTTTATTCATTTATAAAAAGCCATTATTTTCGGCATAAAACACAGGGTTTAATTATTCGATGCTTGTTTCACACCGTCATAGAAAGTTAAATAGAACTATATTTTTTTACACGTTTAATAAATAGATTTTTTTTGCTTTTTCAAAATTTCTATCCAACAAAAATAATTTTTACCTATAAAAGGTCTAATTTTAGTACCGGAAATCCGTTTAGGTCTTTTTTCTTTCCACAATTTATTTACATTTTTGTAGGTAGGTATAATCTATCTTATCAAAATTAGAGATTGACCCCGAAAAATTTTTAATAAAAATTACTCATACATGCTCAAGTAAAAATATTCTAAACCGCGAAAGAATATACTGGTTCCTGGAAGGGGTAAACAAATTTTTATGAATGATTTTTTTGTATGTAAGTGCGTTTTGAGACGCTCAGATGTTAAAAAACCGATTTTTAAAAAAGTCCATATTGCGTGTTTTTGGGGATCTTTTTACAGATTAAAACAAAATTTTAGCCTTAAAAAAAACGGAAGCTGCCCTTTTTTTATTCCTAGTTTTTTTTATTAAAGTTTTAGATTCCATTTAACTCGGTTTTTCGTATCCGATACCTAATTTTGAAAACTTTAGACAAAAATATTATCCCTTTTTTTTTCTATGAGAGTTCTAATTTTAGGAAATTTGTTAAACCATAGAAGTTAAGGTAAAAACATTACTTATTTTTTCTTTTCGTTCGTGCAATACATTTTATACCTTTTCAGCTATTGAAAGATAAATGATTAATTAATTACCAATAACTTTGTGACTTATGAATTCTATTTAAAAACGGTTTTTTAAGTGCCCTATAAATAAACATAGGTACCTAATTTAATTTTTATATTTAATACACACTATTTTATTTGGTACAATACATTTAGAAGAATCTGATTTTTTCGCTTTTTTTAATTAACCGCACATTTTTTGAATAAAAAAAAAGTTTTATTATTAAAAAATTCAAAAATTACTTTTGGTATTTATACTAAAACAAATATTACTAAAAATTTTAAGGTTTTATATTTAAAATTTTGTTTTTATCACAATATTCATGCTATAACCTAACTTTATAAAATTATAAATAAATTTTCAAATTTAAAATAAAAACATTTGAGCAATGCATTTTTATTAACCAATCAGGAGAGGTTTTTAGCTATAACAATGTACATAGTTACTGTATCGAAGACATGTACTTTTTAGGATAGGATGAGTTGATATTATAAATCAGAGCGTTATTAGGTCCAAGCTCTATATAAAAGTTAATAATAATTTTTGATACTCGACAGTATTTTTTAAAACAATTGAATTTTTATCGACCTTTTTTCGAGTAAATGATATCAAATAAATTTACAAATTCATCACCCCCAATTTTCATATGCGGATGCTAATTGTCATCTCTTTTTTTATTAAAGCATACAAAGCGGTGATATTTGATAAATTTTTAAACTTATTTAAAAATTTAAATATTCGCGGATTTTAATGTCGGTACAGAAGGTACCTAGCGTTTCGATCAACACTAACACATAGATCTCATCAGTATGGCTGTGTGTGTTAGTGCATGTGCCACAGACGCTGATGTAAACACGTCCTTTTTTTTCTTATACACTGAAAAACCAGTACCATTGAAACAATGACTTAGAAGCAATTGATATATGCCAATGACGGATATCATAAATTCAATGGCGAGATTGAAATTATTTCAAATATTTAAAGCTATTGAAATGATTATGAATACATATCATTTCAATGTATAATAAACAGAAAATAAGTAAAAATTTATTTTTTTTTTCTTTTTTTTTTTTACATTTATTATTTTATTTTAATGTTTACTTATTTAATTATTCCTCGCTTGTGTATTTTTTTTTAAGGCGGTATATTGTTAATTTGTTATATTATTTTTCGGTTTTTTTTATTAATTATTTTTTTTTTTAATTATTATTACATTATTATACATTTATGAATTTAATTTTTTTTTAAATTTATAATCAAATAAAAAAACTGCGACTTCATCCGGGATCGAACTGGATACCGTTGTGAACCGTGTTGATCAGTAAGCAGCGACCTTATCCATTACGCCAGCAGGACTCTTTGTGTTTATAAAAAAATTTTGAAGACTATATGTTACAGATAATAATTTTCCCACTCCTTTTTTTAATATTCAGAGTAATTTATGCATATCTAGCGAAATGCATGATTAAAAATAATAATTAAATTTATAATAAATGATTTTCAGGTAATTCCATTTCTTTATAAGAGTAATAATGAATAGCAATAATATAAACAAAAACACCGCGCGCGCCAAGTCTGAGTAAACAATAAATACGCAGAAGGATAGAAAGAGAAAGAATAGTATACCTAGACATATGCACAATACGTAATTTGTTTTGTTATTATTAATATTATTGAACTAAAATCAATTTCTATTGATTGAATGTTTTTAAACGTTAAATCAAAATATTAAAAACAATTATTTTGATTGTATGCTCTCTATTAATTCAATCTTATATTTCTTTTATTTTGACGAAAATTTACATCAAAACAATGACTGCCATATTAATGGCGAGAAGCTATTCGTTTAATAGCGGCGCCATCAAATCAATGATATATTCTATTGGCATATTTCAATCGCTTCTAAGTCATTGCTTCAATGGTTGCGGTTTTTCAGTGTATAGTTAACAAACAGATGGCTGAAGCAATGTGAGTCGTCCTCACAAGTGCTAAAAAATCCAAAAATTTTTGATAAAAAATGGGGTGTTTTCGGTGTTTAAGGGTGATTAAGGTATTTTCGGACTCTGAGGGCCTCATTTTCGAGTTAAGTGACACCGAAAACATATTAGGAAGCGTAGAAAACGAATTTTGAAAAAAAATTTTGTGGTTCGCACTAATTGTCGGTATTAGCCAACCACTTGGGAGCTACCCTGGGTTTGTGCGACCCCTAAATCTTTCTCAAATGAGCTGTAAATTGGTACGGGATCATTTTGTCACCTAAACTTCAACATACTTCAGGAAGAACATTTTTGGCGCACTTTTTTTTTTAGTGAACAACCCTAATCTATATATACATATCTTAATACTATATACTATATCTTAATACTATTGGGATTCATGATTAAACACATGCACGCGCGTCGGTGTAAGTAAGATGGCTACCCTAAGGTATGAATTAACATTGTGCATATCGACTAAAAATGAATATTTTTAATAACATGAATTAAGGCCACTGTCTCTTTATTGGGATTTTTTTTTTCATTTTTTTTTTTTATTCATTATCTTATGTTAAAACATTTCAAGAATCTAAAAAACAAATTTCAAGCAAAAAAAAAATATGTTTTTTAGATATTTCGATTTTTATGGGTCATAGTCATATGAAAACATATGCATTTAAAAACTTTAAACGCGTTTTTCTCAAAACTACTTTTTTGAAATCGGTTCCCACGCTAGCTCAAAAACTAATTGAACTATCGACATGAATCTTGTTTCATTTTTTTCGTTATTGCAAGACCTAGTATGTGAACCATCAATATCAGCTTTTTATGCATCAGAAAAATTTTTATTGTCCGTTTTAGGCGCATTTTTTAACGTCAAAAACTGCATTTTTCGTTTTTGGTTCACCAAATGGTCAATTTTTTGTATTTTTTGCTAAATGTTGGTTCACATACAAGAGAAAACTATAAAGATTAATATGCCTTTTTATTTTTTTGTTTTGATGCCTACAATAGGCGCTATGATAGGAACCGTTTTTCAAATTTTTTTTCGAGCCTCTACTTTCACGCCATCTACAAACTGTAAAAAAAAAGCATATGAAACCAAAATTTTTTTATGTCATCTAGAATAGTTTTGTAATTATTTAAAAATAAATTTGTAAACTTTTATAATAAAACAGCTGAGAAAAAAAATGTTGAAAATCCTTTGAAAATCGTCACAAAAAAGAGACAGTGGCCTTAAAGGTTTAAAATTTTTACAAAAATAAAACAGTGTATATTAGAAATAGTATTGTGTTAATAAATTTATGTGTTTTTTTCAATTTAATATCTTTATTTTAACTAATAATGAACTATTTGTTAGTTTTCCTATGTTATTCATGGAAAAAGAGTAGCCATGTTTTATACACACCTACGTGTGGAAGGGGTAAAAATGTAAGCATGAATTTAATCGTGATTCCCAACATATATCTGAAAATTTATTTGTCTGTTTGTTTGTTTGTTTGTTTGTTTGTACCCTAATGACTCAAGAACCACCGAACCGATTGGCATCAAACCCGCGTCAAAATGAAGAAAAAAAAATGCGGATGACATAGGCCCTATATTTTCTGATTAGCTATCGTAGTTTTTGAGATATTTAATTTTTAGTATTTTTGAACTTGATAACATTTTTTAAAAATTTTAACAAAAATTGAAATATCTCGAGACTATCAAAAAATTTTGTGATCGCACTTCATAGTATTCGATTCAGCACTAACTTTTACGTATTCTCTGAAATTTTTATTCAAAACGGAGGTATCTTTAATTTTATAAAATATTTTTAAAGCTGGTAAAAAAATTTTTTTCATTTTTTTATTTTTTATGGTATTTTTAATCATTTATTTGTGGGTCTGTGTATATTATAATGTAATTTATATTCTATATTAGAATGTAATTTATGCGTACTTAGTTAAATTTTTATTAAAAACGTACGTTTCTTTAAAATTAAAAAAAAAAAAAAATTGATGGAGTTAAAATAGTTTTTGGTTTTTAAAAATAAGTATAATAAAAAATAAGACAAATTCAAGAAATTAATGATATAATATAATTTTTTTCGTTAAAAAAATAAATTAGTTAATATTAGTTTTAATTACATTTTCTACGATATTTAAAATTTTTTTAAAAATTAAAATATAGGAAAAACGTTGCCAAATTATTGACACTACAGTTCTTTAAGCAATGCAAAAGTCATCATCTTGAGTCATTAAAATTTTTTATTAATTTGATAAGTTTATTATGAATAATAAACACGATCTACATGGAACTAAAAATATATAACTTTATTCATTTTTGTTATCTGTGTTTCTGAGGACTGAGCCTCTCTTTGTCACACAGAATAAATATTGAAAAAAGTTGTATGGTGTTAAAATTTATTTTTTGATGTTAAAATGTTTAAAAAAATGAAAATTCTGGTTGTCCATTTCGACTCTGCAAGAAAACAGGGTGAGTCTCGTCAGTGTAAAACCCTGTTTTCTGCTTTTTACATATGAACAAACAAAAAAAAAAAAAACTAAAAAATTTTTGAAAAATTTACAAAAAAACAAAAAATATTTTTAAAAAAAGGAAGACTTACATTTTTTTAATCACGCCAGGAAGAGAACAAAAAGTAGAATGACATAGAAGAAGAGATATTCTCTTCTCCCACGCACACACTCAAAGATCCAACAGCTGGCATTAAAAAAATGTGTCATCAAAACTACTAAAAGGAAACTGAGTATAAAAAGTTAAAAATATATAAAAATATAAAAAATTTTTTTCAAAAAAATATTTTGAAAATTTTGTCGAAATAGAATTTTTCTATTTTTTTAAAAATTATGTCTAGTTGGTAACAGACAACTATTTATTTTGGTAGGCATTTTTTGGATCAATTGCCAATTAATAATAATGAGTAAACAGTATAAATACTGTTTTACGTTCCAATTAATTAAAATTAATTTGATAAGTTTATTATGAATAATAAACACGATCTACATGGAACTAAAAATATATAACTTTATTCATTTTTGTTATCTGTGTTTCTGAGGACTGAGCCTCTCTTTGTCACACAGAATAAATATTGAAAAAAGTTGTATGGTGTTAAAATTTATTTTTTGATGTTAAAATGTTTAAAAAAATGAAAATTCTGGTTGTCCATTTCGACTCTGCAAGAAAACAGGGTGAGTCTCGTCAGTGTAAAACCCTGTTTTCTGCTTTTTACATATGAACAAACAAAAAAAAAAAAACTAAAAAATTTTTGAAAAATTTACAAAAAAACAAAAAATATTTTTAAAAAAAGGAAGACTTACATTTTTTTAATCACGCCAGGAAGAGAACAAAAAGTAGAATGACATAGAAGAAGAGATATTCTCTTCTCCCACGCACACACTCAAAGATCCAACAGCTGGCATTAAAAAAATGTGTCATCAAAACTACTAAAAGGAAACTGAGTATAAAAAGTTAAAAATATATAAAAATATAAAAAATTTTTTTCAAAAAAATATTTTGAAAATTTTGTCGAAATAGGATAACAAAAATGAATAAAGTTATATATTTTTAGTTCCATGTAGATCGTGTTTATTATTCATAATAAACTTATCAAATTAATTTTAATTAATTGGAACGTAAAACAGTATTTATACTGTTTACTCATTATTATTAATTGGCAATTGATCCAAAAAATGCCTACCAAAATAAATAGTTGTCTGTTACCAACTAGACATAATTTTTAAAAAAATAGAAAAATTCTATTTCGACAAAATTTTCAAAATATTTTTTTGAAAAAAATTTTTTATATTTTTATATATTTTTAACTTTTTATACTCAGTTTCCTTTTAGTAGTTTTGATGACACATTTTTTTAATGCCAGCTGTTGGATCTTTGAGTGTGTGCGTGGGAGAAGAGAATATCTCTTCTTCTATGTCATTCTACTTTTTGTTCTCTTCCTGGCGTGATTAAAAAAATGTAAGTCTTCCTTTTTTTAAAAATATTTTTTGTTTTTTTGTAAATTTTTCAAAAATTTTTTAGTTTTTTTTTTTTTTGTTTGTTCATATGTAAAAAGCAGAAAACAGGGTTTTACACTGACGAGACTCACCCTGTTTTCTTGCAGAGTCGAAATGGACAACCAGAATTTTCATTTTTTTAAACATTTTAACATCAAAAAATAAATTTTAACACCATACAACTTTTTTCAATATTTATTCTGTGTGACAAAGAGAGGCTCAGTCCTCAGAAACACAGATAACAAAAATGAATAAAGTTATATATTTTTAGTTCCATGTAGATCGTGTTTATTATTCATAATAAACTTATCAAATTAATTTTAATTAATTGGAACGTAAAACAGTATTTATACTGTTTACTCATTATTATTAATTGGCAATTGATCCAAAAAATGCCTACCAAAATAAATAGTTGTCTGTTACCAACTAGACATAATTTTTAAAAAAATAGAAAAATTCTATTTCGACAAAATTTTCAAAATATTTTTTTGAAAAAAATTTTTTATATTTTTATATATTTTTAACTTTTTATACTCAGTTTCCTTTTAGTAGTTTTGATGACACATTTTTTTAATGCCAGCTGTTGGATCTTTGAGTGTGTGCGTGGGAGAAGAGAATATCTCTTCTTCTATGTCATTCTACTTTTTGTTCTCTTCCTGGCGTGATTAAAAAAATGTAAGTCTTCCTTTTTTAAAAATATTTTTTGTTTTTTTGTAAATTTTTCAAAAATTTTTTAGTTTTTTTTTTTTTGTTTGTTCATATGTAAAAAGCAGAAAACAGGGTTTTACACTGACGAGACTCACCCTGTTTTCTTGCAGAGTCGAAATGGACAACCAGAATTTTCATTTTTTTAAACATTTTAACATCAAAAAATAAATTTTAACACCATACAACTTTTTTCAATATTTATTCTGTGTGACAAAGAGAGGCTCAGTCCTCAGAAACACAGATAACAAAAATGAATAAAGTTATATATTTTTAGTTCCATGTAGATCGTGTTTATTATTCATAATAAACTTATCAAATTAATTTTAATTAATTGGAACGTAAAACAGTATTTATACTGTTTACTCATTATTATTAAAATTTTTTACTATATATTTTATATATTCAACTTAAATTTTAGGGTATAGTTTGGGGTGATAAAAAAGTCCCTCGGCCAAAGTTTTAGTCCTCTAGCACATCATGGGCCCGAAATATGTCTGCTTAAAGGTCCAAAAATAGCCTTATTTGTCCCATTTTCAAAATTACGCCATTCCTTTGAATTTACTACAAATTTTATTTTATTGGTCACATTTGAACTGGTAAAAGGTCTATATTAAGAAAAAAATTTTAGCTTATTTCAAGGCGTTAATTTTTTTTGGCATTGATATATATTTTGGACAATAACAATTTGATAATATTAAAAAATCAATAACAACAACACCGGAGCCCCCCTCTCACCTATGCTTTAAAAACTTATTTGTCTGTCTGTCTGTCTGTACCCTAATGACTCAAGAACCGCCGAACCACTTGATATGAAACCAGTGTCATAATAAAGAATAAAAGTATTCGGATAACATAAGCTATAATTTTCTGACTCAGCTTTCTTACTTTTGGAGATATTCAATTTTTACTATTTTTAGGATATATAAAACTTTTTGAAAATTTGCTTAAAAAGTGAAATAACTAAAAAATATGATTAAATTTTACTGTCACAATTGGTATTACTTAATTTGGCACTAATTTATACGTACTCAGTTACATTTTTTTATTTTCTCTATTATAACTAGATAATCAATCAGAGCCTATAATTTTTCATTAATGTTTCACCTACGCTGCTCTGAATAATTTGAATGAGTTTGCATAATTATAAATTTGTAGAGAAACATGATTTTTTTAAGCAACAGAAAAGTATGAAGTAAATGTGAACAGGAGGGACTGAGTCTCATTCGAAAAATCTGAATGTGTCATAATTATAAATATGCATTGAAAAATAATTTTTTGAAGCAACACAAACAGAAGGAAATGTGACACTCCAACTTTTGCTAGTACTATATATATTTAAAAACTTATTTGTCTGTCTGTCTGTCTGTACCCTAATGACTCAAGTACCGCAGAACCAAAACCTATAATTTTTCATTAATGTTTCACCTACGCCGCTCTGAATAGTTTGAATGTGTTAGCATAATTATAAATTTGTAGTGAAACAAAATTTTTTTAAGCAACAGAAAAATATTGAAGTAAATGTGAACAGGAGGGACTGAGTCTCATCTGAAAAATCTGAACGTGTTTGCATCATTAAATATTTGCTGTGAAAAATGATTTTTTGAAGCAACACAAATAGAAGTAAATGCGACGCAGGGGGGGGGGGCGGAGCCCCCCCTCCAACTTTTGCTAGTATCTCTATATATTATAAAGTTATAACCGCTGCCGCTGTCGAATGACACCTTTGAGTCATACTGACACTTTTGGGGCACGCAATATGGTACTTTTGGGCCAGTCTGACACTTTTGAATCACTCTAACACTTTTGGGCCACTCTGATATTCTGACACTTTTGGGTCACTCTAAGACTTTTGGGCTACTCTGACATTCTGACACTTTTGGGCCAATCTGAAACTTTTGAAAAAATAATGACAGGACCGAGTTCCTGAGGAAATTTTACTAAAGTCCCTCTTTTCTCGTAATTTTTGAGCGTATCTAGAAGGCGTGGGATAATAAAGAAGAACGGGCAGCTTAGAAAAGCTCAATTTTCAGCTTTTTTCAAAAAGCGCGCGGGCGATTGATTATTTCAAAATTCACTTTTTCTAGTTCAGGTAAGTATATATTAAAAGAATTCTCTGAAATATCGACGCCGCAGCGAATGTTAAGTTGGCGCTCATTCAGGGGACCCGTGTTCTATATTTAACCAATTACACAGCTGCACAAAAAAAAAAAGTTCTGATCCTGTAACTAGACCTACCTATAGGTAAGTTTTTCGATGTTCTAAAACCGAATCTGAAGTCAGAATTTAGCCAACACCCTCATATTTTGCCCTAGCTACCCCCAGCCACCCTCTAAGCCGCCCAAAAAGCAAATATTTTACTATGTCCAAAAGTTAAAAATAAAATTACTTTAGTTACGTATTTTGATGTCCTAAAACCGAATTTGAAGTCAGAGTTTAGCCTACACCCTCAGATTTTGCCCCAGCTACCCCCAGCCACCCTCTAAACCGCCCCAAAAATCAAATATTTTACTATGTCCAAAAGTTAAAAATAAAAGTACTTTAGTTACGTATTTTGATGTCCTAAAACCGAATCTGAAGTCAGAATTCAGCCTACACCATCAGATTTTGCCCCAGATACCCACAGTCACCCTCTAAACCGCCCCAGAGGGTGAATATTTTACTTTGCGCAAAAGTTATAAATTAAAGTATCTTAGTTACATTTTTTGATGTTCTAAAAAATAATTTTAAGTCAGAATTTATCCATCATCCATAGTTTTTGTCCCAGCTAGCCTAGTTACCCTCTAAAGTCCACCAGAGAAAGGTTAATTAATCGCTTTAGAATATTACAGCGATATCAGGATGGTGCTAAGAACTTTTGTTGGAAACAGTAAGCACCTACGAGCATATATGATTACGTATCTTTCGTTACTTAACCTTTCTCTGGTGGGTTTTAGAGGGTAAATAGGGTAGCTGGGACAAAAACTAAGGGTTATAGGTAAATTCTAACTTGAAATTCGTTTTTAGAACATCAAAATACGTAACCAAGGTATTTTAATTTATAACTTTTGCACAAAGTAAAATATTCACCCTCTGGGGCAGTTTAGAGGGTGATTGGGGTAGCTGGGGCAAAAACTAAGGGTGATAGGTAAATTCTGACTTGAAATTCGTTTTTAGAACATCAAAATACGTAATTAAGGTAGACTTCCACTTTGGGGAAAATCGTTTGGTCAAAATTTTTTTATTTTTTTTTTTTAATAGTAAAACTATAAAAGAATATATAAAAAAAATTTTATAAGGATCCAAACATCCTTTAGACTAATTAAATCCTCTTTTCTAAAGCGACCCGCATTGCATCCTACATAAAAAAAATTTTTAAACGCTTTTTTCTCGAAACTACATTTTTGTACTTGGTGCGACTCCTTACAAAAAATTACTTGGTCCGATTATCTCCAAATTTTAGCCACATACTTAACATATGTGTAGTTTTCGCGTGAAGTAAAATTTCGCAAAAATTTTAATTTTTTCATACTTTTTTTGCACAAAATCGAGAAAAAAAAATTCTTTTTTTTACTTTTTTTTTTCAAATTGTCATAACTTTTTTTTTTTTTGGCCAAACGTAAAAATTTTAGTTCACGCGATAACTATACTCATATTAATTATAATTTTTTTTTTTTGTACGTGCTGCCAAACTTTAGTTATCAATCGAACCATCAGCTCATTCCGATGAAAACACGTAAACTTCAAACTAAAGTTTTATACATAAAAAAAAAAAATTAATAAAAAAAAAATTATTTTTAAATACTCTTTTTGTGTATTTATTCACCCCAAAAAAAATTTTTCCATTATCTTTTACCGTTTTCCTTTAAAATAATTTTTAATTTTCACCCAAATACCGAGCGCGCGAAGTGGAAGTCTACCTTAAAATAGGTACTTTTATTTTTAACTTTTGGACATAGTAAAATATTTGCTTTTTGGGGCCCTGTAGGTAGGTCTAATTACAGGATCAGAACCTTTTTTTTTGTGCAGCTGTGATTATTATAAAGTTATATTACGATGCCAAATCTACAACCGCTGTCACAAAATTCAATTGATTCAAAATGAGTAAGGTATACCTTGCAGGTAAATAAAAATATACTATCACAATACTTCAATCACTCTGCGGTGGTTGGGGCGCGAAGCGCACAGGGGGCGGAGCCCCTTAGTATATATATATATGTATATATTATACAGATATATATTAATCTAGCATAGGTGATAGGGGGGCTTCGCCCCCCCCCCTATGTCGCATTTACTTCTGTTTGCGTTGCTTAAAAAAATAATGTTTCACTACAAATGTATAATTATGCAAACACATTCAAACTATTCAAAGCAGCGTAGGCGAAACATTAATTAAAAATAATAGGTTCTGATTGATTCTATAATTATATTAGAGAAAATAAAAAAATTTAACTGAAAAATTCTAACAATTGGCCAAAATGGTTCCATTAAATAATTTTAATGGTTCCATTAAATAAAATTAATTAAATAATGTTTTTTTTTTGACCACCTATGACCACTTTACACCACCAAAAGCAATTATTAAAAATTCATAAATCAATTTCAAATAATAGAAATGGGGCTGCACAAACAATAGTTAGTTTAGAAATTCGATGACAGGGGCTTTTCACTTATCTCATCTCGACATGCCCTTTACTTTTTAAAAGAAGTTTTTAGGAGGCAAAAAATTTAAAGAAGATTGAAATATATTGTAATCTAAACTCGTCATAAAACGCCATAAAAAAATTATAAACGCGAAAAATTTGGTATTTTTGAAATTTTAACGACGTCTGCGGCTCCAATTTGCCCTAAATGGCTAGTTTTGAAGTTTTTAATAGGCGAAACATAAAAATTTTCCATAGAGGAAAATGGAAAATCATAGATATGAGTTTTTTTTAATGAAAAAAACACGTTTTTACCCCCACCCCTTTCCCATTAAGGGCAGCTGGGGACAAAATTCCAGCGTTGAAATTGTTTTTTTATTTACAGACAAACTTCAAAAGGTTTTTAAAATAATATTTTGTTGCAAATTTTCTCTGAATATTCCGGGTTTTTTTTATATATATGTATTAAATAAAACTTTTAGTTAATATTTTTATTTTAAATTCACAATTTTAACTTCTTTATTCATAAACCTCGGTTTTCGTATTTTTTCTGGATTTAAATTAATTATTAATGTTTATTTAAAATTATAAAATAAAAATATATATAAAAAAGTTTTAATTTAAAAATTTTTTTAATTTTTACTTTTTTATTTATAAATCTCGTTTTCGTACTTTTTTTGGACTTTAGAAAGAAGGTGTGGCCTTTTTACATTTGCCACGGGCCTTGGAGGGGTATAAATAGTAATTTTGTACAATAAAAACAAAAAAAATTTTTTTTTAAATTATGGTCAAGCGTCAACTTAATGGCCATAATATGACCATAATTTCGAGCCAATTTATGGCCAATGTATGGCCCATCACCATAAATTATGGCCATTTTATGGTTAAAATTTTTCACAGGGATATTAATCTGTTTTAAAAATTTTATTTAAAATTCTTATATCTAAATTTTATGCCTTACGTTACAGAAAAAGAATATATTTTCTTATTGTAAATCCTCAAAAATAAATTTCATGATAAATAAATATAACAAAAGTACTTATTTTCCTAAAAATCAATTCTGATTATGGTGTGTCAATAAATAAATAAATGCCATAAACAGTTATAATTTATAAGGCGTCTGTTTGAAATTACCCGTATGTACGGTGAAAATTCATAAGGCATCCGTATTAAAATACCCGTATGTACGGCAAAATTTCATAAGGCTTGCGTATGAAATTATCCGTACACTGAGAAAAAATGTAGAGGAAAATGTACATTTGCAACTGGAAGATTTTACTATTAATTTTAGTAAAGTTATCCGAAGAATTGAAAATAGTACATTTTACTATAATTAAGGGTAATTTTTCTTGAGTAAGATTTTCTACAAAATATTATTATACTCTCACTCTCTCACATGTGTATAACTTTTATTTTTTTTTTTTTTTTTAAATTTTTTTTAATTATTTTTTTTTTTTTTTTAAATTTATTTTATTTTATAATTTATACAATTTTCATTCCTTATATAGTATCTGAAATCAAATTTTGTCACTTGCGAGAAAAAATATGTGAAATAAATTCTACTAAAATTAAGGGTAATTTTTTTTTCCTTTACGGGTAGTTTATAAAATACATGTTGGTAAAAAATAACATAAAACGCCATTTTGACAACTTCAAATTATTTTACTAATCAAAAGGGTAATTTTTACCAATACAATTTTGTGAGTGTATGTACGGCAAAATCTCATAAGGCATCCGTATGGAAATGTCATTATGTACGGTAAAATTTCATACGGAGCCTTATAAAATTTTGCCTTATATAAGGATATTTTCATACGGATGCCGTATGAGTTTTGCCGTACAAACGGGTAATTTCAAACGGATGCCTTATGAGTTTTGCCGTACATACGGGTAATTTGATACGGATGCCTTATGAGTTTTGCCGTACATACGGGTAAATTCATACGGATACCGTACGAAATTTTGCCGTATAAAAAATCATATGGCTAAGGAGGCATACGGATCATTAACCGTATGAAAATCTATACGGCAAAAATTCATAAGGCATCCGTATGAAATTACCCGTATGTACGGCAAAACTCATAAGGCATCCGTATGAAATTACCCGTACATACGGTAAAATTCATACGGAATCCGTATGAAAATATCCTTATATAAGGCAAAATTTTATAAGGATCCGTATGAATTTTCGCCGTACATAATGACATTTCCATACGGATGACTTATGACTTTTGCCTTACATACGGATAATTTCATACGGATGCCGTATAAATTTTACCTTATATAAGGGTAAAATATTATTGAACCGTATGCCGTATACCGTATATAAGGATTTTAGCGTGCAGCCGTTGCCCAGCTCTGTTTAAAACACAATAAGAATAGAAAAAGAGGCAAGCGTGCTAAAAATCCTAAAATTGAGAAATGTGTTATGAATTGGTTTACTCAAGCTCGTGATCAAAATATTCCCATAAGTGGATCTATTCTTAAAGCCAAAGCTGAATATTTCGTTGGAAAGTTTTTTTTTTGTTTTTTTTTTTGTTTTTCAAATTTTTCAATAATTCGAAGTTCAGTCACAAAAATCAAAAAATTTAAAAAATCTGTCTGGTGCTTTTTTTTTTTTTTTAGCTAAAAACTGTTTCATTTCGATATTATAATAGAAAATAATCGAAAAATAATAAATAAGTTTGTGTAAAAGTTTTTTTAAGTTATAAAAAATAATTTTTAAAGTACAAAATCTTTAATAACATTAAATTTACAAAAAAAAATAGTTTTACCAAAAAAAAAGACCTAGAAACAACAGGCAGCTGAGGGAAGCCCAGGGTATCTCAAAATCGAAATTTTAAGAAAAATTACTTTTAATGTAAAATTATAATTTTAATGTAAAAATTAATTAACCAATTAATTAACGAAAATTAATTCATTAAGGCCGGGGCGGAGAGTTTTGGAAGTGAGCAAAAATAAATACATTCTCTTATAGATACGTGGCTAAAAAGTTCATCCTAATAGTAAAATTTCACGCTCTTTCAGAATGTGACCTAACCTAACCTGGATTATTTTAAGCCCCGAAACTTGAATTTTTTTGGTCAATACTTCAAAATTCTAACTTTGCTTAACATTTTTTTACGTCTTATTTAATCAAGAGTTTTACGTCTTATTTAATCTTACGTCTTATTGAACTCACTCCAATCAAAACTTTTAAAATCCCTAAATTAAAAAATTACTGAAACTCTTTTCTTTCTTTTGTTTAGCATGATCAGCTTCGCTTTACCCGTCTTTGACGGTATCTAGTACAAACTTATTTATTATTTTTCGATTATTTTCTATTATAATATCGAAATGAAACAGTTTTTAGCTAAAAAAAAGGCGCCAGACGGTTTTTTTAAATTTTTTGATTTTTGTGACTCTGAACAACTAAAAAACAAATTTCCATTGGAATCTCGGAGGTAATTTGAATTTTTATTTAAATTATTTCAGGGGCACTGTGGATTTATTGTAGTTTCGGTTTTTGGATTTATCACCATTATGAGTGAACATTATGACGTTCGTCAATATTTGCCCAAAAAATACACCTATAAGGACTCGCCTGGGTGAAAGCCTGAAATCCGGGTTCGATTCCTGGTACCGGAACCACTTGTTATGTATCTTGGTAGTGAGCCAAAATATCACACTCGAGATCCTTACGTTGATTTTTTGATGTTGGTAGGCTTACACTATTTTCGGCGATAAGGTATCTCCCGGACCTTAATATGGTATTTTGTGGAAAGATAGGATTACAGCGAAATAAAATAACACAAGTTTTGTTAATATATTACTTTAATAAAGTTTAATGAATACTGAGGATATAACTAGTTTAAGAACCGATAAAATATGGACCGTGGCCCGATCGTAAGAGAGCCTCTGTATTTCTAATTCATACTTTATATACCCACACGGAGGATTCTATTTTATTACTCATTTTACGACTGTCTACGGAGGGTCGAGCGTTTTTAATAAGATATTGTATTTTATTACTCAGTTTACAACTGTCTACGGAGGGTCGAGGGTTTTTAATAAGATATTGTATTTTATTACTCAGTTTATGACTGTCTATGGAGGGTCGAGCTTTTTAATAAGATATTGATCTACTATTTGTGTATGACTCTTTATTTGGGAAATTTTATTATTCTTATATAAGATAGATTTTATGCGTAAAAAGAAGTAAGGGTGCTTTGAAATTGATTTTGATATATGGATGAGTCCTTATAGGTGTATTTTATGGGCAAATATTGACGAACGTCATAACATGTTCCAAGTTCGTTGATTGTGTAGTTAACAAACCGGTTATAAATTTTTTTAATCCAAATGGGTGAAACAAAATAAAATGTACAAATAAATTCATAAAAAAGTATCAGTTATTGTAATAATATAATAAGTAATAAATAAAATTATTAAATGGTGAATATACTATCCTAAAAATGGGTTAGTCATCGATACGGTAACTATGTACATTGTCATCGCTAAAAGAGTCATTCTGATTGGCTCATACAAATTTCATTATTAATAGCTTAAAGTTAATTGTTTTATCGTTTATATTATGTTTCTATTATTTTTGAGGTTAGTTAGTTACTCGAGTAGCTGATATCAATAAAAAAATTGAACTAAAAATAAATTTTGGTATTTAAGAAAATAATTAAGGTTGAAAGTTTTAAATCATTCTGCGCGCGACGTATGCCTAATACTAGTAAAAATTTAATATGTAAAAATAAAATTTTGCATTAGCTTCAAAAATATTTTATAAGATTTTAAAGATACCTCCGTTTGGAATAAAAATTTAGGAGAATACATAAAAATTGGTGCTGAATCAAACACTATAAACTTGTGACAGTAAAATTTGTCAATAATCTCAACATATTTTAATTTTTTTTTTAATTTAAAAAAATTTTATCAAGTTCAAAATCACTGAAAATTAAATATCTCAAAAACTACTATAGTTAAATAGAAAATCTATGGCCTATGTCACCCGCAGAATTTTTTTCTTCATTTTGACACCGGTTTCATGTCTATTGGTTCGGCGGTCTTGAGTGGTAAGGGTACAGACAGACAGACAAACAAATAAATTTTCAGACATGTATAGTATTAAGATATATACAACTCAGCACTCAGCTTAGATGCGTAACAGATGTGTTTGAGATAATAAAACGTGCCTGGAGGCTGCGAATCTTCGGCCCCCCTGGTAGTCTAGTTGGTTAAAACACCAGTGTACAGAATTTATTTTTGATTATTTATTTCGACATCTAAAATATCATTCTCGTCTATTAATAAATTATAACCTTTTTCTTGAACTTTTTTTTCTGCCATTTTATGTTTTAAACCAAAATATGCTCATGCGTTCTACACAACGGCCACGTTACAAATAAATTTTATTCGGTATTTTATCGAACCTTTATCATGCGCAGTATCTACTATTACGATAATACTTTTATACGTACGAGTAGAAGCCCTCTTGCGATAAAGGATCTTTATTTCATATACTACAAACCGTCTATAAACGATACATATTCGAATAGCGTTGTAAAAAATTCATTTACAGGAATCCCTCGTTATCCGCGGGGGATATGTTCCTGAAAAGTACCGCGGATAACAAGACCTTACTCTTATGGGAAAATAGGGGTCACGTTCGTAGAAATTCAAATAATATAAAAATTAATTTTTTTTTTCTTATAAAAATGATTTTTTGACTACAACTACGTAAATTTATTTCAAAAAATACAAAATTTCAATGAAAGAATATTTCCGCGTATAACGTTCACAAATGCGTGCTGCCCCAACTTTAGAAAACTATTTCGGATTTTATCTTTATTATCTCGTATTGTCCTAATTGATAATTCATTTACTTGAAAACGCCTTGTAATTGCGGCAATTTTTTTTCACTATTATCATTATCAATCAAACCCAAAATTTTGAGTTTATCCGTGATATTCAAGATGGTTGGAGTGTTTTCCTTGATGGAGGAGCCATTAAAATTACGAAATACAATTTTATTTTATAAACTTGAAAATAAAAATTAAAAAAAGAATGTAGCTTAGGAAGAAATTATAAATAATCTTGAAAATCTGAACACTGTCACACTGAAACAAAATACTTCTTTCCGCGAGAATATTTATTTCTTATATTCACAAAAAAACCACGAATAACAAAATTTCTCCCGCGGAAAACAAGGGATTGGATATTTTGGTCCTACCGCGGATAACGAGGGATTCCTGTATTTATAAAATTTTAAAAACGAAGGCAAACTATATTATATTTAAGTCGAAGTAGCATATAAAAAAAAATACTACATGCCTTATACCAATATAGCCTAAAGCATCGGTTTATAAAATAAAAGCTACAAGCCTTAAGCTAACATAGCCCAAGGCATTATTTTATAAGAAAAAATTACACGTCAAGTCTTGCACCCACGAAACCTAAGGAATGGGTATATTAAAAATCGCAAAGAATTATAAAAAAGCTAAGGCTTTTTTATTTCAGGCACGATCACATATTTATTTAGTATTTTCTCTTTAATAACCTTGATGGGATCCACATTCTCATAAATTGAAAACTATTATTTATTATTAACATGTTATTCAAAGTATTTATAAATAATTATTCGAAAATTTTTCTTTTACCCAAATTTAATTTTAATTTCCCATATTCTTTAAAAAGAATATATTAACATTTTTTTAATTACCTAAATCAAATTCTACCTGTGTGCCTTAATATATTAGTTTTTATCTGAGAAAAGATAATAACAAATTTGTTAACAGCAATGTATTCTTATTATAAAGTAATTGAAAGTCAATACTGCTGAAAAACAAGTATTATTTTAAATTTGAGTACTTAATTTAATAGAACTTACTATATCATCTTTTTAAAAATTTTGCATAAAAATAATAATTAAAAATAATATAAATTTACAAATTTATATAAGATTATTTATTATTTTTATCCACGTTTTTAAAACAATAGTAAAAAAAGTTTAAAAAGTTGTTTTAAATTACGCGCTTAAATTTAAACTAGAAAGACTTTCAGTAGTATAGTTAGGTTAGTCTGCTAGTCGACTGCTAGGTCAATGGCTGTGTTTATAAATTTGTTATTATTTTTTTCAGGTTTATTTTAAATTCTTTAGTGGATATAGTTAAATAAACAAAAGTTTAATTCAGATAAGTATAAAATGTTTTAATATTTTTTTTTAATTTATGTAAAGAACGTAATTTCTTTGTTTTTATTTTTCAGAATTAGAATTATGTTTATTATTATTATTATTATTATTATTCAGTTTATGGCAATACATATTATACAAGTGATGATTAAAATGATGTCTCCAAATACATTTGTTAATAGATCCTTTCAAGTAATATTTTAAGTGTGTTATATATGTACTAAATTATATTTTTATTTCTCTAGTTGTTACTGATTTTGCTTTTTTTTTTAGGGTTTTTAAGTTCATTTTTTGGCACCAGGAATCAGTGTTTTTGTGATTAGCTGACAACATCAGAATAAAGCTTAGGCGAGTTGGAGAAGGCACAACTAGATGCTGTAAAACAAGCTTTGAACCAAGCTTCTTTTTTATTCATCGAGTTGTTCTAGAAAATTATACTAATTTTAGTTAATTTTTAGGTATTATCGGAAATCAGTTTTTTGGACATTTATCTGCAAGGGCTTGATGAAATCACTTGAAATTGAAATCCATGAAACTAGATCTGATTTTAAAAAATTTGGTCTAAGGGATTTTTTATTCATCGAGTTGTTCCAGAAATTTACTATTTTTGGTTCATTTTTAGGTAACGGAAATCAGTTTTTTGAACATTTCTCTGCAAGGACTCGATGAAATCACTTGAAATTGGAAACCATGAAACTAGATCTGATTTAAAAAAATTTGGTCTAAGGGATTTTTTATTCATCGAGTTGTTCCAGAAATTTACTATTTTTGGTTCATTTTTAGGTAACGGAAATCAGTTTTTTGGACATTTCTCTGCAAGGACTCGATGAAATCACTTGAAATTGGAAACCATGAAACTAGATCTGATTTAAAAAAATTTGGTCCAAAGGATTTTTTATTCATCGAGTTGTTTCAGAAATCTACTATTTTTAATTCATTTTTAGGTATTTTAAACCAGGTTTTTGGACATTTCTCTGCAAGGACTTGATGAAATCACTTGCAATTGAAAACCCTGCAACTAGATCTGGTTTCAAAAAATGTGGTCTAAGGGATTTTCGATTCATCGAGTAGGTTCTGAGATCTTGAGGATACACTATCTCGAACATACATCCCTACACACACCAAGGCAATATAAGCATTTAGAGGCATCGGAATGACCTGGGGACCAAATTTCTCCACGAATTAGATGATTTAGAAACTTTTCCATTTTTTGACCTGACAAACTTATAAGGCACGATTTCATCTATGTATTGCATACATAGGGTGATCGTGCCTAAAAATAATAAGCCTTAAAATAACAAAGTCTAAGGCATTGTTATATAAAAAAAAACTATACTAAAAACCTTAAAATAACATAGCATAAGGCATTGTTGTATAAAAATAAATTATACCTTAAGTCTTAAACTAAAGTAGCTTAAGACATTGGTATTTAAATAAAACTAAACCTCAAGCTTTATAAAACTAACATAATATAAGGCATTCCTTTTAAAGAAACAACTAAACGTCAAGCCTTACATCCAGGAAGCCTAATGAATGGGTATATTAAAAAATAATAAGCCTTTAAATAACATAGCCTAAGGCATTCTATATGGGTTGATATTCCTCAAGTGTATGGGGACCTAATTCTTGGGTCTTCAAATCGGTCCCAAAATATTTTTACCGCAAAGTACTATCGTCTTCTCCTTGATTTTTTACAGATTTATTAGATTTTTTTATGCTTTTTATTTTTTTAAATTTTAAGATCGCAAAATTTACTAAAAATTCTCTCAGACTCTTATTTTACTGCAAAAAAACTTTTCCTTTTAATCTCAGATGGGAAATTTCTCTGGCTATCCAATTCCGTGGTACAAATTATTTTTGAGTTGCGCATGTGCGAGAAATCGAGTAAATAAGTTCCTACTTCTAGCATTAATATCTCCCCAGCAGACAAACCAATTTTACTTTTGAAATACCCAAAATTTTTGTCTTTATGTATACTTCTTATGGTAAAATTTTTGTTTTGTTTTTTGGCTTCCTTAGAAAACTAGAGCAAAAAAACTGATTTTAAGATTTTCATTTCTTAAAAATTTCAAATTTCCCGCCAAGTCACGTGACCAATCAAAAAACTGACCGTAAATTTGGATTCCGCGGGAAATTTTACCTAAGGATATATATTTTTATGTTTTTACAAGCTTATATGTTGGGACAGCTAAATTTGAAAGGATTCCCCGATTAATATCGATTAATTTAGCAAAATTAAAAAAGAAAAAAAATAGGGTTAAATCCAGCTGAATGGTGTCGTCTTGCAAAATGACCTTTACCGATTGACCCCAAATTTTTCAGATGTTTTTATATGTATGAAACATGATTCCTTCTAATTGTTTAGCCCTTTAGATGCAAAAGTGCTCACATTGGGCCCATTTGAATTTTTTTGGAAGTTTTCAAATTTACTCATAATTTTTTTAGCAATTAATTTGTAAAACCAAAAAGATGCAATAAAAAAAAATATTATCAATAGATACCCCTATGGAAAATTTCCCGGTGAATTCGATTTTTTGGTTGGTATTAGCCTAAAATTCCACGTAAAAAGATTAAGCTTAATTACGAACTAACCTAAAAAGGCTTAATTTTTAAAATTAAGCTTACAGACTAACCTAAAAAGACTTAATTTCTAAAATTAAGCCTTTATTAAATTTTTTTTAATAAAGGCTTAAAGGCTTTTTAAAAATTTTTTAAATTAAGTCTTTTTAGGTTAGTCCGTAAGCTTACCCAAAATTATGCTTAATCTTTTTACGTGAGATGCTTCAAGAAGCCAGAAAATGAAGATTTAGACCACTTATACGGTAATTACGGTATTTCTAAAAAATAATTTTAAATCTTATTTAAACTATTACTGAAATAAAAAACAGTTAAAATAATTTATTTATTATATATAAATAATTAATATTTTATTAAATAATTTATATAAATAATAAGTTTAATAACAGCATTAATAATATACTAAATAGTACAACGATATAATAAACACATACATAATATGTATATTTTTACAGTATGGAAATAATATAAAAATTGACGACCATTCTTATAGTATCAATTACTATTATGTTTTTAGTATTATTATTTCAAGGCAATAAATGTGATTTTTGTCAAGCTATGTTATCTTTCACTTTAGCTATTGGTTTCACATCAGTATTTACTAACTTAATCAAAGTTACTGTTGGTAAGCTATACTTTGTCCATTTAATCATTTTGGCAAACAAAATTAAATCTCATGATAATTTGTAGGTAGGCCAAGGCCAGATTTTTTTTGGAGATGTTTTCCAGATGGTCAAGGGAATCAAGAATTTAAATGCAAAGGAGATCCTACAGTGGTTCGAGATGGAAGAAAATCATTTCCAAGCAGACATTCTTCTTGTAATTATAATCTTACATTCAAATCAATTACGGCAAAAAATTAACTTTCTATTTTATTTTGTAGTATCATTTTCAAGTTCCGTGCCAAGCATAAAAATAAACTGTAATTTATTTTTTTTGAATATTGTTGATAATTACTTTTACAAGAATTTAAAATTTTTTTTAAACCAATTTGATTTGTTAAAATATTTGGTTACTTGCAATTATAATTATTAAATTATTTTAAATATCATCAATAAATACATTTGACATATGGCTAATTCCATGTGAAACGTACGTTGACTTCCAGATGGGGTATTTCGATTGAACTGCTACTTTGCACAGGTAATTATACATATGAAACGTTCTCTATCTCCAATTTCTACGTCTTAAAATTGTTTTTAGCCGTCTCTATAAATTTTTGAAATTTCGGACTGATTTAGAGCTCTCAGTCACCAACTTTTGCTTTGTAATATAAAAGCACGAAGAAATGTTAAAAAAATTATTAGAAAACTGTTATCGATCGGAAGCTTCCTTGGCTATCCAAATTTTCAAACTGTTTTTTAAAACTTTTACGTGGAAAGCCGAAAAATCGGAAAAAGTGAGGGTAATTCCATGGATAGAAAGCACAAAATGATATGCCAGGTCTCAAAAATAGGAAATTTGTTTTTTTTTTGATAAAACAAGTTAAAAATAGTTGATCCCCCGAATTTGAAGGTTTTCTATAAATTTTGAAGCGTGCTATGCTGATTTAAAGTTTTTTGGTCAAATTCCTCTCCTCAGCCACCATTTTTGAAAGTCCCGTAAAAAAGCTCTAAAAAACGTTAAAGAAAGAAAAGAAAGTAGGTTTTCGATGTAAAATTTGATGAAAAATTCGAATTTACAGTCAGATTTTTCCTACTCTATGTCAATTCGCGGGAAAATTCAAATTTGTATTAAACTTTAAGTCAAAATAACTCAAAAGTTTCCCTCTAAAAAAAAAATTTTTCTCTAAGAATTTTTAAAAATTGCATATATTGAAAAAAATGAAAATTTATAAAATAGTATTTTATTGATTTTTGGGTACATTTCTGACTATTTATAGATATTTTGATAGAAAAATAAAATCTATACTTAAAAAAAATTTGATTTTTATTAATAATAGACATAACTTTTGTTTTTCCAAAAGAAGTATTTTTATTTTTAGATTTTACATGATTTTAAGGCTAAAAATGTAAAAAAATCAAAAAATTGAAAAAAAAACGAAAATCAGTATTACTTGCTTAAAACAAAAATTACTCTAGAGAAATTTTTTTCAAGAAAATATATGCAATTTTTAGAAAAAAAATTTTTTTTCAGCGGAAAACTTTTGAGTTATTTTCACTTAAAGTTTAACACAAATTTGAATTTTCCCGCGAATTTACATAGAGTAGGAAAAATCTGACCGAAAATTCGAATTTTTCATTAAATTTTACATCGATAACCTACTTTTTTTTCTTTCTTTAACGTTTTTTAGTTTTTTTACGGGACTATCAAAAATGGTGGCTGAGGAGAGAAATTTGACCAAAAAATTTTAAATCAGCATAGCACGCTTCAAAATTTATAGAAAACCTTCCAATTCGGGGGATCATCTATTTTTAAGTTGTTTTATCGGAAAATAACCAAATTTCCTATTTTTGTGACCTGGCATATCATTTTGTGCTTTTAATCCATGGAATTACCTGTGAGCGTTTCTGGTTGTAGCTCATAGCTCAAAATCCGTCCTTTCAAATAACTTCAAACTGGGGCTGGAGACAGAGTATTCCATATACTTTCACCCGTAGCTGGTATTAATATGGGTATAGGTATTTTCACATAGGGTAAAGTTATAACGATAATTAGTGAAATTTTCCGATGTTGAAAATGCAAACTTAGGCAGAACAGATTTCATATGTAAAATTTATCAAAAAATAATTTTTTTTTAATGCCCTTGAACCTTTTCTATACATATATAATATAATAGTATTATATATATTATATATGTATTATATATATTATATATAGTCAATTCTACAAAATTAGACTTTTTATAAGAAACCATTCAAGCAATTCTTAGTAAAAATGACATAAACGGAAAGTGAATGTCTGGAATTTTGAAAAATTTGATATGGTTGGATTTAGTATGTTAAAATATGACAACCTTCCAATTTTAATGGTTCTGGATTAAAAACTTTTGAAACAGCAGCTGTTTTTTGAATTAAAAATATTTAAATTTTTAAAGAAAATCTGAGTAAATTTTGTATTTTAATTTTTTTACACTCTGAACAAGAGCCTCGGTAGCTCTGTGGTTAGGGCGTCGGACTTCGGATCTGAAGGTTCGCAGTACGATTCCCGGCTATATCAGCATCAAGTTTTTTTCTTTGCGAAAAATGCTTGATGTTCTTCTACCCTGGGTTCTAGGATTGAGGCATCCACTGAATGATTTCCAGAGATAAAAATGTACTATAGGGATAAAAAATTGGTCCAGCAGGATAAAACAAATAACAACTGAAAAAATTGGGCATGCTGGGGCTCATTGGGCATCATTAGGAAATTCTGATAAATAAATCGATCTCTACACACAGGTTTTAGCGTTATTCGGAGTTTTGAAACTTAATTCTCAGCGTAAAGAGAAATGAAAACCTGAATCAGACTATTTCTATGATTCAAAACCCGAAAGCAAGGTTATTCCAGGTTTGTATCTAGACTGCAAGATTCAAAACCCCAAAGTAATGTAAAGCTATGTTTTGAAAAACAGAATTGGAGAGGGCGCTTTGATAAAATCTAGAATAAAATTTATTTACATTTTAATGTAAATATATAAATAAATAAATAAAAATAAATAAATTATTTACATCAATAAAATATATAGATAATTTATAAATGTACAATTAAATGTGTATATAAATTTTTATTAGCAAAGTTTTAAAATGTACTTTTGAATTCAGAAATTAATAAATCCATATTTCAAAACCCGGTTTTACGCATATTCTAGGTTTTGGCAAATCGCCCTCTCGAATTCTGTTTTTCAAAACATTTTTTTACATTACTTTAGGGTTTTGAAACTCGGAGTCTAGATGCAAACCCGGAATAACCTTGTTTTCGGGTTTTGAATCATAGAAATAGTCTGATTCAGGTTTTCATTTCTTTTCACGCTGAGAACTAAGTTTCAAAACTCGGAATAACACTAAAAACGGAATATCGCAATAATAAAATTTAAAATTGGAATAATAAAAATGAAACTATTGGATTAAAAAGTTTTTACCATAAAATATAATATATAATAAAATTAAATATATAATAAAAAAATAAATTTTGTTTAAAACAAATTTTATATCGTTATCTCCTTCTATCATATAACACATCTTATGATTCTCTTTCTATCTAACGATTATACAGGTATTACTCCAGTTAAATCGCGGCGGGGGGGGGGGTGTATTTTCACTGGCCAACATGAGATTTGCTCTACTATATAATTTTTGGGTCGCTGATCACGAAAATCGGGGTCTTTCCCGGGAGATATTTTCGGAACACCCTTAAATTTACAAAAACTACCTCCAAAAAGAGTTTTTTTTATATTGTAAACCAAGTTTCTAGATTTAGCCAAAAATTGTTATAAGAGGTTTTTTTGGGTCGCTGATCAAGAATTTGAGGTAATTTTTTATAAATAACACAGCTGCACACAAAAAAAAGTTCTGATCCTGTAACTAGATCTACCTACAAGTAAGTTTTCGATGTCCTAAAACCGAATCTGAAGTCAGAATTTAGTCTACACCCTCAGATTTTGCTTCAGCTACCCCCAGCCACCCTCTAAACCGCCCAAAAAGCAAATATTTTACTATGTCCAAAAGTTAAAGATAAAAGTACTTTAGTTACGTATTTTGGTGTCCTAAAACCGAATCTGAAGTCAGAATTCAGCCTACACCCTCAGATTTTGCCTCAGCTACCCCCAGCCACCCTCTAAAGCACACAAAAATCAAATATTTTACTAAGTCCAAAAGTTAAAAATAACAGTACTTTAGTAACGTATTTTGATGTTTTAAAACCGAATTTCAAGTCAGAAGTCAACTATCACCCTTAGTTTTTGCCCCAGCTACCCCAATCACCCTCTAAACTGACCCAGAGGGTGAATATTTTACTTTGTGCAAAAGTTATAAATTAAAATACCTTGGTTACGTATTTTGATGTTCTAAAAACGAATTTCAAGTTAGAATTTACCTATCAGCTTTAGTTTTTGTCCCAGCTACCCTAGTTACCCTCTAAAACCCACCAGAGAAAGGTTAAGTAACGAAATATACGTAATCATATATGCTCGTAGGTGCTTACTGTTTCCAACAAAAGTTCTTAGCACCATCCTGATATCGCTGTAATATTCTAAAGCAATTAATTAAGCTTCCTCTGGTGGACTTTAGAGGGTAACTAACTGGCACAAAAGCTAAGAATGACGGATAAATTCTGACTTAAAATTCGTTTTTAGAACATCAAAAAAAGGAACTAAAGTACTTTTATTTTTAATTTTTGGACATAGTAAAATATCTGATTTTTGGGGTGGTTTAGAGGGTGGCGGGGGGTAGCTGGGGCGAAATCTGAGGGTGTAGGCTAAATTCTGACTTCAGATTCGGTTTTAGGACATCGAAAAACTTACCTGTAGATAGGTCTAGTTACAGGATCAGAACTTTTTTTTTTGTGCAGCTGTGTAATTAATATTTCACCCTTAAATTAACAAAATCAACCCCTAAAAGGGGTGTATTTGCGATTTTTGCATTTTGAGCGACTAAATCAAGTCCTTAAGGGTTTTTCGGGTCACTGATCAAGAATTTGGGGAAGGTTTTCATGAATAATTAATATCTCACCCTTAAATCAGCAAAAAAACCCTAAAAGGGGTTTATAGCAAATATTTCTTTTAGGGGTTGTTTTTCCTGATTGAAGGGTGAAAAATTAATTATTTACAAAAAATTCACCTGAATTCTTGATTAGCGACCCAAAAAACTGTGTCAATAAGACTAAAAAGTAGAAAACAAAAAAAAAAATAAAACAAAAATTTTTTTAAAACACACTTTTATTTTTTTCTTAACGCACTAAAAATGCATATGAATATTCAATCCATTGAAGCTGATTTTCATAAATTTCACGTTTTTCTTAGTACTTTGCAACGGAAACCAAACATTATATTCCTGACAGAAACATGGCTTATTCCTTATATTGGTCGTTTTCATTTAGAGGGGTACGAACTACTGTACAACAACAGCCAAATAATAAAAGCTGATGGCACCGTGGCATATATTGATACCAATTTACATGCTGATAGTAAAATTATTACTATAGGTTCAACCAACATCATTGAAGTAATAGTCAACAATGAAACTTTTGCTGGAATTTACAGAACACATAAAATAGTTGCAGAAATATTCTTACAAGATTTAAGTATGTATTTTAATTCTAAAATAATTAAAAATCATTATATATTTGGTGATATTAATATAGATATATTAGATACTAACTATAAGCAAAATAAGTATAATAGTAACGTTGACACTTATTTGGATAATTTTCATGAGAATGGATTCATATCCGTGATCAATAATATAACTAGACCAAGTAATAGACGTGTAGGTGGTACCTGTATTTACCACATCTTTTTAAAAGCTTCATGGGACTCAAAAAAAATATACTTCAATAATATACCAGAATAATATTACTGATCATTACTCTACTTTTTTAAAAATTGAAAATTTTACTCAAATAATTAAACAAAATGTAAGTAAAAGTATTAATTACAATAAGTTATTAAATTTAGCTAAAAATACAAACTGGGATGAGATTAATTCTCCAAATAATGCCAACGTTGCTATGAATACATTAATTGATAAGGTAAATAATCTAGTCACACAATCAGAGTATTTAATTAAACATAAACAAAAGAAAAGAAAACCATGGATTACCATGGGATGATAGGTGGTCAATTTTACCAAAATCACTTTACCAATTTTTTTTTCCAAAAATTTTTTTACCAAAAATATTTTTTACCAATTACTTTTTCCAAAAAAATTTTTCTAAAATTCAAATTAATTAAAATTAATTTAAAATTTTTTTATGTGCTCTTTTGTTTTTTTTTTTAATAATAATACAAAATTATTTAGTATAAAATCCTAACCATAAATTATTAGTTGTATTTGGTTCACAATTATTATGTTAATTATTTATGTTAATTAAAATTTTTGTTTATTTAATTTTAAATTATTTTAAATTAGTAAATTTCATTATGTACGTAAAAATTGAAATTATTCAAAATCAGTACTGTTAAACATCGATGGCTACCTATATTACAAACATTCTGGTGATCCTCAGAGAAGAGCTTATTGGATATGTAAAAAAAAAAGAAAGAATATGATTATTTTGGAATAAATTATGTACTTGGCAGGCCTTGTAGAAGGCAAAATCGTCGAGGTAGACTACCCATGATTCCGCCTATTTACCCTCCTAAACTGTGGAATCAGTACCATTCTGTTTTACAAGGAACTGATCGAACAAATAATAATTCGGAAGGTTGGCATAATCGCCTGCAAACTGTTATCGGTAAACATCATTCAAGTTTATATGCGTTTTTAAGTGAGTTAAAGAAGGAATAAGCAAATACGGAGATTATGATACGGCAGTTTCAATTAGGCCAAGAAGTAAAGAAGGGTAAGGATCCAAAGCGAAGATTAAAAGAAGAAAGGCTTTCAATTGTTCTACAATATAACGATTATTTGGAAAGGAATGATGTTATACAATATTTGAAGAATATTGGCTATTATATAAATTTAAAAAAAAAACAATTTAGAAATTGGAAAAAAAAATTTTTATTTATTTTGGTTTAAAAAATTTTTGGAAAAAATATAATTGGAAATAAATTTTTTTAGTAAAAATATTTTTGGTAAAACTTTTTTTTTGGAAAAAAAAATTGGTAAAATTGACCCCCGGTCCCATGGGATTAATTAAATCATGTAATACTAAAGAAAAGCTATATACAGATTGGAGAAATGATAAAAAAAATGAAAGTAAAAAGCTAGCCTATAAAAGATATTATCATTTAAAAATCTTAATAAAAAATGCTATAGATTTACATAAAAACATAGAAATATTAAATATAAAAAATGATAATAAAAAATTTTGGCAATTCGCTAAAAAAAATATATTTGGTAAACAAAAAAAAAAAAGAATATAGAATCTTTAGTTGAGAATAATATGAAAATAATGGATAATATATCAATTGCTGACACTATGAACTCCTTCTTTGCTAGTATTGGTAAGAATTTAAATAATAGAAAAAAACGGAAAAAAATACTCAATTTATCGCGGGCACTAATATTACAGATTCATTTTTTTTACAACCTACTAACACAGTCGAAGTTGAAAAAATCATAAAAACTTTAAATGAACAATCAGCAGGAGGAATTGATCGAGTCAACAATAGAGTTATAAAAACATTAAGCTCATTTTTATCATTACCATATGCCCATATTTTTAATAATGTAATATAGATTGGGATATCCGGATCACTTTGAAAAAGCAACAATTGTACCTATTCACAAAAATGGTGATCCTTCTAATAAAAGTAATTTTCGCCCAATCTAATTAATATCAAATTTTGCAAAAATATTTGAAAAACTTATAAAAGTAAGGTTAACTTCCTATTTGAATAAACACAAAATTTTATCAGATAGACAATTTGGTTTTCGCGATGGTATATCAACAAATGATGCAATAGCCTATGTCACAAGTTTTTTATAGACAAATCATTGAAACAACTGGCCATCTTCCTTGACTTAGTTAAGGCTTTTGACACGGTGGATTATGAAATACTATTAGAAAAACTCTACTCTATAGGAATAAGAGGCCTCACACATAAAGTTTTTGAAATTTATCTTATGGGTATACAGACAGCAACTAGAGTTAATGACGTTACAAGTGATTACACTAACACCGATACGGGAATTCCTCAGGAACTGTCCTGGGACCAATCCTCTTTAATATCTTTATTAACGATTTACTGAGAATTGATAGCAACCCAGTAGCCTTTGCCGATGATACACTACTATTGGTTAATAATAAAACATGGTACGAGACTGAATCTAAGGCAAACAGGCTGGTGAGAGAAGTAGGCCATTGGTTTGATGATAATTTACTTACTGTCAATTTCAGCAAGTCCTCATATATCGCATTCTCTATTGCTAAAGATATGGTGCCAGAAAAAGTAAATGTTTACATTACTGATAATGACATCAAAGTTAACCTTAACCGAATCAATGAAGCTAAATATCTAGGAATTACCATAGATCACCATATGCACTGGGATAAACATGTCAACAACCTTATAAAAAAAAATAAATTTATCCTATTTCTCTTTTATAAACTAAAAAGGATACTTAATTATACTCAACTAAAGATTATCTACTACGCAGTCTTTAATTCTATAAATACCTACGGTATTTTGGGCTGGGGTGGAGTTTATAGAGTTTATATTAATAAATTACAGAATGTACAAAATAGAGTCTTAAAAATGTTTAATTATGATGGCAATAAAGATAAATTTCTAAATTTAAAGCAAACTTTTTATTATTTTTGTATAAAAAAAAAATTTATAAATCTGAAAAATATCTTAGAAAAAAAAGAAAAAAAAATGAAAGAACCTTGTTAATTAATACTCCTAAAGCTATAAAAGAAGTAATGGAAAAAGATCCTTATTATAATGCTATAAAGGTATTTAATTCCATGCCTATATTCACAAAAAAACAAAAACAAATCACCAAATATCATAGTTTTAAAATAAAAGAATGGCTTTCTAGTGTTAACTCTTTGTGATAATTGCAACTATTTTATTTATATGTTATTTTTGTTATATTTTTGACAAATTTTATCTATATTATAAATGCTATTATAAAAAAAAAATTTATTATATGTGTAAGACTTTTTATGTAATTTAATACCAGTCCCAAGCACAGACCTAGTTGTCTCGGTGGGTAATATGTATATTTTATGTACTATTATTTTTATGAAACTGGATTTAATAAATACAAATACAAATACAAAATACAAATTTAGAAAATTTTATAAAAAACTTATAACCGGTTTGTGTAAACACAACCTAGATGCATGGAACATGTTTATTTCCAACTAAGGGCTAGGTATAATACAAATATTACGCAAAGTTACAATACAATTTTCTAATTTTATAATTTGTAATTATTACCTTACTAGATGTTAAGATTCTAAACCCAATCTATTCTGATTCCCTAAACGCGTATTATTCTAGGTCCCTAAATCAAAATTATTTTAAGTCTTATGAAGCACTGATTCAAAAAATATTTGGGCTCTAGGGAACCGAATTTTTTTGGTCAAACTGACACTGTCAACTGTATGTGAAAATCTTGTGTTAGGGAATTTTGCCTATCTTATTCAAAGATACCCTATATTATCAATATTGAATTTTTATTAAGTTTTCAAAAAAGGTAAATGTGCAAAAAAAATTTTTTTTAGATATTTATTTTATTATTTAAATATGTTATTTTGTTAATTATAACTCGTGGAATATAAAAAACAAGTTTTAAAGTTTTGTATGTCATTTTTTTTAATATTTGAAATATCTTATCATATTTAATAACCAAAGAAGGTTCGGGTGAGATAGATAGATAGCTTAAAGTACACATTTTTTGAATGTGTGCGTTACTCGAAGGGAAGCTCATCGTAACCGAACTGCAGGCCGGAGGGAATGCTTCCGGGAATGCTACGGTGTTCCAATAATTTTTTTTTTATATAAACTCAAAAAAAGGAGCAGAGTACGTCAGTACGTCAGTAGTCAAGATGCCAGAAAATAAAGATTTCCACCACAGATGAATCAGTTTTTTTGCTCTAGTTTTTTAAGGGAGACAAAAAACAAAACAAAAATTTTACCTTAAGAAGTGTACATGAATACAAAAATTTTCGGTATTTAAAACGTAAAATTGGTTTGTCAGCAGGGGAGTTATGAATGCTAAAAGTTGGAACATATTTATTTGATTTCTCGCGCATGTGCAGCTCGAAAAAAAAAATTTGAACCACGGAATCGGATAGCCAGGGAATTTTTCTATCCGGGCCTAAGAGGAAAATTTTTTTTAAATTTAAAAAAATAAAAAGCACAAAAAAAATTAATTTGGCTGTAAAAAATCAAGAAGATCTAGGAGGCTAAAACTTGGGAGGTAACTTATTTTCGATAGTACTTATATAATACGATAGACCGAAAAATATTTTGGGACCGATTTGAAGACCCAAGAATTAGGTTTACATACACTTGAGGAATATCATTTCTACTCAAGTCAGATACGAAGAAATGTTTTTGTTAGTAAAACAGCATCTCTCACAATCATAAAGTAATGCATTCTTTATATTAGAAGATTATTTTAATCAAAAGTTAAAAGAGAAACATGCTATTCCATCTATATTTAGAAGCCAAGTAAAGAGATTTTTTAAAAATTTAAAGGTATTGCATCCAAAATAAAAAAAAATAATGAGAAAACAATTTTCAATAAATTAGATATCATATCCGAAAGATCTAACAAAACTGGTATTTCTACGACTAGTATTTCCATAAAAAAAATTTGGTACTGCATCCAAAAAGAAATAAACAATGGTTTTTTAGTTTTTTTTGATGGCCAAAATTTTCAGAAAATTAATTTCAGATCCGAGATATCGAGTAAAAACGATATTTTTAGAAATACAAAAAGAATCAGGCACACACCCACTCGCACATTTAAAAAAACCAGTCTTTTAGCCTTCTGAGTTTAATGCAATACAGTTTGAAATTTTAATTTCCAGACCTCGAAACGATTATTTGCGAACCGAATATAGCGGAACGAAAAATTAAATGAAATAGACATTAATATTTTTACATTTGTAGATTGGTTTCAGGGTTATCGTTTTAAATTTAAATTTCCAGACCCTGAGAACCAAATATGGAGAATCGAAAACACTAAAAGAATTAGGTATCATTTTTCATCTAATTTTTCCGATTTATGAATCCATTTCATAAACGAAAATTATTCAAAATTACTTAAAGGTTTTCAATGTTGAAAAAATAAACTTTTGGTAGAAAATACTCAAACCGTCACCAAAAGATATATCCCGATTATCCGAGGTGGCGACTAAAAATATAGCATATATAACTTTATAAACAGTAGGGCGTTTTTCAATAATGAAATATAGGAATTTTAAATGAAAAATAATAATATAATTCATCATAAATATTTTCCGATTTTTCAAGATGACACACAGTGCGGCAAAATGGACTAAAATCGCTCTCCCAAACACATTTTATTCATTTGATTTAATTTTTGCGGCAAATTACTCGTAAATTGGTACAGATTTGTGAGTTGCTGCAACTTTTTTGAATTTTAACTTCTTTTTTTTTATTTACTTTAAATGCGTTTCAGATGTAACACTTTTTGCAAGAAATAAAAAAAAAAATTTTTTAAATTACTTTTCTATTTTTAATGTTATACATGAGTTTATATGAATAAAGATTAACAAGATGCATTCTCACCTATATATACTTATATATAACATTAAAAATAGAAAAATAATACACAAAAATTTTTTTTCAATTTTTCGCAAGTTTTTTATTTGGAACGCGTTTAAATTAAATAATAAAAAAAAGAAGTTAAAATTCAAAAAAGTTGCAGCAATTCTTAACCGTCTCCGGTCATCGTTGATTTTCCCACCCGTGTCGGTCTTCGTGGGACACGTGACTTTCGTACGATTGTGACCAAATTTAAAGTTTCAAAGCAGTCTAAATTTTTTTAAAGTATTGAGCGGGGTTGCCTGTAACCTTACTCTGCGGTTACTCAAGCCCAGCTTAATGCTACCTATCTCAGTCAGCTTAAAAATGGTCTTTTCGTAAATTTCAACCGCGGCTGACCTTTTTCCCAAAGATTAGGTCAGGATAGTCACACTTCGATAGGATCAGTTTTCTTCAATCCAGATAATACAGTTTATGTTCCTTATCTGGTGTCAGGTATGTCACTTACATTTTCTCCTATTGTTGCCTTAACAGCTTCAAAAAGGGCTGTTTGCCCTACTTCTTTTCTTTTCACCTAAATCCGTACGTTTCCAGTTTGAGTCTTCCATGCCAGTAGTAGTCAAAGTAGTACTATTAGCCGTAATAATAGTAGAGAATATATTATTGATAGTAGTAATTAGTGAGTATCTGTTACAACAAGGATGTTAAAACTGTTATAAACGAAAATGTTTCATGTTCGTAGGCTGTGTAAACACAACAACCAGTTATAAGTTTTTTTCGAAATTCAAGGGGCATATTACTTTTACTTTTTGATTAGTATATATGAATTTTTAAAATTAATTTGTAAAAGTAATATGCTTATTTCCCAAACGGGATCTCCATATATTAATGTCATATGATAAGATTTTTTATTTTTATTACAATATATTAACAATTATATTCATTAAGAAACAAAGCGGATGTTAGGAGAGCTACGATGCTGGAGTCGCAGATGCTCTAGAAGGACTGCGCAGACAGCGCATGGACCAGACCCTCATAAAAGAGATCGTGCAATGGCTTGATAGAGAACATGGGGAAGTGAATTACTTCCTGACACAGTTTCTCAGTGGACACGGGCTTTTCCAGCCCTATCTTTTTAGGATGGGCAAGGCTGGAAGCCCCGAATGTGTGTTCTGTATTGATGAACTCGATATTGCGTATCACACGTTTTTCAATTGCGGTCGCTGGGCGACCAAAAAGATGGCACTTGAAACGATAGGCGAAGTCACGCCTGACAATATTGTAGAAAAAATGCTTCAAAGCGAGGATTCATGGACCACTACGACAAAGTATGTGGAGGAAATTCTGCGAACAAAAAAGCTACTGATGACACCGTAACTAGGAGCCGGGTGTAGGAGAGGTCGAGATAGGTGGTTTTTGCACGCGGCATCAAAGGGGGTACAATGGATGACGCACAATGATATTTATTTATTTATCTATTTATTTATAGATTATAGATTATTATTTATCTACTTTTTTCGTTATTTATTTATAGATTAATTTATTTATCTAGTTGACAACACGGCGAAATGACAAGAAGGAGAAAGAAGGGATCTCCAAGACAAAAAGATAATGAAAGAAAAGATCTTCAACCGAAGAAGATATATGGCCTCAAGTCAACCCGATGTAATGTGATAAACGGTTCCGGGCTGACTTGTATAAGGTATGATGCGGGGTGAGTTTAGTCGCTAAACATGGGGCAAGGCATTCTTTGCAGAGTGCATTGCCATCATGGAGTCCAACACTGTTCAAAACACCGGGTTCTATTTGTGCGTAACGCATTCTCACCTCTCTGCCGTATGCAAAAAAAAAATTAAAAATAAAAATATTCATTAAAAAACATCTTTTTTTTGTTAGAAATTAAGTATAAAATTATAATTCAAATAAAAACACGTTATTTATAAATTAACCTATTTTAAATTGGTTATAATTAAATTAATTTCTAAATGACTTTCTTACAATTTTAATTCCGATTTAACCTTTTGAAAGTTATATTTTTTAAAATAATTCTTTATAAGGTTTTGTTCTCAAAATAAATTCCGAAAAGTATTCAAATAAAAATCATTTAAATTTAAACTCAAAATAATTCCTTTAAAAAAAAATTAAATAAACATTCTTTTCTGGGATGTCCAATTCGTGAACTGGTCAAATTTAAGAGATGTGTTGACAGTAAAATTTTTCGATAGTCTCGAGATACTTCAATTTTAGTTACAAATTTTTAAAAATGTTATCAAGTTCAAAAACAAATTGAATATCTCCAAAAGTACAATAGCTGAGACGCAAAACTATGGCCTATATCACCCACGGACTTTTTTTCTTTATTTTTTTATTCTTATTTTCTTTATTATAAATTTTGAAATATATATATATATAGTAGTAAGATAAGTATATGAAAATTTGACGTTGACCCATTTGTGAAATGAATTTTATTTTTTTTTTACCAATTCACGAACTGGTCAAATAATTTGACCATTTCACGAACTGGTCAGTTTAAATTTCTTAGCATTGACCAGTTCACGAATTGATCAATTCACTTGACCAGTTCCTGAATTGGTTAATTTCACAAATGGGGTGTAACATATATAACAAATGTATTTAAAAAAAAATTGTATACGGGTACTGTATTTACGGTTTAGAAAGCCTTATATACGATGAGTGGTATACTGGCCCCGTATTTCGCTAATTGGTTTATACGGTTAACAACATACACTCAAAAAAAAATATAGTGAAAACGACTATTCCTTCATCCTAGCCGCCAAGACTTCTTGCTATTGAGTCTTGGCGACTATAATTATAGTCAAAATCACTGTTCTCAAGAGTCGTGATGAGTGTACTTATAGGCACACTTCATCGAATATCATAGTCGGGTCTTGGCTTTTTAAAAAATATATTTTTTTTTTTTGAGTGTACGGAACCCGTATTTTAGGCATCCTCACAAACGGCTGAAAATAGTTGAGACCTGTATATTAGGATCAATGGTATACGGAACCGTATATCATTCACCTTTATCACTCAATTTATGAAATAAATATTCTTAATGTACTTTTTTATCAAAACATACCTTATCAGTTTCTATTTCACATAAAACATCGTCTTCCTTTACCTGGTCTCCAACTTTCTTGTCCCATCTGACATCTCCCTCATTAACACTTTCAGCAAATGCAGGAACAACAACTTCTTTTAAATCCCCTGTCAAATATATATTTAATAATTTTACATATTTATTTTTTTTTAAATAAGATGCATAGAATAACTTAACATAAGTAAACCTTAGTTAAGGGCATCAAATTTGTATGGAGATTACTATTCAATAAGTACAACGAGTAGACAAAAGCTTTATTTTATATACTTTTAACAAAATTATACACACATTTTTTTAAAACTTAGTATTTTAGTATCTAGGGGCTGAAAAGTCTGAAAAGAAATGTGAAAAAAATAAAAAATCAAAATTTCACTAAAAATGAATTATAAACGCAAATTACACAGTTACAGAAGAAATTTTTTTAATTACCCGCGTAAAAATGATTTGATGGGCCGATTGTTGGAACAAATTTGGCATATAATTGGCTGGACGTTGGCAAAAATGTATTTCGAAAATTGTATTTTGAAAATTAATATTTTCGACCCTTTTAAATATTTTCCACCCAAAATTTATTTTCCTCGCCCTAAAAAACTGCCTTGTAAAGTTAAAAGTTAATTTTTTTAAGTTTTATATTCCGCTATCATGGAAAATCGGAAAATTTGTTGGGTTGAAAAATTGAATATTTTTCACCTAATATTTATTTTTCTTGTTCTAAATAACTTCTTTGTAATGTGAAAAGTTGATTTTTTCAAGTTTTTCAATCCGCCATCTTGGAAAATTGGAAAATATGTTGGATTGAAAAATTAAAAATTTTATTAATAAAAATGTTTTTTTCAACCTCGAATACTCCTAGGTAATGTGAAAAGTTCTTTTTTATTCGTAAATATCGAAACTCTCAATATTAAAATTTAAAAAAATGTAATTTTTTGATTAGGAGTTAGATTTTTCGCTATTATTTTTAAATGTGCTTACCAAATGGGCTACAAATTTAATCAGTTTGTCTTTGTCTCATTTGAGACTATCTGTGAAATTTTGAAGTCAATCAATATCGTTAAAGAGTTATCGTATTAACAAACTCCACATTCTGTCGCGGGAATGGATAAGGTAATACTAATAAAGGCAATACTGCCTTCGAGCTAAAAGTTAGAGGAAACACAAGAATCAATATCTTAGGGATACACGTTAACACTGAGACAGAAAATGAAACCACTAAAATACCAGAAGTTGAGTTTCCTGATCTTCTAAAAACTTTGAATTCCACCGTTGGTGAGTTAAAAACTTACACATTATTATTAAATATATTTAATATAATATTTGATTTTCCAAGAAAATAAAATAATATAAAATATTCTGATCAAGAAGGAATAACTTAAAATATAAAAGCTTACTTTTTTTACATCTTACAAATGTTACAAATCATTCATTTACTAAAATTTTTTTTTAATTTTTTTTTAATTTTACATTTTTTATAATTAAAACTTGTAAATAACATTACTAACTTTGGTGTGCTAATTTAGGTTAATTTTTATATTATTATTATTATTTTTTTTTTTTTAATTTTATATTTACTATTGTTATTATTATTATATTATTATTTTTTTTTGCACATGAATAACTATTTTTGCTTGAAATTATTTAAAAAAAAAAATTATTTGCTTATACTATTGTTAGCTTGGTACTGAGTGACTTGATTTTTTTCGCGCTATTTACCATTTTTGATTTTTTTTGATTTTTATTCAATTATTTTAAGCTTAAACGCTATTAAATTTTGCTTATCATTGTTTTTTGGTTATTTGAATTAAAATTTTTTTTTGCACTTGCTTGGCTTGGTCAATAATTATTATTATTTTATTATTACAATTGGAAATTGTTTGGCTTACAGTGAATAACCCTTATTAACCCTGTAACTAATATTTACCATTTTTTTTTATTGGATTATTTTTTTAAATTTTATATTATCATTATTATTATTATTATTTTTTATTTTTCCTTAATTATTATTTGTGCTAATATTTTTCTATTTTTTATTATTAAGTATACATATTGATTTTTTTTCAATTATTGCCTTATACATTTAATTTTTTACAATTTTTGCTTTATTGATCTACTGGATGACTTTACCTGGGCCCTTGATTTTGCCTGGTTTTCCTTCTTTTGATTGCTTTTACTTTTTTTAGTTACTGATAATTAGCGTAAATATTGCTTGAAAATTTATTTTTTTTTAATCAACTACACTTTTGCATTACATGGTAAGATTTTTTCTGCTACGTTTTTTTTTTATTTAGCGTTGCACTTGCGAGTTTTTTTTGCCGTTTTATTTATACTTGCAAATTTAATTCAAATTGCTTTATTTCTACTGCTTCCTTTTTTTTACATCAATACACTTTTTTTTTGCGTACTGGTTATTTAATTAACCTTGCGATTTGTATTATACCAATTTTTTATTTTTTTTTTGGCTTGCGATTTACTTATTCTACTTTTTGCTTGATATTTATTTTTTTTTTTTTTTGATTTTCTCACATTTGACATATTGCACCTTTATTTTTTTTTAGCGTTAGTAAGCGTTAGTAATAGTTATGAATTCATTGATTATAAAAAAATGCTCAATCTAGCATCCTGTTTTGACTGGAACTCAGTTTTAAAAATTCCAGATCCTGACCATGCTCTTGATTATCTTATTAAAGCGATTAAATATACTGTTGATAATTCAACAAAAATCAAAAACAATAATAAAAACAATAAAAATAAAAAAAGGCAACTTTGGATCACCTCTGGTATACTAAAATCTTCTACCACTAAATTTAAACTCTATAAGAAACATAAAGATGATCCTGAAAATTTATCTCTTAAAAAACAATACCAAACTTATTTAAAAAAATTTTAAAAAATTCTTGCTAGTGCTAAATCAAAGTATCTCAGTGATCAAATAAATAAGAGATTAAATAATGCTAGGAAACTATGGCAATTTATAAGTTCTAGAATTAACACTAAACAAAAAACTACCAATAATGTTAATTACATCATTAATGAAAATAATAAAAAAATATTTCATAAGCCTGAAATTGCAAATGAATTTAATTCTTTTTACAGTAGCATCGGTAATAAGCTAGCAAATAAAATAACAAATGAAAAAATAAATTACAATTTACTGAACAAATATGATAAAACCTTCTATTTAAATCCCACTACATCCAAAGAAATATTATCTATCATAACCAAAATGCCTAATAAAGCTGGTGGCGCAGATAAATTAAACATGTGCATTATAAAAAATCTATCTAACTTTATAATTAAACCATTAGAGTATATCTTTAATTTATGTATTTTTAATGAAAGATGGCCTAACTGCCTTAAGACTGCAGATATAATACCGATTTATAAAAATGGTGATAATCATCACACCACAAATTATAGACCAATTTCATTAATATCTAATCTCGCCAAAATTTTTGAAAAAATAATACATGTAAGAATGATCAATTTCATAAATAAAAATAACATACTATCAGAGAGGCAATTTGGATTCAGGAAGAGCATCGGTACTAAAGAGGCTCTGGCTTATATTACTAATATTTTGTACAGTAATATAGACAAGAGTCTACCTACAATTGTCACTTACCTAGACTTGGCGAAAGCCTTCGATACTATTAATTATAAAATACTTTATCATAAACTTTTTAGATACGGTTTTAGGGGTAAAATCCTAAACCTAATAATAGATTATTTAGCTGACAGAAAACAAAGTGTTATTGTTAATAATACAAAGAGCGAATATTTAACTGTTAATCTTGGAGTGCCCCAAGGTACTGTACTTGGCCCTCTACTCTTTATCTTATACATCAATGATATTTTTAATACTCTTCCTGATGAAATAATTGTTTCGTACGCTGATGATACAGCTATAATTTGTAGCGATGTATCTTGGGATTCAGTTAGTGGAAAGATGTCCAATGTTCTTAATACTGTGTACCAATGGTTAAACGCAAATCGGCTTTCTCTAAATATTGAGAAAACAGTATTTGTAACTTATGGGTCATATAAAAATAGTATCCCTAAAAATATAGATATACAAATTGGTGCCCATAAAATAACTAGAGTTGATCACTGCAAATATCTGGGCGTTATTTTTGATTGTTTTCTAAAATGGGATTATCAAATCCTTTCAACAGTAAAGCGCACCAGATATCTACTTTTTGTGTTAAAAAAAATATCCTCATACACACCTACACATATATTACGTACGATTTATTTTGCTCTGTTTCAAAATCTTGCCTTTTATGGCATTATTGCCTGGGGCGGGGCTTACAATAATGTACTTCAACCTCTTATAAACTTACAGAAAAGACTATTGAAAACAATTAAAGTAAATAACATGCTGAATTTAAAACAAGCATTCATTTTAGAAGCCATCGTACACAGCTATGATGAACTTAAAAACAAGTTTCTTACTTCTGAATCTAAAACTAGATGCAAAAGCATACAATTGAATGCTCGTAAATCAGTTAGTTTTAAGAATCATTCAATTATTGCCATTAAAAATTTCAACAGATTGCCTATTAATTTAAAAAATCCTGAATCCTCTAAGAAAGATATTAAGAGCAAAATTAAAAACCATCTATTATCAAACCCTAATAACATCCTATAGGTAACACTAATTATTTTGTTATTGTTTTAATTTCAAATTTTTAATTTTATTTCTAATCTAATTTAATTTTAATTTAACTTTAATCTTAATTTTTATATTTTTATATTAATTGTATTCAGTGATATGCGCACAGATGGATTTTGTTCATTTCTGCATAATACTATGTAAATGTATTTACTGAATAAATAAATAAATAAATAAATAAATAAATAATATTTAGATATTTTGATTAGAAATAAGACACGCTGTCATTTCTTTCATTTTTTTTTCTGCGTAGCGAATTATCATACCTTGCATTATTTTTTTTTGCTGTACTTGAGTTGCTTTTGCACAAAATAACTTTTTTTTCTCTTCATTAGTAAATAATTAGCTTACCTTTTTTTTGTAAGTTGAATTTAAAATTAATTGGTCTGAGCTTGTTTTTTTTTATTATTTTGGAATATTGCCTAATAATTTTTTTTTTCTTCTTGCGTTTCCTATAAAATTTTCTCTGCATGTACAGATTTGGAGTCAATTAGTGGATATATATTTATAAAATTCCCCTTCTTTTAATTCAATTGTTAATTTTAGTATCTTATTTCGTTGATTTAGTAATTCCTAATTTTTTATAATTATTATTATTTTTTCTGTAATCTTGTGTTGACATTACTTTTGTTTGCAAGTTCTTCTTTCGAATTAATACTCAAGAATCAAACATGTCAGCGTCAGCAGGAGCTAGAGCTATGTATCGAGACCCGCATATACAAGAATTAGTTAATATGTTTCGCACTTATGACTCGCGGCGTTTGATCAGCGAACTTGACTTGCTAGGCCTGAACACTGGAGGGTCTGACGAAATTCTTCGTGACCGGTTACTCCGTTATATGGCCATGCAGTTTCGTCCTGAGTATAGGGTCAACTGGGATCCCCAGTTGGACCAACGTCCAGCGGATTCTTTGCCGTATACGCTTAACGCTCTTAATGCAGAAATCTCTTATGATCCTGTGAGAGACGAACTAAGTAGCAACATTAGGCCAACAAACGGTGAAAATGCTAGCGCCTTGCCGGTAAATACTGTACCAATAACCACTGCCCCGGCTACGACTTCGCTAGAATCGGGGATGCAGAAGTCACAGTGGCTACTGCAGTTTCAACTACTCCTGAGGGTCACGTAGTAGTCACAAGTACTTATATGACGTCGGCCTCTCAAACGACTTCAAGGACGAGCATGCCTAGGATTTCGGTTTCACAAGGGTTAAATCCTTTAGCGCCACCATACTCATTAAATAATACGTATAACGTTCCTAGTGCTCCCGCTAGTCGTCCTGAGATGCCGCAGCATTTTCACAATATTTCAGCACCTGTTTCGTCTGCTAATCCCGCATCACGTGGGAACCCCAGTTTGTGGGATAATCAAACCTACCAATGGAATTTGGAGCCAAATAACCAACAAGCTTGGTTGTCGCAAAATTTACAAGGTTTACCAAGAGTGGCAAATTCAACTCAAATTGACGACAACGCTTCGGTTATTTTTTTTTTTTTTTTTTTTTTTGAACTGACATATACCAACGTAGGGTATCCCAAGGAGGCTTAAGCCTGTGCTGGGGCAGTTGCGGAGCAGCCGACTTTAAGATGTTAACTGAACTTGTATTCACCCGAACACTGTCAACGATTAACTAATTATTCATTAGTTATTCATTGACAATATCCGTGACATAGGAAAACTGCAGAAAACCTATGCCAAGAACAGCCGGATACATGTTTTCTACATAGTATTCGATTTTTCTTTTAAACACTTTGCCGAAAACACGATCCTCACCAGACAGCGTATATAACGTCAGTACAAACTCTACACGAGAATCCGAGACGGTCACCCATCCGGATATTAACCGCGCTCATCTTTGCTTAACTTTGTAAGCAAACGTATAGAGTTTATACTACCGCGCTACGAAGCTGGTTTTAATATTTCTAGTCAATTAGTGGAAGCAGAGAACTTAGAAAGGCGTATTGAACTACTTAGATTAGAAACTCAAAGATTGGAAGAACAAAGTAGGTGAACAAAAGAAGAAATTCTTCAAAACCAAAGAATTGCGGAACGTATGGAAATTATGCGAAGAAATTATGTCGCTAATGTGCTGCCTAAGCCAGGGACGCCAGCTGTCCCTGCGTATCCCTAACATTTGCCTGTGACGTCAACGTGTACTTTACCAGTACCCGCGTTCCAGGGTGGGGGGGAATCCAAACATACCGTTTTTGGGTAGTAAGCCCCATCAGCAGGCACTGCATGGCGTACAATTCGATAACCAGCCTCAGTACATTCAGCCACAAGTTCAACAAACTCAAAATAATGATTATGTACAAGAAAAACGTCTTGACTCAAGAGGGAGCGTGGCTTCTTTCGACGGTTCCGAAACCCGAAATTATAGCGATGCTGTGCTGAGAGCCAGCAAAACCTTGCGTCAATTAAATATGAAACTTTCAGGAAGCGACAAGGAATTTTCGCAACAGTTTATAATGGACCTAGAGGAGTTTTTAAATGTTACTAGATACTCTCTGGCGGAAACTCTTGGCGAACTGAAGACAATTTTTACAGGTGACGCTTTATTCTGGTACAAGGGTGAAAGAAGACGTACAAAATTTGAGACTTGGGAAGAATTCAAGGAAGCGCTCGTTATACGTTTTATTGGCAAAAGAGACGACGAGGACTTCCTGGATGAACTGAAGGAGAGGACGCAAGAGAAAGGAGAGCCTATCGCCGAGTTTGCCTCTAAATTTCAATATATTGCAAGTAATTTACAAACTTCGTTACCTGAAATTAAGCTGGTTAAATTGGCGAAAAGAAATCTCCACCCAGACTACCAAACCTACATGTTTCATGAGCGCGTAACAACTTTCCGCAAACTTATTCAATTAGGTCAGGAATTTGAGCACGAACGCGAGAATGTTGCAAGATACAGTCCTCCGAAGGCTAAAAATAAAGTTAGTTTGCCTGGTGCAGCGTTTGTAGCGAAAAATGAAAAACAAAGCGTCAAAAGCACTGAACTAGCAGCTATTGATAGCAAACCCGTAGCGCCAACTGACGTTGTAGTACAAGAAACGACAACAGGGAAACAGCGCGGAAAAAGTTGACGCAATTAGTAATCTGCCAGTACAGCAGCCCAGAGACTCTAACAAGCAAACCAATGGACCTAAACAAAAAGGTTCAGAAACAGCGCGACAAAACCCTCACTTTGCGCAGCCGCAGTACTTTCCACAATATAGCGTACCTTATACACAGCAACCAATGATGCCGCCACACGTTCCGTACATGACGCCAAACCAGTTTTATCAGCAACCAATGCCAATGCAACCAACTGTTCAACAACAAAATGGCGGTCAACAATGGCAAAAAAACAATAATAATAGCAACAACAATAATAATCGTAAACAAACGAGACCTACTCCAGCACAGAACTCGACTACGTGCACGCTGCCGTCAAGTAGGTCATCGAGTCAAAGACTGTCCTTCTCGAAATGGGCAAATAATTTGTTTCCGCTGCGGTACCCCGGGGAAATACTCTCCAAATTGCAACTCGCCGTCTTGCGTCGCACAGCGCGGAACGTCGGGAAACGGAACAGCGGGGATGCAACAATCTTAACTACATCCCCTCCCCCAACCTCGACGGAAAATTTAAAAAGTGCTTTCATGACTGTAGAAATCGGCACAGAAACCGATATGGCGTTTGTAGAAGACTTTATGATTGATTCTCAACCTACAGCAGCCTTAGTAGACGATCCATTTCCAGAAAACCCATTTGAGGATATAGCGGAAATCTACACACACAGTGAAATGTTGGGAGATAACCGTTATTACTTCGTGGTCGAATTTAATGGGAAAGTGATCAGGGCCCTTTGTGACCCAGGTTCTATAGGCTCTTATGTTAAGTTTTGTGTCGTCAATAATTTAGATTCTAAAATTATGACCAAAATTAACATTCTAGCGAAGGGGGCGCTGGGCGGAGTCAATAAAATCCTGGGTCTGCTGCCGACTTCTATGTCGTTAGATGGCATTAATATTAATTTAGATTTTAAGGTTAGTGAAAATATTGGTTATGATATGATCTTAGGTATAGATTGTCTTAAAAAGTTTGGATTAGAAATTAATTTTGGCAACGGCACTTGGAAGGTTGAGGATGGCCCCAGTAGGAAGTTTGAGAATAATCCGCAAAGAGCCACGATGTTTGCAGAGTGCGCGGGTATTGTCAAACTTACGGTGGGGGAGAATACCCAACTCAAGGACCTGCTGGACGAGTTGCTGCCTCCGGGCGAGCCAATCTTAGGTTGCGCCAAGGGAATTTTCCATGAGATTAAATTAATTGAAGGAGCAGAGCCTGTCAAACAGCACTTACGTAGATGTTCGCCGGAAATTATTGAGGAATTGCCCCGGCAGATTAAAAAAATGTTGGAACTTGATATCGTTGAGCCATGCTCCAGCCCTTGGGCGAGCCAACCAGTAATGGTAAGGAGAACCAATGGAAAATGGAGAGTTTGTATTGACTATCGTCCGGTCAATGCCCTGACGGTCAAAGACGCGTACTACGATTGCTATCAGCGTCTTAGACCTTAAATTAGCGTACAACCATGTTCCGTTACACCCTGATTCAAGAGATATCACAGCAGTAGCGATTCCAGGCCTTGGATTATTCAGGTTCAAAAGACTTACCTTCGGACTAACCAATGCTCCTGCCACGTGGTGCCGTTTAATGAGGAAAATCCTGGGACCGGAATTTGAGCCGTACGCTGGGGCGTACTTTGACGATATTTACATTGCGACTGAAACTTTTGAAGAGCACCTTTACTGGTTGCGTAAAGTTATTACCGCTCTGAAAAACGCCGGCTTATCAATCAACCGAGAAAAATGCGATGTTTGCGCCTCTAGCGTTATTTACTTAGTGTATAGGGTAGACGAAAAAGGCTTGAGTCCTGACAATGAAAGAATTCAACCAATAGTCGAATATCCAGCCCCAACAAATATTAAGCAATCACGCCGTTTTCTAGGAATGATAGGCTGGTATAGTCGATTTATTGACAATATTGCGGAACTTAAGCTTCCGCTAGTTAAATTATTACACAAGGATGTCCGGTGGGAGTGGGGAGACGACCAGGAAAAAGCCTTTCAAGAGCTGAAGAATGCATTAATCAAGGCACCAGTACTGGCGAGACCCAACTTTGCCAAAATTTTCACGCTCCAAACGGATGCTTCTAATTTTGCGATCCGTGGTGTACTTACTCAAGATCACGAAGATGGCGAACACCCGGTAGCATATGTCAGCAGATTCTTAACGACTACCGAACGAAATTATTCAGTGACGGAGAAGGAAGCTCTTGCGATATTATGGAGTTTGAGAAAATTGCGACATTACTTAGAAGGATATGAATTCAATGAAATTACAGACCACAGCAGTCTCAAATGGTTGCGAGAAACTCAAGGATCCACAGGGTAGGTTATCTCGCTGGGTCATGGAGCTGCAGAGCTGGAAATTTAACATCGCGTATAGAAAAGGGGCCTTAAACCATGACCCCGATGCTCTTTCAAGATATCAAGAGGTCCAAGTAGCAAGCTTAACAGAAACCAGCGATGATTGGTATTTGCGCCGCCTTGCAAATGTACAAGAGAGCCCGTGGAAGTACCCTGATTGGAAAGTTGAGTTTGGCGTATTGTACCACAAGAGACATGACGACCTGTTGGATCCGGTTACGAACGACGAATATTGCTGGCGTTTAGTAGTACCAAAGGATTAACAGATGAGAGTACTCAAAGAGTGTCATTGCGAGCCTTCTAGTGGACATTTTGGCGTGGACTAAATGAGAAACAAGCAGTGCTTGGGACGTTCTTAGACCTGTCAAAAGCTTTCGATACGGTTGACCATCATATTTTTGTTAAAAAAAATGGAAAGATATGGAGTCAGGGGTACGCCATTAAACCTTTTTAAAAATTACTTGCTAAATCGTCAGCATGCTGTTAGACTTGGGGATACAAGAAGCGATTATGTAATCACTAATGTTGGAGTACCTCAAGGTTCTATTTTAGGACCTTACTTGTTTCTCATATACATTAATGATTTACTTAGTCTTGTCCCTAGAGTCTTTTCTTATGCTGATGATACAGCAGTCTTCACCGTTGAGAAAAATTTGAACTTGGCTAATTCAGCAATGATGGATTCGCTTGGATTGATTAATAAATGGTTTATGTACAACAAATTAACACTTAATCTAGATAAGTCCATGTTTATCACTTTTGGTAACTATGCAAATAGCTTACCAAAAAATAATTATTCTATCACAATCTCAGATTATAAGTTAACTAGAGTCTCGTCTTGTAAGTATTTGGGTATATATTTTGACCAACATATGCGTTGGGACACTCATACACAAAACTTACTAAAACGAATTAAATATCTACTATTTATTTTCTATAAGTTAAGGCACATTAACAAAAAAGTACTAAAGATTATGTATTATTCTTTGTTTCTTGGTGTAGTGTCATATGCTATTTCCATCTGGAGATGTGCATATGATAATAGACTAAAAATTTTGCAGAGCTTTCAAAAAAAAATTATACAAATTATGAAAATTGAGCCTTCGCAATTCTTGGATTTAAAACAGCTTTTCAAGCTCAATGCTTTAACACATTATTACTATGATCTTACCAACTTATATAAAAATTCTACTTTCAGTACCAGAAAAGATCACATCAAGTTACCTACTATAAACAAATCTGTGTACAAAAAAAGCCCTTACATTGTATCCTTAAAACTATACAATTTACTCCCTAAAAACTCTAAACTTCTTAATTTACCTAATTCTAAAACTTTAAAAAGCAGACTTTTAGAGCCTTTGCGCAATTTGAATCAATTTAATAATTAATTAATGATATGTATAATATAATTATTATTAAAAATATACTTGCAATATATTAATTTGTAATTAGTGAATATTTGTTATTTTTTAACTTTTGTATTTAAATTTATTATTTATAATTATAATTATGTATGTAAAGACCACTAGTCATTTTAACTATTGTTTTATATAAATACTAAATTTTTTAATTTTATTTTTATGTTTAAATTTTATATTATCATTTTTTTACTTTAATTAATCTAATTTAATTGATATTTACCAATCCTCGCACAGTCAAACTTTGATTTGACTCTGAGGATACAGAAATGTTTTGTATACTACACATATTATACTTGTTTATGTACAATTTTCTGTATTTTATATTGGTTTAATAAATAAATAAATAAATAAAAAGTATTATAAAAACTAGCCGAACGCCGTTGGAATTAGCTTCCTAGCCCATATTAGGCTATTATTTCCATTTAGAACATTTAACTCCAATTAGTAAAATAAAACAGAAAAAATTTCAAAATGGCGGACATTTATAAATGGCGGATCAATATGGTGGTCAGAAAAAATTAATATTTGATATTTTTTGATAAAAATTTGTGTGTATGGTATTTTTTGGGTGCTAATTACGAATATATAGTTATTTTTCAAAAATTTTTAAATGGCGGAACCAATATTGCCGTTGAAAAACTCGAAATTTCGAGATTTTTGACGATTTTGAGCAGAAACTGTAAGTTATATAAAATCGGTTTCATTTAGGGCATTTAAACATTTTATGTGAAAAAATTAAATTTTTTTGAAAAAAATTCAAAATGGAGGATAAATATGGCGGACACGAAAAACTAAATTTCGTTATTTTTTTGTCAAAATTTGTGTACAGGGTATTTTTGGGGTGCTCATTACGAAGGTCTATCTATTTTTCAAAAACCCAAAATGGCGAATTTAATGTGGCTACTTAAAAATGCGAAATTTCAAGATTTTGGACGGTTTTGAGCCTGAGAAGAAACTGTAAATAGTATAACCGTAAAATCGGTTTTATTTAGGGCATTTAAACATGTTATATGAAAAAAAGAAAATTATTTATTAAAATTCAAAATGGCAGATCAATATGGTGGACACAGAAGAAACTTACAGTTTCTTCTTAGGCTCGCCATTTTGAGTTTTTGAAAAATAGATAGATAAATAAATATTTTTGCACATAACATGTTTCAATGCCTTAAATGAAACCGATTTTATATAACTTACAGTTTCTGCTCAAAAATCATCAAAAATCTCGAAATTTCGAGTTTTTCAACAGCAATAATGGTTCCGCCATTTAAAAATTTTTGAAAAATAACTATATATTCGAAATTAGCACCCAAAAAATACCATAGACACAAATTTTTATCAAAAAATATCAAATATTAATTTTTTCTGACCACCATATTGATCCGCCATTTATAAATGTCCGCCATTTTGAAATTTTTTCTGTTTTATTTTACTAATTGGAGTTAAATGTTCTAAATGGAATAGGTTTTACAGCTCTGTCAAATGCAGTTTCTTCTTAGGAATTAATGGGTTAATCGTGTAGGGGCAAAGAAACACGTTTTTTGAGTTTTGAAGGGGTGGGGATGTGCTCCCCCTCCAGGACAAGACTGATATCGTTAAAAAATAATTTTCTTTGCCTTTTTAGTCCAATTTGAAAGAATTAAAGGCAGGTATAATTTTTTAATTTCAAAAAAACTGATTTTTCGAAAATGTAAAATCAATTTTTGGGCTCTTAAGGTGGTCTTAAGTTAAATATTTTATCAATTTGAATATTGTCATCGCCCATGATTTACAAATATTTATAAAAGGATTGAGTTTTTATTGACCAATACTGGGCATAAATGAAACAAATTAGTTGTTTGTCATAAAAAAGATGTTATTATTAGACGTTTCGCCTATTTAGTTTATAGGCCTTATCAATAATGTCTAAAAAAATATACAAAAAAATTAATCAATACATTTGATAGATAAAAATAAAAAATGAAAAAATACCTATAATAATTTTATATAAACATGATAATAAAATGAGAAGTCATTCTTATTATTAAAAATTTAAATAAAAAGTTTAAAAAAATGTTTATAACAATAATTTAACACATAACAAAAAACATGAAAATAACTAGAGTTTATGGTGCCAAGAAAATGTATTGAAAAAGTACGATATTGAAACTTTAAATGATGATTTTTGAGCTAAATTTGTTGAAACTATTGTAGAGGGAGTTGTTGATTGAGGGTATTGATGGTATGGATGTAAGATGGGTTTAGGTTATCAGTATCTTCTTTTTTATCTTCTTTTTCATTTATGCCCAGTATTGGTCAATAAAAACTCAATCCTTTTTTAAATATTTTAGTTAAAACGTAAAAATAGATGCTCAAAAAGATTAAGGAAGGTTCCAAAACAAATTTTCGCAATTCTATTGCATTTTAATCGTGTAGAGACAAAAAGACGCGTTTTTTGAGTTTTGAAGGTGTGGGAGTGAGCTCCCCCTCCAGGACAAGACTGATATCAGTAAAATATATTTTTTTTCAACTTTTTAGGTCAGTTTAAAGGAATTTAACGCTGGTTATTTTTTTTATGCTCAAAAAACCGATTTTTCGAAAATCGAAAATAAGTTTTCGGGGTCTTAAAATGGTCTTAAGGGTCTAAAACCAATAAAGATTGAAAATACACTCTATGCCCTTTTTTCTACGCAACTTTCAGATTAATAACTCAATACAGTGCGGAGAAATTTAAAAAAAACGCAAAAAACAAGATTTTTACAAGGTTTAAGGGCGCCTGATATGGGCTAGGAAGCTAATTCCAACGGCGATCGACTAGTTTTTATAATACTTTTTGGATATAAATAATTTTTTTGAGATTGGCGAGGGGGGCCAAATCACCATATTTATCCGGCAATAGCCTTTTTGGAAATTTGAAGCTTGTAGAAAATTTTTAAGACCTATAAAACTCAATTTTTTCGAAAATTACAACTTTGACAGCAATTTAAACAAATTTAAAAATTGGGTCTTTCCCAAAAAAATCAAAAATCAAAATCCTTTGAGCTGGGAATTTTTTATGACCTAAATATTCCAAAAAAAATGAGGGGAGCCTAAAAATATCGAAAAAAAAAATAAGACACTCTATTATATATTTTTATAAATTTTTTCATTTCAATTTCAAAATATAATTTATAAATTTATAATTGTTTGATATTTAAAAAAAAAATATTTATTAATTTCCAAGATCTGAATTACAGTTTTTTTAAAATTAATATTATTATTACAATGTAAATTACAATGTTAATTATTATTAAAATGTATTAATAAAATAATATAAAATTTTATTTTTATTAAATTCTTATTAAAACAAATATATCTAGGCAAAGGAATAAAAACTCGACTCCAAGATATTACATGGATACTTCTACAACTATTTTTTTTTTTTTAAGGGTGCGTTCATATTAAATATAAGGATAGAAACATAAAGTTTTTTGCACCCAATGCAATGACATTAGCGTAAACGCAATGAAGTAATTATCAAATAAATCACATGGTGGCATCATAATAGGATAAATTTTTTGAACATTTTTTGATGATGGAAGCTGCAGGTCTAGCTGAAAAAAGGTGCTATTTTAGAAACTTTGAATCAATCTATTGACTAGTCATTTTAACTCACTATTAACACACCCTAAAGTTTACATGCTTCCTATTTTACCTACACATGTATATGCGAACTTTATATTTCAATCATTATTAACCTTTAGCCTGCACACCTCTTGAAAATCGCATAGCCTGCACATGGGGTCCGGCGGACCCCAGCTACTAAAATACACTTTATGGTTAAACTGTTCATTATATCTTAGCCAAAATTTTTTTAGGAGTTGTTCATACCTCATAAAAAAAGGACAAATTACTTTTGTTAGGAGTTTTTAAAAGAAAAATACTAAAAACATAAATTGAAGGGAAAAAAACGAGAAAATTGGTATTTTTTGAATAAATTAGCATAAAATCTGCAATTATATATATTTTTTTAAATATCCTATAAATTTCAATAAAGTTATTATAAAACTTAAGGAAAAAAATACTAACTTATAGCTACCTTAAAAAAAAGGTATTTATTTAGGATAAAAACTGCATCATTTTGAGGGTTAAATTTCAAAAATAATTTTTAAAAGTAAAAGTTTTTTTTTTTATTTTTTTTGTAATTTTATTAAAAAAAAAAATAAAATACATACATATAATTGAAAAATAATTTATTTTAATTAGATGCATCACATTTTAGACATTGTGATGAACGATGATCGTTACACATCGGACGTAAACAAGAAGAGCAACCTTGTTTGGTTTTCTTATCATGTTTCCTTGGGCAAAGGGCGCACCTTACTTTATTTTCATAAATTTGCAGTTCTTGATACGTATCATCTGAAGATGATAAGTAAAGACCTAAAATAGCTTGAATTCCGTATTTTAGGTCACGTTTTAAAGAAGGTATCTTATAGCGCTCTGCCAAAAAATCTTGAATAAAAACAAAAAAAATATATAAAACCCCTTAAATACATGATAATTTAGATATTTGATATTATACGTACCTTTTAACAATTATTTTTAGTAACTTTTATTAAATAAAAAAATATATCAAAAACAGCGTATCCTGCACACGGGGCCTTATGGACCCCACGCTTTATAATGGTCAAATTCACTTGAGTGCCCGGCTCAAACAATCGAGTTTAAAGTTAAACGAAGTTTTGTATCATAAAAATACATATTTAAACTCTTGAAAGATGACAGCACAGGTCTCTTATCACGCGCTAAATATTTAAAATATCAATGCGAATATTGCCTGGGGTCCGTTGGACCCCTAGTGCAGGCTAAAGGTTAAACTAATTTAAACTAAATAATCTAGAAACAAAAAATACCAACAATTTAAGATAAGCTGTATAACTAAGATTTTATATATATTTCATAAAAAATTATGCATTTTTTTTTAATTGAAAAAGAAAATCATTCAATAATATTCCAATAGCTTGGAGTTATAATGTGTGCGAGCATCGTTGTCTAGTATTTGAAAATTTATAACATGACTTAACAAAACTGTGAAGTCACTACACCTCTTGGATCATGTTATTCCTCTTATTCATGTTTTAAAAAGTGTTAGTAAATAAACGTAACCTGCATATAACTACATTATTATTAATTTTAAGTGGTTTATAAAAGTTTTCAATAAAAACATTTTTTTTCAAATATTAGCTAATTAATAAATTAATATTAAAAAAACAAAATTTTTCCCTATTATTGCATTTACAGAAAGAAAATTTCGTACAATCGACAAAACCCGATCGGTTTTTAATGGCTTCATTTCAATAACACCGTGTTAATAAAAAACATGACCGGATTTATATACATTCAGGTCATATTAAAAATTTTTAAAAAATAATTTTATCAAAAGAGAAAATAATTTTTTTTCAAAATATTTTTCTCGTTATTATCCTCTTATATGCGGGTATAAAATAAAAAAAAATTTCCGAAAAACCTTTTCAATTTTCCGAATTCATAAATTAAATTTTCCAGGGGTGAAATCAAATTAAAATCAAATAACTATTTATGGCTTCAATTTATTATTTTTTTCCTTATTACAGTCATAAATTCAATAATCCCTTAAAAAATATTTCATTAAAAAAAAAATAAAATTTAAGCAAATATTTGCATAGCGTCAGTTAATTTTATCCGCATAAAAAAAAATTTAAAAAAAAAGTACTGATATCAAAAAAGGAATACAGGCATGGTGTTAGTGATAGCCGCAATAATTTGTCTATAATTGCAGCGGCCAGCTGCCTAGGCTGCGCGTCCCAAACTGAAGTTATACCTGAAAAGGGAGTTCCGGTTTGGGACAATCAAGCGCGGGGGGTTTAAAGTGTGTTTATCCAGTAAGAATCTGGGGCGTAGCCGGCGACCGCGGTTGCCGGTGGTCTCCCAGTTGTACACTTTGTACAACTGGGCGGTCATGGAAATTTGCGGGTCTTTAAGGCCCGCAAACACTTCATGGCTGATGCAAGATTCACATATTTCCCTTAAAAAAAAAAAAAAAAAAAAAAAATTTGTCTATAATTGCATAATGTTTAAAAATCTTAGAAAAATATACTATTGACTGCAATTTAAGAAGCATACATTATTTTTTTAAAATGAAAATTCTACAATTTTAAAATTAGTTTTTAGTAAATCAAAATTTTTAATTCTTAAAAATATCAAACATTTATAATAGAAGGAAATAAATGAAAATGAATTTACGAATACATTTGAGTTTTGGAATAAAAAAAAACTGCGCCATCGGTGAGAAAATAGAAATTCTAATATTATGCATGAAATTTTTTTAAGGTAATATATATGATAAATTTTATTTATCGGTCTTTAGGGACTAATATTATTATTCACCAATACAAATTAATGTAGTTTTAATGAATAATATTGTATTATGGCAAATTTAAGGTCTTACGTTCGTCAGGATTTTTACCTATCGGCATCTTTGTCTTACACATGTATAAAAGTACGGATTGAAACTTCAAATAAATAAAAAAGTTTTTTCAAAAATGTTATTACTATTCAAAGCTTAAAAATGAATTTTATGAACAATAATAATTTTACACAGTATTTAGTATGTCATTTGTTTACATTTCATAATTGAATTATTGATTTATACATTATTACTTTAAATATTTTATACATAGATATTATTTTTTTTTAAGAAATCAGTGATACACTTAATAGCTGAAGCGTTAGGCTGGGTTAATAAGATATCAACATTGAGTGGGAGATAGAGTTTTAATAGGCGAAGATTTTTCAGTAACTCAACGCGTGCACTATTAAACTTGGGACATTGCCATAGTATGTGATTAAGGTCTTGATCTACAGATTGTTCACAATCACAGTGAGGAGAATTTAACACTTTGATTTTGTACAAAGAGTGATTCAGGTTATAATGCCCTGATTTTGCTCGATTAATTGAAACAATTGCTTGTCGAGACAGCTTAGAATTATTAAACCATGGTTTTGATGAATAGGAATGATAGAGTTCAAAGTATTTGTGGCCTTTTGTTTTGAGCTTCTTTTAAAATAAGGTTATTATTTTCACGTTGAGCTTGATTTTTAAATAATGCAAGAATGGCTGAGTATGGAATAGGTCTAGTAGAAGGTTGCAGAGATGAGGCATCTTTAGCCAGTTTGTCGGCTCTTTCGTTTCCAAGAATATTACGATGACTAGGTATCCAGTAAATTTTTAATGTCTTGGAATTTGACTCGGAGAATAGATTTATTTTATTTTTTATAATATTTATAAATGGGTTGATACTGGATTTTTGTGATAAACTTTTTATACTAAGACAGCAGCTTAAAGAATCAGTGAAGATGTTTATATCGTGATTATTATTTTCTATTGCTATATCTAGGGCCATTGAGATTGCAAGAGCTTCTGCTGAAAAAATTGAAGCTAATTTATTAATACTTTCAATTTTTTCGATTTTAAGGGAAGGGCAGTAACATGAGCTTCCAACAGATGGATATATAGGACTTTTGCTGCCATCAGTGAAAATATTGATTGAATGGGATTCATGGAAACAACTCTTAAAATAGCTCGAAGGGTTGATTGCTTGTGATATTTTTTCTCCTAAGGTTACATTTACTATTTCCTCAGTACAGATATTTAAATTCATTTGATAAAGTTCTGTATAATCTCTCTGTACTATATTTCTTTCAAAGCATAAAACTTTGATTATAGATTTGTGAAGGAGTTTTTGTTTTATTTTATGATCGTTTATAATAATTGGATGCATGCGATACAGCTTTTCATATATTAGTGTACCAGTATGAGCAATTGACCTTAATAAAAATGATTCGCAGAGAAATTGTACACGATATTCTATTTTGATAATTTTGGATTCTGCGAGCAGAATATTAGTGGGGGTACTGTTACGATAACCAAGTGTGAATCTTATTGCTGTATTTTGTATGCGTTCGAGCTTTTGCTTATTATAGTTGGAGGAAGGATAATAAGCAAAGGCAGAGTAGTCAATGACTGGTCTTACGAAACTTTTGTATAAGGTAATTAGTGTCGAAGGATGAGCACCCCACCACGTTCCTCTCAGATATTTAATAATATTTATGGCTTGATTACATTTCCTCTGGACATAGGAATTGTGTTTATTAAATTTTAACTGATAATCAAAATAAAGGCCAAGAAACCGTGCTTGATCAGTTGACTTAACAATAGTATTTTTTATTTTCAGAGAGATTTGCTGAGGGAGAATATTTCTTTTATTAAAATGAATAACTTCTGTTTTATGAGGAGCTAATTCTAGACCTAGTTCGTAGAGATTCGCACTTACAGTTTCAATGGCTTTTTCTAAAATTTTAATGGAGGACTCAGGATTTGATGTTTCAGTATAAAGTACGATATCATCAGCAAATTGCAATACAGGAACTTTTGATGAGACATTTCTTAAGATAGATGAAACATAAAAAATGTAAAAATTGGACTCCAAGATCCACCTTGCAACACTCCTTTATAAATTTTTCTTGGGGAATCCCCAGAATGATTAGAATATACATAACGTTCATATATTAGGAATTTAAAAAATTGGACAATTTTTTTGGGGCACTTTGCAGTTGCCATTTTTTTAGAAGTATATCAATATTGACGTTAGGCATCTTGTACGTCCAAGAAGGCAGCTATTACATCTTTCTTCTTTAACGCCATCCTAAACCCCTATGTTTTTAACATTGAGTCGGTAAGGCAGAGTTCATTTTGAAAAAGGTCGCCAATCCATTTCTAATAAAATTTGTGGCTTCATATTGATTCATTCACTAAAAAATATCATTGTTTATAGCCTAAAATATTTTTTTTGTTATTTCTACAGCTTAAAAAGGTAAGCCGACATTTAAGAAATTCTTACCGACACATTTGTGTTTAGGATGGCGTTAATAAAAGCATTTTGAACATCAAGAGTTAAGTTGTCTGTACGTGATTTGTCTTTTCGAAATCCGGATTGACTTTTAGGTATGAAATTATTAGTTTCAAAGTAGCATTGCATTCTTCGGTTATAATTATTTCAAAAATTTTGCATAGACAAGATGTAAGAGCAATCGGTCTTAAGCCAGTGCCGTTAAGTTTAGGTATGAAATGAATGTAGGTCTCAAGCCAAGAAGAAGGGTAATCATTTATGTCAAGCATTTCATTGAAAATGTCAACTAATATTAAGTGATATGAGATGGGAATATTTTTAAGGAGCTCGTAAATTATACCGTCCATACCTGGAGAACTACTATTTTTTCTTGAATTTAATGCCGTATTGAATTCTTGATAGGTTATAGGTGTTTCAAGAGGAGGGTTATCAACAGTTTCAGGAAACCAGTTGGGATCAGTAGGGACCCAAGGAGGAGCTAGCGTATCTAAAGCATTATCTAGCTGTATAGGTTGAAGATTTTCTTTGATATGATTAGATTTTATTTTAATCCATTTATTTTAAAAAATTTTTGCTTGTTCCCAGCGCTGTGATCAAAATTAATTGATTTGGCAAAATGCACAAAGGACTGTTTTTTCTTCCATTTATATAATTGTTTGGCTTGAGCTCGAATTTGTTTGTAATAGATAAGGTCTTGTGAATCAAGGGTGTGATCCCATTTTTTTAAAGCTGCTTTTCTTAGACGTTTCATACGATCACAGTCAGCATCCCACCATCTTACAGGATTTCTGTGACGTAAAATGTGTACATTTCTTTTTTTTGGGGTATGCGTAGCAATTACGCTATGAATTTTATTTACAAAAAATTGATACTTGTTTGCAGGGGAAAGATTGGAAAAATCATAAGAATAAAAGTCAGTTATTTGTTTTTGAAGATTTTGCTGGACTTCATGCCAGTTTATTTCTTTTCGAATGGATTTTAAAATTCTTTTGTTGATAAATAAACTTTTCAGTGTTATAGCTAATAAAAAGAGGATAGTGATCAGAACCAAGTAGATCGTCGTGTATTTGATATACAATGTTTTGAGCAATGTCTGCAGTGGAAAAAATAAGATCTATATTGGAAGCGGAATTATTTTTAAAATCTATATGAATGAGGGAATCAGTGTTATGTAGTAAAATTTCATTTTGCAAAAGACTGTTATAAAGGCTAGCACCATCAGTGTTAGTATCATTACAGTTCCATAAAGTACTATGAGTATTAAAGTCACCTATGAAGAGCCAATTTTCTTGATTTTTAATGTTCAACATTATATTATTCCATTCAATTTGTGATAGGTTTAGGGAGGTTTAGATAGATTTGAGGAGGTTTGTAAAATGCTATAATTTTTAATGGATTTTTTAATTTATTTAAATGTATGTCACATTGTTTAATAAACGGGTTGGACAGATTTAAATTATTTATTTCTATAAATGCAAGGTTGCGGCGAATTATAAAAGTAATGCCTCCACCCCTTTAGTAATCTCTATCATGCCTTAAAATAACAAATCCAGGAATGGAATGGTTATAAAGAAAGCTGTTTTGATTTAGCCACGTTTCAACACATATTAAGATATCAACTGATTTTAACAAAATTTCTACATCTTCAATTCTGCGAGATATACTACGAGTATTCCAAAAAATAATTTTTAATTCTTTATTGTAATAGCTCATATTAATTCAAAAAAAGTAAATAATTAAAGAAAGTAATTTAAAATTAATAGAAATTGTAAGTTTAGTTATTGATATATAGAGTTATTAATCGATTGAGTATATATAGATTAATTAATATAAAAAGTAAGTAAAATGTGTAAAATAAACTGAATTTTTATATAGTTAATTTAAATAAATATATTTATATAGTTTTATACTTTACGGACGTCTTCTTCTGATAAATTCATTGACTCATTGTCTCTTGAATAACCATCACTTTCTTCATTGGCTGAATTTTCTGTGGTTTGTAAATCGCTTAAAGATTGACTGGTTCCGGCATGTAGAATTCTGGTGATACGATTTTTGATTTTGCTTGAATTAATGTGCACGTACATTTTCTTTAGCATTTCGTGGACTACCATTTAGTTTAACTTGTGTTTGTTGTAAAGCTCGTGAACTGCTGTGGCAATTTTATTGGTTTAGGTATCTTTAATAAAATTGATTATTGTGTTGAATTCGTGAGAAAAAACATCGTGATAATCATTTAAGATAGCATCTAAAGCACCAGCAATTTCAGTATTAAAATCAGCAGGCAGTTGAGGTACAATTTCTTTACTATTTTTTTTCTTCTTCTTTTTTATATTTTTAATGGATTTGTTAGATTTTTGTTCAGTTGAGACTGATTCTGATTCTCCTGCAATAGAAAGAGGTCTTTTTTTTATTAAATATCAAGGATGTATTTGAAGGTGACTTACAATTATTTTGTTCTTGATTATCTGAATCAGTATTTGTATTTATTGCTTTTAAATTATTTTTGTCATTTTCGTTTTCTTTTTTTGGATTTTCTGTGTCATTTTCAGTTTGGACTTTATCTATTTTTTTGATTTCAGGAATGTTGCTGGCTGAAGTTATATTCATACACCGCAATGCTTGTTTTTTTACCTCAATATATTCATCAGTAAGCTCAGAATTAATTTGATTATCTTTTGTAGACTGGAAATTAGTATTGTTGATATTTAGATTTTTAGTAGTACAATGTTTGGAACTGTGGCCTTCACTTTTACAAGTAAAACATTTAATTGTGTCAGCTGAAATATATATGTGCCAAGTCATAGAATTTGCCTGAATTTTGAACTCGCTAGGCAGTTTACTTATATCTTTTTCGTCGATATAGACTTGCCTGCGGAAACTATTAATATGAGATAAACCAGGATCACTGAAACCAGCTCTAATAAAAGTTACCTGTGAGCGAGGAACTATGCCATGTTCTAATAATTTATCGTGAATCATTTGATGAGTAATATCGAAAAAGACATTTGAGAAAATAATTCTTTTTGTAGCAGAATCTAATGGCCTGGTTTTAAGTACTCTAGAAGAAACTTTGATTTCGTTATTATTGTCTTGTGTGATTTGCATAACTTGAGACACATTACTTAAGTAGAAGCAAATTCTTTTTTGTGAGATTCAAGAAACAGCTTTAATACTTGAAAAATCAATTTTTCGAGCAATTGCTAATGTGTAATCTCGCACTGGGATTTCATCAATAGCATCGATAACAATAGCACAGTCTTTATTAGAGAACATACCTTGAGTAGTAGCACTAGCATATAAATTCTGTGTTTTATTATTATATATATATATTTTTTTTTTTTTTTTTTTTTTTTTTTTTATGGGAAATATGTGAATCTGGGAGACTGCACAACTGGGAGACCACCGACGAACGCGGTCGCCGGCTACGCCCCAGATTCTTACTGGATAAACACACTTTAAACCCCCTGCGCTTGTTTGTCCCAAACCGGAACTCCCTTTTCAGGTATAACTTCAGTTTGGGACGCGCAGCCTAGGCAACTGGCCGCTGCCTTCCCCCTGCCTAGTGACAGGAAAGCAATCTACGATAGAAAGCCCTCCTCCTTTTTCTTCAACAAGGTGGCCCTTACGTACTCTGCTACTTTGTTCCAGTTTTCGGAACTCCGTAGCATTTCCGGGACCACCGTCTCCGGCCTCCAAATCGGGAAGGGCGGGCGCCCCTCCGAGTAGCGAACACATTCGAAGAATGTGTGCTCTACTGTATCCTTCTCGCCTGGGCAGTGCAAACACTCCTCTGTTGCCACCTTATGCCAATGCCTCAACATGACACGGAAATACCCGTGTCCGGTTAAGAACTGGGTAAGGTGGAAATCCACCTCCCCATGCTGTCGTCCCATCCATGCCTGCAGGTTTGAGATCAGTCTGCGCGTCCATAGAGCATTCTTCTCTTGGTTCTTTTTCCATCGTTTATTCCATGCTTTCATAGAGTTGAAGCGGGCGCGAGTGGAAACCACTTCGCGCTCATCTACGCTCTCGTAGATGAATTTCCGCTCCAACGCTAGCAGGTCGATGGGTATCACCGAAGCAACAACCTGGATCGCCTCGAGCGATACCGTATGGTACGCGCAGGCGATCCTCACTGCCGCTTGCCTCTGTACAGACGATATCTTATGTCTGTACTTGGCAATTTCTGTGGTCTTCGCCCAGACTTCTGATCCGTAAAGCAGGACAGAGTTGACGACTGACATCAGGAGCCTTCGCTTCCCTGGTTTGGGTCCCCCAATGTTGGCCATGAGCCTTGACAGGGAGGATGCGACCGACGCTGCCTTTTCACACGACCTCTGAAATTGCTCCCAGAAGGTCAGCTTGTTATCAAGCTGAACTCCCAGGTATTTCACCGATGTTCTGGTTCGGATCGTGTGAGGGTTTCCGCCGTCGTCGATAATTACATCGAAGTCGGTGGGAACCCTTCGACGGGTCAGCAGTACAATCTCCGTTTTTGGGATCGCAAGCTGGAGCCCGTGATCGCCCATCCAGAGGTTGATCCGTCTCATGACTAGATTCAACCTCTCCTGGGTCACTTCCATGTCCCTGCCAGTTATGGTCAGGGCCACGTCGTCGGCGCACCCGATCAGGGAAACTCCTTCCGGGAGGTAAACGCGCAACAAGCCATCGTAAAAGGCATTCCACAGGTCCGATCCAAGAACCGAGCCCTGCGCGATGCCTGCACTCAAAACCCTTTCACGCCTTCCATCGAGCGTGTCGTAGAGCAGTCTCCGGTCCCGCAGGTAATCCTTTAGTACGTTACCCAGATAGCTGGGTATCTGGAAATCGTACTCGAGAGACCGGATCATGTCATCCCACCTGGCCGAGTTGAAAGCGTTTTTGACGTCCAGCGTTACCAGAAGGACGTCCTTGCGAATTGCAGGCCGCTTTTCCCTCTCAGCCTTTACGGTATCCACGACACGCCGGATGGCGTCTATCGTGGAATGCCCTTCACGAAAGCCATGCTGCTCCTCGGAGAGACCACCGCCCTCCTCGATTGCCCTTCTGAGCCTTGCCCGGAGCATACTCTCCATCACCTTACCAATGGTATTTAACATACACAAAGGTCTGTAAGATGATGGAGAGTCCGGGGCTCCTCCCTTGCCCTTGTTCAAGAGCACGAGACGTGCCACCTTCCACTGCTTTGGGAACACTCCAGCCACCAAACACGCATTGAACATGTTTAACAGGATACCAGGGATTACTTTAACCGCTCTTTTGAGCACTTCCGCTGGTATCCCGTCCGGCCCCGGCGCCTTACCATTTTTCATGGCCTTTATGGCCTTGACCATCTCGCCTTCGCTGAACAGCGGCACTTCCTCCCTGGGTATCACCTCAACCGGGTTTTCCCGGATGGGCCTTTCAGGGAAGAGAGCATCAACGATCCGTTCAGTCGACGCCGCGTCCATCATGTTGTCGGACCCCCGGTTTAACTTGCCCATTACGACTTTGTAACCTAGGCCCCAGGGGTCCTTGTTTACATCATCGCGTAATGAACACAGACATCGGGGCTTGCCGGTGTTTGGCGTCCTTGTGTTCCTGAGAAAGCACGGCAGCCTCAGGTCTGTCCCGCGCTCTTTGCGCCTTTCGTCGTCTCCTGTGGCATTCCTTCCGGAGCTCAGCTATTTCGGGAGTCCACCAGTACACTGGCTTTCTCCCTTTCCAGGGCCTGCGGCGAGGCATCGAGGCATCACAAGCCCCGCATAATAGAGACGTTACTTTCTTAACTAAGATTTCAGCCTCATGGGGACTTGTGGCCCCTCCATGCCAAAGATACTCCTCGAATCTATCTTCGTCCATTTTTGGAACGTTCCAACCCAGGGGGCGCCTCCTGTACGGAGGTCGTTGTGAGTTTCCTTCCAATACCCGGAAGGCGATGTAATGATGATCACTACCATTGTATTAATCATCCATCACCCTCCAGTCGCCTATTCTCCCGGACGCAGCTTCTGTAGCGAAGGTTATGTCCGGGATAGAGACACCCCAACCCGGCCTCTCGTAGGTAGGCCTGTTGCCTCTATTCTGGACCACTAGTTTGCACCTAGTGGCCATTTCAAGCACCATTCGTCCCCTGGGATTAGTCGTTGGCATCCCCCATTCCAGAGCCCTGGCGTTGAAGTCTCCACCAAGGATGACGCGACCAGTCACCGTTCGGACCGTGTTCTCGATGCTGGCCAGCTTTGTAGCCAGCTCTGCCGAGTTGTCGTTTGGGGAGAGATAGCAACTTATATAAGTTGTCTCCCCGACGTTTGGGCTCTGCCTCGAAGCCATATGGCGCAGCAGCCAGTGTCATCGGAAAGCCAGTACTTGTGGTTCATGTTGTAATATTGCTCGCTTAGTAAGAGGATATTTGCATCCGCTTCGCGAGCAATTTGATCCAACAATGCACCAGCTTCCCGTGCGTGTCGCATGTTCCCTTGGAGAACCTTGATCATTTCCGATGACACCTGCTTCTCGCCACAGCCAGAGCCTCCCGGTAGCTGGGGCAGTTTCCCTCACCAGGATAGTGCTCCGTCGAGCACTTATCCTTTCTGGACGTGCAAAGGAAGCACTTGGGCTTCTCTTTGTCACATTCCGTCCTTTTGTGTCCATTTTCGCCGCATTTAAGGCACGCCTTACTTCTGTCTGGGCCTTTACAGACATATTGACTATGCCCATAGCCCAGACATTTGAAGCAGCGTCGAGCATCCGCACGGAGGCGCACTCTGCTTGATGCCCAGCCAATCTGGATTTTGCCCTTTTTGGCCAGGCGCAAAGCGTCGGCCTCAAGCAGGTCTACCACAGCCATCTGGCTTGCTGTACCTTTGGTTTTGAAAATGGTGACCTGGAATAGGTCGCCATTTTCAAGACCTACAGCCTTGGCGACAGCTGCCTGAATCTCTTGCTCATTAGTGACCCCATCCAAATCTCGAATTTCGAGTTTTAGAGTGGGTATCATGTCACGAACATTTGACTCAGGGCCCGTGACTGCCTTAACTGCTTCTTCAAGCTTTTGCCTGTCCTCAATGGCCTCCAGTTCTATAAGGACGCTGCCGTTCTGCGTTTTCCTTATCCGGTGGACCCTTGTGCCGGACTCTTCGAGGTTCACGCTCCTCTTTAATTCAAGGAGCGTTTCCTTGTAGCTTTTTCCCGCCGCCGGAGTAATCTGGAAGGCTTCCTTCCTTCTCCTAAACCTGCATTTCCGCCTCGGTTTTTGAGGTTCCTCCACTTAGAGCTTTTCGCTCTGCTGCTTCGCTTTCGGCTTATTCCTCTTTGCCTTCTTCTTGGCTTCTTCCCATTTCTCTTGGGGTTTTCCCTGTCCCTGCTGCTGCTGCTGCTGCTGTACCACCTGCTGGTCAGACTTTTCAGTCTGAACAACTTGGCCGGTTTGCGGCCCCCTTGTTTGCTGTGATTTGGCAGCCGCTAACCTTTCTTTCTTCTGCCTTTTCTTTTCCGCCTTATTCTTGCGCCTTTTGCTCCCGTCGTTGGGATTGTCCGACTTCTCCCCGTCCGGCAGCTGAGGCTTTGGCTGCTGCATGTCCTTGCGCTGTTGGCTCTGCGCTCTCACTTGTTGCAGCAGCTGCTGCCTCTTCTCCTTTTCCTGACGTTGTTTTTCCTGCCTTTGACGCAGCCTACTTTCTGCCTCTTTAGATTTCTCTATTGAGAGCACTAGTATCTTTTCAGGCTTCGTCGACTTCCCGTTCTGACCTCGATCATGGGGAGTTTTTTTGGTAGCATGCCTCAATTCTGGAGAGCTTTCCGAAAAAGAAGACGTTATTATTATATATTACTTTGGCCATTTTTTTTATATGCCTTTGTGAGCAGTATAACTGCATCACAATACTTTTAAATAAAACTGTATTCAATTATATTATCGTAATCACTTAATATTATAAATATAAACAGATTTACTTATTACATTTGGTTAAACGACGGTTCCTGGGGGATTTTCCTGGCGCTGAATCTATACTTTTTGTCCATAATTGAAAAAAAGATTGCATTTGCGGGAAATTCGGAAAATAGTTGTTTTTTTATCCTAAGAAATATAATTCGTGTAAATTTATTATTTACTATTTCCAAATAATCAAAATCATATTATAATATAATACGTTAAATCATACTTGAAAATAAGTATTTTTTCAGGCGCCTACTTCCAGATTTTTTGTCAAAAAATGTAGAAATGTTATCGTTTTATTTTTTATTTAAAGAGAAAGAAAGAAAGAAAGAAAGCCGTTTTTTTGGTTTGCAGCAGGATATTGTTTTATTATAATATATAATTAAAAAATGATTCTGAATAACTAAAATAATTTATTAGGCAAACAAATTTTTATTGTTCTTTTAAACTTTTTTCAAAAATACATTTATCTTATACATTCAATTATGAAATAAAATTTTAATAAGTAATTACTAATTACATAAGAGAGGCATTTACATTAAGGCCCCCTTTTCAAAAATTAAAATTCGTAATGCACTTTTTTTTTATTTCATTTTCTTGCTTAAAAACATTTCGAGAGTGTATAAAAAAATTTTCAAGCAAAAAAAAATATATGTTTTTGAGATATTTTGATTTTTATGGGACGGATTCATATGTAAACATAAGCATTTAAAAACTTTAAACGCGTTTATCTGAAAACTACTTTTTTAAATCGGTTCCAGTTCTAACTCAAAAACTTATTCAGCTATTGACCTAAATCTAGGTGCGTTTTATTTGTAATTGTAGTGCCAAGTGCTGGAACTAGAAGATCAGAAAAAATTCGATTAGAAAATTTTTTATTGACCATGTTAGGTGTTTTTTTTTACTTAAAAATCTTCATTTTTCGTTTTTGGCGCACCAAATGGTCAATTTTTGGAATTTTTGCAAACTTTTAGTTCCAGCACTTGAGAAGTGTATAAGCAATAAAATGCTTTTTTATTTTTTTGTTTCGGATGCCCACAATAGGCGCTAGGTGTGGAACCGTTTTTTACTTTTATTTTTCAGCCTCTACTTTGACGCGCTCTATAAAATGTAAAAAATTTGGAAAATAAAAATGGTAATTTTTTTTGTATTATTTGATAGTTTTGCAACAATTTAAAAAAAAATTTGAAGTTCTTGTATAATAATATAACTAAAAAAAAGGTGTTTAAAATTCATTAAAATTACACAAAATAATGAAAAGGGGGCCTTAAGGCATTTACAAAGAACCCCCAAGAATCGTTGTTTAACTAAATAAAATAAAGTTTTATGATTTTAAATTTTTGGGATAAAAAACGCCAGTTTCCCGATTTTTCCGAGTAAAAAAGCATTGTTTCAATTATCTAACAAAAAATATCGATTCAGCGTCTCAAAAAAACCCCCAGAGACCGTTTTTTAATTGAATAAAATGAATTTTTACGATTTTCATTTTTCAGAATGAAAAACCAACTATTTTCCGAATTTCCCGCAAATGCAAACGTTTTTTCTCGTTCAAGACCAAAAATAGCGATTCAGCGGCCGAGAGAACCCCCAAGAATCGTTGTTTAACTAAATATAAAAAAGTTTAATAATTTTAATTTTTTAGTATAAAAACACGCCTGTTTTTCCGATTTTTCCGGCTAAGAAAGCATTTTTTCAATTTTCTAACTAAAAATATAGATTTAGCGTCTCAAAAAACCCCCAGAGACCGTTTTGTAATTGAATAAAATAAAGTTTTACGATTGTAACTTTTCAGAATGAAAAACCACTTATTTTCCGAATTTCCCTCAAATGCAAACGTTTTTTATCGTTCCTGGCCAAAAGTAGCGATTCAGCACCCCAAAGAACCCCCAAGTATCGTTGTTTAACTAAATATAATAAAGTTTTATGATTTTATTTTCTTTAGATAAAAAAACCCAGTTTCTCGATTTTCCCGAGCAAGAGGGCATTTTTTTAATTTTCTAACAAAAAATATCGATTCAGCGCCCCCAAAAACACCCAGAGACCGTTTTGTAATTGAATAAAATATTCATTTTTCAGAATGAGAAAACACCTATTTTCCGGATTTCCCGCAAATGCAAACGTTTTTTCACATGCCTGAACAAAAATATCGATTTAGCGCCCCAAAAAACCCCCAGAGAACGTTTTGTAATTAAATAAAATAAAGTTTTACGATTTTTATTTTTTAGAATAAATAACCATCTATTTTCCGATTTTCCCGCAAATGCAAACGTTTTTTCACGGTCCTGACCAAAAATATCGATTCAGCGCCCCAAAAAACCCCCAGTACTAACTTAAATTGTAAAATTAACAATTATATACATATTTTTTATTTTCAAGTTAAAAGATGGTTAACAGCCCCTTTTATAAAGGCTTCTGGAGGATAGAATATATTCCTCTGGCGGATAACTTTACCTTCATAAATAAATGACTCTACCTGAAAAGCAGAATAAACGTTAATTTTTTATACTTTATTTTAAGTAAAACCATAAAAAATGACAGTCGATTGTAAATTTTAAGGTCTCTTTTTATTTATTAAGAAATTATTTATCAACTCATAAAAAAAAATCTAAGTTTTGTATTTTAAATGTTTTTTTTCATTTTTTAAAATTCCCCATAAGAGCCACTGTTAATTTATTTTTTATTTAATTATTTTCTCAAAAACTGTTCGGTAAATTATAAAAAAAAAATACGTGTAAAATTAAATTATATTTAATTTACTTTCTCCAAGTTTTAGCTTTTTTTTGCATTTCACCTCGGACGTACGTAAGACCTGAATCATACAGGAAAATATATTCTTTTATATACATTGTGTGTTCTGTATGTGTGGGCGCAGGTACATATGCATGTGTGAAGCATCAGAAAATGTTAAAATATATGAAGAGAGAAAGAGAGAGAATATAATCTGTATTTCCTTATTCATCTGAGTTCTGTTCTTTCTTCTTCTCCCGATACATGCCGATAAGATTACACGTTTTTTTTATACCGGCTTAGTTTCTCAGTAATTTTTATAGAATATTCTTCAGTTTTTTTAAAGTATAAATACCCCTTCATTTACTTTAGAAAAGTATACTGCATGGAATAGGTACATTAATGCTTTCTGATATATTTTTTAAATTTCTTGCCTTGTGAATCATACATACTTAAAATTCAACCTACGATTGAAATGATATCCAATAATTTTCAGTATGAAATAGCTAGGTTTTTTTTATTAATAATTATTTTAAAAATTATTTTTTCCTTATGTTAATTAATTATATTTTCCTTAGCTGTTGGCTATTCCTGACGGGCCCTTTAAGAAATCATTGAAAAATGTTAGTTGAAAAACCTTTTTTGTTTTGTTTATGTTATTAAAAGTTTCAATGTAAAAAATATCATTTAATTAATTAATTTTTAACATAAATTATGAAGAAGTGATTTCGTCAATAATTTTGTCATTACTAAAAAAGTTATTTTATTGAACATTTAGCAAATATTTGTATTTTTTTCGCATTTCCGTTAAAATAAAAGCATGGAATTAAAAGTGTTTTCTTTTGCGAAAAAAATTTATATTATGGGTGTTATGAACTTTTTGATGTAAGTGTTCTAAAATATTTATATCTGTCAGAGAAAATGGGTCTTAAGCTATTCGCTATTGGGTAACTTACCCATTTCCCCCAATTAGACACTACGGAATAAAATCCCTAATTGGCTGTAAGTCTTTGATTCATTTGTTTATTTTGAGATTATTTCTTAAAGGGTCCGTCAGGAATAGCCAACAGCTAAGGAAAATATAATTATTTAATATAAGGAAAAAATAATTTTTAAAATAGTTATTAATGAAAAAAACCTAGCTATTTCATACGGAAAATTATTGGATAACATTTCAATCGTAGGTTGAATTTTAAGTATGTAAGATTCACAAGACAAGAAATTTAAAAAATATATCAGAAAGCATTAATGTACCTATTCCATGCAGTATATTTTTCTAAAGTAAATGGAGGGGGAGAGGGGAGATATCAAAAATATCATAAGGTAAATTGCTATCCAATAATAATATCATAGTCTTAAAAGTGGCCATAGAATGAAAACTACATTTATAACTAAACAGGGATTGGTATATAAGAGATTTTTAGGGTTTTATAATATATTTTATCCCTAAAAAAGTAATTATACCCTAAATTTATAAAACACATTAAGTTAATTTTTTAAACAATTGTTTATTATCTATATTATAACTAGATATTAGACAAATTTATTTTTTTTTTTTTTAAGTATTTTGGATTCTAAAATCAAAATGCCTAATTGTAACTGAAAAAAATAAATTTCCTAAGGTTTCCTAAAGCACGAGTTTTGTCATGGGCTTGAGATAGGATTTTGTTGCCTAAATACAACGCGAAATTTATAAATTTATTTTTCTTTTAGTTATAATTACGCATTTTGCTAGCGCATAAAATAATACAGTCTAATATAGATAATAAACATTAGAAATAGCTAAAAAATCTCTTTAATACCATATCAATGCTAAATCATTATTACTAATACTATTATTGATATTGTACTACGCCATAAAATGAATCATGTGCGTTCTGAGAGGCAAAGAGAGAAATAATTTTTTCTGATTTTTAATTCTCTTTAAAAAAACATCGAATGACATCCAAACATCCAACACATACTTTCCTAATAAAATTTTTGGTAAAACTATTCTCCACGTATTTATTTTTATCACAAGTATGAAAGGTATCCACCACAGGGTTTTTTCGCGCAGCATATTTCTAACTAAAATATTTTAGTTATATAATTATTTATAATAATTTTTTAATGAAAGAATCAATACTTTACAGTATCTGGTACAAGAATATAAACAAAAAATTGATAATATTTATTTGTTTAACAAATACGACCTGTTAAACTTTTGTAATTTTTGACTCATAAAAGCCTGAGATTCCAGATGTGAGCAACTTGGATCAAAATTCTGGTTGGCTCATATTGTAAATCATTTAATTCTAGAGGGAGGTATCGTGGAAATTTTTTGCTAAACCTCTTGATTAATGAGTTACAGCTAATTGTTTAAAAAAAAAAAATTAAAAATGCTCTAAAATTTATAGCTAAGCAGAATTTTGATCCAAGTTGCCCCGATCTGGAATCTCAGGCTTGTAAAACCCAAAAATTACAAAAATTTAACAGGTCGTATTTGTTTAAACAAAAAACATTTTCAATTTTTTTTTCATTAAAAAACTATTATAAATAAAATATATAGCTAAAATATTTCAGTTACAAATATGCTGCGCAAAAAACACCCATAAAGGATAGAATGACCTTAAATCTATAGTATAATTTTTTATAACAGCATTTTTTTGCGGATGTAATACTTAATTTTGTACCTCGTTTTTTTTTTAATGCAAGTACTAATTTTAGAAATATCGTAATTATTCGATTTCTCGAATTTAATGCTTAACTTTTTGAAAATTTTTATCTCATAAAAAAATAAAAAACACCATTTAAAAGTTTTAAAAAAAGTGTGATATGTATAATAATCATTATTATACTAATACTAATAAATTATATTGTATTTCATTATATCATATTAATACTATGAGGCCATCGCGGGCCATGTGTGCTCTGAGAGGCAAAGAGAGATAGAGAGAAATAATTGATTCCGGTTTTAAGTATTTAAAATTTATCCTCTTAAAAAAAACATTTATGACTTATACTTTCCTAATACAATTTTTGGTATAAAACTATACTCGTTGTATTTTTTGTGTTACATAAGTATTCATGGAAAAAGAAATAGAGAAATAAATAAAATACCTCTTTAGAAGTTATTATTTCCTGTTGGTGCTGTTAATGATTTAGATGATTTAATTACGTTTTTAGGTCGAAATATATCGAATTAATTCGATACATTTCGATTGGAGATAATTTTTATACTTTTATAAAGAGTAGAAAAAAAAGACAGCAATAATTCCTTATGAAAAAACGCTTGTTGTGCGAGAAGGAAAAAAAAAAGACGTGTATACTTTGCAGCCAGTTGGCAGCAAAGGTCTAGAGGCTGTGGGACTCGCCCCCACCCCTATTCCATTTTGATACCAACTGGTATCAAAGAATCTGTCAACGAAAAATTAATATTGATTTGCGTGCAGTTTTAATTAATTATTTGAGTGATATTAAAATCTTGCAAGTTGATTATTAAATTAAGTCAAGAGGAGTATATCAAAAATAGTATCTCAAGAGGTTAACCTTATTTTCACGGCTTAGACTTAGTGGCAAATGGTGGCACATAACAATATTATCACTAGACAGCGGATAAAATAATTAAGTGAAGAGGCGTGAACGCCAGAATATCGCAAGTGATTCAACATCATTCACGAGGTATAATTCAGATTATGTATAAAATTTAGCGCTATTTTCATTCCCTTTTAAATTCCTTTTTTTCCGTATGTAGCTACTCAAATAATTATACAAGTTAATGATCAAATTTAACTATTAAAATCTCGCATCTCTCTCTCTCTCACTCTCGTTTAGTAAAATTATAGTTTATAATAATTAATGTCAAATTATTATTTTGTAATTAAAGTCGCGGTTTAAATGTTTAAGTAAAACCTATTAAAAATGTATATTAGACCGCTCGCGGTCCTAACCAAACCTTAGTTAAAATATGTTAAATAAAAGCTAAATATTGGCGAGTTACGCTATAAAATATTGTATTTTATTGATTCAATTAGATTTATTTCATAGTTCCGGGATAGTACATTTATTTCTAGTGATTTTCTATCTTTGTCTTTCTTATAACACTATATCCTGGAAATAAATGTACGGACCTCCTCTGATTATCGAGTCTCAGCTCCAGCAAAAATAATATTAAATAATTATATTTTTAATTATTTATTTATAAGATGTAGAGGCAAATTTCCACCTTGTAATATTTAAACTGCTTTATTGTTAATAATCGCCCATGGCGTGTATCCATTAACAGCAGTTCTATAAATTTATTCAAATTAAAAATAAATTTATAATTTAATTTTTTATTTTTTGTTTCTTAGATGTTAAGAAAAAACTAAGTCTCATCAGTGCCAACGATAGTCGAACTCGCGATCTTATACTTGCCGGGTAGACGCTTTCACCAACTAAGCTACGGCACGAGACGACACTCAATGATACCAAAGATTGTTTTTCTTAACATCTAAGGAACAAAAAATGTAAATTAAAAATTTATTTTTAATTTGAAAAAATTTATTGAACTGCTGTTAATGGATACACGCCATGGGCGATCATTAACAATAAAGCAGTTTAAATATTATTCATTAAAATTAAATTAATTGGTATGGGTGAATAATAATATTAGTCCGTAAACATCGATAAATAAAATTTATCATATATATTCAATTATCATCGGATGATAAAATATGATTTTTTTAAAGTAATTTTTTTATATCTAATTATATCTCCATTATAATATAATCAACTAGTTATTATACTATTGAAAGTATAGTGTCAGTAGTTTAGTGTAGTGTTCAGTAGTATAATTCACGCACAACTATACTTTCAAGATAAAAAAAATTCTCTATTTGGTTAAGTCAAATAAATCTGAAATTATGATTTTAAAAATAAAAATTAATTAGATGTTTCCAAAATAATTAATTCTTAGTTTAAAAACTGTAGCACTGAGTGATAACCGTAAAATAAACCGGGTGTCAATGTTTCCATCAGTCCGGTTTATTTAATATATTGTTTTTATTTACGTATCTTTAAAACTAACTCATAAATTTTTAATACATGAAATGATAGACAAGCTAGGTTTTTGACTCAGAATTAAGAATAATTGAAAAAATGGTTTTATAACTTTTACAAAACATCCATTCATCAACAAAATTTAATTTATAAAATTTTCATTGATACAAAATTTATAGGTTAGTTTTGGTTAGTTTTAAGGGTACAGACCGCAGAGATACTGGTCATAGCTTTCTAGAACCACTGAGGCTGTCCTATAAATTGGTCCCATGCCTTGCTTTTCTCTGTGGGACCCGCATACTGCTGAACCCAACACACTGTCATTGACTATGCTGCAGATAGCTTATGGTTCTCTGGAATAAATGAGGCTGCCCTATAAATAGGGCTCATGCCTTGCTTTTCCTCTTTGAATTCTTAGTGAGTGTACTGCAGATTGCTATCCATTAGTATCTCTGAGGAAACGGCACACCAAAAGGGGCTCCAAGGTTTTCTCCAAACTTAAGTGCAAATTAAGCCACATACGGGGCCGCCTTAGACCTTATGTATTGGCTCTTAGCATGGGAGATTTCCACCTCGAGCACAGCGACGCAGCCGGTTAATGGTTAGTTGCGAGACCAGCTAAACTACGACTCAAGGTTATTATTTTATTTTCTAGTTTAAGTAATGTGTGAAGTTAAGCCTCGGGGCCAGGAAGTCTTCGGCCTTTCTGGATGGGCTTGGCGAACACAAGTAACCCTAGCTGAGTTTGAGGAAACTCTAAAAGCCTCCGCCGTGTGTCTGCCCATGCGGGACATTTGTGTTTACAAACACAGTCAAATGTGTTTGAATACACACGTGCACGGTATGTTCAATATGCCATGCGGCACGACCCGTAAGTACCAAAAGAGGATCCTGGATGGGGAAGCGAGTTGTCTGGCTGCGTGCCGAGAAACTTGAACTGTCATTGGCCTCTGCAAGACGGGAGGTGGGGTTCTCTGTAGGCGGAGTCCACCATTAATGGCTTGGCGATGTTACCGGTATGTGCCCAAGCTACTGGAGGACTCTAAATTTCCGAAGCGAATTATGCTCTTTTCGCGGAGGAATCAGAGGAGCAAGTTAGTGCAAGTGCATGCCGTCAGCTATATCCTCTGTGATGCAACCAGGCTGCATGTCAGCTGCCCAGAATGTGAGGGGTCGAAGGAGGCCGTTGCACATGGAGCGACGAAGTTTAATACATTCTAAAATGTCTAACTTAAACGTATATAAAAGCAATGAAGTGAATTTAGGAGGAAAGGATGACAATGCTGAGGCAGTTCAAGTGCTCTACGAGAACACCGAACTGGCTAGACGTCTACAACGCATGGATGAAAACCACGATGTCGTCAAAAACATCCTCAACTCAAGACAAGATAGGCGAGATGATACACCATATGACTTATAAGCAGATAAACATAGCTGCTGTTGTTAAGAAAGGTGTAAATGATATGAAGGACAAATTTACTGCTCTCAAAGCCATAAGAGATCAGTTATCTAATGAAAAGAGTGGAATTGAGCACCTATTTAAAAAGTCTTGGTTACAAAATAGTCACCAAGAGAATTGGGGCTCTTTCCGCAAGTGGCATTATGAACGAAGAGGTGGGCCGTATAGTTGACGGACTTTTTCCTACCCACCCTGAGAGGGAGAAAGAGGATGACTTAGAGGAGTATGACGAGGAGAATATCCCCAAATTCACCGAGGAGTAGCTTGTAACAGCAGTAGACTCGCTCAAAAACGAAAAGGCACCTGGTCCTGATGGAATAACCACTGAGATTCTGAAGATAGCCGTACACAAGTGTCTACAGCTTATTCTGTGCATTTACAATTCCTGTGCACGAGCGGGCGTCTTCAGCAAACTCTGGAAAAGAGCCAGACTAGTCCTAATCAGCAAGGGTAATGGGGACCCTAGGTTGCCGAACTATTGGCGTTCTCTAGGATTACTGGACACAGCCGGGAAACATTACGAAAAGGTGCTGCAACCACGGATACTGAGGGCTGTAGAAACTGCAGGAGACCTTTCTCCCCGACAATACGGGTTCCGCCAAGGGAAGTCAACTATCGATGCCATAAGCAGCATCACCCGTGTCATTAAGAATGAACATACAGGCGATGACTACTCTAGGAAAATCACGCTGCTAGTGACCTTAGATGTAAAGAATGCCTTTAATTCAGCAAGGTGGTGTGATTTTATGGAGGGGCTAAGGCACTTCCAGGTGCCAAAATATCTGCGAAGAATCATCAGTAATTACCTGAGCGATCGAGAAATAATATTTGAAACGGCGCAAGGAACAAGATTGAGGAGAGTAACTGCAGGAGCAGTCCAAGGATCGGTCCTTGAGCCGGATCTATGGAACATAATGTAAGATCAGGTACTTAGGCTCCCAATGCCGGAGGTTACTTTTACCGTCGAGTATGCTGACGATCTGGTTCTAGTTATTCAGGCAAAAGATGTACAAACTGCCGAGGAGAAACTGAACCAGGCAATGCACGGATTCAACTACTGGATGGAAGACCACGGTCTAAATCTTGCGACGGCGAAAACTGAGATTGTCCTACTCACCCGTGAAAATATTGAGAAGATCATCCCAAATGTATCGGGGAGGATAGGATTGAAACGAAGGATTACTTAAAGTACTTGGGAGTGCTGCTAGACACGAAGCTGACGTTAAAGGCACAGATTCTGAGAAGCACGGAGAAGGCTGCCAGGCTCACTGCTGCGCTAAGCAGGCTTATGAGAAATACATGTGGACCTAAGACTGGAAAGCGCAGGCTTCTAATGTCGGTCACCCACTCAATACTCCTGTATGGTGCAGAAGTAGGGGCTGGTCGCATAAAGAAGGTCGGCTATGCGTCGAAGCTTACGAGCGTCCAGAGGCAAGGAGCCTTTAGAATCTCCTGTGCCTATCGCACAGTGTTCTTGGAGGAAGATCTAGTTAACGCCGGGGTAATCCCTATAGATCCGCTGACTCTTGAGAGACAGCATATCTATCTGAACAAAGAGAGGGAATGCATTGACCGCGCAAAGGCTGCTTCGCACCAGATCAGCCTAAGCAAATGGCAGAAACGTTGTACCGAGTACACGGAGAGCAAATGGACCAAGAGATTGATAGGAGAGATATCACCTTGGATAAATTGAAGGCATGGGGACATTAATTATTTTTTGACCCAATTCTTAAGCGGACATTGACTTTTTTGCTTCTACCTCTTTCGGATCCAGAAGATGTATAGTGCTGAATGTATATACTATCCTGGCAAAGACGACACGCTGGAACACACATTCTTCAAATGCGATAGGTGGGCTTTTAAAAGTTTCAATTAGAAGCTTACATCGGTCAAATCACACCTGAGAATGTGGTTGGACTGATGCATCGAAATGTAGAAGTATGGTCTGAAATCAGCCAGTATGTGGAGTACATACTCCGCACCAAAAAACCTGAAGTCCAAGGTATAGGCTAATATTGAGACGTACTGCGGTTATCCAGATGACGGCAGGTATTACACTAACATACAATCATTCCTGCATTTACTTTTAATACCGCAATCACTCGAAGATGGTAGGATAATAATTACTTATTTATTTAATTATTTATATATTTATATATTTACTAGGGGGCTCCGCCCCCTGCGCGCTTCGCGCGCCAACCCCCGTAGAGTGATTGAAAAAGTGGGTTAGTCATGAGAACAACAAATGTAAAATTTTAAATACAATTTTAATAACTACTTTCAATTAAAAATATTGATTATATTGTTTTTCTTTTATTTTAAAATTCGTTAATAGGTTTATAATTAATTGATTTGGCTTAAAAATAAAATAAAATAAAATCACTTATACCCACAAGGTCCGATTATGCCCAATAGTACCATGTTGTAGTCAGAATGGCCCAAAAGTGTCAGATTGGACCAAAAGTGTCAGAATGGCTCAAAAGTGTCAGACTGGCCCAAAAGTACCATATTGTGTGACCCAAAAGTGTCAGACTGGCCTAAAAGTACCATATTGCGTGGCCTAAAAGTGTCAGACTGGCCCAAAAGTACTATATTGTGTGGCCCAAAAGTGTCAGACTGGCCCAAAAGTACCATATTGTGTGGCCCAAAAGTGTCAGATTGGCCCAAACGTACCATATTGTGTGGACCAAAAGTGTCAGAATGGCCCAAAGGTGTCATTCGACAGCGGCGGCAGCGGTGAAAGCGGTTATAACTTTATAATATATAGAGATTTATTACCTTCTCTTTTGACGATAATAGGAAATGATTTATATTACAACTAACATATATTTTATTGAAGACGACAGCACAAAGAACGGAATTTTAATCAGATGGAACGACGGAGTACTCAACTAGACTGGCGAGTCATTCAACTCAAGTCAAAAGATGGAGTTCACGACTGGAACTAAATGGCCTTGAACCTGTCCTGAAATAATGTGAAAACGGTCCCAGGATAGGCTCGCATAAGGTAGGAAGGGAGTGGAGTTTTAGTGGGTAAAGGCAAACTAATTTGAGTCCCACATAACTGTCAGTCCGGATGCTGAACAGTATGCATAACGCATTTCTCCACTTCCTACGCAAAAAAAAAAAATAAAATAAAATAAAATAAAATAAATCAAAATTTTTTTAAATTTTTATTTTAACTCTTTATACCTTCAAAAATTCCTTCCCAAAATATTTAGGCAAAATTCTGCTTTATAAAGATGTTACAAGAATCTAAACGAGCGAAAAATTTAAGAAATGATACAAAAAAAAAAATTTCAAACGCCTTTATCTCCAAACTACCTTTTTTCAACTGGCTGACAGTTAATCTCCGGTTTGGCCGATTTTCAAAAACTTTAGTTCAATATATTCATTAAAGTATATGACAGGGCAATACATGCCTTTACCAGGCGTAACACGGTCAAAAATAACGCCTAGTTTAAAAAATTTCTTTCCACCTCTCCAATTTTTTTATTTTTTGGTTTTTTTTTTATTTCAGGTGTATTGCCTTGTGAGACGCATAACTTGTAAAGTATCTTTTTGGTTTTTTTTTAAAACTTGACAATCCTGAGATTAAATGTCAGCCATGAACCGACTGCACATTCTACACCTGTACTTAGGCATTTTCTATAAATACAACTAATTATTAAAATTAAAAAAAAAAAAAAATTTCATGTATATAAATGGCTAATAAATGTACAAAAAAAATTGTAAACTGATAACTAATAAAGGGGATGAGAAATTAAATAAAGAAAAATGTCTTAAAAAACGCCATTCCAATTCGGTCTGCTATCTTAAAGATATGAAAATACAAACAATATATTCAATAAACCAGACTGATAGAAACGCTGGCAGCCGGTTTATTTTACTTTTATCACTCCGTGCTACAGTTTTTAAACTATGAATTAATTATTTTGGAAACATAATTAATTTTTATTTTTAAATAATAATTTTAGATGCATTTGAATTAACCAAATAGAAGAGAATTTTTTTTTATCTTGAAAGTAAAATAGTGCGTGAATTATACTATTGAAAGTATAGAAAAGCGACATTATACTTTCAATAGTACAATAATTAGTTGATCATACTATACAAAAGGAAATTAACGTTAAATTATACTTTCACGGCGTTTATCTTATACCACTACGTTTAGGTTATTATTCTTCGAGGGTACATACACTCGAGGAATATTAACCTATATAATTTTATGGAAAACCTTTGATGCCTAGCAATTAATTTCTCCTTAGGTACCGTTAAAATGGTTAGATTTGGTTGAAAAAGATCGAAATCTCAAACATTAGAGAAAATCGCAGTGTAAAAGGATTAATGCGAATATTCCTGCATTTACCCTTGGAGTATTAAGTCAAAAGTTAATTAATTAATGTAGAAAATTATTTTTTTATTATTTTCTTATTTATAAAAATAAGAATGTTAAATAAAAATATAACGATCAGAATGGAACAAATTTTTTGATGAAATGTTATCTTCATTTCATTGACGTTTCGAAAGACTAGCTTTCCTTGTCAAAATGTTAAAAGTTAGTTAATTCGATAATTTTAATTTCTTAACTAATAAAAAAATACTTACATAAAATTTGTGTACTACTTATATTTCTTGAATTATAAGACCATACTTGAAATCCATGCTTAAATTCATATATACTGTAATAAAAAAAAATTATTTGATTAGTACTCAACATTTTTTTTTAATAGTTATTGAATTCTGAATAATTATTTAATTTCATGACGCACAGACATGTCATAAAAGCAATTTAATTACATTTACTTCAGGAAGTTATTATCTTTATACTTTTATGTATAAATAGATTTAAAAATTTTGTCAAGCCAAAAATGACTTTAACGAGGCATTTTTGTCTGCTACAAGCAAATATTAAATAGTAAATTATTTAATATTTGCAAACACACATACACACATATTCGCGCGCCTCGAGTGTTCAAGACAGAATATTTCCGCCTAGCAACAATCAAATTTCAAATATATTATTTTTAGTTTAAAATAATTCATATAGAAGATTAATAAAAACCAGCACCGATCAATAAATGTTGTAGATTTTCGTATTGACTGATAATGATTTATAGTATCAGGCGCACGGCGCTGTAATAGAAAATCACGCCGTTTCCTATGCGAAACGAGCATTCCGGTTTTAGCTCTAAACAGCGACGTCAGCAATGTCTATAGAGCAATTCACGGTTTCGAAAACCCCAAAAGAAAGTAGTATCATAAAAAAAAGAAGATTGTGTTTACTTAAAAAAAATAACAAGACTTGAATTAAAATTTTATAATTATTAGTTATTCTCATTTTCAAGAACCGTGACAGACCAAATAACTATGGAAGAAGCCATAACTTAAAAGCAAGATATATCGGAGAGGATTTCCTTAGCTTGGATCAATGATAAAAAATTAGGAAAAGATAAAATGAAAACAGGATAAAATGACTTTTAAGACTTAGATTCTCTAAAACCTTTGGTACATTTATTTGTGTGTATATTGTGAGTAGACGCGCACGGCTCCCACTCTTATAGTCAGTCATGTAAGTCCCCTCGTTGAGTAAAGAGTCCCCACGTGCTTATCATTATATTATATAGATGACTGGTCAGTTATGACTGGTGTGAAAAGGAGCAATCTTATTATTGTAGGACAATATATTGTCATTGTTGTCAACGAAAATTAAATCTATCCAAGTTGTTGGTTCAATGACCCTTGGAGGAAGATTTAGAGAGGCAGGACTATTTGTAACTCGGTGACGTTTTTGAGGATGATTTGTGGCTCCATGATTTATTACCTGAAGTGCTTTTAAGGAGATCAGCATTAAAATCCCCCATAATGACCTTGTGACTAAATGAGGAGGAGAGATCGCGTAGGTTATCGAGAAAATCAGAATCATCATTGAATGATATTTTCGGAGGCCTATAAACAAGACAGATTAATATTGGAGCAATTCTATCAGCCCAAACTTTACATATAACATACTCAGGTTTGAGTGGTTTTCCAGGGCCTGCAGTCTTTGATTGAGCAAGCATTTGCGCTCGTAAAGTATTACGAATGTATAAAATTACACCCCCACCTTCAGTATTTCTGTCTTGCCTAAGTATAGTGTATCCGTCAATATTTACTATGTGGTCATCCACTGCATCACCCAGTCGCAATTCTGCTACTCCCATTATGTCATAAGTCATGTCATCAATAAGAAAATGTCGAAATTGGCCTATGTGTAGTTTGAGTGAAGTTGCATTAATAAAGCCAACTTTTAGTGTATCTTTTATTTCTTTGTCTAGTCATTTTTGATTTTGAGTTTCTGTAGGTGTTAATGCTGTCAGTGGTGAGTTTGTATTATTTGTATCTGTATTTCTGTCAGATTTCTGTTATAATATTGCTTTTATAATGTCTAAGTCGGATAGATTATTGAAAAAATGCGCCTGTCCATTATTATTCCATCGAGTCAAGAACCTGCCATCTCTATGCCAAACATACTTTAAGCCAAGATTCTTGGCAAATCTTCTAAGAGATTTAAACCTCTGATACTCAATGTAGGGCAATACATCGTTTATAATAAGCTTAGAAGTAGGTACACGAGTGGCAAGTTCTTTACTCAAATGTGAAAGATCTAAATCATTATTTTAGTTTCTAAATTATTTTTATTTAAATTTTTTAATGTGTTATTATTATTTATTAAATTATAATTAGGACTGCTATGTACGAAATTGTTTATATTTTGATAATTACAGTGATTTCTACTTGTCGATGCACATGCGCCATGGTTGTTGCTTGTGTAAATATCAACAGTTGAAAAGTCTGTATGATGAAACAGGCAACTGGCCAGTTGTTGAAGTATGTTGTGTTGACTGGGAAGTTGTATTCTGTTGTTCTGGCAAGGATTTGAGAGTGTTTCTAATACTGGTCAATTTCTCTACCATAATATTATTGATGTGTCCTGTGGTATCGTCAAATTTTTTGCTTGAATTTTATGCTCCCAAGTAATGAGCATGTCTTTGAGTGCATCAGTGCATGTGCAATCTGATTTGTTCGTTGTGATTTCATTTGATGTTAAGTTTTTTGAGCTAATGCATGAGCGACGAGGCAGTGCTGTAAACTTCAGTGAATGTCGAGATGCTGTTGATAGACGTTGAGAAGGTGTTTCTTTTAATGTAGAGGCCTTGCCCCTCTGGAAGAAGCTAGTCCCCACTTTGAAGTGTTTTTCTCATTCTCTTTTATTATTTTTTGCTTACTTGGTAAGCATATTGAGCAGGTAACTGCTTGACTGCCTACTGGAGTATGAGTACAACGCCGTTGTATTAGCTTATCACATGAGGTGCATTTACGTAATGGACTATTTTGGATGACTGGCTTACCACAGATAACGCAGATATCTGCTTTTAAGTTAGATGATTCAGCCATTATGATGATAGATAATTGCGCCAAAACTTTATGAGTGTGTATGTAACTTGTTTATTTATGCACTTTACCATAAAGATGTTGAAATGCAACACTTACACTGGAACAAGTGGAGCTTGGAGTCGTCTTGAATATGTATTTATTTTGTCAAGTGAAAGTTATAAGTATATAAAACAGAAAAAAAGTCCATTATGCTTGTATGTGTGATATATATAAATACATGTAAACTTCATGCTTTTTTCGCTACTGCAACCCATGTGGTTTTAAAATTGAGGATAATAATTATATTAGATGAATTTTATGCAGCCAAATATTTTAAAGTATAACTTTACTATCATAGCACTATCTAACTTCTATGCACTTTTATGCAATTTTATGTTAAGCAAAACGTAATTAAATATAATTTTACTTAGAGAAGAGAATTTCTGCGACCGGTACGCTCCAAGCGCCAGTTATATTTAATTATAAGTATTGATATATTAAAATGATTGTTACTAAATATGTAAATTTAAATTTTGTAATAGTTACTGAACTAATGCTTTGTTATTAAAAGATGTTTTAGAAAATATTTAAATGGGGTGAGTGATGAGGATATTTAAATATAAGGTACATGTATTTGTGTGTATATATGTGAGTAGACGCGCACGGCTCCCACTCTTATAGTCAGTCATGTAAGTCCCTTCGTTAAGTAAAAACCACGCGCTTATTATTATATTATATAGACTTTTTATTAAATAAATAAACTTTTATTAATTAATTAATTGATCATTTATTATGTTGGCCTTAATTATTATTATCATCTTTATCTAATTGGCAGTTTCATTGATGCTCTGTAGTGTAAACGGCGCACAAATTTATAGATAATTTTAAATGTTAATTTTTTAGTTTATTATAATATAAACTGTAAAAATAATTATAAATTTTAATGAAAAATGTTTAAGCTACACAGGTGAAAAATTTAACGCATATTTTTACGTAAAAATTTACGTAAATTTTTACGTAAATTTTTACGTAATTTTTTACGTAATTTATTACGTAACTTTTTACGTAATTTTTTACGTAACTTATTCGTTTTGGGTTATTTTTTTTTTTAAACTTTAATTACCTTTACAAAAAGAGTAATTGAGCATGAAAATGAGTAATAATCACAAAAAACTTTGCTTTAAGTATAAATTTACCCCTATCAAAAGACTTAATTTTTTCGGGACTAATAAATTTTTTTACTTTTATTAATTTTTTCTTTTTTTTTTAAGTTGTAAAAGGTTTTTGAAATCTTTTTAAAATTTATTTTAATACTTTTGTATACATACTTTAAAATTTTGATTTTAGTTTTAAAGTTTTTTAAAAATATTGTACAATAATTATTTTTATGATTATAAAAAGTTTTGGATATCAAGGAATCAAGCCAAATAAAATGTACAATTAAATTAATAAAAAAACAATAATTATTTATTTACAGAAAAAAAAAATAATACAATTTTATGTCTTGATGCGATTCCAAATAACTTGCTAATTTTTGCTGAATGAAATAATATCATCGAGTGGCCTTCAAGAAAACACATTCAGGTGACATCTTAGCTTTGATCATATAGGTGATAGGTTGAGTTTTGTCCAAATTCCTTCAAACCTGTATATTACAGAAAATATTTATTCAAGGTTTTAAACTGAAAAAAAAATCCGCTTGCCGCAACTGGAAATATTCTGCTTGCTGCATGCGGAAAAGCCGTTAATGGCAAACAGATAGAATTCCGCTGGTGGCAAGCGGGATTTTTTTTCTTGTCAAACGATTTCAAATGACTTTTTGTAAAATTAATAATAACAAATGTTTCTATTTTTTTTAAAATTAATTTCTCATGTCTCATTATACCGATACACACATATCTCAAAAAAGTTGAAAAACGTTTTTTTTTTATTTTCTTTTCGTTTTAAGTAATTTGCAATCGTTTTACGAGATAAAAAAAATCCGCTAGTGGATTTTTTTTTAAATGTAGTGATACTTAAGTTTCTACTATTACTAAATATAATATGAAAAAAATTTTATTATTTTTCTTGCTGATTCGAAAATAAATGTTTTATTGCCACTGACAAAGAAAACTATGTGCAGCATTTGGCCGTAAAATTAAAAAATTTACGTGCGATATCGTGCATTTTTTACTTTTACAGCCTAAGATTTATGCAATGTGAATATACAAATACGCAATCCAATTGCGCCGAAAATGGACTAGTTGCCCGCAATAGGAATTTCGAGGTTATCTTTAGCGGTTTTTTAAAATCTTTTTATCTGTCACTTTTGGTTTTTGGGGTTCCTAAACCCTATTATGGTATCTGCTTTTATTAAAAACTCTCTGTTTGTAAAACCAAAAAAGGGCTAAGAAACCAAAATAAATAACCTGCATTTTTTTTTGCGACTGAATCGTTTTGGGTAAAAATTTTTTACCGTATCTTTTTACTAAAAATAGATACCGTATTCGAGATCAGAGACTCGAAATACATATAAAGAGTGTATCAGATAAAAAATTTTAAACACCCGCAAAGAATACCAAACATCCTCAAAATTCCTACTGCGGGCAACGAGAGTTCATACTCGTATTAAACCGTCCTACTAACAATAATAATCAAAAAAAATTTTATGGACCTATCAGCAAGAAAAATTTTTTCTTATAATTTAATTCACAATGGTAAATATAAGCTACTTGCAAAGTTTTGATACCTTCTTATTATTTGTAAATTTTTTATGAACAATATAAGTTCTTTCCGAAACTGAGTTCGATGAAGCCTTTGGTAAAAAAAAATGCTGAATGCTGCCATTGAACTTAAAATATTCTTTAGAATGCTGTAAAATTGTGCAAAATGTTCATATTAATTATTTTTATTAAGATAATTGAACCAGTACTTTTTCTAATTTTAATTAATCCTTTTTACTATCTCCAAAATTGATAAGAGTTACAAAAAAAAAAAGTTTTGATATTGCGTTAAACAAGTACATGCTTAGAATATCCTTTCCTTCGAAATGATGTATTTTACTCGCCATACTTAATTAACATGAACATCTTTGCAAATTGAAAATTTTTTTGGACATTCGTAACAATATTTCAGGCCCAATGGCAGCCTTTAGCTTTTTTTACATGCAAAGTCTGCATATAACTCTTTGGTTGTCGCCAAAATCGATAACGTTCTTTTTTTTTTTTTTTTTTAATAATAATAAGTAATAAATAATTTTATTAGCTAAAATATATCTTTGTCTTTACGTTTAAATAATTTGCGGAAAAGTTCCGGTTTTATAGCAAATGGATTTTTTTAAATATGAAACGTGTTTATAGACAGGGTGGTTTAACCCATTAGCGTCGGTTTTTCACCTCTAACTGCCTCTGAAAGTGGATGGATTTTAGTGAAACCTTTTGCATTCGCTTCTGAAAAATCATACAAACAAAGCGTCGGAACGGATAATTGTCGCAACCACCCATTTTTAACCCCTCCCCCCCCCCCCCCAATTTTGAAATATAGTAAAAAATGTTTTTATCGACTTTTATATGATGCTATGTGGTTAAATAGGTCACTAAATTAGAATTTTGGGTCAAAAATGACATTTAACAGGTTCCAAGGGGTGAATTTGGCCATTTTTCATCCCAAATACCCCCCAAATTGACATAAACCTTTAAGGTACTTTTTTTTAAAACTAAATGAACTAAATAGGTTTTTTAGGTCGCTGATCTCAAAAATGATGTCAGAAATATCATACAATAGGTTCTAAAGGGTGAAATTGGCCATTTTCACCCCTTTCACCCCTAAAAAACTAATTTTGCCAAAAGAACTTATTTTTTTATTTTCAAAGGTCCTAGTAGGTTTTTTTGGACGCTGACACACTTAGCTTTGAATTAAACACTTAGTTTTGAATCGGCAAGAAAAATATTAATAAGATTATTTTCATATTTAGTAATACTAGAAACTTAAGTAGGACTATACATTAAAAAAAATCCACTAACAGATTCCCGCTTGTTGCAAGCCAAATTTCACTTGTAGCTAGCGGTTTTTTTTTATCTCGTTAAACGATATTGCTAATTACTTAAAACGTTAAGAAAATTAAAAAAAAAATATTTTCAACTTTTTTCGTACTTTCAGTGAATTTGCAAAAACTATTTTCTCACCCTTAGAAAAAATAATTCAGAATATGGAAGAAGATTTGCCATGGGAGGAAATTTCCGCCATAGAGTTGCCCTTAGCCTTCCTGAACCCATTATAATTCTAGCATGATCCTCAAAAATAATTTTTTTTAAAAATCGGGCAGATTTTTAGATTTAGATAGATATTTTTCTTTTTTAGAAAAAAAGAATGCCCAAAAAATCACAGTTTATCATAATTAACGTACAATCCGCGCCTTTCTTTTATTTTGCTTCCATGGTTTAAAATGTACCATATCTTTGTCAGCGGGGAGAAAACCCGTTTTTTACGATCGCTCTTCGGTATAAAAAAGGTATTTTTTTTACACGTTTAATTAAACTTGGCTTTATTCATCAAAAAAAATAAGTGTAAAGAACGCGTTTAAAAACCAGATAGATAGTGGGGGTATAAAAACAGAATAATTGAAAGTATAAATCCAACAGGCATTTTAGAGGCACTTTTTTTAACAGCTAGCTGTTAAAAAAAGTGCTACCTGTGAAAAAAAGTAAAAATCATAGTGAAAGTTCTTTCTAATATAGACACGCCTTTCAAATCATCCTAAAAAAATATTCGTTAGGTGGGAGATTGGTTTAAGGGGAATCGTCTTACGTAAGTGCGTGACCCATTTAGAATATAAAAGAATTTATTTCAAAATACATGCAGTAACAGGTTTAATTTTTATGTGTTTTTAATTTTAGTACTTCCTAAATATTTGAAATATTATTTACATTCAATCATCTCATTTTTAAACGTGTTTTTACACTTATTTTTATTTGAAGGATAAAGCCTTAATTAAACTTGTAAAAAAAAGTTGTGTATATAACTCGAATATAAAATGGTCTTTCAAAATATGAGTCTTTGATAAAACGAGAGACAAAGAGAGGCGAAGGTTCTGAATGGAGAAATAAAAACATAGTTAAAGCTGCTGCTTCGCAGCAGCTCTAACTATCTTTTCATTTCTCCATCCAGAACTCCGCCTCTGTTTCCCACTCCTTTCATCAAAAATCCATGTTTAAAATACCTTATTATATTCTAGATATATAAATAACCATTTTGACCCACTATGGGAAGAAAATTATGTATTATCCTTGGACATAAAAAAAGGATTCCCCAGATAACAGTTTATGTGGGGCCTGGGAAATTCTTTATTTTTTCGCCCTCGGTTAAAATGTATAGTGTTGGCCTGAATTTTTCGTATAGTAATATTTTTTTTATTAAATTATAAGAAAAAATTTTTCTTGCTGATAGGTCCATAAAATTTTTTTTGATTATTATTGTTAGTAGGACGGTTTAATACGAGTATGAACTCTCGTTGCCCGCAGTAGGAATTTTGAGGATGTTTGGTATTCTTTGCGGGTGTTTAAAATTTTTTATCTGATACACTCTTTATATGTATTTCGAGTCTCTGATCTCGAATACGGTATCTATTTTTAGTAAAAAGATACGGTAAAAAATTTTTACCCAAAACGATTCAGTCGCAAAAAAAAATGCAAGTTATTTATTTTGGTTTCTTAGCCCTTTTTTGGTTTTACAAACAGAGAGTTTTTAATAAAAGCAGATACCATAATAGGGTTTAGGAACCCCAAAAACCAAAAGTGACAGATAAAAAGATTTTAAAAAACCGCTAAAGATAACCTCGAAATTCCTATTGCGGGCAACTAGTCCATTTTCGGCGCAATTGGATTGCGTATTTGTATATTCACATTGCATAAATCTTAGGCTGTAAAAGTAAAAAATGCACGATATCGCACGTAAATTTTTTAATTTTACGGCCAAATGCTGCACATAGTTTTCTTTGTCAGTGGCAATAAAACATTTATTTTCGAATCAGCAAGAAAAATAATAAAATTTTTTTCATATTATATTTAGTAATAGTAGAAACTTAAGTATCACTACATTTAAAAAAAAATCCACTAGCGGATTTTTTTTATCTCGTAAAACGATTGCAAATTACTTAAAACGAAAAGAAAATAAAAAAAAAACGTTTTTCAACTTTTTTGAGATATGTGTGTATCGGTATAATGAGACATGAGAAATTAATTTTAAAAAAAATAGAAACATTTGTTATTATTAATTTTACAAAAAGTCATTTGAAATCGTTTGACAAGAAAAAAAATCCCGCTTGCCACCAGCGGAATTCTATCTGTTTGCCATTAACGGCTTTTCCGCATGCAGCAAGCAGAATATTTCCAGTTGCGGCAAGCGGATTTTTTTTTCAGTTTAAAACCTTGAATAAATATTTTCTGTAATATACAGGTTTGAAGGAATTTGGACAAAACTCAACCTATCACCTATATGATCAAAGCTAAGATGTCACCTGAATGTGTTTTCTTGAAGGCCACTCGATGATATTATTTCATTCAGCAAAAATTAGCAAGTTATTTGGAATCGCATCAAGACATAAAATTGTATTATTTTTTTTTTCTGTAAATAAATAATTATTGTTTTTTTATTAATTTAATTGTACATTTTATTTGGCTTGATTCCTTGATATCCAAAACTTTTTATAATCATAAAAATAATTATTGTACAATATTTTTAAAAAACTTTAAAACTAAAATCAAAATTTTAAAGTATGTATACAAAAGTATTAAAATAAATTTTAAAAAGATTTCAAAAACCTTTTACAACTTAAAAAAAAAAGAAAAAATTAATAAAAGTAAAAAAATTTATTAGTCCCGAAAAAATTAAGTCTTTTGATAGGGGTAAATTTATACTTAAAGCAAAGTTTTTTGTGATTATTACTCATTTTCATGCTCAATTACTCTTTTTGTAAGGGTAATTAAAGTTTAAAAAAAAAAATAACCCAAAACGAAAAAGTTACGTAAAAAATTACGTAAAAATATGCGTTAAATTTTTCACCTGTGTAATAGAAAATTAATTCGAGTATTTTGTCATTCTATTAAAAATTTTTGCCGTCCAGAAAAAAAGAAAAATTTATTTTGAGGGATGAAAAGGGTTCTGGCCCGAGGTGCGTATAGCATCAAGGGACAATAATGCAATTTTTTTTTCTTGAGATAAATTTTAAAAATAAAAATATAATAATGATGTATTAGAATTATGAAAAAAGTTCATTATTTGAAATTGACATCTCACTGTACAATTGTTTTTATTTATGAATTAAGCCACAGTTTTATTTCCATTATACATGAAATGATCTGAGGGGGTTGGCGCGCTTCAGCGCGCAGGGGGCTTTCCCCCTAGTTGTTGAATAAAGATTGTTAAAATGTTAGTTACATAGATTTTTAAAGTTCTTAAGAATAAAAATAATATAATTTTTCGTATTTTCCTACTACATTCATAATTTTCATTTCTCTGATGAAAAATCTGAACTTACTGGCTAAAAAAACTCCCGGATACGTATTTTAAGCCACTTTTTTGCTGCTAGTCATTTCTGAGTTTCTCTGCTAACTTTATGTTCATAAAGTAATTTCTTCTATATAATCTTGGAGGTTCGGGAAACTTTATCGAAAATTTACAAATTTTTGGTCAAAAATAAGGGTTAAATCCGATTAAAATTTCCATTTTCGTGACCCCGGAAATTCCTATAGATACAGTTTTTAAACCAAAAAGATAAATTTGAAGCAAGAATTTAAGAGCGATTTTAAACCATTTAAAGGCTAAGAAGAAAATAAAACTGTTCATAAAGGAAAATAAAACATAAATTACATGAAAACGATTTTTTGTTTTAATTTGTGTTTCAAGTCAACTATCTTTTGATACTTTAAAGAAATTAGACCGATATAAACTCAATCTACCCGTACAGGGGTTAACTATTGGTATCTTTAAATTACAATTATTTATAAAAATCGCTATAAAATACGTGTATTCATTATTGTTTTCTTGTTATATAATGAATTAGCATTTATGAAAGCTTTGGCGATGACACTGGATTCTATAGAAATCTTATTTGTTCAGTAATTGCACCTCATTTCAATCTGTCATTGACAAACCAATTAACTTCTTAATAGCTTTATTTTACAATAAAGGATGATTTCATGAGGGCTAATTGTGATTCGGTTTCAGCATAAAAAAATTTTTCATAATCTCAAAAAATGAATTTAATATATTTATATATTATATATTCAAAAAATAAATTAATTTTCTAACAAATAAACAAATGAAAAAATTTTCAAGATGATTTATGAATTAAAACAAGAAAAATAAGAAAAAATACCTAAAAATTCATCAAAAAAGAGTAGATTTTGCAAATTTTTAGCCTTTAAAACTAAAATTCATAATCCACAACCCGAAAGACATACAGTATTCAAAATTGTATTGTGATAGCTAAAAGTGTACATTTATTTTGCGTAATGACCAAAATAGTAATTTCTAGTATAAAAATGCGTATTACAGGGAAAAATAAATGGTACCCCGTTTATCAATGAAACACCCTCTAATGTATTTCAGTCAAATTTTATTTACTACTTTGAGGGCCAAAATTGACTTTCTTTACACCGTTTTTTAAAATAAAGATAAATAAAAAAAAAAATTTTTTTTTTTAAAAACCATTTATTCACTCAAAAAAAAATAAAAACGGCTGAAAATTTTTTGAATTTTTTTAGCAATCAAATCCTAAAAACATGTGGAGTCAATTCCCTTTTTAACTTTCAGAGTGAATTTTACTTCAAATAAATATTGCTTCAAGCCCACCACGATCAGATAACAAAATTAATTTTTCTACATTCCATTAGTTGTTTTAATTTATCACTAAAATATAATAATGAGGTCAAAATAAAATAAAAACTTACTGTTGCAGATTTTTCTCTATTACAAATCTGTGTCTTAAAACAGCTCTGGGACCTAGAAATTTTTTAAATTTAATAATGCAGTAAAAATTATACTACCCGAATAGAATCTCAAGTATGGGCTGATCTGGCCCAGATATGGCCCTGATCAGATTTTATTCGGGTAATTAATATCCAGAAACACAAACTTGATATGTACATGTTTTTGCAAGGAAGCTAAACATAAGATCAGGGTGTAAACTTTATTTATTTATACTACAGACCTGTCAACTCTCACCCATTTTTGGGTTAACGCCACAATGTATTTAGATACAAATGCTTGAGATTTTTGGATTTTGGTTAACAAATACTAGGTATCTTTGATACTCTCTTTTATATAGACTAATTTAGTAATTTAAAAGTTGATTTAATTATTATAAGAAAAGAAGCCAAAGGTCCAATGCACCAAAATAAAAAGTATTTTTGATATTTAAGCATTTTATTTGGGTTTTTTATTTATTGGTGCAATATTTTTACTTCAAAAATGTCCTTTAGTAGTCATGAAATTGACTTAAATAATTAAGCATGAAAATTTTTATAAAGTAACAAAAATCTAGATTATGTTTTCCCTTTCATGTTGTAAAATATGTGCATTTAATGAAGGCTTGCAAGGTAAGTCCTTGAAAAATAAATCATTTTCCAGACAAAAACTAGTAAATTTGTGATTTTGTATGTTTCTGGATATTAAGTAGACCATTTGATCTAGTAAAGTTATCATTCTAATATCCTATGATCATATTACCTTTTTTGTGCAAGTGTCTAATAACCTAAAAATATATAAGTTTTCTATTAACATGAAAAAAATTAACTTAATAGTAAAAATTCTAGACTTAAATTAAAAATAAGTACAATTATTTTATTCTGAGTGATTATGTAATTATTGAACATGGTTATAGTAATAAAACGATGTGAATTATTTATACATCGTCATAAAAAAAATTGAAGATACAGAAGTAGTATTCATAAAAAATCTTAAATTTAAAATCAATTATAGTAAGTCATCAAAAGAAAAAAAAATGAAAAAAAAAACGTAAAAATAAGTTTTTAAAATTTTCTCACTATAAATTGAGTTAACTTCGGCCAAAAAATTTTCCGTGAATTTTTGGAAAACTCCCGTACAATTCCAGACATTATAATTGCAGAAATATAAAACTTAATACTTCTTCAGATTATTATTTATAAAGTTATGAAGAGCAGACAAAAAACTGAGACATAACGATAAAAAGAACCAGCAAAGAACATTCAAAAACAGTATTAATTTAAAACCACGATTAAATTTATACCAGGTTTATAAAGAGCAGATATACAAAAGTACAGAATTTTATTGAGACGTTTAAAATAAAAAAAATGGTGGCGGATGCCATACTAATCCGCGCTAGTGTATCTTTTGAGTATTTCTATTGGCGTGGTGCGTCTTTTATCTCGTGGTACCTGAAATTTTTTTAAGGGCCGCGTTCAATGCAAATAGTATAGGAAAATTTTATATTTCATACTTTATAAATATTAAAAAAATAATTTACCAAAAATTTGTATACCTAAAAGACAAAAACCTTTTAATAAACATTTTTTAAAATACAATAATAAGAATTCGGGCCTAATTTTTTATTTACAGCAAGATTTTTTATGTTAAAAAGGTTACACCGACATAAAAAGAATACATACACCAAAGAAGATTCCCCTTCTTTCCTACTTCTTTGTACATACACATACAAACCCCTGTTCATTTTTATGTACTCTAAGTATGAAAATTTCGCATTTTAGAAATTATAAACAATAGAAAATCAGTTATTGCTGGTTTTTTATATTTGTTAATAATATATTAAATCATTTATAACTTATTTTTTGCATTTTGTTTTGTTAAATTTAATCAAATATTAAACATAAAAAAATTTCATATGAAAGTGTATACATAGCGGCCCTAGCAATCGGTTTTTTTCGCCACCGCAAGCAGTACGACCGAATTCAATTCTCCTTCCACGTCCACGCACCACGCCATAACAGCTGGCAAAGCATTAAGCCAGCTTTACCATAAGTCGTCGACCAAGAGTTATCTTGCGTCGATTAACTCATTAACGCCAACGCGGAGAGTTTTGGAAATGGGAAAAAAGCAATAACTTCGATTGGTATTCCCCATTTTACACCTTTTTCGCCTTTTTTTGAGCACATACAAGAGTTATAGGTCAAAAATAATGATGGGTTTTAATGAAAAATTTTTTAGCCATGTACCTGCAAGGGAAATTGTTATTTTTTACCATTTTCAAAACTCTTCGCGTCAGCGTTAATGAGTTAAGAAGAAACTTATAGATATTAAATCGCTGTTACAATACTTGAAAACGAAAGTAAGCTGGATCTTATGTAAGGCATCAGGCCACGTAGTAACGAGGTCAAACACAAAAAGTGAAACGGGTCCTGTTTGGAAATCCTTGGTGCCCCACTAACAACCAGCTCATCAGGAATCATATAAATATTGCGAAAATTGTAGCAACAGCATTCGATTTCGAGTCGAGCTCTTGATCAGTTGCAAATTAGCTAGCCTTAAACACTATATTCGCTTGTACTCAATTTAACGGCTTGACTTGTATTTAATATTGTATACTTTAACTTGTAAAAATCATAGGTAGAAAGCTAAAATTTTCAATTAGTTTCACTGGATAACTGGAAAAAGACATTAATCAAGGCTGTTATTTCTCTTTCGAGTTTTATTTTAAATTTTATTATAGGGACTAAATTTAGGCTCAAGGAAAACTCGAGAGATGAAAATAATAGTCTTGAAATGCATAAAATAAGCATAGTTTTAAGTTAATTTTCCTGTTTCCTGAATCATTTTGAACGGTATTTTAAACTTAAAATTACTATAAATATGGTTTTTAATGCTTTAGAAGTACAGGAGAAATAATGTTAAGTTTAAAGAAATTTATGTTTTAACTAGCGCAATCAATAGCTTTCATAAATGAAATTTTCTTTTACTTAAAAATCTAATTTTGCATAGTTAATATCTAGCCAAATTTGGCCGTTTTAAATTTATAAAATTAAAGTTTTATTTTATAAATAAATAAGTTAGAAAATAAACTCATAACTAGCTTAAACCTAAAAGAAAAAGAGTTTTCCTAACAAATTTATTTATAGAAAAACCAAGAAATTAAGTTCAAAAGGCTTGAAAAACAGCGGGTTCAACAAAAAAAATCCATCAGTGTACATTTAATTATGCATATAAAACATCTCGAAATTCCTTCGCATGTAAGAAAAAAAAAATACACACAAGGTAAATTTATTAGTAAATGCCAAAATCAATGTTCTCTTGTAAATAACATTTTAAGCATTTTTTCAGGTTATCAAAAAATGTCATTTTCTGAGCAGTAGATTATCTTAGGCTAAAAAAAAACTCATATATATTTTATGTAATCAATGATTTGTTTGAACTTTTATGTATTTTAAATTATGTATTGTATATATATTAAAAAAGCGTAAAATTTTACAGGATCCCCTGAAAAAATTTTTCTAGACCCACAAGTGATTTCCATTCTGTCCAAATTCTTAAAAATATTGTCATAAAAAAATAAGGATGCATAATAATGAAAAAAGAAATTAAAAAAATTATTTAATGTAATTTGAAGCAAAAGTGTGCTAAAGTGTGTTCAAGTGGGCTAAAGTGTGCTAAAGTATGCAAAAGAGTTCCGTAATCCGGCGAATTGCTACAGCTTGGCATTTTTTACAGACATAGTTTGGCACAGTTTGGAATACTTTTAAACTTATCTGAACTATTTGCATTAAATTTAAATAGTTTGGCACAGTTTGGCACACCTTAAATCACTTCTGACACACTTGTAAACACTTTTTATTTTTACCAGTGAGGCCTGGACACCCTTCCTAAAATCAATATTAAATTTTGTGGCCAAAAACAGATGGTTAGAGTAGAATTTGAAATAATTTTTAATTAATTTGATTTTCAATGAAAATCATAGCAAAAATACAAAATCGAACAAGTCGATTCTATAATATAATAACTATCTTACAAGGTATTATATGCAGTTAGAAGATCATTTTATTTATGACTTTAAAAAAAGCCATCTACTTCAGACAAAATGAACTAATTAATATGATTCATAGGTGGTGATTACTATTTTTCTCAAGTCATAAATAAAATGATCTTCTAACTGCATATAAGACCTTGTAAGATAATTATTATATCCTAGAATTGACTTGTTCGGTTTTGTATTTTTGCTATTATTTTCATTAAAAATCAAATTAATTAAAAAATATTTCAAATTCTACTTATAGTTATAAGTAAATTAAAAAAATTTTATATATACTTATATGCCCGTATCAAAAAATCCTATGCAAGCGTTTTTTTTTTTTTTTTTTTTTTTAAGGGAAATATGTGAATCTTGCATCAGCCATGGAGTGTTTGCGGGCCTTAAAGACCCGCAAATTTCCATGACCGCCCAGTTGTACAAAGTGTACAACCGGGATACCACCGGCAACCGCGGTCGCCGGCTACGCCCCAGATTCTTACTGGATATACACACTTTAAACCCCCCCGCGCTTGTTTGTCCCAAACCGGAACTCCGTTTTCAGGTATAACTTCAGTTTGGGACGCGCAGCCTAGGCAGCTGGCCGCTGCCTTCCCCCCTGCCTAGGGACAGGAGAGCTCTCTACGATAGAAAGCCCCCCTGCACAAGATGTACACAAGTTTGTACACAAGCTTGTGCATAAAATAGAAAAAAACTTAGTTTTAATAAAAATGGACGGGGATTCGAAATATAGTCCTCCAAAAGTCCAGGTAATACTCAGGAAGGTATTATTAATTAAAAATATAATTTGCCGAAAAAAGGGTCTAAAAGTATTCCAATATGGCGTCTTTTGAATGAAACATTTCAATTTGACAAATTAAAATTGATCATTAAAATTTATTAAAAATGAAAATTTTAAGAAGTATTTTATTTAAACCTGAAATAAAAATAATAAAAAGTCAGAATTAAAGAAAGTTCACTAAAATCAGCATTATTCTCTTTTAACATTATGATATATATGCACTTTTGGACAAATTTCAGAAAAAAAACATTTTTCTGTACAGTAGCCACGAAAGAACGATTTCCTGGCCGCTGCCAGGATTTTCTCGCTACTGTCGCAGAAACATTTTATACCGCCCTTATTCATAAATAAAAAATGCCCCAAATCGCAGTTTACCATCCTCGTCTTCGCCTCCGAAGGTAAGTTACGTGCGATTTGCGGGACATTCTTTACTTTTCTGAACACAAGCCGTAAATATATTATTTCTGGACATTAGTCACTGGCCGCTGCGCGACGAAGGAATTCGAATTCGAAATCCCTAGAATATTTCCCCTTAATATCGATTAGAGTCATGAATTTGAATTTCAGCCCAAGAATTCAAAAAATGCCCGTTTAAAGCTGTTCCAAAATTTTTTTTGCAAAACTGAAAAGGACATTTTGGCCACTCAGCTCTTTTTTATCCTATACTTAAAATGTTTATCAAAAAGTTTTAAAAAAATTTTAAAGGACTTAAAAAACGCATAACCTTGCGTTACATTATGTGCTTTTTATCTATGGGATTCTTTTTTACATGTCTTTTGGTCCGCCTTCTTGAAAAATCGGAAAACATGTTGGGGTAAAAAAATCAAAATTTTCCTTTGTTTTTATAAAACTTGAAAATTCCCAGGTAATGTAAAAAGTTCTTTTGTTTATGTATTTTGGTCAACCATCTTGAAAAATCGGAAAACATGTTGGGGTGAAAAAACTACACCTCCAGGATAGCAATTTTTCCTAGGAGGGTTCATTTCAAGTTTTTAAATTTTTCGTCGCTAATACATTTCCCAGTGTAGTAAAAAATTCATGTTTTCTGTTTTTAAAATTTTCTAGTCCGCCTTCTTGGGAAAATTGGAAAATGTATAAAATAACCAATAAGTCTTATTTTCGTCAAAAAATTCATTTCTAGAGACTAATAAAACCCCCCAGTAAAATAAAAAATTCAATTTTGCATTTAAAAATTTTTTAAAGTCCGCCATCTTGGAAAAATGAGTAAATTTTTAAAGTAATAGAAAAATATTGTTTTCGCCTAAAATTCATTTTTCGTCACGAATACATTCCCCAGTGTAGTAAAAAATTCATTTTTTCTGTTTTTTTAAATTTTCTAGTCCGCCATCTTGGGATAATTGGAGAATGTATAAAATAACCAATAAGTCTTATTTTCCTCCAAAAATTCATTTTTAGTGACTATTAAAACCCCTGGTGCAATCATAAATTCAATTTTCTTGTTTTTTATTTTTTTGGTCCACCATCTTGGAAAATTGGAGAATTATTAATTTAATCGGGAAATGTAATAATTTTCTTCAAACTTTTACTGACCCTAAAGATCCGGCGCTGTAATGAGAATTGCGTATTTTCTTTTTAATCGTATTTTATATTGTAATCTTAAAGTTGAATTGTGTTTTATTGTATTATTGTATTCTATTGTAAACTTTTGAATAGTGTTTAATTATTTCTTTGCATTCGGGTAGTATAGGTTTTTTGGGTAACTGATCATGAATTTCAGGATCAGTTATTTGAGAAATGAGCGTTCCACTCTGAAATTATCAAAAACATTCCCTAAAAAGCAATAAATAAAAAATTCCCTTTTCGTATACAACCAAAACTGCGATTTAAGTGGAGTAAAATGCTAACAATATTTTTTTTTATTCAATTTTTTCAATTTTTTTCCTTAAAATTTTTCGAAGTTTTTGCTTTAAAAATACAAAAAAAATTATGACTATAACAAAAAAAAATTTTTTAATGTTTAAAATGCACGCTAAAATTGCTCAAAAAAGAATATTTTGAGGTAAAAATTCAAAAATCCTCTAAACAATGCTAATTTTTTTAAAGTATACATTTAAAGTATACATTTAAAGTATACATTCTTAAAGATAAATTAAAACCATTTATGAAAACAAAAAAAAATCGAAAAAATTTTGTTCAAAATGGAATTCTCCCCTTAAAGTTAAATATTTTTCTACCAGAAAACTCCAAAAATTTATTACAAATAATATATTTACTTTTTTTTTTTAATTCTAATTTTTATTTTTAAAAAAATTTGACATTTTCAAAAGTCGATGAAAAAGTCATTTTACCGCCTACTTTAAAGTTACTAACTTTCTTAGATCATGCGCAGTGAGAATATTACTAAACTGAAGATATCTTTGCGGATCGGAGCTTTCAAATAAATATATTATTTATTCAAAAATATATTATTTATTCAACAAATTTATAATAAATGTTTAATATTATAATAAATTTTGCACTAGCTAACGACTAGATAATATTTAAAATTTATTTCAAGGCCCAAAACGCAATTATTTATTAGTTTTCGATGATTAAAAATTCATGCTGTAGCTAACGTGGCAACTTTTTTATTTCTTAATTTATTAATAAACTAATTAACTAGCTAACAAATAATTGACCTGACAATGACTAGCTAACGATTAGCGAACATTTTGCACACAAAAATTTAGACTAGCAAATTATTGCACCGTTAAAGGAATTCGAACCTTTTGTAACGTCCTCAACCGCTGAGAAATTTTTCCGTGTAAGTCGAAATGACGGCCCCTGAAATTTTTCTCCCGTGTAGATAAATACAAATTTGAATTTGAAAATTATTAGAAAAATCTCAGGGACACCACGGAAAATGAATTTCAGTTATCCAATGTGAAAACTAAACTTTCAATTGCGAGAAAAACGATTTGCCTTTAGTTTCACCGGATAACTGGAAAAACCTTAGTCAAGGCCATTATTTCACTTTCGAGTTTTTATTTTTTTATTCTACTTTAGAAACTAAATTTAGATTTAGGGAAAACTCAAGGGATGAAATTATTAGCCTGGAACTACGTAAATTAAGCATAATTTTAAGCTACCTTTATAAAAATTTACGTTTAGCATAATAAATTTTAGGTTTAATTCTCGTAAATAAATTGCTCTAAAAAGCCCATAATTAGCTTAAATTAAAAGAAAAAGGTTTCAAAAGTAATTTATTTATGAAAAACAAAGAAAATTAAGTTCAAGTAAAACAATGGGTTTACTTAATGACTTAACAAAATTTTATTTTGATAAAGTCAGACAAAGACAAAAGTATTCCTATAAATATCTTATGTAAAACCCATTGTTTTGAAATATCACGTTTTGTCGACTCATTAAAAATTTAAATAAGAAAAATAACATCCGATCTATGCGTGATAATGAGTCGACAAAAGAATTCCCCTCTTAGACAAACTCTAGGAGTAGTATCTTAGATAAGACCCTCAACCCACTCTTGATTTTTATCAAGAGGGGAAGTCGGTCTTATCAAAGATTTCGGTGCTTAAATACTGGAGTTTTTGCCTGAAAAAGGCCTTCTTGAAGTTCTTCTGAACCGGTTCAGAACTTGGCTCGCGTTAAAAATGAAAAAAAAAAAAAAAAAAAAAAAAAAAAAAAAAAATAACTTTGAACTTAATTTTATTTTAAATTAACATTATTATTTAAAAGTATTCATAATTTTTAACTTCCTCAACTTAATTTAATTTTAAAAATTTAAAAGTTTCTCTTTTTAAATAAAATAAACTTAAAGAAAAAATACTTAAAATAAACTCAGTTTTATTTATTGAAACCCAGTTAATATTTATTCAACTTTATTTTGGACATCCAATTCAAATAAAAAAAGTAAGTACATATTTTATTTTTACAAGAAAAAGTTTATTCAATTCACTATTTTGAGTAACTTTTTCTGAACACCAAGCTAATTAACAATCCCTGGAAGGCCTGGACAACCTTCCTAAAATCAATTTAAATAGTACTAATCAGCTTAAAAACTGATAGTTACACTTTATTACATAAAAATACAGCAAGGATGCCATTAATTAAGTCGAGTGTACTCCTACGTAAAAACACGTTTAGCAGCGGTCTCCTGAAGAACACATCACGCACATCTTGTGTTTTGTGGGATGCAAATTCTTCCGTATCTATTGTAAAGTTCTGAATAACGGCAGCTCTGTTACTTGCATCCATTCATGATTAAATTTGCATTCTGCAAGCCTGTAAAAATGTCATGGATAACATACTAAGTACACAAACGAAAGGAACTAACTTTAATAGTTAAATTTCAGATAAAATAGAATAAATTTTATGCCGGTAATCGGTAATTAATTATTGTCGTAATAAAAACTGAACTAGTAAAGAGGTCTATCTATGATCTTAATTATTGAAAAATAGCATTATCAATTATTATTTAAAAATTTTCAAAGCTATTGAGAATTTATATTTTTAGGTAAAATTAACTTGATAATATGTTCGTATTTTTCATATTGTTAAAGAAGAGAAATTAATAAAATTTTTAGAAGCTTTGAATTCAAATTGAAAATTGTAAGTAATCTTGCTCATGTTTTTTTTTAATGTTTTACTCTATATGATTAATAAAATTTTTTAAGCTTTTAAATAAGACGTCTGGCTTTGGATAAATTTATAAAATTGTGTACAATCTGGAATCTTTGGATAATTGCCCAAAAGTTTTCATAATGTCAAATAATGCCCTTTTCAGTAATAGCTCTCGTAGCCTCAATAAAAATTTAGTGGAAATAAAAGCAGGGAAAATGACTATGAAAGGAAATACTATACATCCAGATAATAGAAAAGGCCAAATTTATGTATATCAATCTGATGACTCTTTGATGCATTTTTGCTGGAAAGACAGAACTACCGGAGTTGTTGAAGATGTAAGTTGTATAAAATTATATAAAATGTTATCAGTAATACTTTCACATTTTTGATTTTTTAGTAAAATTTAATAACAAATTTTAATTGACTTTTTTAAAAATAAATTATCCTTTTTATCCTTACATGGTAATCTCCTAATGCAAAGAAGTTTGTCAAAGTAACCAAAAACCTGTCATAACAGGCCTTATATTTTTACTAATTTTATTTAAAAAATACCCAGCAGTACCCGCACAAAGTTACCGTATAGAGTACTTTAAAGGGTACTCTATAGGGCTCTCTATGGAATACTCTATACAGTACTCTTCATGAAATTTTGTCGTATAGAGCATTGTATAGAGTAATCAATACAGTCTGATGTCAAAAACCGTCCAATTATTGATATTTTTACCACTAAAATTAGCCCATAACTTTTTGCCTTAAAAAAATAATTCAAAATAAATGATTCCATCGTTTTTAGCGACCAAAAAAACAATGAAATACCCCCCAAAATTTTGTTTTTACGTTGCCTTTTAAGTTTAGTAGCCTGAGTCCCTCCCGACGTTCCTGAGCCCATTTTCAAAAATCGAAAATGCTTAGGCGCTGTCCAACTACTAAATATTTTTAGATGCGGTTTACGTAGAAATTATTTTTTCATTTAATGACATCCAAAAACGCTTGAGCACCTTAAAAAATCGAAAAGTCGATTTTTTTTTTGGCAGTCTAATATATATACTTGAAACTGTACTCTATACAATGAATTTGTATGGGTAAGTAATCAGAGCAGCTTTTATTCACTATTTTCATTATTGTCTCTTTTTAAATACACAAAGTTTTTTTAAATTAGTTTTTTAAATGAGTATGAAATACACAATTTTTTTGTTTGATTGATTTTTCATTTATAAGTTTCATTTAAAAGCAGGGTTTTTGGACCTAAGTTACCTAAATTTTAAAAATCAAAGTTTCTTAGGTTGTATGTTTAAAATTTTTGGCTTTTTCAAATTTACAAAGAGTAATAAAAAAAATCTAAACAAGGATTACATATTGATTTGCAACAAAATATTGGTATTCTTTAATATCAAAATTTTGTTAAGAAATAGAGCATGCAAGAAATCATAAAATTTCATGATTTAATCATCACAACAAAAAAATAATGATTTCATAATTTTACGTATAAATTTTGCTTAAGAATTCAAGTGCAGCAGCCTGAAAGTTCACTAAAATAACTTACACAAAAATTATAATCAAAAATATTCTTCAAAAGAAAAATTTAGGAAATTTATTATTGGGTAGATTTAAATGAAGCGTAGACGACTTGTATGGGCGGGTCTTCAAAACTGCTCCAAAGTGTTTTTTTCTGAAAGTACTACCCAAAATAAGTCACCAGCCCAATTTTTAGCCTCCCAGAGCAAAATCTCGATTTTCGGCAGCCATTTTTGTGTTTTGGACTTTCTATCTTTTAGTCTTCATCATGTTTATAAAACTCATTCGTCTTTTTTATTCGTGTTCTGATTGGTCCGCTGATTTTGTCTTGCCGCATGCGCGTGAATTATATTTTTTATTGGTTGCTAGCGGTGTAACATACAAGTATTTCTCTGTCACATATACTCTATAGCGCGTTATTTAATTACTATTACTATTTATCATTTAAAATACTTAATTATTAATAAAATTTTGTGTACTTATAATAATAATTAAATATATAAAAAAATAGGGAAATAAGAAGTACAATAATTTTCTTATTTTATTATACAATCTTCTGAAAATTTCGTCTTCGATTTTATCTAATTAATCGATTCATTTTTGCTCTGCAGTGTAAGCCGCGCGCTGTACAAAAATTTATAAAAAAATTTTAACACATTAGCTGCGGCATGGGCGAAATGCGCCCATGATCCCATGTCCAGGACAAAAGAAAAATTTATTTCGAGGGACGAAGGTGCGTAGCACCGAGGGACAATAATGCAATATTTTTTTCTTGAGATAAATTTTGAAAATAAAAATAATATTAGTTTTTATTTATGATAATATATGAAAACTCATTGGAGCATTCCCTCATCCAATTGTAAAATTTCACCGTCCAGGACAAAAATCAGTATTTGCATTTAGATGCGATATTAAATATTTTTTTCTTGAGGTAAATTCTATCTCTAAAAAAGTGACATTGACATAATTTTTTGTCTAATTTATTCGTTTTTTGATTGGTTGCGCTGATTTTTTCATTATTTATTTTATTAGTTCTAATTTTTATTATCTTTTAAAATACTTAATTATTAATAAAATTTTGTGTAAAAAATACGGAAATAGGAATTACAATAATTATTTTATTATACAATCTCCTAAAAATTTCGTCATCTTTATCTAATTGGTCGTTTCATTGATACTCTGTAGTGTTAGCGGCGCACTGCGCTGTATACAAATTTGTAGACAATTTAAATATTAATTTTTTAATTTATAAACTGTAAAAATAATTATGAATTTTAATAAAAAATGTTTAAACTAATTAATTATATTTGTAGATGCAACACATAACATATAATACAGGAAAGGAGGTAAATTTTTTTGTAAAATGAAGCAGTAAGTAGAGGCATGTCAGATCAACTTGAAATTTTCTGAAATTTGTCAAATAAGGTGTAAAGTATCCGAGTAAACAAGTTTGGTTTCGTTGGTGCAAAACGTTGTAAAAGTTGGCCAAACTGTTTTTTTGGCCAAAAATAAATAAATATTTAATATCTCGGGCAATATAAAACGAATTTTGGTGAAAATAGGTACCAGGGGGTTTTTCGGGTCAATGATTACGATTTTAATGTCAGAAATTTCTCAAACAGGAAAAACTACCTTTTTTAGGGGTTTTTTTTAAATACTAGAATTTTTTTTTAAATACTATACAACTACGGACTGAAGAAAATATGTATTTATTAAAAATAATAATTCTTGAATAAATTATATTTTTAATGCCAGTTATTTCAGTAAAAAAAAATTTATAATTAATTCATTCATAAAAATATTTAAGGATAATGCCTACCAAGCTGGGGATAATAGAAATAAGAAACTATTACTCTCTCTTTCTATCATATTACTGTAGAAGCGAGAACCTTGCGCGCGCACAACTATACGATAGCATTGTTAAATAAATAAAATTTTCGTTATAAACAAACCACCCTAGTCTAAAATAAATTGAATAATTATATTCTACGATATGTTTTTTATATGTTATAATTTTTTCATCAAAAACTATACGCAAAAAGTATTAATATTTTCTGTTACAAAATGCCGTCCCATAAGAATCACGTGTATAAGATGCTCGGAGAACCAAAATTATTTTTAATTATTTAATAATGAAGGAGTCACCCTAGGATCTTATAATTTCAAATTTGTATTTTTTAATATGATTTCTTGTTATATGCCAACTTTCATTAAAATCTATACGCAAACAAAAAAGGTGAGCAACATCCTTAATGAATTTTTTAGTTAATTTTAATAAAAAAAATTTCAATAAAAAAAAATCTATTGTAGCCAACGGATTTTTATTTAGATTACAAATTAATTTGAATAACAAATCAATTTGTATTTTGTAACAAATTTTTTTTTTTTTTTTTTTGCACAGTGGCAGAGAGGTGAGAATGCGTTACGCGCCAACAGAACCCAAAGAGGTTAAACCAGGGGGCTGACGACGAAATTCAGCTATTCAGAATAGCAGAAAAACTATTCAAAAAATTTTTTTTGTGGGAAACTGTTGGAAATGGGTTGAAATGTACTTATTTCAGTCTGAATCGTTCTGAATAGCTCTGAATAGCTCTGCATAGTTCTGAAACCGAAAAAAAAAAATTTTCTTCTTAAATTGTTCAAAATGGCTGGAAACGCAAAGAAAAGCTTATAAGAAAGTCTGAATCAGTCTGAATCACTCTGAATCATAGTTTTTTAACATGGAACATGTTTATAGGGAGGGGGTACTTCAAAACTGGAAAATTAAGGGGGGGGTCAAATTTGTCCTTTTTAAGGGGGGGGGGGGGGTCAAATGGGACTTATAATATTTTCGATTTAGGGACCTTTGGTGCAGAAGTCCCTAAAGACCTTTGGTGCAGAAGTACCTAAAGACCTTTGGTGCAGAAGTACCTAAAAACCTTTGGTGCAGAAGTACTTAGGAAGCATTTGTGTAGAAGTACCTAATGACCTATGGTGCAGAAGTCCCTAAAGACCTTTGGTGCAGAAGTACCTAGGGTGCAGAAGTCTCTAAAGACCTTTGGTGCAGAAGTACTTAGGAAGCATTGGTGTAGAAGTACCTAGGGACCTATGGTGCAGAAGTCCCTAAAGACCTTTGGTGCAGAAGTACTTAGGGAGCATTGGTGCAGAAGTCCCTAAAGGCCTTTGGTGCAGAAGTCCCTAAAGACCTTTGGTGCAGAAGTCCCTAAAGACCTTTGGTGCAGAAGTACCTAGGGTGCAGAAGTCTCTAAAGACCTTTGGTGCAGAAGTACTTAGGAAGCATTGGTGTAGAAGTACCTAGGGACCTATGGTGCAGAAGTCCCTAAAGACCTTTGGTGCAGAAGTACCTAGGGTGCAGAAGTCTCTAAAGACCTTTGGTGCAGAAGTACCTAGGGACCTATGGTGCAGAAGTCCCTAAAGACCTTTGGTGCAGAAGTACTTAGGGACCATTGGTACAGAAGTCTCTAAAGAACTTTAGTGCAGAAATACTTGGATATAAATATTGATATTATGAACAGAATAGATACTTTATTATCAGTGTTAGTTATTAGTGAACATGTTCCATGCTCGTTGGTTGTGTAGTTACACAAACCGGTCATAAGTTTGAAATAACGACATAACGACATAGAGACTTTAGCACAAATCCAAACCATAAAATACTTTTGCCCATGAAGCTAGCAATGATTTTCCAAAGAAAATTTTTAATCTTAAAGGCCGCCAGACATGTCAACACGTTAAGTTTTGGCAATTTAAAAAAAAAATTATACATTCTGACGGCCCAATAGCCCCGAAACGCCGACTTTGAGCCTTTAGCACAAATCCAAACTATTAAATCCTTTTAGCCATGAAGCTAATAATGATTTTCCAAAGAAAATTTTTAATCTAAAAGGCCGCCAGACAGATTAGCACGTTGAGTTTTGGCAATTTAAAAAAAAAATTTACATTTTGACGGCCAAATAGCCCCGAAAATCCAACTTTAAAACCTTAGCACAAATTCAAACTATTAAATACTTTTAGCCACGAAGCTAATAGTGATTTTCCAAAGAAAATTTTTAATCCTAAAGGCCGCCAGACTCGAAGGTTCTTGCATTTTCGGCAATTTTTTTAAAAATGTTTAACTTTAGACGGCCAAATAGCCCCGAAAATCCGACATTAAGACCTTAGCATAAATCCAAACTATTAAATACTTTTAACCATGAAGCTAATAATGATTTTCCAAAGAAAATTTTTAATCCGAAAGGCCGCCAGACTTGACAGCACTTGCATTTTCGGCAATTTTTTTAAAAATGTTTAACTTCAGACAGCCAAATAGCCCCAAAATACCGACTTAGAGACTTTAGCACAAATCCAAACTATTAAATCCTTTTGGCCATGAAGCTAGCAATGATTTTCCAAAGAAAATTTTTAATCTAAAAGGCCGCCAGACTTGACAGCACTTGCATTTTAGGCATTTTTATTAAGACGTTTAACTTCAGACGGCTGAATAGCCCCGAAAATCCGACTTTAAGACCTTAGCACAAACCCAAACTATTAAAAACTTTTAGCCATGAAGCTAATAATGATTTTCCAAAGAAAATTTTTAATTCTAAAGGCCGCCAGACTCGACAGTTCTTGCATTTTCGGCAATTTTTTTAAAAATGTTTAACTTCAGACGGCCAAATAGCCCCGAAATAACGACATAGAGACTTTAGCACAAATCCAAACCATAAAATACTTTTGCTCATGAAGCTAGCAATGATTTTCCAAAGAAAATTTTTAATCCTAAAGGCCGCCAGATTCGACAGTTCTTGCATTTTCGGCAATTTTTATAAAAATGTTTAACTTGGCCGACTGAAGTTTTTTGAAAAAATTTCCGAAAATGCAAGAACTGTCGGGTCTGGCGGCCTTTAGAGTTAAAATTATTTTTTTGGAAAATCATTATTACATTCATGGCTAAATGTATTTAATAGTTTGGATTTGTGCTAAGGTCTTAAAGTCGGATTTTCGGGGCTATTTGGCCGTCTAAAGTTAAACATTTTTAATAAAATTGCCGAAAATGCAAGAACTGTCGAGTCTGGCGACCTTTAGGATTAAAAATTTTCTTTGGAAAATATTTATTAGCTTTATGTTTAAAAGTATTTAATAGTTTGGATTTGTGCTAAGGTCTTAAAGTCGGATTTTCGGGGCTATTTGGCCGTCTAAAGTTAAACATTTTTAAAAAAATTGCCGAAAATGCAAATACTGTCGAGTCTGGCGGCCTTTAGGGTTAAAATTATCTTTTGGAAAATCATTATTAGCTTATTGGTTAAAAGTATTTTATGGTTTGGATTTGTGCTAAAGTCTCAAAGTCTGCGTTTCGGGGCTATTTGACCGTCTGAAGTTAAACGTTATAAAAAAAATGCCTAAAATGCAAGTGCTGTCAAGTCTGGCGGCCTTTTGGATTAAAAATTTTCTTTGGAAAATCATTGCTAGCTTCATGGGCAAAAGTATTTTATGGTTTGGATTTGTGCTAAAGTCTCTATGTCGTTATTTCGGGGCTATTTGGCCGTCTGAAGTTAAACATTTAAAAAAAAAATTGCCTAAAATGCAAGTGCCGTCCAGTCCTTTTTTTTTAGCAGACTTTTTATATTTTTAATCTAAATATTTTTATGTTTTTAATTCCAAATTTAAATATAAAATTTTTAAATTTTCAATGAGAAAATTGATGTATTTTCCGAATTTTCCAAATATAGTTTTTCTTTTTTGTCCATTTTTCTGGTTTCAGAGAGCTACACTATCCCTGGGTATGAATATCAAATAGGTAATTTCAAAACATATACATATTAATTTTTTAGGTGAAAACAGTTTAAGGATTTTTCAAGTTTTCCACTATGACTTTTTAATTTTCTTTTTTGTCATATTCCATATTTTTGATTAACAATTTAAAGTTAAAATTGTATTAATTTTTAATGAGGAAATTCAATAAATTTTTGGAATTTTCCGAATTTTCCAAATTTGTTTTTCCTTTTTTGGCCAGAAAATTGTCTCTTGGTCAATTAGGCCATTGATACCAATACTTTTGATTGAATGATTTTAAAAATTTACTTGCATATGTTTTTGAATTTTTAAAAATAAAAATAATATAATTTTCCGGATTTCCCTCTTAATTTCAAAGTTTTTCACGTTTCGACGAAAAATTTGAATTTACTGGCTGATAAAACTCCCGTATGCCTATTTTTAGGTCGCTATGTTAATTTAACTTTTTTTTTTTTGAATTCATGGAGAACCACTGTTTTCGCTGCTAGTCGATACTCACTTTCGCTGCTAACTTTACGTTCATAAATTTCTCAGTTTACCTGAATGGTCCTCCTGGTCCTAAAAATTAGACCCTATAGCAGGGCTATATGCTATATAAGATAGGACTTTTTAGGCTATCTTCTAAATGACGCTGCTACCTTGTAAGTAAACCAAATACCTTTCGGTTGGTCTCATTTTGTTAAGCAGTTTCTGAAGGTAATAAATTATTATAATATAAGCTAATTATATTTATAGTACAGCCTGTGAGCTCAATGTGAAAAAGCTGAATAAGAAAAATTATCTGTTTACTGTAAACATTTGCTGAAATAAAAATTCGCTTAGCTTAGGCCATTTAATTTCATCTCACAACATTTATGGCCCAAAAGTTATAATATATTTATTATTAGGAATTTATATTTTGCTTAAATAAAATTTTTACTTAGCTTAGGCCATAAAATTTCATCTCACAACATTTATGGCCCAAAAGTTATAATATATTTATTAGGAATTCATACTTTTGCTGAAATAAAAATTTACTTAGCTTAGGCCATATAATTTCATCTTACAACATTTATGGCCCAAAATAAAGTTATATTATAACTTGTGATAGGAAACAACAAGACTTAACTTAGTTTTAATTCTACTTTAATTTATTAAAGTTTTAAAAAAATTATTAATTTAATCAGTATCAATATTTTGAAATATACTTTTACTTAAATATAATTTTTACTTAGCTTAGGCCATAAAAATTAATTTTGCATATACTAATTAATTGATTTGTATCGAAGGTAAAATGATATATATAAATTTGGGTATTTCTTATTTCCCAAATTAACTGTAGAGAAAAATACTATATCGAAAATGATTCTTCAAATCGTAAAATTATTGTTCAAAAAAAAATTTTCAGATATATTAACTTATTGTACTGTGCCGATTTGCAAACAAAAAACGGTATAAATCAGAATTTATTTTTGTATCGCATTTACTTCTGTTTCTGTTGCTTAAGAAAATCATGTTTACTTATAATGAATTTTAACCAATACAAATTGTTTTATGCAAATAAAGCAAAAATTTCTAAAAATCCAAAAATTTTCAAGCTCAATTAAATCCATTTATGTCAGGTTTTTTGGGCTCTCTGATACAGTGAAGCATATTGATTTAAGTTTTTACGTTTTTCGGCATCAAACAACGGAAAATTTGAAGAAAAAAAAAATCGGAAATTTTTCCATATACCCCTTTTGATTTTTGCAAAATAAAAATTGTCAAAAAAATCCAGTTCACCCATTTCAATAGCATACTTTTTTTTATTAGAAAACTTGGTTTATAATGAATTTTAACCAATTCAAATTGTTTTGTGCAAATAAAGCCAAAATTTCTGAAACTCCAAAAATTTTCAAACTTACTTAAATCCATTTATGCTAGGTTTTTTGAGCTTCTGACCTGATAAACCATATTGATTTAAGTTTTTAACTGCCCGATCAAGAAACGTTTCACGCAAATCGAACGTACTTAACCGTATTTTTCATTTTGCTCATTTATTTTTTGTAAAAAGTTTTTTTTAACAAAACTAAAAATATAACTTTAATCGTCACTATTTGTTTTATCTATATGCATAATATAAAGACATTTGAACAATTAGTTTTTGAAAAAATTGATTTTATTTCAAAGTAATCGATACTTTAATTTTTCGTAATTTTTCTCAAAAACTAATTGTTCAAATGTCTTTATATTATGCATATAGATAAAACAAATAGTGACGATTAAAGTTATATTTTTAGTTTTGTTAAAAAAAACTTCTTACAAAAAATAAATGAGCAAAATGAAAAATACGGTTAAGTACGTTCGATTTGCGTGAAACGTTTCTCGCCCGGGTGTTTCAAACCTTTTTCGGTATCAAACAACGAAAAATTTGAAGAAAAAAAATCTGACAATTTTCCATATATACCCTTTCGATTTTTGGAAAAATAAAAATTGTTAAGAAAATCCAGGTCCATCAAAATTATTTTTGTTAGAAAACTTGGTTTATAAAGAATTTTAACTGATTCAAATGGCTTTTTGGAATAAAGCCAAAATTTCTAAAAATCCAATCAAAAACCTACTTAAATCCATTAATATCAGATTATTTTGATTCCACTGACTCAATGAACTATATACCAAATGAGATATTTAGGTTTTTAACTGTTTTAAACCTTTTTCAGTGCAAAAAACCGAAAAAAATGAAAATACTATAGAGTGAAATTTTTCGTTTTTTCATACAATATAGGACAGCCAAGATCCATTTTACTCCATAGTGAAATTTATGATGAGGTTCTTTCATAGTCAACATGTATTTTACTCTATACCCCTTACTAACAATTTTTTTCTTTTAAGTTGTTAGCTTTTAACTAAGGGATTCAAAAATATAATTCAGTCCGGCTTTAAGTATATTTATGGTGTTTATTAATGTTCTGCCGTTTAAAATGATGTAATAGCTGATTCGAACTCCAGAAAATTGATCGTAAGAACAAACACAACACGAGTCATGCTTGATACTTAAGTAATACATGAAACTACAAATATAAAGCTGAGCTGAAATATATTTTTGAATGCTTTAATTATAAACTAAAAACTTAGAGACACTCTACTTAAAGACAAAAACTCTTAATTTATTTATTTATTTTCTTTAAATAATGACACAACCATCTCTTTTTTTTTATATGCCTAGGATGCATCTGTCAGTTATAGTTGAAAAAGACACATACAAAAATAAATAAATAAATGAACAATTTTTTTCTTTTAAATTTGAGTTTTTAATTGTGGCTTTCAAACTTATAATTAAGTTTGGCTTTATATTTACATTCTCATGTATTACTTAAGTATCATGAAATTCATTGCTGGAGCAGTGTTTTTTCTTGCGATGAATGTTCTGCAGTTTAAAAACTCATTAATTGCAGGAAACAATTAATCAATATCTAAGACTGACAAGAATCATATGTTGTAATATCTTATAGACAGACAAGAAACATTTGGTGTAATAGCTAATTCCTTTTGAACTCCAGAACATTGATTGTAAGAACAAACACATGGATTTCTTGATACTTAGGTAAAACATGAGACTGCGAATATGACGAACTGAATTATATTTTTGAATCCCTTAGTTAAAATTTAAAAACTTATAAGAAAAAATTGTTTATTTATTTATTTTATTTTTTTATGTATTGTTGTCTACTTTAATAGAAAGATGTATGCCAGACATATGAAAAAAAAAGAGATAGCTTTTTTATTATTTGAATGCGAATAATATTTTTTATTCAAGTTTTACTTAACTATCAAGAAATCCATTACTGGAGTAGTCGCTTTGTTCTTACGATCAATGTTCTGGTTTCAAAAGGAATCAGCTATTACACCATATGATTCTTGTCAATCTTAGATATTGATTACTTGTTTTCTGCAATTAATGAGTTCTTAAACTGCAGAACATTCATCGTAAGAATGAACACTGCTCCAGCAATGGATTTCTTGAAACTTAAGTAATAATGAGAATGTTAATATAAAGCCGAACTATATTATATGCTTGAAAGCCTGAATTAAAAACTCTAACCTAAAAGAAAAAATTTTTCATTAATTTTTTTATTTTATTTATGTGCTTTTTTCTGCTATAACTGACAGATGCATGCTGGACACATATAAAAAAAAGAGATGGTTATTTAGCTATTATACACCAAATGTTTCTTGTCTGTCTAAGATACTTATTACTTGTTTTGCTGCAATTAATGAGCTTTTAAACTGCAGAACATTCATTGTAACAACAAACACAACACGAGTCATGGATTTTTTGATACACATGAGACTGTAAATGTAAAGCCGAACTGAATTATATTTTTGAATCCCTTAGTTAAAAGCTAAAAACTTAAAAGAAAAAAATTGTTCATTTAATTATTTACTTTTTTTATTTATTGTTGACTGATTTGCATGCTAGACATATACCTAAAAAAAAAGAGATAGTTATTTCATCATTTAAAAAATAAAAATATTACTTAACTATCAAGAAATCCATTACTGGAGTAGTCTTTGTTCTTACGATCAATGTTCAAAAGGAATTAGCTATTATACGATATGACACTTGTTAACCTTATAGATATTGATTACTTGTTTTCTGCAATTAATGAACATTTTAAACTTTTTAAACATTCATCATAAGAATAAACCATTATCAATGGAATAAACACTGCTCCAGCAATGGATTTTCATGATACTTAGGTTATATTTTTGAATCCTTTATAGTTGAATTTAAGATACATATACATGTATCTCAATTATAACAACATTTTTATTTATACGATAACGATACCAGTGCAGAAGTAAATATAATAATTTTTATATCCATAACATATCCATAACATATCCATAACAATACTCCATTAACCTTTTAATAATAAAAATATTACTCCATAACATTTATTTATGTACTCTACGAGTGCAGAAGTAGTGTATAGTATAAAAAATATGATAATATATTTTATAAATTTATAAAATATATTTAATAAATAAATAAAATAAATATATTTATAAAATATCTTGCACCGGGCGAGAGCAGACGCTATACTCTATCAGAGATTAATATCAGACTCTATGTTTATTAATTATGTTAATTATATAGGTATAATATACGTTATGCATACTCTTATACTCTATACACCTTTGTATACTCCTTTTTATACATACCAGTGTTGAAAAACACATATAATCGAAGTTCGATAATCGAACTCGATTGACTTGGAGCTCTTGAAGGTCATGTCAAAATTAGAGAGAGAAACCTCAATTTCGTGTATATTAGTGCTTCTATGTTTAGTAACTTAACTTAGTCGCGCACCCTATCGGGTGCCGTAATAATGTATTATTTAACAATAACAATAAGGAAATTATAATTATGAACTGTAACAAAATAAGTTTTAATATTATTTATTTAATATATTAATATATTAATATTAATCTAAAAAAAAGTAATTTAAATAAACAATATGTTAAGAAATTAATAATTCATATGAAACGAAATTAAATAGTTTAAATGAGTCTTGAAAGTTATTTAATAAATATATATTTTTAATTAAATAACAAAAAGTTTTATTCTATATTGTTGAAGATTCCACAGATTATACCTGAAAATAAATAATGTATTTTAAATAACAAAAAATTTAATGATATCTATTTGTCTTTTAAAAACTTTTTTTACTTACAATTTTTAGGAATTGGAAATAAACTTAAATTTGAAAAAAAATAATACCTATAAAAAAAATACCTATATTTTCTTTCAAATGCGAAAGTAGAATATCCCATATGTATATCCATATCTACATATGTATACGTATCCTGAAAAATAAATTTAATTTAAAGAAAAATGTATATTTTAAAAAACTTTTTAAAAAATAAAGAATTGAATCTTTTTCTTTTTAATTTCTGTATTATCATACTAATGTAAGTATTTAAATTTTCAAAAAAAATTAAAACAACATTATGAAATCATATTTGAGCTTTTTTGGATATATTAATTTAAAAGAATTTAAAAGAAAGCGCGATAAAAGAATTTGTATTTCAAGCAAATTTTTAATAAAAAATAAATTTGTCCAAAAGTATAGTCAATTTGCAAATTTAAGTTCTCAAATAGATAAGATAAAAAAATTTTGATTTCGATATATCTACAGGGGCGGTCGCCCCGGGACGCAAGTGCCCGCGTGACCCTAGATATACGCCGATTTTCCTCTATCTCACTCTAATATTATTATAGTTCGATTTTTTTATAGAATTTTTTGACGTTCGATTTCGATAGTTCGATTTTATTTAATAAATTATTTTGTTTTAGTTATTATTATATAGTTATATAATAAATATGTTTTCCTTTTTCTTTATTATACAAAATTAAATTATAAGCCTTTTTTTCCTTTTTATTATCGTATTTTAATTTAATTAAACTAAACTCCGAAATGGAAATTCATTATGCGTCCGGTCACGGGCCGTCACGGTGTATTATATATTAAGATAAATAGAACAATAAAACTAACCTAATGAAAGCCCAGTGCTTAATGTTTGTATATGATTCATAAAAATAAAAAAAATTTTGATTTAATTTTTTTACTATGGATTATTTACAATTAGTGTAAATTAAATTTATTAATATTTTGATATTTCCTAATTATAAAAAAAGTTATGTAAAAATATATTGTTTAAATATATATATAGTGAAGTGACTAAAAGTTGTATCTGATTATTCTAAAAGATGTATCTGATGTGTGTATTCTATGATTTTCAAAAAAGTGGAAATATTTATTTTTTAAAATATATTAAAAAAATTTGTTTTATTTGCTACACTTTACCAAAACAATTAAATATTTTATGAAAAAATGACAAAAATGTTTTTAAACATTAAAGTGTATATAACATTAATAACCAAATTAGATAAAAGCTTTCACAAAACTCATTTTCTATCTACTCCATTTTAAAATTTTTGCCAGAAAATAATGTTGATATAAAAATATTTTTATCTACCGATATAGAAAAAGCGAAGAAAATTAAATCTCAAATATTTTAATAACAAAATGAGATAAAAGCTTGAAATTTTTACAAAAGATTCTAATGATGAGTTCGAGGATGAGTTATACTAGAACTTAAACTAGTCCTTAGTTTTTATCTTCTACAGCTTATTACTTTAGTTGTTTCAAAAACACTACTGATATGATAAGACTGAAGAAAATGAATACTCTATAATATTTTAAGAACCAAATCAAATAAAAGCTTGCAATTTTTTCAAATGAATATTATAATGGCTATGAAGAAGAAAAAGTCCTTGTTTTTCTACCCGCTACAGTTAAATACTTCTAAAATTTTCAAGCTTTTATCTCATTAAGTTATTATAATTAATTAATTTCATTTTTTTCGCTTTCTCTGTATCGTTAGGTAAGAATGTTTTTAAAATAGAATTTTTTTCTTGTAAAATTATAAATTGGAGCAGACAAAATATGAGGACTAGATTTACTTCTTGCAAGTCATGATTAGAATCTTTTGAGAAAATTTCAAGCTTTTATCTCATTTGGTTATTAAAATATTAGAAATTTCATTTTCTTCGCTTTCTCTATATCGGTAGGTAAGAAATTCTTTCAAAAAAAACCTTTTTCTGTTGAAATTATAAACTGGATCAGATAAAAGATGAGAACTAGATTTACTTCTTGTATGTCATCATTAGAATCATTTGAGAAATTTTCAAGCTTTTATCTCATTTGGTTATTTAAATATTAGAGATTTCATTTTCTTCGCTTTCTCTATATCGGTAGGTAAGAAATTCTTTTAAAACAGAACTTTTTTCTGTTGAAATTATAAACTGGATCAGATAAAACATGAGGACTAGATTTACTTCTTGCAAGTCATCATTAGAATCTTTTGAGAAAAGTTCAAGCTTTTATCTCATTTGGTTATTAAAATATTAGAGATTTAATTTTTTCTATATCGGTAGATAACAAATGTTTTTATATCATTATTATTTGCTGGAAAATATTTTAAAATGGAGTAGATAAAAAATGTGGACTAGTTTTACTTCTTGTAAGCCATCGTTAGAACCTTTGGTTATTAATATTAGAGGTTCCAAGAATTTTACTTCGTTATAAACTTTTTATATCGGTAAAAGAGATGTAATAATTTACGTATATTGAAATTTAAACAATAATTCAAATAAAAACTTTTAAGACAAAAAGAAGAGGGTAATATTTTACAAGGCTTAAAATAGAAAAGAAACAATACATTTTATGGTTAAAAATATTTTATACAATTAAATGTCATTATTTTTTTCACATGATTCAATGTATATTTACTTCTCAGGCTATCTTAATATATTTTAGAGATAAAATATTTGTATGTTTTGGTAATGTATAGCAAATAAAAAATTTTTTAAATAGTTTTTAACAATAAATTTTTTCAATACTAAATATCAACAAAAAGGCATAGTTGTTAGAAGACACACATCAGATGCAACTTTTAATCACTTCTTTATTTTTTAAATAAAATATATGAAAATATTAATAAATTGAATTTAAATTAAATAATTCAATGCGTACATCAAAACATTTTTTTTACTGCCCGGACACACTACTATTTAAAATTAAAATTAAAAATGAAAAAAATCCGTGAAAGAGGAAGCTACGATTTTAAAATTTATTTATTTATTTATTGAGAGTCAATTAAAATTAACAATTTAGGTATGCTTAAGTGAAATAATTAAGATCTTCTTAAAAAATTTTTTTTGCTAAAAACTTTTCAAAAATTATAATAAAATTTTTTTTATTTTATTGAAATATACTTATGTAAAATGAATGAGATCTCCCAAAAAAACATTTACATGTAAAGTTACGCAAGTGCCTTTAAGTGTTGTCACTGCTTATTTATTTTATCTAGTATTTTATTAGGTAAACATTCTATTATCACTATTATTAAACACTGCGAAAGTTTTGAGATCTAAAACAAAACTTTAAACAAGTTATGGAGGCTGATTAATAAAAAACAAAAAATATTAATTATAAAATTTTAAAATCTGATAAAAAAAATTAACAATTTATTTCTACAAATTATAAATAAAGGATTTCATTAAAAATGGATAAACTGTATCAATTAATTATTGAATTAAAATAAAAAAAAATTTAATTTTAATACAAAAAAAAAAAAAAAAATTTCACTTGCCAGGTATAATTGGAAGCGGCTATTTATGTAATAAGGGTAATTCTGAGACAAATTTTGACCCATTTTTTTAAGAGAATTAATACCCGAAAATTGCTAAATTCGAAACTACTCTATCAAATCCCCTAATATTTGGCACACTTATTATGTATCAAAACGCTACCATTTTGCACTAAAACTTTTTTATTTTGGATATTTAGGTTCAGAGATATCATCAGTCAAAGTAGCCGTTTTTTACCCATTTTTAAAAACTACATAGCACCCACAAAACTTTTTAAGAAATCAACCTATTACCACGCAAGTGGTCTTATTTTCTTTGTTTTAATAAATAACAACTTTTAAGAGAAAAAAATTTCAAAAAACTTACCGTCAATCTACTTTTATTTCAATTTTTCTGTTTTTAAAATGTCGACCTGCCGCCGCTCAGTGCCTAAAATGGGCACAGTAGATTTAAAGAGTTGAAAAGGCCAATGAGAATAAAAAACTAGACCCTTTTCCAGTCAATTAGAGAAAACCAAAATCTTTTTAAGTTGCCACCATTTTTGGACAGAGGGGGGTGGCCGGGTTGAGAAATAATCGCCTATATATTTATATACTAGCTGCCTCCGGCTCGCTTCGCTCGCCCCCCTAGACCCCTGCCACTTTATCTTTCTCAAAATATGTTTTAGGTTACACAATATTTTGTAAACTAACCTTTTTTTATATCCAGCTAATTAAAACGGGTAATACTCTGAAATATTTTTTTAGAAGAGATTAATTAAAATTTCATTTGAATTATTATTACTATTATTATAATTATTTCTCATTTTTCCACATTAATTATTTAAAAAGGATGGTAATTAATAAATATAAAAACATTATTTAGTAATTATCTGAAAAATTATTTTAATAAATTTTTAATGAGTAATAATAAATTAATTATATAAATAAGTAAAAACATAAATAATTAAAAAAATGTAAATAATAATTTTCACAGCCTGTGTGTTTCACAGCCTAGCGATCTGGCCCGGCTAAGCCCGGGTAATACTCTGGAATAGTTTTTTAGAAAGGCATTATTAAAATTTCATTTATTTATTCCAACACGTTAGCTTATGGTAAAATCAAAGCAAGAAAAATTTGGTAAAAAGAAATAGGTTAATAGAAATCGTTAATTTTTAATAGTTTTTCTCTTGCACTCAAAAGTTGATTTATTTTCAATCTCTCCCAATGATATGTGATCATGAAACCTGTTTATGGGGAATTAGAATATAGCTGACGTTTAGAATAATAATTATAAAAATAACGAATTGTATTATAATGTTCAGTAACATTCGAATTATACCTATACCTTAGCTGTAAGTAAACATGCTCTATACATTTAAAATTAGTTTACAAAAACCAGTTATAAGATTTTACTGACTATACTTCAATGAATTTTGATTTTTCCATATAATATTTAATCACCCATAATGTAATTTATCAATGTTTCCCGATGCTAAGTGAGCTTTTATTGACAATAGAAAATATGAGTTCAATTGGAATTCCTCCATATTATATATAATAACTTTTAAATATATATATAGATATGAATTTAAAATCCAAATTTTATGCTAAAAAATATATGTAACTCTGAAAACATCTAACCGATTTGCTTGAAAATTTAGGTGGACACGTAAAAAACAATTCTAAATCATATAGAATCTTTTCTGATTACAAAAAAATTCCAAGTTTTTAAGTTAATTACGACTTTTTTGAAAATTTACGAAAACATTAAAAATGATCACTTTTTTGAAAAAACGTTTTTTTGGCGACAAAAATTTTCTATCGCATCAATTGAAATCCTGTATAGCCTATGTCACTTCTGCAATTTTTCCGCGTTTTTTACCGCAAACCGCGTCTCTCTAGCTATTATCGTCTAGTCAATCCTATCAAACTAAAAAAATTCTCTATCGGCATATATCTTAATATCTTATAACTTAACTATATATATTTGAAAATTTATTTGTTTGTCTGTCTGTCTGTCTGTCTGTCCACTCATCACGCAAGAACCGCCAAACCAATTGGCATGAAACCGGTGTCAAAATAAAGATAAAAAGTCTGCGGGTGACATAGGCCCTATATTTTCTGATTAGCTGTCGTAGTTTTTGAGAAATTTAATTTTTAGTATTTTTGAACTTGATAACATTTTTTAAAAATTTTAACAAAAATTGAAATATCTCGAGACTATCGAAAAATTTAGCTATCGCACTTCATAGTATTCGATTCAGCACTAATTTTTACGTATTCTATGAAATTTTTATTCAAAACGAAGGTATCTTTAAAATTTTATAAAAAGTTTTTAAAGCTGGTAAAAAATTTTTTTTCATTTTTTTATTTTTATGGTATTTCTAATCATTTATTTGTGGGTCTGTGTATATTATAATGTAATTTACATTCTATATTAAAATGTAATTTATGCGTACTTAGTTAAATTTTTATTAAAAACGTACGTTTCTATAAAATTTAAAAAAAAAAAAAAAATAAAATTTTTTACCATATCTTAATCTTAATATCTTAATCTTATCTTAATCTTACTACTATATATATTTGAAAATTTATTTGTGTGTGTGTGTGTGTGTGTGTGTGTGTGTGTATATATTGTATCATCAGGGCCAAACCAGTGAACGAAATTATATAAAACCGGTGTCAAATTAAAGAAAAAATGTCCGCGAGTGACATAGGCCATAGTTTTGCGATTCAGCTATCTTACTTTTGGAGATATTCAATTTTTAGTGTTTTTGAACTTGATAAAATTTTTAAAAATTTTTAACAAAAAATAAAATATCTTGAGACAATCGAAAAATTTTACTGTCACACTTTGTAGTATGTCGATTGTCTTTGTTGTATGTCGATTTGGCACCAATTCTTGCGTATTCTCCTAAATTTTTATTCAAAACGGAGGTATCTTTAAAATTTTATAAAATATTTTTGAAGCTGGTCCGAAAATTTTTAAAAATTTTTTTACTTTTTGTGGTATTTATTATCATCTATTTGTGAGTCTGTGTGTGTATGTGTTTCATCATCAGGGTCGAATCAATGTCAAAATGAAGTATCAAAATATAGAAAAAAAGTCAGCGGGTGACATAGGCCATAGTTTTGAAACTCAGTTACCGTACTTTTGGAGATATTCAATTTTTACTATTTTTGGAAAAAATAAAATTTCTTGAAAATTTGCTTAAAAAGTGAAATAACTTCTAATTATGATAAAATTTTTGGTATTACTCGATTCGGCACTAATTTATATGTATTCAGATAAATTTGCATAAAAAACGGACGCTTCTTTAAAAATGTGTAAAATTTCTTTGATTTTTCAAAAAAAATTTTCGATAATTTGCAGTAAAATAAAAAAAAAAGAGAAAAATTCAAGAAATTTTATAGATTCTTTACTGTATTATTTGCAATTTATATTTGTTTACGCTACAAACTGTTAGGACTATAAAGAGGCCCCTCTGGAAATTATTTGATAAATTTTAGACCTTAAATTCTCTAGATCAAAAAATATCGAAAAAATTGCATATCCAGTTAATAACACGAAGTTTAAATTATGAAATCACTAGCCGGCTAACATGATTCATAATAGGTCTTGAAGTCTCTAAGTCTATAGAATACCAAAATAATACACGAGATACTAATACTAAAATGCTAGATTCTGTTGGATTCCATAAGAAATAAATTATCTTCGGGATTAGAAATAGCCTCTCCAATACCTTTTCAAATATTTTTCCTTAATTAATAATTTTAACTTTACTGGGGATAGAACTAGGCTCTTCTGAAAACTCTTAATGTGTTTGCATAATTATAAATGTGCAATGAAACATGATTTTCTTAAGCAACAGAAACAAAAGTAAATGCAATACAGGGGGGGCGGAGCCCCCCCTCCAACTTTTGCTAGTACTATATATATTTGAAAATTTATTTGTTTGTCTGTCTGTCTGTCTGTCTGTCTGTATGTCTGTCTGTCTGTCCACTCATCACGCAAGAACCGCCGAACCAATTGGCATGAAACCGGTGTCAAAATAAAGATAAAAAGTCTGCGGGCGACATAGGCCCTATATTTTCTGATTAGCTGTCGTAGTTTTTGAGATATTTAATTTTTAGTATTTTTGAACTTGATAACATTTTTTAAAAATTTTAACAAAAATTGAAATATTTCAAAACTATCGAAAAATTTAGCCATCGCACTTCATAGTATTCGATTCAGCACTAATTTTTACGTATTCTCTGAAATTTTTATTCAAAAGGAGGTATCTTTAAAATTTTATAAAAAGTTTTTAAAGCTGGTAAAAAAATTTTTTTCATTTTTTTATTTTTATGGTATTTCTAATCATTTATTTGTGGGTCTGTGTATATTATAATGTAATTTACATTCTGTATTAAAATGTAATTTATGCGTACTTAGTTAAATTTTTATTAAAAACGTACGTTTCTTTAAAATTAAAAAAAAAAAAAAAAATAAAATTTTTTACTATATCTTAATCTTAATATCTTAATACTATATGTATTTGAAAATTTATTTTTTTGTCTGTCTGTCTGTTCACTCATCACGCAAGAACCGCCAAACCAATTGGCATGAAACCGGTGTCAAAATAAAGATAAAAAGTCTGCGGGTGACATAGGTCCTATATTTTCTGATTAGCTGTCGTAGTTTTTAAGATATTTAATTTTAAGTATTTTTGAACTTGATAACATTTTTTTTAAATTTTAACAAAAATTGAAATATCTCAAGACTATCGAAAAATTTAGCCATCGCACTTCATAGTATTCGATTCAGCACTAATTTTTACGCATTCTTTGAAATTTATGCGTACTTAGTCAAATTTTTATTAAAAACGTACGTATCTTTAAAATTAAAAAAAAAAAAAAAATAAAATTTTTTACTATATATTATATACTAGCATAGGTGTAAGGGGGGGCTCCGCCCCCCCTGATCTATTCCCGGTGTTGTTGTTATTGATTTTTTATTATTATCATGTTGTTATTGTCCAAAATATATATCCATGTCAAAAAAAATTAACGCCTTGAAATAAGCTAAAAATTTTTTTCTTAATGTAGACCTTTTACCAGTTCAAATGTGACCAATAAGATAAAATTTGTAGTAAATTCAAAGGAATGGTGTAATTTTGAAAAGGGGCCAGATCAGGCTATTTTTGGACTTTTGAACAGACATATTTCGGGCCCATGAGGTGCTAGAGGACTAAAACTTTGGCTGAGGGACTTTTTTATCACCCCAAACTATACCCTAAAATTTGAGTTGAATATATATAATACTATCATAGGTGTGAGTGATCTATTCATCCCCCCCTGATCTATTCCCGGTGTTGTTGTTATTGATTTTTTATTATTATCATGTTTCTATAGTCCAAAATATATATCAATGTCAAAAAAAATTAACGCCTTGAAATGAGCTAAAATTTTTTTCTTAATGTAGACCTTTTACCAGTTCAAATGTGACCAATAAGATAAAATTTGTAGTAAATTCAAAGGAATGGTGTAATTTTGAAAATGGGCCAGATCTGGCTATTTTTGGACTTTTGAACAGACATATTTCGGGCCCATGAGGTGCTAGAGGACTAAAGCTTTGGCTGAGGGACTTTTTTATCACCCCAAACTATACCCTATATAATTATATTTATTGAATATATATAATATATAGTAAAAAATTTTATTTTTTTTTTTTTTTTAATTTTAAAGAAACCTCCGTTTTGAATAAAAATTTCAGAGAATACGTAAAAATTAGTCCTGAATCGAATACTATGAAGTGCGATAGCTAAATTTTTCGATAGTCTCGAGATATTTCAATTTTTGTTAAAATTTTTAAAAAATGTTATCAAGTTCAAAAATACTAAAAATTAAATATCTCAAAAACTACGACAGCTAATCAGAAAATATAGGGCCTATGTCACCCGCAGACTTTTTATCTTTATTTTGACACCAGTTTCATGCCAATTGGTTCGGCGGTTGTTGCGTGATGAGTGGACAGACAGACAGACAGACAGACAGACAGACATACAAACAAATAAATTTTCAAATATATATAGTATTAAGATATAGAAAAAATTTTATTTTTTTTTTTTTTTTAATTTTAAAGAAACGTACGTTATTAATAAAAATTTAACTAAGTACGCATAAATTACATTTTAATATAGAATATAAAATACATTATAATATACACAGACCCACAAATAAATGATTAGAAATACCATAAAAATAAAAAAATGAAAAAAATTTTTTTACCAGCTTTAAAAATAATTTATAAAATTTTAAAGATACCTACGTTTTGAATAAAACTTTCAGAGAATACGTAAAAATTAGTGCTGAATCGAATACTATGAAGTGCGATAGCTAAATTTTTCGATAGTCTCGAGATATTTCAATTTTTGTTAAAATTTAAAAAAAATGTTATCAAGTTCAAAAATACTAAAAAATAAATATCTCAAAAACTACGACAGCTAATCAGAAAATATAGAGCCTATGTCACCCGCAGACTTTTTATCTTTATTTTGACACCGGTTTCATGCCAATTGGTTCGGCGGTTGTTGCGTGATGAGTGGACAGACAGACAGACAGACAAACAAATAAATTTTCAAATATATATAGTATTAAGAAAAATTTAGTTATCGCACTTCATAGTATTCGATTCAGCACTAATTTTTACGTATTCTCTGAAATTTTTATTCAAAACGTAGGTATCTTTAAAATTTTATAAATTATTTTTAAAACTAGTAAAAAAATTTTTTTCATTTTTTTATTTTTATGGTATTTCTAATCATTTATTTGTGGGTCTGTGTATATTATAATGTAATTTATATTCTACTAGCATAGGTGTGAGGGGGGGCTCCGCCCCCCCTGTTCTATTCCCGGTGTTGTTGTTATTGATTTTTTATTATTATCATGTTGTTATTGTCCAAAATATATATCCATGTCAAAAAAAATTAACGCCTTGAAATAAGCTAAAAATTTTTTTTTTAATGTAGACCTTTTACCAGTTCAAATGTGACCAATAAGATAAAATTTGTAGTAAATTCAAAGGAATGGTGTAATTTTGAAAAGGGGCCAGATCAGGCTATTTTTGGACTTTTGAACAGACATATTTCGGGCCCATGCGGTGCTAGAGGACTAAAACTTTGGCTGAGGGACTTTTTTATTACCCCAAACTATACCCTAAAATTTGAGTTGAATATATATAATATATAGTAAAAATTTTTTTTTTTTTTTTTTATAATTTTAAAGAAACCTCCGTTTTGAATAAAAATTTCAGAGAATACGTAAAAATTAGTGCTGAATCGAATACTATGAAGTGCGATAGCTAAATTTTTCGATAGTCTCGAGATATTTCAATTTTTGTTAAAATTTAAAAAAAATGTTATCAAGTTCAAAAATACTAAAAATTAAATATCTCAAAAACTACGACAGCTAATCAGAAAATATAGGGCCTATGTCACCCGCAGACTTTTTATCTTTATTTTGACACCAGTTTCATGCCAATTGGTTCGGCGGTTCTTGCGTGATGAGTGGACAGACAGACAGACAGACAGACAGACAGACAAACAATAAAATTTTCAAATATACCGGGTGGAACACAATTACCGCGAATTTTTACATTGCTAACATATATTAAAGCAATGTAAATAGCCGCGGTAATTGTGTTCCACCCTGTATATAGTATATATATGGGCGATTATTTCAAACCCGGCCACCCCCCTCTGTCCAAAAATGGTGGCAACTTAAAAAGATTTTGGTTTTCTCAAATTGACTGGAAAAGGGTCTAGTTTTTTATTCTCATTGGCCTTTTCAACTCTGTAAATCTACTGTGCCCATTTTAGGCACTGAGAGGCGCTAGGTCGACATTTTAAAAACAGAAAAATTGAAATTAAAGTAGATTAACGGTAAGTTTTTTGAAATTTTTTTCTCTTAAAAGTTGTTATCTAATAAAACAAAGAAAATGAGACCACTTGCATGGTAATTGATTGATTTCTTAAAAAGTTTTGTGGGTTCTATGTAGTTTTTAAAAATGGGTAAAAAACGGCTACTTTGACTACTGATATCTCTGAACCTACGTATCTAAAATAAAAAAGTTTTAGTACAAAACGTAAGTCTTTTGATACATAATAAGTGTGCCAAATATCACGGGATTTGATCGAGTAGTTTCGGATTTAGCAATTTTCGGGTATTAATTCTCTTTAAAAAATGGGTCAAAATTTGTTTCAGAATTACCCTTAAAATTGCTAAATCCGAAACTACTTACAAATAAATTTTCAAATATATATAGTATTAAGATATAGTAAAAAATTTTTTTTTTTTTTTTTTTTTAATTATAAATAAACGTACGTTTTTAATAAAAATTTAACTAAGTACGCATAAATTACATTTTAATATAGAATATAAATTACATTATAATATACACAGACCAACAAATAAATGATTAGAAATACCATAAAAATAAAAAAATGAAAAAAATTTTTTTACCAGCTTTAAAAATATTTTATAAAATTTTAAAGATACCTCCGTTTTGAATAAAATTTTCAGAGAATACGTAAACATTAGTGCTGAATCGAATACTATGAAGTGCGATGGCTAAATTTTTCGATAGTCTCGAGATATTTCAATTTTTGTTAAAATTTTTAAAAAATGATATCAAGTTCAAAAATACTAAAAATTAAATATCTCAAAAACTACGACAGCTAATCAGAAAATATAGGCCCTATGTTACCCACAGACTTTTTATCTTTATTTTGACACCAGTTTCATGCCAATTTGTTCGGCGGTTCTTGCGTGATGAGTGGACAGACAGACAGACAGACAGACAGACAGACAAACAAATAAATTTTCAAATATATATAGTATTAAGATTAGGATATTCAACTCAAATTTGAGGGTATAGTTTGGGGTGATAAAAAAGTCCTTCAGCCAAAGTTTTAGTCCTCTAGCACCTCATGGGCCCGAAATATGTCTGTTCAAAAGTCCAAAAATAGCCTGATCTGGCCCATTTTCAAAATTACACCATTCCTTTGAATTTACTACAAATTTTATCTTATTGGTCACATTTGAACTGGTAAAAGGTCTACATTAAGAAAAAAATTTCGGCTCATTTCAAGGCGTTAATTTTTTTTGACATTGATATATATTTTGGACAATAACAACATGATAATAATAAAAAATCAATAACAACAACACCGGGAATAGATCAGGGGGGGCGGAGCCCCCCCTCACACCTATGATAGTATTATATATATCCAACTCAAATTTTAGGGTATAGTTTGGGGTGATAAAAAAGTCCCTCAGCCAAAGTTTGAGTCCTCTAGCGCCTCATGGGCCCGAAATATGTCTGTTCAAAAGTCCAAAAATAGCCTGATCTGGCCCATTTTCAAAATTACACCATTCCTTTGAATTTACTACAAATTTTATCTTATTGGTCACATTTGAACTGGTAAAAGGTCTACATTAAGAAAAAAATTTTAGCTCATTTCAAGGCGTTAATTTTTTTTGACATTGATATATATTTTGGACAATAACAACATGATAATAATAAAAAATCAATAACAACAACACCGGGAATAGATCAGGGGGGCGGAGCCCCCCCTCACACCTATGTAAGTATTATATATATTCAACTCAAATTTTAGGGTATAGTTTGGAGTGATAAAAAAGTCCCTCAGCCAAAGTTTTAGTCCTCTAGCACCTCATGGGCCCGAAATATGTCTGTTCAAAAGTCTAAAAATAGCCTGATCTGGCCCATTTTCAAAATTACACCATTCCTTTGAATTTACTACAAATTTTATCTTATTGGTCACATTTGAACTGGTAAAAGGTCTACATTAAGAAAAAAATTTTAGCTCATTTCAAGGCGTTAATTTTTTTTGACATTGATATATATTTTGGACAATAACAACATGATAATAATAAAAAATCAATAACAACAACACCGGGAATAGATCAGGGGGGCGGAGCCCCCCCTCACACCTATGTAAGTATTATATATATTCAACTCAAATTTTAGGGTATAGTTTGGAGTGATAAAAAAGTCCCTCAGCCAAAGTTTTAGTCCTCTAGCACCTCATGGGCCCGAAATATGTCTGTTCAAAAGTCTAAAAATAGCCTGATCTGGCCCATTTTCAAAATTACACCATTCCTTTGAATTTACTACAAATTTTATCTTATTGGTCACATTTGAACTGGTAAAAGGTCTACATTAAGAAAAAAATTTTAGCTTATTTCAAGGCGTTAATTTTTTTTGACATTGATATATATTTTGGACAATAACAACATGATAATAATAAAAAATCAATAACAACAACACCGGGAATAGATCAGGGGGGGCGGAGCCCCCCCTCACACCTTTGCTAGTATATATATATAATATATCTATATCTATATTATATATATATGCCGATAGAGAATTTTTTTAGTTTGATAGGATTGACTAGACGATAATAGCTAGAGAGACGCGGTTTGCGGCAAAAAACGCGGAAAAATTGCAGAAGTGACATAGGCTATACAGGATTTCGATTGATGCGAAAGAAAATTTTTGTCGTCAAATAAACATGTTTTTTCAAAAAAATGATAATTTTTGATGTTTTCGTAAATTTTCAAAAAAATCGTAATTAGCTTAAAAAATTGAAATTTTTTTGTAATCAGAAAAGTTTTTATATGATTTAGAATTGTTTTTTACGTGTCCACCTAAATTTTCAAGCAAATCGGTTAGATGTTTCCAGAGTTACATATATTTTTCAGCATAAAATTTGGATTTCAAATTCATATACTTATATATATTTATAAGTTATTATGTATACACTTGTGGATCCTATGGAAGGGTAGCTAAGCTTTGTATTGCTGATTACTAATTATCTGTCTGGGTTCATATGCCCGTAATTTTTATGATTTAGTAAATTTTAGATAATACTTTGGGTAAAAAAAGATTATTTTACAAAATATAGAGTAACCTAAAACAACATATTTTTTGAAAAATAAAGCCGTAGGGGTCCAGGGGGGCGCAGCCCCCATGGTGGCTGCCGGGGCGAACGAAGCGAGCCGGAGGCAGCTAGTATATATATATAGCTATAGATATTATATTTACACATTAAAATATATCATAATTATAATATCACAATAATTTATTTTTAATTAAATAATTATAATTTTATATTTTAAATTAAACGGCTCGGTAGCACAGAGGTAACGCGCTCGCTTTGTAATATTGCAAAATATTATGAAGTGGGTTCGCATACAGAGCAGTGACAACTTTTTTTTCTGGAAATGAATATTTAATAAAATTAAATATTTATTTTAAGAAGGGAGAGTAGAGCTAGCTGCCGAGTCGCAGGGGGCAAGATGAAATGGAAAGTGCCATTTACTTGCCTCCGTATGTCATGCATAGAGGGCGTTTTTCTAAGGTTTTTCGCGCCTCTTTTAAAGCATAGAGTTGTAGAAATGCAACTCTGTGTTTTAAAGACGGAATTGTCAGCATGGCTCCTACAAAAAGTCGGACCTTAGACCGCAATTGGCCTCCCAAACTCTAAAAATCCCTCAATCCCTTCATCAATCCTTTAATTCACCTTCTAATCCTGCAGTTTCACTGACAATTTATCCACATGCTTCCAGAACCTAGAGTTATTTTCCAATAAAGGAAAAACCGGTATATATCTCTATGTATATATCGACTTCCGAGGAAATAAAAGCAAAATATGCGGTTCGGTAGCTGCTTGTGTTAATTGTTGGTGACCTCCGACATAACGTAAGGTTCAAGAGGTTAAACATAAAGCACATACATACATATATTTTAAATTATGTGAAATTGCTTTAGAATTAAATATTGCCTAAATATATATATTTTTTTAAGGTTACGAAGGTAATGAATAAATATTTTTAATTTATATAAAAGAAAATTAATAGTTGTAAAAAAAAATGATTAAATCATTAAATAAATTTTTACTTACGATGGTAATTTTGTTAATCAAATATATATTTGCAAATGATACAACAATATTTCAATTCTTATTTATATTTTGTTTTTTTACGATGTATGTATTAAAAATTGTTGTACAATGAAAATCTTTTATGATGACTTTTGATCAATTATTTATTATAAGTAGAAATAATTACAAATATGCAAGCTAGCAGTAAATAATAAATTACAGTTTTTAACTTTTCAAACAATTAAAAATATTTAATAATTTTTAAGGCTAATGTATAACAACAACTCCACTCCAACACTTGTTGCCCTTGTCTATCGTCCACCCGATGTCCCAATCAGGTCTGACAATGATTTTGTACAACTGCTTCATTCTCATTGTTCTGACTTCAGCCATAAAGTTGTTATTGTGGACTGGAATGCCAATATGCTTAAACAAAACGACTCAGACACTCGATTTGTTACTGACTTAATGAATGATCTTTCACTCAAATTAATTAATACAGGTCTCTCACATCATAATATTGACGACAATGATACTTGGATAGATACTATCTTTATTGGCAATTGTGACACTGCCGAAAGCTATGACCGTATGTTACCCACTTTTCCCAGTAGACATGAAATTATATTAGTAACCATGGACATATTTTATCCATCTCCCCCTGAAGTTACAAATGTCTATAGGGCCTTTAACAAAGTTACAGCCCATGACCTCAACTCTCACTTAAGCAAACTCAACTGGTCAGTCTCCTTAACACTTGAGGATGATTTAAATATTGAGTGCGGGCTCTCTACATTGACGAACAACATACACAGTGCTATGAATGAATTAGCTCCTGAAAAGAAAGTACAGGCTCGTAAAGAAGAGTTTCCCTGGATAAACTCTGAATTGAGACTACTCAAACTAAAACGAGACGCGACCAGCAGACGTTATACCAGGACAGGGTCTCGTAGTCTTCTTAACGAATTCCTGGCCTTATTCAACTTATATGAAGAAAAATCTAAGGCAGCTCGACACGCATATATGCATAATCGCATATGCAACACCCTAGACAGGAAAGGTAACTTTTGGAATGGGACTTATTCCTAAAGCCAGTGATGCTCTTCATGGTTTTCTACCTGAAGAGCTGAACTCGTTTTTCTCTAATATATCGATATCCCCTGACGAGGATCCAATTGATGCGATTAATGTTATAAATGAAGCTCCTCCTGATGGTTTTACTTTCAAAAGAGTATGTAAAAATGATGTCATACTAGCTGTCTCACATTTTAATTCTCAAGCTAAAGGAGATGATGGCATTCCTCCAAGCATAATAGTGAAAGCATTACCAACCATTGCCTCCCATCTCACTAAACTGTTTAATGCCTCATTGCTAAAAGGAATCTTTCCATCATCATGGAAAAAATCTAAAATCTTAGCGCTTAAAAAAGTGCCAGTCCCGTCATCAACAACTGACTTCAGGCCCATAGCACTACTGTGCTTTCTATCGAAGGTCCTTGAGAAGCTCGCCCATGACCAAGTTGTCAGCTACTTAAATAAAACAAAGATATTAGATCCCCTTCAAACGGGTTTTAGAAAACATCAAAGTACCCAAACAGCCTTAATCAAGCTCGTAGATGACATACAAATGGGTAAAGAAAATAAGCTGGCCACTTTGTTACTTCAGTTCGACTTCTCAAAGGCCTTCGACAATGTCTGTCCATCATTATTACTTAAAAAGCTAAAGAACGTTGGTTTTTCAAAAACATCGTTACACTGGTTCTGGTCATATCTTACTGGCAGATCTACATGTGTATCAACCAAAACATCAACGTCGCCTTACATTGATATAAATATTGGAGTGCCCCAAGGATCTGTCCTTGGGCCTCTTCTTTTCTGTTTATACATGAATGACATTAAAGACCACTTGCTAGACACTCGCATTTTCAGACTATTATATGCTGACGATTTACAGATTTATGTACAAGTACCTGCTAACAAAATTACTGAGGGCATTTCAAGTCTTTCACAATCTGCTAAAATAGTTGCCAAATGGGCAGAAACTAATCGTCTATCACTAAACATGAAAAAGACTCAAGCCATAGTTTTTGGTTCTTCACATACTATCAAACAGTTCACTAACTTAAACATACCTAGTATTGAGGTCAGCTCACTTGGCGACAATGTTCCTTTTGTCGATGAAGTGACTAGCCTCGGTGTTATATTAGACTGCACACTCTTATGGAAACCTCGTGTTCTCCAAATAACCAAAAAGGTGAACAGAGTCTTATATTGCCTCAAAACCATCAGACCCTGCACCTTACAACTATTACGCAAACGACTAGTGGAATCACTTGTAATCCCCCACTTAGATTATTGTAACGTAATCTACTCTGATATTTCAAATGAATTAATAGCTCAGTTACAAAGGCTCTCTAATACCTGTATTCGGTACATATTTGGAATAAGTAGACATGAGCATGTTACCCCGTACAGGAGAAAATTGGGATGGATGACTAACTTGGCACGTACTGATTATTTTGCATCCCTAGTTATGTACAGATTGGTAAGAATGAAGGAGTCCCCGTTCCTCTTACCTCTGTTCAAACCTTATAAGTCAGATAAACCAACTCGCGGTCCACGAATAGACCTTGACCCTACAACTGTTACCACTGACTGGGGACTTACTCGTTCCAAGTTAGATATTCAAATTTCTGGAACAAAATTCCCCCCTGTCTACGGGACTTGCCATCTTACTCGCGCTTCAAAAAAGCAATAAGACAATATATATATAAATTAGATACTATGTAGCAGATTGACAGCAGATTTATATATTTTCTCTATTTTTTTTCTTTGACTTCATATTGACGCATATTCACCTATTGACGCACTAATCTATTGACTCATTTAATTATCATCAATTTTGCCATTATATTATATATTATATCTTAATACTATATATATCTGAAAATTTATTTGTCTGTTTGTTTGTTTGTTTGTTTGTTTGTTTGTACCCTAATGACTCAAGAACCACCGAACCGATTGGCATGAAACCGGCGTCAAAATGAAGAAAAAAAAATGCGGGTGACATAGGCCCTATATTTTGTGATTAGCTATCGTAGTTTTTGAGATATTTAATTTTTAGTATTTTTGAACTTGATAACTTTTTTTAATAATTTTAACAAAAATTGAAATATCTCGAGACTATCAAAAAATTTTGGTATCGCACTTCATAGTATTCGACTCAGCACTAATTTTTACATATTCTCTGAAATTTTTATTCAAAACGGAGGTATCTTTAAAATTTTATAAAATATTTTTAAAGCTGGTAAAATATCTATTTGTTCAACAAGGGAAAAAAAATAGGATTTGGCTTTCAATGCAGTAGTATGCACGAGTGAGCGTAGTGAACGAGTGCAGACAGCATTGAAAGTAAAATTTCCTACATTTTTTCCCGTGTTCAACACATAGTTTTTCATTAAAAGCGAAAAAAAGATCGCCCGAAAGTAAGAAAGTAGATCTTTTTTGCAGCGTATAATGAAAAATTTTTTTCATTTTTTTATTTTTTATGGTATTTTTAATCATGTGTATATTATAATGTAATTTATATTCTATATTAAAATGTAATTTATGCGTACTTAGTTAAATTTTTATTAAAAACGTACGTTTCTTTAAAATAAAAAAAAAAAAAAAAATTGATGGAGTTAAAATAATGTTTGGTTTTTGAAAATAATTATAATAACAAATTTTTTACTATATATTATATATATTCAACTCAAATTTTAGGGTATAGTTTAGGGTGATAAAAAAGTCCCTCAGTCAAAGTTTTAGTCCTCTAGCACCTCATGGGCCTAAAATATGTCTGTTTAAAGGTCCAAAAATAGACTGATTTGGCCCATTTTCAAAATTAAGCCATTCATTTGAATTTACTGCAAATTTTATCTTATTGGTCACATTTGAACTGGTAAAAGGTCTACATTAAGAAAAAAATTTTAGCTTATTTCAAGGCGTTAATTTTTTTTGGCATTGATATATATTTTGGACAATAGCAACATGATAATAATAAAAAATCAATAACAACAACGCCGGGAATAGATCAGGGGGGGCGGAGCCCTATGCTAGTTATTTTATAAATCAAAAAATTTAAATGTTTACTTATTTATTCTAATATATTGAAAGAGTGTACTATTTTTGTTTTTCAAAATAAAGATTATTATTATTATTATTATTATTTATAACGTTTGATTTCATAAACTTTTTGAACTCGTTGCTATGGTAATTTAATAAATCATGTATAATTTGAAAAATATACACACTGTAAAAAAAAAAACTTTCTTATATTAACAAAAAAATTAGAAGATTTTCGAAAAATTAGTACATTTTCGAAAAAATTTGTAAATATTCGAAAAAAATCGTACCTATAATTACCAAATTTAGTATGTTAACAAAAAATTCGAGTATTCTCGATTTTTTTTTGTGAATTTGCAGGAAAAATTGATAATTTAAAATTTTTTTCGAAAATTTACAAAAAATAGTTGTAAATTTTTGAAAAATAGTTCTAAATTTACAATTTTTTTCGTAAAATCACAAAAAAAATCGAGAATTCGCGAATTTTTCGATAATGTTCTTTTAGTAAATTTACGATTTTTATTTTTCGAAAAAATTCTATTTTTTTTGTAAATCTAAGAAAGTTACTTTTTACAGTGCAGGTAGTAATAAAAATCATGCTTAATATCAGATTATACATAAAAATAGAGGAATATCCACTTTTAATGTAGATTATTTGAAAATTTATAAATAAAAATATTTATTAATTATTTAATTTTAGTATCATTTTTAAAATTCAAATAAATTCAATTTAATAGTACATTTTTAGCTAAGGGCGTAAAAATAAAGAACGTCTCATATATATATCGCAAGTAAATTGCTATCTGTAAACTGTGATCTGAGGCATTTTTTTTATGCCCATGATTAAAATGTAATTTTTCTTTGCCTGTGTCGAAGTAATACGTTTCCTGATAGCAAGAAATAGTGCATTTTAAACCAAGGAAGAAAAAAAAAGAATGGCCCAGATCATATATTAATTACCATCCAAGGCGAAGATAAGACCGGTAAACTGTAATCTGGGGCATTTTATTTGCTCTACCCCAGGGATAAAATGCAAAAGGTTTACAAAATTATAACATCTAAACGAACGATATTTTTTAAATTTTTAGAGTAATTAAAATTAATTTTTTATTATTTTTTTTAATTATAAAAAAATTGTAGGTATATTTTTTTATTTAAAAGTTTAATCATCGTTTGTTTTGATAAATATTACCAATTAATTTTTATTAATTTATCTGAGAGGTAAAAGCCGAGGTTTTATATGGTTCTAAATCCATAAAAAATTAAAAAAGAAAGTAAAAAAATTTCTTTACTATCGTATGTTTACAAAAAGAATTTTCAATATTATTTAAAATTAGTGCAATTTTTCACCTACTTACAAAATTAATTTTTTATTATTTTTTTTAATTATAAAAAAATTTACCATTATGGGTTAGAAATTTGAAAGAAAATTTTAATAAATTATATTTCTTTATTTAATTATAAAATCTTATTATAGTAATACATTTTGTTATTACAAAATTTTTTCCTTAAGGAAAAAAAAATTACAATGAAGAATTTTTTTAAAATGATTTTATACTTATATTATTATAATTTATTTAGTCTTAAAATTAATTATATGTAACATAAAACGATATTTAAATTATCGAATTATCATATAACGTAATTAAATAAAATTTGATTGAATTATAAAATGAAATTAATGATTGTAATTATTTTATTACATAATTTTTAACAAATTAAATAGTAATATTTTTTTTAAATAGTAAATTTAATTTAAATAAAAATAAAAGTTTTTTAAATTAAACAATTTTTTACATAAAATAATATTTCAAATATATATTATTTAACAAATAAAAATTTCTATACTTTAACACAAGCTTAATTCATTTTACTAAAAATTAATTAACATTTATAATTATTTATTACACAAAATATTTATATTAATTTATTTTTTTTATATTTGAATTTAAAAAAGTAAACTTAGTTATTGATAGCATTATATTAAATGAAACAAAAATTATTGCTTATAGTTAAAGGGAATTCAGTTATGAGTATTAATTAAATATAAAATTCAAGAGGGACACAAATAAATTACAAAGGAACCTCATCTTTCTCTAATGCTGGAGACCTGATTCCTCGAAGAAGATCTTTTAACTCCATTTTTTTTATTGTTTCATCAACAGTTACATCATTATAATTTTGACAGGTTATAACTACATCTGAACCTAAAAAATAAAAATTAAATAAATTTTATTAAGATTATTATTTAAAAATTGTTCGTTAAAAAAAATAATAGTTTAAAACATAAAAAAATATTTGTTTAAAGGCTTAAACAAAAAAAATTAAAACAAAAAATAAAATTAAAAAAAGAATAAAATTAAAAAATCAAAATTTTTAAATTATATGATTAAAAAAATGATTTGTACGTATAAGGTTTATAAATAAATTTATTTTTTAGTTACCTAATACACTGGCTCGACCTTTGACTGTTATATTAGTTCCCCTTTTTATTTCTTTACTATTTTCAATCTGTAGTATTTTTAATGTAACTTTAAGGCGACCATCGGTCAAGCTGGATAGACCATAAGATTGATTTCCGCTTGGGTTTGTTGATAACTGTACGATTGATTTTTAATATCCTGTAAGTGAGACTGAAATAAAAAAAATTTATGTAAAACTTGTAGATAAAAAATTTTGTTTATTAAATATATTTCTGACAAATTCAATAAAAAGACAATTTTTGGAAAATAATTATTTAACTATAATGTAAATATATAAATATCTAAATATTAAATTAAATTCTAATTTATAGTTGACTTTCACAAATTAAAATTTTAAATAAAAAAAAAAATAAAAATTAACTTGATGAATTAAAAAAATTGTTTACCTTTTTTATTCAGATTTTTCATTATTGTTTTAAAATAAACATCTAATGCTTCAGCGTTAGCAAAAGTATCTTTCATTATTCCTAAAAACTCAATCCCTGTCGAGGTAGTAACAGCTAATTCAAAAGGAACTAAGTTTTTTTTCAGTTCTATAGTTACTTTCAGGAAACATAATCCCTTGCATCTAAGGTTTTCTAAATATAGAATCTGAAAAAAATTACATAAGAAATATTAAACACATAATAAAAATATTATAAAATAATAACTTTATTAATCTTACCTGTTTTGTAGTAATAGAAAATTTTGGATTATTTTCATATTTTTTAATGAGTTCATTCCATACGCATACTTCAATTCTCTTACTGCTATTGTTATTGATAAAGAATTTCATTAAGCTTAATTTTTTTGATGGATCCCCGATATACTGGACTTGAGGCAATCATCTCATCTACATACCCAACTAAGGAGCTGCAACAAAATAAAATTTTATTTTTTTTTTTACTTAGTTTATTATGATAAGTATTTTAATTTATAAATTAAATTTTGAATAAAAATTATTATTTTGTTAACTTGATAAGCTTAAAAGTTTTTAATTATTTATTACTTTTTATTGTATAAATTAATTTAGTAAACAAAGTTTCAATGGAGGTTACGTTTTTTTTTTTATTATACTAACTCTTAGGAAATTAATAAACGTAGGTTATGTTAATATTATCATAAAATTTTAGGAGTAAATAAGCAACGCGGTTTTTAAAGACAAATGAACATATACATAATAATAATAATATAAAAATATAAAAATTTGCTTTTTTTTTTTGACAAAAGAAATCAATAAAATTTACTTTTTTAAGAAAAAGATAAAATAATTAATGAAACTTACACGTTAGAATCTTTATCTCTCAATTGCTTTAAGTCTTCATCAGAAGTAAACGGTATATCCTCAAATTTAATTGCATCTTCCATAGTTACATCTTCATTTTTTCTTTCGCCATCATCTCCAGACCCTGTTATATACATAAAATACACACGAACACTTAATTTTTTTGCCAGTTGTTAAATAAAATAATAATATTTTTAAACACATAATAATGACAGTTGATATTAAGGCCGGCGCTTCCTCTTCAAGGGAAAAAAAAAAGGGATTTTGTAATAATTTTTTCGGATAGAAATAATAATCACAGAGACTTAAAATTTTTTTTAACTGAAAGGTAATTTATTTAAAAGTACATTTTTTTTTTTTTTTTGAAAATTCAAAATGGCGGCCGTAGTAACTGCTCCCGCGAAAGACCTTTTTTTTTTTGTGTACATTCTAGCCCCCGCCAGGATCATTTGAAACAAAAAATTTTTTTTTTTTTTTTTTATTTATGTAAATACCTTCGATATGAATGAGGCAGAATTTTTAATTTGTACTTATTTAAAAAATTATTTACGTTAGAAAAAAAAAGTCAAATTTTTCGTTTTTTTTTTTTTTTTTTTTGCTAATAAAAATTTTTTGCAAACCTATTTTGGAAATCCCTTTCATTCATATCGAAGCAAATGTTCTTATAAACTGTTATATAAATTTTGGTGATGATTGGTTGAGTAGATTTTGAGTAATCGTGTACACAAACTCATGAAACGTTGTTTCAAGAAAAACGCGTTTAAAGTTTTTCCTTTAAACGCATCTTTAGCTCGCGCGACCCTCTATAAAAACATATAACTCGGTAAATAATAAAGATATTGATCTGAAGTTTTTTGTGGATATTTTTGAAATGTTTTTCAAGAATTTAAAAAAAAAAAAAAATTTCGTTTTTTTTTTGGCTCTAGAGGAAGTGCCGGCCTTAACTAACCTCTTCTTTCATTGGCTAATGAACCCATTTTATAGTTTTTTTTTTAAACGTTTTAAGAAAAAATTTAAAAAATTTATTAAATTTTTATTTTTTTTTTAATGTCTACAATTGGAAATATAAGAATAAACTTTATTTATCACGTTAATATTCGTCAAATGTTAAGAATTGACTGCGAACTGCGAATCTTTTATTATGGCCGATATCCTATATATTTATTCATATGTTTTTTTGTCCCTTGGCAACGTATACTTGGTAACCTAATAAAAATCTTTTTTAATAATTCAAGTATGCATGAATTAATTTCTTTTCTAGAAATCGAAATCGTTGCTGTGTTTTCTATGATGTTTTCTATAAAACAAAAATCTTTATATATTTATTTGCCTATAAGAGAGAAAATGCTTTAAGACTTATTTATTTATAATAAAGAAAAAGAATATTAACCTGTTTTATTTTTTAATATCGAATCCGATGTTTCTTTATAATTTATACACTTATACACTTATTAATGCTTCTAATTTACGTATAATATAGGAGTTAAATTCAATTTATTTTATATCTGTACTATTTAAAATATTTTGTAAGAAATGTAAATTTTAAAAACTAAGATATTTTTTTTTTTTTTTTTAATTAAAAAACTGCTCGCATACACTTTTTTTACTAATAATTAATGTTGGCAAAACATACTTGAGTAAAGCAAACGTTACCTATACTTACACAAATTTTAAATATTAACAAATTATTATTTATCTAATATTTATTTTATTAAAAAGTTTTTTAAATTAATGCCATTTATTTAAAACGCTTATTACTTATTAATTTATTAATAAATTTATTAATGACAAACCATAATAAAAATTAAATTTAAAATATTTTTAAATTTACCGCGCTTTTTTTTAACCAATCAGATTGCGAGTATTAATGGCGATGTCATGGCGCTTGAAGTTTTATATAAATAGATTTTGAAATTTAAGCTAAAATTATGAAATAAAACCCATTTTTTCAGAAAAATTAATAAAGATTTTTTTTTATTATGCCCTGAAATTGAGATATAAGATTTAATAATAGGGGGTTTAAAACTACCCCCAGGATAAGAAAAAATACAGAAAACATGACCTCAGATTATTTTTTTTGTATTTGGAACAATTTTTTGAAAATATTTGATCGTATATTTACTATTATGAAATGAATTCAACCCCTCCCCAAGGGGGGGGGGCTGGAAACTAACCCTAATTTTTTTTTTTAAAATTAAAAAAACGTTATTAAATTTTTTTTTTACCAATTTCGTTTTACAGCCAAAAAAGTAACGATATTTGCAAGCCTGGGTATGAAAACTACCCCAAAATGTAAAAAAAATTGAAAATAATTGTTATTCAAATTTGTTTTTAAAATCTTTAAATGTAAGCAATTCTAGCAAAATAATATAGTGAAATTCTCTTAGGGAGAATTCAGATGAGAAAAAATTTGTAACATCCCACCTTCTATATTTACCCCCTGTCATCCCATTCTTGCATGTTAAATAATAAATAGTGGTAGTAAATTTTGGAGGTGGTGGTTAAAAATTTTTTCTCGTCTGAATGCTCCCTTAGGAGCAGATGATATACTAAGAAAAAACCATTGATATATTACTTATAGATACCCCCCCCCCCCCTCAGTGGTCAGTTTTACCCTTTTTAGCTATTTTTACGAGAAGTACCAGTTTGACCCCCCAAAAAAATTTTAAGGACCTTTTTAAGCAAATTTTTTGTTATTTGATTCAAATTATACCCCCCCCCCCAAATTTTCTAGATCCGCCATTGAATGCAAAGTAGTTTTTTTTTAAGCCCAATTCAAAATATCCTAAATAGCGCTCATAGAAGAGAAACTTGCCCTCAGCCAAAAAAAATAATTTTAAGTTCTTAAAATCTTTATTATTCTTTACCCCTTTATCGAAATTATTCTAAGTTTAGACTTAAAAATTATTTTAAGTCCCTAAATCAAAATTATTCAAAGTCTCTAAATGAAAATAACATTCATTTCTAAATCTAAACTCAAATCATTCTAAGTCTCTAAATTGAAATAATTCTAAGTTCATTCCCCCCCCCCCTTCCCATAAGGTTCTTGAAAAGTAAACGTCCCTGCCTATAAGCATTTGTCGTTTAAAAATTTTCCATAAAATTTAATATTCACACAAAAATACACAAATCTTTGATTTTTGTGCCTTTTTTATTACTTATTTTAGGTTTTACGGCTAATTTATAGCTGAAAAAAGTCGAAATTTGAAATTTTATAGCAGCATTTTATTGAGTTATCATCTAAACATACGGCACTGTACGAAAATTTTTCATAATACTTAGAAATAGAGGGATTAACTATAAAAATTTTATAAAATTGCTAGAAAAAAAAGGATTTTTGGCCATAACTTTTTTTTGGATAATGATAACGAGATGTGCAATGAACCATTTCAAAGCTAAGGTTAACGCCGAAATTTCATGTGGTATTGCAAAATCGCAATTGGAACGACCATTTTCTTTAAATTTTGACTCACAAAAAAGAGCATTAACCGTGATAAACATAAAATAGGCAATTTTAAACGGCTAAATCTTCTTACAGATGAAAATTTAAACCAAAAAATTAAAATACAAATAACTTGGAATAAATTCTAAAAAATTTGGCTGTTTAAAATAATGTTCACGCTGCTGGTCGAAAACTGAAAATGCCTTACAAATTATAAGATTTTACCCAAATTTGTCAGTCCAGAGCATAAACAATAATTACTCGATAGGACTAAGAATGACTGGACATATTTAGGAACAAGTGTTCTGAATTTTCGTCAAAGGATTTTTTTTTCAAGCACCTCAGTCCAGATGGTGCTAAAAAATTGGCTTAAAAAAAATTCCAAAAAAGTTTATTTTGCCGATGACTTTTTTTCTGCTTATCTTCAACGGTTCTGGTTGGTCTCAAAATTTTCCCAATTTTTTCTTCTTGCAAAATGATAATAATAATTTTTTTTATGAAAGTAATATTTTTACAGATATTTACGCCAGAACTACCCGATTTCTTAATTTTTCGTTAAACAACCATTTTTGACATGTCGTGTCTCTTTTAATATTAATCGTTCGAAAAAAAAAATCTCTTTATTTGTCAACGAAAATACTTCATATTATTAATATTTAATTTTTCTTTTAATACTACTAGTTTTTAAGCAAAATTTAAAAAAATTTTTAAATTTTAATTTTTTTAGTCAAAAATCACACTCTTCCTTGCGTTATAACTCGGAAGTGGTTCATTTTTATGAAAAATTGTATTTTATGTTTTTATGATAAAAAATGATAATTTATCGATTGGTTACGTTATTTTTACTATTTAACTATCATAAGTTGTTTACTCGGGTACTGGGCACCTTTCTTAACAAAATTCAAGTTACTTGAAGAATCTGCTACTTGCCTCTAATTATTGCTTCGAGATTTTACCTGTTTTCTTGTATTAATATGAAAATGAATTCGAATATTTTGTCATCCTATTAAAAAATTTCGCCGTTCAGAAAAAAAGAAAAATTTATTTTTAGGGATGGACAATAATGCAATATTTTTTTCTTTAGATAAATTTTGAAAATAAAAATATTAAAGGTTTATTAAAATTATGAAAAAAGTTCATTATTTGAAATTTACATTTCACTGTACAATTGTTTATTTTATGAATTAAACCACAGTTTTATTTCTATTAAACATGAAATATGATCTGAGGGGGTTAGCGCGCTTCAGCGCGCAGGGAGCTTGCCCCCTAGTTAAAAAAAAAGTCAGAAAAATGAGAGATAATTTTTCTTATTTTTTCTGTTAAAAACCAACATTAACATGAAAAATTTTTTCCTCAAAGGTCCGGATAGGAAATTTCCATGGCTATCCGATTCCAGGGTTTTTGAGTAGCGCATGGGCGAGAAATCGCGAGATAGGCTGTTTTTTATCAATAGTATATAACGGTCCTAGAGGTGGACGAGACTGCGAGACTCAGCAACTCTCTCTCTCTCTCAGCATTTGTAGAAAATTCGGGACGAGACGAGACATTCACATCGAGACTCTCGGGAAGTCTCGTCTCGAAAAAAAAAGTTATTAATACATTTAGTTAATTTAAATTTTTACAATAAGTAAAAAGGCATTAAAATTAATATTCTTATTAAGACTGTGTACTTAAAAAATAGTTATAATTATAATTTTCTTTGATTTATCACTGCATAAATTTTCTTAAACATTAAGTTTTATTTGATGATACATTATTAACAGTATATTATTATTTACCTTGAATTTTCCCCTCGATCTCATAATCTTTTAAGGCTTGATCAGCTAATCAACCATCAAATAATATCAATAATAATCAACCGTCAAAGATAATTTAGAAACATTATTATTTTAAATCTTAAAAATACGTTACAGTAATTTATTGCAGATGAAAATTTTTTTTTCAAATGTATACAATTTTAATCAAAAACAATATTTTTTTATTTATAATTTTACAAAAGAATAACTGCTTGATAAAAATTGTCAGGTTATTTTATTAACCATAAAAGAAACTCAGCTCAGAGGGCGCTTTAGTCTCACAGGAATTTATAAATATGTAATTGTTTGTATATAAATAGTTGACAATTTTATTTTTATAATTTTCCTGAAGAAAAACTTTAATTTTTTCGAGACTTTCTCGAAAACGATACGAGATCGAGACGAGACCGAGACGAGACCGAGACGAGACTGCAAAATTTCGAAATTTCCGATACCGAGACGAGACAAGCCTAAAGTCTCGGTATCGTCTCGTATCGTCCACCTCTAAACGGTCCTAGGAGAAAAAAATAAAGAATGGCCCAAATCGCACGTAAATTGAGATTTGGGTAATTCTTTGTTTATTGCCGAGGGTTTTACAAAAATTTTCTGCGACTGTGGCGAGAAAATGCGTCTTTGCCGGATGCGCAGCGTCCGGGAAATACATACTTTCAGGCCGCAGTACAGAAAAAGTCTATTTCTCAAATGCCTATTAGTGCAAAATCTTCTAACTAGGCTAAAGTTTTTCCTTGAACGGTATATTTTTTGGTGAAAAAAAAATTTTTATTGGGACATAGCTTTTTGGGAGCTCTAGATCAAAAAATAGCAGCTTTCAAAAGTTCATTATTTACAAATTTCGAATTTCCCGCCAAGTCACGTGACCAATCAAAAATCTGACCAAAAATTTGGATTCCGCGGGAAATGCTACATAAGGATATATCTTTTTTACGAGTTTTTATGATCAAACAGCTAAATAATAAAGAATTTTCTGATTAATTTTGAATAATTTAGTGTAACTTAAAAAATAAACGAATTCCTTAAAAAAATGAGATATTTATTTTAATCTTTGAATTTAAAATTTCGCTGATTTAAGATAAACGCTCTTAAAAAAATGCGTTTGTAGTTATTTGTGTTTGAGTTTGTGTTGTTCATGTAAGGAAAGTTTTTGTTAATATACTGATATTCTTCAAAACTATCTTTTTTGGGTCGCTGAATCCGAATTCTGTGCCCAACAGGGTTGGGTATCACCCTTAAATAATAAAATTGGAAACACCCTTAAATCAGCAAAAACTACCCCTTTTCAGGGGATTTTTGGTAAAATATATTTTATTTTTTGATGATGGATTAAGAATATAGTGCGATTTTTTTATAGTTGATCAAAATTAGGATATATGGGCTAATTATAGAGGGTGAAAACTACCCCCAAAATTTCAAAAACTAGGAAAAACATCATAAAAGATTATTTTTTTACTTTTTTTCGTGGAGCAAGTATTTAAAAAATATTTTATGCTATTTTAACCATCATAAAATGTATTCACTTCCCATGGGGGGGGGGGTGTTAAAACAACCCCTAAATTTATACATACATAAAAACCATGATAAAATTTTATTATAAATATTGTTTTTGTTTCTATCGCCCATAATTTTTTATAGTATATTAAGTATCAAGGGCGTAAAAGTTTCGGCACTAGCGTGAGCACTAGCACGAGTGCTCGGCGAAGCCGGGCACGAGTGATATGTGTTCACGCTCGTGTCTTAAGTATTTCGCCCATGGTGCTTACACTATTTTTTGCCCACCTAGGCGTAGAACGAGTTCAGAAAATTCTTTACACACGAGTTTTACGCCCGGGAGGGCAAAAAAATATATATCTAATATTTTTTTTTCTTTTTTTTTGTGGAATAAAAAAATAAAATTTTATCATAATTTTTTTGTATTTATAAATTTAGGAGTTTTTTGAAAACCCCCCCCCCCTCGAGGGTGAACACATTTTATGATGTTTGAAATAGCACAAGATATTTTAAATACTTGATTCCCCAAAAAAAAGTAAAAAAAAAATTTATAACCGATTTGTGTAACTACACAACCAACGAGCATGGAACATGTTTACTAATTCTATCTTATATCCTATCCTATATTTTGTATATTAAAATGAAATAATTGAAAAAATTCAATATTTTTGATTTTATTACAAGTCAATTTGTAAAGTTTTGAGTGGACGAAAACAAATGAAAGTGGTTTTAAAGTAATCTTTAAATAAATATCTTTAGGCTTTTTTTTTTTTTTTTAAATATTTAATAGATTCCGAAATATTAATCTCAGAAGTTAGTAGTTGAAAATGTAAAAAATTTTTTTATTTTTTTACTAAAACTGATTTTTCTTAGGATCTAAGAGGTCTTTTGAAACGTGCTTTAGTGCAAATTTTTCCTTGGAAAAAATGCTATCGATTTGACGTTTTTTTTTTTTAATCCGAGCTCATGATTCAGAGTTATAACTGTTTGAAGCCAAAAAAATCAAAATTTAAAAACTAAAAAAGTTGTCACTCTAATCACTTCGTAACTCAAAATCTATATCACCAAAACGATCAAACTAAAGTGCTATGTATTTGTTAAAGCGTTATCTAAAACAAGTTTTTTTTGTTTTTAATTTAACCCTTTCATTAAAAAGAAATCTATAGAAAACCACTTTACGTTAAATTACAAAAAAATTTATCATTTAAAAAATTCTTTTAATATCTGAAACAAAATATATATATTATTATATTATTTTATATTAGAAAAAATATATATTGAAAATTTTCGACTTTTATTAAGTAGTGAACAATCAATATGACTTTTGCAATAAAAGATTTTTTTTTGGAAATTTATAGTTTTGGACAATAAATATGATTTTTGCAATATAATATTTTTTTTAAATAATATTTTCATAGAAGAAACAAAATAAAATATACCTTGGCAATATATAAAGTTGTGAACAATCAATATGACTGTTGCAATAAAATATTTTTTTTGGAAATTTTCATTTTTTGATGTTTAGGTCAGAGGTATGATATTTAATGATATTTTCATAGTAAAAACGAAATAAAATATATATTGAAAATTTAAGTGATAGTTGAAAACAATCAATATAAGATTTGCAAGAAAATATTTTTTTTATAAATTTTTTTTTTCATATTTAAGACAGATGAATGAAGTTTTGTGAAATTAACTTATATAAAACGAAATAAGATATATTGGACATTTATAAAGTTATGAACAAGCAATATGAGTTTTGCAGAAGAGATTTTTTTTGGAAATTTTCATTTTTTCAGATTTAAGACAAACAAAAGAGGTTTTATCAAATTTTCATAAATAAAACAAAATAGAATATATATATCAAATTTCTAAAGTTAGGGAAAATCAATATGACTTTTGCAAGAAAATATTTTTTTTTTAAATTTTTATTATTTCATATTTAAGACAGCCGAATGAAATTTTATAATATTTTCATAGAAAAAACGAAATAAAATATACATTGGAAATTTATAAAGTTTTGGTCAATCAATATGACTTTTGTAATAAAATATTATTTTTGAAAATTTTTATTATTTTATATTTAAGACAGTCCAATAAAATTTTATGATATTTTCATAGAAAAAACGAAATAAAATATACGAGCGGTGACCGTGCGCACTATTTTACCTCAGCCACAGAATTAAAAGCCATATGGGAATGCTACACAGACAAAAGCAGTACAGTAATAAACTCGCTAACTAATCAAAATACTAAAGTGAATAGCACTGACAAAGACAAAAAGACCACAGCAACGCACAATGACTGACTAAAGGACTCATGCAGTGACACATTTAAGACTGGATTTGTCAATGCAGCGTCACTTAAACGCCATTTTAAGCAATTTCGTGAATTACTTGAGGATGACTCATTCTATCATGTGATGGGAGTTGCTGAATTTCGTTTTGGTGACGCTGTTGATGACAATATCGTAGCAATTAAGGGATACAGTTTGATCAGGCAAGATCGTAACACCCAAGGTAGTGGGGTCGTTTTATACATTAAAAACAACTTAAGAGCCAAGGTTTTTGCACGATCCAATACAACACAAAAAGGTAAACCCACTTGCTTCGAATACATTATGTGTCGCATTTCAGGCAAGAAAACTCTACCTATTTTTGTCTGCGTAATATACCGTCCATCTTATGTTCCCTTTGATGAAGATCTTCAGTTTTTATCTAACTTAAGGGACCTAAGTTCCAACTACAGTCATAAAATAATCATGGGTGATCTAAATATTGACATGCTTACTAACAGCAGCAATACTGCTTCTGTTAAAAATCTTTTTAGTGAGTCACTCCTCTTAATAAATCATCAAAAAACTCGTCGCCCACCAGGCTCTAGCATTTGCAATACCTGGATTGATGTTATGTGTGTGGATAATAATGATACAGTCCTCAACTATCACAATAAAATTCCACCTTTTTTAAGTGACCATAATCTCATTGATGTAGAAATTAAAATTTTCATTCCCAAAATTCCTACGGAGAGTTTCTCTTACAGGAAACTAAGCAGCATAACTCCTGAAGCTATTAATGAGGAACTGTCTCAACCTGATTGATCAGCATTTGATAATAAATTTCACTTAGACTCTGCTGTCTCCATTCTTAGCGATAACCTACAGGCTGATATTGACAAGCTGGCCCCACTTAAAACTATTAACCCTAAAAAACATAAACATCCGTGGATTGATGATAAGCTGAACTTTCTAATACTAAAACGTAAATCCATCGAACGCCGATATTTAAACTCCAAAAATGCTTCTTTACTAACAGACATACTTCAAGTTACTGAGGAAATTGAGTCGCTCTCTGAAGTTGCGCATAACACATTTTTACGTACAAGACTTGACGAAGCAATTGACAACGATCGTGACATTTGGCGGGAAATGAGACACTTAGGACTGTTACCTAGTCCACGCAGTGATCTCCATGGATTTTCTCCGGTTGATCTAAATGTTTACTTTGCTGGAGTTTCAACTTCAACAACAGAAAATATTGATGAAACTAACGAGTTGATTAGTTCAGCATCTAATGATGGGTTTAATTTTACAGAGGTAACCCTACAAGATGTAATTCTTGCAGTAGCCCACTTTTCATCACAGGCTACTGGTACTGATGGCATACCTCATAAGATAATTGCAAAGTCACTTCCCGTTATTGGCCCACTTTTGGTTAAGCTCTTTAATGTATCTCTAACAGAAGGGATCTTCCCTACAGCTTGGAAAAAATCACTGTTGACAGCTATTAAAAAGATTTCAGTCCCATCTACACCATCAGACTTCCGCCCTGTTGCTTTTCTTTGTTTCTTGGCAAAAGTATTAGAAAAACTAGCGCATGACCTAGTAGGCTTTAGACCCTACAGTAGTACAGAAACAGTTCTACTAAAATTAACAGAGGACATTAGGTTTGGCAAAAGTAAAAGATTAGTAACGATACTACTGCAGTTTGACTTCAGCAAGGCGTTTGATTCAATAGCTCCTTCGAAACTTATAGTCAAATTAAAATCTATGGGTTTCTCAAAGAACGCCTTGCTGTGGATCAAATCTTATCTCCAAGGTAGACAGTTACAAGTTACTACAAGAACATCCTCCTCAAATCCCCTTGGAGTTACACAGGGGTCAGTACTTGGTTCACTCCTGTTCTGCCTCTATATTAATGATGTCAAGCAACATTTAGATGCAGACATATATCATCTTTTATACGTGGACGATTTGCAAATTTATGTGCAAACTTCTCCTGAAAAAATAAAAGAAGCATTACAAAAGCTTTCATCAGCAGCCAATAACATCAGTATTTGGGCCAAAAACGTATCCCTGAGACTTAACCCGGACAAGACAAAAGCCATATATTTTGGCACCAGCCATTTTGTTGACCAACTAGACAAACTAAATCTGCCTGGGGTGGTTGTAAGCGAGGGAGTCACTGTACCTTTCACTAGTGAGGTTACAAGTCTGGGAGTAATTTTAGACAATAAATTGACTTGGGAATCACATATTTCACTTGTGAGTAAAAAAGTCAACAAAGTACTTTACACACTGCGATTTATTAGGCAATGTACAAACGAAGATTTACGAATCAAGCTTATACAAGCGTTAGTGGTTCCCCACTTAGACTATTTCTCTGTTGTATACCTAGACTGCTCGATAAATCTGAAAGACAGAATACAAAGACTGAGTAATACATGTTTACGATACATTTATGGAATCGGTAGGGACACACATATTACTCCTTACAGAGACAAATTAGGGAGGTTAACCACAAACAATCGTAGGTTATATTTTACGTCCATCATTGTATATAAAATCCTTCGTTTGCGACAGCCTGAATACTTAACTCACATTTTCAAAAAGTACGTTCCCAAAGAGACAGCCAGAGGTGAGTTAATAACACGTGAATTAGAAACCCCTGAACTTGAAAAATGGCATGGTGACTGCTCATTCCAAGTGCAAGGCACAAAAAGCTGGAATTCTCTCCCTTTATCCGATTCCTCCCTTCACCTAATTCTTTTAAGACAGGTTTATTAAAGTACTTAAAAAGTTCTAGTCATACATACAAATACTGAGTCTTTTAATAATGTTTTATCAAGACTAAATGCATTAATGTTATTAGAAATTTAATATTTCAAAGTCAAAATAAAAATAAAAAGTTCGCGGGTGACATAGGCTATAGATTTTCTACTCAGCTATCGTAGTTTTTGAGATATTTAATTTTTAGTGTTTTTGAATTTGATAAAATTTTAAAAAATTTTGAAAAAAGCTAAAATATCTTGAGACTATCGACAACTTTTATTGTCAAAAGTTTATACTATTCAATTCGGCACCAATTTTTACGTCTTCTCCTAAATTTTTATACAAAACGGAGGTATCTTTAAAATTTTATAAAATATTTTTGAAGCCGGTTAAAAATATTTTTTTCATTTTTTTATTTTTTATGGTATTTTTAATAATTTATTTGTGTGCCTGTGTGTCTATGTGTTTCATCATGAGGCTCAAAAAAATGAAAGAAATTACATAAAACCGGTGTTATAATAAAGTTAAAATATAAAAATGTATACTATTTTTGGGAAAAATTAAATTTTTTGAAAATTTTGTTAAAAAGTGAAATATCTAAAAAATATGATAGAATTAATATCGCAATTGGTATTACTTGATTCAGTCAATTTTAGAACCATCTATATATACATATCTTAATACTATATACTATATACTATATAAATTTAAAAATTTATTTGACTGTCTGTCTGTCTGTACCCTAATGACTCAAGTACCGCCGAACCAAAACCTATAATTTTTCATTAGTGTTTCACCTACGCAACTCTGAATAGTTTGAATGTGTTTGCATAATTATAAATTTGTAGTGAAACAAAATTTTTTTAAGCAACAGAAAAATATTGAAGTAAATGTGAACAGGAGGGACTGAGCCTTATCTGAAAAATCTGAACGTGTTTGCATAATTATAAATTTGCAGTGAAAAATGATTTTTTGAAGCAACACAAACAGAAAAAAATGCGACACAGGGGGGGCGGAACCCCCCTCCAACTTTTGCTAGCGTCTTATATATTATACTATATAAAAAATGATTGCAAAATAGAGAGTTGCGATTTTTGATTAAAGTTGATCGGTTATTTTTTAGAAGATACAAAGCTCCAAAGTTCAATCCTCATACATTGCAAGCTTAGGAGCTGAATCAAAAACAGGGGTTTGAAATTTTTATTTACTGTCAATTCCGAAACTAAAAAATAGATTTAAAAAAAAAATTGCACAAAGTAAATTAATTATTAAGAAACTTCTATTCGAAATTTAAATAAATTGTTAATTTCATATAAAAGATATTTCAATTAGAAAAAGTAAAAAACTAATGAAAATTTTAAGATGACAACGTCGCAACGATGAAGAATTTTAAATAGAATATGAATCTATGACTTAAATTATTTAGTAAGAAAATTATTAAATTATTAATTACTTATTGAATAAATATTGAACTATGTGAGAAAACAAATCCTTGATTCTAAAAACGCACATTTTGATACGTGGAACCAAGCCATATTCAATTTTTTTAATAAACCGTACCAAGTAGTTTGCTAATTTTTTTTAATCAACAAATTTGTTTAATTAAATATTATTTTTTTTAAATTCAATTTTTAATAAAAAAAAGTGAATGTGGTTCGGTTCCACGTATCATATGTGTTTTTAGAATCTAAAAATTTGTTTGTTTATCAAGGTATTGTGTATCAAATAGTAATTTATTAATTTAAAAAATGAACGTATATAAATAAAAAATGATAAAATTATGTTATTCGTATTTAATAGAAACTCATTGACAATAAACTCTATAAAAGTTTTATTTAAATTAAATCTATTGTACAACATAAATAGACAAGCCTCGAATATTTTAAATTTCTCTTAGTTCTAAATAATAATAAATAAAATTAAAAACCAAAATGTCAATGTTAATGTTTATTAAGAAATGATTAGATAATATAATAATATATACGATATAAACAACAAATTCTCTTTGTTCTTTACTTCCCAAAGAGCCATCCGTGAAGTAGAAAAATAAAATAAATTAGTTTACTACACTGAGATGATTTGTCTACTTCCCGAAAGGCTATCTGTGTAGTAGACAACAGCTATAATTTTTGTTTTCATAACTAAAAATTTTAGGGAAATAGGCCATCAAAACTTTCATTAGTCTACTACGCATGGTTTGACCAAATCACGGATTTCTCTGCTTCCCTACAACATATACATTTAACTCTCTCAATGGAATAGCTCCCCACTACCTTTAGTCACATATACAGAATATACATGGGCATATCTCACCAAGTGGTTATATTGCATACATGAGGATTTTAATGAAAATCCAGCTTTCTGTTTAAAAAAAAAATTATTGAAATTTATTTAAATATGTTTCTTCTCAATCCTCAAGAAATTTTTTTGCCTAATTTCTTTAATTATTATGAAATAACAGCCTTAGAATGATTCGAAACCCTAATATTTTGTTGGTAACCTTTTTAAGTTTTTTAAATTCTTAACATTACAGAAGGAATGCCGTAAAACTATTTTCCTTTTTATAAATAGATTTTGATAAATTAATAATATATTTAATTTCTTCACATAATTAAAATAGTGTGCTCCTTTTCTAAAAAAAATTCTGCCAGCTGAAACATTGGTAACCACATTTTCAAATAAATACGATCAAAGAAAGTTTTTTAAGCCACAAATGAATGCCGTGAAAAATTTTTATTTCTAACTATTGTGAAAATTCTCTACAATGTTTCACAATTTGAAAGTGATTTGAGAAAAACTGGTGCCTCCAATAATTTAATAGATATCGACATCAAAAGGCTTTGTTGTCGATGCGTAATTTTGGTACTAAAATCACTTTTTTTAATGGCACTCGTTCAATTTTTAAAAAATCTTCGCAAAATCTTTTGTAATTTATGTAAAATTTTATTAGATTTCAGTTAAAAAAAACGGCATAGCTTAATTCAATACTCTGTATGTATAAACCTCAGTTTTATATAAACTAATCGTACAATTTCGATGCGTTGTTTACCAATAACCTAAAAATAACAAACGTGTAAGAATTACGTATATTTCATTCTTAGTTCAAAAAAGATGTTTTTGATTTGAATTTATTGCTTTAAAAAAATAAATAAAATTTTGTAGTTTTAGGTCATACTTAGTGGATCATTAAAATCCATATTTCAAGAAATATACATTTTGAAAAAAAACAAAAACTCTTAAAAAATGTTTCAAAAATCATAGAAGGCACAACTAAATGATTTAATAAATTATAATACGATAATGCGATCATATTTTAACCAGTGGTGGATTCAGAAAAGGGCCTAAGGGGGTGGGGCGCTTAAGCAAAATTTTGTATGCTTTCTTATGAAATTTGTATAAAAAAACAAAATTATGAACAAAAAACATGCATTTTTTGGAGCTCAGGAAAGACAATCACCCTTACCACCCCCCTTTTGATCCGCCCATGATTTTAGCAGTAGTTAAATAAAAATTAGGTATAATGATAAAGAATTTTTAAAACAAGTATTTAGTAATAGGAAGTTAAATATGTTAACTATATTTTAGGCTTTAACGTTAATTATATTTTAGGCTTTATGTGAGCAATGAGTTAAAGATTCAGGGAGCTTAGCCTAGCTATACCTATAGCGCAGTCTGTAGAACATTAATTTTTTGTTTATAAAAAAATTGAAAATTTATCTTCTTATTATTGGTTTTTGGACTGTTATATACCTCTATATTTTCCAGCATTTTTGAGAACTAATTTCATTATTCAGTAATTATAACCTTAAATATATTTTTTAATTTAAGAAGTTTATTTATCAAACGCCGTAGCTTAAAATTAAGTTACGCAAAGAAAGTCTTAATTTTTATTGTTTTATTAAACTTCTGTCCAAATTTCATTATTGTGCTCTCAAAAATAAAATTTATTTTATAAAATTAGAAATATAACCACTTGGTGAGATATGCCTACATACGCAGCGCTTACTATCACGCACCCTAATCATACAGAAGAGTTTTGTGGCTTTATTCCCATGAGAGGATTAAAATTAAAAAAATTTTTGATTTTGCGGTGGTCAAGTCGTAGTGTTTAGAAGCGTGTGTTATACCGTAAGGGTATCCCACAATAATTAAATATATTTTTTCCTAAATTTCGATTATTTTTCCTACCCACGTATATTCCTCTTTAGAACAAGGGTATTTAGCCCTTGAACAGCAGAGTCTTACAAAAATAGCGAGGTTGTACCTCTAATGTTGGTTGACACAAATCTGTGTCTCGATGCTGATGAATGTCTGGGATTTCTTAGCATAAATAATAACATTAGTTTGTTAGATCAATGTGCAAACGTATTGAGTGTGCTTATATATACAAAGAGGTTCACTCTTACGAGTTTGCTCTTCGAGAAATCCCAAACTAGTGTTGCGTGATGTGCGAACGCTCTTTCTTATATACTTTTCGCAAGTCACGCACACATGATTGAGATTTTTACATAAAAAATGTTCTCGAACTTTCTAGAAGGATTTTTGCATTTGGCGCGAAATCTTTCTTTTTAGTTTTTTAATTGTTTTATTTATTTTTAAATATTTTTAATTATTTTTATATACATTATATTTTATACATTAATCATTTTTTTATTTATTATTAATCCTACTTACAGTTTAAATGAATAACTATCCCTTTTTACTAATAAAATGCAGTTTGACCGTTACGTCTATATTTAATTACCTTAAATATTTAAATGAATACTTTTAATTTATACTTAATAATTATTATGCATATTATGTATAATAAAGGGGTATTTAATTATAATATTTATTAATTATTTATCTTATTTTATAATATTTCAAAATTACTATTTACAAATATTTACATATATACATAATAATTGAATACTGAAAAGTCATTCAATCAATTATTTTATTTTATTTTTTATAAATTAATTAATCATGATAATTATTTCTATTCGATGATGATCATTTATTGCCTGGGAACTGCTTCCACCTACATAATTTATTTAAATATTTTGCTATTAAAACGTAACAGCGTTCTTTGGTCATTTTTATTCCGTTCGCGTACAGTTTTAAAGCATCATGACCGATTATTCTAACCAGCGGTTTCTGTTTCTTACTTACTTTATTAAATATTACACATGTGTGCATGTACATTGCACGCATTTGTATAGTTTTGATGCGAATTTTAAGGAATGATAAGGGTCCTATGCATTTGGTGTGTTACAGGCGTTCAAGTAATAGAGTATATTAGAGTGATTAAGAAAAAAATTTTTTTGATAAAGTTTTCGCGGTGGTCAAGTAAATATAAACATGCTTGAATAAAGAGTTTAATGCGTAACACTTGGCGCAGCGTACATCAAAACATTAAATAGCTGTTAACTATGACAACAACACACATCGTCTTTGTCAATAAACATTTATCATATTTTTGTTATATGAATTAACCCAACAGTCTTTTTATTTATTTATTTTTTGATAATTTTATGAGACATAGATTACTAAATGCATGCTTTTTTGGCTTTTCGAATTCACGGTTTGAATAGTTAGCTATATGTTTTTTGGGTATGATATCCAGTTTTACCGAAAATGTTCCAGCTACTCACAGTAGGCAAATGTGGACTATTTTTAGCAGGTTTTTTAACATTTTTATTAGTTAGTTTATTAGTTAATTATGATTTAAGCTCACTGAATAAGAATATGACATCTGTTTTTACCGAAAATGGCTTGATTGCCTACTATTTATACGCTTTATTAATAGTGTGGTAAAAGTAATTATTAGTTATCTATTAATATGCAAGATTTAGTTTTATTGATACTACTACCAAACAAAGATTTAATCACTCATAAAATTCGAGAATTAATATGTAGAATAACTATTCTATCGATTAAAGAAAAAACGCATTATTCGGATAATTAGAACCAATTTTGATAAAAAAAAGTTTGAAAGGTTGTAACTCTTTTTGTTATCAATATTTTTTAAAAAATTCAGCGGCCCCAGATATTGAAAGAGACAAAGAACCCAAGATTACATTTTGGTGAAAAAATATTGATTTTTAGTGAAATTATACACTGTAAATAAATGTAGAGTAGAAATTAAATTATAAAACTTTATTTCTTTCTTCTTTTCAAAATTTAAATTGAAAGATATTCTATTAGCCAATATGCAACATGAAAATACAATATAATTATTGCTTTAATTAAAAATTGATGGAACTATTTTAAATATAATTAAATAATTTAGGTAAGTAATAAGACTGACAAACGATTCCAATAATTTTTAATTAAAGCAATAATTATATTGTATTTTCATGATTCATATTGACTATTAGAGTAGAAATTACTTTTAAAGATAGTAAAAATATTCAAATTACCATACCTAACTTAACTGCAGTATTTACTAGTAATAGTTTAATTAATTTAATTAAATCCTCACATACGTCCTCACCTTAAACTCCCCACTTCCAAATGCTCTCCATATAACAATTCCTCCTTAGTCTATATGCTAGACTTCTGGAACACTCTCCCCGAACATATCCGCCTTGCTCCTACCATAGATTCATTTAAGCACAACATTTGTCAAAATCTTCTACAACAAGATTCCTCCTCCTCTCTCATAAATTTTCATAAAAACCTCAGTAAATTTTCCACCCACTATTAGATTACTTCCTACCTCTCCTTCCTCCCCTTCACCAGTATTCTCCATTAAATTTAATTTTCCTATATGCTTAGTGTTATAAAAAAAAAAAAAAAAAAAAAAAAAAAAATTCTTTTTTCCAAGTACTTTAAATATTTATAATTTTAAAAAATCAAATTATTGTAATAAATCATTTACATAAATGTTCATTAGTTTTAAAATTTATTTTTACTTTTGTTTTATACTTTGCTTTAAATTTTAAACATAAATTTTGTAAATTAACGCGTTCGCACAATTAGTTCTATATACTTTTACCTCTGTGTACCAAAAATTTTGTACAATTATGTATAAATAAAATTATTAATCAATCAATCAATAATGTAATGTAAACAGGTCTTAATATATATGTAAGAAGGAGAGAGTAGTACCAAATAACAGTATATATATTCTTTGGTAGTACCGTAGGGTCACTGCCCTAAGCATTGTCATAGAGCACACATGTGCGTTAAGTACGTAATATCAGTGACTAAAAGTGCCTTAAGTTTTTTTCACTTTTTTGCCACTTTTTTCGACGTAACACTTGTTCTAATTAACTTAAAAACTTAACCCAGTGGTTTTAAAAAAAGTCTTGAAAATCACCACTGGGTTTTATAAAATTTCAATTTTTCTGCTGGAAATTTTTTTTTTTAATTCAAAAGAATAATTATCTTCCTTAGAATGGAACCAAAATCTGAAACCAAACTTATAAAGCATATCAGTTGTTTTTTAAGGTTCGGTTACAAAATTATATAAATTTTTTTGAACCCCTCTTTACTTTTTAAAGTGTTTTTTAGCCGATATCAGTTATTTTTTAATATTCTTAGAAATTATTTTTTTTTCACACTAAATTTATTAATCCGGCAAAGAAGTCAAAAAATCCCAACTGAGAAAGTATGGCTTAATCTTAAATGACTCCACTATAATAGAATGGTGTGAAAACACACCTTTGGTATTTTAAAATATTATATGTAAAAAGAGAGAGAAGATGTCGCCGCACGACCGGCCGAGATGCTCTCGCCTTCAGTGCGCACTCTTGCTTCGTGCAATACACATCAATTAAATAAAGTGTCATTATTAAAAGTTATAATCTTTTCTCTATTTAGTTAACCTTGTTCCTTATATTTAATTCCTACATATTAATGCAGTTACGTCCATTTTGGTCCTTCAGCCTATAAGTTTTTTCTTTTATAAGAAACAAGCAGTTATCAGTGACATTCAAAAACTAAACTTAAATATAAGAGCAACAAGTGTTAATCGCCATGCGGCCTTTGTAGTTATTATTGATATCATCGATTTATGCAGTTTTTTTGGTGTTCAGTGTTTTAATAATCTTTGTATTATTCAAGATTAACAAAATTAAACAAAAAAAAATAAAAAACTGTGATTAACATCAGATTAAAAAAAAAAGACATCAGTTATTTTTTCTTTTCAAAAAGACAACATGGCCGCTTGTGAAAAAGAGCGCGTGCGACTCATCATAAAGACATTCACGTGAATTCATCATTTCCTTTTTTTTCCAAAAAACTATATCAGTGCCGGCGTTATTTATCAAATTTTTTTTTTTATAAATGGTGTGACTGATACATATTGTTATAATAATTAATTTAAAAAAAAAAAAAGTGAATTTTCAAAACTCTAAAAATCAAAAACTTCTGAAAAATTTTTAAATCAAAAATTTTTTGAAAATAAAAAAAAAAAAAATTAAAATTACAAGAAGAAGTATTAAAAGTTAAAAAAAAAAAGAAAAATATATAAAAAAAGGAAGAAAGCCGCCATTATTATTTTTTTTGACGTCATCGTCTTCAATTGAAAGGGGAGAAAGAAGAATCCACGATTCGAGAGGTGACGGAACAACACGAAGAGGCACGAGTTAAACTTAGAATTTTTCATTCTTCTCAGTCGTCGTTCGTGTTCGTCGCTCCAAATTACAAATTGTTTTCTTCACTCCAAGATGGCAGTTCTTCTTTCCTTTGGTAATTTCACCGTCAAAAATCATCTATCAAGGACAATTCTCTATGATTCACCATCTTATTGAAGAAAAAAGGAGTCATCATTGTTTTAGGTTATATTATTTTTGTAATTTTATTTTCCTTATTTTCTTTTAATAATTTTTAAATTATTTACAATCAGTAAATTATTTGACAGTCAAATTAAAATTATTAAATTCATCTTTTTTTTTTTTGTGAAACCACGTGCAATTTTATTAATAAATTGTACGTTATAATTTATTTAATTTTTATTCAGCAATATTAATTTAAAATTTGCCCATAATTTAAATACAATTAGAGTGTCTTCTGCTCTATTTTGTCTTTAATTCAAAAAGGCAAAAAATTAAAAAAAATAATAAAAAACACATGGTATTTGTATATTATTTATATTCGATTCAATTACTTAAAATTAATTTCAAATAAATGTATTATATATTGTTAATTAAAAAAATAAATAATATGTGTCAATTGTCTTTTAAAAATTTAAAATCTCTCTCTCTTTTAGTCTAACTAAAGTCTTTATCAATTATTTAAAATCAAAATTAATATTTTAATCAGTTTATTTTTTTTTTTATTAAATTCAATTTAAAAATAAAAAATAATTTTCAAAAATAAAATCAATTCTTTATATTTATTATTGTCATTATAACATTTACTAATTATTTGGACGTTCCTAAGGTACTCTTATCATCTGGAGGCTGCTTCTTTTGGCTTGCATCCTTGTCAGATCCACATGGGTTCCAGTTCAATATTCCAGTTCATAATTTTTCTTTATATTAATATTAAATTAATTGTCTTATTAATCTCAATTGTTCAATTCACAATTAAAAATTGTTATTACTTGTTAAAATTTTATTTCAAACTTTAAACATATATATATATATATTACATTTTGTAAATTTCTTTACAAACTAATGTGCAATTTATTTTTATTATTTTTTATTGTAATGTTTTTTCTTATTGTAAATAATTTTCAATTTTGATTCAATTTTTATTTCTGTAATTTTTTCAATTCATTTTCAATTAACTTATATAAACAAAATTAATTTAAATACTGTCAACTTTAAAAATTGAATCCTAATTAACTACTGCATTAAATTTAAAATAATTACTTTCAATTCAATCAATTAATTTAAATAATAAATTGCATATTAGTCAACTTTGTAATCCTTAAGAGCCATGGCTTCCATCATATTGGAACAAAATACTTTGATCCCCAAAATAAAAAATGCGTATGAAGCATTTGACAAGGATCCCCAAAAAAGCGTAGCCTCTTGTAGAGTGAGGATGACTGGGCTAATTAAAAATTGGCAAAGGTTTGAAAGCAATCACCATCAAATCTTTGCCTCAAAAGACTTAGATTCATTAATGAAAGAACAGCCATATTTTACTGATAAAGTTTTTGATCAATTAGATGAACAACATCTTGTAAATTTAACATTATTTCAAACTTATTTAGACAGTCATACCTCCTCTGAAGATCGTGACCGTGAACAGACTCAAAACAATATTGTAGTCCATCAACAGTCTGAGGATTTAGAGCGTTTGCCGCGTCTCGATCTTCCTGATTTTAGTGGAGATTATAGGGAATGGGAGTCTTTTCGCGATTTTTTTCATTCGTCTGTAGTCTCAAAACCTAAAATACCTAACATAACTAAATTGCGTCACCTTAGAGCCCATTTAAAAGGCGATGCTGCTGACTTAGTTAGCAGTTATGCGTTGACTGAGGACAATTTCCAAATTGTCTGGAATAAGTTAACTGATAGATTCGAAAATAAAAAGCGGTTAGTTAATGCTCATGTCGCAGCAATATTCAATTTAGCCCCAATGACTAAAACTAGTGCAGTTGAGCTTAAGAGAATTTTGGTTGGTCTAACCACTCCTCTTTCTGCGTTGAAGGTTTTAGGTCGGCCTGTAGACTCATGGGATGACTTGCTAATATTTCGTATTTTATCTTTATTTGACAACGAGACTAAAAGACAGTGGGAGTTGTACTTGTGCAACGTATCTTTATCTGCTCGTTCCACTCAGTTAACCAGTCAAGATGCATCCAATTCTACTGCTGATACTCAACAAAATCAAGTTTTGACAAATTTTATTTCTAACCCTCCAAATCTTGACTTATTAATCCAGTTTATGGAAGCCCAGATTGGCATATTAGAGTCCATTGAGGAAAATACTCCCACCACTAGTATTTTAAATTCTAATTCAGATAAATTTAAAAATCTTAATGTTGCTACTCAGCCCCAAATAAAGACATTCCACACCCAAATAAAGTCTAATAATAACAATAATTCCAAATTAGAATGTCTTATGTGTAAAGCCAATCATAAATTACAAAACTGTAATAGTTACAAGCAGTTAACCCCTGCCAAAAGATATGAATTTATAAAATCTATACATAGGTGTTGTAATTGTCTTGGAAATCATTCCTTTTTTAATTGTACCTCAAAAGAATTATGTAATATTTGTAATAAAAAACACCACACATCTTTACATGATGATAACTATTTAACTAAATTTCAAAAACCTCAGGATTCTAATACTGCCAATCAGAATTCCGATCAAATTACAAAAAATGACAATTCAAACTCAAATCAGGTTACAGATAACGAGTCTGATAATAATTCTGATTCAGCACAGGCATCTCAGTTGCCTCTCTAGTCAATACCCTTAACTTTACATTTAGTACTTCAGTTCATGCCTCCATGGTCAAAGGTGAGGTGAAACGAAGTGCTGAAATTGATTCTATGGCCACTAAATTTAAATTATATAGTCTAGGGTAATACTGGCATAGAATCAATCTGTCTTTCTGTTTGTCATGAGCCTGAGTCTTCACTTCCCTTTGACTTAAAAGGATTCTAAATAATATAAGAATTTTGGCCTTTCCCTCTAAACTGCTTAATCCGGATAAGCAAGAGTGCGAAACCCAGTTCCAAAATAACTATTTTTAGAACTCCTAAGGGTAGAAATGTTAGCAGGCTCTCATTCGTAAATAATTAATTAAAAATAAAAAAAATTGTTGTCTTAAATTGTAAAATATATCGTGATATTTCTTGACCATAACTCATAATCCGTATTCTGCTTACAGATAGGAGAGTGGTAGATATCATAATTTTCTTAATCTCTTTTGCAAAAGTTATAATTTTCCATCCTTAATGTAAAATTAAGCGGGGAGGGACGCCAAACCGCAGTCATTGCATTTGTCTATTATTGTCAGGATGAGCAAAGTTGTAACTCCTTGACCTTAACTACTCCATGGCATGGTCTCTTAAATATTTTTTAATGTAATAAATGAACAAACTAGATAATATTGAGGTCAATGGCATTGTTTTGGCAGCTGACGAAACAATGCCTCCAAGTAAATGGCCTTTAGGTCAATAATTTAAATATTTAAAGCGCCTGATCTGACAAGGATCGTTGAGGTCAAAATCTGCACTTCTATGTTAAGAAGTCCTATTCAAAGGTTGGTGCTGTTAAGCGCAAATAATGAAGTAGTCTGAGTAATTTTATTATTGTAGGTTCCATTATTTGGGTTTGATAGCACTGGCATTTGTTTAATTTAATTTGTAAATATTTTGTATATAATTTTTTGTATTATTTATTTATTAATTTCTATATTAAATGTTCTTTCTGTAAAAAATTTATGTATAATAATTGTGAATAATTCATTTGAAAGGGGAGAATGGTGTGAAAACACACCTTTAGTATTTTAAAATATTATATGTAAAAAGAGAGAGAAGATGTCGCCGCACGACCGGCCGAGATGCTCTCGCCTTCAGTGCGCGCTCTTGCTTCGTGCAATACACATCAATTAAATAAAGTGTCATTATTAAAAGTTATAATCTTTTCTCTATTTAGTTAACCTTGTTCCTTATATTTAATTCCTACATATTAATGCAGTTACGTCCATAAAATAAAATTGTTTTTGAAAATTTCATTTTGCATTTATTTATTTAATAAAATTTAATAGTTTTTGTAAACTATTCAAATACATAATTCTTACTTTGAAGTAATAAATTATTAAATTTTCAAATTGAAAATGTTTATAATTTTTTAATTTAAAAAATCCTATTTTAAAAATAAATCTTTTAATTAATTTAATAATTGATTATAGTTAAATTTGTTAATTCTCAATGGAATAAACTTAATTTTAAATTATATTTTTTATAGCTTTTGAGTTTAGTAAAATTTTTAAATTTCAGCGCTTATTTTTTTCCCGTTCTTAAAATTTCGTTTATACTTCGAGATGTACTTCGATAATAGTATATATGTGTATACATGTGTATACTATTATACGAAACGTATTATACTAATATACGGAGTATATTATGTTCTTTGTGTATACATAATACATATATAGTATTTAAGTATAGTATTGCTTAGTATATACAGTAATAGAAAGTATATATATTTTATATTGTATATTGTATATTGATCTACCGACTTTTACGTATACATGAGGATAGTCCACATGCATCCCACAGGAGGCTTACGTCTGTGCATGGGCGGTGTGTGTTGTGTCAGTGTAAGTGTCTGTGTTGCGTCTGTGTGTCAGTGTTATGTGTGTGCGTTGTCAACCTATGGCCTCAGAGAATTCACACAATTTCTTCTGTCCCCATGCCGGCTTATAGTGCACATGGTCGCACCCGGACTGCGTTATCTACATAATGCCTATATATATATATATATATATATACAAAAAGAGAAGCAGATATAAAAATTATGAAGCATAAGAGAAGGAAAACACATAGTGTTTGAAAGTAGGAACATTATAAATTAAAAATTCTTTTTTTAAATAAATATATTTGTTGAAAGACTAAAATTTATGAACAATATAAGTTTAAATTAAAAAATAAATTGTTTAATTATTAAATTACAGAATTTGGTATTAAATTTAAAGAAAAAAATGAAACAATAAAAATATTTATAGGCTAGATAGAACCTCGTTAAAGTATATTACAGTAGTACACGATGCTACGGGTTATTTTTGAAACCCGGACGCATTATCGTGCTCCTGCAATAAATTAAGTACATAAAATTAAATTTTTTAGTTATCATCAATAATTAGAATGATGTTTTTTTTAATTGAAAATATTTCTTTTTAGGATTTAATTATTTTTCCTGATGACTGTGAATTCAAACATGTATCTCAATGTAAAACTGGACGTGTATACCTGCTAAAATTTAAATCATCTAGTAGAAAATTTTTTTTCTGGTTACAGGTAATAAATAAATTTATTTCTCTAATCGTTGTTCTTACAAATATTGAATATTTTTATATTGCGATTTCTTATAAATATTCAGTAAACTTTTTTTTGTTGTCCAAATACTAATTTTAAAAAATTATTAAAAATTTTAAAAATTACTGAATTTGTATTCTTTGCCTCTTTTGCACATGGCACTTCAAGATTGGCAGAGGCTTTCAACAATAACATATAGACAGTTCCTAGGAATAAGATACTTATTCTAAAAGTGCAAGAATAACATACTTTAATTTGAAACTGAGTGGATAACCGTTAAATTTTCACATGTATGAAAATATTAAAATAAATAAATAAATAAATAACGTTGTTATTCAGAAGAATAAGGTCGCTATTCGCCGTGGCAATGTTAGTACTAGTTAAGTGAAATAGAAATTACAATATTTTGTTAAGGTATTATGCAGCTTGATTAAAATGATGACAGAGCTTAATGAAATAGGAAAATTATTAAAATTTAAACATTTTAAAACTTAAATAAACTTTATTTTACCCCTCTTATAGAATTAACTTTTTTGTAATTAAGAAAATAAAATCAGAGCTTTAGCATTGATCTTATGGGAGCAATACTTTGGAGATTTGAAAAAATATGAAAATGATGACACAGGAGATTAAAATTAGCACAAAATGATAAATAAATGATCAAAGATTAAATTTTCAATTTATTTTCCCCACCTTATAGACTTTAATTTTAAATAAATAAATAAAAACTATGTAAATAACCTGAAATTATACTAATACATATATGATGTCACATATGCATGTAGCGTCGATAATTTAGAATGCGATAAAATTGTTTGTCCAAGCTGCATAAGACCATAAAATTTTAAAACGAAAAATTAATTAAGTTAAGCTTTTAAATATATGCTTTGAAAGGGGAGATAAAAAAGAATGTCATTTTTTTAAACATTCCAAAAAACTAAAATTGAACTTCTTTATAGTTTGCAGTTTTAAAATTTTAATACAACAATACATAGACGAAAAAATTATCAAGAGAAAATAATAGTCATTTAATTTTCAATAAAATAGTAAATCACGATTTCTTTTATACAATCGTCAATTGCGAACGACGCACCGTAAAAGTTGACATTTTTCCGACGGAATTTTGAAAAATATTGCTGGGATTATAGTACTTACTATTGCAAGGGCGTAATAGGCCTACAAAAAAAAAACTTTAAAATAAATAAAATTTATTTTAAATAATTATGTTGAAAACGATCTTAACAGACAAGGTGTAAATAAATTTAATCAATTATTTTGATTTTTGCTCGACGTTTCGGTTGAAACCTTCAACCCTCATTCAGGAGCTATAATTTATTATAATAAATTAAAATTTACAATGTTTATGTATAATTTATTTATTTTTCACATACCTTAATTTTAATATAGAAATTATTTACAATGATGATAACAGTAATAGATTGTAATTGCACAACTTTTTTAATTTAACTTTGTAACAACATATAGTAAAATTATTTTTAATATTTTTAATTATATACATTTTTTAGTTGATTATACATCAACAGTCTTCAAATATAAATTTTTTACAATATTTTAATAATTAAAATTAGTCAACAAAAATATATTATCTTAGAATGAGTATTAGTATTACACAGTGACTAGCAGAAAAATTATGAACTGTTTGTTTATATAAAATATATAGAATAAAGGAAATTTTACAATGTTTTATAGTATAAAGGCTGGTATACAAGTATGTTAGGTATATCTGTAACTTTAACGATAAAGTAGTTTTCACATGAGTTAATGATATTTATTAAACTTATTGAAAAGATTTATTAAAATTAGATAATATTTGAAACCAAATTTTTGAAATATAGAAAATTTTTTAATTTAAAAACTATTTTTTTGAAATATTTTAATGTGAGAAATTAATTAATCAACAAGTGTATACTATTGGTTCATAAGACTTAGGAAAGTTGTTTAAATCTGTCATTGTGTTTAGGGTTAGTTTTTTGAGTTTTTTAATATAAAACATTTCTGCTATGTTTCTTTTATTTAAATTTTTTTCATTATGTAGTATTTGCACATTTTCCCAATCGAATTCATGATTTTCTTGTAATTGATTTATATAAAAAAGAAACTTTCCCAGGTAGATATTTGAATTATTTATCATCACACCCTATAGGAGTAAAAATAGGTATTGTCAAAAGTCTCATAGAAAAAGTTTATAAATTATCTGACCCTCAGTTTCACCAAAAAAATATTACAGCTCTAAAAAGAGATTTACTTCTTAACAATTACCCCATCTCCTTCATTAACAAACAAATAAAACACAAATATTATCAATATAAAAATATAAATAATAGCAATAATAATGATTCTAATAATAGTACTTCCTTTGATTTTAAAAATACTTTCATATTACCACATTTAGGAAAGTTTACAAAAAAATTTCAAATAATACTAAAGAAAAACTATAATATTGACACTGTTTACAGAACCCCTTTTAAAATGAATTCTATGATAAAATTACAAAAAGATAAGCTAGATAAATTCAATAACAAAAATGTAGTCTACAAAATTAATTGCAAAATTTGTAATAAATCTTATGTTGGCCAAACTATGAGACTTTTGAAAACCAGATGTTCTGAACATAAAAACAACAAAAATCTTAAACCTGATTCACACAATGTTATAACTAAACATCAGTTACAAGAAAATCATGAATTCGATTGGGAAAATGTGCAAATACTACATAATGAAAAAAATTTAAATAAAAGAAACATAGCAGAAATGTTTTATATTAAAAAACTCAAAAAACTAGCCCTAAACACAATGACAGATTTAAACAACTTTCCTAAGTCTTATGAACCAATAGTATACACTTGTTGATTAATTAATTTCTCACATTAAAATGTTTCAAAAAAATTGTTTTTAAATTAAAAAATTTTTTATATTTCAAAAATTTGGTTTCAAATATTATCTAATTTTAATAAATCTTTTCAATAAGTTTAATAAATATCATTAACTCATGTGAAAACTACTTTATCGTTAAAGTTACAGATATACCTAACATACTTGTATACCAGCCTTTATACTATAAAACATTGTAAAATTTCCTTTATTCTATATATTTTATATAAACAAACAGGTCATAATTTTTCTGCTAGTCACTGTGTAATACTAATACTCATTCTAAGATAATATATTTTTGTTGACTAATTTTAATTATTAAAATATTGTAAAAAATTTATATTTGAAGACTGTTGATGTATAATCAACTAAAAAATGTATATAATTAAAAATATTAAAAATAATTTTACTATATGTTGTTACAAAGTTAAATTAAAAAAGTTGTGCAATTACAATCTATTACTGTTATCATCATTGTAAATAATATCTATATTAAAATTAAGGTATGTGAAAAATAAGTAAATTATACATAAACATTGTAAATTTTAATTTATTATAATAAATTATAGCTCCTGAATGAGGGTTGAAGGTTTCAACCGAAACGTCGAGCAAAAATCAAAATAATTGATTAAATTTATTTACACCTTGTCTGTTAAGATCGTTTTCAACATAATTATTCAGAATTAAATTCATAACACAGACGTAAAAATCCTATAGTAAAATTTATTTTCTTCGCAAATATTACTGCAATATCTTTACTTGTTTAATTATGTATCTTAGTTTATATAACTTAATATATATATGTCGCAGGCGTTTTGTTGTTTTCCGTCACTTTGTAAATAGCCTAGGCGATTTATGAAGTGACGAGACCGGATTAGGTACTTTGTATTTTAAAATAAAAATATAATTTTTAAATAAAAATTACCATAAAAATAACGAAAGTACTAGTCATTTTGTAGCGAGTGAAAAGGATTATTTTAAGAGGATTAAAAAAATATAAAAGTACTAGTCGTTTTAGAGTTTTGAAAATTTATCATTTAATGACTCATTCAATCTCATAATATAAATATAAATAATATTAAAAAATTATTAGCAATATTTTTCAAACGTATTTTTGTATTTTAATAAGAAAGTTAACTATGTTTTATTTGCGCATGTTGATTTACCATAGCATCGTGAATTACATAAAAGTTTGTTTTTAAAACATGAACATTTTAAGGTTTTACGCTTATTTTTTAATGCTGCGCAATTGCATTTGCTAACATCCTGGCCACCAAAAATAGAAATTTTAGCAGCTGCTTCTCGCAAAGAAATACCTTCTTTTTGAAGAGGCTCATTTATTTCGATTTCTGTTGGCTGTAATTCATTCCGCAGGTACCAATTATTTAAGGTACCAACGGTAGTTGAAATTTGATAAAGTTCATTCCGAAAATCTACGACTTTGCCTAGAATATTATGGGCATCTAAAGGTCCGCGGTCAACCTTAGGTACATCTACTAAAACCGTTTGCCCAATATTAATTGGACAAAATTTTTTATTACTGTTTTGTAGCATGTCTTCAGCTGCTCTTTTCATACCATTGTAAGCTTCGTTAATACGAACGTTAATAAACACGAATAAAAATAAACAAGTTTTAATTGCGAACAAAGAAATTAGAAAGTGACTAGGCTATTTTAAATTTTCAATAAACGTAAATAAACAAATATGAGATTGATAGAGGCATAAAATGATAAATTTTCAAAACTCTAAAACGACTAGTACTTTTATATTTTTTTAATCCTCTTAAAATAATCTTTTTCACTCGCTACAAAATGACTAGTACTTTCGTTATTTTTATGGTAATTTTTATTTAAAAATTATATTTTTATTTTAAAATACAAAGTGCCTAATCCGGCCTCGTCACTTCATAAATCGCCTAGGCTATTTACAAAGTGACGGAAAATAACAAAACGCCTGCGACATATATATATATATATTTATATAATTAAAATTTATTATTTTTATAAATTTACTCCAATTAATTTCCAATATCCATATTCCTACCAAACACCATATTTCACCCATACCGCCTCAAAGCTTAAACCTAAAAGCTTTGTACCGAAAAAAGATAAACGATTTTCACTTAATAAGAAATTTCTTTTTGCCAAAGTATTTTACGCTAGAAATATAAATCAAGTAAATTATAATCAACCTTTGAAGGTAAGCTAGTTCCTTTAGTCAAATTGAAGGTAACACTCAAGAAATTTTCATTTCAAGACATTTTTAACTCAAGATATTTTTTCATAATTATTCAGGACAAAATTTTTATTTTTTTTTCAAGATCAAGATTTATTTCTAATGCAGCTTAATTCAAGATCTTATATTTTTCATGAAAAATAAAAAGTCAAATTTTCCATTGCGCCGCGTTTTCTATAGAAAATCACGGCAAAAACATTAAAGAGTAATTCGTACGTGAAGCAAACGGTAAAAATATTAAAATCTTTTTTTTTACAAATTAAATTTTTGGTTCCTCAAAATGAGAAACCATTGTGATTGGTCAAATTTTGATTTTTTATTTTTTGACATATAAGGACAAAACATTGACACGTTTTGGGACCTCAGGAAGCTAAAAACCTGGTTTTAAAAACCAGTATGTATGTGTGTGTGTATGTGTGTAACCGGTGAAATTTCACAACCATTATGGAATTAAGGCCTAATTTTGTTTTCAAAAATTTTTTCATTAAAAATTTCAAACTACTTTTTTATTTTTAATTTGGATGTAATACCTCATTTATTTCCATGAAAGAACTTATATTTGAAAGTACAATTTTTACTCGATATCTCGAATCTGATAATTAATTTTTTCCCCAAAATTTTCGTCACAAAAAAATAGGAAAAACACCAAATTTTTTTTTCTTTTCGGACGTAGTACCTAATTTATTTCTATGAGAGTACTAGTTTTAGAATGTTTTTTTATAGTAATTTTTTGGATCTGATACCGAATTTTATCAAAATTTTTTTCTCATAAAAAAACACTACAATATTTTTCTTTTTATTGTAATACCTCATTTAATTCCATTGAAGTACTAATATCCAAAAATATTGTAACTGGTGATATTTCACAATGGTTGTGTTACGTGTATATATAATTATATTAATGTGTGTGTATGTGCACCTCACTTTAGATTTGGGCCATCGATGCCAGTGCGTCTCCGGTTCCCACCTAAGATAGACATAGACAGATAGACAATAGCCTTTAAATAAATACGTTTTTGGCAAATATTGAAGTTTGGTTATTTTCATCTTTCCTCATCCTTTTGTGTACATATTCAACAACAATTATGAAATTGAGACCTAATTTTTTTTTTCAAAAATTTTTTCATAAAAAATTCTCAAACTGCTCTTTTTTTTTTTTTTTTTTTAATTTGGAGGTAATACCTCATTTATTTCCATGAATTTTTTCTCAAAATTAAAAAAACAAAAAATTTAAAAAAAACGCAATATATATATTTTTTTTTTGTGTAATACTTCATTTAGTTCCATTGAAGTACTTATATTTGAAAATATGGTTTTTACTCGATATCTTGAATCCAATTTTTTGAAAATTTGTTCCAAAATTTTTGATGAATAAACAAAGTTAATAGAAATGTATGTATGATTGCATGCTTGTAATTGGTGATATCTGTGATATATTGAAGTATTAAGCTCATGGTTTGAGGAAACTTAACCCAGCTAGTTGGCAGGGTATTTTTTTTCTAGTTAACTTCCGTCGTATATACTTGCATTTTTTTTCTTTTTCCGCAAATACATGGAGAGAAAATAATACTTTTTTTTTCTTTTTTTCATTTTCATTTCTCTTTTTTTCCCAATAAAAACTTTTGTTTTTGCGAGTGCTTTTCCTCTAATGTAAGGGCGAGCATTTTAAGAACACTAACATAAAACAAAATTGTTTTTTTTTTTTTTTTTTTTTTTTTTTTTTAATGGTTAATAAACGCGATAACAATCAAGTACATCCAGCCTTTTAGTCAACAGGAAGGCAAACTTACGAGTAAAGGCCTGAAGAGACAACTAACGCTACAACTAACGAGTACCATTAATGATTTGGAATTTTTAGACATCATTGAAAAATTAATCATAAAAAGATAAATACGAGTTGTCATATAGCAGTTCTGTGGAATAAATAAGAGACAGGCTTTTCAGGTCTCAGATAAAGAAAAATGATAAAGGAGTCCCTTAAATTTGGAGCCATAGTGCAGACAGAAGGCCAAGTAACTCTATACCATCAACTTTGTAGCATGCACTCAATATGCCTTCTATGGGCAAAAAAATTAAAAGTTTCACGTTAAACAGTGCGGTTAATAGATATGTATCAGAACTGAATGACGTGAGATAAAGAAGTACTGTCTATAGTCCACCCATAGCTACTAAAGCCCTATATTCACAAGCACATATGACTTATGTCCTAGGCTTAACCCAAAATGTGAACGCTAACCAAGCACTTCAAATGCCATCTGTAGCAGCCAATACCATTTTTGTCATTGCAAACTATTAGGTTTCCAAAGTCCAGTGCGTGCATTTGCAACTCAACTAAACAAAGTCTACCAAGAATGGTATGCAGCAATATTCGCAAACGCACTATAGCGCTACGTCCAGTCTACAATGGCATAATTATCCAATTGGTCTTCTTTCACGCAGTCAAGTGTTCAATTCTGATAACACGCGACGCGTCTTGAATACAGTCAGTAGTTCAGAAATTTCACTGCTAGTAAACCAAACGGCCGCTTAACTAGATTCAGCCCTGCATCAGCAAAGAATCGCCTTAAGACAAGAGGTAGCGCTGGCACAAGAGAGAATGGAAGAGCTTCGTAAAGAAAGGACTTTAAATCAGCGAGAAAGGTCATTAGGTTCTCTGAACTCACATACCATTAATTCCAGCAAAAGCTCCCGAGATAGGGAATATATAAGGACGGAACAAGAAAAATTTTCTTACCACAGCGTTTTTTGCCAAAAAACACAAACCACTCCAAAGCCCACAGCTAAATATGCGGGAAATTTGTTTGTTATGCGGTAAATTTAGAATTAGGTACACAAACATTTCCTGCGTAGCAGCCACGCAATACAGGGTGGGAAACGCTTAGCTGGGAATAGGACAGATTTTACCCTTGCCCTTGGATTTCCCTCTTATAATATTTGCTTCCGAGAAAAACTAGTGAAGAAATTGGATTAAAAGTAAGAAGATTGCTGACAGGTGTTATTAACAGAGTAAACCTGAAGACAAAATCTGAACAATGTTCATTGCTATTCTGTCAAATCTCTAAAAGTAACGAGATATTTTCAGTTAATTAATCCCTTTTTTTTGAGAGGAGATGGCGTTGTTCAGATAACAACTTCAAGATAGACCTTCTTTCTGGAGACCATGTGAGCGATCCGACCCTAAGTCGTCTAAAAAGTAACGAAATCACCTTTAGTATGAAAATACACCCTTCCTTTTTCTACATTAATTTTTATCTTAAAATTGTAAACATTAAAACGAGTTTATTAAAACAGTAATTATTGAAATTAGTAAAATATTATCAACAAGTATTAGAAAGTCATAATACATCATTTATATTTTTATAGCCCAATAGGTTCAATAAAAATATTAAATAAATTCTCTCCCCCAAAAGGTTTAAAGGTTGAATCACAAATTACATTTCTTGCTCAAAAAGCTAGATGCTTATAACGTATATCTTTGTTTTCCGTAAACACATTAAAATTTATTTTACTATCATTCCCTTTTAAGCCCTTTAATAATTCCGCTTATATTTGATTAAATAATATTTTTTATTATAAAATTGATCTCTAAGGATTTTTCTGTTTTTTAAATTTTTCTAGTTATTATTAATAAATTGTAAATATTATTAGAAAAATATTTACGAAAATGGGTTGTCTGAATTAAACTGGGGCCTTTGACTGCTTAGTTTTCATTTAGTTACTAAAATTAGATATTAAAAATTCATAAAATCGATTACAAATTACTCCTTAAACAATATCTCTCAACGATTTTTAGTTACAATCACCCATAGTGTGTGAAAACACGTTTTTGAATTTAAGTTAAAAAATATTGCTGAATTCAATTTAACCAAATGTTCTGTAAATTCATATGATTGAGGTTTATAAAAAGATGAATGGATTAATTTATTATATTAAGGTGTATTGAAGTTTCCCATTCAAATAATATGAGAATTTTGAGTTTTAAGCTATACCAAATTTGACAGAAATCAGAAAGCGTTTTAAAAAGCTAATTTTTGACCCGAAATGCCCAATTTTTAAATTTGTTTATATTACTGCCGAAATTGTAATTTTTGACGAAAATGAGTTTTTTAGGCCTTAAATAATTTTTACAAGCTTCAAGTTTCCAAAAAATTTTTACTTGTCTCTTTTCTTTAAATAGTTTTAAAAATATCGCTTTTCAAAATTAATGATAAAAATTGATTTTTTTTAAAACCCTGAAATTGGAACTCTGACTTTAAATTGTCATCTCTGGTTAATAATTTATTAAAAAGCGGTGACTAAACAATTTTTGGAAATTTGAAGCTTGTAGAAAATTTTTAAGACCTATAAAGCTAAATTTGGACAAAAATTACAATTTTGACAGCAATTTAAAAAAATTCAAAAATTGGTCATTTTTAGTCAGAAATTACCGTTAGGTTAATTGGGTAAGGATCAATGATAAAAGAACGTGATTTACGGAATTTGAAAGGTGACACTTGTACCTAAAAAAGTAGAACAACCAGTTAAATTTATTTTTTATTTTTTAATTTATTTTTTTTAACCAGAACAACTGGTTAATTTTTGGGGTTGCAGCGTTTTATCGATACCGCATATATATTTTCTAGATACCGCTAACGTTTTTAAGGTTTAAAGACGGAGGGGGGTTTGAACCTGTTTGTTTCCCTTTTACTAAACCAATATTTTTTATGAATTGGATTTTGAATTGGGTTTTAAATAGAAATGAATATTACATGGAATTTTTTTGTAAAAGAATTTAATAAGATTTTCAAATTTTTATGTTTTGTCAGGATTTTAATAAATTTTCTGACTTTTGCATTGGTAAATTTATATAAGCGGTTTGTATAATTTTGCTATAACCGCATAAGGACGTATGAAACTTAATGCATATTTTTTTTATTTAAGAATCAATGACCTGTAATAATTTTAATGGAATCAGTTTTGCATTCCCACCAAATTTTTGATGCTGCATGTATTTGGTAAAACAAGTTTCAACTTGTAATCCCTTCCCGTAATTGTTTTACTTTGCTGATGGTTATATATACGGGAGCGAGAAAAATACGCATTTACTATAATTTTTATCAACTACTTAGAACTGTATAAAAGTTAAGTTACATAAACTTTAAATTATTTAAAAATAACTTGTGTAATTAAAACAAAAGTTTGAAAAATTTATAAAAAAAATGAAAACTAAAAGGTAAATAACAAATTCTTTTTGATGTTGGAATGTGGCGCTCTCTATCACATCCGGTTTATACTATAAGGAGAAGAAAGGGACACGAAGTCCTCAGTACTTGTATAGCAACCTTCTTATCGACATCGTTCTCTCTATATTGTATCGGCGTGTTTAACATTTTATAATAACTAATTATTAAGTATATTTTAGTGTAATTAAAACGTGATTATTAAGATTAAGATTTAGACATGAATAAACATTGAGTGTTATATTAAATATAAATAAGTGTACTTATTTAAATAACCCACAAACTTAATAGGTTCTGGGCCGCAGCAAAACACGCTTTCACCGTGGACGCGCGAGTGAAAATAGCTCTCTTTTCTTTTATATTAAAGAAAATTTTGGTGTGTGGTGTTATTTGTTTTTAATAAATAACAGATCATTTATTTATATTTTTTCATTATTAAATAAGGCGTGATTGTTTTGTATACTTTAAGTATTCAAAGTTAAATATATAATTATGCATGCATATAAAATAAATATACATAATAGACAAGAATAATTTTTTTAATGAGGTGCAAATTTTTTTTTGTGTGAGTGTTTGAGTGGTTCGAAGCGGATATATTTACTTGTAATCCATACTCATATTTGCATAAAATTTTTATAGGGATTCATAAATGCGCTCCTTCACGTATGTGCACTGCGAGTGAGACCGCGTGTATGCCTAACCTTAAATTTGATGCGGAAAATTTTAGAATATTCTGTTCAATACCTGACAGGTTATAAATTTTTTTAAAAATTTAAAGAATTCGAGAATGCATTTATGAATAAAATTTTTTTAATATGGAAAAACGGATGTGAATGTGAAACGATACACATATACAGATAAATTATTGAATATATCGTTAAATAATAGATGAGACAATATTTAAGAGGTTTTTAAACCCAAAATAAATTAAATTTTTTTTAGTGTAACTAAAATTAATATTATTCAAGTCTTAGATACTATCTTGGCCTTGGATACTATCTTATGTTCGGAAGTAAAAGAGGTCATTCGCTTCTAAATTTATCATGCTTGTGTTCAGCTGATTGATATAGAAGTCGAAAGGTTTAAATATCACAAGGTAAATAAAAACTTAATATTTGAAATAAAAGAAGTCATAAATGAGCTTCAAAATTTATCATGCTTGTATTCAGCTGATTTATTCAGAAGTTTAATGTTAATTTTTATATACCTATTTGTGATTAAATTATGATCAGAATTAATTTACATAAAGAAATTTGAATAGAAATAAATAAAAACGAAGAGGAAAATCAGCCTATACATTTAAAATCCAGCAAATATTATTGGAGGGGAAAATGAGATTAGAAATGAAAATCAAAGATGAGATTAGAGATGTGAAATAGAAGAGAAATATGATTAAATTTTAGAAAAGTTTTAGAGAAGCTTTAGAAGAATCTGTTAAGATGAGAATATGTAAAATTATTATTTGTTAATGATGTGTTGATGAGAGGTGTGCTTAAATAAGCCCCACCAATTAAAGTGTTGAAGAATTATGACATTAAACTTCAGTTAAGTCATAAAATAATAAAATAATAATTAACAGGATCCTCAATAAATAAATCTTATGATATTAGATATTGTAAAAGGCTGAAAATTATTGAAGAGGTTGAATCATTGAAAATTAAAATATATGACCATGATACAAAATAGAGTATATAAATTCTTGAAGTGACAATTATCCGAATTAAATTCGTAAAAATGATTATTGATGTGGCAATTTTCAAATAAATTCTAATAAAAAAATTCTGGACGCGACCATTTTGAAATAAATTAGAACATGTTTATCATGTTGAATATACAATATGGCACTGCCCAGTAAGTGAAGCAGAATTTTACAAAATGTGAAAATATTCTTTTTTTAAATGACTTTGAAAATGAGGTATTGACAAGTTAAGAAAATTTTGAAGATAAAACGAAAAGTTTAAATAATTGTATTATAACTATTTAAAGAATATTATTCAATCATTTAATTGGTCTTATTACTTAGGAATGTAAATAATACATAAGTAATTTAAATCACAACAATAATTATGGATGATGAGCTTCAGATATTATAGATTGAAATAAATGCTGATCTGAGTGAATACAATTAAATAGATGTGGTATCAATATTTCTGAAGAATTCTATCAGAAGATTCTGAGGAATTCTCACAAAGAAGTCAGATTATTAAACTAATTTTTGCAAAAGGGTGGAATGTCTAGGGTTTGCTCCGATTCTACCAAGGGTTAATTATCTATTATTTAAGAATAGAATGGCTTTATAGAATCTGTAATCTTGTCAAAATCTATTAGCCAATATAAATTGATTGTTTACAAATAAATAAAATTAAATTTTAAGTTAAAGTTTTCTTGCATATGAGTTTTGAATAACCTATATTGTAAACGTTCATTTTATATATGTAAACTAAACAGTAAAATTTGGGCGAGCGAGGCGAGTCTGCTGTATTCTAATTATGATTAAAATTAGATTAATATTTTTATGTGATAGTTTAAGGTTTGATCAAACACGTATTCCTAAGATAAAATTTTTTTTAATAGAGTGGTACTTTAAAACTATATCTTGGTGTAAAATTATATGAAGTAGAATAATTTTGAATCAACAGATAAAAAATTTAAAAAAAAAAAAGAAGAAATTGATGAACAAGATCTAGAATATTTCAATTGATATAATATATCAAAATTATTGAATTTAAATTTTAAAATGAAATTTTTCTTTTAGAATTTTATTCCAACTATATTTTAAAGATGAGATTCCTTGTTTGAAAACTGAGGCTTTAATTTATTTTGTATTTAACTCGTTTTGACTAAATTATTAGTAAAATAAAGTTAAAAATACTTTTATAACATATTGAATATTAAACGAGAATGACAACTGAGTACTTTAGATCGGAGGGAGTATTTATACTAGATTATGAATGATTTAGATGTTTCTTTAGACAATAAAAATAGAATATTTAAATTCATATCCAATGCATACCTCAGTACTTTATACTTGTGGTTTGATATTAAAACATAAAAATGAGTTAGCTATGGTGACTGTTATAATTATAAAATAGATAAGAGTAGGAAATAAATAATATACTTTAAAAGCAAAATTTAATAATGAAATCGTGTACTTATATTATTGAAGTGAGATTTCTCACTTTTCAAATAAAGATGAGTTCAAAATAAAACTGTAATATAAATTAAGGTACATTTAAATACTATAATTTTTGAAGTTATCCTATCTTAACTTATTGCATATAATTAAATATTTCTGATGAGTAATTCTCAATGACAAAGAAAAGTTAAAAGACTGAACTTAAATTAGGATTCTTCAAGAAATAAAATTAATTTATTAGCATAACTATGCAGAGATGAGTGTTATTTAATGAAATGTACATTTTAAGACGTGTCAGAAAATTTAAAAATTTTCTTATAAAATAAAGACTAGAAGAGTGCAAAATTAAATAGGCAATTATTATGAATTAAATATATGAGTTAATACGATATCAACGCGAAATCTACGATATTCTATGTTTATTTATTAGAAAAGTTATTAATCTCAACACCTAACTAATTTTTATATTGTGAAAGTTTCTTCAAAAGTATAAACGAACTAAGAATGTGTTTGTAAAGTACATACAAAAATCACTAAAATATGGTATAAGACCAGATATTGACGTGTATCACCTGAAGTCAAATCAAGATATTTGGTTTACTGAATATTTAAATAAATAGCAGGATAAGATGTGAAAATCTAATACCTTATAGTCCTAGAATTATGATATATTGACGATTAGATTTTCACAAATGATCATTAATGATATATGATTTGTATTTCAATATGAGAAAAATCTTCGCCCGAGTTACATTTTAGATTTGAACTTTCTTGAAAATTTAAAACATACTGACTGCACTTAAATAAACTCTAAACTTTAGACATGTATCTATAAGTATTATTATACTAATGAAGTACTTTAGTTGAATTTACTTTGGTTGAATTTCCCTTTGATCTGAATCAAGATAAGTTTATGAATATGTGATACTATTAAATGTAGAAAAGATGATTCACAAGAAGGTTTTGATTTAATTAAGAAAAATTTACTCATAAAATTTTGATGAGATATTTAAAGAGAATTATTTGAAATATCAAGAACGGAGGGAGAGTGTATAAGAAAACAAAGTTAACAAAATTTTAATTAAAATCGAAAATTTTATTATCTATTGATAAATAAAATTGATCAAAAATCTGTTCATTATAATAATTAATGCAATTTTTTAAAATAGATGGGGAGAATAGATATTGTAGCAAGCTATGTCTTATAAAATTGCATACAATTTGTCTTTTACAAAATGAATAGAAATCGTATATCATGTAAACTTGTAGAAAACTATTAATGAAATTAATCGATTTTAGGTAGCATAATTAATTTTTCAGATTTTAGAAAAATAGAAAAGATGAAAATACTATATTTCAGAGGATTTTGATATTTAGAAAATTTAAGATTAGAAATCAAAATATTCTACAAAAATAAAATATTTAATGATAAATACATGAAATTTAAATTATAAGATGAATGAACGTGAAAAGCCAGTTTTAAAAAATAAAAAATAACTGCAGATTCGGAATCAGCGGGTAAAAAATTATATGTTTCTTGGGTTTAAGTATCTTAGGATGCGTAGCTTCCGAGATATTTGCGAAAAATAGCGTTTTTACCCCCCTAAACGCCCTCTAGCGGCAAACGAACCAGTTTTAGAGAAAAAATAACTGCAGATTCTGAATCAGCGGGTCAAAAAACTATATGTTTCTTGGGTTTAAGTATCTTAGGACGCGTAGCTTCTGAGACATTTGCGAAAAATAGCGTTTTTACCCCCCTAAACGCCCTCTAGCGGCAAACGTACCAGTTTTAGACAAAAATAACTGCAGATTCGGAATTAGTGAGTCAAAAAACTATAATCTACTTGGTGTCTATCACTTCAACACGCGATCGGATTTCGTGCATATGGAATGATACGCTGGCTTCTCCACTATTAAAGAAAAAAGACAAAATTTTTTTGGAAACTTAGTGCTTGTAGAAAATTTTCAAGGCCTACAGAACTCATTTCTATCAAAAATTAGAATTTTGGATACAATTTAAAAATTGGTTATTTTGGGGTAAGAATAGGCGTTTGGTTTATTGAGTATCGCCGTGAGAGAATTAATTAAAAAAAATTGCGGTGTACGAAAATTGTACGAAAGGTGACATTTATACGAAAAAAATGAGACCAAGTGAAAGTATTTTGGTTAACTGTCGAGGTTGCAGTTTTGAATTAAAGATTACGTAACAACCCTATTTTATAACATTGTCGTATTTTGTAGTTATTCAGTATTTTGCTATTTCTTTTATTTCTATAGCGTTATGGAAACATCCAAAACTTTTCAAAAAAGGGGGTCTTTAGTAAAATTTCTCGAGGAATCCGAAAATTTGGTCAAAATTTTCATTAGGTGACAAGGAAATCCGGAAAATTGAAAATGGAAAATTTCGTGAAAATGGGAAATATTGAAATGGATTTTTAAGTACTTAAAAGGCAAATACTCGCTAAAATTTTTTTTTTTATTAAAAAGTACATTCAAAAACAAAAATTTTAAGACCGGTTAGGAAAAAAAAAAGTTACGACTGTATGAAAAATCTGCGTTTTAAAAAAAATGAGTTTTCTTAGTTTTTCCAATTTTCCGGTTTTCCTTGGCGTTTTTTTGAAAAACTGGTGGCAGATTCGGATTCAGCGGGAAATTTTACATAAGACATAGTCAAGAAAACCATTTTTCAGCTTTATTCAGAGGGTAGAAAAAATAAAATCGAAAACTGTCATTTTTAAAAATGATTTTTTTTTAAAACCATGTAATACCGGAAAATAGCCGCCATTTTGTACCCTTTGAACCTAAAACCTTAAAATTTGGTATGGTATCTTATGAACGTATACTTAGTTTTTTTCAAATCCCTGACTTTTACCTTTCCATTAGTAAAGTTTCACTAAGAATTACTCATTATATAATTAGTATTAATAGAATGAGTATCTTTCATTAAAGAAGATTAAGAATGATTCTATTTACATACTCTAAAAATGGGACTTATTTACCCATTAATTGATGACAATTTTAAAATTACTTATTAAAATTAGACGCAGCAATAATTTTGAGTAATAGTGTGGTTCAGTTAAAATTAAACTAAAGAAAAGAATTTTAAATTATTTTTGATATACAATGTTCAAATATATGAAAATGATTTAAAAAGAGTCTTTAAAATGACGTGAAAAAGTATAAAATTTAAGTCAACTCAGAACTGAATAGAATGGAAAGAAAGATAAGTTTCCATAAGAATTTCAGAGAAATAAGATATTTTAATCATTTTAATCATTTGAGTCTGTGAAAAGTATGAACAAATTTCTTAATGACTTAAAGAAAATGAAAGTTATATTAGACGAGACACATTAAAATTATATTATGAAATTGGCATTGAATCGAAAACGTTTACAAAAATCATATGGAATGAAATGAACCTTATTAAAGAAAATGGCTAATTATTATATTGCAAAAGGATTTTAGATGAGTACTGAAAATTTTAATAAAACTGAAATTAACTTTTTAGGAGACAACTAAGCTATTATCAAATAGTACATTTATTACTTTAAAGAAGTAAATCTGTAGCTTTGAGTTATATGTGTTTGAGTGTACATTCAAAACTAATTGATTGCGAATATTATGAATTATAAAATACTTCATTGAGAAGCAGGTTTGTATTAAGATTATTTTAGAACTGTAATTAATCTGATAAATTTCTCAAGCGCAATATTTTATTATGCGTTTCATTAGAAAAGAAAAGTTACAAATAAAGTTTCTTTAAACTGACTTCAAAACTAATAATAACGAGTGTTTTCCTTGGTTCAATGATGATATTACTTAATCTCGTAATTTTGTTATGTCTGTGTTAAAGATGTGTCATAGCAATAAATTTAGGCGCGAAATTGATGTTGAAAAGGATTATATTCTAGAGTGTGTTGCAAAAGAGTGTTTTTGATTTAGATGAGTTAATAATATTCATTTGATATGTTTTTGATTATTTTGTTTCAGATAAGTAGTTAGCTGTTAGATGTGCTCGAAATCGGGAGGGAGTGTTGGAATGTGGCGCTTTCTATCACATCCGGTTTAAACTATGTGGAGAAGAAAGGGACGTAAAGTCCTCAGTGCTTGTATAGCAACCGTCTTATCGACATCGTTCTCTCTATATTGTATCGGCGTGTTTAACATTTTATAATAACTAATTATTGACTATATTTTAGTGTAATTAAGACGTGATTATTAAGATTAAGATTTAGACGTGAATAAACATTGAGAGGTTATATTAAATATAAATAAGTGTATTTATTTGAATAACCCACGAACCTAATAGATGATAACATAACTAAATGGGAAGTTTAGCAATTCTGAACTTAAAAAATCCTATAAAATTTGCATTGCCGTACAAGCATAGTCATCATTTATTTATCCTCGTGAAAGTTATCCTTAAATGGAACCAAAATTAAAAGATATTTCACCAGCAACCGTAAATAATGTCACATTATTAAAAAATTTCTTATTATTCTTATTTAGTGACATTCGACTTGAATTGAATGGTTTCACTATTGATCAAAATAAAAATCCTGGCGTAGCCATATCTACTTTCATCCCTTAATCTTTTAGATGTTGATAAACTTGTATAATAAATTAAATGCTTTCTCGAAGTTTTTTTATTTTTTCCTTCTATAATAATTGATTTCGGGTCCTGATTATACAGATCTAGAAATATTCTGTTATCATCAGCTTGATCTTCACAAACTGATATTTCATTATCACTATCTGTTATCATCTTTTGTGGTAAATTATTTTCAATTAAAGGAAACACATCAAAGATTTCAATAAATAAAAATTATTAAATTAACAATGTGCAAAGGTTAAAGGTCTTAATTTAAAATTAATTTTCCAAAAATTTGGTGCTTATTGTATTTTTTGGTACCAAAAATTTCGATATAAAAATTAAAAAAAATTAATTATTAATAATAAAAAAAAATTAATTATATTAAACATACCTTCTAAGTTTTCCATTAAAAAAAAATTTTTAACGCAAAATTTTATAATTAAATAAAAGTATTTAAAATTTAATAATTAATATTTCCAAGATCTTCACAGGGAAAAAGTATACGGTATACTAAACAAGCAAATAAACATAAAAATAAGATAACTAAGATAAAATCAGTAAATCTCTTAGTATTATCCTATTCAATAATTCTCTTTGCCCCTCTCTATCTGTTAGATGTACAACATTTTTGAAATTTTATCATTTTAAATGCATTGGTACCACTACAAAATATTGTTAAAAAAATTTTTTCTTGATATACAGCTTTTTTCCATTCGCGCCAGATATACAGAAGCTTTCACGCTCACCATCGATATACAGCAGTCTTCGCGTCAATTTATGAAAACAAAAAAAAATCAAAAAATTTTTGGGTGGAATGTTCCCGTTACCTTGAAGGCAAATTAAGCCAGTTTTTAGAGTTTTAGTAGCGGTATTTTTAAAATATTAAGATTTTACAAGATTTTTCTATTTTCCTTCAATTTTAGCTACAAAGAATTACCTATTTTTCAAAATTCTCCCAAAATCAATAATATTTTTCGTTATTTTTAAAAAATTTTTTTTTTATTAAATTACCGCTAAATAAATAAATGAGCGTGGGCGATTTTAAAACCAACGTTATTGAGACGAAAATGTAAATGTAAATGTAAATATTCTTTATTTGAAATTAAACAAAAATACAGTATTGAAATAAAATATACATCATAGTAAATAATTGATAATTAACATCGATAAATTATAATAAGTTTAAAATAGAAGTGATATTATTATTAAATTTTTATAGTAAATTGAAATAAAGTAGTTAATAAATATTTGTAGTCTAAATAGATCAAATTTAATAGTTTGCCCTTTATGTATCACAGTCAATTAGTTGCATTTACATGGTAAAGTCAATTGTAAATTAATTATTAAAATAAGTAAAATATATTAAAATAAAATAATAAGTAATTGTCTTGTAACAAAAAGGAGGCATGTCATATTTATAAAGACACCCTTGCTATTCAAGTGTAAGGAGATATTTGTGTATAGCAGTTTTAAATGAGTTAAAGAAGCAATAAACCTAATTTCTGCAGGTAAGGAATTCCAAAGTCTAGCGCCTCTGTACCGGAAGGTGTTGGTCCCTCAATTTTTGATATTAGGTATGGTTATTTCCTTTGAACGCAGAGTACCCTTTGCATTCTCTTTACAAATGTACTTGTTGAAAGATTCGTTCAGATATAAGGATGATGTAACCGCAAGATTTTATAATAAATACATAATAAAAAACATAAAAAATAATATCAGAGGCGCAAGCACTTTTAGGTTAGATCACTTTTAAGCAAACCGCGAGTTTTATTTGTTTTTTATTTTATACTTTTGAACAGAGAAATCTTAACAATACGACTTACGGTAAATAAACTAAAAAAATAATATAATTTACAAAAATACAAAACTTTACTATAAAACAAAAATAATATTTTATATTTAATCGCCTGTCTTACATATCAACTAAAACGAAACAAAAAAGTATTTTCTTATGTTTGAAATCAAATAAATGAAAAATTTATTCAATACACAAGTAATTTTTAATTTTATCATAATTTTCGTTACAAAATGTCCATTTAAAAGTAGACGGCTTAGTCGTGGCGTTTTCTCTATTGCCTGCATAAGGCTCACACACAAACTCATGGGCACGAGCATAAAAGCATGCGAGCACGAGCAATATTGAACAAAGTGGGATTAATATTTTTACTTTCTTCTCTTTAGCCCCTCCATTCTAACTCCCACTATATACTACTTTTGCTCGTGCTCGTGTGCTTTTTGCTCGTGCCCATGAGTTTGTGTGTGAGCCTATAGAATATGTCTTTATAACTTTTCAATAAAGAATTGACGCATTAAACATACAAAACTACCATAAGAATACCCCTCCTTCTCACACGACTTTTAAAAACTAACAAAATGCGTGCGCCGGTAGTATATAATGTGCGACCTTGAAAAATATCATTCTATACTCCCAAGTATATATGATATTGCATTGGAACTGTTACTTATAAAGAAGTTAAGAATAAGAGAAATTCTCATTACATATAGAGTTTTTATACTCGAATAAGTGTGTATGTATGTGTATATGTGTTAGAGTTTTAAAAGTCGTGTGAGAAGGAGGGATTCTTATGGTACCTGTATGTTTAATTCATTAATTCTTTATTGTCAAGTAATAAAAAAATATTCTTAGACGCGGTAAAGAATATTTACCCATCCCCCAGCTTAGGTTGTTGGCTGCGCCAACAACCTAAAAACATTTATATTTACGCGCTGTGGAATGAGTAATATTCTTCACCATGTCTAAGAATCTTCTATTATTAATTGCAGACGGCCTTCCACATCTCTGATGCAGACAAAATGTCTGTGCAATTCTGCAAATTTTATCAATTTTTTTTAGAACTTGTAAAGCAGTCGTTGTATCGATATCATTTTATTATAAGTGTATCGGCGTGATAAGATATTTTAATTATTATAGTTTACTTGCGTTAAATAAAGGTGCTTATATTTAACCCATTACCGCCCAGGCAGCCAAAACGTGCCAATTAATTAATACTGGCTTAGATTTTAATTAAAAATTAAATTTTAAAATTATTTTAAGACTAGAAACTCATGAGGAATTCAAATTTAGAATCATTTTTTACCAAAAAACCCTCAAAATGTCTACAAGGGCGGTTTTTTTTCCCTGCTAATTAATACCCGGAGGTTTTCGAAGTTGCAAATATGAACTCAAAAAAATCATAAAGTTTCATCTAGGGGTAGAAAATTGGGGTGAAAAGGGGTGAAAAATCGATTTTTATAAAAAGCTTTATTTTTATTTGAAAAACTATATCGGGGGCTTTTCGAAGTTGCTGATTGCAAATATGATCTCCAAAAAATACTAAAATTTCATTTAGGGGTGGAAAATTGGGGTGAAAAGGGGTAAAAAATCAATTTTTATAAAAGGCTTTATTTTTACTTGAAAAACTATACCGGGGGGTTATCGAGGCTGCTAATTTCAGATATAAACTCCGAAAAATGCTAAAATTTCATCCAGGGGTGGAAAATAGGGGTGAAAAGGGGTGAAAACCCGATTTTTATAAAAGGCTTTATTTTTACTTGGAAAACTATATCGGGGGGTTATCGAGGTAGCTGATTTCAGCAATTATGAAAAGGGCATTTCTGAAAAGTAATTTTTCGCTATTTTTCACCCCAGTTTTCCACCCCTAGATAAAATTTTAGCATTTTACGGAGTTCATATTTGAAATCAGTAAACTGGATAACCCCCTGGTATAGTTTTTCAAGTAAAAATAAAGCCTTTTATAAAAATTGATAAAAATTGATTTTTTACTCCTTCTCATCCCAATTTTCCACCCCTAGATGAAACTTTATGATTTTTTTAGTTCATATTTGAAATTAGTAACCTTGAAAACCCCCAGGTACTAATTAGCAGGAAAAAAAAACATAATATTTTATGAATAGTAAAGGCTTACGTCAAAGTGGCACGTTTTGGCCGCAAAACAGGGCTAAAATCGCTTGTTTTTTAAGTTTCCGCCCCTTGTAAACATTTTCTGAGGGTTTGTTGGTAAAAAATGATTCTAAAATTGAATTCATCAAGAGTTTTTAGTCTTAAAACAATTTTAAAATTTAATTTTTAGTGAAAATCTAAGCCGGTATTAATCAAGAAGCACGTTTTGGCTGTCTGGACGGTAATGGGTTAAATTTGTTTAAAAAGATAATACACTGAGTTTAATTTTAAAGAATAAGTAAATTTTTTTTTATAAAATCTATATAACCTAATAATAAAAATAGTCTACCTTGCACTATAATTTAAATAATTTAATAAGCCCTTTAAAATAATGCTCACATAAATATTAAAACTTTAATGATAAGAAATTATTTTTTATATAATTAATAACTATAGCTCCTTGTGTTAGGACTATAAGATTGATAAGGATGATGAACAATGCAAAAAAATAAACGAGCTGCTCAACAACCCTCCAACACCTACGTCCCAAAGAAATATTGGATCGAATTCTGAGGGAGATTTGCAAAATTTGTTAAATAATATGTCTCAACAACAATTAATGCAACTTTTTGGAGGCGTAGGACAAATTGGTGGCTTTAGTAGTTTGCTGGGTTCAATGAACCGATCATATAATAACGGAAGAATTCCTGCTGCTGCACCAATTGGAACAGGAGCATCTGTTATAAGTGCCAATTCAGAACCTACATCTCCTCCACCTCCGTCATCCTCTGTAGGAAATCTTAGGCTTTCAACTGGTAAGTATTTTGGTTAACAATTTTTTTAAAACCGCAAAAACAATCACTTAATTAATTTGAAATTAATTAATTTGAAATTAATTAATTAATAAAATAATAATTTATAAATGTAAAATATATATATTAAAAGTTGTTGTAAAGGGTGCGTCCCGTGAATTCGTTTAAAAAAAAAAAAAATACCGGGTGGAACGCAATTCTCTTGTCGCGGTTATTTACATTGCTTCGATATATACTAGCAATGTAAAAATCCGCGGTAATTGTGTTCCACCCGGTATAACTTAATAGTCTTTGTGTTCCTTTTATCAAAAATTATTGCTACTATTGGGTGCCAGAATTAATTTTTTTTGGTTTTTTGTTCAAAAACAATTTTGTCTAAAACTAATTATACATTATAATTTAGTCAAAGTATTTGTCATCTGAAAGTATGTATTTTTACCTTTTTTTTGTTCAACAAATGAATTTTGCGTTTCAAGAAATTATCATCTTTAGTGGTCCAAGAATCAACCCAATCATAATTTTTCTTCATGATTTTTCTTCATAATTTTTGATGTGCTGCTTTGATAATCTGCTTTGCATCAATCTAAATAGATGGTAGTTTGAGGGGTCAACTTCCGGTGAATAAGGCGGGTCTGCTAAAATTTTCTATCCAAACAACTGTAACGTTTCTATATTTTGAATCAGTAGCCGATGAAATTTTATATTGAGACCTAATACTAATGGAAAGGTAAAAGTCGGGGATTGGAAAAAAACCAATTGAATTGGGTTCGCTATACGGTAATATGATACCATGCCAAATTTTAAGGTTTTAGGTTCAAAGGGTACAAAATGGCGGCTATTTTTCGATCTTATATGGTTTGAAAAAAAAATCATTTTTAAAAATGAATTAATTCGATTTCATTTTTTCTACGCTCTGAATAAAGCTAAAAATGGTTTTTTTGACTAAGTCTTATGTTGTAATATGACAAATTTAAGATAAATAATAATAATAATAATTTTATTTAATTAATTAAAGGACAAAGATTACCTCTGTCATATTACAAACAAAATTTTTAGAAATGAGACTCGCGGTATAAGAAAGGCTTGGTTAATAATAATAATGTTGAATTGCCGTTTCTTATTCCGCGGGTTCAGAGGGGATCCGTTATAATACTTATAGCGCAAATATGAAATATTATAACTATCACGGGAAATTCAGGAGGTTTCTGAATTTACTATAAAAATTACTTATGTTATAAAATGATTACACAATTTTCATAAACTTACCCATATATATATAAGGTAATATTTTCTAAGAAATAAAATGACAAATTTTAATAGTTGAATAAGAAATAATTATTTATTAAGATATTAGGTCTTATTAATTTTAATATAAATTTAATGTACAAATGATAATCTTAACCTAAAATTTAATGGCGTGATTTCCGCTGAAATACACGACGCGAAGCGATTTTGATGATAATAATCAATATTTAACACGAGGTTAATAAATTTAGAATAGCGAGAGAGAGAGAGAGAGAGAGAGAGAGAGAGAATGACCGAAAGGGTTCTTTACAATAATTAATATAAAAATAAAACTGATTTAATGAAATTTCAATATAAAAGGAAGTCAGGAAAAGGGATAAATGCGCAATAAAATCGATGATTAATCTTAGTAATTTGATTGATACCTTCTCCTTTCTTCTTGATCACGTGACGTCATAAAATTGAATAATTAATTGATTACACCAAAATTGGAACGTAATTAGTACTTCAAATATAGAATAATGGCTGATCTTCAGTTGTATTAATTTATTAAATATAATAATAAATATGGTCGCTGCCTCGTGGTCAACAATAAATTCCAGGACGTCAAAACCATAAAAATCCAATACAACACTCGATATCTCGCCAATAATTACTCCACAAATCGATGTCGACAATAATTTATAATTCAATAATGTCGTCACTCCAAATTATCCAAAAATTATCGCCAATAACTCAATACAAATAATTCAATAAAAATATCAAACTCCAAAATAACTTCAATTAATAAATTTAAAAACCACGCGTGATGATGTTCACTCAAGCACGATCATCGACGCTCTGCCTGTATATATTTTTTGGGGGAAGTTAAAGGAAGGAAGTAGAGAAAAAAAGGAAATACAATAATTCTCTCGAATTGATCTCTCTCTCATTTATCGATACTCACGCGATATGATTTGATGATCGTAATGTAAGCATGCGCCTCTCTTAAACGCGACTTCACTCATACAAGCACACATCTATTTATCGCACGAAAATACAATTTATTTAAATAAAATATTCATATTGATGATTAGGGAATAATATTAAAGAATTTATTAATAAATATTATTTACCCGAAATTTTGCCATATTACAATGTAAAATTTCCCACTAAATCCGAATCTGCCATCAGTTTTTCAAAAAAACCTCAAGGAAAACCGAAAAAATGAAAAAACTGAGAAAACTCATTTTTTTTAAATGCAGATTTTTCATAGAGTCGTAATTTTTTTTTTTTCCTAACCGGTCCTAAAATTTTTGTTTTTGCATGCACTTTTTACTAAAAAAAAAATTTTAGCGAGTATTTGCCTTTTAAGTACTTAAAAATCCATTTCAATATTTCCCATTTTCACGAAATTTTTCATTTTCAATTTTCCGGATTTCCTTGTCACCTAATGAAAATTTTGACCAAATTTTCGGATTCCTCAAGAAATTTTCCAAAGACCACCTTTTTTCAAAAGTTTTGGATGTTTTCATAACGCTATAGAAATAAAAGAAATAGCAAAATACTGAATAACTACAAAATACGACAATGTTATAAAATAGGGTTGTTACGTAATCTTTAATACAATGCTGCATCCTCGCCAGTTTAACCTCACCAAAATACTTCCAATTGGTCTCATTTTTTTCGTAAAAGTGTCACCTTTCAATTCTCGTACACCGCAATTTTTTTTTATTGAAAAATTAATTTTTAATATTAATTTTCACCGCAATATTTTTTTCTCACACTAAAAATGAAACCTTATTTTTATAAACATGTTCATGTGTGCGTTTGTAAATATGCATGTGTATGTGTGTATGTGTATGCATGTGTGTGTGTAAATGTACATGTATAATTTTACTTGAAATAAGTTGCATTAAGCATGTTAATACACTAACACTCACATACACGAACAAAAATTTTTTTTTTAATTTTATCGACTAAACTAATTTTTTTCTTGCATCAAAAAATAGCCTAGGAAAAAATATTCGATAATAATCCAAAAATTTTCTTTTTATGATAAAATATAAGCGAGTTATGCATTTCTCAAGTTATAATGTCGTTATGAACCCTAAAATTCGAATTGGTATGAACATGGTAAATTGTGACAGTATCTTTATTTGAACATAGCTCGGTAATTTTTCATCGAAAAAGGCAATTTCTTTTTTTGATTTCTACTATTTTTTCCCTGGCTATTAAATTCTGAAAGAAAAAAAGACATATTACGTAACCCCTTATGGTTTATTACATATATAAGTATTAAGAACAATCTAAAAACAATCTAAAACTGACTAAAATCGCTCCTTAATGGCAGAAATAGAAAATGTTTTATGGTAAGATCGATGGGATTTCGGTTGAAGAAAATTTTGAAAAAAAAATTTTCAAAAAAAAAAATAGCGGCAAATGAGATATTTCGGTTTTTCCAAAAACACGTTTTCCTATTTTGCGGAGTTTTCCGGGGTGTTCCCGAGAAACTAATGGCAGAAATGGATTTACTGAAGGTTTTCCTACATATATATTCTTTCAGAATATTTTTTAAGCTATTATTTATTATTTTTTAGAATTTTCCAAAAAAGTATTAACGCTGCACCAAGAGAAAAAAATAGTGAAAATGAGTCAACTCGTATAGTCGTTTATACTGTTTTAAAAATTTGAAGGTTTCACAGTGATTTTCGATGCGAGGTGCCTATGTATAAAAGTCAAAACGACTAGAGAAAGCGCATAGTGTTCACGACTCTTGCGGTATAGTTAATGCCTCTTTCCAGACAAGTATAAATTTTTATTTATATAATTCCAATATTTCGAGTATCAAAAAATACTCCTCTTCAGGGAAACTTTAAATACATAATTTTACAATTTTTTGTTATAATGATACATGTTTGATGATAATTAACTTAAAAAAATATCACCAGTATTTTTTGATACTCGAAATATTGGAATTATATAAATAAAAATTTATACTTGTCTGGAAAAGGTTTTTTTTTAATTAAAGTATTTACTAAGAAGACCAGACGTTAAATATTTAAACAAAGTAAATATGTTAATATTAGTGCATATGTTGTAAGAAGAGAGAAAAAACACGCCGGCTCGCACCTCAGTGCTCGTAAGGACTTTGCTATTAAAGCATCAATAAATGTTATATTAAAACCTAATTGTGTGTCGCCATTTATTTAATCACGTTTTTCACCACTTTACATAACCAGCATCAATATTTAATATTTGAGAATTTAGATAATTTTTTTTTTTAATGGCCTAAACAGCTAAAATAAAATTCTTAAAGAAAATTTAAAATTAAAGGTATGGAATAAAATTAACATAAAATAAATATTAGACTCACCTATATGCTGCTATTTCATCTAGCCGTCGAAAAAGATAAATAAATATATAGTTTAATAAATAAAAATAAAAATAAATATCTTTGTACATCTTCCATTGTTAGCCTTTTCGTGTCATGCACAAGAACTGCTTACCTCATCTGCTCTTACACCCAGCTCCTAATTAAGGTGTCGTCAATAGCTTCATATTACGCCGAATGTCTTTCACGTACCTGGCCACAGCAACCCATGTTTGTTCGCTCTGCAGCATCCTTCAAACGATGCTTCTAGGCGTGATATTGTCCATTTCTGCTTGTAGTAAAATCCTTTTGGTCATCCAGCGATCGCAGTCAAATAACGTGTGATACGCATCGTCGCGTTCACCGCGACAAAAAATTTATAACCTGTTTGTGTAACTACATAACCAACGAGCATGGAACATGTTTACTCATAATAGTAATAAATCCAAAAACCGAAATTACAATAAATCCTGAAATATATACTATCCTAAGTCCACAAAATTAAAGTTTTCTAAGTTGTTGTTGTCATCAGGGCCTGATCAGGTCCTGACTCTCACTTCAAATTATTCTAAGCCCCTAAATCAAAAATATTCTAATTCCATTTCACCCTTCCCCTAAAACGTAACTTTTTCACCCTCCCTCTTAAAAACGTCAATTCCCCCCCCCCTAAAAGCGTCAATTTAGAAATAGGAATTTAATGTGAATGGTAATTGGGGGGTTTTTTGGGGTGCTCTTTCGATTGGCAATAATAATTTTTAATTTGGTCTTTTCAGTTGCGAGAATAAAAACCTTACTTTTGCGAGAAAATAAAAATTGAGAAAAATATTTGATTAGAAAGGTAAAAGCCAATGTAAAAATCATAAATATCCAAATAAGAGTTTAAAAAAATTAATTTATTGATTTATTTTATCATTTAAAAAAATGTAAATTATTTCCAAATTTAAAAATGAAGATAATAAATTCCATGGAAGATAAAATTTATATGCGACAAAATTCACGCGACTAAATAAAAACAATAATGCAGGTTTTAAAAGGTTATGCAGAAATGTTTATATTCAATTTGTAATGTAATAATATGTTTTTAATGTGTAATATTACTTTGGAGAAAAGTGTTATAAATAACATCAGTGCTTTTTAAATCAAAGCAGTTATGGAAATTTGGAAATTCATACATAATATAATAATATAACAGAACCAGCACTACCATGTATTATAAGCATGTTCTGATCAGAATACAACTCGGCTTGTGGCACGGCACTAGCTAGGGTCTTCTTAGTTTTACGAATGACTTCGCTAGCGCCGCACCACTAGCCTCTTATCGGGAAGATTTATTTCGAATCAGCGTAAATGTATTTTTCAGATTTTGACAAGAAAGGCTAGTCTTTCGAAACATCAATGAAATAAAGATTAACATTTTATATAAAATAGCTCCATTCTGATCGTATGTTTTTTATATTACATTCTTATTTTCTATAAATAAGAAAACAGTGTAAAATTAATTTTCCAAATTATAATTTTTTATGTTAACTTTTCATGTTAATTTTTCATGTAAACCCATTAATGCCCAACCGACAATCCCTGGACACTCGCATATTTTTATATGAAAAAATTGAAATTTTGGGACAAAAATGTTACCCAGTAAGTATTTAGGGCTGCTTTTTTTGAATCTAAAGTCCGTTTTCACGTACAACCCCTCAGGGGTGCGATATCAACCCCTAAAGTGGGGTATGTTTTAAATGAATTTTTGAACTTTCTTTATAATGTTATTTAGCCAATAAAAACAGTTGATTATTATAAAAAATTATTTCTCGAACCTTTAAAAACCTCAAAAAATAAAAGAAAAATATTTTTACCTGTTTTACCCCATTGGGAGGCACATTATGTGGGTGTGGGGGATGGACTTTTTAGGTACTTGAATAAATTGAAAGTTTTACCTAAAAATGGTATCTAGTAGGTATTTTAGGCAGCTCTTTCCGAATCTGAAATCGGTTTTCACGTACCACCCCTCGGCATTATGATATCAACCCCAAAATCGGGTTAAATTATAAATATGCTTGCAAAATTTTTAAACGATTCAATGATTTTTGATGACAAACAATGATTTTTCTTTAGAAAAAATAATATATACGTCTGAGTCCGTGATCTGACATCCAGCTATTGCTAAGGCGCATGGCCTCATCCAGGGTATTCTGCTGGTCCTCTGTCTCTCGAGATGATATGGTAAGAGTGACATCATCTGCGTATCTGATCATGGAGCATCCATCCACAAGCTCAATCTGAAGCAAGCCGTCGTAAAAGGCATTCCACATATCACGGTCTAGAACTGAACTCTGCTCTATGCCTGCGCTTAATACTTTACTTTTTGTGCCATCGAGCGTGTCCCAGCGCAGTTATCGGTCCCGGAGGTAATCTCTGAGTATATTTCTCAGACAGGGTTGGAAAATACGGGTGATTTTGACGCGCATTAACCGTATGCCATATATACGGGAACAGAAAAATACGGTCCATATTTTTCATAGCCGTATATACGGAAAAAAAATTTTACAAACCAGTATCCGTATGTACGGGTGAAATGAATACGGGTCCGTACAAATTTTTCTGAATATACGGGTAACAATATACGGAACCCGTATTTTAGGCATCCATTCAAACGGCTGAAAAAAGTAGAGACCCGTATATACCGATCTATTCTATACGGATCCGTATATCATTTACCCGTATATACGGATGACTGCAATGCGAAACCGTATATCAGCTACCCATATATACGGGTCTCAATTTTTTTCACCCGTTTGTACGGATGCCTAAAATACGGGATCCATATATTGTTAACCGTATATACGGATAGAATTATACTGGACCCGTATACCTCTGATCCGTACATACCGGTGAATAATATACGGTTCCGCTTTCATTCTTGTCTGTATTATTAATGTATATATACTTTTCTGTATTAAATCGGGTGATTAAAGATTTGATCCGTACATACGGGTATCTAAAATACGGTTCCCATAAAGTGAAAACCATATATACGGCTAATATTATATGGTACCCGTATTTAAATTAACCGTATATACGGCTAATATTATATGGTTCCCGTATTTAAATTAACCATATATACGGGTAAATGATATACGGTCCCGTATACGACTCATCCGTTTGTACGGCTAATTAAAGTTTTGACGCGTGTATACGGTTGTCTAAAATACGGGAACTGTATTATAAAAACCGTATATACGGACGAGTGATGTATGGACCCGTATTTCTGTCAACCGTATATACGATTGAAAATTTTTGAGAACCGTATATAAGGTTTACAAAATACGGGTCCCGTACAAAATTTATCCGTATTTACGGTTTTGAAAATAATGGTCCGTACATTTTTAGAACCATATGTACGGTATTTTTCATATGATTCTATATTAAATAAACCGTATATACGGCAAAAAGTAAAAATTCATATTTTTCATTTCCGTATATACGGATATGATGCGCGTCCAGTATTCCCAACCCTGTTCTCAGATAATCTGGAACTGTGAATACGTGCTCGAGGGAGTGCAGAATATCGCCCCACTTAGCTGAGTTGAATGCGTTTTTCACACCCAACGTGACAAGCAGGACATCCGGTTTAATATCTGGCCGCACTCGTCTGGCCCTCATAATCACCTTCACGACCTGCTCGATGGCACCGATCGTGGAACGCCCCTCACGAAAACCGTGTTAGTCGTCGCTAAGGTCACCCGCTTCCCTAATTGCCTGCCGCAATCTTCCTGTGACCATGCTCTCCATCACCTTACCAATGGTATTTAACATTCACAATAGTCTGTAAGATGATGGAGATCCTAGTTCACCCTTTCCCTTGCTTATCAGAGCCAGGCGGGCCACTTTCCAGTTTCTCAGAAAGACGCCTGCCACCAGTCACGCATTAAACATGCCAAGGAGAACGCCAGGGATTACCTTTGCAGCCGCCTTAAGGGCTTCCGCAGGTATTCCGTCTGGTCCTGGCGCTTTCCCATTTTTCATTGCACTAATAGCCTGAAGCATCTCCGTCTCGCTAAATAGCGGAACTTGCTCCCTCGAGACATCCAAAGGTTTGGATGATCCGAAAAGAGAGCGTCCACTATTCTTTTGGTCGCTGCTTCATCCATCGTGTTGTCAGACCCGAACTTAACTTTTGTTGATAATTAATGGATATTATGGTGATGGATATGGTGGACTTATTAAAAAGACAAAGTGAATAATAATAGTTTATTGTAACGACGCTCGTTGCTTGGCGTCTCAACGAACACTAACGAATAAAAGGGAGAATATATACAAAAAGGGAGGGAGTACTCCTACACATACATACCATATAATACACACATTTACACTACATTTTCCACCCGCCACAAGTTTACTTATAAAATTGTAAATAATGATATAATATGCAAAAATATAATTGTGGTAAATGAAACTTCGAAATTTGACTCGAAAATTTTTACAAGATGCCAAATGGCTACATAAAATAAAAAAATAATTTAAAAATTTAAACATTTTAATTACAATGCCTATTGGCGAAAAAAAAAAATTCTTAAAATTCATTTTTTAAAATAACTAATTTAAATTAACTCAAAAAATAATTTAGTAACATAATATTCATAACATAAAATAATAATTTTATACTTGAGTTTTAATAAATAACACTAAGCTTTGGTTTAATAAATTTAACTAATAATTTATACATTCAAGTTACAATATATGCATTTAAAAATAAAAAATTAATTAAAAAATTTTACATTTTAATAAGCAATTAATAAATTTTTAGTGTTATTTAAACTTTTGAATTTAGACAATTTTAAACATAATACATAAACAATATAAATTAAGACAAATACATAAATTTATAGATTTTCATTTTGTTCATTATTTAATGTGTTTAAAACTTTAATTATTTTAGCTAAAGGCCATTTAGAAGGTGGCATTGTCTCATCAGAGATCAACACCACGTCACCAACTTCTACATTCTTTTGCTTTTACATTCATTGTGGCGCTCTTGAAATGATTGTAATACTCGCCCGACCAACAACGCCACCAATCCTGGAGCATTTGTTGTATTAACTTATATCTTTGGACTGGTGGAATTTTTTGATTGAGATAGTTTGGTTCAGGGAGGATGTACGATTGCGATTGTGTTAACAGTAAAGAATGGTGATAAGAAATTATTATCTGAAGGGTCATCAGTTAGTGGGACCAGAGGTCTTGAGTTTAGACAAGCTTCAATTTGTTTGATAAGGGTATAAAACTCTTCAAAGGTCAATTTTCTGTTTCCCACTACCCTACGAATATGATGTTTAACAGATTTCACCGCTGCTTCCCAGATTCCGCCAAAATGAGGGGCTCCTGGGGAGTTAAATTTCCAGGTAGTACATTCATTTGCTAAAGAGCCCACAAGTTTATATATGTATATACTCCAATGATTCGACATACATTTCCTTGAGGATCCTGTCAGCTCCAACAAAGGTAGTTCCCTGGTCACTGAACAACTCAGAACATTGTCCTCTAGTTGACGTGAACCTTCGGAAGGCAGCAATGAAATCTTGGCTAGAATAACCTGTGACCAATTCTAAATGGACTGATTTGGTGTTCATACACAAAAAAATAGCTATGTACGACTTGTATAGCGTTTTTTGAGCTCCACGACCTCTAAACCTCAGGGTATCAAAGGGACCCGCATAATCTACACCACTTAATCTAAAAGGCTTATCAGGTGGAGTTACTCTACATGAAGGAAGTATGCCCATTTTTTGATTTAACTTGTTTGTTCCATATCGAATACATGTATTGCATTTATGAATTTGACTTCTAACTAAATTTCTAGCTTTTACAACCCAGAATTCTTGCCTTAATGTTGAAAGTGTTAGACGTACACCACCGTGTAGGGTCTTATCATGACAAAAATCAACTAAAAGTTTTGAAAAAGAACATTTGCTTGGCAAGATCCAAGGATGCTTTTGGTCATAGTCTAGCAATGATAAGTGAATACAACCACCTAATCGAAGTCAGTTTTGATCAAAAAATGGATCTAAACGACGTAAGTTTAAATCATCAGGTTTAACCAACATAACACATCAGTTGAGAATAAATATATCTTTACTTCATCTAATTTTAATGCTCTAAGTACTTTTATAGTTAATTTTGTTAATAAATGCGCTGCATTTAATTCTAACTTAGGAATTGTCAAAATTGGCTTTAATGGCGCGACTTTTGACTTAGCTTGGAGTAGATGAACAGTACTTTTTCCACGAAGTGTTACTTTTAAATATGTGCAAGCGCCATAAGCTTTATCTGACGCGTCTGCGAACCCGTAAATTTCATACTTTGCACCTGGGACATACTTTAACCATCTTGTAATTCTAATAGTTTTAACTGTATGAATACTATCATACCAACTTTTGAACTCATCTCGCAAAGAATCAGGTAACTTTGTATCCCAATCAAGTTTTGGGCTTTTTTTTCCAGAGTTTTTGTAAAATATTTTAGCTGTAATAACGACTGGTGCAAGCCAGCCTAGTGGATCAAAAAGTTTAGCAATTGCAGAAAGTACCTGCCTCTTTGTGAGATCATTTTTCAGTTGGTCTAATTGAAAGTCAAACGTAAAATGATCTGTGTTTAGACACCAATTCAACCCCAGTAAATTAAAACAAGAATTAGCCAATTTCGTTTCCGCACGAATTGCTACCGGGAAATTCAATAATTGAGGGTTGTTTGCCATCCACTTATGCAATGAGAAGCCACCCACCTTGCAAATTTGTATTAAATCCGCCTGTTTTTTAAGAGCTTCTGAGAGTGAGTGACCACCAGATAACGTATCATCCATGTACGTTTCGCGATTTAAAATTTCTACAGCTAAAGGGTAACGATGACCCTCGTCTAATGCTAATTGTCTAATAACGCGACTAGCAAGATATGGGCTACTTATCATCCCATAAGTGACTGTTTTTAACGACCAGGATTGCAAATTTTCCGAATCATTAAACCGCTATAAAATTTGCTGAACTCTCATATCGTCTTTGTGAACTAAAATTTGTCGAAACATATGTTCGATATCAGATAAAAATACGAATTGATATTTCATCCAATTAATTAGCAGTTCAGCTAAATCAGGAAGCAAATTATTACCACTGTGTAATAAGTCATTTATAGATACCTTATTGTAATCTTTAGCTGAACCGTTAAAAACTGAACGAAATTTGCGATTATGGCCTAAAATGCCATGATGCGGCAGAAAATAGTAACGAATAAACATTAATATTGCTTGAGAAGGTTCCATGTGACCTAAATCTTCATAATCTTTCATGAACTTATGATACGCCTGAGCAAATTCAGGGTTAGACTTAAAACAAAGTTCAGTTCTTTCGAAAACTTTTTTCGCATGCTGATAGGAGTCATTAAAATTTGGATCTGCAGTTTCTAAATTTTTAAAGGGTAATCTAACAATATAAAGACCATCAGAGTCACGCGAATGTGTATTTACGAATTAATCTTCACAAGCCTGCTCATCCGGAGTAAGCAGTGCTCGTGGAGAAATTGAAATTTCTTCTTGTTGCCAAAATCTTTCTAAATTAAATGAGAGATCTGAATTATCATGAAGGTTTGCAATTAGTAGACAAGAGTTTGAGTTGATACCAGAGTTGCCAGAAATTATCCAGCCGAGTTTTGAGTTTGTGGCAATAGGCAATAATCAATAATTAACGAAGAATGACAAATTGTACTTAGTAAAATATCAATACGACCTTTTTTAGCAAATTTAGGATCAGCGAGTTGTAAATTTCTAATATGAGCAATATTTTCAAGTTCAATATTTGTTTTTGGTACATAAGAAGATATGGTCAGAATAATAAAGGCTTCTACATTGAGTATAAAATCAGAATAAAAATAAGGTTTAACATCGAAATTGACCATATGTGAACATAATACATCATTTTTACCGCCAATACCTGATACAGGTAATTGTGCAGAATGTTTTTTAACCTGAAGTTTTTAAAATAATGAGGTAGTAATGAATGAGGCCTGCGAGCACTGGTCAATTAAAGCTCTTGCTAAAAATTCTAAACCATTATTCACAGATACTCTGACTAAAGCTGTTGCTAAAAGGGTTTGATTAAGTAATTGTCAAGAATTAGTTGCTAATGTTACTGATTCAGTACCAGCCACTTCTTTACTACTGTTTGAATGACTAGTGTTATTTCTTTTATTAGAATTTTCAGTGTTAGCTTTATATCCTTTGATATGCAAAGGAAGTGTGGTGTTTTTGTTTGCAAATAGTACACCTTTTAGTAGATTTACAATTAGCTATAAAATGAGCGCCCAAGCAATTATAACATCTATGTTTTTTCGCTACAATTTCTTGTCTTTGCTTGGGTGTTTTACTTGTATATTCTGAGCAATATGAGAAAAAATGGTTAGCTTTGCATGTAATGCATTCATTGTTTGCTATTTTTGTACTTTGATTAGATGTAGAAGACTTATTTTGCGTTAAATTTGAGGCAAAAACTTTAGCTGAATTAGTAGAAACATTTGAATTTTTATTTTATTGAAATCAGTTAACTGTTTATTAGTACTACGATTACCAGCTTCTTTAATTGATTCTAAAATACTGATTTGATTTTCTATAAATTCTAACAGTATTTGTAAAATAAGAGGTTCAGAAGTGGCTTTTACATTAACAATAACATTTGCAGTATCATTGGGGGTAGGAGGGGCTTGATTGTTACAATAGGTATATAATACCACTCCCAACGCTTTCGCGAATCACTATCTAGAAGATTTAAAACATGAAAAACAATAAGGTCATCCCAAGAATCTACTGGTCTACCTAAACCTTTTAAAGCTGATAGCGGGGTAGTAATACCAGAAAGAATTTTTTTTAAATCAGAAGCTGAAGGTTTGGTAACAGGTTTAAGAGGGTAAAGATTTCATATATGAGCATGAAAAAGTCTTTTTTTGACTTCATACCTCTCTTTAAGCTTATTCCAAATTATTTCAAAATTTGCATCAGTTGGCTGGTATGAAGCAGCTATAGTGGCTGCATCATCCTCTAAAACTGAAATTATCTGGTGCAATTTTGCTACATTTGAATAATTCTTTCTTCAGTTTTGGACACGCAGCCTAGGCAGCTGGCCGCTGCCTTCCCCCCAGTCTAGGGGCAGGAGAGCTCTCTACGATAGAAAGCCCTCCTCCTTCTTCTGCAACAAGGTGGTCCTTACGTACTCTGCTACTTTGTTCCAGTTTTCGGAACTCCGTAGCATTTCCGGGACCACCGTCTCCGGCCTCCAAATCGGGAAGGGCGGGGCCCCCCCGCGTAGTTAACACTTTCGAAGAATGTGTGCTCCGCTGTATCATCCACGCCCGGACAGTGCAAGCACTCCTTTGTTGCCACCTTATGTCAGTGTTTTAACATGACACGGAAATACCTGTGCCCGGTCAAGAATTGGGTAAGGTAGAAATCCACCTCCCCATGCTGTCGTCCCATCCATGCCTGCACATCTGGAATCAGTGTGCGTGTCCATCGAGCATTATCCTTTTCGTTGTTTTCCCATCGTTCCTGCTAGGCTTCCATAGATCTGGAGCGGGCGCGAGTGGTTGCCACTTCGCGGTCCTCCACGCTTTCGTAGATGAATTTCCGCTCCAGCACTAGCAGGTCGATGGGTATGACCGAAGCCACAACCTGGATCGCCTCTAGGGATACCGTCTAGTATGCGCAGGCGATCCTCAGTGCTGCTTGCTTCCGTGGTCTTCGCCCAGACTTCTGATCCGTAGAGCAGGACAGAGTTGACGACTGACATCAGGAGCCTTCGCTTCCCTGGTTTGGGTCCCCCGATGTTGGCCATGAGCCTTGACAGGGAGGATGCGACCGACGCTGCCCTTTCACACGACCTCTGAAATTGCTCCCAGAAGGTCAGCTTGTTATCAAGCTGAACTCCCAGGTATTTCACCGATGTTCTGGTTCGGATCGTGTAAGGGTTTCCGCCGTCGTCGATAATTACTTCGAAATCGGTGGGAACCCTTCGACGGGTCAGCAATACGATCTCCGTTTTTGGGATCGCAAGCTGGAGCCCGTGCTCGCCCATCCAGAGGTTGATCAGTCTCATGACTAGATTCAACCTCTCCTGGGTCACTTCAATGTCCCTGCCCGTTATGGTAAGGGCCACATCGTCGGCGTACCCGATCAGGGAAACTCCTTCCGGGAGGTGGACGCGCAACAAGCCATCGTAAAAGGCATTCCACATGTCCGGTCCGAGAACCGAACCTTGCGCGATGCCTGCACTTAACACCCTTTCACGCCTGCCATCGAGCGTGTCGTAGAGCAGTCTCCGGTCCCGCAGGTAGTCCTTTCGTACGTTACCCAGATACCTAGGTATCTGGAAATCATACTCGAGAGACCGGATCATGTCATCCCACCTGGCCGAGTTAAAAGCGTTTTTGACGTCCAGCGTTACCAGCAGGACGTCCCTGCAGTTTGCAGGCCCCCTTTTTCTCTCAGCCTCTACGGTATCCACGACGCGCCGGATGGCGTCTATCGTGGAACGCCCTTCACGAAAACCATGCTGCTCCTCGGAGAGACCACCGCCCTCCTCGATTGCCTTTCTGAGCCTTGCCCGGAGCATGCTCTCCATCACCTTACCAATAGTATTTAACATACACAAAGGTCTGTAAGACGATGGAGAGTCCGGGGCTCCCCCCTTGCCCTTGTTCAAGAGCACGAGACGTGCCACCTTCCACTGCTTTGGAAACACTCCCGCCACCAAACACGCATTGAGCATGCTTAACAGGATACCAGGGACCACTTTGACCGCTCTTTTGAGCACATTCGCTGGTATCCCATCCGGCCCCGGCGGCTTGCCATTTTTCATGGCCTTTATAGCCTTGACCATCTCGCCTTTGCTGAACAGCGGCACTTCCTCCCTGAGTATCACCTCAACCGGGTTTTCCCGGATGGGCCTTTCAGGGAAGAGAGCATTGACGATCCGTTCGGTCGACACCACGTCCATCATGTTGTTAGACCCCGGTTCAATTTGCCCATTACGACTTTGTAGCCTAGGCCCCAGGGATCCTTATTTACATCTTCCCGTAATGCACGCAGACATCGAGCCTTGCTTTGGCGGATAGCCTTGGCCAGCCGGTGTTTGGCGTCTTTGTGTTCCTGCGAAAGCAAAGCAGCCTCAGGTCTGTCTCTTGCTCTTTGCGCCCTTCGTCGCGTCCTATGGCATTCCTTTCGGAGCTCAGCTATTTCGGGATTCCACCAGTACACTGGCTTTCTCCCTTTCCAGGGCCTGCGGCGAGGCATCGAGGCATCACAAGCCCCACGTAATAGAGACGTTACTTTCTTAACTAAGATTTCAGCCTCGTGGGGACTTGTAGCCCCTCCATGCCAAGCGGGGATGGACGCTGACTCGATTCGAAGATACTCCTCGATTCTGTCTTCGTCCATCCTTGAGACGTTCCAGCCCAGAGGACGCCTCCTGTACGGAGGACGTTGTGAGGCTCCTTCTAATACCCGGAAGGCGATGTAATGGTGATCACTACCATTGTATTGATCATCCATCATCCTCCAGTCGCCTATTTTCCCAGACGCAGCTTCTGTTAATTACTGAGGATGTAAACATATCTCTAAAGGCTTCCCAAGTAGTATAATCACCGCTAAAATGGGGTATATTCAAGGGTGGTAACCTTTCAATATCCAGTGTTACTATGTGAGGTCTAAGCTGTATTTGAGGTTCCGAATTTTGATTATTAGGGAGATTTTGATCTAAATATGTTTGAAATTTACACATATTTTGGATATAAAACTCTTCCACCTGAGAAAAATGGTCATTTTTAATATAGGTTTGGTCACCCAATGTTGGGTAATCTTTGTGATTTAATAATAACATGTTATTTTGATCATAAGTAGACCAAGTTTTCTCTAAGTGGCTCATGCGAGCTTTACATGCAGGCACTGACATTGCTTCAGGGTCTTTCTCAAAGGTTGCATATGCGCCTTTGATACGTGGATATATTTGAGCTTGCTCAAGGATTATTGACGTCATTGTGTATGAGTATTTACTTAAAAAATTAGCTACTTATAATCTACTTATATTATAATCAAACTTGAAACTAAAATGCTGTTTAAAAATTTAAACAAATTAAATTCATGTATAAAAACATCAAGATTTGAAGTTCACCATCTAAAACAGTATGGCAAGTATCGAAGAAAAAAAAGAATACTAATATAAAGTACTGTAGTACTTATTGGTATATAAAAGAAAAAAATATTTAATAGTAAGTATTAAAACAGGTATCGAATAAATGATTTTACAAAATAATGCTGTATTATAGTCATCGATACCAAAATTATGAGTTTAAAGTAATATAATATTCATCGATACCAAAATTATGAATTTAAGACAATATATATCGATGATTAAGAACATGAATTTAAGCAATATAACAGGGTTCGATAACAAAATTATGAGTCTAAAATAATTCAATACTTAATAATACAAAAAGATTAATTTAATGTATTATAGTAATTTAGGTTCAGTTTAACAATAAGAGCTACATATAAATGTGCTAGAATTGATATCCTTACTCCTGAAATTACTAACACTAAATTATGATAAATTTAAGATTATTCACTAATAATTATGAAAAAATACAGCATTTATGCTTCTATACAATTCAATATACAATTTTAAATGATTGTTATTAATTAAAAAAAATATAAAAAATTAAAGCAAAGTTTATGAAGACTGGTGACGCAGTATCGTCTCCAACGATGCAACTGACCCTCAATGACCTGCTACTGTTGTTGACCAGCAAACTGGATTTTTTTGTAAAGGCTATAACCTTTGGTTTAGCAAGGTAGTGTCATACAAGACCAGATCAGCAGCTCCAAAACGTCTTCTTCCTATGTAACGACCAATATTATTAGCAAAAAATTTATAATTTAGTAATTTCAGTTAGTAATATCAATTCAACTTTATAAAATTTATAAGATTAAACTTTAGTTTATTTAATTTTAGAAATGTCATTGCAATTTAAAAAAAGTAATTTTACAATTCTAATTTATTAGTTAATTTTTATTAAAATTTAATAATTAGCAAGCTATAAAAAATATTAAAATGAATTAAAATTATAATTCAAAAAAATTAAAAAATAAACATACACTTACACAGACTCACACTCCCTTATTTAATATTTTTTAATATTCTCTATGAATTTATATTTTAATTTGACTATTTACGAGTTATATAATCAAGTGTAATATGCAAATTATTACACCTGAATAATATAATTTCACTTGATAAAAGTAAGAAATTAGTTACCCTCTTCACAAGAGTTTCTGCCTCTCCCGGGGTGGTTGGTCCTTCTTGCCAAGCTGGGATAGACGAGGACTCTTCACGAAGATATTCCACAAATCTGTCCTTGTCCTGCCAACCTGGCCGCGGCAAAAGTGTTGTCAGGGATCAATTCACCAAAGCCTGGCCTTACGTAGGTTGGATTGTTCCCAGAGTTCATGATCACCAGATCGATTCTAGTGGCCACTTCTAGGATCAACGTTCCCCAACGGTTCGTGGTTGGCATTCCCCATTCCACGGCTCTGGCATTTAAGTCCCCGGTAAATATGATATTGCCAAAGACTTCCCTTATCGTTTTCTCCAATGAGGCCAGCTTTGCGGTGAACACCCCAATAGTCTCATTCGGTGACAAATAACAATTAATGAAAGTTGTATCACCGCACTTTGCCCAGACGTGGTAGTTGCCTAGTCCATGTCGGGACATGTACGTCTGAGTACGACCGCATATTTCCTATTTCGAAATGGCTCGAATAGCAAGACGACGCTAGAGTCTGTGGCGCCCACGAGCTGATCGAGTAAAAGGTCGGAGAGAATGGTATTGTTCATATTCCCTTGCAGGACTCCGAACATTACCGATGACACTTTATCTTCCTTGCCGTAAGTCCCTCCCGATAACACTTACATGCATCCTGGAATATGGTCGGTCTTGGCCTTGTCAGTTCTTTCCCTGCAGAGGAAGGATTCTGCTTTCTCCACAGGCCATTTTTCTGACTTGTGTACTTGAACGCCACATTTAAAAAACGTATAATCGGTTTGTGTAAACACAACCTATATGCATGGAACATGTTTACTTCCAGCTGAGGACTAGGTATAATACAAATGTTACTCAACATTACAATACGATTTTCTAATTTTATAATTTTTAATTATCACCTTACCAGATGTTAAGATTTTAAACCCAAATTATTTTAATCCCCTAAATGCTAATTATTCTGGGTCCCTAAAAAAAAATTTTAAATCGCTAGACCTGAATTATTTTAAGTCCCTAAATCGATACTATTCTAAATCCTTAAACCTATATTATTCAAAGTCCCTAAACCCAGATTTTTCAAAGTCCCTAAATTGAAATTATTCTAAGTCTTAATTGACACCCCCCCCCTTAAATAGGACAAATTTGACCCTTCCCCTTAATTTACAAGTTCTGAAGTACCCCCTCCCTGTAAACATGTTCCATGTTAACACGCTGACTTTCGGTCCGTGCCCTTATATGACCACTGGTTGTGGCCAAAACCAAGACACTTGAAGCACCAAGACTCTAGAAATTAAAAATCAGCTTCACTCTTAAATTTTCAAAACTACCCTGAAAAAGGGGTTTTTCTTACATATTCGCACTTTGAGCGCTCAGATTTGTACAATACGGTCTTTTTGGTTACAAATCAAGAATTTTGACTTCTTTTTCATAGTTATTTAAAATTTCACCCCTAAATATGCTAAAACTACCCCCGAAAAGGGGGTGTTTTTGTATTTTCGTACATTTAGCATCCAGGATATGCCCATATAGGTTTTTTGGGTCGCTATTCAAGAATCTTGACTCCATTTTCATAAATAATTACTATTTTACCCTTAAAATAGATAAAACTATCCCTAAAAGGTGAGTTTTTGCTGTTTTCGCACTTTGAGCATCCATATTAGGTCCATTCAGGTTTCTTCTGGGTCGCTGATCAAGAAAATAATGAAAAAATATTTATTGAAGAATATTTATTACTCAAATAAAAGAAATAGTATAATATAAAAATATGTTTAAGTAAGTTTTAACGTATCTGTAAAATAAATTACATCTTTTTTCAATACTATATTCAACCAGTTTTAAACTTAGGCTTTAAGGGTAGATCTAAGAGACGAAAATGGTGGTAAATGATATTTTTCCATATCATTATATTATTTATTTGCATTTTCTATAAAAAACGACGAATATCTAGATAATTTTGCTAATTAGAAACTAATTTGTGGTTTATTTCTCGAAACTCAAATAATAAGGGTAGTTTTAAGAATTGTTTTGGTGTAAAAAGGTAAATTAATTAACAAAATATATAAAAATTTATTTAAATAAGTGTTAGTATATCTATAAATTTAATTTTATGTATGTTTAGTTCAATAATAAATAAATAGCGACCCAGAAACCTGAATGGACCTAATATGGATTCTCAAAGTGCGAAAACAACAAAATCTCCCTTTTTAGGGGTAGTTTTATCTATTTTAAGGGTAAAATAGTAATTATTTATGAAAAAGGAGTCAGAATTAATGAATAGAGACCCAAAAACCTATATGGGTATTTCCTGGACGCTCAAAGTGCGAACATAACAAAAACATTCCTTTTAGGTGTAGTTTTAATTATTTTAAGGGTGAAATAGTAATTATTTATGAAAAAGGAGTCGATATTTTTGAATAGCTATGGATGCTAAATGTACAAAAATACAAAAACACCCCCTTTTCGGGGGTAGTTTTAGCCAATTTAGGGGTGAAATTTTAATTAACTATGTAAAAGAAGTTAGAATTCTTGATTTGTGACCAAAAAAATCCGTATTGTACAAATTTGAGCGCTCAAAGTGCGAATATGTAAGAAAAACCCCCTTTTGGGGGTAGTTTTGAAAATTTAATGGGTGTGGCCTCCATTTCTTATGAAATGACCCCGATTTTTTATTTCAGCGACCCAAATAATTTATAGTAGAGCAAATCTGGTGTTCGCCAGTGAAAATTCAACGAAACCCGTATTTTGACTGGAGTAGGGTGGTTTTTATTGTGTAAGGAGAGAAAAAAAAATGAAAAAATTCTCTTGTCGTTTTTTCCCAAAAATACAAGCTTTTAGTTGTAATATGCCGCAAACCGCATGAGAATTGGTCGAAACATCACTGTGCGGCGGGCGGCCTCTGGCAGCTCTACGACCGCCATATCCGCCTTACCGCCCTTAGCCTTGAAGATGGCGAGTTGTAGGTCGTCATCGTTATGCAGCTTGGTTGCCTTATTTACTACCTGCCTCACTTCGTCGCTGCCAGTAGTACCATCAAGGCCTCTGATCTCCACGGTTAGGTGGGAAATCAGATCCTTGACTGTACTTTTGGGCCTGCGACCGTCTTGACAGCTTCTAATAGTTTTTGCCGGTCTTTCGACGAGCTTAGCTCTATTAGGACGCTGCTATCCTGAGTTTTCTGGATTCGTTTAATCTCAGTCTCCGAATCCTTTAGTTGGACACCTCTTTTAATATCCAGCAGGGCTGTCGCATAAGACTTCAAGAGGCTTTATTATTAGAGACTTCTTACGCTTAGGGATCCTTATGCATCATTTCCGGTGCTTCTTTTTCCTGCCTTTTGTGCCGCTACGGAAGGAGAAGATTCACCATCTCCTTCCTTCTTCTGCGGCTTTTTCTATTTTCTTCTTTTATTCTCTGCCACCTGCCGCTGGTCTGCTGCTGCTGCTGCTGCTTCTCCTGCTTCTCTTTTTCTGCTCTTGTTTTTTACCAGCCTCTGCCTCCTTTCTTTCAAACTCTTTTTCTTCTTTTCCTTCTTTCTTTGACCTGCACTTTTAACGGCGACTAAATCATCATCATCTGGAGGGGGGGTACCTCCATTGCCTGTGTTTGCTGGCTAGAAGCTACCGGAGCCCCCTCCTGATTCTTATCTTTCGGAAGTGACGTCACCACGTTAACGAAAGTATTCCTTAAAGAGAATTTTAGAGATGTTTTCTCCGCCGGTCTCTTTTTTGTATTCTCCTTTCCAGGTAGGCTTTCGGACGGAGTCCGCGCCCTCTTCTTTTCTTTTTTAGCCATAGTCCCTGATGCTTCCTGTATAGGAATATCGGATCTTTGTTTTCCATTTAATACCTCCTGCTGCAGTTCGAATGTCTTTAGGCTGGCTAAATATTTCGAACTATGCCTTCTTTGACTGTCATATTACAGTTCTTCTGTACTTTGACTGAGTCTCTCATCTGAGAAATATCCGTCTCCATTTTTGCGTGGATTTCAATGCGTGCACAGTTATATTCCTTTGACTCCCGGAGATATCTTTCCACATTTTCTGCCTTCTTGCCTTCGTCATCAAGCTCAACTTCGCTAACATTAGGCAACGAACATGACCTCTGGTCCTTCAGATTAGAAGGCCGTATCAAACTATTGCTTGAACCTTTTTGGGCGCCACCTTTTGCGCTTATATCACCTAACAATGAGGATTTGCGGGAGAAATCCTCGACCTATAGCCTAGTTAAGACTAGCCTTGCCGCCTTTTCTTCAGCAGTAGTTACAGCTAGATGTTTTTGCTCTGTGGGCGTGATGTTCTGCCCTTGCTGCTGGGAAATAGAGACCTCCAGAATCCATGTCTCCTGCTCTGACCACCAAGGCTTTCACTCGATCGGAATCAGAGGTTGAATTACCATCTATAAAAGGGGTATCAACCTGGGGTAATTCATCGTGTTTTTCTAGCATTCTTCATAAAATAAGCCTGTTTCCCTGGACAAAGGGCCCTTAGTCAAGTAAGAGTACCCTTCAGAGATTATCGAAGGATTTACGTTAGTCGCTGATAGAGAGTATCTATCAGCTTCCAGCGTCCATCTAGTAATAATAGTCCTACAGATCGGGGAGTTTCACCACCATGTCTGATGGCATCACATACAATTATTAATCCGGCATGTAACACAGTTCAATTGAGAGGCGGTGACGCGAACGAACACCAATCCTCAATCTAACAGACAGGTAAAGTGTTTCCACCTCCATGTTTGCTACCATTCCACAATGTTTTATACCCGTCATGGAACAGGTCAGGTATCTATCAGTGGAATCCTGAGGGCTGATGTCAGATTTTACTCTGGAACCAGACAACATTGATTTTATAGGTAGATCCCCTACAGATTGGAGGATTGCTTCTTCTATAGATATGTGGATGACATCATTACATGCATCCCGAATAATGAAATTGATAGTATGTTACAAGTCTTTAATAGTTACCACCCTCGTCTGTAGTTCACTCATAAAATTGAAATTAATAATACTATAAACTTTTTGAATGTCAGTATTTTCAGAAATAATGAAAAACTTACTCATAATTGGTATAGGAAACCTACCTTTTCTGGTCGTTTTTTAAATTTTAATTCCAGTCATACAAAATATTACAAAATTGGCATGGTATACACTTTTAATGATAATTCCATTTTATTATCTGATCCTATTCATCATCAAGAGAATGTAAATATTGTCAAACAGTATTTAACCCAAAACAATTACCCCATAACGTTTATAAATTATTATATTAAAAAAAGATCACATCAAATATAGGACTGATAATAGTATCAGCAATAACAATGTTATTGATAGAGAAAGGAATGTTTTACTAAAAAAACTAAAAGTCAGCATCCTATTTATTCCTGGTTTCTTTTAAAGTATTCAAAGGAATCTAAAGCAACACAACATTATTGCTATACCTATAATACCAAATAATTTAAATAATGTTGTGGTCAAAGCCAAAGATAAATTAAATAAAGGTGATCATCCTAAAGTAGTATATAAAATTGAGTGTAATGACTGCAATGCATCTTATGTAGGTGAAACAAAAAGACAATGCCTTGTAAGAATTGATGAACATGAAAGTAGTGTTGAAAAACTGATAGAATTGGATTAAAAACGAAAACAAAGCAATTCACATAACATGTTGACTAGGTCCAAAACCAATGCTCCTGATACTAATACACTCAATGATAATAATTCTTTATATACTATAAAGGAAGATGACCCGGTAATTATAAAATATCATAAAAGCACTAAACACAACTTTGATTGGCAAAATTTCAAGATATTAGATCTTGAACCATCTTTCCACAAAAGAAGAATTAGTGAAAAATTACATATAAACATGCAATCTAATTCTATAAACAGGAGGACTCTCATAAATTATTTAAACCGTATCTTTTTAAATTACATAAAATGAAAAAGTAAATGTGAAAACTTCTCATGCATTGATGTTAAATTTCATCCTTTAAAATAATGTATCAGTTTATTTAAATTTTTTGTTTATTTATACACCATAGTGACAGTCCAGTCCTGTTTTATCCACACGAACTTAAACTTTAAATTATATTAATTATTCATTAACAGAGGGCATAATTAGCATTTAGTTACATAAAATATGTTTTTTAAATTAACGTTTTTTATTCTATTGTTGTCTACAATAATAGCAAAATTTTCATATCAACATGTACAGATATATATATATATATATATATATATTTTCATAGTTTTTTACATTTTAATCTAATTATAATATTTTTTCTAACTCATTTTCTCAATGGATAATTTTTACTGGTATGTTAAAAAATGTTACTGTGATATAATTGTTAATAGAAGCGACTGGAAAGTGGCCCGTCTGGCTCTGATAAGCAAGGGAAAGGGTGAACCAGGATCTTTGTCATATTATAGACCATTGTGTATGTTAAATACCATTGGCAAGGTGATGGAGAGCATGGTCAGAGGAAGATTGCGGCAGGCAATTAGGGAAGCGGGTGACCTTAGCGACGACCAACACGGCTTTCGTGAGGGGCGTTCCACGATTGGTGCCATCGAGCAGGTCGTGATGGTGGTTATGAGGGCCAGACAAGTGCGGCCGGATATTAAAACGGACGTCCTGCTTGTCACGTTGGATGTAAAAAATGCATTCAACTCGGCTAAGTGGGACGATGTGTTGCACTCCCTCGAGCAGTTATTCAGAGTTCCGGATTATCTGAGAAATATACTCAGAGATTATCTCCGGGACCGATACCTGCGCTGGGACACGCTCGATGGCATAAGAGGTAAAGTATTAAGCGCAGGCATAGCGCAGGGTTCAGTTCTGGGCCCTGATCTGTGGAATACCTTTTACGACGGCTTGCTAAAGATTGAGCTTCCGGATGGATGCTCCATGATCGGATACGCGGATGATGTTGCTCTAACCATAACAGCTCGAGAGACAGAGGACCAGCAGAATACCTTGGATGAGGCCATGCGCCTTATCAATAGCTGGATGTCGGATCACGGACTAAGACTGGCAGTTCCGAAAACGGAGATTGTCCTTCTGACCTGGAGAAGGGTTGATACCATATTCGGCGGCAGCTTTGATGACGGAGGTAATCCCCTGATGATCCAGACCAAACCATCGGTCAAATATTTGGAGGTCTTCTTGGATAACAAGTTGACCTACAATAGAAAATTCCAGCAGGCCTGTGAAAAGGCTGGCCGGGTGACAAACTCTCGTGGCTGATGACGAACATCGGCGGTCACAGATCAGAGAAGAGGAGGCTGTTGATGACGACAGTCAACTCCAGGTGGTGGCTCGGGTGATTCCCATCGATCTGCTTGCCTTGGAAGACAGGCGATCTATAACCGTGAGGATGAAGAGCGCGACGTAGATTCCGTTCGCGCTCGCTCCCACACAATGGAATGCTGGCAGTATAGGTGGAATGGTGACCCGAGGGGACGTTGGACGCACCGCCTTATCATCGATTTGGAAAGCTGGATGAACCGTGATCATGGGTAGGTAGACTTCTACTTCACACAGTTCCTAACTGGTCACGGTTATTTCCGCGATATGCTTTTCAAGTGGCGCAAGGTGACATCTCCGGGCGAGCTGGATACCACTGAGCACACCTTTTTTGGGTGTCCTCGCTTAGCTGAAGGCGACCGCCCGTCGATGAATGGAGGCCGGAAGGAGGCGTCCCGGAAATGCTTCGCAGTACCGCTAACTGTTACATTGTGGCAGAGTACGTACGGGCGACATTGATTAGAAAAAAGGATGAAGGTTTCCTCTCGTAGGAGGGTCTCCTCCTTTATTGACAGGGTATGGCGAGGAAGTGCCTTGGCTGCATTGTTTCCGGACCGAAGTAATACCTAAACAGGGAGTCCCGGTCCGGTTTCTATGATATTGTCATAAATGCAGGAGGGTTGGGAGTTTAGTGGGTATTGTAATTCCTCCTCAATTGTGTATATCAATACAAATTTGAGGCTGAGTCCCACATAACCATACAGTACGCGGTGTATGGTATGCGTAAATGCATGCATTCTCCTCGTCCTACGAAAAAGGGCCCTTCTTAAAGGGGCCCAAAAAAAAAAAAAAAAAAATAGAAAGATTTTATTTATTTATATAATTTAAATTTTTAGTATTAAATTTTTATTTATTTCTATTAATACCTTCTGTACCTACATTAACAACCGCGTATTTTTGAAAAAATAATTTTTAAATGAATTTAAAAATTAAATAATATTGCCGCTTGATATGTATTTAGGACAATTTAATTTAATATAATTCATTTAAATTTTTAGGTTATATTATAATTTTTGTTGACTAATACATTTTTTGTATTTCTATGTAAATATCTTTATTATCTTTTAAGTATTACTTTTATTTTTGCAATCACATATATTTTATACATATTTTATCTATATTTTATGATATGACACTATTATTTTTAGTATTGATAAGGAAGCTATGTGCTTCGAAACGTCTAAAATTTGAAAAAAAATAAATACATTCACTCGCGAAAAATCGTCTTTACTCTTTTTTTACCAAAAATCCCGTAAGATTTAAATGGCTTTCCTAACCTGCCAAACCACTAAGGTTCCAACCAAGTGCCAGCGCCATAGCTCCCGTTAGCCGCCTTACAACTGTGAGGTCGTAAGGTCGTTGCCCACTTTCCACCACCGTGGAGGTGGGAGTTGAGTTACTTTAAGTTTAACTTAAGCTAAGAAAGCCTATTAGTTTACCCAAAGCTAGCAAAGTTTTGGGTCACTGATTACGGATATCTAGGTCTTTACTGGGAGATGTTTTCGGAACACCCTTAAATTTGCAGAACCAATGCTTGGGGGGCACTGGGGTGATCTGGAGATTCTGGAGGGCCAAGAATTGGTGAAACACATTTTTTATATTCATCTTTGGTTTCAGCGTCTCAACAAATATAAGAAAACACTTTGAATTTTAATTTTCTTAAGAAAAATATTTTTAACCCGTTTTGGGGTAGGTGGGGGGGGGGAATGAGGGCACTGGGGTGTTCTTGAGGGCCAAGATTTGATGAAACAGATTTTTTATATTCATCTTTGTTTTCAGCGTCTCAACAAATATAAGAAAACACTTTGAATTTTAATTTTCTTAAGAAAAATATTTTTAACCCGTTTGGGGGGGTGGAGTGAATGGGGGCACTCAGGCGGTCTATAGGGCTAAATGTTGGCTAAAAACATTTTTTATATAAATATTTGGTATCAACGTCCCAAAATATATATAGTTCAATTTTCATTTTTCGAAAAGAAAAATTTTGTCACCCCTTTTGGGGGGCATATGGGGGCGCTGGGGGCAAATTGGCTCGTTGAATTGCATTTCTATGGCCATAATCGGTTTTAGCAGCACTAAAAATTCCCATTTCATGGGGCCTACCTTCTGGCACATGACTTTTTTTTTTGTGTGCCTGTGTAATTGTATCGATACATATATTGATTTAAATCCGTATTTTGGTATTTTATACACTTATGCGTGTGTATAATGCAACTCACGTATAAATAAGTAAAATTAAATGGTTCTCTCTATGCATTATTCATAAATTTTTGCATATCTTAGGGTTTTAGGCATTTGGTACGTTACAATACTTAACTGTAACTTAAGTATAATAATTACTATTAAAGGAAATTCTAATTTATTATTTATATCCAAACAATTGTAATTAAAGTATTCATAAAATTTATATAAAAATAATTTGTAATAATTAAAAATAATACAGGTTAAAATATATAATAAAAATACAATAATAATAAATAATACTATCACTTATTTGTAAAAATTGCATGCATAATGTACATTACAAGTAAAATATAAAGTGTTAAAAATAAAGAATAAAATTTCAATTAAAATTAAATTTTTTTTAAATACTTCTGGAAATATGATTAATAATTATCCATATCTTGAATTGAGTCTTCCAATTCCATATTTGAAGAATGTATTTCATAATTCATACTTTGGAACTAGTCTTCTGGTGTCATATCTGAAGAAACTTCATCTTCATTTGCATATCCCATTAACATCTTCATCCTGGATAATAATATTTTTCTCTATTATTGAAGAATCTTTATTATTATGTATATTATTATCTTTAACTACTTCTTGCGTTGCGTACCCTATATTTCTATTTTCATCACCAGAAATAAGGTCGATAGTAACATCTGGCTTGAGTATAGAAGTATCAATGTCTTCATAAGCGTTGTCTACATTATCACATTTATCAGCATTATTATTTTTTTCACAACAAATTTTCGCAAATTTGTCCTTTGCAGAAAAAAGATGCTACAATTGAGCCCTAACTTTGTACAACCGCATTTTTTTAAACATCCTTTTTTACAACCACAAGAAAATTTTTAAAAAAAATTTTGCGGTATCAAAGGACGAGAAGTAAAAATGGGTAATAAGATGTTATTATTCCCAGCTTTCGATCCCCATCCGAAAGGTTTAATATAAAAATGCAACATGTTTATAAGGAGGGGGAACTTCAGAACTTGAAAATTAAGGGTGTGGGGGTCAAATGAGACTTAAAATAATTTAAATTTAGGGACTTTGAAAAATCTGGGCTTATAGGGATATTACAGATTTATGGACTTAGAATAATATTGATTTTGGGACCTAGAATGATACGCGTTTAGGGAATCAGAATAGTTTGGGTATAGAATCTTAACATTTAGTAAGGTAATAATTACAAATTATAAAATTAGAAAAATGTATTGTAATGTTGAGTAACATTTGCATTATACCTAGTCCTCAGCTGGAAGTAAACATGTTCCATGCATTTAGGTTGTGTTTACACAAACCCGTTATAAGTTTTATTATTTAAGACCGAATTTGGCCCTGATAATATACTCGTTTCGTATACTGCAATAAAGCAGAATCTATCGGAGAAAATAAGCGAATATCGTAATCATCTGATAAATTTTTAAAATGTTTAGCCTGATCATATTCATATAATTATTCAGGGTAGTTACTTCATGGTCATATAATTTACCATCTATATTTAAATTATTTTCCACAACTTTTTTCTTTCAGCTACAGGTTTAAAATATTGTTCAGATTTCTTGGCTAAACTATCATTTTCCGTGGCATCCATGATTTAAAAATTTTTTTCTTTTCTTCTAAGGTAGAATGCAGAAGTAGTGTCCGAGCTTGTGAAGGCCTGCAGGAAAGTAATAATTTTTTTTAATTACGTATACTTAAATTTGTTAGGAGTGTATACTGTTATTGTATTTATTTCATATCATCCTCAAACATTAGTGCCAGTCTTCTTATTAAAAGTTCTTTGTTATTTGAAATACTTAAGAAGTCTTCCTGGCAATCACCAACTTCTTTCTCATCAGATAAAAATTCGTGGTCTGCAGAATGGTGTTTTTTTGAACTTATGTATCTTTTAAAGCTTTTGTTGCTATTTGCAGATGGATATTCATCAAATACAACAGTAACAAAGAATAATATCTGAGTTACTCGCAATATTTTTCAAATACTTTTTTAAAAGTATTTGCTGACTTCCAAGCAACTCAGAGTAGTAGAAGACCCCCTTCAATTACTGTTTATGTATTATTTTGAAATTGAAAACCTTGAAGAAATTCAAATAGATTATAAAAAATAGATTTTTTCTTTTTTTGAAGCCTGCTCCATTAAAAATAGCAGCAGGAAATGGAGCCAATTCATAAGATATATAATCTTTTTGACTTTCCATTTTGTCATTTGATCTTAATATTCGTTGGAATACGGAATTCGGATTTACAACAATTCATTACCAATTTTAATCGTCGACATCATTGCAGATAAAGGTGGAATTTTACTTAAAGTTTTAAGTGTAATTCAGAAAACATTAAATTTTTAAGTTTCTGTTCTATTTCAATATTTAATGGGTATGCCAAGTGACAATTTATAGTATTATTACCAATTAAACCGGTGTCTAACGCTATGAAATAAAGAAAATTAGGGAATGGTTCAAGTTCATTAAAATATTTGGATAAAGTCTCCAAGTCTTTTTTATTTTTCTCTATTCTTGCTGGTCTAGCATCAACGCGTTGATCACTACTGGGAATATCAACAACGCAATATCTTAGAAGTGCTTTAATTACCTCTAGTAAAATGTATAAAGATGCAATCCATTTTGAAATGACGGAATCGTAATCATCTAACATTTTTTATTTCAGAAATAACCTGCTCAATTGTTTGGTCAAGTGGTATTCTTGACCAACATTTATCTGACTATCATATGGTAAAATACCCTTCGGTAACAAATTTAGCGAATTCATAAGGATCTAAATCATTTTTATATCCTGATTATAAATATGAGAACTTTCTGCATAAGAATTATGACCACTCGTATGAATAAAAGAAACTGTCTCAATATCTAATGACCAGTTTCCTGTTTTGTCAGCTTCAATAAATTGCTTAATATAATTAATATAATACATAATTAAGCTATAGGACCCCGTTTTCCTACTTCATCAAGGAATAAGTTAAATATTTTGCATTTTAAATATTTTAAAAAATGTTTTATTTTGGTGTTCTTCTTAAGGAATCCCCCTGCCCTTCTACTGCTTGTTTAATATAATTTAATTCTTTGGAATTTAAAGCAGAGGAGATATTTTACATACTTTAAATTAAATAGCTACCTAAAGCAGTATTTATAAGAAAAATGCATTAATACTTATAGTGTAAGTGTGTCGACCTAAATTTTTTTCAACCGTTTTTGGAGCATTAATTTGCGACAAAATCGTTGACAAATCAATCACAATTCCTTTCATGATGTACCCCACACTGCCCATAAATGTCATTAATTGGTGAAAGGTAAGGCTAAACGAACAATTACGTAATTAAAGTTTACAGAAGATGTAGAAAAGGCAGCAATAATTTCTCTAACTTTGATATATAACGAATGATCGAATGTTATAAACTTATGCCCTTGATTAAATTCTTTACGATTTTTCTCACAATTCTATACATGAAGATACATATAGGTAGCATAAGTGGTGACATGAATGAAGGCTTAGAAGCATGAACAAAACTATAACATATCGAACTTATTTTTTTTATTCTTTTCTCCTTTTAGTTTTCAAAAATCTTTTTAAAATTTAAAATTTTATTTTTATCACCTGTTATAGATATTTTTATATGTGTTTCAGACTTTTTTTTACTCTTAATATAAGGATCAGATGCATACCTCATCAGAAACTGCTTCTTTTAAATTTTCGTATCTTTGTCTGTCGCAAATACATTGTTCAAAAGATAAATAGTTTTTAAAACAATAATCGTGGACATCTAATTTTGCTACAACATATAAGCTTCTTCCTTTTATCTGGTCGAATTCGAAAGATGATCGAATTTTTAATGAATGCAGTCACATATTAAACACTTCGAAATATCATTTATTACTGTAATAATAAAAAAAAAATTATTTTAGAATCTAATTTAAAAAATTTTTTGTCGACATGAAAGAAAGATAGTTATAAAAATATTTGTTAAAAGTTAAAAATTGTATTAAAAATAATTTTTAAACAATTTTTTTAAGTTCCAAAATAGTATAAACTCAGCAAGAGAGGTGGGGGTGCTTTTTTTATGTTAAAAATTACATAAGAATAAAAAAAAATTTTTTTTGAAAAATATTTGTAAGTCTCGATATTTAAGCATTTAGGTTTTTGGTGCTAACTACTGTGTTACAATCACACGCTTTCGAAACTTGTTTAAAAAAAAAACTATTCTAAAAAAATTTTTTTATCCACAACATATAAGAAAAAATCTTATTTTTTAAAAAAATTGTATACAAAAATACTTTATCTATAGGCATTAGATTTTCAATTAAAGTTTGACACTCTTTAGACTCCATGGAGATAAGTTAAAATAAAACCTTCAAAATAAGAAACATTAAATATTTAAAAATTGCAAGAATAACAACATAAAATTGGACAAATATAAATACAAACCTTGTTAAAAATTTTTCTAGACGTATGATTACTTTATTTTCATAAATAAAACTCATTTTATTTTTTCTCGTGGATACCTGATGGAAGCATGTTTTGTAAGTGAAAATATTTACACATTTTTCAATTCAACACTCGTGTATTATATGTCGGTAGAAAAGTTTTCTTCTCTATTGTTGACGCAGTATTTAATTTATTTAAATAATAACAATTTAATTTATTTTAAAACATATTTATTAATATGTTTTTGCTCCATGCGCGATGCTCATGAAGGTGTACGGTGAACTGAAAGGGATGCCATTGTAAAAGTTGGGGAGTCGATGCGTGCGCTCTTACATCTATACCATATTACTATGTACATATGTTACCGCTAAAGTACTGAAAATGTTATTATATATAATACCTAGGTAATATATATATTAACGAAAAACTCCAAAACTGATACGTTAATTTATTAAATAAAACTCAATTTAATATATTAACTAGGTTTTATATATAATATCGAGACAGCGTTAGGTAATATATTAAACTCGAGTTTGTTACCCGCTAATTTATTGAATAGATGAATTTTTCAAGTATTTATTATTGTTTGTTTTTATAAAAGTAATGAAAATTTTGAGTTATAATATTACAAAAATAATGAGTGCTATGGACGTTGATAAAAAAATAATTTTCAAAGAAAGATTTTACGAAAAGCTTGATAATTTAATTGATAAAAATTCAAAAAATACGTATTATTTTTCAAAAAGTAAAACTGAAGAAATAATCAATAAAGTTAAAGAATGTAAAAATAGCGATTATAAGAAACAGCCTTCTGATTATTATTTGTTACAACATTATGATGTTTTAAGTTCAAATGGAGTAGAAAAATTAATACTTCCTCTTTCTGACAAGAATCCTGACATAAAATATTATTGTTCAGTAGAAGATCTTTTTGACAAATTGTATGAAGCCCATATAAATATCGGCCATGGTGGTCGTGATCGAATGATAAAAGAATTAAAAAGGCAATACAAAAATATCAAACAAAAAGAAATTAATTTGCGAAGTTTGTCAGAAAAAAAAGGGTGCGTGAAAAAAGGATTGGTTGTAAAGCCTATAATTTCTCCTTAAAATAAATCTTAAATTTTTTTTCTATAAATTAACCTAGGTAATATATATAATAACGAGTGCTGGTAGGTAAAATATTAAACTAAAACTGAATTTAATATATTAACGGGTGCCACTTAGGTAATATATTAAATAGAACGATATTATATATAAAACCTAGGTAATATATTAAATTCAGTTTTAGTTTAATATTTTACCTACCAGCACTCGTTATTATATATATTACCTAGGTTTAATATATAATAACGGAATTCAGTACTTTAGCGGCAACATATACACCTAATTTATAACATCTACGATTTTAAGGTAATCCAATATTTTTTATTTTGCAAAATACTTGAAAAATTTCCAAAAAAATAAAATAAACAATTTTTGCTAATTTAATGGTAAAAAATTGTAACAAATACATTTTCATATAAATATCACCGAAATTTTAGGGTGAAATATTAATAATTCACAAAAAATTCCCATAAATTCCGACTCATAATAATAATCGTTGTGTATTTATGTATGACTATTCATAGTATTAGTAATGTTTATTTATTGCAGAAAAAATAAATATATAACCTAAATTTAAATTCTTTTTTTTTTGGTAATAATTAAAACTAGCTGATTGGCCTCGCTACGCTCGGTACAATGTGACAGTAGTATTGAACATTTAACTATCACACTATCCGTTGATGTCTAAAAATAAAAAATATTGCTGTGCGAAATTAAAATAATTTTTGTTTTTCATTTAAAAATTGTTTTAAAAAATATTTTAATCATAAAATCCTATCCTATATATATTAAAATGAAATAATCGAAAAAATTGATTATTTTTAATATATTTCAGCACTAATTTATGAAGAGCTGTATGGACGAAAATACATGAAAGTTGTTTTAAATTAATTTTTAAAGAAATATCCCCAGTCGTTTTTTTAATTTTTAAAAAATATTCAAAAGATTTTGAGATATCAAACTCAGAAGTTAGTGGTCGAAAACATAAAAAATTTCATTTTTTTTCACTAAAACTGATTTTTTTCAAGATCTAAGAGGTCTTAATCCTTGGATAAAATTCTATCAATGTCTGTTTGTTTTTTTTTAATTTGAGCTCTCGGTTCAGAGTTACAACTGTTTAAAGCTAAGAAGTTTAAATTTAAAAACTCAAAAAGTTGTCATTTTCGCCACTTGATAACTTAAAATAGTTTGTATCAAAATGTAAAAACCAAATCGCTTTGTATTTATTAAGCACTTTTCTAAAACCACTTTTTTTTGTTTTTTATTTAATGCATTCATTAAAGAGAAATATCAAAAAAAAGACTTAAAGTCAAATTTTTTGAATTTTTGGGTTTTTAATGTTTAAGACAGCCGATATCCAATCTCTTATTCCATGAAATTTTTCGAATTTTTTCATATATAAAACACCCGACAATATAGATTGAAATATTTAAAATATTTTCATGTTGTAGACATGAAATGTTGTTTCAATTATTTTTATGCAATAATAGCATTGAAATATTAGTATTGAAATTAGCAGATTATTCCCCACTTAAATGTTCTCGAATACTGAACTGTTTTATAGAAATGTTGTAATTTCAATTGTTTTTATGCAGTAATAGCATTGAATTATTAATATTGAATTTATCAAAATATACCCCACTTAAATGTTTTCGAATACTGTCCTGTTTTATAGAAAAGTTGTAATTTCAATTATTTTTATGCAATGATAGCATTGAAATATTAGCATTGAATTTAGCAGAATATTCCCCACTTAAATGTTCTCGAATACTATCCTTTTTTATAGAAATGTTGTAATTTCAATTATTTTTATGCAATGATAGCATTGAAATATTAGCATTGAATTTAGCAGAATATTCCCCACTTAAATGTTCTCGAATACTATCCTTTTTTATAGAAATGTTGTAATTTCAAGTGTTTTTATGCAATAATAGCATTGAATTATTAGTATTGAATTCAGTAAAATATACCCTACTTAAATGTTTTCAAATACGGTCCTCTTTTATAGAATTTTTGTAATTTCAAGTAATTTTATGCAATCGTAGCATTGAAATATTAGTATTCAATTTAGCAGAATATTCCCCACTTAAATGTTCTCGAATACTGTCCTTTTTTATAGAAAAGTTGTAATTTCAATTATTTTTATGCAATGATAGCATTGAAATATTAGCGGTGAATTTAGCAGAATATTCCCCACTTAAATGTTCTCGAATACTATCCTTTTTTATAGAAATGTTGTAATTTCAAGTGTTTTTATGCAATAATAGCATTGAATTATTAGTATTGAATTCAGTAAAATATACCCTACTTAAATGTTTTCAAATGCGGTCCTCTTTTATAGAATTTTTGTAATTTCAAGTTATTTTATGCAATCGTAGCATTGAAATATTAGTATTCAATTTAGCAGAATATTCCCCACTTAAATGTTCTCGAATACTTTCCTGTTTTATAGAAAAGTTGTAATTTCAATTATTTTTATGCGATCATAGCATTGAAATATTAGTATTGAATTTAGCAGAATATTCCCCACTTAAATGTTCTCGAATACTGTCCTTTTTTATAGAAATGTTGTAATTTCAATTGTTTTTATGCAATAATAGCATTGAATCATTAGTATTGAATTTAGTTAAATATTCCCCACTGAAATGATTTCAAATATTGACCTATTTTATAGAAATTTTTTAATTTAATATATTTTTATGCAATGATAGCATTGAAATATTAGTATTGAATTTAGCAAAATAAACACCATTTTAAATTTTTTCCCCTGTTTTATAGTAAACTTGTAATTTCAATGTTTTTAAGCATTGATAGCATTGAAATTTTAGTATTGAATTTAGCAAATTTGCCCCACTTAAATGTTTTTGAATATTGTTCTCTTTTATATAAATGTGGTAATTTTAATGGTTTTTATGCAATGATAGCATTGAAATATTAGTATTGAATTTAGCAAAATATACCCCACTTAGTTTTTTTCAAATATTGACCTCTATTATAGAAATTTTGTAATGTAAAATATTTCATGCAATGATAGCATTGAAATATTAGTATTGAATTAAGCAAAATAAACACCTCTTTAAGAGTACCACTTCAAAAAAAATATTTTATTGCAAAAGTCATATTGATTGTCCAAAACTTATGAAAGTTTTATATATGAAAATTTCATAAAATTTCATCTGTCTTTTTTAAACACGAAATAAATAAATTTCCTAAAAATATTTTATCGACAAAGTCGTATAGATTGTCCAAATCTTACTTCGTCTTATATATGAAAAGTTCATATAATTCAAACTTTATAAATTGTCAATTTATCTTATTGCAAAAGTCATATTGATTGTCCAAAACTTAATAAATTTCCAATGTATATTTTACTTCATTTTATATATGAAAAGTTGGTAAAATTTCATTCGTTTGTTTTAAATATGAAATAATAAAAATTTTCAAAAAAATTATTTTATTGCAAAAGTCATATTGATTGTCCAAAACTTAATAAATTTCCAATTTATATTTTACTTCGTTTTAAATATGAAAAGTTCATATAATTGAAACTGTATAAATTGTCAATTTATCTTTTATTTTTTTTCGTCAATGTAAATATCATTTAAAAAAAATATTTTATTGCAAAAGTCATATTGATTGTCCAAAAATTAATGAAAATTTCATAAAATTTTATCTGTCTGTTTTAAACACGAAATAAAGAAATTTACTAAAAAAATATTTTATTGCAAAAGTCATATTAATTGTTCATAACTTTATAAATTGTAATTGTTTATTTTATTTAGTTTTTTCTATGAGTCTTTCTTTGCCAAAACAGCAATGGTGGGCAGGTCGGGTCATCGGATCAGCCTCAAATTTTTCCCATGTTTTTATAACATAAAGATAGGAAAATCCTGAAATTTTCAGCCTTCTAGGTCTTAAACAGCCCGAGTTATGGCCAATCAAACTCATTAGGCGGCTCTCGACCGGCATTAGTGCTTTTCGGGAAAATGGTTAAAAATCATAAATATAAGCTTGAAAAAAAATTCTGAAACAGCATATATGTTGGGAAACCTTCAGTAAATCCATTTCTGCCATTATTTTTTCGGAAAAACCCCGGGAAATTCCGGAAAATGGGAAAATGCGTTTTAAGAAAAATCGCAATATCTCATTTGCCGCCATTTTTTTTTTCAAAATTTTTTTTTCAAAATTTTTTTCAACCGAAATCCCATTGATCTATATGAAAAAAAATTTTGATTTCGGCCATGAGGGTCGATTTTAGCCTGCTTTAGAATAATTTCACATTTTCAATACTTCTTTATTTAATTTTCCGTAAGGGGTTAAAATAATTGACTTTTTTGCTTTCAGAATCGAATAGCCAGGGAAAAATTAGTCCTAAATAAAAAAAAAAATTGCTCTTTTCGATGAAAATTAACCGAGTTATGGTCAAGTAAAGATAGTGTCACAAATTACCATTTTTATACTAATTCCAATTTTAGGGTCCATAACGACATTATAACTTGAAAAATGCATAACTCGCTTAAATTTTATCGTAAAAAGAAAAGTTTAGGATTATTATCGAATATTTTTTCCTTGACTATTCGTTTATCCAATAAAAAAATTAATTTTCTTGACAGAAATTTATTTTTTTTGATAAAAAATGATAATAATCAAAAACAGTCTTTAACATGTTACATTAGTTTTTGACCAAAAAAAAACTTTTTATTAACTAAACTAATTTTTTTCTTGCATAAAAGAATAGCCAAGGAAAAAATATTCGATAATAATCCTAAACTTTTCTTTTTACGATAAAATTTAAGCGAGTTATGCATTTTTCAAGTTATAATGTCGTTATGGACCCTAAAATTGGAATTAGTATAAAAATGGTAATTTGTGACACTATCTTTACTTGACCATAACTCGGTTAATTTTCATCGAAAAGAGCAATTTTTTTTTTTATTTAGTACTACTTTTTCCCTGGCTATTCGATTCTGAAAGCAAAAAAGTCAATTATTTTAACCCCTTACGGAAAATTAAATAAAGAAGTATTGAAAATGTGAAATTATTCTAAAACAGGCTAAAATCGACCTTAATGGCCGAAATCAAAATTTTTTTTCATACAGATCGATGGGATTTCGGTTGAAAAAAATTTTGAAAAAAAAATTTTCAAAAAAAAAATGGCGGCAAATGAGATATTGCGATTTTTCTTAAAACGCATTTTCCCATTTTCCGGAATTTCTCGGGGTTTTTCCGAAAAAATAATGGCAGAAATGGATTTACTGAAGGTTTCCCAACATATATGCTGTTTCAGAATTTTTTTTCAAGCTTATATTTATGATTTTTAACCATTTTCCCGAAAAGCACTAACGCCGGTCGAGAGCCGCCTAATGAGTTTGATTGGCCATAACTCGGGCTGTTTAAGACCTAGAAGGCTGAAAATTTCAGGATTTTCCTATCTTTATGTTATAAAAACATGGGAAAAATTTGAGGCCGATCCGATGACCCGACCTGCCCACCATTGCTGTTTTGGCAAAGAAAGACTCCTATGAAAATATAAAATTTCATTCTTTTGTTTTAAATATGAAATAATAAAAATTTTCAAAAAAAATATTTTATTGCAAAAGTCATATGGATTGTCCAAAACTTTATAAATTTTCAATGTATATTTTACTTCGTTTTATATATGAAAAGTTCATAAAATTTCATTCGTCTGTCTTAAACATGAAAAAATAAAAATTTCCAAAAAAAATCTTTTATTGCAAAAGTCATATTGATTGTTCACAACTTGATAAAAATCAAAAAATTTTCAATATATATTTCTTGTTATATAAAATAATATAATAATATATATATTTTGTCTCAGATATTAAAAAAAAATTTTTAATGATAAATTTTTTTGTAATTTAATGTTAATTATTATATTTAAATAGTTATATGAATATATAAATAAGAATGTTATGAATTTAGAATATTATAATATAATATTCATAAATTCATATAATAATTGTCCAAAACTTTATAAATTTTATAAAATTTCATTTGTGTGTTTTAAAACCGAAATAAAGAAATTTTCAATAAAAATATTTTATTGCAAAAGTCATATTGATTGTCCAAAACTTTATAAATTTCATAATATTTCATTTCTGTGTTTTAAACACGAAATAAATAAATTTATTAAAAAAATATTTTATTGCAAAAGTCATACTGATTGTCCGAAACTTTATAAATTTCATAATATTTCATTTCTGTGTTTTAAACACGAAATAAATAAATTTAAAAAAAAATATTTTATTGCAAAAGTCATACTGATTGTCTGAAACTTTATAAATTTCATAATATTTCATTTCTGTGTTTTAAACACGAAATAAATAAATTTATTAAAAAAATATTTTATTGCAAAAGTCATATTGTTTGTCCTAAACTTTATAAATTTCCTAAAATTTCATTTGTGTGTTTTAAAAAAAAAATTTTAAATTAAAAAATTAAAAAATTTAAGAATTAAAAAATTTCATAAAATTTCATTTGTTTGTCTTAACTTAAACATGAAAAAATAAAAATTTCAAAAAAAAATCTTTTATTGCAAAAGTCACATTGATTGTTCACAGCTTGATAAAAGTAGAAATTTTTTAATATATATTTTTTGTTATATAAAATAATATAATAATATATATATTTTGTCTCAGATATTAATTTTTTAAAAGATAAATTTTTTTTTAATTTAACGTAAATTGGTTTTCTAGAGATTTCTCTTTAATGAAAGGGTTAAATTAAAAACCAAAAAAACTTGTTTTAGATAACGCACTAACAAATACATAGAACTTTAGTTTGATCGTTTTGGTGATATAGATTTTGAGTTACACACTGATTAGGGTGACAACTTTTTTAAATTATTTCATTTTAATATATATAGGATAGGATATATGTTTTTTTTCGTTAGTCGCAAATTGATATTCCAAAAAAAGTATGTAGGGTTATATTAATTTTTTTCTTAATATTATTATTTGAAAAGTAATAAATTACATAAAAGTGAAAAATTATATAAATTATATAAAATAACCGATACTAACATGGAGCATGTTCATTGGATGAGGTATTTGATTAAGTTTGGCTCGGCAGGAGGGGTGAAAAAGTGACGTTTTTAGGGGGGGGGGTGAAATAGACTATGAATTGGTCCAATTTTTTACTATTTTTTGCGCTTGACTATTTCATGAATTGGTCAATTACACGTTTGGAGTGTAAAATATATATTGTAATTTTGTTAAAATGAAAAATGTTTATTAGGAAGGGTATTTGGTGTTATTTGTTAATATTTTTATTGCTTTCACTCAGGATCAAGAATCTTTCAACATGGTTTTAATATCAAATAGTACACCCATTAAAAGTTTAATAAAAAACAATTTGTAAAAATTAATTTAAAAAAATTAATTTTTATTCGTAACGAAAGTATTTATTATATTATAAGTATAATACATGGAAGGAATACATTATTTTGAACATGGAGGATGAAGTATTTGAAAAAGTTTGGCTCGGCAGGGGGGTGAAGAATTGACGTTTTTAGGGGTGGGATGAAAAAGTAACGTTTTTAAATGGGGGCTTAGAATATTTTTTAATTTATGGACTTAGAATAATTTAAAGTGGGAGTCAGGGCCTGATCAGGCCCTGATAAATACAAGAACTTAGAATACTTTGTTTATGGACTTCGGATAATTTATATTTCAGGATTTACTGTAATTTCGGTTTTGGGATTTATTACCGTTATGAGTGAATATGTTCCATGTTCGTTGGTTGTGTAGTTACACAAACCGGTTATAAATTTTTTGAATCCAAATGGGTAAAACAAAATAAAATGTCCAAATAAATTCATAAAAAAGCATCAGTTATTGTAAAAATATAATAAGTAATAAATAAAATTATTAAATGGTGAATATACTATCCTAAAAATCATTTTGCGCCTAATACTAGTATATTATATAATAAGTGCTCTATGTATTGTATCAGACTTTTTTTAAATATAAAAATTGATTTGCATTAATTTAAAAATTTTTTTAATAATAATTATAATTAACAGATTTTTAACAATTATATATGAAAAAACAAATTCGAAAACAGAGTGCAGGCAAAATATATAAGTAGAAAAAATTCTATGTATATGTTACACCCCATTTGTGAAATTGACCAATTCACGAACTGGTCAAGTGAATTGACCAATTCGTGAACTGGTCAATGCTAAGAAAATTAAACTGACCAGTTCGTGAAATGGTCAAATTATTTGACCAGTTCGTGAATTGGTCAAAAAAAATAAAATTTATTTCACAAATGGGTCAACGTCAAATTTTCATATCGAGAATATAGAAATTTCAAATGTTTATTATCATTATAGCGTCAACGGTTTGTTTACGTTAAGTGTATTTCTTGAAAATTGCAAGCTGCAAAAGTAGGAAAATATTAAAATAAATTTTAGGAAAAAAAATTATTTATATATTTATCTTACTACTATATATTTGAAAATTTATAATAAAGAAAATAAAGAAAACATTAAAGAAAAAAAGTCCGCGGGTAACATAGGCCATAGTTTTGTGTCTCAGCTATTGTACTTTTGAAGATATTCAATTTTTATTGTTTTTGAACTAGATAACATTTTTAAAAATTTGTAACAAAAATTGAAATATCTTGAGACTATCGAAAAATTTTACTGTCACACTTTGTAGTATTCGACTTGACACCAAGTTTTGCGTACTCTATTAAATTTTTAATCAAAATGGAGATATTTTTAAAATTTTATAAAATATTTTTGAAGCTGGTTAAAAAAATTATGCGCTATGATAAACAGCGCGTGTGAGTATGAGCTGAATTTCTTTTCAGAGATAGCCAAGACCAAAACATACTCACTTTCGCATCCTGGTTTTTTTGGCCGCGGGTTCTATGGAAAAAGTTACAGGTCCACAAATTTGGGCAATTTTTCAGAAAAAAAGTTAAAGTATGACAGCCCGGAATACTCTAGATTTTTAGATTAGGCCAAAACATACTCAGTTTATTTATGAGATTTTTCGGTATTTATGGGTTCTCGACGAGTATGTCGGGCCATCAAAGTTCCGCCGTTTACCCGCGCTATTTTAAATTTGTTTAAAATAAAAAAATTTACAAGCTATCCATTTTACAGTCAGAATCTCTTAAATATAGAGTTATTATATTTGCGAGTGATATAGGGCATAGTTTTGCGACTCAGCTATCGTACTTTTGGAGATATCCGATTTTTACTATTTTTGGGAAAAATAAAATTTTTTGAAAATTTGATTAAAAACTGAAATATCTGAAAAATATGATAAAATTAAAAAAAAATTATTTTGTTATTTTTTATAATACTTATTAATTATATTTGTTGATTTCAGTTATAAAAGAAAAAAATTGTTCCTATTAATTTTTTACAAGTATTCAAAATAAAGAATAAAATGTCGTTGACCCATTTGTGAAATAAATTTTATTTTTTTTGACCATTTCACGAATTGGTCAAAAAAAATTAACCATTTCACGAACTGGTCAACACATCTCTTAAATTTGACCAGTTCACGAATTGGTCATTTTACTTGACCAATTCACGAAATGGTCAATTTCACAAATGGGGTGTAACATATATGGGCATATCTCACCAAGTGGTTATATTTCTAATTTTATAAAATAAATTTTATTTTTGAGAGCACAATAACGACATTTGGACAGAAGTTTAATAAAACAATAAAAATTAAGATTTTCTTTGCGTAACTTAATTTTAAGCTACGGCGTTTGATAAATGAACTTCTTAAATTAAAAAATATATTTAAGGTTATATTTACTAAATGATGAAATTAGTTCTCAAAAATACTGGAAAATATAGAGGTACATAACAATAAATTTTATTTCTGTCTAAAAACCAATAATAAAAAGATAAATTTTCAATTTTTTTATAAACAAAAAATTAAATGTTCTACCTTCTAGATTTAATCTCTGGTTCTACAGACTGCGCTATAGTTATAGCTAGGCTAAGCTCCCTGAATCTTTAACTCATTGCTTCTCGCATTGCTCACATAAAGCCTAAGTTACTGCTAAAATCATGGGCGGATCAAAAGGGGGGTATTAAGGGTAATTGCCTCCCCTGAGCTCCAAAAAATGCATGTTTTTTGTTCATAATTTTGTTTTTTTATACAAATTTCATCAGAAAACATACAAAATTTTGCTTAAGCGCCCCACCCCCTTAGGTCCTTTTTTGAATCCGCCACTGGTTAAAATATGATCGCATTATTTTATTATAATTTATTAAATCATTTAGTTGTGCCTTTTATGATTTTTGAAAGATTTTTTTAGAGTTTTTGATTTTTTTCAAAATGTATTTTTCTTGAAATTTAGATTTTAATGATCCACTAAGTATGACCTACAACTACATAATTTTATTTATTTTTTTAAAGCACTAAATTCAAATCAAAAACATCTTTTTTGAACTAAGAATGAAATATAGGTAGTTCTTACACGTTTGTTATTTTTAGGTTATTGGTAAACAATGCTTCTAAATTGTACGATTATTTTATACAAAACTGAGGTTTATACATACAACGCATTGAATCAAGCTATGCCATTTTTTTTAACTGAAATCTTATAACATTTTACATAAATCACAAAAGATTTTGCGAAGATTTTTTAAAAATTGAACGAGTGCCATTAAAAAATGTGATTTTAGTACCAAAATTACGCATCGACAACAAAGTCTTTTGATGTCGATATCTACAAAATTATTGGAGGCACCAGTTTTTCTCAAATCACTTTTAAATTGTGAAACATTGTACAGAATTTTGAGAATAGTTAGAAGTAAAAATTGTTCACGGCATTCATTTGTGGCTTAAAAAACTTTCTTTGATCGTATTTATTTGAAAATGTGGTTACCAATGTTTCAGCTGGCAAAATTTTTTTTAGAAAAGGAGCACACTATTTTAATTATGTGAAGAAATTAAATATACTATTAATTTATCAAATTCTATTTATAAAAAGGCAAATGGTTTTACGGCATTCCCACTGTAATGTTAAGAATTTAAAAAACTTAACAAGGTTACCAACAAAATATTAGGGTTTCGAATCATTCCAAGGTTGTTATTTCATAATAATTAACGAAATCAGGCAAAAAAATTTCTTGAGGCTTGAGAAGAAATATATATAAATAAATTTCAATAATTTTTTTTTGAAACAGAAAGCTGGATTTTCATTAAAGCTCTCATATATGCAATATAACCACTTGGTGAGATATGCCCATATACGAAAAACAGCGTGCGCTGCTGATCTTATAAAACGAAGCATGAGAAAAAGTTCATGCCGTAAATGGCCGGATGAGAAATTCCGACACTGCTGGAACTGCCAGCAAAGTATAGGTAGAGACCCTAGAATATAGGATCGACAAAACTCGTCCTCTATTGTACCCGCTCGGCTTCTATCAGTGTAAAAAATATTATTCCTAAATTAATTAATCCATCAATTCATTACTTAAAAATTTAATTCTCAGAAATTAGATTTTTAAAAAAATATTTAATCAAAGAAATTTGTTGATTAAAAAAATAAACAAACTACTTGATACGTTATAATAAAAAAGTGAAGTCGGTTCGGCTCCACGTATCAAAATGTGAGTTTTTCGAATCTAAGGATTTGTTTGTTTATCAAGGTCGTTTCAAATAATTAATTAATTAATTTAATAAATGAACTTATAAATATTAAATTTATATATTTTACTATTTCCAAGTGGACTAATATATTAAACATTGTTTTTATATTTAATATTATATTATACTAAAAAATTGTTTTTTAAGGTAGTTTCAAAGGGTTTATGTATGTTAATTGTAGTAAAAAAAAATCTTGCTATTCTTTTCAAAAACTACAGCCCTAACAACGTTAAATGCCGAAAACCGCATTAAAATTGGTTTAAATCTCGATCAAATTGAATTTATGAACCTTTTTTCTAGATCACTGTTTGCGATGCCCGTAAAAGTTTCAGTTATTCTACGGTTCTATATGGTCTTCTCAGGCAGGAAATGCTTGTCCTGAAATTTAAACAGCTTCTCTCGGGGAGAACCGCCCTCATTTGGGGGCTGCGGGGGAAAAAAAAATTTTTTTTTATTTTTTACGTTTTTTTCATGATTTTAGATTATATAAAGTTACGAACAGGAGGAACAGAAAAAATTTTGCTCGATGTATAGTTTTTTTTAAATTGAAAGCAGTGTGATACCCATTTTTTTACTTTTCGTATAATGTAATAAATATAAAAATATATATTGTGTTACTTTGCATGTGTAAGTTCTTTTACTGGTGTGAAGCTAAATTACAGTAATAAACATGTCTTGATAAATACCGGATCGGGTATAAAAATTGAAAGCAATCTGATAAGTCGCTTTTAAGATATCTGGTGTGAAGCAAAATTACAGTAATAAACATGTCTTGATAAATACCGGATTGGGTATAAAAATTGAAAGCAATCTCCACGTGCAGACGGTTTTCGCATCCTATACTGTAAAGATTTGGTTAGGCAAAAATATTAGGCAAAAATTTCTACCATTTTATGTATTAATAATTGGAAATAAAGTGACAGCGAATTAAAATTTAAATTCCCAAGTATGAAAAAGTGGTATTACGTTCAAAAATAATAGCGTTATTTTAGTTTTTAACGAATAAAATTTTAGGACAAAAATTTTTACAATTATTTAATTAAAATCAGTGAAATCAAATAATATATTATAAGAAATTTCTTAAAACTAGAACTTTCATGTAAAAAATTTAGGTACTATGTCCAAAAACAAAAAAACTTTTGGTGTTCTTTTTATTTTATAATATGCAAAAAATTTTTAAGAAACAGTTTTTTAAAAACTAGGTATCAGATCCGAACAATCGATTAAAAACGATATTTCTAAAACCAGTACTTCGATCTAAAAAATGAGTTACTATGTCTAAAATAGTGGTTTCTTTTATATTTTTTGACACAAAAAAATGTGAGACAAAAGTTTTCTGAAAATTAGGTATCAGATAAGAGAAATAGAGTGAAGCGATACTTCTAAAACTAGTAATATTTATATAAAATTAAAGATATATCCATTAAAGAAAAATCCATTTTCACTCCCGATAATTTTAACAATTATTTTCTTACTACTCAAAATGCTCTTCCATCAGCTCCTCTAACTTACTTAATTTTATTAATATAGATAATTTTGTACTTGCTCATAATTTACTATATATTTATGAAGAAATTAATTTATTGTTATTACCAATACTGGGCATGTGAAAAAAAAACAGTTATTTTTTTATCATAAATAAGATGTTTTTATTATTAGACGTTTCACCTATTTCTATATAGGCCTTATCAATGACTAAAAAAATATATGAGATTAATTTTTAAATATAATATACAATAATATAACTAAATAAGAAATAAGAATAAAAATCTATAATAAATATCTATAATATCAGAATAACATAATAAAAAGATTTAGTAACTGTTATAATTAAATTAATTAAAAAATATTTTATATATATAATTTTACAATGGAACAAATTAAAGAACATACTAAAAGTTTCAGAACAGAAGAAATATAAAAAAGTACCATATTAACGCATTAAATGATGATTATTAATTAGAATTTATTTTGTAAATGGGTATATGAAAACTACTGTAGAGGGAGTTGTTCATTGAGAGCATTAATGATGTGGATATAATATGGGTTTAAATAGAGATTAGGGTTACAGAAACGGATCACCTCGTGTTAAAGAATAAGTGCATTTTATTCTACATCGCCGGAAGTATCACGAGACTAGTTATATATTTAGATACGACTTTCCTTGTTTCTCAATGTAGAGAAAAATTAAAGAAAGGATTTAGGTAGAAAAGAACTCGATAGAAAAAGACGCTAGATTATAACCAAGTGATAGTTTGAACGATGTAGAAAAAAATAGTCACAGCAGCTCCTATCCTATGAGCAATGTCTGTAACCTAATCTCTAGTTTAAATTATCGGTTTCTTTTTTTATATTAATTGTAGGGTTACTAAGTATATTTTATGTAAAGATTAATCTCATATTTTTTTAGTAATTAACGATAAGGCCTATAAAAAAATAGGCAAAGCGTCTAATAATAAAAACATCTTATATATGAAAAAAAACTAAGTTTTTTTAAGTTTTTTTTTCACGTTTCCAATATTGTTCAATAGCAATAAATTTCTTCATGAATAAAGAGATAATTTTTTTTATTTTTTCTGTAAAATACTTACGTTAACCGTAAAAATTATTTCCTCTTATTGTGGATTGGAAATTTCCCGCAGAATCCAATTCTGAGTTAAAAAAATTTGTTTTAACTGCAAATGTGCGAGAAGTGATTAAAATATCTCGTTACGCATCGTTCATGTGTAAATAAATAAATAAAACAATTAAGCATTAAACATAAAGAAAACTAATACATTGATCTCATGCTTATCTGTCATTCATTACTATGGTTTAATTCAATTTAATTGTTAATTAACGAAAGCTGTATCTCATCAAATAAAATTAATACTAATAACCATGAAAAATTATACATCTATTAAAATCATTAAATTTTATAAATGAATCGTTATCTATCTTTTGGGAAAAAAAAATAGATTTTTCATTTTATTTTTTTTTTTATTTTAGATTCAAAGCCTGCTGAACTTTCAAACATTCCGGAAGTTGCTGCTCACATTGATAATAATTTAATTAAATTAAGTGACTTACAAAACTTTTTATCGGAAATACCGAATTCTTCAAAAGATGAAGCAACCTTTCAGGTAGTTATTATTATTAAGAATCATTTTTTATCTTTAATAACGCAGTCAGATTGACTTAATTAAATATTAAAATAATTTCTTTAATTTTATTCAACCAATTAAAATTTACGCCTCTAGTATATACTCCAATATAAGGGTTTGTTTGTATTGTTAATAGGAACTACCAAATTTTGTCTATCACGAAATTCGGTTTTTGTTTAAAGATATTAAGGCTTCAACCTTAAACTACCACTATAAAAAGGTGCTCGCACAAAAAGAACTATAATGAATTCCCATATGATAAATCATATGGTTAAACCACGATTCACCATAAGTTACGTTATTGACCCAAAAAGGTTATTAAATTAATTGTCATATCCTGGAATACCTTTAGGATAAAAATGAACCGTCCGAGGGAAAGCTGATATCCTGGAGGTATAATTTTAAAATTTTCACCTAAAACTATTTTCCGATTTTCCAAGACGGTGCACCGAAAAACATAAAAAAAGAAAATTTTTTACATTACCTGGGGTTTTTATTAATAACAATTTTCATTTTTTCACTACAACGTTTTTCCGATTTTCAAAGATGGCGAATAAAAAGATAGGAAATGAACTTGGTAAAATACGAAGGGATATTTAAGTTGAAAACATAGAATTAAATTTTTATATAGGAGTATAAATTTGTATTATATTGTTAAAAATTAATAATATAAGAGATATAATATATTTAAAAATAATGAGTGTAAATTAATTTTGCTTCATTATTAATAATGGTAAAAATTTGTAACATTTATTAGATATTTTTGCTCTTATACTTAAATAAATACAAACTGAATCTATCAAGCTATTTACTACAATAGATTTATCTGCATTGATTGCATCAAGAACTATTAAATCTTCAACATTTTAATTTATAAAAAAATTAAAAATAGCTTGAAATGTCAATAAAAATATTATAATAAAATTGAAAAATATCCTTAAAAAGAAGGAGTTTTTTAGCTTAAAAATGCAAAAATTTTGTAAAAACTAATCTGTTAGTCCTCTTTTACTACTTCTCTGGTCTCTGAAGACTCCCCGAAATCAAAAATACCTAGTAATATCGCCAGCAACAAAAAAAAAAATTTAATTTTGGGTGGCTTAGATATAAAAAGGTGGTTTTTAAGTTAAAAGTGAAAAAATCTTTTTGGCACCTATCACCGAACACGGCTAACTTGAAAGATCGGATTATGTAAACGTCGGGCACTTCGGATTTTATAGCGAAAAATGAATGCTCAACCTATAAGGAGATCGTACTTTTTTGGATTTAAATCTTTTACCTACACTGAGAAAATTATATAATTGTGACAATAATATCATATAATCATAATTGTACGATTATACATGTAATCACCCTGATGATATTATATCATCAGGACAATAATATTCTGTAATCCTGACAATTATATGCATATCATTGGGACAATTATACATATAATCCTCCTGATGATATCATATAATCAAGGCAATTATATTTAATTTTTTGTTTTTTTTTTCAAAATATTTATTTTTTGGGTATATGAAGAAACTCACAGATATTTAATTATGTATTTTTACCTAATTTATTATTTATTAAAGTTTTTTTAAAGATTTTTAAAGATTTGAATTTTTATTATTTTTATCTTTGGTATTTTTGTTAATTTTTTTTTCGCTCGCACGCTTTCGTTCGATACGGCATAACCCTAATCTAATCTAATCACATATGCATTATAGAGAAATAACGAGCGCTCGCCGATCATCATTCTTATTGAGTATTATATTCTCGGTCCTTATATAGTAACTGGAACGTATTTTTGACACTTGCGAGAGAAAAGACCTTAGCATCTAGCGGTTGAAAATTAAAACAACACACCGCGCTAAATTCTTTAAAATAAATTTTTTTAAAACTTTTTTTGAATTCGAATTTTGCGCGGTGCATTGTTTTAATTTTCAACCGCTAGATGCTAAGGTCTTTTCTCTCGCAAGTGTCAAAAATACGTTCCAGTTACTATATAAGGACCGAGAATATAATACTCAATAAGAATGATGATCGGCGAGCGCTCGTTATTTCTCTATAATGCATATGCGATTAGATTAGATTAGGGTTATACCGTATCGATAATTGATAACGAACGAAAGCGTGCGAGCGAAAAAAAAATTAACAAAAATACCAAAGATAAAAATAATAAAAATTCAAATCTTTAAAAATCTTTAAAAAAACTTTAATAAATAATAAATTAGGTAAAATTACATAATTAAATATCTGTGAGTTTCTTCATATACCCAAAAAATAAATATTTTGAAAAAAAAACAAAAAATTAAATATAATTGCCTTGATTATATGATATCATCAGGAGGATTACATGTATAATTGCCCCAATGATATGCATATAATTGTCAGGATTACAGAATATTATTGTCCTGATGATATAATATCATCAGGGTGATTACATGTATAATCGTACAATTATGATTATATGATATCATTGTCACAATTATATAATTTTCTCAGTGTAGCTTCTTGCGAGTTATTTGATAAAACATGTCTCTCGGGGAAGCTAAAAATTAACCAAAAATTTCCCTGCTTGGATCGGGCTGAAATTTTCAGGAAAGGTTGCTTTTTTGGTCCCCAGAAACATGATGAAACCCATTTTTCAAAATCAGTCGTCCTCTTCGAGATATTTATCAATATGTCTCCCATTTAAAATACCAATTTTAAAAGAAAAGCCATTTAGTAGCGGTTTTTCTTATTTTGCTTCACAATTTTAGTTTGACCAAGCACCAAACCAACAAGAAAAGTTTGATTTAACATTCATTTTATATATATTATATACATATAAATAATTTACTATGAGTAATTTTTAAAAAACGTTATTTTTTCAATTTTAAACGCGATTTTTTCAGACATAGAGGCGTTTTGCCATATTGGCCAAACACCAATACTCTTTGTAATGAAGTAGGCATTTGAATGAATGTTAAAAAAAACTTTACATATCTAGGGCAAAAAAAGCCTATTTTCTGCCCTAGGGAGGCAGCTTTTTTGCCCATTACATGTAAAACTATTGTTTAGAACACGGGACAAAATATGGGATTCGACTTTTGCATGCTGTCTGAACTCGCTCGTGCATACAACTGCATGCAAAGTCAAAACCAATATTTTATCCCTTGTTTAATAAATAGCTATTTCTCGTTAGTTTGGTGCTTGGTCAAACTAAAATTGTGAAACAAAATAAGAAAAACCGCTACTAAATGGCTTTTCCCATATATTTTAAATAGGAGAAATATTGATAAATATCTCGAAGATGATGACTGATTTTGAAAAATGGGTTTCATCATGTTTCTGGTGACCAAAGAAGCAACCTTTCCGGAAAATTTCAGCCTGATCCAAGCAGGGAAAATTTTGGGTTATTAGCTTCCCCGAGAGAAATGGGCTAATAAGTTTTTTTTTTTAATATTAAGGATTAATAATTGTAATAAAATAACATTTTTGTAAAAATAAACAATACTTTAGTCACAATAAATGTTCAAAAAATAGTATTATTTTCCAAAACGAATAACAATCTCCCCTTAAACATTACTACGAGGGTACTACGAGCATGTCATTTGGGGGGGGGGGGGCTCAAATGGATTTAGAATTATTTCGATTTAGGGACTTAGAATAATATTGATTTAAGGACTCAGAATAATTCAGGTTTAGGAACTTTATAGATAATTTTGATTCATGAATTTAGAATAAGTTCGATAAAGGGTTCTATAACAGTAAGAATTTTAGGAGTTTAAATTTACATGAGTGCCAATAATTGTCTTAGAATACTATTTATTTAAGGTTACACAATACTCGTGGTGATTCAAAGTATAAATTAAAACATATTCCATGTTTTTGTTTGTGAGTTCACAAACCAGTTGTAAGTTTATACGACCCTGTTCCATAAATAAAGAATGGCCCAAATCGCAGTTTTCCAACCTCGGCTTCGCCTCGGAAGGTAATTTACGTGCGATTTGAGCCATTCTTTACTTTTCTGGACACGGGCTCGTAATATACTATTATATTATACTTATAGTATTGCGATTTATAATAAACATAAACTTTCCGATGGAATGTCCAAACTAGAATTCTCGCATATGAGTAATTCTTAGTTAAGCTTTTTTAAAGGGGACGTGAAAATCTGGGATTTTCAATAAACTAAATCCGCTGAGTTAAGTACGTAGAAATATGATTTCATACAAATTTTTAAGCTTCTACATTGAAAGCTTACGAAATAGCTGTTTTTTAATTTTCAAATATTTTCAAATTTGCTAGAAAAATTTGAGCTAATTTTGCAATTTTAATTTTTATGAATAAAGGGTATGTAAGATTTCCTGTTAAGACAATTCTGATATCATTTTTTTGGCAAAACCACGAGGAAACCTGGAAATCTGGCAAAATAAAGAGAATTTTCAAATACAAATTTCTTAAAAATCGTAACTGTTTTTTCTTGTAATTGTCCAAAAAAATTTTATTTTTCCATAAACTTTCTATTGATATACAGCTTTTGGCGGAGACTTGTCTTTTAAGTACTTAGAAACTCAAAAAACAAATTTTCATAACTTTCCAGATTTTTCTGTCACCTAAACGAGAAATTTTGATACGATTTTTGGATTTCTCGGGAAATTTCACTTAAAGACCTCTTTTATGAGAAATTTTGAAGAAAGTAGTTCTTTGCGAAAATAGAATATAATAAAAATTCATAAAATGACAAAAATTAGCAAAGTTTTAATTTTTTTATTTTATATATTTTTATTTTCTTTTCTTTGTTCAGAGTTACAGATCTCTCAATAGAGGTCCTGTAGTAAAATTTTCGAAAAATTGAGTCAGAATTTCATTTAGGTGACAATAAAAACCGGAAAACGGAAAATTTTGGAAAATTTTGGAAAGTTTTGAACATTCTTTTTTTGAGTTTATCAGCTTCTTAAAGGTAAATATGTTCCAAAAACTGTGTACTAACATAAAGTTTATGGGAAAAAAATTTTAAGGCTAATTAGAAGTTAAAAAAATAACGCTTTTTGTAAAAAATTTAAATTTTAAACTTGATTATTGAATTTATTAAATTTAATTTATCGCCCATTTTGATTTTTCTGAAATATTTTAAGGAATTTATCGACCTTATTAGGCAGAATAGAAAAATTTTAAGAAAGATCTTTGATTTATTTATTTTAGCAATGTTTCGTTATTATACCACCAACCTCGTCAGTCTAATTTATTAATAATTAACAATTTTACAAAAAATTTACAATATTATGACTATTACTAGTGAATCTTACCATATAAATATTTAAAATTAAAGCAAAGAATTTTTTATTTTTTGCTGATTATCAGTTTTTATAATACCAAATGGACTTAAAATAAAATAAACTAACATTGTCAACGTTTTTTAATAGCGAAAGAAAATAATATAAACAAAATCTAAGAAAAGGTATCAAATTATTTTAACGTACAATTTTTTTGATAGAAACATTATTAGTCATCAAGATCTTATCTAAAAAAATTTTTTTTAGTAAGAAATATATACAATACATTAAAAATATTTCAGCATAATGTTATTTTTTGCCTATTATTATTTAAAAAACTATTGAAGTTTACTTCTTTCTTGTCATGGTACATAATATTTTTTTTTTTTTACTAGTAGTTAAAAATGAAAAAATCGTCACGTCGAATTTGTAACGTTGAAATCGTCACGCGAGATATTCTGATGCATCGTGTATAAAGAAATCGGAAAGTTCTCCCTACTACTTGGTAAATCCGACCGTAAGCGAAGGCCTTCGGGTGAGTTCGTTCGCCGGTAAACGCGATATCGTAAGCCAGGGCGCTCGCATGATTTTGGTCTTAAATTTTTTACTTATTTAAAATAAAACAATTGCAGAGTTTTTAAAATTTTTATTTCTAAATTTTACTTTTATAAAAATTGTTTTTGAAAGAAGTAAACTTCACCCTTTTGTCCCTAGACAAACCTTTACGTTTTTTCGTTATTATTTCACTTATTTTTTGACATTCATCATCGAATTTAGATGAATTTTGAAAGTAGATAAATTTTGTAAATCCTCAAATTAGCCTTTTTTTTAAATTTTATTCTATTCTCAAGATGCTGTTACAAATTGAAACAGGTAGGCAATAATATATAATGTATTCCACCAATCAAGTAAAAAACAAAAAAAATAATGAAAACTTTCCTTCAATAATAGCAAACAATACAAATTCAATTTTTTCAAGTATTCAAATAATTAAGGCACGACTTCAATTTCTTAAGCAAAAAAAACACACTTTTAAAATTTGAATATCTTTTTTATTTAAATATATATTAAAATTTTTTTTTTTTTAAATGAAAATATAAGTCTTAAACTACATGTTTTTTTAATTTTTTTTTTTTTTTATTGACCCGTCTTGTAAATATGGACCGATATTTGAAGGCTGTTATTTTGCGGTAACCAGGATATCTCCACTTCAGGTACTCTGAAACGAAAAAATCCAACGAGGTTATTTTTAGAACCGTTATGTCTTGTACGTAAACCAAAAAAATTTTGAAATTTAGAAAAAATAAAAAATTGGCCCGTAAAATAAGAAAAAATTCAATTTTCGCGCACGGAATTGGACCTTGTACGTTAAAAAAAAAGTACAAACAAGGCAATTTTATATATTTTTTTTGGTTTGCGTACAAGATTTTTAGTTTTAAAAAAAAATCAAAAAAAAATCTAGTTAATCCAACCAGTACTTTTAGAGCAACCGTGGTTACCGATTTAAAAAAATGGTTTCGAGATAAACGCGTTTAATGTTTTTTTTTCCTATTCACAAGCCTGGTTTCCTGCTTACAAAAACCTTAATATATTTTTAATGGTAACGAATTTTCGCACAAACATTTTTTTCCATATTCTTGATGTATTTTTACACACGAAAAAAAATAAAAAAAATAATCAAAAATTTTTTTCCAATTATTGACGCCGTGCCTTAAATTAACGTAAAAAGGGTAAATTAGATAATATCGATATTATAGTTACTATTACTATTATTATTCATTAAGTTTTTAATTCTTATTCTTGAGATGATAAGTTTTTTGAGTCTTGATTCCTATGTTTGGCAGAAGATTTTCTTTCATTTGTTTGTGAACATTAAAAAGTACTTATTCTAGGTGAATTAGATTTCGATTTTGTACCGTTACTAGATGAAGATCTAGATATTTTTAACATTTTAACAGCTTCATAACAGTTTTTAAAGATTATTTTAACAGGTCTAAAATTTTTAGAATTAAATTTGCCAAGTCTTTTTTGTCTTTTTATAATGTTATTAACACTTATATTATTATTTTATAAAAGTTTAATAACATTTTTTGAAATTTCATCTTCATCAGAATAATCTTTCAAGTTCAAAATCATAACGTTCTTACTTAAATTTTTTTGCTCATTAATTTCAGCTATAATTTTCTGAGTTGTAATAGCACCAAAATAATAAACATCATTGGTAGTTTTGTTTTCTAATTTTGTCAATGATTTATATAAATCAGGTAATTTATCTTGAATTATTTCTTGTTGAGTAGATTGTAATTTTTTAACTTTATCAGATAACCCCTTAAAGGTTTCAGTTGCTTCTTTAAAACTTAGTATGGGTAAACTAAACTGATCTAGTATATCGGAAAACTTTTTAAATTTTAAGTTGAGAGAGGAATTACCGTTTTATATTATTACTCCAGTCAAAACGCGGGGGGGGGGTGTATTTTCGCGTGCCGGCATGAGATTTGCTCTACTATATGTTTTTTGGGCCGCTGATCACGAAAATCGGGGTCATTTCCGGGAGATATTTGCGGAACACCCTTAAATTTGCAAAAACTACCCCCAAAAAGGGTTTTTTTTGATATATTAGAAAACTGAGTTTCTAGATTTAGCCAAGAATTGGCCTAGGAGAGTTTTTTGGGTCGCTGAACAAGAATTTGAGGTAATTTTTTATAAATAATTAATATTTCACCCTTAAATTAGCAAAAACTACCCCTAAAAGAGGGTGTTTTTTCTATTTACGGACTTAGAGCGACCGGATTACGTCCACACGGGTTTTTTGGGTCGCTGATCAAGAATTTGGGGGAATTTTTGATGAATAATTAATATTTCACCCTAAAATTAGCAAAAACAACCCCTAAAAGGGGTGTTTTCGCTATTTCCGCACTTTGAGTGACCAAATTAAGTCCTTTGGGGTTTTTTGGGTCGCTGATCAATAATTTTGGGGAATTTTTTATGAATAATTAACATTTCACCCTTAAATTAGCAAAAAAATGCTATGAGCGACCAAATTAAGTCCTTCAGGATTTTTTGGGTCGATGATCAAGGATTTGGGTGATTTCTTTATTAAAAATTAATATTTTACCCTAAAATAAACAAAACCGATCCCTAAGAAGGTGTGCATTTGCAATTTTTGCACTTTGAGTGTCTAAATAAGGACCATATGGGTTTTCGTGTTTGTTGATCAAGCATTGCGGTTTATATGAAAATATAGTCTCATGATTAGATATTTTACATTTAAAAGAAATGATCATTGCACGTAGACCATTATAACACAGGGGTCTTAATTGGTTCAACGTAAAAAAACGTATGGTTAGTTTTATTTTTTTTGGTGTAAAAGTAAATTTTTAAACACCGTAAACCGCAATTATATAACACTAATTCTTTCATAGTTATTGTAAATAAACTAAAGGCCCATTTTTAGCCCAAAATGACAAATTTTCTAAATTATTGCTAAAATTGTAATTATTCATGAAAATTGGTTTTATAGGTGGTCTCAAAAATTTTCTATAATCTTAAATTTTTTAAAAAATTTTTACTCGTCTCTTTTCATTGAGTAGTTTCTGAGATATAGATTTTCAAAGATATAATGATAAAAATTAATTTTTTTAAAAATTCTTAAATTGGGACTCTGACTTTAAATTATCATATTTGGAAAACAAATCAATCAAAAGTGACGAGTAAGGAATCGTTGGAAGCGTGAGGCTTGTAAAAAATTTTTGAGACCTATAGAAGTTATTTTTATGAAAAAATAAAATTTTGGTGGCAATTTAAAAGTCATTAACTTAAAAAAAAACTTAAAATACGCATTATAGGTCCCATGAAAGTCCGGCAGACGAGCTGATCGGATTTTCTAGTAGGAACGAATCGACTGAAAAAAATGTATTTTAAAAATCTACACAAGCCGATTTTAGCGACATTTTTTTTAACTTTCCGACACGTTCAGGCTTGGTGTGATGTATAGCATATCGACGAGTTTATGTGAATGAAATATTGGTCTTTTATTGAAGCGAGAAAAAATGTTCGTAATGTAAGATGCAATATAGTCATATATTCCTTCAGCGGATGAGTTAAAGAGAAAAAGAATTATGGATGCGATAAAAATATCAAATAAATTTCTTTTAAAAATAAAAGTATCAAATAAATTTTTTAATGAAATGATTAATTTTAAAATCGAGTTACAACTAAATTTGTTTTAAAAATAAGAGTATAATATAACCCTTGGCAATGGTAATTTGTTTAGTGATGTTTAATTCTTTCTGGAAATCATTTAGTTCTACAGGAATAGTTAATAATCTATGTATAAATTAATTGTAGGTATTTGTTTAACCTCTATCCTAAATTCCATACGGATTTTGTGACAGAGGTCACCAACAACTACCCATGCTAACCTTGCACCATTTTAATTTTTCTATTTATCTGTTTTAATGGGTTGAGGATATGAATTTGCTTTTTGACAATTGTTTGTTAAATGTTATTGTATAATTGTTGGAGTGTCAGTGTAGCTGGTATGAGCATTTAACCTATGGCCCAGGAGGTACGCGATCTCTCCCAAACCCCACGCCGGCTCATAGTGCCCTGAAAGCACTTTGGACCGCGTTATCCACATAATGATAATTTTTTTTTTTTTACATTAAGTGGATGCCTCAATCCTAGAACCCACGGTAGAAGAACATCAAGCATTTTTCGCAAAGAAAAAAACTTGATGCTGATATAGCCGGGAATCAATCCCCGAAATCTTCAGGTCCGATGTCCAACGCCCTAACCACAGAGCTACCGAGGCTTTTTTTTGTATAAATGTATTATATACAATGAAAAAGTGACAAATTCGTAACAAACTTTGTACAAGTTAAGTTTGCACAAAGTTTTTTACGAGTTTGCTGATTAACAAGTGACAAAATCATAACAAACTTTGTACAATTTAAGTTTGCACAAAGTTTTTCACGAATTAGCTGATTGAGATACTTTAGACTTTGTAAAATTTTATTTTACACTAGATTAAGTTTATACAAACTTAAGTTAATAGAAACTTAAGTTTTTACAAATTTAAGTCTATACAAACTTAATCATAGCTAATCACGTTGTTTTTTGAAACTTGATGTAGACAATCCTCTTATATTTAATTTGTAATAACAAAGAATTTTTTAAGTTTGTATTAACTTGGGATAATCCCTGTATGAACTCAATATAATTTATATCAAAATCAAAAAATCTCCCAATATCTTACACAAAAATATCCATAAGTTTGTCGAAACTTATGATTAATTTGGTGTTAGACTTTTTTTTATATTTTCGAATGTAAATCCATGATACCAAGCTATCAAAAAGTTGATATCTTTAGTCGAAATGGACAATCTGATTTTTCATTTTTTTTAATCATTTTTTTAAACATTTTTAACATCAAAAAATAAATTTTTACACCATCTAACTTTTTTTCAATAATTATTCTGTGTGACAAAGGGAGGCTCAGTCCTCAGAAACACAGATAACAATAATGAAAAAAGTTATATATTTTTAGTTCCATGTAGATCGTTTTATTATTCATAATAAACTTATCAAATTAATTAGAAATTTTAAGTCGAATGATGCGCTCTAATTAACTTTGTAATTAATTATTACAAAGATAATACAACATTTTTTTTATCACCAAATTTCAGAGTCAACAATACTAAGTTTTTATCAAGCTGTAAGCAATTTTGTGAATACTTTATATTTTGGACTTTATAATTTCAATCAAAAAAAAAAAAAAAATTGAATTTTTATTGACCAATACTGGGCATAAATAAAACAAATTAATTGTTTGTCATAAAAATGATGGATGACTTAGAAACTGAATGCATCAACCTTTTAGATTATACTCCACTGTTTTTTTATAGATATGTGGATGATATAATCCTATGTATACCAGAGAATAAAATCAATTACACTCTGAATATTTTCAATGCATATCATCCCAGTTTAAATATCACCATAGAAATAGAACAAAACAACAATCTCAGCTTTCTTGACATAACTTTAATAAAAAACAGCAATAACGTAATTACAACCAATTGGTACCAAAAAAGAACTTTTTCTGTCATAATCATGCATTTTGATTCTAACCGCTTACTGCACCAGAAAATTGCCATGGTATACAACCTCGTCGATCGAAGTCTAATTCTGTCTGACAAAGCTTACCACAATAACAACATCAAGATTGTGAAGGACATCTTAATAGCCAATAAATATCCCACGCATTTTGTCAATAAATTCATTAATAAGAGGTGGAATATATTAAAGAATTGCAATTATAACATTACTAGGAACAATATTGCATTTAATAATAATTACAGAAACAAAATACTCATCAAAATCCCATTCAGATTTAGATTATATCAAAAAAAAAGAAATTATTGATAACAACACATTTCATGTTATTCCGCAACTCAACAAGGATATCACAAAAATCATCAGAAAAGGCAAAATTTACAGCATACAAAACAAAACTGGTATTGTATACAAGCTAACTTCCAACGACTGTGATAGCATATATATAGTTGAATCCAAAAGATCCCTTTATATAAAACTTGACGAACACAAGAGAATTAAAACATCAGTTATTGCAACTCAACCTAAATAGACATACTTTTAATTTTGGCAAACCACAAGTGCATGGGGCAAACGCAAAGTATCAGAAAGTCTACACATCTATCTTGCCCACCCTACAATAAATAAAAAAGAAGATACTGATAACCTAAACCCATCTTACATCCATATCATCAATAACCTCAGAGTGCGTATAAGTAAATCTAAAAATTAGGCATGCGCCCTTTTTTTTAATGCATCATTAAATTCAAAATTGACCATTTTTTTGCGTGTAAAACTAAAAAAAAAAGAATATATAAAAAAAAAATTTTAATTTAAATGTCCCGCGACTGAAAATGGCGGAACCAATCAGCAAAAATGACATACATTTCCCCTTTCTACATAGACGCCCTCTGAATACCCTCAATGAACAAATCCCATAGACATATATTAGTATAGATGCAGTCATGTACGGCTCGAGGCGTAAAGGCAAGCTAAAGGACAGACATATATAAAAATACAAGCGTGTGCTCTTTTTTCTTTGTCGCACTTTGCGTAAAAAGTGTATGTCTGTCCTTTAGCTTGCCTTTACGCCTCGAGCCGTACATGACTGCATCTATACTAATATATGTCTATGACAAATCATTTTTACCATTTCTTTTATTACTGTGCTTTTTCCTGATCCTGCTTTTCTTGTACTATTACTCACTTGATTATATTGAATGTCAAAATATTATTTTTAATGGCGTCAATCATGTTGATTTCGTTTGTTTAAATTTTATAATTTATAATTATTTAAAAATGTACCTATATCATTTTTAGTTGGTATATGTTCGTCTCTTTTATTCCAACTGTAGCATACGTCAATTGGTCATTTTCCTAATTCAATTTCATATTATTGCAGTATCCGGATAAATATTCAAAAGGATTTCTAACCATTTCATCATTAATGAAATAAGGAATTTCTTCTGTTTCATGATATTATTGTAAATTAAATAAATATATTATAGTTTTTGGGCCATAAATGTTGTGAGATGAAATTATATGGCCTAAGCTAAGTAATAATTTAATTTAAGCAAAAGTATAAATTCCTAATAAATATATTATAACTTTTGGGCCATAAACGTTGTGAGATGAAATTATATGGCCTAAGCTAAGTAAATTTTTATTTCAGCAAAAGTATGAATTCCTAATAAATATATTATAGTTTTTGGGCCATAAATGTTGTGAGATATACAGCTTTTTCACGTTGAGCTCACAGGCTGTACTTTAAATATAATTATCTTATATTATAACAATTTATTATCTTCAGAAACTGCTTAACTTAACAGCAGACGCTATGCAATACTCCGTTTGTGTATTTTTTATGAATAAAATACGTGATGATAAGTAAAAATCGAAGTTCGATAATCAAACTCGATTTTATATTTTATTAAATTTTTATTTTTTTTATATTTCAACAATATTATAATAAAAATAATAAAATAAATATTTCTATTTATAAAAAATCAATATATTCTTAAAAAATATTTTATAAGTAAAATATTTTTAAGTATATATAATGTAAAAATCGAAGTTCGATAATCAAACTCGATTGACTTGGAGCTCTTGAAGGTCATGTCAAAATAAGAGAGAGAAACCTCAATTTCCTGTATATTAGTGCTTCTAAGTTTAGGGACTTAACTTAGTCGCGCACCCTAGCGGGTGCCGTAATAGGTATTTTTCTTTTTTTTATATTTTTATGTATCAAATGTAATAATTAATTTTTGTATATTTTTTTAGACATTATTGATAAGGCCTATAAACTATTTGTTTTATTTATGCCCAGTATTGGTCAATAAAAATTCAATTTTTTTTATAAATCTGTAAATCATGGGCGATAAAAACATTCAAATAAAAAAAAAAAAATTGATTTTAGCTTTTAATAATTAAGCAACAACTTCAAAAGCAGCTTTTTCTACTTAAAATTTAAAGTTCAAATTATAAAGTTTTAGGAAAGTTGATTAAAGTTTACTAAAAACTTAGTATTTCTGAGTAAGAAATTTTAAATTCAAATAATTTTTATCACCTTTGTGCTAATTGTGTAGGGTGGAGAGACGGATTTTCACCATCTTAAGAAAACCGGTACATTTAAAATGATTTTTTCATTTATTTTTAAACTTATATGAGAGTAAAAATTGTTTCATTAGCTAAAATGATAATTTTTATAAAAAAAAGTTTTTAGCGATTTCCAAACATTATTTTACTTTTAATTAGAGTTTTATTTTCGGAAAGCTCAACACCCAGGGTTTTCGCCAACAAGTATAGGTATTATACAATATAATGATGCGTTTTTCGCCACTATATTTTTCATTAGCTCTATAATATATTTTTATTAATAGTAATTGTGTATATAAGTATTATACATGAAACTTTTATACAAACTATCCAAGGAATTCATATTTTATTGATATAGGTATAAATCTATACCTTGTAAGACACCTTATTTTCAGTTCGCGCGTGATTCAGGTCTTATAAACACACGCGTCTATTTACCTGTTTATTTATTTGCTATTTAAAAGTAAAAAATAGATTAATTTTATGAAATAAGTGTTAGAATATAATTTTTAATATTAGAAAAATTTTCTTATATTAAAATTAAAAAAACACATTGATCAGAATTATTCAGTATTAGTAAGAGAATTTCCTTATTGTTAGTACTTCAGGAAACAGCTTGTTTTTTCGAAAAAAGACACTACTACATGTTAAAAGTAGGGGAAAATTTATAATTTCTCTCAATTTGAGTTTGATTTTTATTCAAGTAAGCCATATTTTCGTTTGAATTACATGGGTTATATACCAATATTAAGTGTGATTTTCGTACTGATGAAGCTTGATCACACTTAAGAAAGCTGAAATAACCCATTGTTGAATAATTTTTTCGTAATTTATATAATTTCAATATTTATTATTTTTTTTTATATAAATCTCATTTATCTAAATTTAAAATAAAAGTTTTAATAAAAAAATCGTTTTGATAAATAGAAAACTACTGGGTAAGTTAATTCAAAGAAACATAGATTATATTAGAATATGAGTTTTTTAGATATAAATCGTAAAGATTTATTATTGGTCCAACAAGGTCAAAAAAAGTTTTATTAGAAAAATTTTTAAAAAAACAAAAAATAAATTATCAAAGATAAGAAAAAATATAAGCAAAATTTCAAAAGAACTTTCATTTACTTTCTTGATTAGCTAGACACTCTTAACTGATTTATTATTTGATGCACAAATTTCTTTTTTTTTTCTATTTAAATACTTTTAGCAGTTATTATAGCAGCGAAAATTCGTCGGCGGAAGGTGGAAGTTGTGTAATTTTTTTCTAAGTATTTATTTCCCTTTTAATTTTTATTTTTTCTTCTTTGAACAAACTACCCAGTTTTGAATTAAAAATTAAAAATGAACTTTTTTTAATTTACATGAGAAAATTTAATTATTTTCCGAATTTTTCGAACATAGTTTTCCTTTTTTGTCCAAATATCTGGTTCCAGCGAGCTAAAGTAAATTTGTGGGTATTAATGGGTATGGATGCTTAATCGGTTAATTCAGAAAGTATACATATTTATTTTTCAGGTCAAAATCATTTATGTATTTTCCAAGTTTTCCACTATCACTTTTTAAGTTTCTTTTTTAATCAAACTTTCCAGATTTTTGATTAAAAATTTGAAGTTATAATCTTTTTAATTTTTAATGTGAAATTTCACCAATTTTCCGAAATTTCCGGATATGGCCCTTTTGACGCCGACTTTTTATTGAATGATTGTTAAAATATAGTTACATACGTTTTTAAGTTTTTAATAACTAGAAGTGTTTGCGCGCGCTATTTTAAGTGTTTTTTTAATTCAAACTTTTAATAATTATTGTCAAATAATTAAATTAGAAAATATAATTATTACTATAAAAATTATTATAAAAATTTTATGGTCGTCTAACTGATTCTTCCTCTTTTTCCTCATCACGCGCTTTATTCCTTTTACTCAAAACTCGTTGTCAAAACGCCGAAGGGAGGGTCGAAACCTGTCGACAGGCTAAGATTTGGTCTATTATATGTTTTTTGGGTCGCTGAATTCGAACTCTTTGTCCAATAGGGCTAGGGATGACCCTTAAATAATAGAATAGGGGAACACCCTTAAATCATTACCCCTTTTTAGGGTTTTGGGTGAAAACTACCCACAAAATTTCAAAAAATAGGAAAAAAGGATAAAAGATTATTTTTTTACTTTTTTCGTGGAGCAAGTATTTAAAAATATTTAATGCTATTTTAACCATCATAAAATGTATTCACCTCCCTCCGGGGGAGGGGGGGATGTTAAAACAACCCCTAAATTTATACATACATAAGAACCATGGGCACCATTCACTGGTCATAACTGTCGTTGTCCATCCGGGTCAATTATCAGTACCTTAAAATCTAGATTTTTTGAAAACAGACCCATAAATGAATTTTGCTGAAACATACAATTTCAGATTCGTAAAATTAAAATAAACCAAAATTTAGAATAGGATAATTAATTGATAGTAAATGACCTATTCGCGAACCAAAGATGTTAGTTGAAAAATATCATTTTATTATATTACTAAACGTGGTATACCTTTAAATACTCACATAGTAAATATCAGCATTATTGATAGAAAATTATTGACAAATTTTTTATCAATGTTGTTATAAATACAAATTTATTGAAAAAAAGTGGATTTTATAAATATTTCTCTAATCGAAAAAAATGCCGGAGCCGGCGGAAAAAATTCTTACACTTGATTTTCGGGATTCGGAAAACTGCTCTGATTAGACAGCGACAATTATGGCCTGTGAGTGGCGCCCAAAACCATGATAAAATAAATTTTTTTAACTTTATTTTGTGGAATCAAGTATTTAAAATGTTTTATGATATTTTAACCATCTTAAAATGTATTCACATTCCCCCCGAGGGGTTAAAACAACCCCTAAATTTATACATACATATGATAAAATTTTATTATTGATATTGTTGTTGTTTCTATCGCCCATGATTTTTTTAAATATATATCTATTATTTTTATTACTTTTTTTTTGTGAAATAAAAAATAAAATTTTATCATAGCTTTTATGTATTTATAAATTTAGGGGTTGTTTTGACCCCCCTGGGGGATGAATACATTTTATGATGGTTGAAATAGCATAAAATATTTTAAATACTTGATTCCACAAAAAAAAGTAAAAAAAAAATAAATATTTATCATGCGTTTTTTATGTACATATAAATTTAGGGAGTGTCTTAACCCCCCCCCCCCCTTGGGGTCGAATGCATTTTATGATGGTTAAAATAGCATAAAATATTTTTAAATACAAACTCCACAAAAAAAGTAAAAAAAAAACTTTTATCATGTTATTTCTAATTTTTTCAATTTTTGGAGTAGTTTTCACCCTCTATAATTAGCCCATATATTCTAATTTGGTCAATTATAAAACAATTACTATATCTTCTTAATCCATCATCAAAAAAGAAATATATTTGACCATATTAGCTTTACTTTCGAAATTTTGCAAAAACCCCCTAAAAAGGGGTAGTTTTTGCTGACTTAAGAGTGTTCCCCTATTTTCCAGCCCTATTGGACACCGGATTCGGATTCAGCGACCCAAAAAACATATAATAGAGCAAATCTTATCCTGTCAACAGATTTCTACCCCAAACCCGCATTTTGACTGGAGTATTTGTCAATTTTCTTTCGCTCTTTTTTGAACTACCATTAACCCTTTCCAAAATAAAACACGTGGTGCCAGGCACGGTATTTTCTGAAAATTTTTGATAATTTTCAAACGAAGCATTGTTGAAAAATTATCCAAAATAAATTTTTACCAAAGCTTTGTAAAATTTGTAGATTTAATAATAATAATCATTAAGCTTTTTACGAAAATGATATTATTATAATAAATTCTTTTTTTGAATTTTTTTTTTAAATTTCGATTTTTGATTTTTGATTTTTTGGCATATAAGCACGTTTTGAGATCCCAGGAAGCTAAAAAAGCGGTTTTAAAAAAAAGTATGTATGTGTGTGTGTGTGTGTGTGTGTGTATGTATGTGTGTGTGTGTATGTATGTAATTGGCGATATTTTACAAACATTATGGACTTAAGACCTAATTTTTTTTTCAAAAATTTTTTTATCAAAAAAGCTCTAGATACTTTTTTTTTTTAATTTGGATGTAGTATCTCATTTATTTCCATGAAAGTACTTGTATTTGAAAGTATGGTTTTCACATGATATCTCGAATCTGATACTTAATTTCTAAAAAATTTTTTTCCTAAGTTTTTTTTCACAAAAAAATACAAAAAACACCAAACTTATTTTTCTTTTTGGATGTAATACCTACTTTATTTCTATGAGAGTACTAGTTTTAGACAGTTCATTTATAGTAATTTTTTTGATTTGATACCGAATTTTTCCAAAATTTATTTCTCAAAATTGAAAATGTTTTTTTTCATTGTTTGAGGAACCTTAGTGCCAGCTAGTTGTTAGGGTATTTTTTTATTACTAAATATAAAATTTAAAAATTGCAAATATTTCTGTCATTGTATTGCTAGCGTATATTATTATTATTATTATCATATACAAATAAATAATACGCGTGTCATTTGTTTGTATAACAATTTTGTACAACTAAAATAACCTAATTTTACATATTCTTATTTTTTTTTATTTTACATATTCTTATTTATTTTTTTTTTATTGTGAAAATTAATTTAAAATTCGATTCTTTTCATAATAACTCAAAATTTTTAATTATTATTCATGTATATTTTTTCAAATTTTAACTTTTATTTTTTTTTTAATTCAAATTTTCGCGCCATATAAGTTGACCAATCAGGTTGCGAATAAACGTGGTCGCAATGGCGATTTGTTTTTTATAGAAATAGGTAAAAATAGAATATTTTTTGAACTTATTAACCAAATGGAATAAAATGAAAAAAATTTATGTATAGTTTACAAAAAATTTTTTATTGCTGTTGTTAAAGCGACATTTCGTCAACTGATTTGTTGACCTTGTCAAGCTAAAATTACATAATTAATAAAAATTAAAAAAACAATATTAAAAATTTACAATACATGTTTGTTCATTTTTTTATTCAAGTCTAAAATTTAAAGTACGTTGGATATTTTATTAGATTCGGATTACAATTTTTTTCTTAAGTACCAATTATTTTAATATAGTTATAGGAAGTGTGACACATATATACAAAATTTTAAATATACACATACATATACACTGAGAAAAGAACGGGGAAGCAGATATCCCATTCGGGAAAGAATCTTCCCCTAAATTTGTATAAAATCTTTCATATGTTTTTGGAGCGCTGCTATCTCAAAATAAGAAAAATACCTCCCAAAATACCTTCCGCCGATAAAGAAGATTGCAGTTTTTACTATTCTAATTCTATTATTTAAAAATTTTAATAAGAAATATTCCATCCTAAAAGCTTGAGAAGTCTGTTGTCTTAACTGAGGGAAGGAAGCGTTCCCCTACTATTGTCAGTGTATTACATTACTAAAATATAAGTTTGTCATTAATTTTTGTTTATGTTATAATGAGATTTAAATTTAAAGGGTTTTATAGGAACATACGGAGAAAAGTAATAATTTTGTTTTTGCTTTTTAATTTTATATGCATACAATGTGTATATATATATGAGCGATAATATATACATGCCAAAAATGGTGGCAACTTAAAAAGATTTTGGTTTTCTCAAATTGACTGGAAAAGAGTATAGTTTTTTATTCTCATTGGCCTTTTCAACTCTGTAAATCTATTGTGCCCATTTTAGGCATTGAGCGGTGGCAGGTTGCCATTTTAAAAACAGAAAAATTGAAATAAAAGTAGATTAACGGAAAGTTTTTCAAATTTTTTTTCTCTTAAAAGTTGTTATTTATTTAAAAAAAGAAAATGAGACCATTTGCGTGGTAATTGGTTGATTTCTTAAAAAGTTTTGTGGGTGCTATGTAGTTTTTAAAAATGGGGGAAAAACGGTTACTTTGACTGATGATATCTCTGAACCTACATATCCAAAATAAAAAAGTTTTAGTGCAAAACGGTAGCCTTTTGATACATAATACATTTTCGGGAATTAATTCTTTTTAAAAAATGGGTCATAATTTGGTTCAGAATTACCCTTAAAATCGCTAAATCCGAAACCACTCGATTAAATCTTCTGATATTTGGCAAACTTATTATATTAAAATAATCGGTACACTGTTAAAAATACCCGATGGTAAATTTACGAAATAATCGTAAAATTACGATTTTGTCGTAAATTTACTAAAAAAATCGTAAATTTACCATTTAAATCGTAATTTTACGATCGATCGTAAATTTACGATTTTTTTGTAATTTTACGATTTTGAAATCGTAAATTTACGACAAATTCGTAATATTACCACCAAATCGTAAATTTACGATTTTTTTGGTAAATTTACGATTTTGCATTTGTAAATTTACGACTGCTAGATTTGAGTATTTATAAGCCTAAAAACAACATTTCCGAAACTAAGGGGTAAGTACAAGTTTACCTTATTTTTTCGTTCCTAAACTCATATACGAGTAAAAACTAATTTTGGCATAAAATTTTTGTATTAACACTAAAATATCTAAATGGCATTAGAGAAGGTATTCTCATCTCAAAAGTTATTTTAAAGTCGTAAAAACTTTGCTTAGGAATTTCAAATTTTGTATACAAGCCACAATTGAAATGAACTAAAAAAAATTTTAATATTAAATAAATTTTTTAATATCTAACATTTTTTACGTACATAAATATTAACAATTGTTTAACAAAAAAAAATAGAATTCTTTTTTTTGATTTCTAAGTTAAAAAAATCTAAGGCAAAAGAGGAAAAAGTTAATTTAATTCAAATAAAAATTTTTGGAGCTTAAAAAAGAAGGGAAAATAAAAATCACTTGGCTCTCTTTTACCTTAAATTTTGAAAATTTTAATCTGAGTCAAATATACTTATAAATTAAATAGTCTTAATGATTAAATTTTGCACAAGATCCAGATTATACATGAAAAAACAAAAAAATTAACCTTTGGGTAGAAAAATCAAAATTTTTTCAAAAGCGTTGATATAAAGTTTTGAATTAAATATGTAGGTTTGTCTGAAATGTTTATTTCAAATATAAAGATTATGTAATTACAAAGTATAATAGTAACGGAATCCCAATAACGTACAGGGTACCTACAATAAAAAATGAGAGTACACTCATATGTGAGAATAAAAATAATATGAAAAATCATATTTGAAAAAGAACTTTTCTGAAATTTTAAAATTAATATCTAACTTTTATGAGGAATTGTTTTATACTATAATTTCCACCCCTTGATGAAGTTTAATGATTTTTTTATGGTCATATTTGAAATAAGCAACGTCAGAAGCCCAGGATACAGTTTTTCAAGTAAAAATAAAACCTTTTATAAAAATTGATTTTTCACCCCTTTTTACCATAATTTTTCACCCCTAGATGAAATTTTATCATTTTTTTGAGTTCATGTTTGAAATCAGCAATCTCAAAAACCCCTAGATATAAATTTAGAGCTAATAATATAAAGAAGTTTCAGTATTATAATAAAGTGGTACGTTTTGGCCGCGCCGGCGGTAATCGATTAACAAGGGGAATTCAATACATTTGGAACACTAAATTACACCAAATGGTTATGAACGAGTTTATTATGTTGAAAAAACATGCCGACTACCCTCGGTTAATTCCAATGGGCGTTTTGGGCCTAGAAACGCAGGGCTCAATGTTATAAAATAGGGTTTTTTGGTTATTTTCAATATAACGCTACAACTTCCCATGTTAACCAAAATATTTTTGGTTGGTTTTATTCTTTTGGTATAAGTGTCACCTTTTATACGCCATAAACCAAAATTTTTTATCACTAATTCTTTCATCACTATAGCCAATTAACCAAATAGTCATTTTTTGCTAAAAACAAGTAATTTTTAAAATGCTGCCAAATTTGTAATTTCTGACGTAAATGGGTTTTATAGTTCTGAAATAATTTGTAAAAGCTTCAAGTTTCCAAAAATTTTTTATTCGTCTGATTTCCTTGATTCGTTTATGAGAAATGGCTCTTCAAAGTTAACATTTAGTATAGGCCTGGAGCATGGGTTTATTTGCGATTTTTTTTAAAAGTATGCCCATGGAATTTTCGACGGTATATTTAGTTTTTGGGGTCGCTGATTCCAAATCCGAAGTCCGTTTTGACCTAACCTGGTCCAATTTCGCTTAATTGCCCATTTTAGGTCATTTTTAATGTTTTTTTGACATTTTTTGTTAAAATTTTTAATATATTACCATTTTTCTGACACTACACTAATGTTTTTTGGGTTTCTATACCTAATTAATAGTATATCTACTCATACAAAAAAAAATGGTAGCCCGTAATAGGGATTCTTAGGCTATTTTTCACGCTTTTTGGGCTAATTTTAGCTATTTTTATGAAATAATACCAATTTTTATCTACAGCTTCTGTTTTTTGAGTATTTTAAGGTAGCTAAATACAAATATTATTTTTAATTTATCTAAAAACGCCGCAGTAGCCCATAATAGGCACTTATAGGTTGTTTTTAACATTTTTGGGGTATTTTAAGCTATTTTTATGAAATAATACCAAATTTTTTCTACGGCTTGGCTTTCGGGTCACTAAACGCAAATAACACATCTTTTTTTAACAAATAATGTCCAGTGGCCCATAATAGACGATTCACGGATATTCTCATTCTTTTAATGGTATATTATAACACGTTACTTTTTTTAAACGAGTAGTGTTATGAATTTATAATTTTATAATTATAATTTTATAATTACAAAAAATGGACAAAGCATTTGCAAGTATTAAAACTATTTTTTTTTAAATTCTGAAAAATTAATCCAAAACTGCCTATTGTGGGCTAGTAGTCCGTTTTTTGTAATTATAAAATTATAAATTTATAACACTACTCGTTTAAAAAAAGTAACGTATTATAAAATACCATTAAAAGGATGAGAATACCCGTGAATCGCCTATTATGGGCCACTGGACATTATTTGTTAAAAAAAAAATGTATTATTTGCGTTTAGTGACTCGAAAGCCAAGCTGTAGAAAAAATTTGGTATTATTTCATAAAAATAGCTTAAATTACCCCAGAAACGTTAAAAACAGCCTATAAGTGCCTGTTATGGGCTACTGCGGCGTTTTTAGATAAATTATAAATAATATTTGTATTTAGCTACCTTAAAATACTCAAAAAACAGAAGCTGTAGATAAAAATTGGTATTATTTCATAAAAATAGCTAAAAGTAGCCCAAAAAGCGTGAAAAATAGCCTAAGAATCCCTATTATGGGCTACCATTTTTTTTTGTATGAGTAGATATACTATATTATATGATAATTAGGTATAGAAACCTAAAAAACATTAATTTAGTGTGAGAAAAATGTTAATATATTAAAAATTCTAACAAAAAATGGCAAAAAAAACGTTAAAAATGACCTAACATTGGCAATTACGCAAAATTGGACCAGCTTAGGTCAAAACGGACTTCTGATTTGGAATTAGTGACCCCACAAACTATATATACCGTCGAAAAATTCCATGGACATACTTTTAAAAAAAATCGCAAATAAAACCATGCTCCAGGCCTATACTAATTAAAAATGAGCTTTTTTAAAAAATCGTTAAATTGGGACTGTGACTTCAAATTATCATATCTAGTTAACAAATAATTGAAAAGGGTAAAATAAAGAAGTTTTGGAGATTTGAAGCTTGTACAAATTTTTTGAGACCTAAAAAACCCATTTTTGTCAAACATTACAAATTTCGCAGCAATTTAAAATTGGTCATTTTTAGCCAAAAATGACCGTTTGGTTAATTGGCTATAGTGATGAAAGAATTAATGATATTAATTTGGTTAACTTGTGAGATTTTGGCGTTTTGTTGAAAATTCCCAAAAAGAAACCCTATTTTATAACATTGAGCCCTGCGTTTCTAGGCCCAGAAGGCCCATTGGAATGAACGGAGGGTAGTCAGCATGTTTTTTCAACATAATAAACTTATCCATAAACATTTGGTGTAATTTGGTTTTCCGAATGTATTGAACTCCCCTTGTAAAATCTTTTACAAAAATAAAGCATATTTTTAGTGATTTTTATTTTCTCTCCTTTTTTAAGCTCCGAAAATTTTTATTTGAATTTAATTAACTTTTTCCTCTTTTGCCTTAGATTTTTTTAACTTAGAAATCAAAAAAAAGAATTCTAATTTTTTTGTTAAACAATTGTTAATATTTATGTACGTAAAAAATGTTAGATATTAAAAAATTTATTTAATATTAAAATTTTTTTTAGTTCATTTCAATTGTGGCTTGTATACAAAATTTGAAATTCCTAAGCAAAGTCTTTACGACTTTAAAATAACTTTTGAGATGAGAATACCTTCTCTAATGCCATTTAGATATTTTAGTGTTAATACAAAAATTTTATGCCAAAATTAGTTTTTACTCGTATATGAGTTTAGGAACGAAAAAATAAGGTAAACTTGTACTTACCCCTTAGTTTCGGAAATGTTGTTTTTAGGCTTATAAATACTCAAATCTAGCAGTCGTAAATTTACAAATGCAAAATCGTAAATTTACGATTTCAAAATCGTAAAATTACAAAAAAATCGTAAATTTACGATCGATCGTAAAATTACGATTTAAATGGTAAATTTACGATTTTTTTAGTAAATTCACGACAAAATCGTAATTTTACGATTATTTCGTAAATTTACCATCGGGTATTTTTAACAGTGTACTTAAGAAAAAAATTGTAATCCGAATCTAATAAAATATCCAACGTACATTAAATTTTAGACTTTGATAAAAAAATAAAATAAAAATAGTCTCAGTTTTATATCAGACTCGTTGATATGCATGTATAAATATTATACACAAAAAAATTGTTAAATCGGTAAATAAACAAACATATATTGTAAATTTTTAATATTGTAAGAAAAAAATTTTTAATTTTTATTAATTATGTAATTTTAGCTTGTCAAGTTCAACAAATCAGTTGACGAAACGTCGCTTTAACAACAATAAAAAAATATGAAAAAAAAGGATTGATTTTTGACCAAGAGGGCTAAAATAATATACACCGTATTTATTTACTACGTTTCAGGAACCTTCTGTTCCCCTTACCAAGCTATAGAAAAATTATTATTTATTTAATATAAAAAATATACAAAAATATATATGTATAGTATAATAATTATGATCTTACCATATAAATATAATTAAATTATTTAAAATTAATTAACAATTCATTACTTAATCTTAATAAAAATCTTTGGTATTATAGAACAACTTGTTCTTAGTCATTGTATATAGTATACTAATAAACATATACTTGTATATCACGGTGATGATATTACCGTGAAATATTTATACATTGATATATTTACAAAAATAACAAGTAAATCACGTGTCAAATAATAACAATCCTTATATGAGAAAAGAGAAGAACACCAGAAAATGATAAAATATGTGTTTTAAAATGTATATGTTAAGGGAAATTATTGAAACTATTAAATATGTTGAAAAGTTCTATTAAGTTATTAAAATTTTTTTGCTACGTAATTCATTAGATTTTTAAAATTGCTATTTAAGTATCTGGTATCTTTTTGGTCATTGATAGAAAATTCATTAATTTGGATATGTAAATTTTCTGATATTCTTCTCTTGTATAAATTTGGTTCTCTGTCTAAAATTGATATTTTATTTAAGTTAAAACCATGGCCATTGACACAGTGTTTAGGTACTACTTTGTCTCTATTATTATCAATATCTTTTTGATGTTCTTCTATTCTATGATATAATGCTCTTTTAGATTCACCTGTATACGAAGCCTGACAGATATTACATTTGAAATTGTATACAGAATTTACATTTTCCATTTTAGGAATTGAATCTTTACCTGTGATGATAAACTGACTTAACTTATTAGTGATCATAGGAATAGGAATAATGTTATTTTATATATATATATTTTTTAGATTATTGAAAAGAACTGGAACGAATGGTAATTTGGCCTTAGGTAGTCTATTATAAATATTAGTGTTAATACTAGAAATATAATTATTGCGATTTTGGTCAATGATATTTAAGTTGGTGTTATTATTATTGTTATTATTTATTTGTTTGATAGTATGTAATCTTTTGCCAATAAATTAATTTATAAATTTCTTAGGATAATCATTTAGTAATAAGAGATTTTTGCAAAATTTTATGTTACTATCATAAAAATTATCCTCTGAAAAACATGATTTTTGAAACCAGTTTGTGGTGATTTTGTTATTCTTATTAATTAGTAGGATATCTAAGAAGTTTATACTATTGTCTTTTTCTATTTTACATGTGAACTGAATATTCTGGTTTATATTATTAAAATCTTGGTCAAAAATCATTCCTTTTTTTCATATTTAATTTAATTATGGGCGAAAAATTCAATAATAATAATTCAACAATAAAAAAATTTTTGTAAATTATACATAAATTTTTTTCATTTTATTCCAGTAGGTCAATAAATTCAAAAAATATTCTATAAATTAATAAAAATGGAAAATAGAAGCAGTGATAATATTTAAAATAATAAAAATAGACAATAACAATAAATTAATTTCTTTATCAATATATTTTATTTTTAAAGAATATTCTGTTGTTGGATTTGACCATTTTTTTTACCTATTCAACTCTAGAAAATGGCAAGAAGAATATAATAGAAATTAATAAACCGGCAATAAAAGAAGTCGATTTTTGTAAAAAATCGTGCCCGGCATCGCCAAGCACTCGGAATAGTGCTTTTTTTTAATTTACTTATTTTTTTAATTGCTCAGCAATTTTTGAGTAAATTGGTAAGGTAGTTATTGCGCAATCATGCACACTGATTTGAAAAAACCTGTTTCGAAAAAAACGCGTTTAAAGTTTCAAAACAAATTTTTTGGGACTTTTTTGTTAATTTTAATGATTAAATTAATTTTTTTTTTAAATAATTTAAAAAAATTTATAGTAAAGAAATATAGAGCATAAGCATAAGAATCGGTCAAGTATTTTTGCAGATATGTTAAGTAGAAGGAATAAAAACGTCGTTTTTCAAAAAACCAAAATTTTTTTTTTTTTTGATAAAGAATGAAATTTTTTTTTTTTTTAATTAAACAATCGTTTGCAATCCCGAATGCATACAATAACCCTTCAGTTTCCTCGTATTCGTCTTGTTTTTGACTTTTTTATTATATTTAAGAAAAAAAAAATTGCAAAAATGCAAAATACACTAAAAAGTATACTTAGAGTAGGAATTTTGAAATAATAATTTTTTTGCATATAGCTATACTTTTGAGACATATATGAAGTGATTTATGTTTAAAAAAATTTTGTTTTCCAAAAAAAAAATATAGTATAAGTACCCTTAATATAGTATTTAGTTTTTTTTTTAATAAGACCCTACTTCTGTTGTTATTGTTGTATATATGTAATATAGAATATATGTGTATGTCGGAGCGCTCCGCTCCTTTTTGTGTATATTCTCTTACCGAGCTCAGTGCTCGCCAAGAACGCAAGATTAATAATAGCTCTAATAAAAAGTTATATATTCAATTAAATATATTAAGTTCCATTCTTTTTTACCAACGCCATAAATCACATCTGCATCGTATCTACGCAAAAATAAAATAAAAAATTCAAGTGATTTAAATCTATTAAAAAATCGTGAGAACATGTGCTTAAGAAAAAGAAAAACCAAGATGGTGATTGTTCAAGATCAAGAAATTTAATATCGACTTTAAATGGTGTGCTATGAGAAACACAGTGAATGGTTTTTTTATTTTCAGCACAATAAATATAATTTATTAAGAAAAATTATTATTGATTCATTATTTGCGTTAAGTGGTTTGACTTGGCTAATAAAACTGTAATTCTTGCTGCATAAAAATTAATTTTTAAATTAGTGATAAGCAGATCATAAACATAATAAATTTAAAAGTAAATTAAAAAAAAAAAAAAATTCGCTACAGATTTCAATTAAATTTATTAAAAAGAAAAGTTGAAAAATTGAAAATTTCATGTGACGTCATACAAAAAAAGAAAAAGGCGCGTTATTATACCTCCCCCTCAAAAAAATTTCGCTTCTTCATTATCAGCTTGGCCCAGTTCGGCGCGCGCAGTCCTTCTCAAAAATTAGAAGCTGCAGATATTTAAACACGTGGATATCAACTAATACCGGCGCGCATCAAAAATCGGCGTAATAAGTACAAATTAGTGATGGCGGCTTTTCATTTTTTGTGATCACGAGCACGCACCAAAATGCAAATCATCTCAACAGCATAGCCTCCTAGCAGACGCCACTTCAAATTTTGTTTAAAAAAAAAAAGATAAATTATTGCTTTACATTATTGAAATTTAATTTATTGGTAATGATTGCTTTTAAATGTATTTTTTATTTAAGAGTAATTAATTTTACATGAAAAATAAAATATTTTTATTTATGCATTAAAATTTAAAATGTATTATGGTGTGTAGAAATGTAATTACTTGTGCCATATTAAAATCCATTAAATTAAGTTCAATTTCCTTAAATAAAATATTATTAAAAAATTATTATTATTGTTATATTTACTATTTTATTAATATTATTTTTTATATTTAACTTCATTAAATCAAATTCAATTTTTGTTTATCTATTATTTAAAAAATTATGAAATACATTTAGGAGACAGGAGCTATATGTGTGAGGGCATGCAAGTTTAAAAAGCAAAATTTTTTCTTAATATAAATTCAATCTTATTACTATAACAAAATACCCTGCCAACTAGCTGGCACTAAGGTTCCTCAAACAATGAACTTAATACATAAGTATGCCACTGATATCACCGATTATAATCATGCAATCATACATACATTTCTCTCTTAATTCCATAACAATTGTGAAATATTTTTAGATATTAGAACTGTCATGGAATTAAATGAGGTATTACACCAAAAAAAAAAATATTGCAGATTTTTTAATTTTTTTAATTTTCAGAAAAAAATTTGGAAATAATGCGGTATCATATCCAAAAAATTACTATAAACGAACTTTCTAAAACTAGTACTCTCATAGAAATAAATTAAAAACTACGTCAAAAAAGGAATAGTATATTAAGATCCCGTGTCCAGAAAAGTAAAAAATGGTCCAAATCGCACGTAAATTACCATCCGAGGCGAAGCCGAGGTCGGTAAACTGCGATTTGGGTCATTCTTTATGTATGGACACGGGTCAGTGACGAGAAAACGCGTCTTTTCCGGTCGCGCAGCGATATTAAAAATCACAAATTTGAATTTAATAAGGTTTCTATTATAGATTTTGAACCTAACTTATTTAAGAGAAAAATATCATAGTGTTACACATACAAGCTAATAATTATACGGTTAATAAAAAAGAAGATACCATGTTTCACAACAGTTTAAATAAAATTTTCATAAATTATGTTACCAGAAAATTTCCTAATAATTTTTAGTTATAACTATAATTTTAGTTCTTTTTACAGTCCTCTAATAATTTCTCTTATCTTATATTTATCATATAATTTAAAATTTATGCATACATACTTTTGCATACTAGAATCCATACAAAAATTATACATATAGTGGTATAATACGGAGTTTATCAGTACCTTGTATGTCTATCTAAATTTAGTATACATTGCCTGTTTTGACTAAGCATAATGTAGTTCTTTTTTTACCAAAGAAAAATTAACTATTTTTAAGGAAAATGTAGTAAAATTTTATTATAATTATAATTTATGGTATGTAAAAAAAAATATTTATAAAAATTATTGTATATTATTTTTAATACTTTATCATAAGTAGTAAATTTTTCTGTTTGAAAAGGTGTACTGAATGTAAACGAAACGTTACGCGTTTTAAAAATAGATCTTTGTATTACTTATCTACTAGACCTCTTGGTAAAAACAAATCATCTCTTTTATTATTTATTTATTTAAAATGGGCAAAAAATTCACCAATTCTTAAGATTTTATATGGTTTTAACAGTTTTTTTTAGGTTTATTTGCTTATGACTTTAAAAAATTATAAAACACTAAATCTAATACCTGCAATTGACCTGAAAATTATATCAAAGTGACTTTACAGTAATAAAGTTATTATATTATCAATTAATAAGAGAGCCTCGGTAGCTCTGTGGTTAGGGCGTTGAATTTTGGATCTGAAGGTTCGCGGTTCCATTCTCGGCTATATCAGCATCAACTTTTTTTCTTTGCGAAAAATGCTTAATGTTCTTCTACCGTGGGTTCTAGGATTGAGGCATCCACTTAATGTTAAAAAAAAAAAAAATTAACATTAACAGGGCACTATAAGCCGGCGTGGGGTTTGGGAGAGGTCACGTACCTCCTGAACTATAGGTTTAACGACCGTACCAGCTACAATGACACTCAAACAATTATACAATATCACTTCACTAACAATTGCCAAAAAGCGCTTTCACATCCTCAACCCATTAAAATAGATAAATAGTATAATTAAAATAGTGCAGGGTGTGATAGCATAGGCAGTTGTTGGTGACCTCTGTCACAACATCTGTATGGAGTTTAAGATGGAGGTTAAACAAATACCAATATATTATCAATTAATTACAATGATTATATTTTTCTTAAATTTTTGAATTACTTATAACTGGAAAAATTCTAGTACATTCATAATTAAATAAACATGCAGTTATAAAAGTTTATAAATACCATAATATTTTCATATAAAATTTATTTATTTATTAAAGTTTATTGTACAAACTTTAAAAAAAGTTAATTAATTCAAGAGGATAAGTATGTAATATAATATCAGAATCTATCTGAACTAGATTACCGCAAACATGTATCCACTTAAAATGTATAGATTTATCTAATAATTCCTTATAAACCATAAAATTCTGATTTCTTATAAAAAAATAATTTAAAAGATACTTATCTTTAAAAAAAAAAAAAAAGTAATAATTTAAGTAAAAAAGTAATAATTTGAAGTAATAATATTATTATTAATAGTAAAAGTAATTTCATTTCATATTTATATGATTTAGTATAGAAATAATTTTAATTTTAATTCGAATAAGATAACATAAGTGGAATTTGTGTTCTGCTGCATTGTATTTTATTATTCGTTCATGTACGGGTTAGTGGAGTTACCGGAAAAAGATTTTTTATATAAATATGGTCCTCATTAATTGTCAAATTCTATCATGATTGATTCAGGTAATTGCGGCGGTAAATCATTGTCAGAATAAATTATTTCTATGACATACCCTAAAGTAACATTGATTAAACCTCTAGCAGTCCATAAGTTTGTCCATAACATGACACGACAATTTTTAGATAAGTATAGGATGCGCGTTAAAGCGCGCCAACCTCCGTAACTCATATTTCATGTTTATAGTAATAATACTGTGTCATAATTCATAAATAAAAACAATTGTACAGTAAAATGTTAATTTCAAATAATTTTTTCATAATTTTAATAAACTATTATAATTTTGATTTTCATAATGTATCTCAGGAAAAAAATATTTACAAAGCCATAATGATTTAACCATATTGATTTAAGTTTTTCCTTTAAGGTCCGGATAGGAAATTTCCCTGGCTATCCGATTCTGGGGTCAAAAATTTTTTTCGAGTAGCGCACGGGCAAGGAATCGCTAAGATCTGCTGTTTTTTTTTTCAAAAGTTGATTTCTCAAATGCCTATTAGTGAAAAATCTTCTAATCAGGCTTAAAATTTTCCTTAAACCTTATATTTTTTGGCAAAAAAAAAATTTCGATGGGACTCTACTTTTTGGGAGCTCTAGATAAAAAAATAGCAATTTTCAAAAGATCATTTTTTACAAATTTCAAATTTCCCCCCAAGTCACATGACCAATCAAAAATCTGACCAAAAATTTGGATTCCGCGGGAAATTTTACATAAATTTTACATTACTCTGACTCAGTGAACCATATCAATTTAAGTTTTTAACTGTTTCAAACCTTTTTTACTACAAAACAACTAAAAATTAAAAAAAAAAAATTTGATATTGGTTCCTCAAAGAGGAACCATTGTGTTAGGTCAAAATTTGATTTTCTATTTTTTGGCATATAAACACGTTTTGGGACCCCAGGAAGCTAAAAAACCTGTTTTTAAAAAAAGTCTGTATGTGTGTGTGTGTGTGTGTGTGTGTGTACGTATGTATGTAATCGGTGATATTTCACAAATATTATGGAATTAAGACCTAATTTTTTTTTCAAAAATTTTTTCACCAAAAAATCTCGAGGTACTTTTTTTTTTTTTGATTTGGATGTAATACCTCATTTATTTCCATGAAAGTACTTATATTTGAAAGTATGGTTTTTACATGATATCTCGAATCGGATACTTAATTTTCTGAAAATTTTTTTTCTAAAATTTTTTTCACAAAAAAATACAAAAAATACAAATTTTTTTTTTCTTTTTGGACGTAGTACCTAATTTATTTCCATGGAAGTACTAGTTTTAAGAAACTTGTTTATTGTTATTTTTTGGATCTGATACTTAATTTTTTCAAAATTTTTTTTGTCAAAATTAAAAAAATAGAATAATTAAAAAAAATGCAATATTTTTTTTTTTTTTGGGTGTAATACCTCATTTAATTCTATGAAAGTACTAATATCTGAAAATATTATAACTAGTGATATTTCAAAACCATTATCGAATTAAGACCTATTTTTTTTTTCAAACATTTTTTTATCAAAAAATCTCAAACCCCCCCCCTTTTTTTTTTTAATTTGGATGTAATACCTCATTTATTTCCATGAAAGTACTTATATTTGAAAGTATGGTTTTTACACTATATCTCGAATCTGCACGGAGAAAAATATTTTGTATATTTTACAAGGTTAATTTTAGTAAAACGGGGTTAGTTTTAATTACAAAAAAAATTTGTAAATTTTACAAATATGAAGTCAGAATATTGTAATTCTAACAAAAAACATGGTTATATTTACAAAATATTTGAACAGAAAATAACAAAACTTTATAATGTAAACATAACCAGCAATTTTGGTTATTTTTAACAGTTATTTTTCTCCGTGTGATACTTAATTTTATTAAACATTTTTTTCCTAAATTTTTTTTCACAAAAAAATACAAAAAACACCAAATTTTTTAAAAAAAAATACAAAAAATACCAATATTTTTTTTCCTTTTGGACTTAGTACCTAATTTATTTTCATGGAAGTACTACTTTTAAGAACCTTGTTTATTGTAATTTTTTGGATCGGATACTTAATTTTTTCAAAATTTTTTTTGTCAAAATTAAAAAAAAATAAAAATAAAAAAAACTGCAATATTTTTTTTTTTGTTGGTGTAATACCTCATTTAATTCTATGAAAGTACAATTATCTGAAAATATTGTAACTAGTGATATTTCAAAACCATTATCGAATTAAGACCTAATTTTTTTTCCAAACATTTTTTTATCAAAAAATCTCAAACCCCCCCCCCCTTTTTTTTTTATTTTGGATGTAATACCTCATTTATTTCCATGAAAGTACTTATACTTGAAAGTATGGTTTTTACTTGATATCTCCAATCTGATACTTAATTTTTTGAAAATTTTTTTCCTAAAATTTTTTTCACAAAAAATACAAAAAATACGAAACTTTTTTTTCTTTTTGGACGTAGTACCTAATTTATTTCCATGGAAGTACTAGTTTTAAGAATCTCGTTTACAGTAATTTTTTGGAATTGATACTTAATTTTTTCTAAATTTTTATTATCTAAAATTAAAAAAAAGAAAAATAAAAAAAATTGCAATATTTTTTTGGTGTAATACCTCTTTTAATTCTATGAAACTACTAATATTTTAAAATATTGTAACCAGTGATATTCCAAAACAATTTATTATCGAACGAATACCTAACTTTTTTTTCCAAAAATTTTTTTATTAAAAAAATCTCAAAATACTTTTTTTTTTTTTAATTTGGATGCAATACCTCATTTATTTCCATGAAAGTACTTATACTTGAAAGTATGGTTTTTACTCGATATCTTGAATCTGATAATTAATTTTTTGAAAATTTTTTTCTCCAAAATAAACAAAAACAAACAACCTTACAAAAAAATACATAAAACATCAAATTTATTTTTCGTATTTGACATATCTAATTTATTTTAATGAGAGTACAAGTTTTAGAAATTTAGTTTATAGTAATTTTTTGTATCCGATCAAAATTTTTTTTTTTATTTTGATATAAATTATAACACACAAGAAAAAATGATGGAAATCTTGCCTCTTTTTGACTTCCTCGGATTATTTTGTTCGTTGCTATGTTTATTTATGTATGCAGCTTAATGAAATTATAAACAATAATAAACAGCCTAAAAATATTAAATGGTTATGTTTGCATTTTAAAATTAAGATTTAAAAGTTATATTGGCATTTTTTAAAGAAAGAAGAATTAAATAATTTATTATTTTGTGATTAATAGAAATAATATAAATAATGTTAAAATCTTGAAGCAATTAATGTGGCTATTTTTTGTATTACAAAATATTATTATTATTATTATTATTATTATTGTTGCGGAAGATTGGTCAAATGCAAGAAGTACACTGAGAAAATAAATTATAAGAAATTATTATAAATTCTGGTAAAAACTCCTATCTTTTTTAATAATTGAGCGAATATTTGTAATTTTCGTATCGTTACCAACCATTTCTTTTATAAAAAAAAATAAAATTAGCTTTTTTTATATTTGTCTCTTTTTAATTATGCAAAAATGATTTAAAATCCATTAACGCCGGCGCGACCAATCCATGGACGCTAGAATTTTCACTTTAATAACAAAATGATCTTAATAATCTACTTTACCAGCTACTAAAAACGAAAAATGTATGTATAATTGCATGGTTGTAATCAATAATATTTTTTGTAAATTAAGATTACAGCCCATTGTTTGAGGAACCTCAGTGCCAGCTAGTTGGCAGGGTATTTTTTCATATACCCCTTTTGATTTTGGCCGAAATAAAAATAGTCGAAAAAATTCAGTTCCCCTATTTCATCAGCACTTTTTTTATTAGAAAACTTGGTTTATAATCAATTCAAAGAGCAAAGATTTTTTTTTTTATTATATTTTATTCGAACAAAACCAAAATTTCTAATAGGTAATCCAAAATTTATAAATCTAATTTAATCCATTTATATCAGGTTTCTGGAAATCTTTAACTCTTTGAACCATATTGATTTAAGTTTTTAGCTGTTTCAAATAGGTTAATAACAATGTTTTTCTGATTGAAAATTTACATATTTTTGTTACAGCATATTTTCCGATTTTCCAACATAGTCGATAAAAAACGCCATTTAGGAATATCGGACAATAGTTTTATTTGAATAATGAAATATTTTGTTATTGAAAACTTTTTTTTAGACTTCGAAAACTCCTGGGTAATATAAAAAGTTATTTTTTTCTGCTGTTTAATTCTCTGTTTTTGAAAATCGGAAAATATGCAGGGGTAAAAAAATGAAAACTTTTATACATAAAAATTCTTAAATGTGCGTATCAAATGAGCTACAAATTTAATCAGTTCGTCTTTGTTTCATTTGAGACCATCTGTGAAATTTTGAAGCCAATCGGAAATACCATTATAGAGTTATCGTGCACACAAACTGGGCATTCTGTCGCGGGAATAGACTGAGCTCAGCTCAGAGCTGCGCTCAGTCTAATTACTCTACATAACATTATTTTTTACATGACAATATTTAAAAATTTTTAATATAATTTTTAAAATTATAAACAAAATTACATTAAAAATGTCAATAACATATAAGCAATAGAATTCAGTTTCTTTTGCTATCAGAATTTTATTATAATTTTTTTTTTAAGTAAAAGTAAATTTTTTGAAATCTAAGTAATTTTAGTAAGAAGCAAAAACACTGAAAAAATTATAAACATCAAAATGCTTTATTCTTTGAAATACTAAATAAATCATCTTGCCAAATTGGAAATCATTCTAACCAATACTTCATTCTAAATCTTGGTAACACTCTTCTTGTAGTATTTAACTAGTCGAGCTCGCATATCGGTGTGAACTAATTGTATGGATTGTATTAAAAATGTTACTCATAATGATTTACAATTTGGCAAGATGCTTTATTTAAGAATTTTAAAAAATAAATCATTTGGATATTTATAATTTCTTGTTTCTTATTCAGTTATTTAGGTTTCAAAAAATTTACTATTACTTAAAAAAAAGTATAATAAAATTCTAATAGCATTTAATTATGATTATAATTTTAAAAATTACATTTAAAATTTTAATAAAATATTAAATAAAAAATAAATATTGATATTTATCCTATCCTAAAAATGAGTTAGTCATCGATACGGTAACTATGTACATTGTTGTCGCTAAAAGAGTCATTCTGATTGGTCCTCGCAATAATGTAAACTTTATTACATTAGTAGTTTCAACTTTCAGATGTGGTCTATTTTTGGGACGCAATTCACGTGCAGGCTTATAAATATTGATTTTGGTTTTTAAATAATCTGGTTTATCATTTTGTAAAATATTATAAATATGTGAGGCACAAAGATATTTGGCCCTGTACTTAACTTTTAACCAACCTAGATTTATCCTAGCAGGTGAGGTTCTTAAAGGGTATTTTAGGTCGCAGACGTAACGAACTGCCGCATTTTGTAATTTTTGGAGTCTCGCGTACTGATATTCAGGGAGATTACCAATAGGGAACATACAATAATCTAGCAATGGAAAAATAAGAGCAGAGACTAATTGTTTACGTAGGTTTTTCGTGACTAAGTTTTTGAAGTATCTTAGCCTGAATAGAGAGAAATTTACGGATTTAACTACGTGATTGATATGCGTGTTCCATTTCATATCCGAATCAAAAAATATACCAAGATTATTTACAGATTTTGAAAGTTTTATATTTGCACCCCCAAAGTAAAAAGTATTGTTAGAGTTATAGAAATCATTAACATTTTTGCCAAAGAGAATTATTTTTGTTTTATCTTTGTTTATAATAAAATTATTTGAAGAGGACCAGTCTTCGATTTCCTTAATATCATTTTGAAGCAAAGAAATACCAAGGTTGAAATCCTTATAGGGTGATTGAATGTAAATTTGTAAATCATCGGCATAAAGTAGCCTTTTAGAGTAGATTATTCTAGTACCTAAGTCATTTAGATATATAAGGAAAAGAAGAGGTCCCAATACAGAACCCTGTGGAACTCCACTTATGATTTTTTTTGTAGAAGAAACCTTATCCTCGTAGATCACTGATTGTGTTCTATCAGAGAGATACTCAGAAAACCAGCCGATTACATTTTCAGAGAAGCCAAAAGAAGATAATTTTTTTAATAATATTTCATGCGATACTCTGTCAAAAGCTTTTGACAAGTCGATCATAACTAAAATAGTCATTAAATCAAGGTGATGACCACGGCAAATGTCATCAGTAAGATTTGTTAAAATGGTCTGTGTACTATGCATTTTCTGAAAACCAGATTGAAAGCTATCTAACAATTTTTGCTGATTTAGATAATCAGAAATTTGTTTGTGTAAAATCTTTTCAAAGATTTTTGAAATTATGCAAAGTAGTGATACAGGTCTGTAATCACCGAGTGAGCTTGGGTTTGGGACTTTAGCTGTAGGAAGGATGTTGCTGTGTTTCCAGGCTTTAGGGAATTTGTTCAAAATGATTGATTTATTGAAAAGGGCTAAAAAAACCCTGGAAAGAGCGGGAAGACATAATTTTAGCACCTTTAGGGAAATTCCATCCGGACCTACAGACTTTGTTGAAAACTGCTTAAAAGCCCAATCTAAATCTTCCATTTTTATTCGTTTAAATTTGAAATTGTTGTGCCTAATTGAGTTATTTTGGGTTTGCGTAGTAGAGGCTGAAGGTGTAGCATTTTGTGTTGTTAAAAAATAATTATTAAGCTGATCAGGAGTGAAAATTGGTTTTTCTTTAATGGAAGATTTTGTTAGACCCAAGTGGTTTATTTCTTTCCAAAGTGTTTCTGAGGAGCAGTTTGTATTTAATTTCTCTGAGTAAAATTTAATTTTTTCATCCATTATTTTTTCATTAAGATTATCTTTATAATTTTTATAAGCGTTATAACTCTCTTCTCTGCGATTTCTGTAATATTTACGATAAAGCTTGTTGAGATTTTTTAACTCTGTTTTTAGTTCCGGCGTTAGCCAAGGAAGAGATTTATTATTAAGTGTAAATTCTTTGTAGGGTGCTAAAGTGTCAAGAACTGAGGTGATATATTTAGCTGTGTTGTCCCATATTAAATCAACATCACTGCTTTTAAAGGCAAAAGACCAATCATAAGCTAGTAGTCTTAAGGTAAATTCATCTTGAGTTATGCCATCTATATTTCTATATTTAATTTGTGCAAATGGAGTTTTTGGAACGAAAATATCAAGTGTAACATCAGTAACTGAATGATTATTTATAAAAGGCACATTATCAAACGATATGACACGATCATTTTCATCGACTATACACAGGTCTATGGCAGAGGAATGTTGGGGACCTTTGTGGGTGGCCCCATGAGGAACTAAGTATAGCCTATTTTCTAAAATAAAGTCATACATTATATTCGATTTATGATTAAAGTAGTGCATGTCTGCATTGAAATCACCTAAAATTAATTTGTTACTATAGTTAGCTATAATATTAGATAAATTGCCTAAAAATTGAATACCCTGATAGAATCTTGAGTCAGGAGGTCTATAAACTACAGCTACAACAAGAAAAGAACTTGAAAGATTAATTTCACAAATTAGATACTCAGCCAATTTTTCATGACCAGTTTCAATACTTCTATCAAGGATTCGATATTTGATATTATTTTTAATATATAAGGCTACTCCTCCCGAACTACGTCCTTGTCTGTCGTTTCTAATTAAGGTGTATCCCGGTATTTGGGCCATTGTATCAGTAATGGCACTGTGTAACCATGTTTCAGTTACTGCTATCACGTGATATTCCCCAGGTAGAAATTTAGCGCGAACAAAATCCATACGTTTTGGTTTACAAAGGGAACTGGAGTTAAAATGGCAAGCTTTAAAAAGCTTGGGAGAGTAATTATTGTGAGTTGAACGTTTATTTTTAGATTTTATTAAATTATGATTTCTTACCGACAATTGCTATTCCTGAGATTGTTGACTGAAAGGCTGTGTAAAATTTAGTTCTTCTGATGGAGAGGAGAGTGAGGGAGGCGGTGCTATTGGGGGGACTGTGGATATTGAGTTTGTGGGTTTATTGTGATGAAAAGTAGGTTGACGTAATAAAGGTATTTGTTGTGGAGACTGGTATTGAGGAAGGGATTGAGATTGTATGTTGTGTGAAAAGCGATAATTTTTAGTGTTTATTTGTGAATTTTGGTAGGACGGGAGGTTTTTATTTGGATAGTTAGCTCGATTATTATTATTATTATTAGGAGGTCTATTTTGAAAAATTTGAGGATTGAAATTTTGTGTGTTAGTACAATTTAATTGTTGATCCTGTTGTGAAGAAAAAGTAGGCTGAAACTGTGCTTGAGAGCGAGGCATTGCTTGTCTACGTTGAAAAATCTGGTTGTTAGGTCTGTTTTGCTGAGTTCGATCTTGAGATTGCTGTCTATTTATCTGTGTTCTAAGTTGAGGATTTAATTGTTGAAAGGAAAATTTGTTTTGAGGTTGAGCCAAATGAGTAAGCTGTTGTTGCTGTGATTGTTGTAACTGATTTTGCTGTTGTTGTGGAAATTGTTGCTGATTTAGATACTATTGTTGCTGCTGTTGCTGTTGAGCCTGTTGTTGTATTGGCAAGGCATTTACATAAGGTTGTTGCAGGAAATTTTGCTGATGGCTATTTTGTAATTGTTGTTGCTGCAAGGCCGAAACTGAGGATAAATTTTTAGATAAGTCATCTAGCTCTTTAAGGTTATTAATCAAAATAGCTCTATCATTAGATGTAACTTGAATAAAAATTTGGCCTTTATTATGCCAGACTCTAAAAAGCCCAAAAGAACGTTTAAGATTTCTAGCAGCAGTGAGTAATTTATGCGTGTCTTGAGGAAGAAGCTCATTTATATATATAAAATTTGCGGACATGGAATACTTAAAGACGTCAGAATTAGTAATATTGCCACGAGATTTTTTACTATCTAACAGACGTAGGCAATGTGCTGAAGAATAAAAGGTTACCTGAACTAGTGAGGTGTTATTAGGAGTTTTCACTACGCGGACTTTCCTAATATCTTGCTTGTTTAAGTTTACATTTAAGTAATTAGCAAGAGTAGCTATCATACTTTTCAGATCGACATTTCTGTCTTCAACCCTATCAAGACCTGAAATCATTAAATTTGAAGAAAAATCGATTTCCATGGTCCTAATTCTGGAATTTATATTACCAAGCTGCTCTTCATGGGATTTCAGAATATTTGAATATGCATTTATGGTATTGTAACAGTTGTTAGTAAATTGCTGCTGGATCTTACAAAAGTTAGTTAAAGTATTGTAATCCTCTCTGATTAAATTGAAATTTTTATTAAAAACGTCAGAGATTTCCTCAAGAGTGGTATTTTTTGGATCATTTACGGTAAGAAGTGGTTTAGGATTGTAAATGAAAGTATTTTGAGTAGAAGAATTCAATGTAGCAGAGTTATTATATGAAATTATAGTTTCATTTGAAGAATTTTGAGAGGCATCTCCAATTATCATGGCAGAGGAAACTTCAGTGCCAGAGTTTGTAATTGTAGAAGTATTGTGTTGAACAAGAGCATTTAAGATGAGTTCTTGATGCAGCACTTCTGAATCCCCCTTTTTCCTTTTTAGAGCCAGGCTAGAATCGGAATCTGATCTGTGTAGGGAACTATTTCTCTGCTGAGGAGGAATTGAATACATTTTCCTTATATCAGGTAGTTGGATGCAATTATTACATATGCTACATTCCTCATCTGAGGGCGATTTTACTACATATAATCCACAAGTTTTGTGAAATGGGTTGTTACAGCTCGCACACAGAATCGGATTTGCTAACTCTTCATTACAGGATGTGCAAGTATTTTGTGCCATAATTTTAAATTTAGTAGTAAAACCACAGAGAATAAGAAAATATTGCCTCTTATTAGAAATATAGTAAGCAAATTTATTATTATTAATACCAATTATTATAGTTATAATAACCAAATTTATACTTGGAAGACACTGTAAGCATAAATAGTTTAAAGATATAAGCAGAAGAAAAGAAAACAAACAACTTAGAAAATATATGTTTGTTTACAAAAAGAAAAAGTACATATTACCATTGAAGGTAATAGATAACTTGCTGCTGTAGGTAAAGTAGAAAAATGCAATTTGGTAAAAAGATTTAGTAAAAAGAAAACTGTAAGATGGAGTCACTAGTTCTATTTAGAAAAAAAGCGATAAGCAGAAGAGTATAAGCGTTGATCTATTATATAACTATATATATACATATATAAAAGAAAGCATGTAGTATATATGTATATATGTAAATATGCTCTATTATAGGACTACTTTCAAGCAGTTTTGTGCAAATTTCAAGCAAAAATCCAATAATTGAATTAATTTATTTAATCCTGACCTTGTATTACTGTGTCCTTATATTCAATTTAGCATCCTCTATTTATGATATAACTGATAAAAACATACTACTGACTTCTAGGTTAGGTGGAGTTTCTTGTAGTGGTGTATATATGTGACACGCCAAACGTAAATCAACAAGTTCTTGATGTTGAAAAGAGGTTAGGAAAGATGCTTGTACTTTAAAACTGAGTTTATTATGATCGAAAAATTTGCATAATAATAATTATTATTACAAAACAATCATAACCCAGTTTTTTTTAATTTAAGCTAGAACTCAAAAGAGAAAAAAGTTCTTTAGAGTGCTGTTTTATGTAATTTTAAAGAGCAAAGTAAAAAAAACTGTTTCCAGTACTTACATGCGCACGCAATTCATTATTATTATGTATTAGTACCCAATGATAAAATAAATATCTTACCTACTTTATATTTTAATTTTTACGTTAGTAAGTATGTGTTTTATGTTTAACCTTTTGACCTTATGTTATTAATTGTCACCAACAATTAACACAGCAGCAACCAAACCGCATATTTTGCTTTTCTTTCATCGGAAGTCGATATATACATAGAGATATATACAGCTTTTTCCTTTATTGGAAAATAACTCTAGGTTCTGGACGCGTGTGGATAAATTGTTAGTGATACTGCAGGATTAGAAGATAAATTAAAGGATTGATGAAAGGATTGAGTAATTTTTAGGGTTTTGGGAGGCCAGTTGCGGTCTAAGGTCCGACTTTTTGTAGGTGCCATACTGACAATTCCGTCTTTAAAACACAGAGTTGCTACAGCTCTATGCTTTAAAAGAGGCGCGAAAAACCTTAAAAAACTCCCTCAATGTATGACATATGGAGGCAAGTAAATACACTTTCCATTTCATCTTGCCCCCTGCGGCTCGCTAACTGGCTTTGCTCTCCCTTCTTAAAAAAAATATTTAATATTATTAAACATTTATTTTCAGAAAAAAAATTCATTGCTTCCCACGGGAGGCGAACCGCTCTTCAATATAGTACTATATTACAAAGCGAGAACGCTACCGAGACCAGTAATTTTTACGTTAGTATAATTTTTTTTAATCAAAAAATATTTTTATTTATTTAGCTATGAGGAAGTTCCCTAGAATTTTAAGATTTTGGATTTTACTTTTAATACAAAGTTTTATTAAAACCTGGCTGTTAAGACTTGACCTGTATAACGTTTAAAATAAAATATAAATTTAAGGGGGGGGGGAGGCTATGAAAATGAACTCCGAAATCAAAAAAAATTGTTTTTATTTATTAAAAAGTTAGTATAGCACTTAAAAGTATGTAAATAAATGTTTAGGTATTTATCTTAACCCATTAAGTCCGAAGGACGTTTTTACGTGTCGATTTGTAAACGACTTCAAAAAATATATTATATACTAGTAATTAAAAAAAAAATTATTGTTAAATTATTGTTTTTACGTCACAGCTCAAATCAATTTACAGTCTACTATTACTATTTAAGTTTTATAATTAATAAGTGTATTATACTTATCATATTATTCTTTTTTTTATTCATAGAGAAAATTGGCTGAAGAATTAACAAATCTTGTACCTGCAGCATTAACATCAGATATTTCATTAAATGATAATATAATGCAGCTGTTGCCGAAAGGAGATGACCTTTCCACAACTCTTTCATCTCCTCAGTTTTCTCAGGCTTTGATGATGTTTTGGTGTTCTATACAATCAGGTCATGTTGCGCCTATTGTGCGGCAATTTGGTTTATCAAATCAAACGGCAAATGCTGCAGCTGCTGGTGACCTTGAAAAATTTATCGAAAGTCTGTGTACGGTAGAGTATTGTATTCAGGATAGCTCAAAGAAAGAATCACCTTCAAATCAAGCAACTTTAAAAAAAGAAGAGAAAGATTCTGAATTAAAAAGTAATAATTCAGATAAAAAAGATGACAATGATGAAGGAATGGCTCTTGACTGAAAGTTTTTTTAATGCTTAATATTTTAACGAATATAATTGGAATAAAAATCAAAACTGTTTGTTAATAAAATTATATTTATTTCATTTTACATTTGTATGTAAATATAATCGCCAATTATCTTCTTAATTTGTTTAAAATACCAAAATTATTATTTCATATAATTATACAATTAGAATTTATTTAAATGCAGCTATTTTATTTGTAATCATGTTTTCGCAATTATAAAATAACACTATATATTAAAATTATTAATGTTGACCTTTTCACCCATTATTTATGATAAATAAGTATGAAGGATAATATCTCGACCAAGAAGGTAAATAAATGAGGAAAGGCCATAATTTGTTACATGCGACGTTTCGCGTTCTTCCACACGCCTTATCAAACTAAAAAATACTTTAATTAATAAAATTTATAAGATGACAATTATTTATAATAAAGAAAATATATCATACCATACAATTAACAAAATTATACATGTAAATTATTTAGAAAAAACTTAATAAAAGATACATTATATAAGATTAAATATAATAGGACGACTTGCTCTTGGTCTTTGTTATTAGTATACTAATATTTTATTTATATCACGGAGATGATATTACCAAGTTTTATTATATAGAAAAATTCTCTTATATAATATATATTTATATAAGAGAAAAACTATATAAATTCTCTACCACACCGTATGTATCTTTTTTTCTACATATCTGCTGACAAATTTAGTCATAAGATAATGATTTAATATTAATGTTTTTGCAAAATTTTATGTTCTTGTTATGAAACCTCGTATCTGCAAGTTGTATAACCCTATCAGCTAAATTATAGACGTTGCCAATTTTATTAGTTATTGGGATTATGATTTATGAAACGACCAGAAAAAACATGATTTTCGGGACCATTTTGTGATAATTTTGTTTTCATTATTAAAAAAGGTATAGAAAGTTAATGTTATTATCCTTTACTAAAAAATAAAGTAAACTGAATATTTGGATTAATATTATTAAAAGTATGTATTATATGATTAATTTTGTCTCTATAAATACAAGAAATCTACGTACCAAAAATAGACTGTAAGGATGAACGTAGGAAATAGAATGTAGGAATGAAATCTAGTATGGATAGAGCCTTAGTTTCAATGTCATTCAAGACAATACAGACAATGATAATTGAAAAGGCAGGCCCATCAAATTTCCAAAAATCTGTCTATATACTTTATTCTCATAAGTAAAAAAAAGATTATCAAAGATGAAACCAATGACAAAAACTAAATAATAGGTGATATGGTAGATTTGACTTGAAGTCTATATTTTTAAATCTTTTATCTAAAGATTGGATAAATTTTGCTTTAGAAATATTGGAAAACAAAGAAGTAACATCAAGAAAAATTAAAATATGATTGTCTGGAATAACAATATTAGAAAGTTTTTTCTTTAATTGAAAATTATTTGTAACAAGAGATTTTGGTACCGGGTAACAATTACAGATAAATTTAGAAAAAAAAGGGGGTGAAATAATGTCAGAAATAACTGGTCTTGTTGCAATTCAGTCCAGAAATTAGATTTATAAGTTTTGAATAAGGTATAAAATTTTGCAAGAATAGTTTCAGTGCGAGTTAACTGGAGTTTATAATATTTCTTATCTAAATAATTACAATTATTAAGATATTTTAAGATTTTATTCACAGATTTTTATACACTGACAATAGTAGGGTAAAGCAGCGCTCCCTTTATGAATACGGCAGACTGATTTCAAATCTAATATTTGATTAAATTTTTTTTTTTTTCTGGCAAACGGCAGAGAGGTGAGAATGCGTTACGCAGAAACAGAACCTGGTGTTCTGAAAAGTGTCGCACAATGTGGTAAAAAAAAAGCGACAAAATCGACTTATTCTTATAAAAAGAAATTCTGCTGGATGGAAAATGACCGTTTTTGTGTGTACTAAATGATAGGCACTCGAGTCAAAAAAAATTTTTTTTTTTTTAATTTTTTTGCTGCTAAATGAAAAAAAAAATAAATTCTTTTTTTTACTATAGAGTCTGTCTTAGCGAAAATAGCAACGGTGGTCAGGTGGGTTGTCGGATCGGCCTCAAATTCCCCATGTTTTTATAACACCAACACAGGAAAATCTTGGAATTTTTAGCCCTCTAGGTCTTAAACAGCCCGAGTTATGGCTTATCAAAGTCATTGGGTGGCTCTCAACCAGCGTTAATACTTTTTTGGAAAATTCTAAAAAATAATAAATAATTGCTTAAAAAATATTCTGAAAGAATATATATGTTGGAAAACCTTCAGTAAATCCATTTCTGCCATTAGTTTTTCGGGAAAACCCCGGAAAATGGGAAAACGTGTTTTTGGAAAAACCGAAATATCTCATTTGCCACCATTATTTTTTTTTGAATTCATTTTCCATCCAGCAGAATTTGTTTTCATAAGATATTGCGCTGAAGCCGATTTTGACGCTTTTTTTTTTACCACACTGTGTATCGGACTTCATAGTGGTTACGCACTTTGCAAATGTGCCTTGCAATGCCTTGCCCCATGTTTACCGACTAAACTCACCCCTCATTATATCTTATACAAGTTATACCGGAACCGTTTATCACATTAAATCGGATTGACTTGAGGCCATGTGTTTTCTGGATTGAAGATCTTTTCATTATCCTTTCGTCCTGGAGATTCCTTTGATGCCGCGTGCAGAAGATACCTATCTCGACCGCTCCTACACCAGGCTGCTAGTTGAGGTGTCGTCAGTAGCTTTTTTGTTCGCAGAATTTCTTCCACATACTTTGTCGTAAAGGTCCACGAATCCTCGCTTTGAAGCATTTTTTCTACAATATTGTCAGGTGTTGCTTCGCCTATTCATGTATCAAGCGCCAACTTTTTGGTCGCCCAGCGATCGCATTTGAAAAACGTGTGATACGCATTCACCGGGACAGAACACACATTTACACAGGCTTCCAGTCTTACCCATCCTAAAGAGATAGGACTGAAAAAGCCCGTGTCAAATGAAAAACTGGGTCAGGAAGTAATTCACTTCCCCGTATTCTCTATCAAGCCATGGCCCAACCTCTTTCATGAGGCGCCTGGTCCATGCGCTGTCTGCGCAGTTCTTCCAGAGCGTCTGCCACTCCAGCATCGTAGCTCTCTTAATATCCGCTTTGATCTTGTCAAGGTCTTCATCGTTTTTCCTATCATGTATGATTTGGCGTTCGCAAGGAGTGCAATCAGAATTATTCCGGCAATAACAAGAACTCCCGCTTCCAAGACAGTCCTGAAAGTGCAAGAAACACTCAGAGCACCTTGCTTCTGACCTCTTATCATGCCTTTCGCATACATATCTAGCGATACATATCCTTGTCTAGCACCTCCCCCCAAATTCCTGCTCCATACAGTAGGATGGAGTGAGTTACGGAAATTAGTAGCTTCCTCTTGCTGGACTTCAGGCCGTTCATAATTGACATCAGCCTGCTCAGGGCTTGTGTCATGGTACCTGCCTTCTTAACCCTTTGAGAGATGTGTTCCCATTAGTTCAGATTCGTGTTCAGAGTTACCCCAGATATTTAACGAACTTTTTCGTCCTTATGACAGTATCTTGGTCGATTAGTATTGGGATGACGGTTACGATTTTCTTCCTCAGAAATATTACGATCTCTGTCGTAGCAGTTGCAAGACTTAATCCATGCTCTTCCATCTATATGCTTTTATTTACCATGCAGACGCTCAAGCTGTTCTGAGCCAGTTGTACGTTCCTTGCTACGATCAAGAGAGCAATATCATCCGCCTTGCCTATCAGGAAGCAGCCATCCGTTAGCTCAAGCCTCAGGATACCATCATAAGAAATGTTCCATAAGTCAGGTCCCAGTACCGAACCTTGAGCCAGGCCAGCTGTCACTTTCCTGCTCCTTTTTCCTTACCCGCATCAAATATTTGGGTACTGGAGAGTCATTTAGTCCTTGGAGGAAGTCTGTCCATTTTTCCGAGTTAAATTCTTGACATCAAGGGTAACCAAAAGAGTAATTTTACAAGAGTAATGATTACCCGTTTAGGCTCTCGTTATCGCGTCAACGGCCTCATTCACTACACCTATCGTGGACCGCCCCTGACAAAGCCGTATTGCCGAGGAGATAAATTCCCTGCTACTTCTACTGCGTTTAAGATATGAGGTTGCAGCATCTATTATAAACTTTTTCCCGCAATATCCAAAAGTGCTAGTGGTCGCCAGTAGGATGGGAGTGTAGGATCACCCTTTCCTTTGCTGATAAGCACTAGTATTGCCTTTTTCCATCGCCTTCGAAGCTCTGCAATTTCTGGGTTCCACCAGTACACAGGTAGATTCTTTTCATTGAACCTTCTTCGAGGTATGGAACCATCACAAGCTTTCTTAAGCAGCGTTCCAGTTTTTTTAGTTAGCATCTCATCATAATATTTCTCTACATACGCATGACATGGGTTATATCGTTTTGATGTTCTTCATCTATGATTTCACAATCCATATCCTGTAAAGGATGTCTTATGACTAGATTCAACCTCTCCTGGGTCGCTTGCATGTCCCTGCCAGTTATTGTTAGTATTCTCTGAGCGTATCCGATCAGGGAAGTAATATTATAATTATTATTGTTATTCTAATTATTATCGTCATTATTGTTTCTAATTAAATTATTATGATACTTTATACTTTTAATTGCGTATTCAAAATTTTTAATGGTATTAACTATGCCTGACTTCTTTATATCATCTTCGTAACTAAAATTACTACCTAAAGATGCAACATAAATCACATCTTTAGGTACCTCGATGTCAGGAGGTTAATAAACCAGTTTTCTTTAAGATCAGTTAGCTCATTATTTTCCAAATTAATTTTGTCTTGTTTATTGTCATCATCAATAAATTATATCACTAAAAAATATAAATTTTTGTCCTGATAATTAAGATTGTCGTGAATGATATGTTTTTCAATGTTGGAATTATTTTAATTTGAGGTAATTTTCAATAATTCTTTATTCAAAAAATTATATATGGGAACAAATGTCTTTAATTTCAAGATTACGAATAGTCAATATGAATTAATCAGTATTAAATTTAGAACTACAATATTTACTATGAAAATGTCGTTGTTTTTTGTTTTATATTGTATAGATGTAAAGAGAACTTATCATACATACGACTTTTCAGCAGAAATCTTCTTTTTGCCATTGATTCTGCAAGATCAAAGTTGATGCTAATGTTGCACCCTAAACGTGTAATTGACCAATTCATGAAATGGTCAAGCCCCTTGCCCAATTCATGAATTGGTCAAAAATATTCAATTTTTTTACAGTAGTTGGTCAATAATTTTTGAATAAATAAAAATAACATTTATATACACAGAAGTCATTATTATATTTTTTAATTTTAATAATTCGTAATTAAAAATACATATTAATAAAAACTATATTACAAGTCTAATTTAAAAATAATTTTTAAGTAAAGAAGTTCTAATAAAAATATATAATAATTAGAAAATAAATTAATTGGAAAATTTATATTTTTAAATATATTCACATTTAAAACAAATAACAAAATATTAAAAATTTTTTCAAAATAATAACCGGAATCATACAATCCTTTAATTTGAGTCTAAATTACGGTCAAAACTATTTATGTCAAACTGATTGAAATAATATATAACAACCTTTACGAGCAAAATATTAAATATTGTTATATATTATTTCAATCAGTTTAAATACTCTCCTTATTATCGAGCGATAAAAAAATTTTATTTAAATATTTATTATTCAATACTTATTATTTATGTCAAAATTAAAAAACTCTGTCATCTGAGGTAAAAACTGAAATTATACTTTAACTAAAACTAGTTGGAAAATTTTATCATCATAAGCAAGTAAAAGAAAAATGACATTAAAATAAGTTTTTTAACTCCCCGAGCAAATCAAAAATACAAGAAAAAATATTAACTTCTTGAGAAGTTCATTAGCTTCAATTTTACTAGGTAAATTAGGATAGCTGACAAATCACCCATTATAAACTTTCAAGTTATACCTCATGGAAGATAATAGCTTATCACAAACGATTTTATGAAATATTGCAAGTGAAATTTTTAGAAACTTGAGGCTTATAAAATTGTTTTCTAAAAACGATTTAATGATTTAAAATTTCTTCATAAACAGTTTATGATTCTGTTGAGACAGTATAATAAAGAAAAAAATAATATTTTAGTTTGATTAAAACACAAGTTTCAATGGTTTAGCTAAGGATAAATACAGCTTAAATTTTTTTTTACATGTATTATGAATACTGTTGAAGCTATTTATAATAATAATAATAAAATAAAATCAAATAGTTTGTGAATGTTATTAGTGGTAGGCCAAAAACAATGCTCCCTCAATCCAACCTACCCCACGTCGGTAATTAAATTTACAGGTGTCTGCAAAATTGAAGGTTTCTTTTGCAGGTTCCTGTTACAGAGACCTGTAAAAGTGTCAGGTTGAGGCAGACCGCTTGCCGGTTATCTAGCAGTTCTGACGGAGAATAGTATAAAGAAAAAATTATATTCAAATTAAAAATGAATCGATTTTTTCTTATTCCTTTAATAAATTCTAATAGCCAATTATATCAATTATATGAAAGTTGAAAATACTTTAGGATATTCAAAGGAAACACGTTGAATAAGATAAAATAAATTCCATTATAAAAATTTAAAATAAAATTTTTTTATTTATAATACATTACATTGTTATGGATTGCATACATTATTTACAGTCTTTTATCACTGAAGCAACACACTTATCTGAATGATCATGAATTCTACATCTTACACACATAAATATATCATAATCAGATTTATAGTGTTTGAGAAATTTTTCCCATACAGCGTCAACATTTTCTGCTGCCAAATTTATAATGAAATCATAGGGAACTTAGCTATATCTTCTACATCTTCAGTTTCCATCAAAGAAAGTTGTTTTAATTTTCTGAAAATTTCTAATGAACGTTCTAAACAAGGTTTATTAATAATTATATAATTTTCAAGCAATTAAACGTTATACACTGCACAAACCATTTTTGAATTTCTGTGATATTTACATAAGTTATCTGGAAAGTTCTATAATGATGTACATTTTGTAATAGATTCCATGTCTTTGAGATTATTCAAATATTTTTCTAGATATTTAACTTTGGAAAAAATTTTATCTGCTTTCGACAAAGTTGTTTTTAAAATATTTTTAACTTGATTGTATGGAATATCACCAGGCTCCCAGGAGAATATTAAATAATTTCGTTCTAACCAATTATTTTCAACTCTACATTTTAGAGGAAGATCTACATGGAGGTTTAAACAAAAAAACTGATGGTTTCTCATTACTACTTAGTTTTAAGATAGCAAGTTCTTCGATAGCAAATTCATTGGAAGATAGTTTAAAAGATTGAAACTCTACAATGAACTCCATGATTCTAGAATGGCTAAATTGTATTAAATGATCTCCTTTATAATCTCCTTTATATTTTGAACTCCTCCCCACTTTTTAAACTAATTTTTTTACTTTTAATAATAATACACTGAAAAAATTGAGAAAGCATGCATGAGAGAAAGAAGGAGAAAGAGAGAAGCATTTACAACGATTGCAATGCTTATATTAGAATATATTGTAAACGGTGCCACGATTGTTACCAGATATTGATAAAAAATTGACTTTTTTTAAAAATCCTGAATTATCAGATTACCTGGAAAACACATATACATATTTATTTATTTAATTTTATATAAAAATAGAAAATACCCTGCCAACTAACTGGCACTAAGGTTCCTCAAGCAATGAGCTTAATATATTAATATGCCACTGATATCACCGATTACTACCATGCAATCATACATACATTTCTCTCTTAATTTCATAATAGTTGTGAAATATCATCGGTTACAATATTTTCAGATATTAGTACTTTCATGGAATTATATAAGGTATTACACTAAAAAAAAAAATATTGCAGTTTTTTTCATTTTTTTGTTTTTTTAATTTTGAGAAAAAAAATTTGAAAAAATTCGGTATCAAATCCAAAAAGTTACTATAAACGAACTTTCTAAAACTAGTACATTCATAGAAATAAATTAGGTACTACGTCCAAAGTAGTGCTTCACGCGAGACGAGAGAGACGAGATTTGCCCCGATCTCGTCTCGGTCTCGAAAAATCTCATTTTTTGTAAGTCTCGTCTCGTCTCGTCTCGTCTCGATCTCGGTCTCGTCTCGTCTCGTCTCGAAAGTCTCGAAAGTCTCGAAATCTCGCCTAACAAAAATAAAAAATATTTTTTTGCCTTATACTTGGTAATACTGATCTATTTTCTATCTTTCGGTGATTATTATTTTCACTTATAATGAAAAAACTTATAAGCGGTTTGTGTAAACACAACCTAAATGCATGGAACATGTTTACTTCCAGCTGAGGAATATAGGTATAATACAAATGTTACTCAACATTATAGAATACAATTTTCTAATTTTATAATTTGTAATTATCACCTTACCAGATGTTAAGATTCTAAACCTAAATTATTCTAATCCCCTAAATGCAAATTATTCTGGCTCCCTAAATCAAAATTATTCCAAGTCCCTAAACCTGAATTATTCCAAGTCTCTAAATCGATATTATTCTAAATTCTTAAACCTATATTATTCAAAGTCCCTAAGCCCAGATTTTTCAAAGTCCCTAAATTGAAATTATTCTACCTTATTTGCCCCCCCCCTCCTTAAATAGGACAAATTTGACCCCTCTCCCCTTAAATAGGACAAATTTGAAAAAACTATATGTGAACTTGAAAACTTTTAATTATTTACTTATTGATAAATAATAACAAAAATTTAAATGGATTTAATAGTGCTCTCTGTATACATTTTTGATGTACAATTTTTGTATATTAATCATGGATACACATATTAATTGATTTGAATTTTATACTACCGGTAATAAAACAAGAGTTTTTTTTCCAGTTATTAAAGAATATGGTATCATAAATACCTTTATAAAACACCATTATTTAATATTTAAAATATATATGTATTTGTGTAGTTATTTATTATGTTACACAAGTCACAAACCTTTTATTATTATTTCTTGTAAATTAAAAATAAAATCAATCTCAAAAAAAACAAGATTTTAAGGATTCAATTGAAAAAAATATTGGATACCTTTATTTAAATTTTTTTATAATGCCCTAAATCTCTAGTCTTTTTTTGTAGGAAGCTACATATTATAAACAGGATTGTAAATATATGATGATTATATGGGTAGATTTAAATGAAGTGAGTGTGACTTACATGGTCGGGTCTTCAAAACTGCCCCAAAGTATTTTTTTCTGAAAGTACTACCAAAAATAAGTAACCAGCCCAATTTTTAGCCTCCCAGAGCGAAATCTCGATTTTTGGTAGCCATTTTAGTGTTTTTGACTGTCGTAAAAAAAGTAAGAAAAATGAGTCATAATTTTTTTTATTATTTCTGTAAAAAACTCACATTAGCATGAAAAATTTTTTCTTTTTAAGTCCGGATAGGAAATTTCCCTGGCTATCCGATTCCGGGGTCAAAAATTTTTTTTGAGTAGCGCATGCGCGTAGAATCGCTAAGATAGGATGTTTTTTTTCAAAAGTCGATTTCTCAAATGCCTATTAGTGAAAAATCTTGTAACCAGGCTTAAAATTTTCGTTAAACCTTATATTTTTTGGCAAAAAAAAATTTCGATGGGACACTGCTTTTTGGGAGCTCTAGATAAAAAAATAGCAGCTTTCAAAACCTCATTTTTTACAAATTTCAAATTTCCCGCCAAGTCACGTGACCAATCAAAAATCTGACCAAAAATTTGGATTCCGCGAGAAATTTTACATAAGGATATATCTTTTCATGTTTTTAAAAGCGTTTATGTTAAAGCGGCGAAAAACAGTGAAATAATAAAGAATTTTCTGAATAATTTTGAATAATTTGGAATAATTTAAAAAATAAAAAAATTCCTTAATAAATGAGATATTTTAATCTTTCAATTTAAAATTTCGATGCTTTAACATAAACGCTCTTAAAAACATGAAAAGATATACACTTATGTAAAATTTCCCGCGGAATCCAAATTTTTGGTCAGATTTTTGATTGGTCACGTGACTTGGCGGGAAATTTGAAATTTGTAAAAAATGAGGTTTTGAAAGCTGCTATTTTTTTATCTAGAGCTCCCAAAAAGAAGTGTCCCATCGAAATGTTTTTTTTGCCAAAAAATATAAGGTTTAACGAAAATTTTAAGCCTGGTTACAAGATTTTTCACTAATAGGCATTTGAGAAATCGGCTTTTGAAAAAAAACAGCCTATCTTAGCGATTCTACGCGCATGCGCTACTCAAAAAAAATTTTTGACCCCGGAATCGGATAGCCAGGGAAGTTTCCTATCCGGACCTAAAAAGAAAAAATTTTTCATGCTAATGTGAGTTTTTTACAGCAATAATAAAAAAAATTATGACTCATTTTTCTTACTTTTTTTACGACAGTCAAAAACACTAAAATGGCTGCCAAAAATCGAGATTTCGCTCTGGGAGGCTAAAAATTGGGCTGGTTACTTATTTTTGGTAGTGCTTTCAGAAAAAAACACTTTGGGGAAGTTTTGAAGACCCGACCATGTAAGTCGCACTCACTTCATTTAAATCTACCCATATAATAATAATATTTATTTAAATTTTATTTTACGAATTTATGGTTTTTATTTAATTTTATGAAGCTATACCTATAAATTTAAATTAATATTCTTAAAAAAAAAACTTATTACTATATGGTTTCTACAATACATGTTTTTATTTCTATATAACAACTTAAATTAAAGATTCCAAAAATTTTCATTTTTAAAGAAGTTGCTGATTGGAAAAAAAAAGTTTTTATTTAAATTATTTATTCTATGAGAAATTTTCGAGACTTCGAGACTTCTCGTCGAGACTTTTTTAAGTCTCGGTCTCGTCTCGTAATTTTTATTGGCAGATCTCGTCTCGATCTCGTCTCGCTTTTCGAGACGAGACCGAGACGAGACCAAAAAAATCTCGGTCTCGCGTGAAGCACTAGTCCAAAGAGAAAAAATAATTTGGTATTTTTTTTATTTTTTTGTGACGAAAATTTTGTGAATAAATTTTTAAAAAATTAAAAAGAAGGCATTTTTGCACTTTTGTACAAGTCGACCCATTCGAAATTTCCATATGGAAGGGAATGTCGCATGGCCTAGTGATTATTGACGTCACGTCATAATACATGAGATATCTGATTTCATCCTTGTTTATAAAGTTAACGGGTTTCATGTATTTGTTATTTGCTTTAGCGTAACGGTTGCTGCACTAGCTAATTCCTCCACGAATATCTTTTTTGATGAACATAAACATATCAATGTCATACAGCAATTGTAAATTGACTTTGTTATACTTTAACATGGCGTCCCATGTAAATCCTTGAGTCATATTACAGTTTTACCATTAAAATAACTCGTTGAGTGGTGTTTGAGTATGAGGTGGATAACAATGAATAATAATAATTATAGAATATGATTTAATTATGCTTGATAATATACCTTTATTTGCATAAGGTGTTACTAAGAACACGGTAACGCGCACACTATCGATCGGGCCGGTAGCAGGAGACGACGTGCATATTTACTCTCTCTCTCTCTCTCTCTCTCTCTCTCTCTCTCTTTCTTATTTACATATTTATATGTATGTATTGTTACGTATAATAGGTCATAATTCGAACTATCGCATCCGTATTCTTTTATATTTATATATTTCACTTATTCCCGCTTATGTTAGCTCGTAAATTGAGTTAACATACCTGCATTTCCTCAATATTACAATAGCCAATTCATATTTGACGCTTTCATACATTCTTTAATATCCTATTTCACCAATTCGGATCCGGCTCCTTATAAATTGACAGAAGTATAAAATCGAAGGTCATTAATGACGCATTTAGAAATATTTTAGGCAACGAAGAGTTGCAAAAATCCCCTCACGATTTCCCCCGAAATAATCAACGACGCTTTCGTTAACTGGACGTGACGAGACCGACTATTAGGCGATCCCATCTAAATTAATAAATTCAAGTACCTGGGCAGTTACTAATTAGTTTATATAATATATCCGCAACTGCCCTAAATTCAGTCCCTGTTAATTCCTCTCAGTTACTCTTACATCCTCCCATGATAACTGACCTATTAACATCAGGTCCAGTTTAGGATTCGATTAGAAAAGACTTCTGAGTATAACCATTCACTCACTTAGACTTATCGACTTAGACAGTTTTTATTATTTATACTTATAATCAATAAAGTGGAAGTTATATATCAAATAATATTAGTTATCAGTTATTAATAGTGACAATTCCTTCTACAATCTTGAACTTAGTCTCAGGTTAAGTTCTCCAGCTAAGAACCCCACATATGAACCTATATCAACTTTAACTTATATAAGTATAAAATACCTGGGGCATTTAATATATATCGATTAACCGTATCGAGTTAAATTGTTATTAAAAACCGAGGTTTCTTCAAAAATTAAATTTTGTTTTATGGATATAGTTGAAAAAATTTTTGATTTTTAAAAATAATTATTTAGACGATTTTCGGTAAAAATAAGAATCCAGGAAACAAATTCAAGAAATTTTAGTATTCAAAAACGAAATAAATTAATAAATTATTAACTTTTTAGGTTATTAAAAAGTTTTTTTTTCTACGATATTTTACAGCTTTCTTAAATTAAAATAATAAATACTACTATTCACTAAAGACTCAAAATTATTTGTAGTTAACAAATTTGGTTAACCTTAACCAGAAACAGAAGTAAATGAGACACAGGGGAGGCGGAGCCCCCCTCCAACTTTTGCTAGTTTAGTCATATACCGGTTTTTCCTTTTATTGCATATAACTTTAGGTGGATAAGCATGTAATAAGAAATGTAGAAACGATTATACTTTTCAATTATACACTATTTACAAACAGTGAACATTACTCAGTAACGTCGTTGCCATTGATGAAGCTGTAGGAGTAGAAGGAAATTTAAGGGATAGGATATATTTAAAGAAAGCCTTTTCTGAAACTAAAGACTATTTATTCCTTACTCTCACTCTCTCCTGTCGTATTTTGCGGGCTGTGCTAGTCGGGTTTTGGCCGCGTAAGTATTAGAGTTGCGTTATGCCTAAAAGGGGTTTCTAAAAACCTTGTCACGAATCGAGACGTAACTGGCGCCTTGGGTGAAATTTTAATTTGCAGGAAAGTCTACATCTTGGCATGACGTAACTGTAGGAAACGCGAAATTGAATTCTGGATAATTACTGTCAAGCGTTTTAATTGACTAGTATCACAAATGTAATACTGTATTAAGCTCTGATCGCCATCTTCCTAATTTTCCAAGTAAACATGATATTATCTCAGTCAGCATTGAAAGATTCCATCCTGATCCTCCAAATGTACCATTTAAATACAAAGCTATTAATACAATAACAGCTCATAACTTGAACAGTTACCTAGCCAAACATTGACAAATAATATACACAGTGCTAAATTTTAAGACCTAAGAAAATTAGATTTCCTTGACTTAACTCAGAACTTCGCTTATTAAAATCAAAGCGTGATGCCACTAGTAGAAGATATCATAGAACAGGCTCTAAAAAATTTTTAAATGAGTTTCTATCGCTTGCTAATGGATATGAGGAGCAGTCTGAGAATGCTCATTGCTCTTACATGTACAATCGTATTTGTGGCACTCTTGATGGTAACTTTCTGAAAGATTTCTGGTAGGAGATGAAGAGTCTTGGTCTCATTCCAAAACTAAATGATGCCCTTCATGGGTTTTTACTGGAGAAACTCAACTTGTATCTTTCAAACATCTCCATCTCTACTACTGAAGATTACTCCTTGCCGTTGAACATCATCAAAAGTTCTTCCTCAGAGGGCTTTGTTTTCAAAGAGGTGTCCATAAATGATGTAATCCTGGCAGTTTCTCATTTTAGATCGCAGGCGAAAGGTGATGATGAAATTCCTCAAAGTGTCATATCTTTAATTAAATTAACTGATGATATACGCCTGGGCAAGGAAAAGAAGCTAGCCACACTGTTATTGCAGTTTAACTTTTCTAAGATATTTGACAATTTTTCACCATCTAAGCTTCTCCAAAAACTTCAGGTGATTGGCTATTCAAGATCATCATTAACCTGGTTCTGGTCATACTTGAGTTGTCGTTCCATGTGCGTTGCTTCCAATTTATGCTCTTTTTCTTATCGTGATACAAACATAGGAGTGCCCCAAGGCTCAGTACTTGGTCCACTTCTGTTTTGTATATACATGAATGATCAAAAGGATCACTTGGATGAGCATAACACTTTCAGGCTCTTGTATGCGGATGATCTTCACATATAGGTCCAAACTCCGGCGCATGTAATTGAGCAGGTCATACAACAATTATCTAAGTCAGCAAAAATAGTGGTGTCATGGGCAAAATTAAATGGTTCATCACTAAATATAAAAAAGACCAAGGCTATCGTTTTTGGTTCCTGCAAAACCATAAAAACATTCAAAAAGCTAGATATACAAAAAATAAACATCAATATGAATGATGATTGTATCCTATTTGTGGAGCAAGTTACCTGCATAGGTGTTATACTTGATAATACCCTCTCCTGACGTTCACAGATTCAACAATTTACCAAAAAAGTGAATAGGGTACTTTATGGTCATCGGATCATTAGACCCTGCAACTCTCTATCTTTCCGTAGACGTCTAGTCGAGTCATTAGTGATGCCACAATTGGTTTACTGTAGTGTCATCTACTCTGATATTTCTAAACAGCTGGGTGACCAGCTACAGAAACTTTCTAATTCGAATGTTAGGTATATCTTTGGTTTAAAACGACAGGAACATATCACACCTTACAGAAGATGACTTAACTGAATGCAAATAACTACGCGTATGGAATATTTTGAATCTTTGACTATGTATAAAATAATACGTATGAAACAACCCCCTTTTCTCTTACCGCTATTTAAGTCATATATAAGAGACAGACCATCTCGCGGACCTCGTAAAGATCTGGATATACTTTCTGTAATATACAATTGGGGTTTGCACTCTTTTTAAGTCAAATATGTTAAATTTTGGAACATAATTCCACCGTGCATACGTGATCTCCCTTCATTCAAACAGTTCAAAACAAGTATTTAATCATATTTACTTGGTTTAGATAATAAATGACCATTAATTTACTTTATTTAATTAATTTACTTGTTTTTACTTTATTAATTTATTAATTTATTGACTATATATTATTTACTATTAATTTAAATATGTACTATTGAATTGTTATTTATTTACTTACAGTTTTATTGACGTTATAGCGGTTATTATATAACTATATATGAAATTTATTTATTAATTTTAATTATTTATTACTGACAGATAGTTGTCGACTTTTAATTTGTTTCAATTTGAATTATTGTATTGTAAAGTTATTCTTTTATGTAAAATGTAAGCATTATATCAATTGTAAAAGAGTGTACTAATTTTCTCTTGGCAAATAAACTAAATAATAATAATAATAATATTGAGATACATACCACTTTTTCCTTTAATGGAAATAATTTTTGGTTTGAAGACGTATGTGGACAAATTGTTAGTGAAACTGTAGAAATAGAGGGAATATACAGGGTTTGTGGAAGTTTAACAACTGTTTCTCAAACTCAATTATTTTTAACCTCCTCAGGATTTAGGAAGTCCAATTGCGGTCCAAGGTCTGACTTTTTTATAGGAGCGATGCTGACAATTCCGTCTTTAAACCGCAGAATTGTATTTCTATGACTCTACGCTTTAAAAGAGGCGTGAAAAACCTTGAAAAAAGGCCCTACATGCATGATATACAGAGACAGTAAATAGCACTTTCTATTTCATCTGTCTACTGCGGACCGAAACCCAGCTCTACTCTCCCTTCTTATAATAAATATTTAGTTTTTATTAAATATTTATTTAGAAATAAAAGTGTCATTTCTCAACATCAGCGGCAAACCCACTTCATAATATAATACTATTTTACAACTTTTTTTTATTGTAAGTCATCCATTTTTAAAAATCTGAAATTTGAAAATTAAATAAGATCACCCTTTAAATTAAAATAATTTTAAAAAAGCATTTGCTTAATTTTTAAGATCCTTTTCTTTTATTTTTTTTCCATGCAATGTAATTTTATTAATTTTTACTTAGATTATGTGGTACATATAGAAGCATATTTTACCTAAAATTATAAATTATTATACCTAAAATTAACTCTATTCACCGAATTTAAATTTCAAAATCAAAGATCTTATTTATTTATTGGGTTTAGAGCTTGCTGACCCACATTTTAATGAGCGAAGACAGATTGACGCCTTGTTTATTACAACTGTACAATCATCATTAATTGAGGGCCAAATTTGTAGAGGTTTGGACTCTCAGCCTATTGCAACAAATTCTAAGCTAGGTTGGTTAATATATGATAATTTAGGAAAAGGTTTTAAGTGTTTTTTAGCTACTGATCTCCAAATAGTAGATGAGAGTCTCGCATTTAATTTGGAAAGATTTTGACAGCAGAAGGACCGCTATTTCTTTTAAATCTTTGCTGACTCCTGATGAACGAGCTTGTGAGAATTTCTTTTTTAAAACTTTTTATCGCAATTGTGATGGACGTTCGTGGTAAGATTGTCTTTTAAGAATCCTAATAATAATAACTTAAAGTTGAGAGGATTTTATAAAAATCAGAAGAGAATTTTGGAAAGAATAGAAGGAAAATTTAGACAATCCCAAGGCTGGAGATAAATATAGCTCTTTTACTAGCTAGATTGTCAGTAAGTTCTTAAGGTTGTTGCTGGATTAAATAATGGACTATAAATATTGATAAAACTTTTCCAGGAGCTTTATATTATAATAATGCACATAAAAATAAAATTTGAAGTAATTTCTCGGTTTTGTATAGTTGATATAAAGTTCCAAAGTTGAAAACTTATACATTGCAAGGATAAGAAATCGGGAAGAAATCGGGCGTTAGAGATACTTTTTTGATTTGAAGGCGAAAGTAGACTATAGATTTGAAAAAAAACGAGCTTAATATTAATTAATTATAGAAGAACTACTTATTCAATTTTGAAGATAAACGTCGGTTTTATAATAAAAGAAAATGTAATTAATAAAAAACGGAAGATTTTTTCAACACATATTTTACTCGGCAACATTACATAGCTAACAGCATAGAATTATTTCTATACATAAAAAAAAAAGTATGTGTATAGCTATATATACTAATATATTCTGTGCGGAGTTGCAAAACTTTTTAGCTCTGCTTTACCTACGTGGAAAGTGACATGTCACTCTACGGTATTTTACAAATGACTCAGCAAGTACGTTAAAGCTCTAAAATTATATGCACTAAAAATTTATCTCTTCCAAGATTCTCTAGACGTACTTTATTGGCTTTAAGAGCATTCATATAAATGGGAAATGTATGTTGCCCACAGATCTTCTAAAATCCATAAGTTAATCCCTGAGGCGTACTGGAATCATGTTTGAACACGTGACAATCTAGCTGATTGTGTTTCTAAGGGCCTTTGAAATTGAAGGACTTTTCTTTTTGGGGAAGGGGTGTTATATTAGAAAAATCTGTAGACAAAATCAGGGAATTTCAAGGCAAGTCAGTAAATGTCACAGCAATTAATTGTAACGTCATTCCTAAAAAACAAAATCGTAAGGTTCAAGTTTGGAATTTGATTAGCAGATACTCATCTTTGAAAAAACGTCTTAAAATAACTTCATAAATTCTTCATTTAATAGATAAATTGTTATTGAGGATTAGGATCAAATTATTGAAGTTGTCGGAGCAATCTGATTAGGTTGTTACGTATGAGGTAGTTTAAATAATTTATATGTATATGATTTGAATTCAGACTAACTAGACTCTATTTAATTATTGCAACTGAATTAATACTGACTGACGCAACACGAAATGCGAATTTAACGTAAACCTTTTAGCCTTGCGTCTTGTGACACTAACGGCGGGAAAGGTGGTAAGTTCAATCAAATGGAGAATAAAGTAACCAAATAACATTTTAATTAGACTGAGCGAAGCTCTGAGCGAGCTCAGTCTATTCCCGCGACAGAAAGTCGAGTTTGTTAACACGATAGCTCCTTAACTATATTATTGATTAACTTCAAAATTCACAGATGGTTTCAAATGAGACAAAGACGAACTGATTAAATTTGCAGCCCATTTGGTACGCACATTTAAAAATGATAGCGAATAATCTAGCTCCTCATCAAAAAAATACATTTTTTTAAATTTTAATATTGATAATTGTCATATTTACGAATAAAAATGAACTTTTCACATTACCTAGGGGTATTCGAGGTTGAAAAAAACATTTTTATGAATAAAATTTTTAATTTTTCAACCCAAGATATTTTCCGATTTTCCAAGATAGCAGATTTAAGAACTTAAAAATATCAACTTTTCACATTACAAGAAGATTTTTTAGGACAAGAAAAATGAATTTTGGGTGAAAAATATTTAATTTTTCAACGCAAAATATTTTCCAATTTTCCAAGATGGCAGATTGAAGAACTTGAAAAAATCAACTTTTCACATTACAAGGAGATTTTTTAGGGCAAGAAAAATGAATTTTGAGTTGGAAATATTTAATTTTTCAACCCAAAATATTTTCCGATTTTCCTATATGGAGGACTAAAAACTTAAAAAAATCAACTTTTCACATTACAAGAAAGTTTTTTAAGGCGAAAAAAATGAATTTTAAGTGGAAAACATTCAATTTTTCAAACCAACATATTTTCCAAATTTCCATGATGGCACATTGAAGAACTTGAAAAAATCAACTTCTCACATTACAAAGAGATTTTTTGGGGCAAAAAAAAATGAATTTTGAATGGAAAATATTTAATTGTTCAACCCAACATATTTTCCGATTTTCTAAGATAACAAACTAAAAACTTGAAAAAATCAACTTTTCACACCAACATATTTTTCAATTTTTCAAGATGGCAAATTGAAAAACTTGAGAAAATCAACTTTTCATATTACAAAGAAATTATTTAGGGCGAGAAAGATGAATTTTGAATTAAAAATATTTAATTTTTCATCCCAACATATTTTCTGATTTTCCAATATGGCGGACTAAAAACTTGAAATATCAACTTTTAACATTACAAAAAAATTTTGGAGAAAAAAACAAATTTTCCATGAAAAATATTTAACTTTTCGACCCAACAAATTCTCCGATATTCCCAAATCGTGGACCATTAAACTTAAAAAAAATTAAATTTTAACTTTACAAAGGGGTTTTTAGGGCAAGAAATATGAATTTTCTGTCAAAAATATTTAATGTTTCAATCCAACACATTTTCTAATTTTCCAAGATATAGCACCATAAAACTTAAAATAATCAACTATTAATTAATATTAAAAATAATAATATTTTAAATAATATTAAAGATTTTTGGAAATTGAAACTTCTAGAATGTTTAATTGTTATAACCATTTATCAAGTTATATGTCTCTTAGAATTTAAAAAAAAAATTGTAAATTTATTGACTACAGACGGAGATATTAGCCCTTAAAATTTCCTTTATTATTGAGCTACTAAATTAATCAAGGCAAAGAAGTATTTTATAACGCTTCTGATTTTAAAAATCTTTGAATACAATATTTAGGATATTACTTAGTATCGATCCCCTAAAAGAATTTCAATTTCTAACAGTATTATAAAATATTTTTCAAGATTTTTGATTTTTGATTTAACTTATAATTTTCAAAATATCGATTTATTCGGGGAAAAATTAAGAAAATAAAAAACTTTTTTCAGTGAATCGTTATCAGTTATCAGTTATCAGTTATTATTGTGACAATTACTTCTGTAATTAAGAACTTAGCCTCAGGTTAGGTTCATCCAGCTTAGATCGAACTCGAACTCATCTACAAATACATCAACTATAAACCAACCAAATAATAACCATCCAACTTATTAAAATACCTGGGGCAGTCAATATCCCCAGGATAAACTTATATTTCATATATTCATAATTATTTATATTTACGTATCCCTTGGATAAAACCTCAGGATACGTAACAGTACATAAATTTTAAATATTTAATACTTTAGATGAATTATTTAAACAATTTTTAATTGTTTAAACAATTTGTAAATGTTAATAATTGCTTTTATGGATCAAAACTGAGTGCGACACTAACATACACGTATTTTTTTAGAAAATATATTTATTAGAAAATCAAAAAGCAAAAAAATTACGATCAGTTGTTCAATCAATCAGTACTTGTTTTTAATGAGTTTCAGAAATACTTCTGTTTAAAAAATGCACACCGAAAAAAAGGTAATCATACGCCATACTCTAAATTGTTGGATGAAATTAAAAACGCAGAATTGTCACAGGAAAATTATGAAGCATTACATAACAGACGGAAAACCATAATACCAAAAAATGAATTAGATATATTTGAAAATGCAATACACTTATACCCGAAATGCACAGAAGTAGATGCACATAACGAAAAATATTTTAAAAAAGTAGCTCGCATTATAGGAACAAATGTACCCAATATAACCATTAGTTGTTCGGATGAAAAAGCTTTAGGATTACAAAATATCCTATATTTATCTAAAAATTGTCGTGTTATGTTAAGGGCAAACTTTTGGACTGCTTGAGGTTTAATCAATCGTACTTTAGGTTATGTCGAGAAATAATTTATTCTGACAATGATTCACCGCCACAATTACCAGAAGCAATCATGGTAGAATTTGACAATTACCGAGGACCATATTTATATAAAAATTTGTTTCCGTTAATTCCACTAACACGTACATGGACACATAACAAAATACAATGCAGCAGAACACAAATTCCACTAATGTTATCTTATTCGATAACAATACATAAGTCCCAAGGACAAACTATTGATAAAATGTTTCTCCACATAGGAGATAGCGAAAAACAATTAGGCATAACTTACGTAGGATTAAGTAGAGTTAAATCAATTAAGGATTTCATTTTCATAAAAGATTATAATAAATATAGATAAGACTCTATTCGACTATGCGCCTCTTTTAAGGATAAACAAAAGTTTTTACACAAGTTAAAAAACGATATTCATTAAAATATCAACACACAATATATAAAAAAAAAATATATTTCATACATGAAATAATTCAATAAAAAGTTTTTTTAAATTAAATTTATACGCATTTATTTATTTATATCATTAGTTATTAAAAAAAATTATAATTATTTGTACACTAAATCTTATAAATACGAAGAGAAATAACTTTTGTGATTAATAATAAAAGTATTACTTATTTTTTAAATAATTTTTTCATAAGAAATCATAATTTTATGATTTATAAGAAATAATTAGATAAGTTCAGAGATTTTTGGTGGCTTCGCCCAGCCGAAAATATTCAAATGATTAATCACATGATTAATCACATGAGAAATTGACCTATATTCTCATATGAATAATCACGTGATTAATCACATGATTAAATGTAAAAAATTTTTTTTAAATATATTTTTAAGCGCATACAGGTAAAATAAAAAGCTTTCGCGTGGATATAATTAAAAAACAATAATAGAAAAATTATATAATGGAAATAATTTAGAGTTGATTAAAAGATTTTTTATTGTTAATGCTAACAAAAAAAAATTAAGTTAAATTTTACTCAAAAAAAAAAAAAATATGGCAGAAAATTTTCAAAACTTACATGTTTTAGATTGTATTTGCCAAAATTAAAAGTATAAGTATTCGTTTTTGTAAATTATTTTTATTAAATGTTTTAAGTTGTGATTGGCTAAATTAAAATTAAATAAATTAGTTTTTATACATTATTTTTATGAATTTTTAATTTATTCTTTTATTAGTTTTATAATTTTCAAAAGTATTTTGCCATTAATATTAAAAGAATACATGCATATTAAAAAATTAGATTTTGCAAAATTGATAATTTTTCAATTCTTTTATTATTCAACTGCGATTGATTGTACATTAGTATTTTAGTTCTGAAAATTTAGGTCTGTTTTTGAATTTTAACTTTGCGCAGTTATCATTTCGTTTTAATTCATCTTTTTTAAAAAATACGTATAGTCAGCTCTTTATATTAGCATGAACTCTAAAATTTAATGGTTATGCAAAAAGAAAAAATAATAATTTAACTTTCTTCAATTCTCGGCCAAAAATTTTAATCCCAGGCAAATCGTTAGGAATAACCTCTAAAAAATATAAATTACATTGTTAGAACTCACTTTGACAAAAACAAAATCTTAATCATTTATTCTTACAAAATTAAGCATTGAAATCATATTTTTTCAGAAAATCAGAATTCATCTTCGCAAATGATTAAATATCTCTTGAAAAGTTCTGATTCTTGAATTGATTACGTTTAAACAGCAACTAAAAAAATACATATAAATATTTATTTAAAGTATGTGTTTTATAGAATTTTGATTTAGGAACTAAATTAATCCAGAATTAAGAATTCAAAAAAACTTAATTTACATTTTGAAGAATTAAAATATATAAATGCGATATGTAGAAAAGCGCGAAAAATGGGTCGATAGAATTCCGTAAACGGCAAATGGTGTCTTTGGCTATTTTCGTACTTTGATTGTCTCTAAACATGGACCATATTGGTTTTTTTTGGTCACTGATCAATTATTTTGAGAACTTTTTTATGAGTTATTATTATTTTTATTAAAGAATTGATGAGCCGTCAAAAAAATTATCAGCGAGCGATCCAAAGCGACATTAAACAGTGCAGAAGGTTGTGGAGGCATGGTATGATTGTTCGGAGTCTCTGCAACACATCCAGTAAAGGATTAAAGCGCAGAGCATATAATAAAAAAATAAACAATAATAAAAAAAACCTGGTAAGTGCGTCGTGGGACGCCCTATAGAAGTGAAAACTGAAAGTCTGAAAATTTTTGTTACTATTTTTTTATTAAATAAAAATACTTAAGTAATAATAAAAAAAAGTAAATACACTAAAATAAAAATAATCATTAAAAAAAAAGTGGTTGGAGTTTTTGAAATGCCGTTGTATACACAAATGCGTAAACCACAAATGCCTATACTCTGTGTGTATATATATAATATGTGTATTTGTATAAAAACACACATATATATCTATACTTCTTATAAGAAGAAGAATAAGATTGGAGAGAATTGGAGAGAATATAATATAACTTTAATATCACATTAATATAGACCTCGGGTGTTCCCTCTGCCGTTTCCTCGGCCCGTCTCGCTTTTTACAAAATCACTCCTAGTATAAAAATTTTTTTTTTTGACAACGATGCTATGGAAGTTTTCACTTCAAAAAATTACTCCTTATCGAGGGTAGTTTTTGCATATATAAGAGTGTTCCGCAAATATTTCCCGAAGAGACCCCGATTTTCGAGATCAGTGGCCCAAAAAACCTACAGTAGAACAAATATCATGACGAACAGTAACACCATAAACCACGATATGACAGGAGCAAATGTAATAAAGCGTGAATAACATCAAAGTTTAAACATGTTTAAACTAAAATCAACTTCTTTTTTATCTCTGTCGCCGATTTAATTAATTTTCAATGAATAAAATAAAACTGGTATTTGAATATTCTTTTATTGAGAAATTGTCTTAGGCTTTAAAAAAAAGTAGGGCACTGATGACACAGAGCAATGAAACTTAATTAATCAGATAAATAATTACTTGAAGATTACTTACTCAAATCGTTTTATATACTTTATCACCTTAATTTCCATAAATCCTATTCTAAAAAGGAGTTGTTGCTATGTACATTGTTGTATGTTGTTATCACAATAAAAGCGTTTAGATTGGCTACTTGTTGTACATTGTTATCGCAATAAAAGCATTTTGGATTATTAATAGTTTTTTATATTTTCATTCTAGATAATACCTTTTAATATAAAATTAGAATATCACAATTATGTCGGTAATTGTAATTTCTACGAAAATGTAAAATCAACTACTGACCCTGCTTAAATAAAAGTGCCTACCTCTAACATATACAGCTTCTGGACAATAAGTGCAAAAGAATAATTAGAAGGCTTTTGACTCTAATTTTTATGCCATAAAAATTTAGAAAGCAGCAGGTATTTTGCAAACCTTTAAATCCAGTAACTTCAAAATTTATATGATATCATATTTTTGGTAATAACTTATCTATGACTTTTAAGTAGCTTTGCACAAACTTTTAAAAAAATGCACACCTCTAACATATACGGCTTCAGGACTATAAGTGGAAAAGAATAAACAGAAAACTTGATTCAAATTTTTTATGTCATGACATTTTTCAAAAACTTTTCTTCGCATCATTTTCTTTTAAATTTGCTCATAGATAATTTTAAAGAAAAAAAATTGCAAAAGATTCCACTAAAAACTTAATTAATATTTCGCAAAGTCTATTTACCCAGAAATTTTTTCCGTAAAATGCACTCACACATTTACAAAAAAAAATATTTTGAACCTCAACTTAAGGTTTGTTTTGTTTGCTTTTCTGCACTCTGCACTGAATATTAAAATTTTTTTTGAAAAATTAACTATTTTTTTAGTATTTTATAAGATTTAAATGTAATTTCTAAAAAAATTTAATTATTATGTGTGAAATCTTTGAAAAAAAAATTCTGAAATTTCAAGGTTATCTATTCAGAATTTCTGGGTAAATAGATGCAGCCTAATTAAAAAGATAAGAAAAATTAATTTTAACATGAATTTGCGAGTTAAGCTTACCTATGTATTGAAATATCTTTAGTGCAAATATAATTAAGTATAAAATTTCATACAGTCTATGAAATTTTGTTGAAAGTTTCCTTTCTCCAAAACAAGTTGTTTAAAAAACCCAGTTGCAAATTTTGTGGAAAAGGAAAAGACTCAGCGAAAGAACCAGTTTTGAAATTTATGTTACTGGATTGTTTAGTTTCTACATTAAAACCAATAATTCATACTGTTTTTTGAAAATATACTGTTATTTTTTAAATTTAAATTCCTCAAATGCTTATTAGTAAAAAATGTTCTAGTTGGGCTTTAATTTTTCCTTAGACTTATAGACACATATTTTTGATAAAAAAAACTTTGATGGGTTATTGCTTTTTGAGAGCTTTAGATCATAAAGAAAAAAATTTTTTAAGTTTACTTTTTACAAATTTCAAATTTCATGCCAGGTTACATGACAAACTAAAAATTTGATGGATTCAACGGGAAGTTTTACATACGGATCTATATTTTTATGTTTTTGAGAGCTTTTATGTTAAGAGAGTGAAATTTGAAAGGATTTTTCCATTAATTTTGATTGATTTAGTTTAATTTAAAAAATAAAAAGATTCCTTAAAAAAATGAGATATTTAAATCTTTTAATTTAAAATTTCGCTGTTTTAAAATAAAAGCTCTTGAAAATATAAAGAGATACATACTTATATAAAATTTCTCGCGGAATCCAAATTTTGGGTCAGATTTTTAATTGGTAACGAAACTTGGCTGAAAATTTGAAATTTGTAAAAAATGAACAACATTTTTTTCTTTTTGATAATATAGAGCTCTTAAAATAAACGTTTCATCGAAATTTGTTTTTATCCAAAGTCCAAGAAAAAATTTAAGCCCAATTATAAAATTTTTTATTTATAAGCATTTTAAAAATTCAAATTTAAAAAATAACAACGTATTTTAGCGATTTCTCGCGCATGCGCAATTAAAAAAAATTGTTTAACCCGAGAATCAGATTCTATGGGAAATTTCCTATTCGGACCAGGTCTTGAACAAAAAAAATAAAACTAAATGGAAGGTATAATAGAAGTATAATGGAAGGTAAAATATATAATCGAGGGATTAGACTTATCAATAGTTGTACTTTCGGAAAAAAATAGTTTGGACCCATTTCTGCGACCCTTCAGTTCAATTTGAGCCCAATTGGCGTGAAATCCCTCAATTAGAAAAGACTATAGAAATACATAGTATTTAGACCAATTCTATCAAGGTTTGAGCCCTATAAATGTTGCATTTTAGTAATTCAAATTCTCTCGTTGACTAAAATAAAACGGGGCGAAATTTCAAAAAACTAACCTCAGAATCGGGAAATTTTACAATTTTTTATGTCTAGATACTATTTTTTTTTAATCATCCAGTCAATTTTAAAAATTGATTTACAAAAAGTGGTTGAAAAAACCGAAGAAATCTAAAAAACTTCATTTTAGTATAACTTGGCTTCCCGAGTACCTAGAAGACTAAAAATTTTACAGAAAACATATTTTACATATATGAAATGGTGGTGAAATCAGACCAATCGGAAGACGCATGAACTACTGGAAAGGTCATTACAAGGTATCCAGAACGACTCCTACAGTAGATTTTAAAGTTTCTAAATTAATAATAATAATAATTATTTTAAGAAAAATATTTTCAAAATATTCAGAAAAAAAAATTTTTCCTAATATTTTTCAAATTGGTGGAGGCCTGTAGGCGGCCGCCTCAAGTGCCTAATGGATTAGACGGTACAGCCGGACCTAAAAGGAAAAAAATTTTTATGCTAATGTGAGTTTTTTAAAGCAATAATAAAAAAAAATGACTCATTTTTCTTATTTTTTTTATGAGGGAAAAAACACGAAAGTGGTTGCCGAAAATCGAGATTTCGCTCTGAATGGCTAAAAATTGGGCTGGTGACTTATTTCTGGTTATGCTATCAGAAACAAATTAAGTTTTTTTTAAATTCCTTACTCTGGATTAATTTAGTTCCTAAATCAAAATACCTATATAACACTTACATTAAACAAATATTTATATGTATTTTTTTAGTAGCTGTTTAAGGTTGAATCAGGTGGATAGAAATAGCATTTTTTGGGTAAAAATTTCTGGAGATCGAAACTTCAGGAATTTTTAATATTTTTAGCCATTGATCATGTTCTGCGTCCCTTAAAATTAAAAAAATAATTTTGAAAATTTATTGACTACTGACGGAGATATTAGCGCTTGAAATTTCATTAATTTTTAAGGTTCTTAATTAATCAAGACTTTTTTATAAATATAATCTGATTTTAAAAATCTTTTAATATAATATTTAGGACATTATTTAGCATCGATTCACTAAAAAAAATTTTGATTTTCTACGTTTCACCGCGAATAAATTGATTTTTTAGTTAGGCCAAAAATCAAAACACTTAAAATATTTTTCACATTATTGTTAAAAATTGAGATTTTTTTTAGTGAATCGATGCTAAATAATGTCCTAAATATTATATTCAAAGATTTTTAAAATTAGATTATTTATAAAAAAGTCTTGATTAATTAAGTACCTCAAAAATTAATGAAATTTCAAGCGCTAATATCTCCGCCTGCAGTTAATAAAATTAAAAAATTTTTTTAAAAATTTTAAGGCACACATAACATGATTAATGGCTAAAAATATTAAACATTCCAGAAGTTTAGATCTCCAGAAATTTTTACTCAAAAAATGCTATTTCTATCCACCTGATTCAACCTTAAACGTAATCAATTCAAGAATCGTACCTTTTCGAGTGAAATCGAATCATTTGGGTGAACCATAACACCTGTAGGTGAATTCTGATATTCTGAAAAAATATGATTTAAATGCTTCATTTCATAATGTTAATAATTATTAACAATTTGTTTTTCTCAAAGTGAGTTCTAACAATGTAATTTATATATTTTTAAAGGTTATTCCTAACGATTTGCATGGCACTACAATTTTTGGCCAAGAATTGAAGAAAGTTAAATTATGATTTTTTTTTTGCATACTTTTAGAGTTCATGCTAATATGAAGAGCTGACTAAGGGTATTTTTTAAAAAGATGAATTAAACACGAAATAGTAACTGCGCAAAGTTAAAATTCAAAAAAAGGCCTACATTTTCAGAACTAAAGTAGATAAAAAACTTTTTGAGGACTTTTTGAAAAAACTCGAATTCAGCTTCTCAAAAACATATTTTTTTAACTGCACAGTAAATTTTAAGTAAATCGGTGCCGTAGTTACTGCGCATTTTCTCATACCGTTTTTTGATAATTTTGATAAATAAATTAAAATATTTAATAATTATATTTTATAAATTATTAAATAAAGTAAAAAAAATGAAAAAAATACAAAATTCTTTTTATTCTTTATTTATTTTTTATGCCAAATTTCTGCAAATACCTCAAAAAGCAATTTTTTGAGCAAAAAAATGTTGGGTTCATTTTTACGTTAATGTGACATTTAACATTAAATTATCGTTAAATTTACCCTTAATTAACGTTAAATATATCCTAAATTAATGTTAGCTTATTCACCGTCATTTTAATATGTACATAAAAATACTTTGTTTTATGATGAATAGTATTTACTTTTATCGGTCTTTACGGACTATTATTATTATTTATCAATACAAATGAATGTAATTGATGAATAATATTTAAACTGCTTTATTGTTAATGAGTCGCCCATAGCGTGTATCGCATTAACAGCAGTTTAATAAATTTTTCTAAATTAAAAATAAATTTTTAATTTAATTTTTATTTTGTTTCTTAGATGTTAAGAAAAAAATCTTTGAGAAAAAATAAATGTCTCATCAGTGTCGTCTCGTGCCGTAGCTTAGTTGGCTAAAGCGTCTATCCGGCAAATAGAAGATCACGAGTTCGATTCTCGTTGGCACTGATGAGACATTTATTTTTTCTCAAAGATTTTTTTCTTAACATTTAAGAAACATAATAAAAATTAAATTAAAAATTTATTTTTAATTTAGAAAAATTTATTAAACTGCTGTTAATCCGATACACGCTATGGGCGACTCATTAACAATAAAGCAGTTTAAATATTATTCATCAATTACATTCATTTGTATTGATAAATAATAATAATAGTCCGTAAAGACCGATAAAAGTAAATACTATTTATCATATTTCAATTATCATCGGACGATAAAATATTATTCTAATAATATATAATACTTTGTTTTAATGCACATAATAATTTATAAACTTTAATTTCTTTCATTTATAAATATAAGAAAAATTTCTAATTAAGGTTTTTTCATCTACATTTGTTATTTAAAAAAAAAATATATTTAAAATGAAAAAATAATGTTAAATAATTATATTTAAACAAATTACAGAAATTTTAACTGATTTTTTAAAAAAATTTTACGCAGTAAAATCACGTGATTAATCTCGGTCAATTATAATATTGGTTAATTTCTCATGTGTTTAATTATATGATAAAGGACATGATAATCATATGATTAATCATATGATTAATCATGTGAATATTTACGGCTGGGCCTTTTACTCCTCAGAGGCTTATTCACTTCTCAAATCTTTCCCTTCTTCGATTACCGCGCTTTCCCCGTGTGTAAGCTACCCATACAGAGTTTTTGTTGGGCAGGCCACACTAGTTTTTCAGGCCCTCTATCGGGTAGCCACAAAGGCAGCATATAGCTTATGTCACGCGGCGTTTTAATGACCCAGTTATGGTCTAACGCATGCGCAAAAGTAATTTATTTTCAGCTGTTCCAAAAAATTCTCATAGAGAAAAATTTTTATTTTTGTATATTACAAATTGTTTAAATAATAGACATTCACTAATTCTTTTCTTAATATGTAAATCCTAAATAAAACAAAAAAAAAATCCCCAACAACGATTATCATAATTTTTAATAGATTTTTTAATCTTCTTTTAAATTATTAATTTTATTATTAATTAATAACAAAAGAAAAATTTTCTCTGTTTTTCCTATACTATCAATATATAACAAACACTAAATAAAGTTGCAATTCTGTAACCTTTTTTGCATCAAGTAAAATTTTTATTTTCATAATTAATAATATTATTACAAACAAAAATTACAAATTGTTTATTGTAATTTGAAAGCTGATTGTATATGTTACACATATTGTTACGTATGATAGGTCATAATTCGAGCTATCGCATCCGCTTTCTTTAATATTTATATATTTAATTATATTAATATTTATATATTTATTTATATATTTATATATAATTATTCCTGCTTATGTTAGCTCGTAAATCGAGCTAACATACCTTTATTTCCTCTTTCATACATTCTTTAATATCTTTTTTCACCAATTCAGATCCGGCTCCTTATAAATTGACAGAAATATAAAATCGAAGGTCATTAATGACGCATTTAGAAATATTTTAGGCAACAAAGAGTTGCATAAATCCCCTCAAGATTTCCCCCGAAATAATTAACGACGCTTTCGTTAATTGGGCGTGACGAGACCGACGCTTTCGCGTATTGGACAATTCCACCTTAATTCAAGTACCTGGGCAGTTACTAATTAGTTTATATAATATACCCGAGACTGCCCTAAATCCAGTTCTACTGCCAGTTCCTCTCAGTTACTTTTACATCCTCCCATGATAACTGGCCTAATAACATCAGGTCTAGCTTAGGAGACTTATATTTGATTAGAATAGAACAGACTTCCGAGTTCAATCATTCAGTAGTATAGTTATCATTCAGACTTATTGACTTAGACGCATTTTTATATCAACTTATAATAAAGTCATTAACTTAACCAAAAGTGTTCAGTGTATTTATTTAATAAGTGACAATCCCTTCTGTAATCTAGAACTTAACGCAGTTAAGTTCAACCAGCTATAATACCCGAGGTCATCAACATATCTACAACATTTATCAACACATATCAACTATTAATATCATATATAAGTATTAAAAATACCTGGAGCACTGAATATCCCCTGGATAAAACTTATTTATATTTAAAATTAATTTGATAAGTTTATTATGAATAATAAAACGATCTACATGGAACTAAAAATATATAACTTTTTTCATTACTGTTATCTGTGTTTCTGAGGACTGAGCCTCCCTTTGTCACACAGAATAATTATTGAAAAAAAGTTAGATGGTGTAAAAATTCATTTTTTGATGTTAAAAATGTTTAAAAAAATGATTAAAAAAATGAAAAATCTGATTGTCCATTTCGACTCTGTAAGAAAACAGGGTGAGTCTCGTCAGTGTAAAACCCTGTTTTCTGCTTTTTACATATGAACAAACAAAAAAAATTTTAAAATTTTTTGAAAATTTTACAAAAAATATTTTAAAAAAAGGAAGACTTACATTTTTAAAAAATGAATTTTTACACCATCTAACTTTTTTTCAATAATTATTCTGTGTGACAAAGGGAGGCTCAGTCCTCAGAAACACAGATAACAATAATGAAAAAAGTTATATATTTTTAGTTCCATGTAGATCGTTTTATTATTCATAATAAACTTATCAAATTAATTTTATTTAATTAATTGGAACGTAAAACAGTATTTATACTGTTTATTCATTATTATTAATTGGCAATTGATCTAAAAAATGCCTACCAAAATAAATATTTGTCTTTTACCAACTAAACATAAAATTTAAAAAAATAGAAAAATTATGTTTCGACAAAATTTTCAAAATATTTTTTGAAAAAAATTTTTATATTCTTATATATTTTTAACTTTTAATACTTATAGTTTCCTTTTAGTAGTTTTGATGACACATTTTTTTAATGCCAGCTGTTGGATTTTTGAGTGTGTGCGTGGGAGAAGAGAATATCTCTTCTTCGATGTCATTCTACTTTTTGTTCTCTTCCTGGCGTGATAAAAAAATGTAAGTCTTCCTTTTTTTAAAATATTTTTTGTAAAATTTTCAAAAAATTTTTAAATTTTTTTTGTTTGTTCATATGTAAAAAGCAGAAAACAGGGTTTTACACTGACGAGACTCACCCTGTTTTCTTGCAGAGTCGAAATGGACAATCAGATTTTTCATTTTTTTAATCATTTTTTTAAACATTTTTAACATCAAAAAATGAATTTTTACACCATCTAACTTTTTTTCAATAATTATTCTGTGTGACAAAGGGAGGCTCAGTCCTCAGAAACACAGATAACAATAATGAAAAAAGTTATATATTTTTAGTTCCATGTAGATCGTTTTATTATTCATAATAAACTTATCAAATTAATTTTATTTAATTAATTGGAACGTAAAACAGTATTTATACTGTTTATTCATTATTATTTATATTTATTTATATATTACGTATCCCGATTAAACCTCAGGATACGTAACAGAAATTGGCTCCTGTAAAGGACTCTTAACGGGCCTTACAAAAATAATATTATTAAGTTAACAAATAACGAATTTGAAAATTAAAAATATTCAAATATTTATTTGTATATCAATTTTTTAGGAGGACTGTCCCTAGTTTTCCTCCAGGGCCGTACTGACTATTATTACCTTGATTATTGTTAATTTTAATTAATGGAATTATTTAAAATAATAAAAATGATTACTTACTTTTCTTTTTAAAATGTGCTGCTAGTCCAAAGTAAGATGGTTTTATTTAAAAAAGTAAACTTGACAAAAGTATTTTATTTTTATGAAAGATTTATTAAACGATAATAAAAATGTTTAAATGAGAAATTTTCACAACTATAAATTATAAATTATTTAAACTTAAAATTTTAAGAATCATTTAAGATTTAAACAAACTCTAATAATTTTTAAGATTATAAAACGAAAATTCAAAAGTTAACTACGGCGCGAATACTGCGTGTCTAGTTGAGCTCAATAAAAAATAGAAGGCCCCTTTCAGCCTGTACCTGGGTATTTATGAAAAATTTTGATAAGAATAGACAAGGTCCCTACTCTCTAAATTCTCCCACGCGCTGAACACGATATGTCAAGCCTCTATTGGTTGATAAGCTTTCCCCAATAGTTAAAAAACTCCTTCCTAGAGAATTTCGTCTATTCTTATCAATCCATAGTTTCTCCCTTAAAATAGAGTGGGAAAAATGATGACTCGAAAAAAATCATCCGATATCCAGGTATATTTTTAAGCTGATAGCGGCTAATTTATGTATTTTTAAAACAAAAGAGCTAATTTACATTTTGTATGTACACTGTAAAAAGGTTGAAAAAAAATAATTTTTGAGTTTTCGTTTCATTATCCTAAACTTATACTTATAATTTCCAACTATGGAAAACTTAATTTATTTTATACTTTAGCTTACTTTAAATTGCAAACATAAAAAACTTATTTTAAATAATGTAGCAATTTTCGGTTCCCAAAATTAAGCCATTCCTTCTATAAAAATTGAAATTCCTGACTCAAATAATCGGAACTAAAAATGCCACATAGTTTATTGTTATTTATATTTATTATTATTGATGCTTATGTGATAAAACTTAAGGCTAAAAATTATTATTAATAAATTATTTAGAGTATTTCTTAGACCAATAAATTATTACTCGACACATAAAAAAATTTATTTTACCGCTTTTCATAATTTATTAGTTTAAGATTTACTCATTGCAATTTATTCGCTTATTTAATAACTTATCATTATTATTTAAACAAATTATGAGCTTTCCAATTTTCTATTTAAGAAAAAAATGAAAGCTCGCAAGAGTAATGATTTTCCTTTGATTTGGCAATTTTGAAAAAAATAAAAAATAGAATAAAAGCATAATTTAAATTTTCCCCTTTTCAAGAGGTAAGTTTGCAAAATCTTTGTTAGTGGGATAATAAAATTTGAAAAATAGGAAAACTATTGTAATAAATTGCCAAGTCATGACATTCAAAAAATTTTCCCATAAAAACTTTATCACGTATACATGTAAGTTAAATTTCATGTACACGGAAAAAAAAATTTTGAATGACTGGACGTTACACTCCCCAATTGGAAAGCTGGTTTGAAGGCATAGTAGGATCAAATATCAAGTAATTTTCTAAATTTTATGAAAAGAAGAGAACGACATCACTTTCCTTGCGAAAAGTGCAAAGGAGAAATAAAAGAAGAAACAAAAGTACAAAAAAAAAAAAAATTTTTTTTTTAAATTTCCAAACACGAAATATTATCAACAAACAAGTAAAATAGTGAAGTAACTATAAAAGTAAAATACACCAGCGAACTCAAAAAAAGAAACCATCCAGTTCTAATCAATCAAATACCGAAGACAATCAATGACAATTTAAGCCGTTATACAACAACATTAACATCAGAGGAAACCAATAAGCCAAGCTGATAAGCCAAGCCGTAAGCCAAGCTGATAAGCCAAGCTGATAAGCCAAGCCGTAAGCCAAGCTGAAAAGCCAAGCTGTAAACCAAGCTGTAAGCCAAGCTGTAACCCAAGCTATTTATTACCAAACAGTGCTAAGCTATGTCAAGCAGCAAGCCAAGCAGTACGAAGCCGTGTAGCAGCAATCCAAGCAGTGTCCAGAAGCTTTACCCAACAGATAAGTGCCCATTAATATAACTTTCTTTTTTCTTTCTTTCGTAAAACTCCGAGACATATTAGATAATTTTTTTTATGTAAATGAAAATCTGTAAAAATTTTTTTTTAGAATAAGCTACAAAATTACGTATCAAAATCCTTTTTTACCCTAATTACAGTAAAACAATTTAAAAAAAAAAAAAAAAATTTATATCATTAAAAAAATAAACAAAATGTATATTCTCAATTTATATTTTCAAACTTTATTATTTTCCCGACGCCTAAAAATACATTGGGTTTACGTAACCAAATTCTAAAATATTTTTTTATAGAATCCTAGTAAAATTAAATATACGTAACTACACTTCAGTCATCCGATTTTTATTTATAAAATTAATAAAATTTTTTCTATTCAATATAAAATACTGACCTTTTTACTCATGCATACTATAAACTAATATTTAATAAAGTTCTTAATATTTAAATCCTAATTGATTTTTTTATAATGAACAGCAAACTAATATAAATTTCAACGCTTTTAAAACAAAATTTATTCAATTTCGATAAAATTAAACTTAAAATGGCAAAATTATGGATTAAAAATCTAAAATAATAAACAATTTTAAAATTTTGAAATCGAATCGATTTTTTATATAATGAACAGGTTACTGATATTAATTTCAACGCAATTAATTTCAACTATTAAACCAAAATTTATTTAATGTTGCTAAAATTGACCTTATAAACGCAAAATTTTAGGCCAAAAATTTAAAAATTTCACAATTCTTAAAATTTAAATCCTAATTGATTTTTTATATAATGAAAAGCTAACCGATATTAAATTTAATGCTTTTAATTCAAAATTTATTTAATTTTGCTAAAATTGACTTTATAAACGCAAAATTCTAGACCAAAAATGCAAAAATTTCACCAATCTTAAAATTCAAATCCTAATTGATTTTTTATAACCAAAATTTATTTAATTTTGCTAAAGTTGTCCTTATAAATGCAAAATATAAATTATTCTTTACCCACAAAATATAAATTGTTTCTCACCCACAAAATATAAATTGTTTCTCACCAACAAATATAAATGACCAATAACGTAATCGACCCATATAGCGATCAGCTTAGGGACCATAAAACTATAGTTGATTAATTTATTATGTTTTTAGTAATGTAGCGATTTATTTTTTATAAATTTTAATTTATGCATGTTTAAGCACGAAACTAAAAAAAAAATATTTTAAAAAATAATAATTTTTTACGATTTAATAAGGATTTTAGTAATTATAGTGATAAACCCCATTTATGGATCAATTTTATCTTACTATCTCAATTATGAATAACATAAGTCCTAATTAGTGATCATACTATGCATTTCATTGGAGGTATTTATTTAAACAATAACTAATAATTAATTATAATAAAATAAAAGTAATTTACTGTCAGAAACATTGAAAAGTAAATAAATTTGAGAATATCTGTATATTTTAACCTGTATTATACCTAAAAATACTTTATCGTAAATGGTCATTATGGATGGGCAATGAATGGGCATATAAGTAAAATCAATAGTACCATATAAAAGGAATGCATGAACCTTTTGTTTATAGATGAATAAAAATAAAAATTATTCAAACTAATAAACTACCACTAGGAAGTTTTATGAATTACTCAAAGTTAGGGTATTTAATATGTAAACGCTGATACACGTTATAAGAAAAAAGATAATAAAAAACATATTTTGAATCATATTGAAGTCTGTTAAAATTTTTTATTTCATTATTTATATGTTGAAAATAAAAATTTTGTCTCTCTTTTTTTATTATCTATTTTTTTTAGCAGGAGCCATTTTTTATCTGTAAAACAACATTGTCTTTGTAAACATTTAATTATGAGTACATGTAAAATATATATTAAGGATACTATAATTAATATAAATACAGCAAAGCAAAAAATAAAAAGCTTTAATAATTAAAAATATATAAAAGAAATTAAAATTTTTTGTGGTACATAACCTCTGATTCATAATTACTAATTACTTGTTCTGCCGAAGCCCAAATAAGAATCATAAATATTTAATATTCTTTATATATCAAATTAAATCTATTATGATTGCTTTTATTTTAAAATTACATATTTTATGTAAATAAAACAATTAAAAACTTTAAAATACATTTTTAACGACGAAAAATCGCTAAATAGCAACGTGACTTCGCTTAAGCTAGTTGTTAAGAACTTAAAAAACGCGACAATAAGCTTATACTTTTAAATTTAAAACTTTTTTTTTTATTTTCTTATGAACCATTTCGTTTTAACTTTTTTTTTAATTAGTTGTTAAAACTCTAAATTTTAAGATGCAAATTCAAAGACAATAAATTTTACTATAGTAAAATTATAATTAATATAAGTATAAAATATTGATCGCTAATTAGGGGCTGATCGCTAAATGGGTTGATTACGTTACCTTCAATATCCTTCATAATTAAAATCAAAAATAACAAAGACCCTGTAATAAATTTTTTAACTATAATTCAAACATCAAAAATATAAATTGTTTCTCACCCACAAAATATAAATTGTTTCTCACCTATTTTTCTCACAATTCTTAATATTTAAATCCTAATTAATTTTTTATATAATAACAGCTAACCGATATTAATTTTAATGCTTTTAATCCAAAATTTATTTAACGTCGTTCTTCCCAGTTATCCGAATCCGTTGAGTGATTAACGAAAAATTATTAATTTAACTATTAAAATATTTTCTTTATTCATTAAATTAATTTTCCTAATATTAGTCGCACGTTTAATGATAAGTATCTTTTTATTTTACTAATTTACATTTTATATATTATTGTTTTTTAATCGCGTAGTACTTCTGCAGAAAGAATAAATTTAAAATACAACTTTAAACTAGTATGTGTTTTATTTATTAAATAAAAAGAAATATATTTTATTAAATGATGTTTATGCGTTTATTTATGAAAAAAAAGTGTTTTAAAAAAATAAACTAATAGAAAATAAATAACTAATTTACCATAAACTAAAGAATAATACAAATAATATTATTAAAGTTTGTGTTTTTAGTAATAGTATTAGTACGCGCGCTGTATATAATAAATAAACAATATGGCGTCTCGTCTGCTAAAACTGCGTTATAAAATTTTCTTCGTTTAATTACGCGAAATTTCCCACGTATACCTCATATTCGGAAAGTATCAATAAATTCTTTAAGCTTTGAACTTTTAATTTATTGCTATCTCCATTCGGAATTTCGCGATTTGGTAGTAAAAATTATTAACTTCCGGAATTTTCTCCATAAGACTAATGTAATATTTACTTATCTTTGTACCCTGATATCTCAAAATTTTGCACGACTATATATACTCAATTTAGACACATAAAATGCTTTTTTAATTTTATTTGAGTACATTCTTGGTTATACTTCCCTTTTGTCTCTTCTTGTCTTAAAATTAATAAATGAATGTAAATTTTTGAAAAAAAAAAACATTAAAAACAAAATTTTTTAAACTAAAAAAAAATTAATATTCAAAAGTTATTGTTTTATTTATTTATTTATTTATTTTATTTTTCAAAAAAAGAGCAGTAAATAATACGATAAATTAAATTTCACCTAAATATAGTTAATAAATAATTTTATAAACACAAAAGGATAAAATTTTTCAATTACAAAAGAAAAATTTATAATTATGAAAGGTAAAAATGTTTATAAATTTTTTTTCTCCCCTAAACTGCTCGGAATTTTCCCCAGTTGGAAATGATTGTTTGGATCGAACTTGTGGGGCGAGCTAGATCTTCGATCCCTAGATTTAAGGGTGAATGGCCCTCGCATCGTAGTGGGGTGAGCTAGATTCCTGAATCTGGGAAGAGAGGTGAATGGCCCTCACACATAATCTAAAGCAAAAATATATAACTGGGCCTAATTGCAGGGAAGCAATTTACTCTGGGACGAACGGCTGACAAATAGCTGCAGTACGGCTCAGCATGTTCATACTCGTTTTAGAGTGAAGTTTCGAGGAAATACGGGAGTTGTAACTGAAGCTCAATAATGTATGTCCTATAAATTAATGTTATTTTGTTAATATAAAAAAAGAAATATAATAATAATATAAAATAATTTAATAAAAGTATAATAATTAAATAGTATATAAGTAAATAGTATTTAAATAAAATGATATAAAAATGTGGGACATGCAGAAAAGAGATTAAGTATAAGGAGAAATTTATAAAAAAAAAAAATAGACCGAAACATAATTACTAAGAATGAAATATATATTATATAATATGAAAATTATTTTTTATTTTTTTTATTGAAGGTAGAAATATAAATGGGTAAATAAATAAATAACTAAACGATAAAATAAAAAATGAAAAATAAAAAAAAAATTTTTCTTTTTTATTATGATATTAATGTACTATAATTAAACTTTTTAATTTATTAAAAATTTGTACATGAAAAGAAATTTAAATTAAATTTGATACGTGATTTTTTTTTTTATTTTCTTAGAATGTACACTTCATATACACAAAATGTACACTTAATTTACAGACCAAAATGATATTTTATGTTTTACATATTTTACTTATTTTATTAATTTCATATGACAATATTGCAAATAAACTTCGTATACTTGAATGAATTTTCACGCTAAATACATGTATACATTTTTTTCTTTTTTATGCTTATCTACTTCCATAATATCCTACACAGGGGGCTGCCGACGAAATTCAGCTATTCAGAATATCAGAAAAACTATTCAAAAATTTTTTTGTAGGAAACTGTTGGAAATGGGTTGAAATGTACTTATTTCAGTCTGAATCGTTCTGAATAGCTCTGAATAGTTCTGAATAGTTCTAAAACCAAAAAAAAATTTTTTTTCTTAAATTGTTTAAAATGGCTGGAAACGCAAAGAAATGTTTATAAGAAGGTCTGAATCGGTCTGAATCGGTCTGAATCAGTCTAATTCGGTCTGATTCAGTCTGAATCACTCTGAATCATAGTTTTTTTTTAATTTTTACTAGAACATCGTAAATTTTGCATAAAAATTTCTCTGAATAACTTCTCGGACAAATATTTTTAAAGATCTGAATCACTCTGAATCAATCTGAAATGCATTTTTGTTTGTGGGGAGTCGTTAAAATAGTATTAAAATTTCTAAAAATCCCTTAAGATCGTTGAATACTTTAAGAAAAATATTTTAAAAAATCTGAATTTACTCTGAATCAGTCTGAATCACTCTAAATTATAGTTTTTTTTTAAATTTTTTTTAGAAAATCGTTAATTTTGCATAAAAACTTATCTGAACAACTTTTCAGATATATTTAATGATCTGAATCACTCTGAATCAATCTGAAATGCATTTTTGTTTTTGGAGAGTCGTTCAAATATAGAATTATATTAAATAATTAATTAATTTAATTGTATTAAAATTTCTAAAACTTCCTTAAAAACGTAGAAAATCTCAGAAAAAATATTTTATTAAAAGATCTTTATCACTCTGAATTAATATAAAGCAGCTTATCAGGTAACCAACTTGCCAGACTGATTATAGCAGTTTTGTGTGGATTTAACATAACCTAAGGACGTAGGCTATGATAAAAAAACGAAACATCAAGCCTTACACTAGCGTTACTTAAGGAAGTAGACTAAATTGAATTATCAGATTAAACTAACGTAACCTAAGAAAGTAGGATATAATAAAGTAACCACACGTCAAACCTTACACTAGTGTAACCTAAGGAAGTAGGGTACAATAAAGTAACGACACGTCAAGCCTTTCACTAGCGTAACCTAAGGACGTAGGTTATGATAAAAAAATGACTCGTCAAGCATTAAACTCGTGCAACTTAAGAAAGTAGGCTACAATAAAATAATGACACGTCAAACCTTAAACTAACATAACCTAAGGAAGTAGGACACGTCAAGCCTAACACTAATATAACCTAAGGAAGTAGGCTATAATAAAACAATGACACGCCAAGCCTTACACTAACATAACCTAAGGAAAAAGTATATAATAAAGTAACGACACGTTAAGCCTTACACTAGCGTAACCTAAGGAAGTAGGCTACAATAAAATAATGACACGTCAAGCCATACACTAACATAACCTAAGGAAGTAGTACACGTCAAGCCTAACACTAACATAACCTAAGGAAGTAGACTATAATAAAACAATGACACCCCAAGCCTTACACTAACATAACCTAAGGAGAAAGTATATAATAAAGTAACGACACGTTAAGCCTTACACTAATATAAACTAAGGAAGTAGGCTACAATAAAATAATGACACGTCAAGCTTTACACTAACATAACCTAAGGAAGTAGTACACGTCAAGCCTAACACTAACATAACCTAAGGAAGTAGACTATAATAAAACAATGACACCCCAAGCCTTACACTAACATAACCTAAGGAAAAAGTATATAATAAAGTAACGACACGTCAAGCCTTACACTAGTGTAACCTAAGGAAGTAGGCTACAATAAAATAATTACACGTCAAGCCTTACACTAACATAACCTAAGGAAGTAAACTATAATAAAACAATGACACCCCAAGCCTTACACTAACATAACCTAAGGAAAAAGTATATAATAAAGTAACGACACGTTAAGCCTTACACTAACATAACCTAAGGATGTAGGCTATGATAAAAAAACGACAGGTCAAGCCGTACACTAGCGTAACTTCAGGAAGTAGTTTACAATAAAAGAACGACATGTCAAGCCTTACACTAGCATAACCTAAGTAAGTAGCCTAAAATGAAAAAATGATTCTATTCTATAAGAAAAAATCAACACTTCAATCAATATAGAAAAATCAGTTTTAACAGATTTCTTGGATCTGATAATAATTAATGTTTTAAAAATTTTTTTATTAAAATTTTTGTCACAAAAAAATCCTGACCTGATACTTAATTATTTGAAATTTTTTGTTTTCAAATTTTACGTTGGGTTGGCTTAGATTAGGGCATGAGTTTTCGCTTTTTTATTCTAGTCTACTTCCTTAGGTTGCGCTATTGTAATGCTTAACGTGTCGTTTTTTTATTATAGACTATTTTCTTAGGTAACGCTAGTGTGAGGCTTGACGTGTCGCTTTTTTATTATAGACTACTTCCTTAGGTCACGCTAGTGTTAGGCTTGACGTGTCGTTTCTTTATTATAGACTACTTCGTTAGGTCACGCTAGTGTAAGGCTTGGCGGGTCGTTGTTTTATTGTAGCCTTTTTCCTTAGGTTATGTTAGTGTAAGGCAGGACGTGTTATTATTTTGTTGTAGCCTACTTCCTTAAGTTAAGCTAGTGTAAGACTTGACGTGTCGTTACTTTAATGTATTCTACTTCCTTAGGTTATGTTAGTGTAAGAATTGACGTGTCATTATTTTATTGATAGATAGATGGATATTCTTTTATTTGCAAATAAATACAAAAAGTGTACATTTGATAACAAGTATATAAAATATATAAAAATACAATGTATATTAATCAGGTATTAATATTATATATATAATAAAGTACAAAATTTGGTATAATATTTTGGTTTCTAATAATAGTAATAATACTGAAAAATAAGAGGAATTTACATATAATACAGATAGTATATATAGTTACTTTGTAGAATTTTTATAATAGGGTAATAAATTATTATTAGTAATATATTAGTATTAGTAATAATTGTTAAAATAATATAGATAATAAAAAAAAATAAGTATAATGTGTACATCTGGTGGTCCATATTAGACCAGTGTATAAACACGTATTGCACGTTCAGTCAATATAAGAAGGCGAGTATAAATAGTATAAAATATATATATCTAAGCAGTATAAACATAAAAGTATAAAAGTATGATAAACTATGAATCTACCGCAGTTTTTGCGTCACCAATAAGAAGATGTTTGAATAGTGCTTTTTTAAAGTGACTCAGAGAGGGTAAATTGCGGATTGTGATGGGTAGCGAGTTCCAGTATTTTACTCCCAAAACCTGAAAGGAATTGGCTCCTCTACCTCTTACAATAGTGGGTGGGGACAGTTCTTTGTTTTTAGATGCCCCTCTTGCTGTCTCTTTAGGGCAATGTCTAATGAATAAGTAATATTATAGCCTTCTTTCTTAGGTTACTCTAATGAATAAGTAATATTGTAGCCTTCATTCTTAGGTTACACTAGTGTAAGACTAGACGTGTCTTTTTTTTATTATAGACTACTTCGTTAGGTCACGCTAGTGTAAGGCTTGGCGGGTCGTTGTTTTATTATAGCCTTTATCCTAAGGTTATGTTAGTGTAAGGCAGGACGTGTCATTATTTTGTTGTAGCCTACTTCCTTAGGTTAAGCTAGTGTAAGGCTTGACGTGTCGTTACTTTAATGTATCCTACTTCCTTAGGTTATGTTAGTGTAAGAATTGATGTGTCATTATTTTATTGTAGCCTTCTTCCTTAGGTTACACTAGTGTAAGGTTTGACGTGTCGTTGTTTTATTATAGCCTACTTCCTTAGGTTATGTTAGTGTAAGGCTTGACGTGTCATTATTTTATTGTAGCCTACTTCCTTAGGTTACGTTACTGTAAGGCTTGACATGTCAATGAAAATTCCAAATAAACTGTTAGAAGTTACCAAAAATTGCATATTGTGGATAAACGCAACATTTTATGTGTTAATTAACCATGAAATTATAAATATTTAATAAAAATCCACAGAAAACTGCTATAATCAGTCTGGCAAGGTGGTTACCTGATAACCTAGTCACCTATATTCGACTTTAGTTATTTTAATCCGCAGTGTAACAGGGGGTTTAAATGTGGGTGTAAGGCTTTTGTTATAGTTTTTAGCCTTTTCACTAAAAATGTCCTCTTAAAAATAAAATGAATTTTTTGTTTTTTACAGTTAAATTTAATTTATTCATAGTGATTAATATTTATTTATAACTCAAGTGATATAAAATCATTTAATTTCTAAAAATTCGTGTATAATACTCACGTCATTCTAAAAAAAACAATTTTTCAGTGTGGTCCAGAGTGATTCAGTTTGATGCTGAGTGATTTAGATCTTTAAAAATATTTTACCTTACATTTTCAGCCATTTCTCGAGCCATTTTAAACAATTCCCAGAAATTTGCTTGAAAATATAACGATTTCTCACAAATAACAGAGTGCTTTATATTAATTCAGAGTGATAAAGATCTTTTAATAAAATATTTTTTCTGCGATTTTCTACGATTTTAAGGGTGTTTCAGAAATTTTAATACAATTTGAAAGACTCTCCACAAACAAAAATGCATTTCAGATTGATTAAAAGTGATTCAGATCATTAAAAATATTTGTCCGAGAAGTTATTCAGATAAGTTTTTATGCATAATTAACGATTTTCGAGTAAAAATTTTAAAAAAACTTTAATTTAGAGTGATTCAGACTGATTCAGAGTAAATTCAGATTTTTTAAAATATTTTTCTTAAAGTATTCAACGATCTTAAGGGATTTTTAGAAATTTTAATACTATTTTAACGACTCCACACAAACAAAAATGCATTTCAGATTGATTCAGAGTGATTCAGATCTTTAAAAATATTTGTCAGAGAAGTTATTCAGAGAAATTTTTATGCAAAATTTACGATGTTCTAGTAAAAATTAAAAAAAAACTATGATTCAGAGTGATTCAGACCGATTCAGACTGAAATAAGTACATTTCAACCCATTTCCAACAGTTTCCCACAAAAAAAATTTTTTGAATAGTTTTTCTGCTATTCTGAATAGCTGAATTTCGTCGTCAGCCCCCTGATCCTACACCATGATGCGAAATCTGATTCGAATACACAAAACAATTTTTTCAATGCAAAAATTCAAAATAATCAATCTCTACAAATTAAAATTAACTACATTTTTTTTCATCTGTTGATATATTAACTTATATTAAACGAAAATTTTTTCTTTATAGCAAGTAAATTATATTGGCCTGAAATTATATATAGTTTGCAGCCACTGACCCTAGCTAAAATAGCAACTTTTTTTAAATTTAAAAACTAACTGCATTTTTTATGCCCATCATTAAATACATAATTAATTATCTCGTACTAAACTAAATCTATCAAAATATTCCCTAAATTAATCTTGCAAAGGAAACATTTTAATTGCAAAAATCCAAAATAACGAAATTCTCGAAATTCAAAATTTAACTGCATTTGCATATATCGGTAAAATTACAATTAATTAATCTCTATTAAGAGTGATTCTTAGTGAATTCAGCAAAAGTTTCCAGGTCGGGTCGCTGAAACCGGCTAATTACTTTTTTTTGCTAATTACCTATCCAAAATGGACTATGTCCCCAAATTTTAGCCCTTAATATTGAAAACTAAGCCCTAAGAATTTTTGAAAAAAAAAGACGTTTTCATCTTTCCTCAGCCACCCATTCTTCTTTTATGTGCCATTCCTTATGGAAATCATTAAAAATAATGAAAAAAGAGATACTATAGTAAAATTTCCTCAGAAATCCAGTCATGCCATTAGTTTTTGAAAATTCCTACACGGGGAGCCAGAAAATCGATAAATTCACAGGGTATACTACGGAAACTACAGAAAAATTGTATATCCGAATTTTTTATTTAGCTTCTCAGGAAAAGCGTGTTTATATATATATTTTCGGATGCCATATCAACCTAGATGCGATCGAACTTCCTAGACCCTAAAATAACCGAAAAATCGTGAATTTTCCTCAATTTTACTCATTTTTTAGCAGTTTTTTTGAATTTTCCCGCTCTAAATGACTCCGAAAGATTTAAACAAGGTGAGATTCGGATTTCCAGGAAAATTTTACATATTTTCTTTATTTAAATCATTTTTAGGCTTTGATGTAAACGACCTCACACCAAATGCCTTAAATACAAAATTTTGATTTTTATCGTTTTTTAGCAGTTTTTTTTGTATTTTCCCGCTCTAAATGACTCCGAACGATTTAAACAAAGTCAGATTCGGATCCCTAGGGAAATTTTACATATTTTCTTTATTTAAATCATTTTTAGGCTTCGATGTAAACGAGCTCACACCAAATGCCTTAAATATAAAATTTTGATTTTTATCGTTTTTTAGCAGTTTTTTTGAATTTTCCCGCTCTAAATGACTCCGAACAATTTAAACAAGGTGAGATTCGGATTCCCAGGGAAATTTTACATATTTTCTTTATTTAAATAATTTTTAGGCTTTGATGTAAACGAGCTCACACCAATTGCCTTAAATACAAAATTTTTATTTTTATCGTTTTTAGCAGTATTTTGGAATTTTGCGTACTACATGACCCTGTATGATTTAATTAATGTCAAATTCGGGTTTCCAGTAAAATTTTAAACTTCTTCTATACTTTAATAATTTTTTGGTTTTAGTGTAAAAGAGTTCATAGAAAATTCTATAAATTTAAATTATTTTTTAGCTCTATATTGGTCACTAGGTAGAATTCGGAGTTACATTCTATAAAATATAGCTATTCTTTAGAGAAAAAAAATTTTTTAAATAATAATGAATGAAATACATATTTTGATAATCTTTAAAAGAATGAGTTTTTTAATAAGAAGAAAATTATTCTATTAAAAAAATTTTTATTGATATTTACATAATATTTAGCTTACAATAATGTATTCAGAAAATATTTTTATAATTTAGATAATTTATTCACAAATAGAATCCAAATTCTTTAGATATTGAGTGTATTTGGAATGAGTATGCCCTAATTTTATTTTTATTTTATCATCTTCATTTGTAGCCGATACATTGTATAAAATTTCATTAAAGCCTACTATAACACGGGTCTCAGTATCAGGCCATTTGTAGATATTTTTTGAAAAACTTTGTAATACAGATATTTTAGCTATTAATTCATCTTCAATTATATCTGTAATAAAACCTACCGCCCAAGTTTTTGAGTTTACGAAAGAGACATAAGTATTTGCTGACCATTTATAAGCTATTTTTTTCAACAAATTAAATCTTAAGGAATAACTTTCATCTGAACTTAAATATTTACAGCCAATTATTGTATTTGATAATGGAGTAAAGTCGTGATAATTTCGTGTTCCTGGAATGGTATGCGCCATTGATGATGTTGTGTCACGTTCCAGGCTTAACTCCTCTCTGCTTATTATTATTGTTTTTATTGTAGGTAAATGATGTTCACAAAATTCATGAATGCGGCTTACATTCATTATTTGATTATCAAATTCACGACGTAAACTTTCTTTACTTGTATCTCTTTTTATCGTACCTCCAATGATATCACAAGTTGATTTACTGTGAGAAGTTGCAAAAAATATCCACTTAGCATCAATACCAAAATTCTTTTTATGTTGACATAAATTGTATAGGTTGGAAAAATTTTTGTATTGTCCAGGACAACCATCGCTAACATACTCAATTTTCTTAATTTGAGGCATGTTTTCTTTTATGTACCTTACAATATATTTTTGAAAAACCTGAACTGCTACTACGTCATGTTTACAATTTACGTAGCTTATTGTTTTAATGAATAATATGAATACAATAAAAATGTTTTTAATGTAACTCATTTATTTAATAATAAATCTTGTAAACATTGACGATTGTCACGCCACATAGCTTTAAATTTTTTATATACAATGTTTATTATTTTTAGCGCTTAATTGAAATTATTTAAAATTTTTTTCGGAAATAAGATTATTAGTAATTTACATCTTTAATAATATAATATTTATTAAGTTATTATTATACACGATATAATATATCTTATAAGGAACCTTAAACAGATAAAGTACACACAAAACTGCTAAAAAACGATAAAAATCAAAATTTTGTATTTAAGGCATTTGGTGTGAGCTCGTTTACATCAAAGCCTAAAAATGATTTAAATAAAGAAAATATGTAAAATTTCCCTGGGAATCCGAATCTCACCTTGTTTAAATCGTTCGGAGTCATTTAGAGCGGGAAAATTTAAAAAAACTGCTAAAAAACGATAAAAATCAAAATTTTGTATTTAAGGCATTTGGTGTGAGGTCGTTTACATCAAAGCCTAAAAATGATTTAAATAAAGAAAATATGTAAAATTTTCCTGGGAATCCGAATCTCACCTTGTTTAAATCGTTCAGAGTCATTTAGAGCTGGAAAATTCAAAAAAACTGCTAAAAAATGAGTAAAATTGAGGAAAATTCACGATTTTTCGGTTATTTTAGGGTCTAGGAAGTTCGATCGCATCTAGGTTGATATGGCATCCGAAAATATATATATAAACACGCTTTTCCTGAGAAGCTAAATAAAAAATTCGGATATACAATTTTTCTGTAGTTTCCGTAATATACCCTGTGAATTTATCGATTTTCTGGCTCCCCGTGTAGGAATTTTCAAAAACCAATGGCATGACTGGATTCCTGAGGAAATTTTACTGTAGTACCTCTTTTTTCATTATTTTTAATGATTTCCAGAAGGAATGGCACATAAAAGAAGAATGGGTGGCTGAGGAAAGATGAAAACGTCTTTTTTTCTTCAAAAATTCGCCCTGGGCTTAGTTTTTAATATCAAGGGCTAAAATTTGGGGACGTAGTCCATTTTGGATAGATAATTGGCAAAAAAAAGTTTTTAGCCGGTTTCAGCGACCCGACCTTGAAACTTTTGCTGAATTCACTAAGAATCACTCTTAAACTAAATAAATCAAAAAAATTACCAAAATTTCATTTTTCTTAAAATACTTATTTTTTTTTCATTATCGCTATATGACAACATTGTAAATTTCATTTAAATATTCTTAAATACAATCATTTCTCATTTTTATATAATTTTTTTCTTCCTCATGCCTATTCATACTCCCTTAATATTCTATTCCATGATTCGAAACACGAACCAAACATTCTAAATACATATATTTCCAAAACAAAAAAAAAAAAAAATTTTATTTTGCTGAATTCCCTCCGATAAGAAATGATCCTAGAATTCTTATTTGAAAGTAAGCTTGACAAATTCTAAAAAAAAAAAACTAATTACAAATAACTAACACTATTTGCCATTGGTTATAATAATAATATACTAAAAACAAATAAAATTATCGCAAAAACCGAAAAATTATTACAAATATTTATTAATAATTTATTAACATCATTACAGATCCTTAATAATATTAAGTCCATTTATTCTTCTAAGCTAAAATTCAAAAAAAAAAGTTCTTTTTGAAACAGTTAGCACAATGAAAATTTTATTTTTGATTTTACTTTTACTAACATTTTTAACATATATCTAATAAAATTACTAAAATAAAACACAATGTCTCAGAGATTGCGGAAGCAAAAGAGAAAAGAAATTTTTTCCAGGATACAAAAATTAGTCTTAAGTTTTTACAGATTTCATACATAGTTTTAAGTTCGATATTTAATTAAATCAATTTTTATAAAATAAACGCAATTTTATACTTATAAAACTACTTATTAAAATTTTCTTAAAATTCAATAAACTTATTTACACAATAAGCAAAATTAGAATTAGTCATATAATTTTGTAACCAATTTATCTGTACTATCAAATCTAATATTAATATTTTTTTTATTTATGTAACTTTATTACACACATTTTTTTTTATAAAGAATCCTGTAAAAAAATTTTTATTCTTTTAAAATTTTTTATTTATTTTTATATATAGTTTATATAGTCTTATTATTACTCTCTTTATTACTCTTAGTCTTATATATTTACTGCTTTTATAAATTTTTAAAATTGCAAGTAATTATTTAATGATTATTAAAAATCCATTGTAAGATTAATAAATTAAATTTCAAGAATATTATTTTACGATACCACAAACCATATTTAGTTTACAAAATTAAAAAAAAAAAATTAATAAATAAATAAATTTTTTGCTTTTTCAGCATTAAAGTATTCAATAAGTATCAAGTATTTAATACTAATTTTGTCACTATAATTATTTTTAAATATGGTTACCAACATTTTATATCTTTTACTAAATCTTTTTATTTTTGTATCAATTTTGTATTTTAATTATTGTAAACATTATTGTATTGACACAGACAGCCAACTATAAAACACCGGAACAAACCCTATACCCTTTACTACCCCCATTAACCCCATCTCCCCGACCTACTCCAATCGGGACAATTGGAATCCTGGGGTGGGAGATGTTACGTATGATAGGTCATAATTCGAGCTATCGCATCCGCATTCTTTAATATTCATATATTTAATTATATTAATATTTATATATTTATTTACTAGCTGCCTCCGGCTCGCTTCGCTCGCCCCTGCGGCTTTATTTTTCCAAAAATATGTTGTTTTAGGTTACTTAATATTTTGTAAAATAACCTTTTTTATTCGAAGTATTATCTAAAATTTACTAAATCATAAAAATTACGGGCATATGAACCCAGACAGATAATTAGTAATCAGCAATACAAAGCTTAGCTACCCTTCCATAGGATCCACAAGTGTTCATTGTTTCCCTCGAATACCCATTCTAGGGTTCTGTCTGATAATAGCTATTCAAGCTTCTTTTAGTTTCTATATTCAGTTACTACATCAGTGGCTGATAAAAATTAGAAATATATATAATATTAGTCCTAAACTTTTATAATTTTCGAAAAATTATTGTAACTTTTGATAGATAGAACCGATCGCCTTGAAAATTTAGGTGGATACGTAAAAAATATACCCGAATCGAATGAAATTCTTTTTGATAGTAAAATTTTTCCTCGATTTTTTGTTTTTTTGGTTTTTTTTGAAAATTTGATAAAAATTTTTTTCTTGAAAATTAAGTTTTTTCAACATAAAAATTTTTTGTCGTTATCAATCGAAACGAAACCTAGCCTATGTTTTGACCCGTAATTTTTGCCATCTTTTGCCGTAAACCCCGCGTCTCTACCTTTTATCGTTTTCTAGTTTATCCATTTCGGACAAACAAACAAACAAACAAACAAACAAACAAACATACAAAATTAAAGATTTATATATATATAGGATATATTTATACTAGCAAAAGTTGGAGGGGGGGGGCTCCGCCCCCCCCCCCCCTGTGTCACATTTACTTCTGTTTGTGTTGTTTCAAAAAATCATTTTTCATTGCAAATTTATAATTATGCAAACACATTCAAACTATTCAGAGCAGCGTAGGCGAAACATTAATGAAAAATTATAGGTTCTAATTGATTCTCTAGTTATAATAGAGAAAATAAAAAAATTTAACTGAGTACGTATAAATTAGTGCCAAATCAAGTAATACCAATTGTGGTAGTAAAGTTTAATAATATTTTTTAGGTATTTCACTTTTCAAGCAAATTTTCAAAAACTTTTATATATCCTAAAAATAGTAAAAATTGAATATCTCCAAAAGTAAGAAAGCTGTGTCACAAAATTATAGCCTGTGTTATCCGAATACTTTTATTCTTTATTATGACACTGGTTTCATGTCAAGTGGTTCGGCGGTTCTTGAATCATTAGGGTACAGACAGGCAGACAGACAAATAAATTTTCAAATATATATAGTATATAGTAGTATATAGTATTAAGACGTGTATATATAGATGGTTCTATTATAATTATTCTATTAATAACAGGGAACTGGAAAGCCTCGGGAAGTGTTTCTGATGTATATAACTATACTGCCGTACAGGAGTAAAAAGGCAATATCTCGAGATTTTATGAAAAATGAGATTTTTATATGTACATAATCGTGAGAAAAAAAAATCTATCCAGTGGTGCAAAAATTATTTTGATATCACTGATAACAAAAAAGTTAGCACTGCATATCTCGAAGGTTTCATGTATTTGATAAAATTTAACATGGAATAAAAAAAAAAATACATGAAATAAATGCATATCTCGAGATATTGCTTTTCTTCTCCTGTACGGCAGAGCAGCACGCATGGAAAAAAATATTTCAATACAGGAGAAGAAAAGCAATATCTCTTTATATAAAAATGCATATCTCGATATTACTTTTCTTTCCTGTATTATAAGCTGATTTGGTGCTGCTATTTTTGCATATCTCTTGTTTTTCATATAAGGAGTGGAAATTTTGGAAAAATTTTTTCACCAATGAAAAGAGCATGTCTTAAGATCATCCTTAACCTCTATGTTTTTAACATAGGATTACCGACTGAGTTTTAAATTTGTAAAATGTAGTTATTTCGTTCCTAATAACATTTGTAACTTCATATTTATTCATTCCCTTGCAAAAATTATACTTTAAAGCCTGAAATAATTTTTTTTTATTTTTTAAAGCGTAGAAAAGTAAAAGTACATTTTTAAAAATTTTACCGACGTATTTGACTTTAGTATGACGTTAATTACCTTAGAAACATATAAATTTTTTTAAAATTGAATATAAACCTTTCAAAATTAACCGAAACGCGTTTCTTTAAATATCTCGAAATGAGTTAAAAGTGAGATATTGCCTTTTTACTCCTGTACGGCAGTATACTTTAAATAAAGAAAGACACTATGCTCTTCAACGTAAAATTAAAAACCGTATTCAAAATTTGACAATGTAAATTACAGGAAACTGGAAAGCCAAAATTTTTTTTTGTTTTTAATTTTGAAGAAATTTTCTTTTTTAATCAAATTTAACTAATTACGTATAAATTATTGCCAAATCAATTACATTTATTTCATTTTAAAGTAGACACAGACACACAAATAAATTATTAAAAATAGAATAAAAATAAGAAAATGAAAAAAAATTTTTTTACCAGCTTCAAAAATATTTTATATTTTGAAGATACCTCCGTTTTGAATAAAAATTTAGAAGAATACGTAAAAATTAGTGCTGAATCGAATACTATGAAGTGCGATAGGAAAATTTTTCGATAGTCTCGAGATATTTCAATCTTTGTTAAAAATTTTAAAAAATGTTATCAAGTTCAAAAATACTAAAAATTAAATATCTCAAAAACTACGATAGCTGAGCAGAAAATCTATAGCCTATGTCACCCGCAGACTTTTTTTCTTTATTTTGATACCGGTTTTATGCCAATCGGTTCGTCGGTTCTTGCGTGATGAGTGGACAGACAGACAGACAAACAAATAAATTTTCAAATATATATAGTATTAAGATATAATTATTCCTTCTTATGTTAGCTCGTAAATCGAGCTAACATACCTGCATTTCATCTTTCATACATTCTTTAATATCCTATTTCACCAATTCAGATCCGGCTCCTTATAAATTGACAGAAATGACGCATTTAGAAATATTTTAGGCAACAAAGAGTTGCATAAATCCCCTCACGATTTCCCCCGCAATAATCAACGACGCTTTCGTTAATTGGACGTGACGAGACCGACGCTTCCGCGTATTGGACAATCCCATCTAAATTCAAGTACCTGGGCAGTTACTAATTAGTTTATATAATATACCCGCAACTGCCCTTAATCCAGTTCTACTGCCAGTTCCTCTCAGTTACTTTTACATCCTCCCATGATAACTGGCCTACTAACATCAGGTCTAGTTTATGAGACTTATATTTGATTAGAACAGACTTCCGAGTTTAATCATTCATTAGTATAGTTATCATTCGGACTTATTGACTTAGACGCATTTTTATATCAACTTATAATAAAGTCATTAACTTAACCAAAAGTGTTCAGTGTATTTATTTAATAAGTGACAATTCCTTCTGTAATCTAGAACTTAACTCAGTTAAGTTCAACCAGCTATAATACCCGAGGTCATCAACATATTCATCAACGTTTATCAACACATATCAACCTATTAATATCATATATAAGTATTAAAATACCTGGGGAACTCAATATCCCCAGGATAAACTTATTTATATTTATTTATATATTGCGTATCCCGAATTAAATCTCAGGATACATAACAATATGCAAAATATAAAAAATTCAAAAAATGAAATTACTAAATTATTCTTAAAAACAAAATTTGAAAATCTTTTGAACTCTTGGAAAGATTCTCATTCTGATGTTCATTAAATTTTTAACACTTATACTGAAAAAAAAAAAAATTTATTTAAGGATGCTGCTCACCTTTTTTGTTTGAGTACAGATTTTAATAAAAGTTGGTATATAACAAGAAAGCATATTAAAAAATACATATTTAAAATTAGAAGATCCTAGGGTGACTCCTTCATTATTAAATAATTAAAAATAATTTTGCTTCTCCGAGCATCTTATACATGTGATTCTTATGGGACGACATTTTACAATAAAAAATTAAAGTATTTTTTGAGTACAGTTTTTGATAAAAAAATTATAACATATAAAAAACATATCGTAGAATATAATTATTCAATTTATTTTAGACTAGGGTGGTTTGTTTATAACGAATATTTTATTTATTTAACAATGCTATCGTATAGCTGTGCGCGCGCAAGGTTCTCGCTTCTATAGTAATATGATAGAAGGAGAGAGTAATAGTTTCTTATGTCTATTATCCCCACCAAAGTACTCATCATCCTTAAACTTTATATTAATAAAATATGTTTAATATCATTTTGCACCCAAATAACAATAAACAATTATTTATCATATTTGCAAGTTGTGTAAATATTAACAGAACCTAGCATAGTCTGAAAAATAAAAATATAAAATTGGAAATGCGCATGCGTATAGTGGCATCCCGTAACTAAGCCTCAACATCGCCGCGTGACATTCCCGCAAGGGAGCATTCAATAATTACACAACGCTGTATGGGGATCGACCGTTTTGTTGTAACCGTACTGGTCGTTGCGTTAGGGTAGGTTCACGATAAAAAAATGTTGCGCAACGAAAATTATTTTTAAATACAGTAAATTAAATTTTTTTCAATAAAAAAAAAAAAAAATTAGTTTAAAAAATAAGTTTAATTATCCCACCTTCTTTATTACCATCTGCAGGTAAGGATACTCATAGCTAGTAAATAAAAGTAAATATAACCTACGTCTATCAAACAATCATCTATAAAATGTTATTTTTATTTTAAAAATCATTGTGCTATTTTTTAGATTAATTTTCTATCAAATGTGTACATTTAGATTTAATACACAGTTTTAGAGTAATGTATTATTTTATGTTGTTCAGCAATTATGGAATCACTTAAAAATAAGGAAGATTGTATTGATACAATTATTACTTTTATTTAAAAAGTTTTATGACACTACGAAAAATTCGATCACCTTGAAACGATTGGAAAAATTTTACAAAAAATAGTACAATACATTTTTAATCAAGGGAGCAAAAAAAAGAATGGCCCAGATCGCAAGTTAATTAACATCCGAGGCACATCCGAAGATGGTAAACTGCGATCTGGGTTATTCTTTTTTTGTTCCCATTGACAAAACGAAATTTTTCTTTCTCAAGGGGAGAAAACGCTTTTTTTCCATCTCGTTGTGGGTCGAAAAAAGTGTTTTTGCCCGCCCGGGCATAAAATGCGGGTGTAAAATTTTTTGTGAAATTTGAGCACGCGTTTTAAGCCCATTAAAGCAAAAAATAGTGTAAGCACCATGGGCGAAATACTTTAGACACATATCACTCGTGCCCGGCTTCGCTTAGCACTCATGCTATTTCGCACGCTAGTGTCTAAACTTTTGCGCGCTTGATAGTTAATATACTATTTCGACCCGCTAGGAAGAAAAATTAATAAATCGTAGAGAAAAGCTAGGAATAAACATAAAAAATTTGATGAATTAGAAAAGAATATTAATCGTATCATAAGTGAAATATGAAGTATTTGCAGTCCAAGGCATCTAATATTTGTCGTTTTGTTAAAGCCGGTAAAATTTATTTACTTTTAAGATAATATAATATTATATAAATCATAATTTATAAAAATAGTTATTGGGTTCTTTTATTGACTTCCCATAAATAAAATAATACATATTTTTTATGAGAACTAAAAACATAGTTATGCAAACAATAATAACATCAATATTAAATTTTATTATTTTTTGTGAAAAAAGCCCTTTACTAAAAAAAAAAAATCGTTGGGCAACGTTTTAGTATAGTGGGTGGACTGAAATCTAAGCGTTGCACAGCGTTGCAGGGGGGGTGAACTGATACAAAATTGCCCAAAATTAGCGTTGCGTAATTATTGAACGCCCCCCAAGGTGGCCAAGCATGGCAATATGGCTTCCCATATTCGGCCCTCAACAGCGCCATTTCAAGAATCCTGTATGGGTTCTAGAGTACCAATATAATGGGCTTTAAAAACTCCAAAATGCTGCAGTCAGATATGTATCTGAAATTCAATTCCCTAACAGGACCTCCCCCGCTGGGCTGAAATTAGATTGACTTAACGTCAGGCTACGCCTAAAATACTTTTGCGCAGTTCACATATTTAACTTCCTGAATACTCATCTTCCCTCTTATCTGAAGGAAAAAATCAACATTTACATTCCTACACAAGAAACCTACGTCCTCACTTAAGTCCTCATCTTTCAGTACCTACTTTTAAATACCCCCAATACAACAATTCCTCTCTAGTATATATGCTAAACTTCTGGAACACCCTCTCAGAACATATTCGCCTCGCTCCCTCCTTAGACACTTTCAACACAAACACAATATTTGTATTTTGCTTTTGCTTTTCTAAAACACGTGCCTGTAAGTACCTAAATTTTCCCATTTAAATAACATAGGAATTTTTACAATCCAGCTTTCTAATTTTTTACAAAGCTTGCAAAATGTTTTCAAAAGCTACTAATCGATGGAAAGTACTATGTAAATATATAAAAAACGATACCTAACCTATGTTACCTTCATCTTCTACCAAGACTCCTCCAGTCTCCATTTCTCACACAGTACTACATGGTCCTAAAGTTCCTCCCACCCGTGCCTGTCATGATTACTTCCTATATCTCCACTTGATAATATGCGTATATATAGTTTAGACGCAATCTGCGTATCCGTTATCGTATACGTATACGCATGCAAATATTCGTATAGTACCAACCTATGCACAAAAAAAAATAATTATAGCCCGGAGAACTCCCGCGTTCAATGGCGCGAAAATTCAAATTTTAAATAAAAACTTGTTAAATAGTTTAATTTTTAAAAAATTTAATAATTTTAACCATTTAGGTTTGTAGATTTATTTAAATTTTGAATTTTCGCGCTTTAATTATCGCACTAGGGGGAGCAGCAAAAATATTATTAAAATAAGTGTTATAATTTAGTGTATATATCAATTTTAAATAATATGTACCCCCGCCTTATACACCCTCTACGTTTCCTCTTCTTTATCTCAATACAATTAATTAAATATATATTCGTGTTATCAATTATTTATTTAATCTCCTATCATTGTTAAATTACTACAATAAGCATAGGTTGGCACTATACGAATATTTGCATGCGTATTCGCATACGAACGCTTATGTAGACTCAGCCTTACAATTTGCTTCATACCTTATGCGGATTCGACAAATATACTAATCCATAACGCTATAGTATACGACTGTAATTACTTAGTTTAATTCGTTGGAAGGAAACGTAACATAAGTTATCCTGCTTTTTTTCAACATATATTCAAGCTATAATATCTCAAATAGTGAACTGTATCATTTCAAACTTTTTACTAGTTCACTGACTGTATAATAAAACAGTATACAAAGAAGTTGGGTTCTTTCCCACTAGCAACGTGCTCTGTAGTTTCTGTAAAATTTAACTATTGTTAATGAAAAGTAAATATTCATTGCTTTAATATAACTGCAAAAAAAACTTAAACAAAGTATTAGAGGTTATAGTTTTTGAAATGTGCATTTAAAAAATATAAATAAAAAGAGTAGGGTTTATCATTCATACAAATTCAATTTGTTTTTAATTATAATCTCTTAATCTGAAAAAGAATTTGACACTTAAGCATACTACAGACTCTGCACAACTTTGAGTGGGAGGTGTTGTGTTTTTTATTATTATCTATAATTTATGTATTTTCAAAAGAATGCATGGAAAAAACGCTGAGTAAGAAACATTACCCAATTGTATGCTATATGGAAGCTCAGATTCTGCGAACGATATCTCTTGGTTGCTTCTGATTACTAAAATACTGCAGTATACTATAATAATTTACAAGGTGATTTAAATAGGCAAGGAACTTTCTGCGCCTGTTATGTTTACATAAGTGAACAGGTGACCTTCAGAAGTTGGCTTGCTTTTTTTAATACAATGTGTATATTTATGGTATACTTCAATACCTTCTCTCTCGTTGTCAACCAATTTAAAATTTGAGAATTCTAAAAAAATTTGTAAGAACGGATCAAATCTAGGTACGCAACCGAAATTTAAAAAAGTGATCAGGAACAAGATTTTAAAAATGGAAGACTTCTTGATTATTTGGATACAAGATGTTATGCACAAGCAAATTCTTTTTGGCTCTTAATCTATATGAGTCCAACAAGCTATAGAAGTTTAAAACCATCTTGAACAGAAAAATCTAGGTTTATGAAGATCTCTATACCCGCGGTTTTCGTATACACGGGCCTTTCTAGTGGCGGAACTCCCGCGTATAACGAGGTACGACTATATTTAAAAAGTGTAAAGCTTTGTTTTCAAGGGAATTTTAGGGTAGATAATTATTTAGACTTTTTTTAAGAATATCAATGCAAACATGTAATAATAATTTTCTGGTATCACTAAATCAAACTTTAAAAACAAACTCGTTTTAACAGAGTTCTATCCCATCTCTATTTTTCTACATATTTAAAAAATATTCTTTTAAAAAGTATTACTAGAGTTCGAAATCAATAACACTTTTTTATTTATTTATATAAACAAAAACTGATATTTTTTAGAGAAACAGAAAAAAGGGCAATAAGATTAGTATATCATGATTAATTATTTATTTGCTATAATATATTTATTAACATTTTAATACAAATATTCCATCAGATATTTAAAATATTTAAGTTAATGTCCTTGGTCACCATAAAATTCTTTTCTATGAATTTTATCCCATTTTTCTACGTTTTCGGGAGAAAATGCTAAAAAATAAAATATAAATTTTAAAAGTAATAAAAATGTGTTTAAATAATTGTTACATACATAATTTTTGAATCTTGTAAAATATTGGGATGCAAAGAATGGTAGCAAATATAGAGTACTTAAACATCCAACTATGTTGCCAATAGAGTTTGTATGGAAACTGTGCTATCTTAGCAGAATAAGTATAAGGAAATTTCATTGGCCTTGGTATTTCCTCCATTTTATCTATAAAAGTAAAAAAACATTTAGTATAGCATATAGTTTTAAAATCAAACTATTAATATAGAAAATAATAAATGTTTTGTTTATATCTTTTTTCTGTCACCCAAAGTAAAATCGGTTACAATTTTTTTGTGACTTATTCATTTTTTTGATTTTGTTTTTTTAACGAACATTTGAAGGTATTAAAATTTAAAACTATTGACTCTTACACATTCTTATATTATTTTATATAATATTAATATAATATTATTTTAATCTCATTAAGTATACTTGTTTTATTAAATATATTTACTCTCTAAAATGAATTTGGGTAAAAATTCACACCATCGCACTTTTAAAGTAGCGAATTTAAAAACACACTTGATTAGAGCGGTGCGAATATAAATTCAGTTTTTTTAAAAGTGTGAATTTTTTGCTCGCGGCCTGCAGTAATATAACCTTAAAAAATTCTCACCTTTAAGGTACGATTCTAATTGGCGCGCTTAGTCTTTAAGCAAAATCGAAAAATTAGTTTAGATCGGAAAACGGGAAGAGATAATGGAAAAATTTTTTGGGGTTAAATAAATGAACTAATAAAAAGTACAAAGTAAAAAATCTTATACGCTCGAATTATATATAAGTGTTATCATTAAACTGAGAAAAAAAGATGAAATATTCCTATATTAAATAGTAATTGAGCACAACCTGCGGATTTTCCCTAAAAATTACAATATACTTAATTCTTTAGTATATAAATATAATACATACCGTTTAAATTACGTCATTAAGGTAATTTACATGCAATTTGGGCCATTCTTTATTTTTCTGGCCTAGGACCGTATTATACTATTATTTGATGCGATAATTATTTTTTAATAAAAAAAAAAAGTAAATAATTTTTTTAATAGATGTGAAAATTTTAAGGTTAGATTTAAGAGTATGAATGCGCATGTGTGTGTGTAAGTACTTACAATATTAAAATTAAAAAAAATAAATTTAATTTTTTTTAATTTTAGTGTATGCTCGTGTGCATATGTGTTCTATATGATGGGGCGTATACACAATTTTAAACAAAAATAATTTTTTTTTATTTTCAGGAATTTTTTTTAAACATTGGCAGCCATATTTAAAATTATACATGCAGATGTTTTGTGTGTATGAGTATAAATTTTTTTTATATTGATAAATGTGATTATTTGGAGTAACTGTTGATTTTAATCAAATAAAATTTGAATGATTGAAAAAAAAAAATTTATAACATTTTTTTAGAGAAACACAGCCTTGAAATTTTCCTATTAACTCAATATGAGTTATTTAATGTTAAAGATGAGTGTCCTGAAGAAATGGTTGTGGTTGGAATGGATGGAGACCAAATCCTTTTAGTAACAGAAAGCGGAAAGTCTTATCCCATAGGTGTGTTTAATTTTTTTTTATGTCATTTTTTTGAAAATAAAAATTAAAATTAAAATAAAAAAAAAAATTAGTAGCTGAAGCTATAGAAGCAAAAGAATTGTTAGGAGAAAAACTACTTTTATCTCTAAAATCCAGCAACATATTGGGGACAGGGATGATGAGATAGATGAGATTTTATATGATAACAATTTAGATGGGAGTGATGAGAATTTAGATGAGGAGCTAAATAGATATGACGAGAAAAATTTAGAATTGGTAGATGAGAGTAAAAAGATCCCCGTTATAAAAGGTATACCTATTATAAAAACTATTGAAAAATGTAATATTCAGCTAAGTAAAAATAATAAAGGATCAAAAAAAACAATTAATAGCAACTTTAAAGTTTCAGATTATAGACGTGAGATAGATAAGATTAAACGAGTATATAATGAAAACTTAGTAAAAATAATAGAACAATATGATTAATATATAGATAACATCTGTGGAAAACTGGATGTCATAACAGAAGTTAACAAAGAAGCTATAAAAAATTCAGAAGAGAAAATAGAGAAAAGAATAGTTGCGTTAGAAAAGACTATAAATAAACTAGGAAATTTAGACGTATTAACTAAGAGATTAGAAGTTGCCATAAGTTGTAAACAAACTTAACACAGGGGATAATAGTCAGGTAGCCAACCTCATAGATAGGGAAAATAATAATCAGGTAAGATTAGAAGATAAATTGAATAATGAAAGCATGAATATATTAATTCAACTCTTGGACCTGATAGTTTTAATCTTTTTAACAGTACTGAAATTAAAAGTTTTATAACTAACGAAATCAAAAAGCTAAATTCTACAACTAATAATACTTCAAATAAAGACGAGACAATTTTAAATGATATAAAAGAAGTTTTTAAAAATAATTTATTCCCGCGTAATAATAGTTCAAGACGAGATTATAAATTAACTTATAAGGTGAGATTTGAATATTTTATGGATTACTTTAAATCTGAAATACGGGCTAAAGATTTGTTGTATATTTGTTGTAGATCATGAAAGCATGAAAATAATGAAAATGATAATACTAATAAAAGACCCAGGTTTAGTTATAATAATAATAGAGGTAGGGGGAATTTTAGAGGTAGGGGGAATTTTAGAGGTAGGGGGAATTTTAGAGGTAGAAGTAGACGTAGAGGAAGAAGTGGTAAATCATTCAACAACAAACAAGATAAGAATCAAATTACAGAAAATAAAGGTAACGATAATTCCATAAATATTTTTAACATTGATCCGTTTGAAAATAGTAATTTAACTCGGGTTAATTTAAATAATAATAAATTACTTAGCTGATTCAGGGGCCACAACAAAATTTAACAAATAGTAAATTAATTTTTAAAACATTAGATGAGTCCAAAATTAATTTAATTAAATGCGCTAATAAAGATGAATCCGCGAATTTTAAATCGGAGGGAGTAGGTATTATACATACAACAAATAATAATAATAATTTGATTTTAAAAAATGTTATTTGTACTGAAGGCCTCTCTGAAAATCTTTCTTTGAGAAAATTTGCTGATGAAGGCTTAGCTATATACTTGGATAATGAAAAGATTGATATTTTTGACCCCATTTCAAAAGAATCCTTTATTTCTGGTATATATGAAAAACCTTACTGGAAAATAGAATTTGAAATAAATAAATTAGATGAGAATATAAAAAATATTAATAAACCCCTTGATAATAAAATCATACCAATTTTAACGACGAGAAGCAAAAGAAAACAAGAAACATTAAATAGCACCACAAATAATAATAATGAAAAAGTTAAAATACAAGATATACCTGCATAAAAAATTACAAGTAATTTTGGTGGAGAGTTTGATATGATAAATTTAGATGAGCATAATAAGTAGATTTGAATAAATCAATTTTTGATATAAGTATAACTGATAGGTGTTTGAATAACCCAAATGAATCAGATTCTATTGAAGATGTTGATTATGAAAAAGAATGTAAAACAAATTTAGGTAAAAAGTATACAGAACAATATTAGTTGGATACAAACTAGATGGACATATTTTTTTAAAACCAGAAGATTTTATGAAAGTAGAAATGTGAAATTTAATGAGAAAAGAGTATATGGTGATATATATATAGGAAAAATAGTATTCAGGGTTGGGATAATAATTTTGAAGAAATAGATACAGATAAATGTTTTATTAAATTTGATGAAGAATTAGAAGAAAATTTAGAAGAGAATTTAAAAACTGAAAAGAAAAATAGGTAGACCAAAGAAAGTTACTTCAGTATTATATGTACATATAGATGGAGAAACTTTTTTATTTACTTGTGAAGCTGAATATATAGCTATACGTTATGCTAGTAGAGAAATGATGGCATTATTCAATTCATTAAAATTAATGATAAAACCTCCTTCGAAACCATTCATTACTTGGTGTGATAATTCGGCAGCTGAAGATAATACTAAAACAAGTTGTAACAATAGATTGCGTCATATGATAGATGTGTATACTGATTATCTTAAAGAATATCTTAAACATGGTTTTGTAGAAGTTCAGTGGGTCCCTTCAAATGATCAATTAGCAGATATATTCACAAAACCTTTAGCTTTTGAATTGCACAATAAATTAAATAATTTATTATTAAACTTGGATTGTTAAAATTATATGTGTTATATAATATATGAGAGAATAATAATTAATTATATTTTCGGTATTTCTTTCAGATGCTAAGTAGATGTGACAATGAGATCGGGAGGGAGTGTTGGAGCCCAGTTAGTGGCGCTCTCCATTGTCAATTATTTATTACTACATGTTAAAGAAGAGGGAGCACTAACGAAGTCAGTCGTTCGTCCGACATTGTGCAGTACACTTCGTATTCTACATACATTGTATTGACGTGTTATAATATTGATATAAAATAAATTAGATGTGTATTAATAATATTAATAGATGTGTATTTAATAAATAAAGATTACAATTTATATTATAATTTATATTATAAATAAATAAGGGTTAATGATTTATTTCATAAAATAACTCCGATAAGAAGTATACACAGGAAATTTCCCGTTTTTTTAAGTAAAGAAAAATGTACAGAAAAAGAATAATTTTTACATTAACACTAAAGGGGGAGAAAAAATTAACTTTATAAATTAATATTTTGCTTTTAGGTATACTAATAAATTTTTATTCGAAAATATACATAAAAAATTAATTTTCCCAAATTTTTAGCATTTTAGAGCCAATCTTCTACTTTTATCAGCAATTTTGGTTTCCTTTATCTGTTTAAAATTTTAAATTTTTAAATTTTTTTTTTAATTTACATCGCAAACGCGTACTTTGCAATAAAAATTTTTTTTCTTATGGTAACCAGTAGAAAATTTCCCGTAGAAATAAATTCTGAGGACTAAAATTTATTTCTAACTATGCGTGTACGAAAAAATTAAATTTCTTACTTTTCCTCTTCAAGCTTTGATATCTCAGCTGCAGTCACTTCAATTTTCATCCCGCTGGTCTCAAATTCTTTGTTTTTTCATCTCCTTTTAACATATGAAATCATTTTTTTTAATATCAATTCATTTAAAAGCACCAACTCGCATAATAATCATTTTCACAAATTTCAACTTTCGCGACAAAGTCAATATTTTGGGTAAATTCATTTTCGATGCCCCAGCTTAAATAAGAATCATTTTTAAAAATAATCTTTCACGTATTTAACATTTCCCAATAAGTCACGTGATCAAATAAAATTCTGATTTAAAATTCGAATTCTTCGGAATATTTTACATAGGAGCGTCAACAAAAATCAATTTTTTGAGTAATTTAAACCATATTAATGGATTCAAATAATAATTAAAATTTAAAAAAAAAAAAAATGAAAATTAAATTAAAAACTTTTAGGGGTTGGAAATCAACCCCCCATACTTAGTCGACTTTATTTCTCCTAGAACAGTTATGAGCGTATTATCGCGTAGATACAAAATAAATATGTATATTACCACCTGCTCGCACAAGACTATACACTAACTATATCTCGGAGTACGCAACGGGAGTCGGGATTCCTGAATCCCAATTTTGGAGTAAAAAATTTTTTCGGCTAGAATCGACTCGAATTGTCTTAAAAAGGGTTTAGAAAGGTTCCTAAGGTATTCCAAAGGTATCCCGAATATTAGTAAAAATAAATTTTTTGTTAAAATAGCTTTTATTTGACTAGTTCTTACGTTTTAAGTGTACTTTTTAACAGTTTTAAAATTTTTATTCACATTCAGTGTCAAATTGATGATTTTGGCAATTGACAGTTGTCACCTACTTGTTTTTAAAATATTAGTTAGGGATATAGTGAGAAAAAAAAGGTCAAATCTCAAAGTGCCTACGAAAGTACATGAATTGAGTTGAAAGCTTTTGCATTCGTTTCAGAAAAATAATGCTAACAAAGCGTTACATCGGAAAATTGTATAGTATATCAGCGGGTGATTTTCCCATTTTTAAACATTTTTCACCTCATTTCCCCCCAATATTGAAATGTAGTAAAAAAATATTTTTTAAAACTTTTTAATAATGCTATGTGGTTATATAGACCACTATTTGGGGTCAAAAATTACATTGACAAAATAAGTAAGGGACAAAAATAAGGGACAAAAATAAGGGACAAAATAAGTTGGTGTGAAAAATGTGAAATTTCACCTTTTAGAACCTGTTGAATGTAATTTTTGACATCATTTTTGAGATCAGCGACCTAAAAAACTTAAACAGTTAATTTAATTTTTAAAAAAAGTATCCTAAAAATATAGATTTATCCACCCTGATGTAATTTTAAATTCCAAATAGTGGCCTATATAACCACATAGCATCATTGAAAAATGTAAAAAAAAAACATTTTTTTTACTACATTTCAATATTGGGGAGAGGGGGTGAAAAATGGGTGGTAAAATCACCCCCTGACATACTATACATTTTTCCGATGTAACGCTTTTTTGGCATTATTTTTCTGAAGCAAATGCAAATCCAAATTGGAATTCAGGACTCCCGACTCCTATTGCGTACCCCGAGTACCCCATATCACATGCTAGAAAAAGCATAAAAAATCTTAAAGGGGACTCTGAGTTATACCTATTTGTTTATAAATTGTAGAGCATTTTTAACTTTTTTTTTTATAAACAATTAGCTGTAACTCATTACTGAAGAGGTTTAACGAAAAATTTCTCACGATACCTCTATCTAGAATTGAATAATCTTCAATATGAGCCAAGCAGAATTTTGATCCAAGTAGCCCAGAACTGGGAACTCAGTCTTTTATGACCCAAAAATTTCAAAAATTTAACAGGTCGTATTTGTTTAAACAAATAAACATTTTTAATTTTTTTTTTATATTCTTCTACTAAATACTGAAAAGCATTCATTCTTTCATTAAAAACTTATTATAAATAAATATATGGTTAAAATATTTTAGTTACAAATATACTTCGCAAAAAACATCCCGGTGGTGGACACAGCACCCTTAATTTGCATTTTCTTCTTTTAATTTTAATTATTAGTTGAATCTATTAATATGGTTTGAATACCTCAAAAAATGGTTTTTTATAACATTTCAATGTAAAATTTTCTGTAGAATCCGAATTTTTAGTAAAATTTCATTTAAGCAGGTGACTTGGCGCGAAAGTTGAAATTTTTGAAAATGATAATTATGCAAGTTAGTGCTTTGTAAATAAATTTATTGTAAAAAAATGATTTCATATGTTGAAAGTACATGAGCAAACAAAAAATCTAAGACCAATAGGATGAAAATTGAAGTGGCTGCAGCTGAGATATCAAAGCTAGAAGAGGCAAAGCAAGAAACTTGATTATCTCTCGCATGCATAGTTCAAACTCCAGAATCGAATTCTAAGGCAAAGAATGGACAAAACACCCGCCATTTTTTGTGCAATCTCGTTAATTTTTTGCAGGAAAGAACAAAAGCAAAATTTTCTATTTTAAATAAAATGTTTCCTTACTTAAAAATAAACAAATTTAACCTGTAAATTTGTTATTAAATGAGGGTTATATACCAACAAAATAAAAACTTATAAGGTTAAAGGGGGAGGTGAATATTCGGCGAATTCTCAGGAAGTGGTGCTTTTTTGGTAACAAAAAACCTCCCGAAGTCGGTTTTTAATTTTTAATACCGGTTTTGACGATATTGGCCAAAATGTGCTCCTTTTAGACAACATTGGAAAAATGGTTATTTGAAAATAGCGCGAAAAAATGGGGGGGTTACACTTTTCTAACCTATACTAATCGACTCGAATATCGATCACCTTCAATCTCCATATGATAAATTGAGGGGCAATTCGTGTGCTGATACTTTTTAAAGGTGTTTTCTGAGCGGAATTTTTCATTTTTAATTTTTAAAAATTCATGACGCCAAATAGAAACAACCAATATTGGACGTGCAAGGACTCAAAAATTTTGTCAAAGGGTCTACTTTTTTGTGTTTTTTTTATTTTTGATTCATCTCTGCATAACATAACCTAAAATTGCAAAAAACGCCGAAAAAACTTTTAAAAAAGCAGTTTTACCATTAAAATTTTTTTAACAGCAGATATAAATTTTTTGTAAAAACAGGAAAAAACTACAAGTAAAATCACAATTTTTTAGAAAAAGGTTTTTTTATTTTTTGCTAAAAATTACTGCTCTTTCGACAGCGCAAAGTAAAAAGTCTTCCTATTTCTAACTTTGGGCTAGCGCAGCTAAAAATTTTTAAATAGGACCCCCCAATTTTTTTTTTTTTAGAAGTTACACATTTTTCATGTACTTTGACGTGAAAAAAGTTTTTTTTTTATTCGGGCCATCCTAACCTCCAAAACTTTAATTTTTATTAAAAATTAATGTTTTTTTTCGAGTTTTTCGTGATTTAAAAAAAAAAATACTACTTTGACATTAGAGTAAAAATAGATTATTAATATAAATATATTTTTCATTTCATGATGTAAATATGGTGCACTTTCTGCCCGCAAATCTATGCTTGAAAGTCGAATTTTTTTTTTATCTCTAGTAGTTATAACAGAATATACACTTATCAAACTATAGATTATTTTTTTTTAAATTTTAAATTAAATATTTTATTGCTTTAAAAAAAAAAACAGGTTCTTGGGTCTGGATCCTAGTCGGGATCGATCCGGAGACATTCAAAGGTATATATTACAAATCCAACACGCTAACCACTGCGCTATCGTTGCATATGCACTAAATTCGAATTTTGATAATCATATGCTCTGAATATTTTTTTGTGATATGTAAATTATTGAATATTTATGTAATTATAATCTTATTATTATTTATTTTTGCATCAAGTGCACCAATTTACATTTAAAAATAAAAACCTATGTGCTTACAATGGCATGAAAGAATCATATAACTCGTTGATCGGACGTACTCTCGGTAATCTGACCGTTTACCTCGCGTCCAATCCCATCAACTCGTCAGATATATGATTCTTTCATCCCTTGCCAAGCAAATAGATATTTTCGCATTTTATTATGAAATAATTGTTTTTTATTTAAATACGAAGGCCCAAAGGGTTTAAAAACACATTCTTTTAGAAAAAAGAAAGGCAATTTTTTTAAATATTTCATTGATTTTGCTACCAGAACTCTTAAAATAGATAAAATTTAATTAAAAATCCATGTTTCATAAAAAAATGATTGAAATACTAATTTTGAATACTTATACAAAATAATTTTTTTTTTTGTGTACCTACTCTATATTTTACTTTACTGGATTCAACTGCACTTCGCGCAGCAACAATATTATGATAGCATAAAATAAATAATTTGATAATCAATAATTAAGAAATTCAGTAATTTTCCAGCTACATTAAATTAACCTCAAAATTAACCTACCATTTTGAGATGAATTTGTTTACGTTTATATTTTTGTTAATGCAGTGTGTACATTATTGCGAGAACCAATCAAAATGACTCTTATCATCTTTTAGGAGTTGCTGAGACCAGGTTTGATCCTGAAATCAGCGATAACATTATAAATGTCCCAGGCTACATTGCTTGCGACAAGACCCCAATAATAGAGGTGGTGGTATTTTTATCTACATTCGAGAAAATATGAAGGCTAAAATACTTAGTTTATCAGACACTCTAATATTTAATATTCATAAAAACTTTATTTTTTAATTTTAAAATGCCTATGTGGATTTTTTGGGTCGTAGAGTTCAAATATGATGTCAGAAATGTCATTTAATGCATCGCTAGTGGGTGAATTGGCTTCTTTCAGTTCTTATTCAACCTCCTTATTATAATATTAAATGAAATATATAGTTAAAATCTGGATTCTTTTATTTCTGATATTCGTAATTTCATAGAAAGAAATTAAGTATTAAGTCTTTAAAAAAAACTGTGGGAATCATGTGGGTGAAAAATAAAAATTCCCCCTTCATTTTAAGATATTTTCTTTCCGGGATTTTTTTCCTGATATGTTTCCCAAAGGAATGCAAAAGGTTTCAGGTCGATTTATCCATTTTTATAATTACGTAGAGGTGGTTTCACAGATATTCCCGGACTAATTTTTATTATTGATTTAAAAAGACAGGGACAAAAAATTTCTTTCACGTATATTTTACCTGTCTATACTAACGTTAAATTATCATGGAGAATTTGCTAATTTTTATTTAAAAAAATAAATTCCAGAAAAAAGAAATTATTCCCTGACATTCCCTGACTTTCCAGAATTCCAGAAATTTGGCCACCCTGATAGCCTACAGGCCGGCTTTTAGCGTATAAAGCTGAAAGATGTCAGCTTCATAGACAAATATCAAAGTTTCGAGACTTTTAGTTTTAAATAATATAAATTTACTAATATTATTTTGTGAATAATTTTATATTTATCTTATAGCTTTATTTACATTATTAAATTCTATCAATAACTAAAATAAATATAATAATAATAATAAATTTTTATAATTTTATATTTGACAAAATATAATAATATTGTAAATAATTTTAGTTTATCGCTTTTCCTTGAAAATTTTGTTTAATATCAATTATAAATATAACTTCCTTAGGTTATGTAGGTATAATGTTTGTGGTATAGTATTTTTTTCAAAATTTTCAAAATATTAATTAATAAAATGCAATACTATTTCAGGACAAAATATTTTAAAAAAATTTAATTAACATAACTGATTCAAAAAATAATACTTCAAATCGAATATTTTAATTATCAAACAATTAAGGAATTGAATTAATAATTATTATCAAATTAACAATTTCCTCAAAATAATTTCGTCATAATAATTCAAATCATACATTAATATTTTTAAAAAAGAAGTACTACAAGATTTCTAAATTATTGAATTATATTTATATTAACAACTTTATTCACAAATTAATTATTTGGTAAATATTATTTTTATTTAATAAAAGATAAATTTTAAGGTTATTATATCATTAAAATCACTTTATACTTAAATTCTTTAATTTTAACGATTGAAGGTTAATAATAATAAAATCACTTTAATCAAAGATTTAATTAATTTTATTTAAATTTATGTAAATGGAGAATATTCAAAAATCTTAAACAATATATGATATATATGATAAAGGGGGGTTCTTTAGAAAATAAAAATTAAGAAAATGGGAAAACCTATTAATTCAAATGAAAATTTAAGAAACGCTTTAAAGTTAATCAAAAGCGGACATTCAATTTCATATGCATCAAAATCATTCAAAATTTAACGAGAAACATTAAAACACAATATAAAAATAATATTAATATAGTACGTTCAAGAAAAAAAATTGTACAAAATTATACAAACATATTAGACTTGATTAAAAATAAAAAATCTATTAAACAAATATCATACACAATTGCATGATGTACGTTATTATAAGTGAATTAATTATTATATGCTGTATATACATAATTTAATAATTATTTAATATTGTATATACATAATTAAATTAAATAAAACATAAATTTTTCATGAAACGGATTTAAAATTTACTATCCAGTTACTAACAATAGGCACCCTTATGTTCATAATCTTACTTATGTTACTTATAATTCAAATGAAAATTTAAGAAACGCTTTAAAGTTAATCAAAAGCGGACATTCAATTTCATATGCATCAAAATCATTCAAAATTTAACGAGAAACATTAAAACACAATATAAAAATAATATTAATATAGTACGTTCAAGAAAAAAAATTGTACAAAATTATACAAAGATATTAGACTTGATTAAAAATAAAAAATCTATTAAACAAATATCATACACAATTGCATGATGTACGTTATTATAAGTGAATTAATTATTATATGCTGTATATACATAATTTAATAATTATTTAATATTGTATATACATAATTAAATTAAATAAAACATAAATTTTTCATGAAACGGATTTAAAATTTACTATCCAGTTACTAACAATAGGCACCCTTATGTTCATAATCTTACTTATGTTACTTATAATTACAATTATTCCAATATAATGAAAAGTAGTAAACAATAAGAAACTTCAGGTTAGTTTTTAAAAATTCTTCAATGTTCACAAAATTACTTATAATTTATGGATTATTAAATATAAGTATGATATAAATTTATACCGTTTCTTAAACAGTATCAATTACATAGTTTGGATTAATGAACGCAAATATGATATCTGATCATTTTTTAGAGAATATCATTATTTAGGTATAATTTTCATTTTTTCAAACCAACGTATTTTCCGATTTGCCAAAATGGCGGACCAGTTTTTTTAATTAAAAATTTAATTTTTTCACCTCAACTTATTTTCCGATTCTCCAAGATGGTGAACCAAAAACATTAACAAAACAACTTTCTACACTACCTAGGGGTTTTAGAGGTTGAGAAAACCGTTTTTATGAATGAAAAATTTCATTTTTTCACCCCAACATATTTTCCGATTTTCCAAGATAGCAGACCAAAAAAACATTAACAAAAGAACACGTTAGGTAAATTTTTAGGGTTTTTTCGAATTTAGCAAAATTAATTTATGTTTTTTGAGTCCCCAAAACCGAATATAATATGAATTTATAACAAACAATAACTGGATGTCCACAATAGGCTAATTTAGGTTAGTTTTTATGAATTTTTCTCTAATTGTAAATATTACTTATACTTTTTAAGTCACAGAGAACGATGTGAAATCAATTTAAAACATATATTATAAAATTGCAACATTAATTAAATTTAGAATTTTTTGAAAATTAACAATTATTACTCATGTTTTGAGAGACACTGAACCAATATATGCAACTTTAATTTGTGGAATTTTTTCTGCATACCATAAAACTATTTACGTTTTTTGAAAAAAAATTAGGAAACATATTCTGTTTACCATCTTCTTATTTAGGGAGCCCACGCCATATGCATCAAATATATCACGATGCTTTGGCAATTATGAGAAATATAGGTCATCCTGATTTATTCATAACATTCACAACAAATCCTAATTGGCCTGAAATAAAAAGGGCTTTAAAGAAATTTTTCCCAGGAACAGCGGCTAATGATATTCCAAATATTGTCAATAGAATTTTTCATATGAAATTAAAAATGATGATAAACGATATCATAAAAAATAATATATTTGGTAAAATAGCTGGATATGTCTATACTATAGAATTTCAAAAAAGAGGATTACCACATTGTCATATACTTTTTACATTACAATATGAAAGCAAAATTCTTAATCCATCAGATATTGACAAAATTATTTCTGCTGAAATACCAGAAAATAATGAATTGTTAAAAGACTTAGTTATTAAACATATGATACATTGACCTCACGAAGGTAAAAATTTTTCTTGTTATGATAAAACAAAAAAACATTGTAAATACAGATTTCCAAAACCATTTATTAATACCACACAATTTGCTGATAATGGATTTCCTATTTATAAAAGATGTGATAATAAAAAAAAAAATATATTTATAATGCTAAATGTAAAGGTAATTGGATACCATTAGATAATTCAATGACATTATTAATCAGATATAATGCCCATATAAACGTTGAATATTGCAGTCACATTGGAAGAATTAAATATTTATACTATTATTTACATAAAGGTCATGATAGAGCCTTAATAAAGATAGATAAAAATAAAAATAAAGAAACAGAAGGTGTTTATGACGAAATATCAAATTACTTAGATACAAGATACGTAGGTCCGACAGAAGCAGCATGGAGAATTCTTGAATTACCAATGTCAGGAAGAAGTCACGCGGTTTATCGGTTAACTATTCACACAGAAAATCAACAAAATATCGTATTTGAGGAATACAAGGAAAAAAATACATCAAAAAATAATAATACCACGCTAACAGCATATTTTGAATTAATTAAAATTGATAAAAAAGCAAGAAAAATGAAGTTTGTAAATATTCCAACTAAATATTATTATGATGAAAAATTTAAAGTTTGGAAAGAAAGACAAAAGATATCTAATACAATAGGTAGATAATCAAGTGTTTCACCAAAAGATGTAGAAAGATTTCATTGAATATGCTGATAAAGTAACAAGAGATGTATGTAATAATGATCAAGAACCATTTGCAGGAAAACTAATAATTTTAGGAGGCGACTTTAGGCAAATCCTACCAGTTGTAAAATATGGAACACGAGAACAAATAGTTAACGAATGTATCAAAAATTCCACATTATGAAAATATATTAATGTACTAAAATTTAAAAAAAATATGAGATCAAATAACAAAGAGTTTCAAGTTTTTTTATTAAATATTGGAAATGGAACAATTAAAAACTTAACGATCCCAGATAAATGGTTAACAAATGATATCTGTAATAAAATATATGATAAAACATTAACAATAAACACGAATATTACATCAAAAATAATACTTTGTTCACATAATAAAGATGTATATGACATTAATGGAAAAATAATAAAAAAATTAAACACTAAAGAAAGAAATTATTTTAGTATAGACTTCGTTACAGAAAAAGAGACGGATTTTGCAGATGAGAAAATTCAGTTAAAATATCCTATAGAAGAAATTAATGCTATAAGATTACCAGGATTGCCATTGCATAATTTAAATTTAAAAATTGGAGCACTAGTAATACTGTTAAGAACTTTAAGTATTTTAAATGGACTTTGCAATGGAACAAGAATGAAGATAATAGAACTTTATGAATTTAATATAAAAGTGATGGTATTATTAGGAATTAGCAAAGGGGAAACTGTCTTTATACCTAGAATTTTATTAGATTCACAGAATTCTTCCTTACCATATACTTAAAATCGAAGACAATTTCCTATAGCTTTGTCATATGCAATAACGATTAACAAAAGTCAAGGGCAAAGTTTTGATTATGTTGGTTTATATTATAAAAAATTATTTTCACACGGTCAACTTTACGTTGCCTTATCGAGATGTAAAAATCCAGATAATCTATTCATTCAAAATGCATCGTTAAATGATAATATTGAAAATATTGTATGGCCAGAAGTATTAGAATAATTAATAATTTTTTTTTTTTTTTTTTTTTTTTTATAGCAATATGGATGGACAAAAAAAAATAAATGATAACAAGAATAACAAAAAAGATAAAAAACAAAATATTACATTTTCAACATCATCATCATTAAGATAAATAAAACATTTTAGCAGGTTACTTTGTTTTTCTTTTTTTTACAGCGTCAAGTAGGACTCTAAAATTTTACCCAGGAAGGTTTTCAATGTAAAATTTCCCGAGGAATCCGAAAATCAAGTCAGATTTTTTAATTTCTATCAGGAAAAGCGAGAAAATTGGAAAATTCAGAAAATGAACAATTTTCAAAATCATTTTTTTGAGCCTAAAATTGATTTTTAAGTGCTTAAAATGCAAATGGGTCAAAAAAAGAGTTTACCAGCATGAAAAGTATGTAAAAACATATGTAAAAAAAATAAAAAAAAAAACAAAAAGTGACGCTTTTTGAGAAATTTGTATTTTCCAGTTTCTTTTAGTTTTTCCGATTTTCCGGCTTTTCCTGAGGTTTTTCCGAAAAAATATGGTCAGATTCGGATTGGGCGGGAATTTTTACTATCTACCTTTATATAGAAAATATTTTTTAGGCTTATTTAGGGCGTCCAGAAAATAAAAAGCAAACGGGTGGCTGAGAATTCGAAAAAAATAAAAATTGGAAAATCAGCTGCCAAATCGCAACCAAGCCACCTAGAGCCTTAAAAATTGGCCAGTAACCATATTTTTACATACCAAACACAGTGCAATTAGTATTTTTTAAATCCAAGACATCGACCTCAGACTTGGGTAAAAATAGCTAAGAACTACCGATATATATATACGATATATGCACTGACTCACGCAGGCATTACTTTTTGGCCATAATCATTTACAAAATCCTACGGTTACATCAGCCCTTATACTTGAGAGAATCTTTCATCAAGTATACTCCTAAAGAAAATGCAAGGGGTGGTTTGCGCTCAAAGGAAATCACCATACCTAACACGAAAAACTGTGGTACTAACACCTTTCGGTATAAAGGGGCCAGGCTTTGGAACTCCCTACCAGCAGAAATTAGGTTTCTTCCATCTCTTAATTCATTTAAAGCTGCTGTATATAAATATCTTTTTACACTTGATCCTTAACATTAGTCTAAGAATGTCTTGTCACTTCTCGTTGCAAGACAAATTCCTATTATTCTATTTTATTTTAAAGCATTTTACTTTTTTTTTTTTAATCAATATAAGACTGACTTTACCATGCATATGCAATTAAATCGACTGTGATACTTATAGTATACTATTAAATCATATTTAGAACATAAGCATTTAGTATCTAATTTACTTTATTTTAATTTATTATTCAAAATTTTAAATGTTATTACGTATATTTTATACTTATTAAAAATTATTTATGTTGATTATCTATTATTTACTATATGATGTATATTTTATGACTGTATTTTTGTTCAATTGCAAAATAAAGAATATTTACATTTACATTTACATATATATAGGAGTGTATCCATTACTTTTCATACAAAAGTGAACGCACGCATGTCACCGATTGGGCTCAAATTTTTGGATAATGTTTGGGGTAATGAAAAACTCACCTAGCCAAATTTTTAGCCCTCTAGAACAATATGGGGCTAAGTTATGACCTCTAAAAGGTCCAAAAAATGACCTATTTTAGCCTATTTTCCGCTATTTTCAAAATTTCGCCATTCCCTTATTTTTCAGTCAAATTACTTCCGGTTGGTCGCATTTTTTTGGTATAAGCTTCAAAATTTAGCAAAAAAATTTATAGACACTTTTATCACGTAGATTTTATTTGGCGATAAAAAATGTTAGATGACTGAAACGAAAAAAAACAGGAATTTCAAATTGGTGCCAAATCTGGAAATCTTTATATAACTACTTCCGGTTAGTCGCAAAATTTTGTACTACTCAAGACCTTTCGAATGCGACCTACAAAATTAAAAACAACTTATTTTATCCGGAGTTATGCGTATTTTAGTTTGGTAGTTTTTCGGAAATTTTGATTTTTTTGCGTATTCAAATTACTATAACTTTTTTCTATCATAACCAAAATGGCCAAAAATTTCAGAGAATATTCTTCAAACATTAATAAATAATCTCTGAAATTTTGGTGGATGATATTGGCTTCTATCCGTTTTTATACATTCCCAAAAAAGCCTTATTCTTCACGTATTTTGTGTATTAAAGTGGACCTATTTTTGGACTTTGTGAAAAAACTTTGCTCCCCGGGTTTTTTTGTGAAGTTTTGGTCATAAAAAGTTCCCAGTTCCAAGGATTTTGCTTTTGCGTTGCAAAAACACGTGCTTGTAAGCACCTCAATTTTCCCATTTAAATTACATAGGAATTTTGACTTTTCAGCTTTCTAATTTTTTACAAAGCTCGCAGAATGTTTTGAAAAGCTACTAATCGATGGAAAGTACTATTTAAATATATAAAAAATGATACCCAACCTCAAGTAGCTAAAAAAAATATTTTTAAAACGATTTTACCGGTAATAAACGAAAAAAAAGTACTCCATTTAAATTACATGAAGCCATGGAGTACTTTTTTTTCGTTTATTACCGGTAAAATCGTTTTAAAAATATTTTTTTTGGCTACTTGAGGTTGGGTATCATTTTTTTTATATTTAAATAGTACTTTCCATCGATTAGTAGCTTATCAAAACATTCTGCGAGCTTTGTAAAAAAGTAGAAAGCTGAAAAGTCAAAATTCCTATGTAATTTAAATGGGAAAATTGAGGTGCTTACAAGCACGTGTTTTTGCAACGCAAAAGCAAAATCCTTGGAACTGGGAACTTTTTATGACCAAAACTTCACAAAAAAACCCGGGGAGCAAAGTTTTTTCACAAAGTCCAAAAATAGGTCCACTTTAATACACAAAATACGTGAAGAATAAGGCTTTTTTGGGAATGTATAAAAACGGATAGAAGCCAATATCATCCACCAAAATTTCAGAGATTATTTATTAATGTTTGAAGAATATTCTCTGAAATTTTTGGCCATTTTGGTTATGATAGAAAAAAGTTATAGTAATTTGAATACGCAAAAAAATCAAAATTTCCGAAAAACTACCAAACTAAAATACGCATAACTCCGGATAAAATAAGTTGTTTTTAATTTTGTAGGTCGCATTCGAAAGGTCTTGAGTAGTACAAAATTTTGCGACTAACCGGAAGTAGTTATATAAAGATTTCCAGATTTGGCACCAATTTGAAATTCCTGTTTTTTTTCGTTTCAGTCATCTAACATTTTTTATCGCCAAATAAAATCTACGTGATAAAAGTGTCTATAAATTTTTTTGCTAAATTTTGAAGCTTATACCAAAAAAATGCGACCAACCGGAAGTAATTTGACTGAAAAATAAGGGATTGGCGAAATTTTGAAAATAGGCTAAAATAGGTCATTTTTTGGACCTTTTGGAGGTCATAACTTGGCCCCATATTGTTCTAGAGGGCTAAAAATTTGGCTAGGTGAGTTTTTTATAACCCCAAACATAATCTAAAAATTTGAGCCCAATCGGTGACATGCGTGCGCCCACTTTTGTATGAAAAGTAATGGATACACCCATATATATATATATATATATCGTCTCGAAAAACATCGTGCAAACACGGTAGTGTGCCTGGCCTCAGGACTAAAAATAAAGACAAACGCCAAGACCAACACAAGACCAACACCAACGGCACACTACGTGTTGTTATATCTTGAGATCGTATGCTAAAGAAAGATTTTTTTTATTTTTACAATAATAAAACATTTTTCTGACAAATTTTTTATATACATCTTATTTTCTTATGCATGCGCGTATAAAAAACCAAAAAAAATTTCCTTAAACTTTTCCTATTTTTCCCTATGAAAATCCAAATTTGTTAGGTGCACAAAATATCTCGCGAGGATTTTCTCTCTTTTTTTATTCCACGCGTTTTTACACATATAGTTCTCTTTATCACTCACAGTTTGTTGTCTTTCTTTTGTACACATACTAACTATTCCCTCTTTTTCTTCTCTTTCATTATTATTATGATTATGTATACCAAAATACATGCCAATAGCTGCGTCTCTTACTATCGCTTATGGCTCTTCTTTTGCTCTTCTTTCATGGGTTCTTTCAATTCTTTAATTGTAGTTGTAGTATTAGTATTTTTTTTTTTTTTTTTTTTTTTTTTTATTATCCCATACTTGAAAAGAATTTTTTTTCTTAATACCTTTTTTATTGCTTTATTACTTTTTTTTTTTAATGTGTTTCTATAATTTACATAACAGAATAAAAAATGTAAGTGAATAAATAAACGCAGCTAATTAATTAAAAATTATAATAAAATGCTATTATTGAAAAATTTTTGATTCTGAAGAAAACAAAATTTGATTTTTTTTAAAAATCGGTCAATTTTTTGCAATTATAATAAAAAAGTATATTTAAACGGCGAAATTTCAATGATCCGACGGGCCATTGAAGATCCGTCGTTAACCCGCGCCTTAGTTTTAAAATAATTATAAATGGTAAAGAATATTTACACGCAATTTTAACAAAAGAGGGACTACCCGCGAAATATCGGGACTTATAAAATTTTTCAAAAAATTGAAAAATATGAATTTTCATTTCTTATTATACATATTATGTATAAATTTGGCTCTCAAAATTATTACATTTTTTTAGCTTAGTTTATCTATAGGATATTTCAACAATTTGTTAATCTGTTAAAATTATATTTTTTCTTAAATACCATGAATACTTGCCGCATTAAAAAAAGAAAATAAATGTTTAATAAAAAATAAATTTGCTGGTACAGATATTTATTTATTCAATTGTACTACTATATATCTCTTCTCTCTATATTATAAAATTCTAAACGCTGCCGCCGATATGGGTCATTTGGGCATGGTACATTTGGGCATGGCACATTTGGGCATGGTACAATTGGGCATGGCACATTTGGGCATGGTATATTTGGGCATGGTACATATGGGCATGGTATATTTGGACATGGTAAAGTTGGGCACCCTACGTTTGGGCAACCTACATTTGGGCACCCCTTAATTGGGTATAATTAAGTTATAATTAAGTTCAATATCTCTATATTATATGCCGAATTGCAATCTCTGGGTTAGATTTATTTGATTAAATCTTCGTGATATACTCTTCTCCTTCAGGTTTCATTAAAATATTTAAAATTACAGTATTGTAACAAAATAACAAAAAACGTTTTAATTCACTTGATAAATTTAGATAAACAAAATAATCGTTTTAATGTTAATAAAACATGCATTACAACATAAGATATAAATAAAATTTCTAATCCATTTATTATGATATCCGTTGTTAAACATTCTCTGTAATAATATATAATTTAAATTTTTAATCAATACATTTTATAATATAAATTAAAATACAAAAAAAATTACATAAATTTTTCAATAAATTTTTCAATAATTTTTCAATTTGTATTTATTTACGATCTTATTTATTTACGATCAGCATTAACATTCACATTAAAATTACATTCCACGCGAACCACGCAAGGGGCAGAGCCTCATTATTAAAATTTATAAATTTATAAGGAAAATTTATATATTATTTTATAGCATAAAAATGTTAACACAGGTCAGTGGGAATAGCATTACTCTTTACCCTTTACGGGGGTTGGCGCGCGGAGCGCGCAGGGGGCGGAGCCCCCTAGTATTTATATATATATGGGCGATTATTTCTCAAGCCGGCCACCCCCCTCTGTCCAAAAATGGTGGCAATTTAATAAGATTTTGGTTTTCTCAAATTGACTGGAAAAGGGTCTAGTTTTTTATTCTCATTGGCCTTTTTAAATCTGTAAATCTATTGGGCATTTTAGGCACTGAACGGTGGCATGTCCAAGTTTAAAAATCAGAAAAATTGAAATAAAAGTAGTTAGTAGATTAACGGTAAGTTTTTTGAAATTTTTTTTTTCTTAAAAGTTGTTATTTATTAAAACAAAGAAAATGATATCACTTGCGTGGTAATTGTTTGATTCCTTAAAAAGTTTTGTGGGTGCTATTTAGTTTTTAAAAAGGTTTAAAAAACGGCTACTTTGACTGCTGATATCTCTGAACCTACATATCTAAAATAAAAAAGTTTTAGTGCAAAATGGTAGTCTTTTGATACAAAATAAATTTGCCAAATATCAGGGTATTTGAACGATCAATTTTGTATTTAGCAATTTTAAGGGTGATTCTGAAACAAATTTTGAATCAGTTTTTTAAGAGAATTAATACCCGAAAAATGCTAAATTCGAAACTACTCGATCAAATACCCTGCTCTTTGGCATCAAAGGACTATCATTTTGCACTAGAACTTTTTTATTTTAGATATGTAGGTTCAGAGATATCATCAGTCAAAGTAGCCGTTTTTACCCCTTTTTAAAAACTACATAGCATCCACAAAACTTTTTAAGGAATCAACCAATTACCACGCAAATGGTCTCATTTTCTTTGTTTTAATAAGTAAAAACTTTTCAAAAAAAAAAAAAATTCAAAAAACTTACCGTTAATCTACTTTTATTTCAATTTTTCTGATTTTTAAACATGGACGTACCACAATTCAGTGCCTAAATTACAGATTTAAAAAGGCCAATAAGAATAAAAAACTAGACCCTTTTCCAGTCAATTTGAGAAAACTAAAATCTTTTTAAATTGCCACCATTTTTGGACAGAGAGGGGTGGCCGGCTTGAGAAAAAATCGCCCATATACATAAAATACTAAAATTCTGAATTCATAAAATTTTTTTGGTAAAATTAATTTGTTGGTGCATTCATTCTAATTTCTAGTCATAATCATTAAAAAAGTTCTGATATAAAAAAAAAAACTTTAAAAATGTAAACAATGCATGGCCTCAGGATAAATCCTAACATATAAAAGTACTGATATCAACAATAGTGTAGGCTCAGGAATAGTACCTTTTTAACAAAGGCTTTTAGAAAATCTGTGATTTTAGATTAGATAAAATGGTATTTAGTAAACTGATTAAGCTTTGCACAAATATAAAATTAAACAATTTATTATAATAAAAAAGAAGAATATTAAAAGTTTGAAAATTAAATAAGTACATAAAAATGCAGAATAAATCCTGGGCCATCGGTTTTTTAAAAGTAATTAAACAAATTTTGACCGATGGCCCAGGATTTATTCTGCATTTTTATGTACTTATTTAATTTTCAAACTTTTAATATTCTTCTTTTTTATTATAATAAATTGTTTAATTTTATATTTGTGCAAAGCTTAATCAGTTTACTAAATACCATTTTATCTAATCTAAAATCACAGATTTTCTAAAAGCCTTTGTTAAAAAGGTACTATTCCTGAGCCTACACTATTGTTGATATCAGTACTTTTATATGTTAGGATTTATCCTGAGTAAGAATACACATTGAGTTTTAATGTTCCTAATAAAAATATTTTTAACTCGTTTAGGGGGGAGGGGTGTATGGGGACACTGGGATGGCCTAGAGGACCAAGCATTGGTTAAACACATTTTTTCTCTATAACTTTGGTCCCAGCGTTTCAAAAAAAATATCATAAATTGAGTTTTAGTTTTTGTAATAAAAATTTTTGTATTTCGTTTTGGGGGGGGGGGGCGCATGGAGCCACTGGGGAGGTTTACAGGGCCTAACATTGATAGAAAACATTTTAACCCGTTTTAGGGGGGGGGAGTATGAATGGGGGCACTGGTGTCGTATACAGGGCCAAACGTTGGTAAAAAACATTTTTTGCAAACATTTTTGGAAAAAGTGTCCCAAAAAACATGAGTATATAGTTCAATTTTCAGTTTTCGATAAAAAAAATTTTTTTCACTTCTTTGGGGGGCTTACTTTGGCGCTGGGGGCAAATTGTATAATTTTATTGTATTTCTTTAGCCATATTCGGTTTTAGCGCCACCAAAAACCCCCATCCCAGGGGGTCTACCCTCTGTTAAATTATTTTTTTTTTGTGTGCCTGTGTAATAGAACTATGGAGCTTTCAAGCTCCGTAGCGGCCAAAGTCGAGACTTTGGAGCTTTGTGTCCATGGAGACGTTTTTTCAGAATAATAAAATCTAAAACACACAAAAAGTTCACCTAATTTGATCGAACGGCCATTTCCTATTCATTTGTGCGGGGTGCTTTTTCGAAAAATCGCAAAATTAAAAACAAAAGTTATTTCATTTTTTTAAGTATTTGACCATGTTGCCCCAAATATTTTTGAGCGCGGATGGTCGCTAATGAAAATTTGTTTTATTTTTGATTAGTTAAAAAAAAAAATAGAATGGGCATATCTCTCAATTTTTTTTAAATCGCTGCCAAAGTTTAATTTTAAGAAGAAAAAAAATTTATTTTGGACCGTTGATAGTCTACCAATCAAAAGGATGCACTAAAATTACTTTAAAAAGTAATTTTATCTGAAAGTATATCGTCTAACCTTTTGAATGAGAGGTCGCGAGATCATTTTGACAGAATCGTTTTACCACGGGAGTATCAGAAAGACGACTAAAAAGTCGTTAAAAATTTACTTTTTTTTTTGTCATTAATATGCTTCCAATCAGAGCTGAAGGCATCTGGTGGTCTGAAAACTTCAGGATCCTATTTTTTTTAGGTGTACTTTGACCTAATACAATTAGTTTTTAAATATCTTTCGTGGGCCGATTCACTATATAGATCCAGGCATAGCCTTTTCCAATTTTTTTTTTTAATGACCATTTTAATCAGAGATATGACAAAATCCGATAGCAACCTTCTTAAAATCTAGTAAAAAAGTAGTGACTGCCATATATCTGGCCAAGCATTCCTCCAGAACACAAAAGAAATCAGATTCCAACTTACATACGTATATTAAACACACACAAAAAAATTACACTTTTACATCACTATTAAATAATAATTCGGTTTTATTATCATTTCGTTATTATAGACCTTTTTCTTTAGGCTGAGTTAGTGTATAAGGCTTGACTTGTCGTTTTTTTATTATAGCCTAATTCCTTAGGTTACACTAGTGTAAGGCTTGAAGTGTCGTTTTTTATTGTTCTAATTCCTTAGGTTACGCTAGTGTAAGGCTTGACGTGTCGTTTGTTATTATAGTCTACTTCCTCAGGTTAAGGTAAGGCTTGACGTGTCGTTTTTTATTATAGTCTACTTCCTTAGGCTACGCTAGTGTAAGGCTTGACGTGTGGTTTTATTATAGCCTAATTCCTTAGGTTATACTAGTGTAAGGCTTGACGTTTCGTTTTTTATTATAGTCTAGTTCCTTAGGCTAAGCTAGTCTAAGGCTTGACGTGTCGTTTTTCTATTATAGCCTAATTCCTTAGGTTACACTAGTGTAAGGCTTCACGTGTCGTTTTTTATTATAGTCTACTTCTTTAGGTTACGTTAATTTAATGCTTGACGTCATTTTTTATTATAGTCTGCTTCGTTAGGTTACGTTAGTTTAAGGCTTAACATGTCATTTTTTATTATAGTCTGCTTCTTTAGGCTACGCTAGTGTAAAGCTTTTAAACTCTTTTTTTAAGTTTTATTATTTATTTTACGAACATTCGTGAAAGCTGTTTTCCTTTAATCGAAAAATTGTTCGTGTTCCACGAACGTTCGTGAACGATTTTCCGAGGCTTGAAATGTGCATGTTCGTGTTCCACGAACGTTCGTGAGTTCGTGTTTCCGGATACTGATTAGACCAACTCAATAACAATTTTACGTCCTATGAAACTGAGACTGAAATCCCAATGTCGACAATATAAGATGAGCTCCCGAGACACCAGTAGACCAGTATATATTTGAGGCCCCAGCTGCTTCAGCAGATTCCTCAAAACACTTATTAAGTCATTTTCATTGTTCGTGACAAATTTAAAACTATTAATAAATTTAATAAATAAATGAAACAGGAGTTTAAAAGACTATTCTTAATTTAATTATTGGCTGGATCTAATGACACAAAAAAAATAATTGCTTTTCGTGCCGCTAAGAAAGTGCGTGCCTCTAATTTTCAATAAATTTATCAAAAAATATATTAAAATGTATAAAATTTAAAAAGTGCAAAGTGCAGAAAGCACATGCATGCATTACCCCGTCATTTAATTAGTTTTGGTTAAAATTAATTTATTTTTCATATGATATAGCCCTAATTTCGCAGAAAATTTTTTCCTGCCATTAGATTTTGCGTTAATTATTAATAAAATAAAATAGCATTCTTAGATTGTTTTTCAATATTATATAAAAAAAAAAACGTAAAATAATAAAATATAACCTAGCTTTTTTTTACTTTTAAAGCAAAGAAATTAGAGACTTCTTACTTGCCTGTTGGAGAAAAGAGACTCATTGTTTAATGATCTCAAACTCGGCATCACAGAACTCTCGCTGACAAAGCAGCTGTCTCCTTTTTTCTAGTGTATAAGAGATCAGAAAAATAACTTAAGTCTCTCATAAATACTATACCATACAAAGGTGTTTAGCTTTTAACAAAAATACACATAAGAATTGTAATTTTAACATTTCAATAATATTTTTGTCTATAGCAATCTATATCTAGCAAACTGTGTCTACAGTACTCTAGTTTTGTTTCCTTAGAGCAACTATTATTTTATGTATAGAAATTTAAAACTACAGAGGTAGGAACGGTTACCTTGTGGATGGGTCTATAATATTAGAGTATAATAATTCAATCAGACGAATCAAATTTTTACTTAGATTAAACTGTCTGTATCATGGAAATAAATTTCTCTCTCGTGTCTCTTAAGACAGCCAATTTTTTTTTATTTTATAATTAAATATATGATTACTCAAATTAAATAATTGCATATGTGGTTAATTTTCAAACATAACATATAAAACACTTATGTATAAATATTTTATTTACCTTTCAATGAAAATAGTTAGGAAAAAATTATAAAATTTCACAGATATTACAAATGAACTTGTTGAAATTATTATTGAATGTAAAATAAACTTTTTAATTTTTGCTACTTCATTACGTAAAAACTTCAAAAAATATTTAATAAACGGTGATAGCTAGTACTACTCACATTACGTAAGATTATAATTCTTCATAATGAGTAAATACGCAAGTGCTTATCCGCTGCTAAAATTTGTATATTCAGCAACCCAGGGAACACACTGTGTCCGCGACGTGTCCCTAAGATGTCTTAACTCACGTATCTTCAGCACACGGTGCAAAAAACGTCCATAAGGCATCCTTAATAAAAGTATTGATTGTCTGAGAGGTACATATTTAAAGTAAAAACATTTTCTCAGAACACCTAAAAATGAAAATTTTGCGCGCGTTTTTTAACCTACTCGCGCAAAAACAACCATGCTGGTTTACCATCTGGGCGGTTAACCATTTGGTTCTGAAAAACCAGATGGTTAAACAGATGGTAAACCACCAGGTATTTAAAAAAAAAATAATAAGACCCCAGGATGAAAATGAACCTTGCAGGTAAAAGCGGATACCCTGGAGGTATAATTTTCAATTTTTTGACCCAAGATATTTTCACTTGCACTGATTTTATCGCTGAATATTAAATTAATTAACGGCTGAAGGACCAAATGGACGAAATCCACTAATTATTTAGACTTATTTATAAGGAGCAAAAGGACAAGGTATTAAATAATATTAACAATAAGTTTTTATGTACGACTATTTATTTTCATGCGTATTGCACGAAGTAAGAACGCGCACTAATGACGAGAGCGTCTCGGCCGATTAGGCGCGCGGTATCTTCTCTCTCTTTTTACATAGAATATACAAAAATACTAAAGGTGTGTGTTTTCACACCTACGTGGTTATTTTTGTAAGAGAAATGTTTTTTTGAAAATCGAATAAATTTTCAAATATATATTTATACTAAAAAGAGTAAGATGTGTAAGATGTGTAACGTTTGTTGTTGTTTTTTTTTAAATATACCCTCTCATTTTTAAACACAATTTTCTCGAAACAGGCTTTCTGGAATTGACGTGCAAGTTTGGGCAATAACTATTTTACGGATTTACTTCAAGTTTGAAAAGTAGTTGAAAAAATATATTTTTTATGGTCTGACATTGAATTTTTTTTTTTTTAATTTTTACAGCCTAGGACAGTGCTTACAGTACGGGCACCACCAAGCACTACTTATATATATATTTATAAGTATATAGTGCGTTTTAGTGCTCGTACTGTCAACAATGGCCTAGGGCCGAAGTTAGCCAAATTTATCTCTCAATCAAAAATAATTCATAGCCCCCTCAAGGACGCTCTAGCCAATGAATTTCTGGATTATAGAATGTACAGTTTTTTAGAGCTAGGTCTCGGGAATGGTGTGGGTCTTTTAGTCGGTAATTGAACAAAATTTAAAGATATTTGTGCCAATAATTGAAAAACTTACCACAGACTCTTGTGGTAGGTTAGGTTTGTTGAATTTTATACGTTAATAATCCTAAGTGGCATGCTGTATCTATCTGATGTCGCGATAACATGCGTTCCTCATAAAAGCCCGTGTTAAGAGGGCTGGATGTCAGCCTTTTTCCAGTTTTCGATCAATCAGAGACTAGGCAAAATATTAATTTGGCCACCAAAATCTTTTTTTGATTTCTTTTTTGAAATTTAATATATTTATACGTTCATTTATTAAATTAATTAATTAATTATTTGAAATGACCTTGATGAAATAACAAATCCTTAGATTCGAAAAACTCACATTTTTGATACGTGGAGTCGCACTGACTTCACTTTTATGATTATAACGTATCAAGTAGTTTTTACTTATTTTTTTAATCAACAAATTTGTTTTATTAAATATTTTTTTTTTTAAATCTAATATTTGCAAATTATATTTTTAAATAATGAATTGAAGTTAGGAATAATATTTTTTATGAAAAAACATTGAAAAAAAGTTTTTGAAAAAAATGTCTCCAGGCGATTTTCGATCTCGTGTCCCTCTGATATCCGGTCAGCCGCTCTATTTAAACCACTGAGCTACTGGAGAACCCGACATCGAGTCTCTTTAAAGACACCTTTCTCACAAATAACACAATTCTGGTCAATGTGTTTATACTAAATTTAATATTTATACATTCATTTATTAAATTGATTAATTAATTATTTGAAATGACCTTGAAAGTTGTAGTACCTCATATTTTTCTGTGGGGGTACTAGTTTTAGAAATATATTTTATAGTCAATTTTTTGGATCTGAAACTTAATTTTTTGAAATTTTTTTTTCAAAATGTTTTATATAAAAAAAATAAAAATAATAGCAATATTTTTTTTTTTGGGGCGTTGTACTTAATTTTTTTCTTTGAAAGTACTAATATTTAGAATTTTTGTTTTTACTAGGTAAAATAGACCATTAAGAATATTTTGTTATTACTAATGAGGAACCATAGTGCCAATTACTTGGCAGCGTTTTTTTTAACTACTCTTCAAACTTGAAGTAAATTGGTGAAATTCTTATCGCCTGTAACGTCAGGTGCCGTCTGTTAAATTTTCTCCGTGTAGCTTAAGTTTAGTCTCTCTAAATTTTTCCCCGTGTATGAATAATTTTGTTAAAAAATATTATGCTTTGGGAAATATTTAGGGAAAAAAAGGAAATTGCAGGTTTTTGGCTGATATTCATGTACCTAAAATTTCATTTGCGAGAAAAACGATTTTTCTTTTAGGTACTGAAAATTAGCCAACGAAAAATGTAAAATGAAATCGTGAAAACAATTTAAGAGATCGTGCAAAATTTAAAGGAAAATTTAAAGCTCGGAAAAGAAAATTAATATTTAAAGTTTATTTGTTATTGAAATAGTTTATGTGTTCAAATATTTTTAAGTTTTATTCATGCATTTTTAAGATTTTTATTTCTAGAGTTAAGTAATTGCTATAATAAACATTAAAATACATTTTATAATTCAAAGTATAATTTTTCAGATGAAATAGTTTCAAAATGAAAATTTTTCCATTACAAAATTTTACTAATAAAGATTATAAAAATTAATGATTTTCCATCTAAAAATTTTAAGTTTTGATACTATAAAATAGTAGCTTAGTTTAAAAGCGCTAAAAAAATTTAAAACATAAAATATTCATGGAAAACTTTAAAGAAAAACTGAGTTCAAAATACGTACACGGGTCCCCTGAATGAGCGCCAACCTGAGCTGCGCTGCGGTATCGAGATTTCAAAGAATTCTTTTAATATACACTTACCTGAACTAAAAAAAGTGAATTTTGAAATAATCGCCCGGGCGCTTTTTGAAAAAAGCTCAAAATTGAGCTTTTCTAAGCTGCCTATTCTTCTTTATTATCCCACCCCTTCTAGATATGCTCAAAAATTATGAGAAAAGAGTGACTTTAGTAAAATTTCCTCAGGAATTCGGCCCTGGCATTAGTTTTTCAACATTTTCCCTGGAAAACCCGGAAAATGGAAAAATTTACTTTTTATTTTTAAAGTGCTGTAAATAAAAAACCGAATCATATTTTTTCTTCAAAATTTGGGAGGAGACTTGCTTATAAATATATTTTTTGGTTTTCCTAACTCGATCTCAAACAAAAATAACCACGTAGTCCGACTCCCTGTTTTAGAAAGTTAACTCTCTGATTTAGGGAGTTAACTCCCTGATTTAGAGAGTCCGACTCCCTGAATAAAATAAATTAAAAACATGAAAAAAAAAAACTTTCCACATTACCTGGGGGTTTTCGAGCTTGAGAAAAACGTTTTTATAAAAGAAAATTTTCATTTTTTTACCCTAGCATATTTTCCTATTTTCCAAGATGGCGGGTCGTAAAATATAAAAAAAAACTTTATACATTACACGGGGGTTTTCCAAGTTGCGAAAAAAGTTTTTATGAACGGCAATTTTCTTTTTTTCACTCCTGAATATTTTCCGATTTTCCAAGATGGCGGATCAAAAAACTGAAAAAAGCAACTTTGTACATTACCTGGGGGTTTTAGAGGTTCACAAAAAGAGAAACTTTTCATTAATAATAACGTTTTCCTCAACCTTAAAAACCCCCGGTAAATGTATAGTTTTTTAAAAATATTTTTCGATCTGCCATCTTGGAAAATCAGAAAATATTCAGGAATGAAAAAAAGAAAATTGTCATTTATAAATTCGTTTTTCTCAACCTCTAAAACCCCCAGGTAATGTACAAAGTTCCTTTATTCAGTTTTTTGATCCGCCATCTTGGAAAATCGGAAAATATTCAGGAGTGAAAAAAAGAAAATTTTCATTCATAAAAAAGTTTTTCTTAACCTGGAAAACCCCTGGTAATGTATACAGTTTTTTAAAAATATTTTTCGATCCGCCATTTTGGAAAATCGGAAAATATTCATGAGTGAAAAAAAAATTTTCATTTATAAATTCGTTTTTCCCAACCTCAAGAACACCCGGGAAATGTAGAATGTTCCTTTTTTCAGGTTTTTGATCTGCCATCTTGGAAAATCAAAAAATATTCAGGAGTGAAAAAAAGAATATTTTCATTCATAAAAACGTTTTTCTCAACCTGGAAAACCCCTGTGTAATGTATAAAGTTTTTTTTATATTTTACGAGCCGCCATCTTGGAAATTCGGAAAATATGCTGGGGTAAAAAAAATGAAAATTTTCTTTATGAAAACGTTTTTCTTAACCTCAAAAACCCCCAGGTAATGTGGAAAGTTTCTTTTTTCATGTTTTTAATTTATTTTATTCAGGGAGTCTAACTCACTAAATCAAGGAGTTAAATCTCTAAATCAGAGAGTTAACTCTCTAAAACAGGGAGTCGGACTACGTGGTTATTTTTGTTAGAGAAGTTATCGGCTATCTTTAACCTCCAAATAACGTAAATTACACGAATTTTGATAGATTTTTCTCATTCTTTTGCAGTTTTATTGGATTTTCAGGCATTTGGTGACTTTATATACCAAAAATCAGGTCGAATTCAGACTTCCAGGGAACTTTAAAAAAAGCCTTAGATATATTAAAATTAATTTTATTTTTAAATACCCTTGTTTGCAAAATTTTAAATATATCAATAATATAATGTTTTTCATTTTTCTCAATTTTTTCACTTTTTAACTCTTATTTTTTTATATTCCCAGAGAAATGGTATATAAGTAATATATTTTAAATATAAAATTATAAAATAAAATTTCAACATAAAATTAAATTAGTTTTTTTATTTTTTTTTATTATTTAAAATTATTGTTATTTTACAAATTTTTCAAATCAGGGTATTTAAAAATAAAATTAATTTTAATATATCAAGGGCTTTTTTAAAAGTTCCCTGGAAGTCTCAATTTGACCTAATTTTAGGTATATAAGGTCACCAAATGCCTGAAAATCCAATAAAACTGCAAAAGAATGAGAAAAATCGATCGAAATTCGTGTAATTTACGTTATTTGGAGGTTAAAGATGGCCGATAACATCGAGTGAGGAACGGCACCAAAAAATAAATTTATAAACAAGTCTCCTCCCAAATTTTGAAGAAAAAATATGATTCGGTTTTTTATTTATAGCACTTAAAAATAAAAAGTGAATTCTTCCATTTTCCGGGTTCTCCAGGGAAAATTTTGGAAAACTAATGGCAGGACCGGATTCCTGAGGAAATTTTACTAAAGTCACTCTTTTCTCATAATTTTTAAGCATATCTAGAAGGGGTGGGATAATAAAAAGGAATGGGCAGCTCAGAAAAGCTCGATTTGGAGCTTTTTTCAAAAAGCGCTTGGGCGATTATTTCAAAATTCACTTTTTCTAGTTCAGGTAGTGTATATTAAAAGAATTCTTTGAAATCTTGACACCGCAGCGCATCTCATGTTGGCGCTCATTCAGGGAATCCGTGAGTATAAAAACATTGGTTCAACCATGGTTTATCCTCAGTGTAGAAATAATATATTCATGGAAAACCATTGTTTCAAAAATTTATAAGTTATAGATTAAATAGTCGAAAATAAGCACCTGCGACATGAGGTGATCTATTTCATGACGTGGGTGCCCCTCCATAATTTTTGCGCAAGGCCCGAACATAGAAATTGATTAGAATAGTCCCCTTCTTGAGTACTTTTCCGGACGCTATCTCTAGCAGCCAATGGGGAATTGACATCTCAAGTTGATGAATCGTGGGTGGGAATTAGAGTAGGAGGATTTTTCTTATCGAATTTCAAGTGTATAATTACACATGTTCGCCCTAAAGGCGCTCTCTTTAAAATTACCTCAAACCAGTGCACAGGTTTTCGTGTAGTACTTTTGAACTTATAAATTTTAATTTTTAAATTGTTAAATTAAAAGTCTTGTAATTTTTATTATTATAAATTTATATTTGAAAAATTCAAAGTGTAATTTCCTCATTTAAAATCTTTTTATCGTGTTCTAAAAAATAAAAACGAACTCCGTCAAGTTTAAAATAAATTATTGTGTTTTTTTTATTTTGGTACATCAATTGAAAAATAAAAAAAAAAAAAAAGTTTTAGTATTTTTAAAAATCTCAAAAATCTTGAACAGTCTAATTGAATAATATGGCCAGAAGCTCTGAAGGACTTGGACAATCCTTCTAAAATAAGACTATAACTTTATTCAACGTAATTATACGGTAAAAACGTTTGAATTTACATTCCCAAACTTGCACGTCAGTTCAAGAAAGCATGTTTCGAGAAGATTGCGTTAAAAAATTACAGACCGGCCACACTATAAGAAAAATTTTAATTTAAGAAAAAATTTAGGAAGTTCGATGGAGGGGGAAACTGTTATTTCATCGATAATCAAATAAAATTAAGCTAATAAATGAAATATTTATCATAAATCACTTAATTAACTAACAATTACGTGAATAATTAATGATTTATTAATTTTAATTAATATTATTAATACGCACATAATTAAATTTTAAAAAGCGCGGTTTGCCCCTCCATGGATAATTTTTAATTTTTTCATTAAATTAAAATTTTTCTTATAGTGTGGCCTGTTTGTTAGAGAGAAGATTAAAAAAAAAAAATTTTTACTCATAGTTGATACTCTTAAAACATACACAACTGCAAAAATTCTTTTTCGGGTAATTACTTAATAAGTAGTGAGTTTACTTACCTGTTAGTATAAATTTACTATCCAGATAGTAATTATCTGGACAAGAATTTTTACAGTGTATTTTCACAAAACATTCGATTTTCAAAAAAAAGATTTACCACAAATAATGTCCCTTAAATTACCCATTTTTAAGAAAACTATATTTTTACTTTTTTTGATCCTCAGAGATTAGAAATTTTCACAAGATAAAATAAAATTTTTAAGTCTGATTGGTAATCTCTCGCACAAAAAGAAACATAATGATTTATTATCTGATTTATCAAATGATTTACCATAAGGTATATTATTGATCTAAAATAATTTCTTTTATCTCCAAGAGATCTTCGGGATGAAAATGGACCCTCCTACGAAAAATATCCTGGAGGTATATTTTTCATTTTTCACCTCAACATATTTTCCGATTTTCCAAGATGGCGGACCAAAAAAAAACAGGAAAAAACGACTTTCTACATTACCTGGGGGTTTTTGAGGTTGAGAAACACGATTTTTTGACTGAAAAGGTTCATTTTTTCACCCCAACATGTTTTCCGATTATCCAAGATAGCGGAACAAAAAAAACAGGAAAAAACAACTTTCAACGTTACCTGGGGGTTTTCGAGGTTGAGAAAAACGATTTTCTGAATGAAAATTTTCATTTTTTCACCCCAACATGTTTTCCGATTTTCCAAGATAGCGGACCAAAAAAAAAACAGGAAAAAACAACTTTCTACGTTACCTGGGGGTTTTCAAGGTTGATAAATACGATTTTTTGACTGAAAATTTTCATTTTTTCAGCCCAACATGTTTTCCGATTTTCCAAGATAGCGGAACAAAAAAAACCGGAAAAAACAACTTTCTACGTTACCTGGGGGTTTTCGAGGTTGATAAATACGATTTTTTGACTGAAAATTTTCATTTTTTCAGCCCAACATGTTTTCCGATTTTCCAAGATAGCGGACCAAAAAAAATAGGAAAAAACAACTTTTTACATTACCTGGGGGTTTTTGAGGTTGAGAAATACGATTTTTTGACTGAAAATTTTCATTTTTTCAGCCCAACATGTTTTCCGATTTTCCAAGATAGCGGAACAAAAAAAACCGGAAAAAACAACTTTCTACGTTACCTAGGGGTTTTTGAGGTTGAGAAATTCGATTTTTGACTGAAAATGTTCATTTTTTCACCCTAACATGTTTTCCGATTTTCCAAGATGGCAGACCAAAAAAAAACAGGAAAATAGAACTTTCTACGTTACCTGGGGGTTTTTGAGGTTGAGAAACACGATTTTTTGACTGAAAATGTTCATTTTTTCACCCCAACATGTTTTCCGATTTTCCAAGATAGCGGACCAAAAAAAATAGGAAAAAACAACTTTTTACATTACCTGGGGGTTTTTGAGGTTGAGAAATACGATTTTTTGACTGAAAATTTTCATTTTTTCAGCCCAACATGTTTTCCGATTTTCCAAGATAGCGGAACAAAAAAAACCGGAAAAAACAACTTTCTACGTTACCTAGGGGTTTTTGAGGTTGAGAAATACGATTTTTGACTGAAAATGTTCATTTTTTCACCCCAACATGTTTTCCGATTTTCCAAGATGGCAGATCAAAAAAAAACAGGAAAAAAGAACTTTTTACGTTACCTGGGGGTTTTTGAGGTTGAGAAACACGATTTTTTGACTGAAAATGTTCATTTTTTCACCCTAACATGTTTTCCGATTTTCCAAGATAGCGGACCAAAAAAAAACAGGAAAAAACAACTTTTTACATTACCTGGGGGTTTTTGAGATTGAGAAATACGATTTTTTGACTGAAAATTTTCATTTTTTCACCCCAACATGTTTTTCTATGTAACGAGACGCTGTAAATAAAATTAAAAACAAAGTAAACTGCTAAAATCAAATATAATTACACATAATTAAATTTTGCTATTTTTTTAGTCTACCTACTACTAAAGAACTACCGATGAATATTACGGGTAGATATTCGTAACTTACATATAAAAGCTGCATTGGATTTGAGATAATTAAGCCCTATAAAATCCCTAAAGATCAAAAATTCTCAAAAAAACCAATTTCTTAGCACAACAAAAATTTTCAGTTAAAATAAATTATTTCGGTAATTCCGGTGGAAATTCAAATCCAAGTCCTAAAATAATCTTTTAAGCTAAAAATTTCGGTCCGCTGAGTTAAGCTGGACCTGCCATTTTAAAAATTGGAAAACATGTTGGGGCAAAAAAATAAGAAATTTCATTCATAAAATTGTTTTTCTCATCCTCAAAAACCCCCAGGTAACGTAGAAAGTTGTTTTTTCCTGTTTTTTTTGGTCCGCCATCTTGGAAAATCGGAAAACATTTTGGGCTGAAAAAATGAAAATTTTCATTCAAAAAATCGTATTTCTCAACCTCAAAAACCCACAGATAATGTAAAAAGTTGTTTTTTCCTGTTTTTTTTGGTCCGCCATCTTGGAAAATCGGAAAACATGTTGGAGTAAAAAAATGAAATTTTTCATTCAGAAAATCGTTTTTCTCAACCTCGAAAACCCCCAGGTAACGTAGAAAGTTGTTTTTTCCGTTTTTTTTGTTCCGCCATCTTGGAAAATCGGAAAACATGTTGGGCTGAAAAAATGAATTTTTTCATTCAAAAAATCGTATTTCGCAACCTCAAAAACCCCCTGGTAACGTAGAAAGTTGTTTTTTCCTGTTTTATTTAGTCCGCCATCTTGGAAAATCAGAAAACATGTTGGGGGGAAAAAATGAAAATTTTCATTCAAAAAATCGTATTTCACAACCTCAAAAACCCCCAGGTAACGTAGAAAGTTGTTTTTTCCTGTTTTTTTTGGTCCGCCATCTTGGAAAACATGTTGGGGTGAAAAAATGAAAATTTTCAGTCAAAAAATCGTGTTTCTCAACCTCAAAAACCCCCAGGTTAATTTTTATGCTAATTTAATAGACTGATTAAGTCAAAAGAATTTCGCAGAACTCTAACAAAAATAACCACATAGTCCGACTCCCTAAATCAGGGAGTTCGACTCCCTGATTTAAGGAGTTAACTCCCTGAATTAGAGAGTCCGACTCCCTAAATAAAATAAATTAAAAACATGAAAAAAGAAACATTCCATATTACCTGGGGGTTTTCGAGGTTGAGAAAAACGTTTTTATTAAAGAAAATTTTCATTTTTTTACCCCAGCATATTTTCCCATTTTCCAAGATGGCGGATCGTAAAATATATAAAAAAAAACTTTCTACATTACACGGGGGTTTTCCAGGTTGAGAAAAACGTTTTTATGAATGAAAATTTTCTTTTTTTCACTCCTGAATATTTTCCGATTTTCCAAGATGGCGGATCTACAAACTGAAAAAAAGGAACTTTCTACGTTACCTGGGGGTTTTCGAGGTTGAGAAAAACGATTTTCCGAATGAAAAATTTCATTTTTTCACTCCAACATGTTTTCCGATTTTCCAAGATGGCGGACCAAAAAAAACAGGAAAAAACAACTTTCTACATTACCTGCGGGATTTAGAGGTTGAGAAAAACGATTTTCTGAATGAAAATTTTCAATTTTTCACCACAACATGTTTTCCGATTTTCCAAAATGTCGGACAAAAAAACAAGAAAAAAACTGTCTACGTTACCTAGGGGTTTTGAGGTTGAGAAATACGATTTTTCGAATGAAAATTTTCATTTTTTCACCTCAACATGTTTTCCGATTTTCCAAGATGGCGGACCAAAAAACAGGAAAAAACGACTTTCTACGTTACCTGGGGGTTTTCGAGGTTGAGAAAAACGATTTTCTGAATGAAAATTTTCAATTTTTCACCCCAACATGTTTTCCGATTTTCCAAGATGGCGGACCAAAAAACAGGAAAAAACGACTTTCTACGTTACCTGGGAGTTTTCGAGGTTGAGAAAAACGAATTTATAAATGAAAATTTTCTTTTTTTCACTCCAGCATATTTCTGATTTTCCAAGATGGCGGACCAAAAAAACAGGAAAAAACAACTTTTTACGTTACCTGGGGGTTTTTGAGGTTGAGAAAAACGATTTTCTGAATGAAAATTTCCATTTTTTCACCACAACATGTTTTCCGATTTTCCAAGATGGCGGACAAAAAAAAACAGGAAAAAACAACTTTCTACGTTACCTGGGGGTTTTCGAGGTTGAGAAAAACGAATTTATAAATGAAAATTTTCTTTTTTTCACTCCAGCATATTTCCGATTTTCCAAGATAGTGAAACAAAAATAGCTAATAAAAATAATCAGATCGTATATTTCCCTAAATTCAGTGACTTTACTTCTGAATAAAATGAAATAAAATAATATGTAAATAAAATATATTTAATTTTGCAAATACATGTCAAAAATTACAGCATTAGAATTTTAAAATAGGCATAACAAGTTCCTAAATAAATAAGTACAAGGAGTGTTATTAATTGAAATTGATAAATTGTTTTTTTTTATGATTAACATTGGAATTTAATGTGCCTTTGAAGATTAAATTTTTACATATGTATATGCTTGCATATATGTCAATTTTTTTATTTTATTATATTTTACAATTGAATACATTTTTTTACAAATTTCTTATTTACTGTGTTTGAATCCACCATTTTGAAAAATCAGAAAATATTTAGGATTGAAAAAATGAAAATTTTAATTTATAGATTCGTTTTTCTCAACCTCTAAAACCCCCAGGTAATGTAGAAAGTTCCTTTTATTCAGTTTTTTGATCCGCCATCATGGAAAATTCAGGATTAAAAAAATGAAAATTTTCATTTATAAATTCGTTATTCTCAACCTCTAAAACCCCCAGGTAATGTAGAAAGTTCATTTTTTTTCAGTTTTTTGAACCGCCATCTTGGAAAATCGGAAAATATTCAGGAGTGAAAAAAAGAAAATTTTCATTCAGGAAATCGTTTTTCTCAACCTCGAAAACCCCCAGGTAACGTAGAAAGTTGTTTTTTCCTGTTTTTTTGGTCCGCCATCTTGGAAAATCAGAAATATGCTGGAGTGAAAAAAAGAAAATTTTCATTTATAAATTCGTTTTTCTCCACCTCGAAATCTCCCAGGTAACGTAGAAAGTCTTTTTTTCCTGTTTTTTTTGGTCCGCCATCTTGGAAAATCGGAAAACATGTTCGGGTGAAAAAATGAAAATTTTCATTCGAAAAATCGTATTTCTCAACCTCAAAAACCCCCAGGTAACGTAGAAAGTTTTTTTTCCTGTTTTTTTTGTCCGCCATCTTGGAAAATCGGAAAACATGTTGTGGTGAAAAATTGAAAATTTTCATTCAGAAAATCGTTTTTCTCAACCTCGAAAACCCCCAGGTAACGTAGAAAGTTCCTTTTATTCAGTTTGTAGATCCGCCATCTTGGAAAATCGGAAAATATTCAGGAATGAAAAAAAGAAAATTTTCATTCATAAAAACGTTTTTCTCAACCTGGAAAACCCCCGTGTAATGTAGAAAGTTTTTTTTATATATTTTACGATCCGCCATCTTGGAAAATGGAAAATATGCTGGGATAAAAAAATGAAAATTTTCTTTAATAAAAACGTTTTTCTCAACCTGGAAAACCCCCAGGTAATGTATAAAGTTTCTTTTTTCATGTTTTTAATTTATTTTATTCAGGGAGTTAACTCCCTAAATCAGGGAGTTAACTCTCTAAAACAGGGAGTCCGACTCTCTGAATTCAGGGAGTCGGACTCCCCGATTTAGGGAGTCGGACTACGTGGTTATTTTTGTTAGAGACAATTATTAGCAAGGGATAAGGAGAGACGCTTCGAAATTTTGGACAGTTGGCTTACCCCTCTTAATTAAATTAACAAAATGGCACGTCAATCATCGATTGATATAAATATGAGAAGTTTTGGTCATCTCGTCCTCTCTTGTCGATCAACTTTGTAATAGTACACAACAGGTTCTTATAACTAATAAATTATAAACGCTTGCAATTAGTTAAAGTTTAACTTTATTTAAAATAAAATCACGGTTAGTAAATGTTTTTGAATAGTACTTATTTTGTGATATTTGCAATACTTTTAGTTAGTTTATTAAGTTTTTATTATATTTGTTTTTACCAATAAAAATATTCGTGATATTTCTCTATTACGCATATCACTAGCCTATACATTAGCCTATACACTATTTTATTCAACCCAAAAAAATAATCTTTTATAGAAGGAGCATTTATTTTCGGAAAAATTTTTAATTTACAATCGCCATTTTGAAAAAATTAATCAATTTTCGGGGGTGGAAAATGAAAATTATCATCTAAAAATAATTTTTGTTCAACTCGAAAACTCCTAGATCCAGCAAATTAATATAATTCGGTTGATGAACATCAAAAACGTTAAAAATTGTTAAAAATTAAATTTTGAAAAAGTTGAAATTTAACGGTTTTTAACAGTAAATTCTACATCGAAATTCGACCGTTGAATATTAGAGCATTTTCAACGGTTTTTAACAGTTTTGTTCCGTGAGGGTAGTCTTGCCTTAGGAACGCGTCACTGAAAAATTATTGTAACTTTTTTTTGGTTCCTCATAGAGGAACCATTGTGATAGGTCAAATTTCGATTTTTGATTTATTGGCATATAAGCACGTTTTGAGACCCCAGGAAGCTAAAAAACCGGTTATTAAAAAATGTGTGTGTGTATGTATGTTATTGGTGATATTTCACAAACATTATGGAGTTAAGACCTAATTTTTTTTTTTTAATTTTTTTATCAAAAAAGCTCGAGGTACTTTTTTTTTTTTAATTTGGATGTAATACCTCATTTATTTCTACAAAAGTACTTATATTTGAAAGTATGGTTTTTACTCTATATCTCGAAACTGATACTTAAGTTTTTGAAAATTTATTTCCCAAAATTTTTTTCACGAAAAAATACAAAAAACAACAATTTTTTTTTTCTTTTTGGACGTAGTACCTAATTTATTTCTATGAAAGTACTAGTTTTAGAAAGTTTGTTTATAGTCATTTTTTGGATCTGATACCGAATTTTTAAAAAAATTTTTTCTCAAAATTAAAAAAACAAAAAATTAAAAAACCTACAATATTTTTTTTTTGGGTGTAATACCTCATTTAATTCCATGAAAGTACTAATATCTGAAAATACTGCAACCGGCGATATTTCACAACCGTTATCAAATTAAGATCTAATTTTTGGTACTTTTTTTTTTTTTTTAATTTGGATGTAATACCTCATTTATTTCCACGAAAGTACTTATATTTGAAAGTATAGTTTTTACTCGATATCTCGAATCTGATACTTAATTTTATTAAAAATTTTTTTCCTAAATTTTTTTTCACAAAAAAATACAAAAAACACCAAATTTTTTTTTCTTTTTGGATGTAGTACCTAATTTATTTCTATGAGAGTACTAGTTTTACACAGTTCATTTATAGTAATTTTTTGGATTTGATACCGAATTTTTCCAAAATTTATTTCTCAAAATTGGAAAAGTTTTTTCTCATTATGTTTGAGGAACCTTAGTGCCAGCTAGTTGGCAGGGTATTTATTTATTGTTGCGAGATTTGCTTCTTTTTTAGTTTATTACTGATACTAAAATTACTTAATATTTACTTGAAAATCTGCCTTTCTAGAATTACAACGTGTTATCAGCGTGTTAGAATTTGATTCGTATAATTATTTTAACCAATAGAAGATCCCCATCTGTCTTCGTATAGTATTTATAATATAAATACTGTTCTTTTTTTTCAGTTTTCTATTAATAAAAAAAGTGTTATTAATTAGCAATTAGCCTATACAAAATTAACAAAATGTTTAACAATTTGTGCGTTATATTTGTTATATTTATATCTGTAAAAGCTGAAATTTATTTCGAAGATAAATTCCTAGATGGTATTTTTTTATTTTTATAGTTTAAAAATTTAATGTTAAGATTTAATAAATATATTTTTGTTTAAGTTTTTTGTTAATATAAGTATCGTCAAGTCTATTTACCCAGAAATTTTTTATGTAAAATTCACTCACATTTACAAAAAAAATATTTTGAACCTTGACTTGAGATTTCTTTTTGCTTGCCTTTGTGCACTCTGCACTGAATATTAAAAAAATTTTTTAAATTAAATATTTTTTTAGTACTTCATAAGATTTGAAAATATTTGTAAAAAAATTATAGTTATTATGAGTGAAATCTTTGAAAAAAAAGTTTCTGAAATTTTATGGTTTTTAATCCAAAATTTGTGGGTAAATAGACACAGTCTAAGATAAATTAGTTATGTTTCATAGCTTTATCAACTCTTTTCAATGAGTTATTATAAATTGCAGTAATTAGTTAAAAGAGCTATTTAGCAATATTAATAAGTAATATTAATTTTTTTGTATGCACTCATTTTGCAATATAATTTGGTATAATTATGATCTCTTTAATTATATTCTTGGCACTGCAACAGGTTTAAGTAATTTCTTCTGCAAAAGTTGAGGTACTAGTACCAGTAAATAAACGATCACTAGTTCTTATCCAATCGTTCAAATTTTGATTTTTTGCAAATTTATTTTTTTTACTTTGTTAGTTTACAATAAAAAAAACTGGTAAACATTGAAGTTGTCACATTTATTCTTAATTTAAAAAAAAAAAATGATTTTTTTTATACTTCACAGAGAAACAAAGAATTGAAAATTTTTAGTCGTTTAGGTACGGGAAAATTTTCTTGGACACAGTTTTTTCATTTAAAATTACTGGTGTAAAAAATATGTAATGAATAACACTTAACCACTGGTGGAAAAAAAAAGTTTGAAAAAGTACAAAGAAATTTAAAAGCATTCATTTTGTATTAAAAACTATTCTAAAATATTGAAAAAAAATTCTTAAGAATTTATAATAATTCAAAACTGTCCACGAAAAATTCTTTTCTTTTAGAGATTAAATTAGGTAGTTAAGTATAAGTTTTTCCCCAACATTATAAATTTATTATTTAATATTTTATAAATGATTTTGCTCTTATAAAGTACCAGATAACTATTATGAATGCTAAACTTCAACTAAAAATCATAAAAAAGGGCAAAAAAAAGATTTAAAAATAAAAAAATTTTTATTCTTAATCAATAAATAAATAAGTCTCCTATATTAGTATACTTACCAAAATCATTTTAATACAGTTCTCCGAAATTTTTCACAATGAAAAATACAAAAGAAAAAAAATATGACACGAGACGATTCGAGTTTCTTTACAAGCAAAGTATGTATAATATAAATTTGTATGTATACTGAAGATATATTTACGCAAAAAATACTTACAAATTTTTATTTTATATACATTAATTTTTATTGTATCATCTATAGTATTCTATTGTATGCCAGGTCTATAGGATTCTATATAGTTATGTTTCCTCAGGGTAGTTTCTATAGAATTAAGAAATATGCTTACATTATAAATTTTGGAGTAGCAATCAAGATTTTTTTTTAATAGTCAGGACATAATTTTCAATGAATATAATACTTGATGGTGTAACACTATTAGTAGAACAAATTTATATTCTTAATAAAGTTATTGTTGTAAGTATTTAGTTATAGACAAAAGTTATTACATATGTAAAAGAGACTTTGTTAGCCTCCAATTCAATAAGTGCCAAAGAGCGATGGAGGATTCTTATGCATAGGCTATTGCTGAACCATTGAAAACAAGAATATATAATTAATTTTAAAATAATAATAATATGTTTAATTTTAATTTTAATTTTAATCTTAATTTTCAAATAATTCAAGGTCAAACTGGTTGTCTGAATGAAAAGCATAAGGCAAATGGTTGCTTCACTGCTTGAAAAGTTATCATTGGTTCAGCAATATTTTATGCATATGAAGAATCCTCAATCGCTCTTTGGTAAATATTGAATTGAAAACCAATAAAATCTCTTTTATATACACGGTCTTTGTGAAACAGAAGTAGTGAAAGTAGAAGAGCGCCAAAATAATTCAAAAATTTCTATGCTAGTGCTTATGGTGCTCTTTTAGTGGGCGTGGTTTCACTACTTCTATTTCACAAAGACCGAGTATATAATCCCCCTCCCTCCTCCATTTACTTTAAAAAAGTATACTGTATGGAATAGTTGCATTAATGCTTTCTGATATATTTTTTAAATTTCTTGCATTGTGAATCATACTTCAAATTCAACCTACGATTGAAATGATTTCCAATAATTTTCAGTATAAAGTAGTTAGGTTTTTTTCATTAATAATTATTTTAAAAATTTATCATTTAATCTTTTTCATATTTTCCTTAGTTCTTGGCTATTCTTGACGGGCCCTATAAGAAATCATTGAAACATGTTAGTTGAAAAGTTGATTTCATGAAAAATTTAGCAAATGTTTATGTTTTTTTCGCATTTCTGTTAAAATAAAAGCATGGAATTGATAATGTTTTCTTTTGCAAAAAAAAAATTTATATTATACTCCAGTCAAATCACGGGGGGGGGGGGGGGTGGTATTGTTTGTGGCCGCAACCAGATTTGGTCTACTATAGGTTTTTTGGGTCGCTGAACACAAAAATCGGGCTCTTTTCTATGCGTAATTGGGGCTTGACCCTTAAATCTGGCAAAACTGCCTCTAAAAAGGGAATTTTTGCTGTATTCACTGTAAGCCTTTGAAATTTGGTATACGGGGGTTTTTTAGGTCACTGATAACGAATATTGCAGTTATAACTATGAAAAATTACCCCTTCACCCTTAAATTGGACAAAACTACCTCTAAAAGGGGTGTTTTCACTGCTTTCACTCTATCCCTCCAAGATTCGACCTATTAGGGTTTTTCGGGTCGCTGATCACAAAAATCGATGTCTTTTAACTTAACTCTGCACCCTTAAATTAGCCAAAACTACCCCTAAAGGGGTATTTTTGCAACTTTCACTCTAGCCCTCCAAGATTTGGTCTAATACAGGTTTTTGGGGTCGCTGATCACGAATATTAAAGTTATAACTATGAAAAATAACCCCTTCACCCTTAAATTGGCCAAAAGTGCCCCTAAAAGGGGTGTTTTTTCTACTTTCGCTCTAGCCTTCCAAGATTTGGTCTTGAACGGTTTTTTAGGTCGCTGATCACGAAAAACGCATTTTTTTTAATTAAAAATTAGGTCTTCAGCCTCAAATTTGCTAAAACTACTCCTAAAAGGTTTGAAAGGTATAAATAAATGAATCATACATTTTACAAGTTATCTTATTTATAAAATAAAGGTAAGCAAATGTTTTATTATTTGAAAAATTTTTCAAAAATTTAAAAAATTTTTTTTTGCATTAAACAAAACTTTTATCATGCCTCAAAATAACCCTTCAAGGGCTGTTTATTGTGATCAGCGACCTAAAAAACCCTATTAGACTAAATCTTAGAAGGCTAGAACGAATATAGCGAAACCGACCCTTTTAGGAAAAGTTTCGGCTAATATAAGGTTGAAGAGTTACATTTTAATTGAAAAGACATCGATTTTTGTGATCAGTCACCCAAAAAGCCTATTACACCAAATCTTGAAGGGTTATATTGAAAGAATCGAAAACACCCCTTTTAGGGGCAGTTTTGCTCAATTTAAGCGTGAAGGGGTAATTTTTCATAGGTATAACTGCAATATTTGTTATCAGTGACCCAAAAACCCGCGTCTACCAAATTTCAAAGGCTTACAATGAATACAGCAAAAATGCCCTTTTTAGGGGCAGTTTTGCCCGATTTAAGGGTGAAGGGGTAATTTTTCATATTTATAACTGCAATATTTGTTACCAGTGACCCAAAAAACCCCCGTATACCAAGTTTCAAAGGCTTACAATGAATACAGCAAAAATGCCCTTTTTAGGGGCAGTTTTGCCAGATTTAAGGATCAAGCCCCAATTGCGCATAGAAAAAACCCCAAATTTTCGTGTTCAGCGACCCAAAAAACCTATAGTAGACCAAATCTGGTAGCGGCCACAAACAATACCACCAAAACCGTGATTTTACTGGAGTATTATTGGTATTATGAACTTATATTGAGCAATTTCATATCATTGTGATTTTCACTTACCAAAATGACTAGATAACCGTGAACATGTATGAGACTGAGCGAAGCCACTATAAATTTCTAAATTTATCTAATTCTTCCTTATAAATAATAAAATTAAGATTTTTTATGAAAAAATAATTTAAAAAATAAGTAATACTTTTATTATTAATAATAAAAGTTATTTCATTTCGTATTTATATGATTTAGTGTAGAAATAATTATAATTTTTTTTATAATAAATTATGATTTAAATAAATAAATAGGTATACATTTAATATAAAAAACACTTTATTGAATTATTTCATGTATACCTAAAATATATTTTTTTTCCATACTTTGTGTGCTGATATTTTAGTGAATATCGTTTTTTAATTTGCGTAAAAACTTTTGTTTATCCTTAAAAGAAGTGCATAGTCGAATAGAGTCGTATCTATATTTATTATAATCTTTTATTAAAATTAAATCGTTAATTGACTTAACTCTACTTAATCCTACGTAAGTTATGCCTAATTGTTTTTCACTGTCTCCTATATAGAAAAATTTTTTTTGAATAGTCTGTCCTTGCGACTTGTGTATTGTTATCGAATAAGGTAACATAAGTGGAATTTATGTCCTGCTGCATTGTATTTTATTATGCGTCCATGTGCGGGTTAGTGGATCTACCGGAAACAAATTTTTATATAAACGGTCCTCGGTAATTGTCAAATTCTAACGTGATTGCTTCTGGTAATTGCGTTGGTGAATCATTGTCATAATAAATTATTTCTCTAAAATGACCTAAAGTACCATTGATTAAACCTCCAGCAGTCCATAAGTTTGCCCTTAACATAACACGACAATTTTTAGATAAATATAGGATATTTTGTAATCCTATTTGTACCTACAATGCAACACTGGTAAAAATATAAAAAATGCTAAAATATTCATAAGTGTAGAAAAAGTTAACATCGCTGTTCAAATTTACGCCAAAGTGTATGAAAGTAGATACAGAGAGTGAAAAAATGTTGCAACTACTATATTTGCATGCAATTTAACAAATTGAAATGAAGTTTATTGTAGTAGGAGTAACGAAACGCGTTTTTTTAAATTTTTTATTATATTATGTAAGTATTTCATTAGGTATTTATGCTTTTCCAAAACAAAAAATTTGAATATTGAAAATATATTTTTCATACTAAAATATAATTACTTTATGATCTTCCGTGGTTATATTCCCTGAAGAATACATTTTACTTTCAACTTTAAAAAAAAGCCGTAGCCATCTACTGGAAAAAATTGAATTGTATGAAAAAAGAAATTAAAGCTAGTTCACTTTTTTCCAATAGATGGCTACAGTTTTTTTTTTTTAAGTTGAAAGTAAAATGTGTTCTTTAGGGAATATAACCACTTGAAATCACTTATTAATTATATTTTATATGAAAATATATTTTCAACATTCAAATTTTTGAACCTGAAAATTTTTTTTGAACCTGAAAATTTTTTGTTTTGGAAAGCAAGTAATTAAATACTTACATAATATAATAAAAAATTAAAAAAACGCGTTTCGTCACTCAATATAATAAATTTCATTTCAATTTATTAAATTGCATACAAATGTAGTAGAAAGGTGTAAAAGTGTCCCTAAAGTGTGCAAAAGAATTTTGGGGACCGGCTTATGATCAAAATGTATTTTTTTTGAGAATTCTTTTGCAACATTTTTTCACTCTTTTTATCTACTTTCATACTTTTTTGGCGTAAATTTGAACAACGATGTTTACTTTTTCTACACTTTTAAATATTTTTGCATTTTTTATATTTTCACCAGTAAAGCTACTGGGTTTTCTGTGTTTTTTAAATATTTTTTGTTATTTGCATCTACTTCTGTGCATTTCGGGTATAAGTGTATTACATTCTCAAATAAATCTAATTCATTTTTTTGTATTATGGTTTTTCGTTTATTATGTAATGCTTCATAATTTTCCTGTGACAATTCTGCGTTTGCAATTTTATCCAACAATTTAGAGTATGGCGTTTGATTACCTTCTTGTCGGTGTGCATTTTTTTTCAGTATGTTTTTTTTTGTACTAAATATTGCTGTAGCTCCTACGGGTGTTAATTGGTTATAATCACCGAATAAGTAGATTATTAATCCACCAAATGGTTCATCAATTTCATTAGCAAAAATTTCTTTGGTATAAAGTGCGTAAACCTATTAATGACATTTCGTCAATAGGGGGCTTGCATGGGTCAAAATGTTGGTAATTTTTGTGCATAATCTGAAATTCTATAAAAAAATATTAGACACGTATTTTTTTATTTTTTAAAATTACGAAAATTAACAAATTTATAGAGGTTTCAAAAACCAGATTTTCGTCAGAGGTCTGACATCACAATGTATTTGTATACGGTAGGCGTGACGTCATTACTTTTTTAATTTTCATTTTTTTGAAAAACAAAAAAATACGTGTTTAATATTTTTTGATCTAGATTCAAATTATGCAAAAAAAATCATTAAAATTCCGACCCATGCAAGCCCCCTATTATCAAAAATTTCAAAATTTTTAAATCTGATTGTAATTTTTTTGCTTTTTGATTTTCTAATAAGCCAAATTGTTTGTAATTTAATGGTAATCTTAGTAAAGAGTAAAATGTTTTTCCAAATACATTTACAGCAGACATGCCAGTAGGTCCTGCGATTTCGAGTGCATCTTCTCCAAAAGCAGTTATTATCATTTTTACCATTTCTTTTATTACTGTGCTTTTTCCTGATCCTGCTTTTCTTGTACTATTACTCACTTGATTATATTGAATGTCAAAATATTATTTTTAATGGTGTCAATCATGTTGATTTCGTTTGTTTAAATTTTATAATTTATAATTATTTAAAAATGTATCTATATCATTTTTAGTTGGTATATGTTCGTCTCTTTTATTCCAACTGTAGCATACGTCAATTGTTCATTTTCCTAATTCAATTTCATATTATTGCAGTATCCGGATAAATATTCAAAAGGATTTCTAACCATTTCATCATTAATGAAATAAGGAATTTCTTCTGTTTCATGATATTATTGTAAATTAAATAAATATATTATAGTTTTTGGGCCATAAATGTTGTGAGATGAAATTATATGGCCTAAGCTAAGTAAAAATTTAATTTCAGTAAAAATACATTTCAAAATACTAATACTGATTAAATTAATGTTTTTAAAACTTTAATAAATTAAAGTATAATTAAAACTAAGTTAAGTCTTGTTGTTTCCTAATCACAAGTTATATTATAACTTTTGGGCCATAAATGTTGTGAGATGAAATTATATGGCCTAAGCTAAGTAATAATTTAATTTAAGCAAAAGTATAAATTCCTAATAAATATATAATAACTTTTGGGCCTTAAACGTTTTGAGATGAAATATGGCCTAAGCTAAGTAAATTTTTATTTCAGCAAAAGTATTAATTCCTAATAAATTTAATATTATAGTTTTTGGGCCATAAATGTTGTGAGCAGCTTTTTCACGTTGAGCTCACAGGCTGTACTTTAAATATAATTATCTTATATTATAACAATTTATTATCTTCAGAAACTGCTTAACATGCCAGGCCCCTAACTAACTAGAAAACGGCTGGTAAACGGCGTGAATGCAAATTGTATCAATAATTATCTATTATAAAAAAGTTTATGGGCTCTATGGAGATCGCCATCTTGCTGATCTTGTGTCAACAGTTTATTAGCCAATCCAATTGCTTGTTTTCAAATTTGAATTTTTCTATTTTTTTTATCGGTTCTCATGGGTTATAGCCTATATTTATTGTAAACATCTAACTTTGATATTTCTTTAATGAAGCTAATGGAAAATTATAACGATATAGTCTAGTTTTAATTTAGTGTAAAAATAATTAAAATTTTATTTTATAAAAATATTAAATAAATTGGAAATTATTTCAAATTATTGTAAGAATATATTAGAAAAATATAGTAAGAATATCATCTAAAGTAAAATCTTGTCCATGAAAATGATTTTTCATTATAAAAGAAAGTTCTTGAAATATGACTTTAAGGATTATAATTAAATAAATGGTTTGCATAAAAAACAAAATTTCAGTCATAGATGAGTAGTAAAAATTTTCATTAACGTGATCTTCCTGGAAATACCTATTTTTTAAATCGACATTATTTTTTAGCAGAGGATAATAAGTGAAAGAAAGAAATTAAACCCATTAACCAAAACGTGTAGTTACTATGACCATTAACTTAAAAGTAGTTACCCCCATAATAGCTTTATCCAAATAATAATTATATGGGATTGAGGGGGGGGGCGGTCACGCGACCCTCCATCGCAAGCAAAAGCTAGCTTTGCTTATATATGTTACCGTTAAAGTCCGCTCTCCCGATAATGTTAACATTAACCAGTTAAAGTTAACTTTAGTGAAGCGTTTTCGTTAAAGTCCACGAAGACGATTAAAATGAATAAAAATACAACATTAACGGGTGTATATACGATAAAGTTAACTTTAACCAATCCTTGTCAGTTAAAGTCCATGAAAGCGGTTTAGCATACTAAAAAAAATTTGAATCATAATATATTATATACGACTCTGGCTATAAGGCATCCAAGGATTTAGGTTAGGCTACTTTTTTAAAAATGCATTTCTTGGGACCAGTAATCAATCCTAGTTATAACACGCCCCTAGGGTTAGGTTAGGTTTTTTTTTTTTTAAAGGCATTTTCACGCAGTAAGGCATTCCCTAGAATTAGGGCAAGGTGAACTTAAGAACCCATGCGCAAATTTGTAAACAATACTGTGACAATGCCTTTAAAAAAAAATAGCCTAACCTAACCCTTGGGGTGTCTTATAACTAGGATTGGTTACTGATCCTAAGAAATGCATTTTTAAAAGAGTAGCCTAACCATAGAGATGTTTCACAATATCTTTATGAGCCTAACCTAAGCCCTGAGAGTACCTTATAGCGAGAGTCGTATATAATACCTATATAATACAAACTCGAACTCTTATATGAAACTGCTTTCATGGACTTTAACTAACAAGGATTGGTTAAAGTTAACTTTAACGAACATGATGCCGCTAATGTTATATTTTTATTCATTTTAATCGTCTTCATGGACTTTAACGAAAACGCTTCGCTACAGTTAACTTTAACTGGTTAATGTTAACTTTATCGGGAGAGCGGACTCTAACGGTAACATATATATATATCTTTTTTTTCTCTCACTCTATATTCCTTGCTTCTAAGTAAGAGGGACATATTTTTACATATAACTCACGATCGGAGAAGGCTGAAATATCGAAATATCGAAATTTTGGTTTGACTTACGTTTTTTTAATCGCATTTTTGCGATTTATCGCATTTTTCATCTGACTTACGTTTTTTATATCGCATTTATGCGATGTATCGCAGCGAATATTGAAATCTCGATTTACTGCGATTAATTATAGGGAATCTTTTCAATTTTTTGATCCAATAATTATAAGTAAAGAAGAGGTATCCTGATAATTTTTAATAAAAATATATCATTACATTATATTTAAATTATAAGGAAAGGGGATTTTTATTCTTTTCTGTTATTAGGTAATAATAACGCAAGAGTTAGTATACATATAATTTTGGTACATGAATTCCTTAAAATATTTTGAATTTTGTATATCCAAATGTATCAGGAGAACATAAATAAAAATAGATATTTAAAAACGGGCCCGTACAGTCGTAAAATAAAAAAAAAATCACAGCTGCTTATAGTATAGATATAATTATGTAAATAAAATTATATAACGCGTATACACTCGCATACATATCAACTCATATTGAATATTTGTCATTGCTTGAGGAATCTTAGTGCGCATAATTTGGCAGCGTTTTTTATTCATTATTTATAGTTTTATTAATTGCTTAACATTGTTTTTTTTTTTAACCTTGCGACTGTTATGATATCTTTACTTACTTTACCTACTTTTGAAAAAGTATAATATTTTATGGGATTGACACTATATTTTCCTTGCGAATTTTCTGTTATATTTTTTTAAGGATACTTTTTCAAATTAGGCTAAAGAAATTTTATGGCCTAAGCTAAGTAACATTTAATTTCAACAAAAGTATAAATAAATAATAAATATATTATAACTTTTGGGCCATAAATGTTGTGAGATGAAATTATATGGCCTAAACTAAGAAATAATTTAATTTAAGCAAAAGTATAAATTCCTAATAAATATATAATAACTTTTGGGCCATAAACGTTGTGAGATGAAATTATATGGCCTAAGCTAAGTAAATTTTTATTTCAGCAAAAGTATTAATTCCTAATAAATATATTATAGTTTTTGGGCCATAAATGTTGTGAGATATACAGCTTTTTCACGTTGAGCTCACAGGCTGTACTTTAAATATAATTATCTTATATTATAACAATTTATTATCTTCAGAAACTGCTTAACTTGCCAGGCCCCTAAATAACCATTATATCGGTGGAAAATTAAAATAAAATTAAAGAAATCATTTTTATAGATTTATGATTTATGATTTATTTAGATTTATACAAAATACTTACTTTACCTACTTTTGAAAAAGTATAATATTTTATGGGATTGACACTATATTTTCCTTGCGAATTTTCTGTTATATTTTTTTTAAGGATACTTTTTCAAATTAGGCTAAAGAAATTATTGATATCTAGAATTAGCCTGGGATGCCTATTTTTTTTTAATATATTTTTTCAAATAAGTCTAAAGAATTTATTGATATCTTGGATTAGCCTGGGATTCCTAAGATTTTTTTATACATTAGACATCTCAAATTTACATTACACCTTTTGTTGCTTTTTTTCTATCCCTTCCGGGTCTGTAAGCCAATATTTTCAATAAAAAAAATAATTTTTAAGTTAAACAATAATATTTATAATCGACCTTTTTACGAGTACATAGTATTAAATGAATTTACAAATTCATCGCCCACGCTTTTTATATGCGGATGCTTATCGTCATCTCTATTTTTATTAAGGCATACAAAGCGGCGACATTAGATGAATTTTTAAACTTATTTAAAAATTTGAATTTACGCGGATTTTAAATGTCGGTACAGAAGGTACCTAGCGTTTCGATCAACACTAACAGATAGATCTCATCAGTGTAGCTGTGTGTGTTAGTGTATGTGCTACAGACGCTGATGTAAACACGTCCTTATTTTTCTTATATAGTTAACAAATCGAAACGCTAGGTACCTTCTGTACCGACATTTAAAATCCGCGTAAATTCAAATTTAAATTTAAAATTTTATAAATTCAATTCAAATTCATTTTTAAATAAGTTTAAAAAATCATCTAATGTCGCCGCTTTGTATGCCTTAATAAAAAAAGAGATGACGATAAGCATCCGCATATAAAAAGCGTGGGCGATGAATTTGTAAAAAGGTCGATTATAAATATTATTGTTTAAGAATTACAAACGAGTAATAAAAATTATTAATTTTCATAATTTTTAAGTTAGTTAAGTTAGCATTTTGATAATATTAATTATGCATAATTTAATTATTGCCTTACGGATCTGGCAGGGATAGAAAAAAAGCAACAAAAGGTGTAATGTAAATTTGAGATGTCTAATGTATAAAAAAATCTTAGGAATCCCAGGCTAATCCAAGATATCAATAAATTCTTTAGACTTATTTGAAAAAATATATTAAAAAAAAATAGGCATCCCAGGCTAATTCTAGATATCAATAATTTCTTTAGCCTAATTTGAAAAAGTATCCTTAAAAAAAATATAACAGAAAATTCGCAAGGAAAATATAGTGTCAATCCCATAAAATATTATACTTTTTCAAAAGTAGGTAAAGTAAGTATTTTGTATAAATCTAAATAAATCATAAATCATAAATCTATAAAAATGATTTCTTTAATTTTATTTTAATTTTCCACCGATATAATGGTTATTTAGGGGCCTGGCAAGTTAAGCAGTTTCTGAAGATAATAAATTGTTATAATATAAGATAATTATATTTAAAGTACAGCCTGTGAGCTCAACGTGAAAAAGCTGTATATCTCACAACATTTATGGCCCAAAAACTATAATATATTTATTAGGAATTAATACTTTTGCTGAAATAAAAATTTACTTAGCTTAGGCCATATAATTTCATCTCACAACGTTTATGGCCCAAAAGTTATTATATATTTATTAGGAATTTATACTTTTGCTTAAATTAAATTATTTCTTAGTTTAGGCCATATAATTTCATCTCACAACATTTATGGCCCAAAAGTTATAATATATTTATTATTTATTTATACTTTTGTTGAAATTAAATGTTACTTAGCTTAGGCCATAAAATTTCATCTAACAACATTTATGGGCCGAATGTTTAATTATATAATAAAAGTAGATCCATTACGAATTTAAATAAATTTTAATCTCAAAACCCTTTTTTTCTGTACCCCAAAAGTTCAGATTCAGATGAATTTGTGAGATTAGGAAACCACAATAAGACTTAACTTAGTTTTAATTATACTTTAATTTATTAAAGTTTTAAAAATATTGTTAATTTAATCAATATCAGTATTTTGAAATATATTTTTGCTGAAATTAAATTTTACTTCGCTTAGGCCATAAAATTTCATCTCACAACATTTATGGCTCAAAAGTTATAATATATTTATTAGGAATTTATACTTTTGCTGAAATTTAATTTTTTGCCCTCCCGGGCGTAAAACTTTCCCTTTCCAGGATAGGGCTCCTTGGAGCACCTATCCTTTCTGGTCTTGTGAAGCACTTGGGCTTTGCCTTGCTGCAATCTGTCCTTTTATGGCCATTTTTGCCACATTTAAGGAACACCTTGCTTTTGTCTGGGCCTTCACAGTCATACTGACTATGTCCATAGCCCAATACCTATTGCCTTGGCAACGGCCTCTTGTATCTCTTGTTCCTTCGTGACCCCTTCCAAGTCTCGAATTTCGTATTTACGTATTCTCGATATTATATTTACTTTGTCACCATATATTTTTATTTAAAACAAATATTTATCACGTTACACAGAAATTTCTTAAATAAAAAGTCCTTAATATAAGGCCACCACAAACCTCGCTTTTTTTAAACTATTCTGTGAAAAGATTTTATTAAAAATTAAAACCTAATCATCGTTCCGTTTATCGAAACCGCGCAATGCTAGCATGTTGAACTTGTAATTTATGATTATTATTTATCCAGAGCATAATAAATGATTTAGGTTTATTCAAATAAATACATAATAGTTATTAAGTGAGTTTCTAAATATATATAAAAATATATATAACCTCTTAAGTAACTTTATTAACGAACCTATAAAAATATATGTTTACTCGACGAGAGCCAGAAAACGAAGGACTTGTGACGTCTGACGTAGGGCGGGTTAGACCAAGTAATACAATGTGTTTTACATAGATGGCAGTATAATGTACTTTTACAAAGTTATATTCTTATAACCGACCAGGCACACAATCTAATTTTCAACCTCTACCTCATAAATTAGAGAAAATTTACTTTATCTTACGTCAGCCACTTTGCTTCTCTTTTTGCTGTGTGAAAATGTAAGAAAAAAAAGGTTTTATAAACAACAATAAAATAATCATTAAATTAAATAAATAATATTTTATTCATTTTTAAAACTAACACCACACACCAAAAAAATATTTCTTTTTTATCTATAAAGAGAAAAACTAAAAGCAGTTATAAAAATACACATGCGCGTCTGCAGTGAAAGTCGCATACCAACAAAATTAAATTAAATGTTAATACCTAGATAGAACCAAATTAATTATTTCAAAAAAACTAATGTCGATAATTGTTCTGCACTACCGGCCCTTTTTAGATCGTGAAGAAACAATTCATTATTTAAGAAAATAAAACACAAATAAATTATACGATGATTTCTAGCTATTTTTATTTTTATTTTATATAAAACAAAAATACATTGTCTATTTTTCGAAGATATTCGACACCTTCATCAGGACTAAATGAATAATTTTATTGATTACAAATATAAAAACAATTTCACATGAATCTTACCTAATTTAGTGTATAATAACAATTTTGAATAAACAAGAAGACCCAAACAAATTAAATCAAGCCTTTTCTAAATTAATTCATGTTATAAAAAATAAAAATATCATATAATATAATAATACAGAATTCTACGTTTATCTTATTTGCATGTGCTAATAATATTGAATGATAATGTAATAACATGATGAAACTAGTGTAGACATTTGTATTATTAATATTGATTTCTACACTAGAATTATTATTTTTCTTTTTCTTTTATGTATTGACAAGTAGATGTTTTTGTCTACGCATATACAAATTGTAATCAGTATTATGAGTATTCATATACAATATGAGCTCCTCAAATTCAAACAAAAAGATGATTATTAATTATAAAAATTGTTATTATATGCTAAATTAGGTAAGATTTTTGTAAATTTGTTTTTATATTTGTAATAAATAAAATAATTCATTTATTTTTGGCCCTGATGAAGGGGTAGAATATCTCAGAAATATAGACAATGTATGTTTGTATTTTTTAAAATAAAAGTAATAGTAGCTGGATATAATAAGGATTAAGGCCAATACAATAAATAATCAATTAATTATTTAATATAAATTTATTTATTTAATAAAGAGTCTTTATAATACAATAATAAGCGCGTGGTCTTTACTCAACGAGGGGACTTACATGTCTGACTATAGGAGTGGGAGCCGTGCGCGTCTACTTACATATATACACAAATACATATTTAAACCTTATATTTAAATATCCTCAACAGGATATCATCGTATAATTTATTGCTTAATTTAAAAATATGTCGAGTGTTATTAATTTTTAAATAAAACATTTTTGATGCTTAAAATTGCCAAAATTACAAAAGCATATGAATAATACATAGCATTTTGAAAATATGTAATGTAGAAAAAATATTATAACATATTAGTTATTTTTATTTATGCTGACATATTTATAAATAGAATAACTCATTTAAAAAATTTTTGTTCTGATACAGATTCTTGGAAAACAAATTGGGTAAATTCTGAACATCCTGGAAAAGAATTGGGTAAATTTATTTTATCTCAGGGTAAATTTTGGAATGATCCAGAAGACGATAAAGGTGAGTGATTATAATTAATATTTGTAATACAATTATGTTATTTAGTTCTAAAATGTCATAGAAAAATAACATAGCTTTTTTTATTTTTTTATATAAAATAAAATAAAATTTGTTTTCGAAATTAAATATTTGGTAAATAATGTAAAGTTTCACCAATAGCTTGTTTAAATTATATAATCAGAAATATCAGTTTTTTTAATTAATTATCCAATATTTTGTATAATAAATGTATACGTCAGTCAAAACGCGGTTTTGGTTGTATTTTTACTGGCAACAGAAAATTTTTGCTATTTTCACACTTTGAGCGTCTTGATTTGGTCCATAAAAAATAGCATAGACACCAAAATTTAATTTTACGTTTTAAAATGAAAATAAATTTTTAATTTTGAGTAAATCTTAATAAACTTATTTATTAATATATTTTCTGTAGGTCTACAAACGTCAGAAGATGCAAAATTTTATGCTATTAGCAGAAAGTTTCCGAAATTCACGAATGAAAAAAAGCCACTAGTTATACAATTTACAGTGAAGCATGAACAAGGAATCGACTGTGGTGGAGGTTATTTAAAAATATTTAACTGTGACTTGGATCAAAAAAATTTACATGGTGAAACGCCATATCTGATAATGTTTGGTATGTAAAATTAAATATTTTTTAATGCATGCACTTTACATATACTTTTATTTCTATTGTAAATTTTATCTAAATTTTGAAAATTATACAAGTGGACATCCAATACTTTTCATACCTAAGGGTATAATCTTTTTTATGGTAATAAAAAACAACACCAGCAAAATTTTTAGCTTTCTAGAACAATATGAGGCCAATTTATGGCTTTTAAAAGTTCCAAAAGATGGCCTATTTTAGCCCATGGGTCGTAAAAAACGCAAATATGGAATCCGATCCTAAAACTCTGACCCAGACTTGGCCCAGACTCGTATATTACAACCGGTCGTATTTTAATAGATTTTATAGGTTATAATTAATACACTGAGAAAAACGTTTTTTTTTATTCAATGGTTATATCATTAACTTGATCAACAGATTTCATTGAAATGTAGCAATGAAATATTTTATTAATTTAATGATATATATTATTAAAATTATTTTAATGAAATATAACTTTAGTTCAATGACTTATTTTTTTAAAGAAAGAAAATAAAATATAAAGTTTTTTAAGCACGTGAGTCAGTTATGTTTTGATTTAATATTTTAAATGCTGTTTTTATCGACTGAAGTTTCGAGACCGCTTATGTGTACCTATGTAGTTTTTAATTTTCATCCCCGTATATTCGCTTATTATTGTTTCCGTATATTATATATTCGCACGCGCGCTTCGTATATCATATAATAAAATTTTGTTTCTTATATAGTAAAAAAAAGTCAATTTTATGACTTGTGAGAGTGATATTCCTAGAGAAACATCTAATTATAACAATTATATCAAAATTTTAAAGTAAAAGATTAAATTTTAAATAATTTAATATCATTTTTTTAATTAGTTTTAATATTTTACAAATCTTGTTTAAAAAAAGAAATTAGTGAAAAAATATAGGTGAATATAAAATTTGTGCAAAAAAATATATAATTAAAAGGGATACATGTATAAAAGAATTACAAACAGTTAATATTTTTTAATAATTAATTTATTTATTTTTTATGTATCAAACATTAATTTAAATAGAAAGAAAATCATATCAATATTCTAAATCTACGAATGACAAGATACATATAATTTAGAATTACATAAATTATGTAACTTATATAAGTAAACAATAACTCGATTAACAGCAGCGTGTCCCCCACAATGTATTAAAGTATTGGGAACCCCGATTAGATTCATGCTTGCATTTCAACCCCCCCCCCCCTCCCCACCGTGATATTAACGTAGGTGTTGGCTACTCTTTTTCCGTAAATAACATAGGAAAAGTAAGAATAGTACATTATTAGTTATAATAAAGATATATTAAATTGAAAAAAACATATATTTATAAACATAATACTATTTCTAATAAACACTGTTTTAGTTTTCTAAAAATTTTAAACCTTTGATTCATTTTATTAAAAATATTAATTTTTTGTTTATATGCACAATGTAATTTATACCTTAGGGTAGCCATCTTACTTTCACCGACGTGCGAGCATGTAGTTAATCATGATTCCCAATACCGTGGCGCCGCACAGTGGGCTAGAAAAATTCAAAAGGGAACAAAATTCGGCTTCAGCGTAATTTTGACTGAAAATAAAATTTAAAAAATGGAATTTATAGGTTGTCATATATATTAAACGATAGGATACCGCTTTTTTTGAAAAAAAAATATTGGAAAATTTTTTTAGGCGTGGGAAATCAGCAAAAATTTTTTTAAATTTGGCACTAAAAATGGGATAAAATGTCAAATTTATAAAAAAAAAGTTTTTTGATGATACATATACATAAAAATATGCTGAAAAAACCATAATTAACCTAAAAATTTTATCTCAGCTGTGTGTGTGTCTACTATTGTAAGTGTGTTAGTGGAATATTCGAAAAAACTTAAAAATTAAAAAAAAATCAGAGTTTTATTAATTTTTAGTGTTTTTTACTTCCAAAAACGAACAAATAAAGTATATATGGGTTTGTTGCATCTACCTTGGTCTTATCCTACATCTGTGTATTTTTGTGTCTGTATGTGAGCGTGTGTAAAATTGAATTTTCGCATTTTTAGTAGATTATTTAAAATTTAATCATAAAGATATTAAATAATGAAATGGTTAACTTGTTTATAGGTGACAAAACTTGAATGTATGTGTGTATTGATATAAAATGTGTGCAGTTTTGTCCATGGGAGTATGGTTGTACGTGTACGTGTGTATGTGTTTGTGAGTTAAATCGCATTTTCGTATTTTCAGTTGGTTTTTTTTAAATTAATCATAATGATATTGAATTATAAAGTGGTTATTTTTTGTTTTACACACGCTCACATACAGACATAAAAATACACAGATGTAGGATAAGACCAAGGTAGATGCAAAAAACCCATATATACTTTATTTGTGCGTTTTAGGAAGTAAAAAACAGTAAAAATTAATAAAACTCTGATTTTTTTTTAATTTTTAAGTTTTTTCGAATATTCCACTAACACACTTACAATCGTAGACACACACACAGCTGAGATAAAATTTTTAGGTTAATTATGGTTTTTTCAGCATATTTTTATGTAAATGTATCATCAAAAAACTTTTTTTTATAAATTTGACATTTTATCCCATTTTTAGTGCCAAATTTAAAAAAATTTTTGCTGATTTCCCACGCAAAAAAAAATTTTCCAATATTTTTTTTTCAAAAAAAGCGGTATCCTATCGTTTAATATATATGACAACCTATAAATTCTATTTTTTAAATTTTATTTTCAGTCAAAATTACGCTGAAGCCGAATTTTGTTCCTTTTTGACTTTTTCTAGCCCACTGTGCGCCGTCACTCAGTTAATTCCGAGTTGCGCAGAACAGCCTAAAACTACTGAATTTAAAATATTTTTAATTTAATGAAATATTTCATTGAATTAATTTTAATTTTTATTGATTCAATAACTATACTATTAATTTAATAGAATATTTCATTGCTATATTTTAATGAAATCAAACTTATTAAACTGATGGAATATTTGTCTCAGTTTAAATAATCACACTTATTATTAGTAAAATTCAAACAGTAAACTTTTATTTTTTAATTTAAGTTATCCTTTAAATTTCAATTAATTAAAAATATTAAAAAATGATTAAATAAAACTCGAGATAAAACTTATTTATAATACAATGTTTTAAAGTAACTTAAAAATTATTCATAATTGACAATTAAATGTAAATTTACAATTCTTCTCTTAATTAAATTAAAATACTTAAATTTTTAATTAATAATATTAACACTTTACATTAAATCATATTTAACACAAAAGAAAATACATCACTAAGCACTAACTAACATTTAAAAGCGTTGAACATAAAAAACAATATATGAGCATATATTTTAAAAGTGCTACTTAAGGAGGCTCTTTAGTGAAAAATTATAAATAGTGAGATATACGGCTGCATAAAGTGAAATTCCCTGATTCGAATAGTATAGAGCATACATTCGATAGCTGTGCAAAATTCACGAAAAAAGTCACAACACTTTAACACTGCTCTTATGAGAGAAATTCCGGAAGTTGCTATTTATTCTTTTAAAACAAAAAATTATAAAACCTGAGTAGTTTGAGTATAAAATTTAATTCCCAAGGAAATAATTGCTCACCCTCTCATATTAAGTATAGCCCGGCGTTATTTTGAGCAATTAAACTCCAAAAATTAGTAAACAAGGTTTTGAAGAGAAAGCAGCCTTGATAGTATACCAATAGTATATACTATACAGGGGAACGTGATTATTTGTAAATAATGATATTATTTATTTTATTTTATTTTAAAAATAAAAAATCTTATAATTACTTGTAAACGATAAATTTTATATTTATTTGATAAATAATAAAAGTCAGATAATTCTTTAAAAAATGGTAAATATGTATGTGCTTTATGTTTAACCTCTTGAACCTTACGTTATGTCGGAGGTCACCAACAATTAACACAAGCAGCTACCAAACCGCATATTTTGCTTTTATTTCCTCGGAAGTCGATATATACATAGAGATATATACCGCTTTTTCCTTTATTGGAAAATAACTCTAGGTTCGGGAAGCATGTGGATAAATTGTCAGTGAAACTGCAGGATTAGAAGGTGAATTAAAGGATTGATGAAGGGAATGAGGGATTTTTACGGTTTGGGAGGCCAATTGCGGTCTAAGGTCCGACTTTTTGTAGGAGCCATGCTGACAATTCCGTCTTTAAAACACAGAGTTGCATTTCTACAACTCTATGCTTTAAAAGAGGCGCGAAAAACCTTAGAAAAACGCCCTCTATGCATGACATACGGAGGCAAGTAAATGGCACTTTCCATTTCATCTTGCCCCCTGCGACTCGGCAGCTAGCTCTACTCTCCCTTCTTAAAATAAATATTCAATTTTATTAAATATTCATTTTCAGAAAAAAAAGTTGTCACTGCTCTGTATGCGAACCCACTTCATAATATTTTGCTATATTACAAAGCAAGCGCGTTACCTCTGCGCTACCGAGCCGGTTAAAAAATGGTAAATATAAATTCTAATATCTGTACTCCGAATAATAAATTAAATTTTACACTGAGCGCGCCTTCAGTTTGTAAACTACTTAAACTTTTTGGTATCAGTAATTCGTAAATAAAGAGAATATTTGTTATTTTATTAACATTAAATAATTAATAAAATTCAAAAACAATTTTTCATATTCATATTTCACCTACATTTAAAATATTAACAAGAATTTTTAATAGCTTCTCCAATGACTAGCGAGTACACTGAAGAGCCTCTTAATTTGAGCATGGAATCGTAATTTTATTTTTGAGGGCACATCGGAACGACCCTTGTTTTCGTGAAGTTTGAACCCTCAGGAAGTCAAAAAAAGTCGTGAACAAGGATTTAGTGATAGGTGCCAAAAACCGCTCTTATTTATGGCGGTAGACCGGTGAAAAACCCGTGAAGAACTGCGCGCGCCGACCCGGTCAAGATGTCGAGGAAGAAGCAGAAGTGCCAAGTTTTCTATGGTTTTTGTGGGGTTGGTACAAACCAGAGCTAGGCGTGCACGGCATTTTGGGTACGGAAAACTAACAGACGTATATACGACCAAGCAGTATAATGATCCGTGCACAGTCTGTCTATACTTTGTTTTTATAAGTATACGGATCAGTTGGTAGTATGTTAAAGTTTGAATGTATACTGCCCACGGACTCGTATGCGTATAGGAAAGGTTATTTTCATAATGTCCACAGGTCAGTATACGTATGAGACCTAGGTATTTTCATAATGCTGACGGGTACGTGAGCATTATGAAAATACCCAGGTCCTATATGCATACGGGTCAGTATGTGTATAGGACTTGGGTATTTTCATACTGTGTATGAAAATATATTATTGGTATTTTCATACTACAATCAATCAATACTATGGCCACCACCAGATTTGCTCTATACTATGGGTTTTTTGGGTTTCTAATCACAAAAATCGGGTTTCTGTCCGGGAGAAATTGGGGGAAAATCCTTAAATTTGCAAAAACTACTTCTAAAAATAAGGGGTATTTTTTATGTATTCGAATTTTGAGCGGCCAGATTTGGTCCACACGGGTTTTTTGGGTCACTGATCACAAATTTCTGAGACTTTTATGAAAAGTTAATATTTCAACCCTAAATTAGAAAAAAATATCCCTAATAACGGGTGTTTTTGCTATTTTTGCACTTTCAGAGTTTAGGTTCGGTTCTTATGGGTTTTTTGGGTCGCTAAACAACAATTTAGAGGAATTTTTTGTAAAAAATTAATTCCTTACCCTTTAATTTGCAAAAACTACCTCTATTTTCCGTTTTCACTGTTCTATAAAAAAGTTATCTTCTTGCGGGACTGGAGGTTACCAAACGTTTTATCATTCAAAAAATTTAAAAAATTTCAAAATAATAAATATCTATACAAAAATTTGAAGAATAGTTTTATTTATAAATTACAGTATCTTGCAGCCCTTAATAACCGAAAAACCAATATGAACCGAATCTGAACACTTAAAGTGCGAAAATAGCAAAAACACCTCTTTTAGGGGTAGTTTTTGCTAATTAAAGGGTAAGAAATAAATTTTTTACAAAAAACTTCCCATAAATTGTTGTTTAGCGACCCAAAAAACACATATGAACCGAATCTGAACACTGAAAGTGCGAAAATAGCAAAAACAAACCTTTTTAGGGGTATTATTTGCTAATTAAGGGATGAAATTTTAAATTTTCAAAAAAAAGTCTCCGAAGTCGTGATCAGCGACCCATTGAACCCGCGTGGACCAAATCTGGCCGCTGAAAATTTGAATACATAAAAAATACCCCTTTTAAAAGGTAGAAGTAAAAAAAAGAAGTAAAAATTTTTTAAAATATCAATAAATGAATAGGTTAAGGTCGTAAGGGTATACGGAAACCTGTTTTACTGTCATTTCAGAGGGAAACTAGTACCTTTAAAGCTAGGGTACAGTTGTCCCTAAAGCATTCATGGACTTTACCCTCAAAATCCAGGGAAACCGCTATCTTATTTCACTAAATTTTTACATTACAGTAGCAGACAAAAGAATTGTATTATTAGAACGTAATAAATAAAAGCGATAAAAGTTAAAGTTTTTGAAAGATTATTTATTATTTATTAATTATATATTATTCATTTTGAAATTAATTAATTAAATTATATAATTTTTCACAAGTGTGTGTCATTTACCTAAGTATAAAATAATAAAAAAATTGGACTTTTATAAAGATTTTTGAGGGTGAATACAATAGCATTAAATTGTTTTAATTTGGAGAAAATAATTTTTATCTTTATCATAAAGTAAAATTATATTTATTAAATAATTCGTGGTTTAAATTTGTATTAAACAATAAACTTTAATTCGATTTCAATTAAGCAACAACACAACAAAACATTAACCTAAAACTTTTAATCAGAGACTACTTAAATAGTCTCTGCTATTAATATTGTCATAAAAAGATTTATGTTTTTGATAGATTTTATCAAAAATATTAACATAAATATTAACTTATAAAAATATTAACGAAATTAATTTAATTAATTAATTTAAAAATAAATAATAAATTATAAAAAAAGGTTATTTTTTGTTGTGTTATGTATTGTTTATCCTAAACAACAAATTATTTAATAGACATATAATTTTACTTTATTATAAAGATAAAAATTATTTTCCACAAATTAAAACAATTTAATGCTATTGTATTTACCCTCAAAAATCTTTATAAAAGTCCAATTTTTTTATTATTTTATATTTAGGTAAATAACACACATTAGTGAAAAATTATATCATTTAATTAATTAATTTCAAAATGAATAATATATTATCTTATAGTTATAGAATAGTTTTGATTTGTAATGCCTGAATTTGTTTGACTTGCTAATGAAATAGGAAACATACTCGGATGAGTATTAGAATTGTTGGATATATTAATAGTTTGGTAAGTAAGTCCTGATTGTTGAAATATAGCTGGTTGAGTATATCCAACAACTGAATTTGTAGCAGGTACAAAATTGAAACCAGGTACCACTGGATTATTTATTTGTGTAGGCATTGGACGGAGCAAATTAAAAATTGTATTTGTGTCAATGTTGGTTGGAGTTTTATTAACTCTCGTTTGATTCATCAATTGAGAGTTAACAAACTGAGCTTGCAAAAGTTGTGTTTCTAATTCAGCTTTTGTGAGTTTAGATGCTAATGTTGTAATTTTTTGCTTCTTAATTTGCTGACTCGCTAGCAAATTTTATTTGTATTGCTTATCAGTTAATAGCTTAGCTTCACCTTTACGTTTTCTTTTTTTACCATTAGGTATTCCTGTGCTTCTTTTTTTACCAGCAGTATTATTTATTTCTGAAGGTAATGTGCTACTATCATTATCATTAGAATTGTGTACTTGCTGTGTGTAAGCATCCATTACTTCATTCCCTTTTTGAACTTCACTGACTAGAATAGCATTATCTGGTAGATTATTACTTTGGTTTTCTTCTGTTAATTCTATACAAATAATTGATTCAGAGCCTTTGATTTTGGAACTTGAATCTTTGGTTTTGTTTTTATTTGATGTAACCTGCTCTTTTTTCATATTAAAAAGTCTTTTCCTGAATTCCTCAAGTGGAATATCTATAAATGTAAAATTTATAAAAATTAGTGAATTTTCAAATTATAAAAAAAAAAATAAATTAAATTATTAAAGTTTACCATCTTCTAAAGAATTGGAATGAGTATCCTTGGATGCTGAAGGTGGAGAAGAAGATGCTAAAGGTTCTACATTTTTTGGAGTCGTATTTACCATTTCATTTGATAATTCTAAGTTATCCGATTCATCGACTTCAAAATTTTCAAAACTGTTATTACATGCTACAAAATCTTCATCTTTGAAAACATTCCTATTAAAAGGTTAAAGCCCTGGCTTTTTAAAAGAATCAACTGCAGTTTTTACTGTAGCAGCTTTCAAAAAAGCATTAGAGAATAATTCAAAAAGCTGTTTCATTATAACAGGCTTTCCTTCTTGTTTTCTGACACATTTTTTAAGTTCTCTGGTCATGTAGGTGCTAAGAGGTTTCATTAAAGCCAGATCTAAGGGCTGCATGCGATGTGTTGTATGTGGTGGAAGGCTCAACATTACAACACCATTGTCCATTGCCATGTCGATAACCTCTATATTTTTTGTATGGCTGTTATGGCCATCCAAAACTAATAGAACGCGTTTATCTTTTGAAGCTCGACTGAATGAAATAAATTTCTTCATCCACTTTGCAAATATATCACCATTCATCCAGCCAGAAGAGTTGAATTCTGCCCAAGCTCCAGGACAAGCACCATTTAAATACTCACTATTACGCCTACCAATGAAAAAATTAACAACGGTGGCATGTATTTGCCACTTGCTGACATACGAAGCTCAACAGTTTACTAATTTTCCTCTTTCAGCAGAAGTTAAGCAACCTATTTGTCGTTTCCCTTTCATACCAATAAATTTACCGCAAGATTTTGGTACAACAGTTATATAAGTTTCATCAACATTATATATGTCTTCAGGTGCAAATTTAAATTCATCTAATACTTTTTCATATAAATCAAAAAATTGAGCCACAGCTTCTTTATTGAATCCAGTGGCTCGTGCTGCAGAAGTAGGTTCTGGCTTTCTATAAGTCAATTGCTTATGTCGTTTCAAGAAAATTTTCACCTAGTCAATTCCAGCCAATTCAGATTCTCCATTAAAAAGATTAGAAATTTATAATTTTTTAGCTAAATCAAAAGCTACATCTCTGATTTCCAAAGTATCAAATGCAAAAAGTTTTGCTTCCATGTATAATATATAATCACACAGTATTTTTTCTTGTTCTTCACTAAATACAGTTTTGAAACCTCCAACTTCTAGAATCAAATTCAATATAAATATAATTATTAATCAAATTTTCTTTTTTTAAAACTAATATTTTTACTTATTTTTTATACAAACTTGTTTAGCATCATCGCCTTTTTTAACTTTTTGCACTTTTCTGTGTAATGTACTTACTGGTACATTGTACAGAACTGCAGCATTCTCAAACGATAAATTCTGGTTAATCACTTGATTTACTGCCTCCAACATACTTTTTTCATCCCAACTAAATCGGGAAGACTTTTTCTTATGATTTCTCATAAAAAAATATACTATTTTAAAATAAATAGAACTAAAATTTTACACAGAACGTCAACATTAAACTTGCTCCGTATTCTAAGATTGAGAGGTTAAGTTGGAGTTGTTCTTAAAATTTCACAATTCCAATATGCCCCCAAAATATCATTCAATTATGCCTCTTTTGCATTTTTTTGAATGTATTCAATATAAAAATAATTACTTTTCAAAAATATTAAAAACCTGTGTCAGATCAAAAATTAAACTTAAAACTGTTGATTAAAAAGAAAAAAATAATATTTAATAAGGTATATTTGTTTTGCGGGGTATAAGAAAATTTGAGGAAGCAGTCTTTAAGTACATCTAAAACTACTCATGCAAAAAAATTCAATTTTCACCTATAACTATATTTTTTTTGCTCTCAATTGTGTAGTTAACTAATTTAAACAATCATAATTATGTTAGTAAATATTTTATTGTTTATTATTTAATTTATTAAAATTTTTCATTATGCCCCGCCTTCCATTGTGCCCCCTCCTCCCCTATTACTGTTACGAGTGAACATGTTCCATTATCGTTAATTTTGAGAACACACAAGCCAGTTATAAATTTTTTTTTTAAACAAAAAAATAAAAAAATAAAGGTTTATATTTTTTAATTTTTAAATTAAAATAAAATAATCATTCAAATTTATTATTTTAAATAAAAATTGGATTTAAAATTATATTAAAAATTTCCATAAAATTTTTACATATTAATTTTTGAGTAAATAAAATTATGGGAGCAAACGTTCTTTTCATTTAATGTTGGCAATATTTTTTTAAAAATAGCTTAAAAATCATTCCCAGAGTACAGAACAGTGCTTGTAAAATCATTCCCAGAGTACAGAACAGTGCTTGTAACATTTTTTTTAGTATTCAATTTTAGTGTTTAACTATTACATCTGTAAACCATTTATAATTTTATAAATAAATGTATATAAAAAACATAAAAGTAAAAAATTGCAATAATATATACTGATTTAAAGTTTGAAAACTATAATATTTTACTTATAAATCTCATTTTTATATTTTTTATGGACTCAAAAAAAAAAGATATGGCTATCTTTCACTTGCTACGGGCTTGTAAGGGGCATAGATGACGATTTTATGAAAATAGGGCAAAAAAATTGATAAAAAAGGATGGTCAAACATCAATCCTATGGGCATAAAATATAGCCATATTATGGTAAAAACTTTACACAGGGATTATAATAAAATTAATGGTTATGCCGATAAAAAATACTATTACCTATATTTATTATTCTCAAATACTTTTACCTTTAAAATGCAATAATTATCTATTTTACCACTTTTACGTTAATTTAATTACATAGGGTAAGTGTTAAATTAAGAGATAGCTATGATAAAGTTTGCGTGTATTTAAGACACTTGAATTTTCGTTGGGACTTAGAAAACACTAAAACGTACTAACCTTCTATGGAAAGTTTTTTTCGCCAGCGGTTTTGAAAAAAGTCATGAGTTACTAACAATAACCAATTTGGGGATTCGGGCCATGGAAGGTTTAATATGGTCAAAATCAGAAATATAACATAACTGGTTACTTAAATGGGAATCTGGTACCAATAACCGGCTTAAGAGGTCTTACTATAGGTTTTTTGGGTCACTGAATCCGAATCCGGGATTTATAGCTGCTGAAAAATAGAAAAAACCCTTAAATTAGCAAAAGTTACCCCTTTATCTGTCTTTTTTTTTCAATATTTCAATTTTTTCAATTTTGGGACTAAAGCTAAGATGATTTAATGATTGCAATATTCAAGAGTAATTTACTAAATATTGAGGTTACTAGATATTAGACTAAAATTAGGAAATAAGGGCCAATTTTAGGGAGTAAAAACTACCCCTAAAATAAGGAAAAACACCAGATTTATTAAATATTTTATTCTAATATTTTTTGGAATTTTACTATTCTACAATGTAGTTACTCTTCTCCAGAAGGGTAAAATGGGTGAAAATTACCCCTAAGTTTAAAAAAAGAAAGATAAATTAATTTATTTTTAGATATGTTTTTTCCTATTATTTTTGACCAAAAAAATAAATATTTCAAATTTAAAGAGCATCCCGGAATATTAGGGCAAAATTTGCCCCTAGAATGATGTCTAAAAAACCTTTTACAGATTGTTTATACATAAAAGAATAATAAATTCCCCATTGGAATTTTCTCTCAGCTGCACTACATGAGGAAGGGGGGGCAAAAACGTGTTATTTTTCTCTTTTTTATTCAAAAGTTCATATCTCTGGTTCCTTAGCACCAAAATAGGTCTACATGGTCTTAGAAGATTCATCTTCGATACCTTTTTCACATACAAAAGTCAAAAAATAGTTTTGTCTACTTTAGGATTTTCTTGTCTCCTAATTCAAAATTCGGAAAATTTTGGAAAATGGATACTTATGAAAATTCGTTTTTTGAGTTATTGAGTACTTAAAAGACTCCCAAAAATCTCCCAAAAACTGCTTACCAACAAAAAGTTTATGGGAAAATAATTATTTTTTGTCCAATTAGAAGAAAAAAATACCCTGCTAACTAGCTGGCACTAAGGTTCCTCAAACAATGAGAAAAAACTTTTCCAATTTTGAGAAATAAATTTTGGAAAAATTCGGTATCAAATCCAAAAAATTACTATAAATGAACTGTGTAAAACTAGTACTCTCATAGAAATAAATTAGGTACTACATCCAAAAAGAAAAAAAAATTTGGTGTTTTTTGTATTTTTTTGTGAAAAAAAATTTAGGAAAAAAATGTTTAATAAAATTAAGTATCAGATTCGAGATATCGAGTAAAAACTATACTTTCAAATATAAGTACTTTCGTGGAAATAAATGAGGTATTACATCCAAATTAAAAAAAAAAAAAGTACCAAAAATTAAGTCTTAATTTCATAACGGTTGTGAAATATCGCCGGTTGCAGTATTTTCAGATATTAGTACTTTCATGGAATTAAATGAGGTATTACACCCCAAAAAAAAAAATATTGTAAGTTTTTTAATTTTTTGTTTTTTTAATTTTGAGAAAAAATTTTTTTAAAAATTCGATATCAGATCCAAAAAATGACTATAAACAAACTTTCTAAAACTAGTACTTTCATAGCAAAAAGAAAAAAAAAATTGTTCTTTTTTGTATTTTTTCGTCAAAAAAATTTTGGGAAATAAATTTTCAAAAACTTAAGTATCAGTTTCGAGATATAGAGTAAAAACCATACTTTCAAATATAAGTACTTTTGTAGAAATAAATGAGGTATTACATCCAAATTAAAAAAAAAAAAAGTACCTCGAGCTTTTTTGATAAAAAAATTAAAAAAAAAAAAAATTAGGTCTTAACTCCATAATGTTTGTGAAATATCACCAATTACATACATACACACACACACACACATCATACATTTTTTAATAACCGGTTTTTTAGCTTCCTGGGGTCTCAAAACGTGCTTATATGCCAAAAAATCAAAAATCGAAATTTGACCTATCACAATGGTTCCTCTTTGAGGAACCAAAATCACTCTTTATTTGAGAAATTTGCATTTGACAATTCTCTTTAGCTTTACCGATTTTCCGGGTTTCCTCGTAGGTTTTCCAAAAAACTGATGCCAGAATCATCTTCAGTAGGAAATTTACTCATTATTCGAGAAAATTATTTTTCTGTTTTATTTAGAGCATAGAGAAATTAAAATCACAAAATTAGCCTAAATTTTTCTAGCAAATTTGAAAAAATTTTTAAATTGAAAACAACTGCCAGTTTAAAGCTTTCAATCTAGAATCTTAAAAATTTGCATAGAGTTAAATTTTTGCATACTAAATTCGAATTAGTTTTTTGGAAATCCCAGAAATTTACCTTCCCGTTAGTAAAATTTCACTAAGAATTACTCACAAGCGAGAATTCCAGTTTTATTCATTCACATTGGGTAAAACCAAGTAATTTACCCAATGCGCTGCCAAATAAGTAAATGGACAGCATTTACTCATTACAATAAGTAAAATAGGATAATTTACTCATTGGTTTATATCACGGAGGATTTAACTTATTAAATAACCTTAAAATTGTTAATTATTTTTATATAAAACTACTGGAACCAATAAAATAAAAAATATTATTCGAAAAAAATTAATATTTGCTATGAATCGCATTGCGCACTTCAAATAAATAAATAATAATAATAATACAATGTTTAACCAATAAAACTTAATTTAAACACTGCATAAAGACGCGCGTATAAATGTATCATTCTTTTTTTTATTGCTTTTAATATATATTTTTTTTCAGTTATTTCATATAAAAATAATAATTTTAAGGTTATTTAATAAGTTAAATCCTCCGTGATATAAGTCAATGGGAAAATTATTTAAAAAACATATTTTTGGTATCCAAGGGAAAATTATCCTATTTTACTTACTGTAATGAGTAAATGATGTCTCATTTACTCATTAGGCAGCACATTGGGTAAATGACTTGGTCTACCCAATGTGAATGAGTAAAACCTGCTGATTTAACCTTTCTAATCAGATTTTAACGGCTGATTTTACCTATTGATGTTTAGTGGGTAAGTCCTTATTAATTTCATAAATAATATAAGTTTTGCTTTTAACCTCTTTATTTTGCAGATACATTTTTTGTGTATTTTTATTTATAAATAAACTGAATAACATAACCATTATCTTTATTTATTTAAATTTTTCATTCAAACAACATTTTTCAATAATCATTAGTTTATTAATTAATCTTTTATTTAAATATAATCGAATAATCGATTTTAATTCGGACAATCAGAAGGCGAATAAAAAGTTGAATAAAAGCAACTTCAGATCTCCATCGATCTTTATATAATGGATTATTTTCAATTACAGTTTATTTAGTTAAAATTAAACAAGGGCATTGTGAAAAACTTTTTTTCATCGGGGAATCATTCCAAAAGACTAAATTAGTAAAAAAAATTAGTTTTTAGATAGGAGAAGCACATTCAAATAAAAAAAAAATTTTTTTATTTGAAATTTTTATTTTTGAACTTTTTTTTTAATAATAATAATATAATTAATTTTTACTTGAAGGATGAAATGATTTAATATCATCTATTATTAAAAAAATTTAATAACACTTACTTTAATGTTTGTTGTAAAAGTTTATCTATAAATTTGCATATATTCGTGGCAATATTATTTAAATATTTTAAATAACGCGTATATTTTAAGTTGTGATATAAACTTTTGAAACGATAATTGCCTGCTTCCAAAATATAACCTATCCTCAAATGCTGTACTCGCACCTACCACTAGAGTAACTTAAATCTTGGGGGACGTGGGGGCTAAGCCGCCACTAAAGAAATCACTAATCATATGAGCTCACGTAAAATAATGATAAAAAAAATCTACAAATACTTGCAAATAAAAAAATTTTGTTACAAAAATAATTTTTTTCATTTTCTTACATTTCTTATTTAACAAAAAAAAATTTTCTTTTTTTTCATTTTTCCTACCAAAAACTTATTGCTAACATCATTTTAAGTGTTTTTTCCAGCAAAAGTTTTAACGATTTAGTGGGGGGGGGGGGGGGGCGAAAAAGATATAATCTTATAACTACTCAACAATCTCTGTAACAATGTCAGTTTTAAGGCAGATTTGAGATTTTATCATTTTGATTATTTTTTTTTAATTTTTTGTTTTTTTTTCATTTAAAGAGGAAATATGTGAATTTTTTATTAATCATGGGGCGTTTATCTCTGCAGGTTTCCATGACCAACCAACTGTATTAATTGCACCCGAGAGACTTCCTAAGAATGAGTTCTCCCCGGTACTTCACCGATTTTTTGGTTTTGATCGTGTTAGGATTCCCGTCATCGTCGACGTTTATGTCAATTATGATGGGAAACCTTCGACGGGCAACAGTACGATTTTCGATTCCGGGATCGCAAGATACACCCCGTGTTCACCCATTCGGAGACTAATCTGTCCCATGACTTGATTCAATCTTTCCTGGATCACGTCATCTGCATGCCTAATCAGCGAGACCACATCCGGGAGGTGGAGGCGCAGTAAACCATCGTAAAATGCATTTCACAGGTCCAAGAACCGAACCTTGGACAATTCCGGCACTCAATATTTTCTTCGGTACGCCGTCGAGCGTGTCGTCGAGCAGCTTTAAATCCCGCATGTATGCTTTGAGGACTTTTCCCAGGTACCTAGGTATCTGTCCCACTCGAGGGAGCGAAGCATGTAGTCCTACCTGCCTGAGTTAAACGTGTATTTAACGTCCAACATCACCAGTAGGACGTCCATATGAATTGCGTGCCTCTGTTTTGTCTCGTCTATTATGGTGTCCACGACAGGCCTAATGGTGCTTCCTCGAAAAGGCTTACGCTATTTTCTATCACCTTCCTTAATCTAGCCCAGAGCATACTCTACGTTACCTTCTTATGGTATTTAGCATACGCAGAGGTCTGTTAGATAATGGAGCGTCGGGTGCTCCTCCTTTTGCGTTGTTTAAGGATGAAAACGACCAAGCTGGGGATAGTAGACATAAGAAACCATTACTCTCTCTTTCTATCATATTACTATAGAAGCGAGACCCATGCACGCGCACAACTATACGATAGAATTGTTAAATAAATAAAATTTTCGTTATAAACAAACCACCCTAGTCTAAAATAAATTGAATAATTATATTCTATGATATGTTTTTTATACGTTATAATTATTTTATCAAAAACTGTACTCAAAAAATACTAAAATTTTTTATAGAAAATGTCGTCCAATAAGAATTACGTGTATAAGATGCTCGAAAAAGCAAAATTATTATTAATTATTTAACAATGAAGGAGTCACCCTAGGATCTTCAAACTTTAAATATATATATTTTTAATATGACTTCGTTCTATACCAGTTTTTATTAAAATTTATACTCAAACAAGAATGGTTAGCATTCTTAAGCGCAAGAGGCGGGCTACCTTCCAGTCCCTCACAAACACTCCCGCCACCATGCAAGCCTTAAACAGGATACCAGGAACTACTGTGACTGCTCGTTTGAGCATCTCTGCTGGTATGGCGTCTGGTCCTGGTGCCTTGCCATTTTTCATGACTTTGATGGTAACCATCTCGACCTCGCTGAAAAGTTGGTACTTCCTTCCTGGGTTATTCCTCATCCAGGTGTTCTTGGATTGGCTCTTCAGGGAACGGAGCACCCACTATCCTAGCGGTCGTTTCCGCGTTGATTGTGTTATTATACTCCCGGTTAAGTTTACTCATTAAGACTTTGTAGCCTAGGCCTCAGGGGTCTTTGTTTACATCTTCACGTAATGAACGCAAGCAACGAGCCTTGCTTTGTCGCATGGCTTAGCGAGCTGGTTCCTAGCATCCTTGTGTTTCATAATGTGCGGAAGCCTTGGGCCGGTCCCGTGCTCTCTGCGCTCTCCTTCGTGCCCTGTGACACTCCTTTCGAAGGTCTGTTGTTTTTGGAGTTCACCAGTGTGACGGCTTTCCCCCCCTCCACGTTCCTCGACGTGGCATGAAAACTTCTTAACTAAGATTTTGGCCTCGCGGGAACTCGTGGATCCTTCACGCCGAACAGGGATAGACGATGACTCGATCAGAAGATACTCCTTGAATTTTTCCTCGTCCATTTTAGGATCATTCCAACCAAGAGAAAGTCTCCTAAATGGAGGTTGTTGCGAAGCTCCCTCTAGCACTCGGAAGGCAATGTAGTAATGATCACTACTTGAGTACTCATCCATTACCGTCCAGTCTCCGATCCTCCTGGAAGCACCTTCTGTTCGCTCTATTCATTTTCTCTTGGAGAACCTTGATCATTACCGATGACACTTATTTTTTACCACAGCCAGAGCCTCTGGCTGAACTGGACCTGAATTTCAAATATCTGGTTTTCCTGTTGGAGCTGCAAATTTCTCTATATCCTCAGCACCTAACTCTGTTTCTTGCTCATTTGTTTGGGCGAATTTCCACTAGTTTGGTCATCTTCGGATCCCATTGAAGACTCATTTGTCGGTTTCTTTGAATCTTGGTCATCAGTAGAAGACCAATGGGAAGCCGTTTTATTCGGCTTTGATTTCCTTAATCCTTCCTGATTTTTTCTTCTTATAAGCGTTTTTACAGCAAATCTTTCTGTACTTTTCGCTGCTGAGGGCTATTCGTCTTGCCTTCCCTGCTCGATGTCAGATAGGTTTTCGTCGAATTGAGAGTATTATTATTATTATTATTATTATTATTATTACATTTATTATTATTATTATTTGAGTTTTTACTATTAATTAAGCTAGATTTTTTGTATTTTTATAACTAGTAACTAGTAACTAATAACTAGTTATTAATAAAATTTTTTATTTTTTTTAAGGTCCGGACATATGTGGCCCAGGAACGAAGAAAGTGCACGTAATTTTAAACTACAAAGGAAAGTCTCATCTCGTAAATAAAGACATTCGTTGTAAAGATGATGAATATACGCATTTATATAGACTGGTTATAAATCCTGATAATACATATGAAGTTAGTATTCAAATTTTCTGAATTAAATTTTTTTTTTTTTGTAAAATAAATTAGGTTAATTAATTAAATAAATATAGAGCAAAACTCTACCTTATAGGATGCAATAATCGACATCTTTTAGACACGATATCTCAAAAATGATCAAAACCAGATAACTTTCATTTTTTTAACTTTGTTTCATCGTGTTAATGATCTGAATAGTTTTCAGTTCCGTATTTCGAAAGGCATGTTTATTAGTGTATATGAGGCATTATTTTTTTTTTACTACTTAACTTGATCTAAAAACCGAAGAAAAAAATTTGAAGGCATATCGATAAGGCATCGATTTTTTTAATTAGTTTAAACCTTCAGAAAAATGAAAAAAATCGTGAACAAGAAATCGGTGAAAGGTGCCAAAAAGATTTTTCCATTTTTATGTCAAAAACTGCCTTTTTTCGTAACTGAGATACCTAATTTTTGAAAATTTTTATTTCAGGAGTTTTTCACGTTTATTTTTCATGTTTATTTGTCAAAAAGTACCAATTTTTTTAATTTTATGCAATTCGTAATTTTTGACTTATTACATGATATAATTTATTTTCAAACCGTGGAATTCAATTATGTAAATAATAAAGAATAAAAAGTAAAAAATATTGAATAAAATTAGTTATGATGTTAATATTTTTATGAACATCAAAATTCGGTTGTTTTATACTTGTGTAATTTATTTAAAAAAAAAAAAAAAATACATTATAAAATTTTTGGATTAAGTACATAAAATTGAGATTTTATAAACAAAATATTTAACTTAACCCCTTATATCCTAAGAAGAAACTGCATTTGACAGAGCTGTAAAACCTATCCCATTTAGGGCATTTGAAAAATTAGTAAAATAAAACGAAAAAAAATTTTTAAATTAAATTTTGGTATTTTTTGATCAAAATTTGTGTACATGGTATTTTTTGAATGCTAATTACGAATATACAGTTATTTTTCAAAAATTTAAAATGTCCAATATGGCTGCTGAAAAACGCTACATTTCAAGATTTTTGACGATTTTGAGCCTGAGAAGAAACTTTTAGTTTTATTACTGAAAGTTGTTTACCATAAAATTTGCTTCGTTTAGGGTAATTGAACAAAATGTGTTAAAAAACAAATCTTTTTTCAAAAAATTCAAAATCGCGGATCAATATAGCGAACACAGAAAACCAGAATTTGTTTTTTTTTTGCCAAAATTTGTGTACCTCAGTACATTTAGGAAGCTTATGACAAATATCCGGCTATTTTTCAAAAATTCACATCAGAGAATTTTTGCTATAATTGTTGCGTATCCTATTTTGCTAATCAAAAAATTTATTTTACGATTCGTTGGTAAAAAAAACATAGTACCATGCTTTATATTTTCTCGCAAATAAAATAATTTTGTAAGGACATATAAAAAAGTTATCCGAACGGATAACATATATTGGCAAAAGTGTTTCGTCTATGGCCCAATCTACTTTATTCGAATCTGTCTAATTAATTATTTATGATTCACCATTTAGAATTTTTTGAAAAAAAATTCGCTTTTAATACATTTTGTTCAACTACCTTAAGCAAAAGCTATTTTCTGATTAAACAACTTTGTTTTTTTTCGGACTCACAATCGCCAAAATCTCGAAATTTCGCGTTGTTCAAAGGCCTTATTGAATCCGCCATTTTAAATTTTTAAAAAATAGATAATTATTTGCAACGAGCATCTAAAAAGTACCCTGTACAAATTTTTACCAAAAACTATCAAAATTTAATTTTTTCTGACCACCATATTGGTCCGCCACTTTGAAATTTTTTTTGTTTTATTTTACTAATTTTAGTCATATGCCCTAAATGGAATTGGTTTTACAGCTCTGTCAAATACAGTTTCTTCTTAGGATTTAATGGGTCAAAGTAGTTAATAATCAAAAATAACATATTTATAGATAAAAAACCTTAAATTATGATACTTGATCTTTAAATTATTACTAAATTATATTTTTTATGTTGACTTCATACAGTTTTAAAATTTGGACAATAAAAAATAATTTTTATTTTAATTTGAGGCAAATAAAATAATCATTTAATTTTATTAAATATTAAAATAGTAGTAATAATAAATGGGTTATTATTTCTCAACTGTATGTAAAGTGTACGGGTGGGTCGGCAAATCAACCCCAAACCAATTTCGTTCAAAAATATAACTAAAAATGGTAAATTTCCAAAATTTTTGCCCTCTAGATCCGATCCTCTCTTTTTGAGAGCTGTATAAACTTTTTTCATTTTTGGTCAAATTATATTTTTAAGTAAGCATGTTTTTCTTATTTTTTATCGTAAACGCTTATTTTTTGATAAATCAACAGTAAATATTCATTTTTTTATATTTGAAATTTTTAAAATTCTTCAACAGTTTTCGAAATATTCTGGAAAAACAAAAAAAAAATTTTCTTGGCCTGAATTTTTGGGGAAAGGTGGTCAGCCGAACTTTGGTTGACATAGAAGTACTCCCTACTAAGTCTCATTTTCAACCATTATTAGCTAGCAATAGAAATACTTGGCATTTTAATCTCATATTTCTTGAACAATGAATTCTCTGGAAAATTTTTTGTTTTTAAACCAAAGTTTTTTTTGATTTTTTGTAAAAATATTTAAAATATTCTTTTCCTATAATTGCTTTTTCTTTTTCGATAAATTCATCAAATTTTTTCATAATGAAGTTCCTGATATCTTGGTTACAAATAGTATAAAGTATTTTTGTTGGATTTGGGTTATGTGTCGTTCCTTATTTTGCTAATTTATGAACAACTTCATTCTCTTTAACCTCTGTGGGCTGGAATCCAAATTAAATAAATTTAAGTATATTTTTTTACAGGCGCTGCATCACGTGTCAAATAAGCGCTTCTCTGCCGATCTGAATCCCCATAATAATCTCCATACATTTAAAAATTTAATATCCTTGATTGAATACACAAGCAGATAATTTAGTTGCAATTTCGAAAATTTCGTTACCAGAAAAAAAAGTGTTTGGATACCATATTTCAGACTATACTGTTAAGGTTGATGATAAGACAATTAAAATTACGGTATTTGGACAGATCATTTTTCGTGGTAGCTTAAATAAAAAAAAAGTACAACAACGTCGCACAGTGTTTCTAGGCGGGTGATTTTATTTACATGATTATTATTATAATATTATGCGTGTATTTTAAACGTCGACGTTTTGACCTTAAAATTTGAATGGGTTTTTTATTTTTTCTAATGAAAATATCTTTTACATGAAATCCACAATTTACTTAAAAATCAAATAGAAGTTTCTTCAACAATTAATTTACTTGCTCCAATTTTTTTTTTTTAAATCTAGTTTTTAGTTTCAGCGTTGACAGTTTATAAAACTCTCAAACCCCTGTTTTTTGACTCAGCTCCTATGCTTACAATGTATAAGGATTTAACTTTGGAGCTTTGTATCTCCTAAACGAAAACGAAAATTTTCTTAAAATTTTATTTTTATATGTATTATTATCATATAAAGCTTCTGTAAAAATTTCAGCGATTTCTATTGTCGTTTAAATTTCTTGTGATAACCTTAAAAGACTCTTATTAAATAATTAAAAGAATTATTATTTTGAGTTAGTCCCCCAAGACATCTTTGTAACAAATCTTGTTTTGTTAGATCTTCATAAATAGGTTTTAAAATATCTTGGAATAACTTCTGCAAGGGCAGGAGGATGCTTAAGACCCTGAAGATTTTCGCTAGCCTTGCGTTTACGGTATTCGCACCAAAAAGTCAGGCCGAAAGGACAAAATAAATGCTGCGGTTTTTCTTCTGTTGAAATTTTATGATAGAAAGTAGCCCATATTTTTTTCACTTATCATCAACTGAATTTTAATTTCTGCGAATGGCTAATCCAAAATATATAGATAATTCCTTCATTAACTTAATCGTTAAATCTTGAGTTTTCACAAGTTTAGAGTTGCTTTTCTATCTTCCATAATTCTAAACAATTTTAACAAAGATCTTAATTATTTAACGTTACAAACACTTCTAAATAATGAAAATATTTTTGTAAAAGTAATTAAAACTAGTTTTCAAGGCCTTTTACACATAAATAATCCCTGAATAAAAATTACAAAGAAATTATAATGGTATGCACGTATTTATTCCAAGCGCGTAAATACAGAAGGGTGAGGCAGGGCTTTATAAATGAGAATTAAAATCATATACGAATTAGGGTTATGATTAGTTTCGCTAATCTTCCCTTTTTTTTGGTTACTTGCGCTAATCCCGTGTGTCAAAATTATAGATTATATTTTATCTAATTAAATATTCATGGTGTCAGTTGCGCCAATGAATTAATTATTTATGGTTTCAGTTGCGTCAATGAATTAAATATTTATTATTTGAAACGAATATTTTGAATCAGAAGAGTCATGTAAATGGCTGCATTGCTTGTTTGGGTTACCACTTTTAAAATCAGAGGCAGTTGAACAGTAATTTATTGAAGATTTTATAGCACATTAAATAAAAATACTTGATATAATGATATTAGATTTTATAAGTTAGTTGATTTTGATCACACTTCCTTACACTCCCAGACCATAAGAATTTTTTCTTAACCAAAAAAGAATTTTAGAGCTATTTCAATCGTTTAAGGTGGCAGGTCGTACCCAAGAGAAAAAAGGGTGTATTTTTCTAGATAGGTTTTTGGATAGAAATAATTGAGATAATTTTTTCAAAATTGGCACTTTATTAGATTATAAGTTGCTAAACATTAAAAAAAAAATTTTTTTAATTCCAAAATGGCGCCGAGTACAGGTGCCCAAAGAGAGGCCTCACTTTTCATTGTGTACACTGAGAAAAAATGTGGAGTAAAATTTACTTTTGCAACTGGAAGATTTTACTATTAATTTTAGTAAAGTTATTTGAAGAATTGAAAATATTACATTTTACTCTTTTGTCCATTATTTTTTACTACAATTAAGGGTAATTTTTCTTGAAGTAGATTGCTAAAAAATTTTATTATACTCTCACTCTCACATCACATGTATTTAATGTTTTTTTTTTTAAATTTTTTTTTTTTTTGTTTTTTTTTTTTAATTTTTTTAAAATTTTTTAAAAATTCTTTTTAATTTTTTTTTTATTTATTTATTTTTATTAATTTTTTTTAAAAATAATTTATAAATTATAATTTATACATATTTCTAAGAGGTTAAATACAGCACATACAATTTTTTGTTCCTTATATAGTATCTGAAACCAAATTTTGTCACTTGCGAGAAAAAAATATATAAATTCTACTAAAATTAATAGTAATTTTTTTTTACTATGCGGGTAGTTTATAAAATATTTATTAGTAAAAAATATCATAAAACGCCATTTTGACAACTTCAAATTTTTTTACTAATCAAAAGAGTAATTTTTATACCAATAAAGCTTTGTGAGTGTACACAATAACTAAGATATCTTCATAATTTTTTGGCTACACTTTTAAAGTACAATTATCTTCTGGATTAATGGATTCGAATCTCGGAAAATGGAAAATTGTGAAAATTATTCAATTTTTCAAAAATTGCAATTTTGTTTTTTTGAGTTATCGTGTACACAAATCGAAAAACGTTGTTTCGAGAAAAACGCGTTTAAAGTTTAGAATACTGTATCTTACGCCATTTGCGGTGTCTCGCTTAAGCTTCTATAATTTCCTTATTATTCAAGATATCATTATAAAATTTTTTACGTATTATTAAGATGTTTTTGAACCCAAAAAAACCAAAAACGAAAAATCGATTTTTTTCCCTCGGGTACGACCTACCACCTTAAAATGAATTTTTTACATAAAAAATTCTTTTGACGAAATATTTTTCAGGAAAAGAATTTTTTAATGACATAATTCTTTTGAAGTAAAATTCTAACCAAAAATATGCTTACTAAATTTGGTTATACATAATATAATAACTAATTTAGATGTTTGCTTATTTTAATATTATTTTAATATTACTTTAATTAAATTCATTAATTATTATTTAAATTTAAAAAGAATATTTTTAAGATATTATTAATAAGAATTTTACTTCAAAAGAATTATATCATTAAAAAATTCTTTTCCTAAACAATATTTCGTCAAAAGAATTTTTTATGCAAAAAATTCGTTTCAAACGTTCAAAATAGCTCCAAAATTCTTTTTTGATTAACAAAAAATTCTTTCGGTCTAGGAGTGTAGTTTATCAAGTAATAATAAATAATTATCTTCGTTTATTTTTTTAAATGCTTTACGTCTGGTCATCTTGGTAAATATTTTAATTAAAAAACTTATACTTTACTGTTATTAATAATACTATGACGTTATAATATATGACGTTATATTATAGTTTCCCTGAAGAGGAGTATTTTTTAATACTCGAAATATTGGAATCATATTGGACCCAAAAAACCCTTGTAAAAATCACATATTGCAAAATATCTCAACAAGACAGTGTAAAAGTATTTATTTATTATTATTTTAAATTAATCAAGTTAGCCCATTAGTGCCGGCGAGATCATACCACTGATGCTTGCATTTCGCTTAGAAAACTAATTTTTTTTTAAACTTAAAGTTCTCTTCCTTTACTAAAAAGGACTTGCTTAACAAGATTCCGAGGTCAGATTTTTAATTTTGTATCAATAATCTATTTTTTGTATTTTTTGTGGCCGCCATATTTAATTATCGGTCAATAATATTAAAAATCTGACCCCAGAATCTTGTAAAGTAAGTGCTTTTTGGTAAAGGAAGACTTTAAGTCTTAAGCTTCAGTGGTGTGGTCGCGCCGGCTCTAATGGGTTAATTTCAAGCAAGTTTAATTTATTTACTTATAATTGATTTATGTTAAATAAATTTTAAATTTTTACTAGGTCCATATTGACAATGAGAAAGTTGAATTTGGCGATCTGGAAGCTGATTGGGATTTCCTACCTCCTAAGAAAATAAAAGATCCTCAAGAATCTAAACCTCTTGATTGGGATGATAATCCAACAATTCCAGATCCAGATGACAAAAAACCAGAAGATTGGGATCAGCCTGAAAATATTGCTGACCCTGAAGCTATTAAACCAGAAGATTGGGACGATGAGATGGATGGAGAGTGGGAAGCTCCTATGATTGACAATCCTGATTTTAAGGTAATAAAATTTTAAAGCACCTTAATATTGAAGTGAAAGGAAAGAGAAAGGTACCACCCAATTAATATTAAAAGTGTTAGAACGGTAACTTAAAAAAATAAAAATATTTTATAAAAAATATTTAATAATATTTAAAATATTTAAATTATTAAATAATAATAATTTATTTTTAAAACGAAATAAATAATTAACTTTTTAAAAAAATATAGAAGTTAGTCAAATAATTCGAAAATAATTATTTAATTAGCCTCAAATATAAAAATAAAAACTTATTTTTAAAATTTTAAATTTTACACAGAGAGGTTAATTTTTGAGCGATTTTCGAGATTATATGTCAAAGCTTATATGTTAAGTTCTATTGTTTAGTTTGGTTTATTTTTATCAATACATCACAGCTGGAAGGGTAGCTAAGTTTCCGGGACGGATCCGTATAACTAATTTTATAATCCGTACGGATCCATATTACGAATAATAAACTGATCAGTATGTCACGCTTTTTTTCATCAGTAACTGATTACGCATGCGCACAAGTGGTTATAATTAGTTTTGTTTTTATAAGGTTATGCATTTTGCTTTATAATTAGAAAATAATTAGTATCTTATCAAAGAAAATAAATACTTTTTTATAAAATTTTCAATTTTTCACACTAACGTATTTTCCAAATTTTCCAAGTTTTCCAAGAAAGGAATTTTCAACATTACCGGGGGATTTTCGAGGTTGAGAAAGGCGCTTATATTGATAAAAATTTTCAATTTTTCACCCTGACGCATTTTCCAATTTTCCAAGATGGCAGACCAAAAAAAAAAATTCAACATTAACTGCGGATTTTAGCGGTTAAGAAAAACGTTTATATTGATGATGATTTTCACTTTTTTACCTTAACGTATTTTCTGATTTTCCAAGATGGCGGAAGGAAAACTATGAAAAAAAAGGAAGTTCCTACAATACCCGGGGGTTTTGGAGATGGAGAAAAATGTTTTTATGACTGAAAATTTTCATTTTTTCACCCCTAAATATTTTCCAATTTTCCAGTATGGCGGACCGAAAAACATGAAAAAAGGAGTTTTCTACATTTCCTGGGGGTTTTCGAGGATGAGATTAATGGTTTTCTTCTTTTCAAAATTTTCTTTTTTTCATTACAACATATTTTTCCAAGATAAAATTATAGATAAAACTTAATTTTTTCATGTTTTTTCTATCGCCATCTTGGGAAATCGGAAAATATATTGGGGTGAAAATATGAAAATTTTCATCCCGTAAAAACGTCAAATACTTAAAGTAATGTAGAAACTTCCGTTTTTCATGTTTTTTTGACCACTATCTTGGAAAATCGGAAAATATGTTGGGATGAAAAAACGAATTTTTTATTCATGAAAACATTTTTTTGAATTTCCAAAACCCGCGGGTAATGTATAAACTTCCTTTTTTTCATATTTTTTCCTTCCGCCATCTTGGAAAATCAGAAAATACGTTAAGGTGAAAAATTGAAAATTATCATCAATGTAAACATTTTTCTTAACCGCTAAAACCCGCAGATAATGTTGATTTTTTTTTGATCCGCCATCTTGGAAAATTGAAAAATGCGTGAGTGTAAAAAATTTAAAATTTTTATCAATATAAACGCCTTTCTCAACCTCGAAAAAATCCCCCGGTAATGTTGAAAGTTCCTTTCTTGGAAAATTTGGAAAATTTGGAAAATACGTTAGTGTGAAAAATTTTAAATTTTATAAACAGTATTTATTTTCTTTGATAAGATACTAATTATTTTCTAATTATAAAGCAAAATTCATAACCTTATAAAAACAAAACTAAAATTAAAAAATTTTATAACCACTTGTGCGCATGCGTAATCAGTTACTGATGAAAAAAAGCGTAACATACTGATCAGTTTATTATCCGTTTGGCAGATAAGTCCCGGACCCGCAAGTAAGTTTTAAGGATTTCATTTCTACATGGGATGTCATATCATTCATTAATAAAAGATGCTGAAAAAAATTTAGTTGCCGCTAAATGTTGCAAATGACAAAACCTACAGAAAATATTTAAAAAAATTATTTTTTTATTAAATATAGTATACTATTTTTTATAAATATTGGAGCCAATTTTCGTATTGGATTTCGATCAAATACACACAAATTAGCGTTTATATAATAAATAATGCATTATTCATCTAATATAAAACTACATACCCTAATAACTACTTTCTACCTTACCAATTTAAATTATTCAAAAAAATAATAAAAATGCTTTCTAGTACAGCCCAAAGAGATTTTTCTTATCGTTTTGAGAGAACTGACATGAGTGATCTACTACTTTTGAGTTTTCACTGTACCTTCACGTTGCCGGGCACTAAAAATATTTTTAATTTTGCTGTGATACTTTTATAAATGAAGAAAAAAAGTTAGATTCGCTTTTTAATGACAAAAATACTTAAAATTAACTTATCGGTAATTAAGTACCTAACTATGACACAAGAGTTCGGAAGATCTGTTTTTACAGAAATTATTTTTTTACTCTATATTTTCGAAAATTACCAAGTAGTAAATCAACGCCGCATTTTTTGGCTATTTTCATAAAAACCTTATTAAAATATTAATTTTTATTTTACTTAAAATAGTTCGAGAAATAATATCCAAAAATCCATTAAACCCCCAATAAATTCTAAATCTAAAAAATTGTTGGGAAATTTTTCGTATTGATGTATGAGTCATACTGGATACCATTTTTAATTATTTGTTAATCAGATATGATAATTTGAAGTCGAGGCCCCAATTTTATGATTTTTCAAAAAAGCTCATTTTTAATGTTAACTTTGAAGAGCCATTTCTTAAAAACGACTCAAGAAAATGAGACAAACAAAAAATTTTTGGAAATCGGAAGCTCGAAGAAAATTTTTGAGACATATAAAACCCTTTTTTGTCAAAAATTACGAATTTGGCAGCAATTTAAAAATTGGTCATTTTTAACCAAAAATGGAAATTTGATTAATTGGCTACAATGATGAGAAAATTAGTGATAAAAAATTGCGGTTTACGGCATTTTAAAGGGGATACTTACACTAAAAAAATGAGACGAACCAGAAGTGTTTTGGTTAATTTGTGAGGTTTAAGCGTTTCATTGAAAATTGCCAAAAAACCCTATTTTATATTTTACGCATAGATACGCATTTTAATGGAGACGCGTGAATTAATGGACTGAAAATCTTTAAAAAATATCAAGTTTATGTATAGAAAGCATAAGTTCTCAAATTTGGGGCTATACGCCCCGAAAAATTTGTAATGAAGCGAGCTAAGGATTTGGAGCTTTGACGCACTATCCAATTGATCAGAAAGCCAAAAAGAATTTCAGTGTGGGTACTATTTTTTTTAATCATCTAGTCGATTTTAAAAATTAAAAAAAAAAAAAAATTTTTTTTTGAAAAAATCGGAGAAATCTAAAAAGCTTCTTTTGGGTATAACTCGGGTTCCTGAGCGCCTAGAGGGCTGAAAATTTCACAGGAAACATATTTTGTATACATAAAAAAGTGGTGAAAAAATCAGCCCGATCGGGAGACCTGACCTGGCAAGGCCATGACACGGTATCCAGAATGAATCGTATACAATAGGGAGAATAAGTTTCTTCAATCTTGAGGGGATTGGAAATTGGGGGAAACACCCTTAAATTTGCAAAAAGTACCCTTAAAAAGGTTTTTTTTTATGTTTTCGGATTTCGAGCGTCCAAATTTGGTCTACATGGGTTTTTTGGGTCGCTGAACAAGAATTTCAGAGAGTTTTTTATAAAAAGTTAATATTTCACCCCTAAATTATCAAAAAATACCCCTAAAAAGGGGTGTTTTTGCTATTTTAGTACTTTCAGTATTCAGATTCTGTTCATATCGGTTTTTTGGGTCTCTGAACAAGAATTTCAGGGAGTTTTTTATGAAAAATTATTTTCTCACCCTTTAATTAGCAAAAACTAAAAAAAAATTTATCTGTGTTAAAATTTGAATAAAATTGGTAATATGAGATAATTATTTGGTTACTCAAATGATGTTTTTTAATAATAAAATTTACTGTTTAATAAACAAATATTGTTTAAATTAATTTTAATTTATTAATAAATCGTTTAATTTTTGGAAAATTTATGTAATATTAAGTGTGGTACCATTATTCACATTTTTTTGGGGATGACAAATTCGTGTGTGTAAAAAAAATATGAACGTTAATAAAATAATTGTTTAAAAGAGATGTTAATTTTTAATTTATTTATAATTAGTTAATAACGTAAGTAATTTTATATTTTTTTATGCAGTTTTTAATAAATATTATTAATTTTTTGTGGACAAATGCGTATTATGTAGTTTAAAATGATTTATGCAACAGGTTTATAACACAAAAAATTACTAATATTTACTAAAAACTGCATAAAAAATATAAAATTACTTAAGTTATTAACAGATTATAAATAAATAAAAAATAACATCTCTTTTAAACAATTATTTTATAACGTTTATATTTTTTTTAAACACAAACAGCGGCATATTATATAGACTAACTCTCGATTCTCTTATGTCCCCTTCGGTATAAACAGAGATTAGGTATATAAGCGACGCAAGCACATAGCCTCGGAGTAAAAAAACTTTGAATACTTACCAACAGGTTTCTGAACGTGTTACATTTAATTGATTTTTCCATGGGCGATGGTATCCTACTTAGTTCTTATTTACATGATCATATAAAGAAACTATTTAAGAATAAAAATGAAAAAAAAAATCGATATTCAATTTCAGTTTTAAACGGCATAAAAAAATTTGTTAAGAAACCAGAAAAATTTTTTGCATGCAACAAAATGCAGTTTTAGCGTATACATAAAAATTCGCAATCGAAAAAAAAAAAAAAGTAAATATACCATTAAAATCTGTATAAAATTACGATTAAAATGAGACCCAGCTTACTGTTGTAACACTTTTCATAAAATAAATATTTGCAAAAGAAATTCAGAGGTAGAAAAAATAATTTTTTTTCTGACTGGCCAAATCCTAAATCCTTCTGTTATAATATTTTAGGGCGTATAAGACATATTTTGATTCCGCAAACTGAAATCGTTTCCTGAAGATATACAAAATAACATTAAAAAAAAACTTTTTACAAAATTTATTTAAAAAAAAAAAAATTGCACGTTTTTGAAATTCATTTTTTTTTTACCGAAGGCGGTACATTTTTATCATATATACATATAAATAATGCGCGCGGAAGTAAATTTAAGATACAATTTAATTTTCAATTTTCTCTGGATAGGTAGATCGTTCGGAAAGCTATGGGGACTCTTTTGATAGGGGATTGGATTGGCCTTATTTTGCATTAAAATTTTTTTTTTTCATCTTCAATAGTTTGCCCGTAATTTCAAAAAAAACTAAAAAAACTAAACTGAAAATTGATTTGCCAAAATTTTCGACACCCTCAGAGTTGATAAAACTTATTCCCCTTATTGTACACATTAATACGCAAAACTTTTATCCCAAACATTTTTTAGATTTAGAATTAATCGGGGGTCAAAAACTATTATTTCTTGAACTAAAATAATAGTCGTGTTTTTTTTTTTTAGTTATTTTTTATATATCAAATGGATAATTTACTGCTCGGTATTATCCAAAAAATAGGGTCAAAATCTGGGCCTGTAAGGGTGCAGATTGGCTGATAATTTTTGATAAATATTTTTGCCTTAGGAGATCACCGTGGGCCAAAAAGTTCGTAGTTTCTTGAGGCTTTGCGATACACAAAGATGTCTCTGTCAATAACCTAATAAACAAAAAAATTCCACAAGTTTTAATTTAACATCTTTAACTTGTGATTTTCCACTGTGAATCATAATTTCCGTAAGATTTAGACCATTTTTTACTTACCTGTCTATGGATAGTAGGTGCTAACTTTAAATAGATTTTATATATTTTTAATTTTTCTCAGAATAAAATCAACCAGTAACACAGAGGTTGATTTAAAAAAGCAGAAATTTCAGTTGTTGCTGCTCCCGTGCAAAAAAATTTGTAATTAGAATCCAGTGCTATCTAGATAAATAATTTTTTTTAAGGAAATATATCATTGAAGAAAGGATTTTTGGCTAAATTAGTTGAACAAAAAATGATTTTATAAAATGGGTATTTTTTGATCCCATATGCCCGCTGTAATTGTAATTGTGAGCGTTTTGGTAAAAATGACCAAAAAATTTAGATTCAGTGGACCAAAAAACATGAGATCTAAAGGTTTTTACCCTAGACAAATAGCAAATATTTATTTAATGTGATTATATTCAAAATAAATGAGTAACCTAAAAATTGAGTAAAAAATTTCATTTCGATAACGCCTTTGTCGCGAATAGCAGTGACAGGGTTCAGTACTGGTATGAAAAGATTCTAGTTCACGAATCTAGTTATTAATTTAAGCGAATTTTATTTAATTAACCGTGATAAAATTGCAGCATCTATTTTGATAATAAATAATAAAAAATTTTATATATTAATATTGTATTGTGTTGGACTCAATTCAGAGAAAATGTAACCATTTCATTAGATGTATTTCAGGCGTAACTCTGAATTATCATTATTATTAAATGTTACTATTTTTATGCAAAAATTAGTTTAATTGCATAATTAATTCTAATTCAAGTATTGGATGGACTAATTATTTTAAATATCATAACGATTTTTTTAATAATCTTACATAAATAATTTTTTAAATAATCTTATATTTCATAAATATGAAGCCACTTTCATACCTTCACTTTTATTTAAAATTTTTTTAATTTTTAATAAAATACTAAATTGATGTTAAATAATTTTTTAAATTCAATTAATGAATGTCGTTCGAGGCAAATTAATGGACAAACTGTAGAGGCAACAGTCGGACCTACGCGAGTTCGAGGGGAAGTTCCTCCATCCCTGACATAACCTTCGCAACAGAAGGAGCGTCTAGAAGGATCGGTGACTGGAGGGTAATAGATGGCGAAAATGACGAAAATGGTAGCGACCATAAATACATCATCTTCCAAGTGTTAGAAAGAACCTCCCAACGACCTCCGTACAAGAGAAGAATATCTTCGGATCGAGTCAGCGTCCATCCCTGCTTAGCGCGAAGGACTCACAAGTCCCCGCGAGGCTGAAATCTTAGTAAAGAAAGTAACCTCGTTACTACGCGGGGCTTGCGGCGCCTCCTTGCCTCGCTGGCGGCCATGGAAGGGGAGAGGAATGGACCCCAGAAATAGTGGACCTCCGAAGGGAGTCTCACAGAGCGCGAAGGAAAGCGCAGAGCTCGGAAAACACCCGAGGCCACGGTGCTCTCTCGGGAACACAAAGATGCTAAACATCGGCCATTCGTCAAAGCAAGGCTTGTTTCCTGCGTTCATTACGCGAAGACGTAAACATGAACTGGGGTCCGATAATACGATGAACGCGGCAACGACCGAAAGGATAGTGTGCGCTCTCTTCTCTGAACAGCCCATCCGGGAGTATCCGGTAGAGGAAATACCCAGGGACGAAGTGCCAATATTCAGCGAGGCTGAGATAGTCAAGGCTATCAAAGCTATGAAAAATGGCAAGGCGCCGGGACCTGATGGGATACCAGCGGAGGTGAGGACCGTTTAAGGAAACGGGCCGTACTAGTAATCCCTGTTATCCTGCTGGGCATGTTTAATGCTTGCTTGGTAGCGGGAGGGTTTCCGAGGGAGAGGAAGGTGTCTCGCCTCGTGCTCCTCAACAAAGGAAAGGGAGGAGCATCCGACTCTCCGTCATCTTATAGACCACTATTTATGTTAAATACCATTGGCATGGACGTTCTACTGGTCACGTTAGATGTTAAAAACGCCTCCAATTCGGCCAGGTGGGACGACATGCTCCGAGCTCTCCAGCAGGACTTTCGAATACCCAGATTCCTGGGCAAAGTCCTAAAGTATCACCTGCGGGACCGAAGGCTATTCTACGACACGCTCGATGATTGGCGGGAAAGGGCGTTAAGCGTGTGCATTACCCAAGGGTCGGTTCTTGGATCTGACCTGTGGAATGCCTTTTACGATGGTTTGCTGCGCGTTGACCTCCCAGAAGGAGTCTCCCTGATCGGGTACGCGGACAACGTGGCCCTAACCATAAAGGTTAGAGGGAAGAAAGTGGCCCAGCAGAAACTGAATCAAGTCATGAGACAGGTCAACCTCTGGATGAGCCAGCACGGGCTCCAGCTTGCGATCCCAAAAACGGAGATCGTACTGCGGACCAGTCGAAGGGTTTCCACTATATTTGACATAAACGTCGACGATGGCAGGAATCCTCACTCGATCCAAACCAGAACATCGGTGAAGTACCTGGGAGTTTTGCTGGACAACAAACTGAGCTTCTGGGAACAATTTAAAAAGACGAGTGTAATGACCGCGTCGGTCGCATCCTTCCTGTCAAGACTCATGGCCAACATAGGGAGGCCCAAACCAGGAAACCGAAGACTCCTGATGTCCGTGATGAAGTCTGTTCTGCTATACGGCTCGGAAGTTTGGGCGAATGCCGCCCGAATTAAGAAGTACACGCATAAGATCTGATCTGTACAGAGGCAAGCGGCACTCAGGATCGCTAGCGCATACGATACAGTATCGTTATCGGCAATTCAAATGGTAGTTAGTGTCCTTCCTATTGACCTGCTAGCATGGTAGCGAAAATTCATATACGCCCGCTCCAATACTATGATTACATGGCAGGGACGATGGGATAGCGACAAGTGTGGCCGGTAGACGCACAGACTAATTCCCGACCTGGAGGCTTGGACGGGACACGAACATGGGTAGGTGGATTTCTATCTCACCTAGTTCTCAACAGATCACGGATACTTGCGTGACATGTTGAGGAAATGGCACAAGGTGTTAACACGGCAGATTTTATATTAAATATTAACAATTTTAATGAAAGTAAACTACAATGATATATTAGTAAGCTTTTCTAAAAACCTAAACCGGAGCTTTTTGTTAAAGGAAAACCGGACTGAAAATCAACTATCTTATCTTATATATTTGAAAATTTATTTGTGTGCCTGTGTGTGTGTATGTGTGTGTGTGTGTGTGTGTGTGTGTGTGTGTGTGTCTGTGTGTTCCATCATCAGGGTCAAACCACTGAACAAAATTACATAAAACAGGTGTCAAAATAAAGATAAAAATCCGCGGGTGACATAGGCAATAGATTTTCTGCTCAGCTATCGTAGTTTTTGAGATATTTAATTTTTAATGTTTTTGAAATTGTTAAAATTTTGAAAAATTTTGAAAAAAACTAAAATATCTTGAGACTATCGACAAATTTTATTGTCACAAGTTTGTCCTATTCGATTCGGCACCAATTTTTGCGTATTCTCCTAAATTTTTATTCAAAACGGAGGTATCTTTAAAATTTTATAAAATATTTTTGAAGCTGGTTAAAAATATTTTTTTCATTTTTTTATTTTTTATGGTATCTTTAAGAGTTTATTTGTGTACCTGTGTGTCTATGCGTTCCATCATGAGTGGAAAATATTGACGTTACTGGTTTGGATAATTGGCGTGTTCAGGAATTGGGCGACAATTAAAATGACACTCTGACACAGTTTGTTTAAATATAAAATGTATGGTTTATTGACACTAAATAAATGTTTCTTGACGCTACCTCTCTCACATGATTTCATAAAATAACGACACACGATTAATTTGACATATAATCACTGACTTTGACTTAGCAAAATAATGCATAAAATGCTCACTAGTTAATTGAGAAAAACACGTTAATTTACTGACTTGACGAATAATTAATGACAATTACAAATATTGATGAAATAACATGTAAAGACTTGTAAAACTAATAAATTGACAGGCACGTGATAAGAGTGATGTTAGACGTGCTTCTCGTGTCGCAAGACTGATGCTGGTCAGCGAAGGGGCGATAAAAGACGCCGATTTAGGCGCGCGATAAATTACATAAATTGTCAAAATAGTGATTACCGCTTCGCTTGACCACTGTCGATTTTGCAACATGAGAACCGCGAGAAATAAGTAATTCAATTTCTAACAATGAGGTTCGAAAAAAATGAAAGAAATTACATAAAACCGGTGTTAAAATATAGTTAAAATAAAAAAACGTTTACTATTTTTGGGAAAAATTAAATTTTTTGAAAATTTTGTTAAAAAGTGAAATATCTAAAAAATATGATAAAACTTTAATGTCGCAATTGGTATTACTTGATTCAGGTTAAATCTTTAATCACCCGATTTAATACAGAAATGTATTTATACATTAATAATACGGACAAGAATGAAAAAGGAATCGTATATTATTCACCCAGAGGTATACGGCTCCAGTATAATTCTATCCGTATATACGGTTAACAATATACGGATCCCGTATTTTAGGCATCCGTACAAACGGGTGAAAAAAATTGAGACCCGTATATACGGGTGGCTGGTATACGGTTCCGCATTTCAGTCATCCGTAAATACGGATAAATGATATACGGATCCGTATAGAATTGATCCATATATACGGGCCTCAAGTTTTTTCAGCCGTTTGAATGGATGCCTAAAATACGGGTTCCGTATATTGTTACCCGTATATTCAGAAAAATTTGTACGGACCCGTATTCATTTCACCCGTACATACGGATACGGGTTTGTAAAATTTGTTTCCATATATATGGCTATGAAAAATATAGACCGTATTTTTCTGTTCCCGTATATACGGCATACGGTTAATGCGCGTCAAAATTACCCGTATTTCCCAACCCTGCTTATACATATATTATACTAGCAAAAGTTGGAGGGTCTCATTTACTTCTGTTTCTGGTTAAGGTTAACCAAATTTGTTAATTGAAAATAATTTTGAATTTTTTAGTAAATAGTAGTATTTAATATTTTAATATTTAAAAACTTAAAAATATCGTAGAAAATAAAAAAAAATTTTTAAACCAAAAAGTTTATAATTTCTTAATTTATTTCTTCTTATGAATACTAAAATTTCTTAAATTTGTCTCCAAGGTTCTTATTTTTACCGCAATTTATCTAAAAAATTATTTTTAAAAATCAAAAAATTTTTAACTGTATAAAAAAAAAAAATTTGTTTAATTTTTGAAGAACCGTCGGTTTTTTAATAAAAATTTAACTGCGTATGTATAAATTAGTGCCAAATAAAGTAATAACGATTGCGAAAGTAAAATTTTATCATATTTTTCAGATATATTTTTTCATATATATTTCACTTTTTAACCGAATTTTCAAAAAGTTTTATTTATTTCAAAAATAGTAAAAATTGAATATGTAAATGTAAATGTAAATGTAAATAGTGTTTTATTTGTCCAATCACAAAATTTGATACATAATTATAGCCTAGTAACAATATAAAATAATAAAAAATATATAACATTAAATATTTATAATTCAATTTAAAATATTTACAATCATATAAGAGTCAATATAAATTAGTTTATAATTAATTATTTGAAAAAGAGATTTATAAATTTAAGTTCAACAAATATTATAGTTAATTAATAAAAATAAACAATTTAACTCAAAATTTAAAATATAATAATATATGATTTACTCTATGTCACTGAAATAGCCAAAAAATAAATTAATAACATAGTTATACTAGCAGTGAGTACAACAGTAATAGCATCTATAGCAAATAACAATTGTATAGATTAATTAATCTTAGTCAGCAAATCATAAATAGCAAATTTACATAGAAGTAGATAACAATATATAGCAATCTAATAGTTCATTGAAACAATATACTTGCTTTTTATTTTTAAAGTGAAACTAGCCACATTTAAATACTGAACCATCATATGTTTGTTTAAGAGTTTTTAAGAGTGGGTAAAAAGAGCTGACTTAAAAGAGTTAAGTGAAGGAAGATACCTGATTTTGGAAGGTAAAGAATTCCAACTTCTGGTGCCTTGTACTTGAAAAGAGAAATCACAATGACACTTTTCTAGTTCAGGCAAAGCTAATTCACGATGTAACAACTCGCCCCTAGCTGTTTCTTTGGAGGTATAACGAATAAATATTTGAGCCAGGTAATCTGGTTTATGAAGTCTAAGAATTTTATACATTATTATCAGTGTAAAATATAGCCTGCGTATAGAGCAAGTTAACCACCCTAGTTTTTCCCTATATGGAGTAATATGAATATCTCGACGAATACCAAATATATACCTTAAACAAGAATTGCTCAACCTTTGTATTGTGTCTTGCAAGGTGGACGAACAGTCTAGATAGACAGTAGAGCAGTAATCCAAATGAGGAATAACAAGGGCCTGAACTAGTTTAATGCGTAGAGCTTCAGTTGTGCATCGCCTAATGAATCGTAGCGTATAAAGTGCTCTGTTAACCTTTTTACCTACTGACACTATATGTGCTTTCCAGTTTAATTTACTGTCCAGGATAACACCAAGACTTTTGACCTCTTGGACAAAGGGCACAGTGACACCTTCACTTATGTTAACACCTGGAAGACTTAGTTTATCTAATTGGTCTATAAAATGACTTGTTCCAAAATAAATAGCTTTTGTTTTGTCAGGATTCAGTCTTAAGGAGACAGTTTTTGCCCAGTCATGGATGTTATGGGCAGCAAGTAATATTTTTTTAATTGCTTCGTGTACATTGTCAGGTGAACCAAAAGTATATATTTGCAAATCATCTGCATATAAAAGATGAAAGATATCTTCATGAAGGTACTCCTTTACATCATTTATATATATACAAAACAAAAGTGGCCCCAATACGGATCCCTGAGGAACTCCAAGATTTACTTCAAGGGGATCAGAGGATGTTGATTTATTTGTGACTTGTAATTCACGTCCTTGAAGATATGATTTGATCCATAGTAAGGCATTCTTTGAAAAACCCATGGATATTAATTTACTAATTAATTTCGAGGGTGATATCGAATCGAATGCCTTACTAAAGTCAAACTGAAGTAGTAATGTCACTTGTCTTTTGTTTCTTGCAGTTCGTATATCTTCCGTAAGTTTTAGAAGGGCAGTTTCACAACTACTGTAAGGACGAAAACCAGTTTGAAGTGGGTCCAGTAATTTATTTTTTTGTAGATAATTAGTTATTTGATCATGTGAATATCTCCAAAAGTACGATAGCTCAGTCGCAAAACTATGACCTATGTCTGCCACAGACTTTTTTTCTTTATTTTAACACCGGTTTTATGTAATTTTGTTCATTGGTTCGAGTCTCATGAAAACACACAGGCACATAGGCACACAAATAAATTATTAAAAATACCATAAAAAATAAAATAATGAAAAAAAATTTTCTTACCAGCTTCAAAAATAATTTTATAAAATTTTAAAGATACGGAGGTATCTTTTGAATAAAAATTTAAGAGAATACGTAAGAATTGGTACCAAATCGAATACTACAATCGAATAATACTTTTTCTGTATTCCCGGGGTCTAGCATAGTTAAAACTCACTGTTTCATAAGTAGAAAAACCATACGAAAACACAGAATATTCAAATTTTAAAATTGTCATAATACTTTAATTTTATAATGCAAATAATTGCATTAGAAAATAAACTTAAACAAAAGTATCTATTTGATTGGCAAGGGGGAAAAGGGGGGAAAGAATCATATATCTGACAAGTTGACGAGATTGGAGGCGAGGATGCATGAGCCGCAGGCGAGTGTCTTCCGAGTCAGTTAACCAAGCGTACATATCCCGCTAACGAGTTGTATGATTCTTTCATCCCGTGTTAAGCACATATTTTTTTATTTTTAGATGTAAATTGGTGTGATTTGATGCAAGAAGAAAAAATAATAATTAATCTTAAGATTAAATCAATAATTTACATATACATTTATATTGCATAATATATGAGCGTGGATAACGAGACAAAAATTATATACTATTAATAACCTTCAGTTCCTTAATCTTCTTTCTCACTCTTTCTTTATTCATAGCATATATTTAACAAAATTCGATTTCAACGCATATGAAAATATTTAATTTAAAATTAAAAAAAAAATGCTTTGGTTTGTTATAACTACTGGTTCAAAGGTTTCACTTTCTTCCCTAAAAAAAAAAGAAAAAAAAAAGCGACTTTGGGGCATAGATTTGCGGTCAGAAAGTGCACCATATTTACATCGTGAAATGAAAAATTATTTCTGTAATTGTAATTTCTACGAAAGTGTAGAATCAACGGATAAACCTCCTTAATACAGCATGTTAAACGGTTGAGGCATCGAAAATTACATAATAAGTTTGCCTTTAAACACCTTTTTGTTTAGCATTAATTTGTAGCTGGCTTATTTTTGTAATTCCTGAACCCTTAGCTACTTGACGAAGACTGTTTTGCAGCAGTCGGAAATTCTTTTACTTTAATAACTGCACTTTCGCATGATTGTATTCTGTAGGCGGTAACCATCATTTGGAAATCATTTCGGAAATCTATAATTACACTTCTGCTATATGACGCATTATTTTTTTTTTACTACTTAATTCGGACAAAAAACTGAAAAAAAAAATTTTGAAAGGACATCGATATGACCCGTGTTTTCTGGTAGTTTGAACCTTCAGAAAACCGAAAAAAATCGTGAACAAGAAATCGGAGATAGGTGCCAAAAAGATTTTCCCACTTTTATGTCAAAAACTGCCTTTTTTCGTAACTGAGCTAACCGATTTTCGAAAATTTTTATTTTACGGGTTTTTCACGGTATTTTTCGGGATTTTTGTTTAAAAAAAGTTAAAACAAGTTCAAAACTAATAGAAAAAAGGATTTAGCATCGGTTTTTAGCAATATTTTGACATTTATGAGCTAGAAAACCTGTTTTTATTTTTTGCTTTTTTTCAAATTTGGTTTTATTACTTTTTCATGCATCTTAGGCTGTTCTTAATCTATGTAAGAGTTAAAATGGTAAATATTGATAATTTTTAGTCCAAATTGATTGTTACATACCATTATGATGCCCTAAAATAATTATTTTAATGCGCTACAATGATAGAACCCGAGAGTCCCAATTTTTTAATTCTTGTTAAAATGAAGTAATTATACTTTTCTATCTTAAATATCTTGTCTATTTTATTTTTATCCCATAAAATATATTTTTCCAAGCAAATAAAACTCCATTAATTATTATATGCCCAAATATTTTTCATTTTTACACGTTTATAACCAATTTTTTCAATTTTATACAATACGTAATTTTTGACTTATTATACATATTTTCAAGCTGTAAAATTAATTTAACAAGGGGAGTTCAATACATTAGGAACACAAATTACATCAAATGGTTATGAATGAGTTTATTATGTTGAAAAAATGCCGACTACCCTCCGTTCATTCCAATGGGCCTTCTGAGCCTAGAAACGCAGTCAATGAAATAGGATTTTTTGGTAATATTCAATGAAACGCTAAAACCTCGCAAGTTAACCAAAACTCTTCTAGTTGGTTTCATTTTTTTGTTGTAAGTGTCACCTTTTAAAAGCCGTAAACCGCGATTTTTCATCATTAATTTTTTTATTAATGTAGCCAATTAACCAAATGGCCATTTTTGGCTAAAAATGACCAATTTTTAAATTGCTGCCAAATTTGTAATTTTTTACGAAAATGGGTTTTACAAGTCTCAAAATATTTCCGCAAGCTTTAAGTTTCCAAAAATTTTTTACTCGTCTCATTTCCTTGAGTCGTTTTTAAGATATGGTTCTTCAAAGTTAACATTAAAAATTATCTTTTTATAAAACCATAAAATTGGGACTCTGACTTCAAATTATCATATCTGATTAACAAATAATTGAAAAAAGTAGAGTAAAGAATTTTTGGAAATTTGAAGTTTGAGGAAAGATTTTGAGACGTATAAAACCCATTTTCGTCAAAAATTACAAATTTGGCAGCAATTTAAAAATTGGTCATTTTTAGCCAAAAATGGCCATTTGGTTAATTGGCTACATTAATAAAAAAATTAATGATGAAAAATCGCGGTTTACGGCGTTTAAAAGGTGACACTTACACCAAAAAAATGAGACCAACTAGAAGAGTTTTGGTTAACTTGCGAGGTTTTAGCGTTTCATTGAATATTACCAAACAACCCTATTTCATTGAGCCCTGCGTTTCTAGGCTCAGAAGGCCCATTGGAATGAACGGAGGGTAATCGGCATTTTTTCAACATAATAAACTCATTCATAACCATTTGATGTAATTTGTGTTCCTAATGTATTGAACTCCCCTTGTTAAATTAATTTTACAGCTTGAAAATATGTATAATAAGTCAAAAATTACGTATTGTATAAAATTGAAAAAATTGGTTATAAACGTGTAAAAATGAAAAATATTTGGGCATATAATAATTAATGGAGTTTTATTTGCTTGGAAAAATATATTTTATGAGATATAAATAAAATAGACAAGATATTTAAGATAGAATAGTATAATTACTTCATTTTAACAAGAATTAAAAAATTGGGACTCTCGGGTTCTATCATTGTAGCGCATTAAAATAATTATTTTAGGGCATCATAATGGTATGTAACAATCAATTTGGACTAAAAATTATCAATATTTACTATTTTAACTCTTACATAGATTAAGAACAGCCTAAGATTCATGAAAAAGTAATAAAACCAAATTTGAAAAAAAGCAAAAAATAAAAACAGGTTTTCTAGCTCATAAATGTCAAAATATTGCTGAAAACCGATGCTAAATCCTTTTTTCTATTAGTTTTGAACTTGTTTTAACTTGTTTTAAACAAAAATCCCGAAAAATACCGTGAAAAACCCGTAAAATAAAAATTTTGGAAAATCGGGTAGCTCAGATACGAAAAAAGGAAGTTTTTGACATAAAAGTGGAAAAATCTTTTTGGCACCTATCTCCGATTTATTGTTCACGATTTTTTTCGGTTTTCTGAAGGTTCAAACTACCAGATAACACGGGTCATATCGATGTCCTTTCAAATTTTTTTTTTTCAGTTTTTTGTCCGAATTAAGTAGTAAAAAAAAAATAATGCGTCATATATCAAACTTTTGATATTTAAAATAAATTCACATTATTGTAGCAAAGAGTGAATGAAGTCTAGAAGGCTAAAAATTAGGGAAATATTTTTTTTTATCTTATTATTTCTACTTTTTTCTACCATAGTTTAGTTCTCTTTGAAAATAATATCTCAACCAATAATAATTTAAATAAAAAAATTAATTTGAAAAATAAAATTTATTTAACTCACCAGGGAGAGTGGAAACCAAAAGAAATAAATAATCCAAATTATAAAGGACCCTGGGTGCATCCAGAAATTGATAACCCAGAATATTCTCCAGATCCAGAGTTATACAAACATGAAGAAATATGTGCTATTGGGTTAGATTTGTGGCAAGTTAAATCAGGTACAATTTTTGACAATTTTCTTTTAACTGATGATCCTGAGAATGCTAAGAAAATTGGCGAAGAAATTTGGAAACCACGTTATGTAAGTTTGTATTATATTTATCTATGACTTATTTTTACTATTTTATAATACGTTTTAAAAGGGATATCTTTTTCATAAAAAATTGCAATTTGACTAAATAAATTAATTTATAAATTGTGTAAAAAATTTAAATTAAAAGCTGAAAAGATTTTAAACAATTAATTAGCGGGAAAAAAGTAAAATTAATCTTATACAAAATAGTGATAATACTAACTGATGTTTTGTCCAATTGCAGTTTTTTAATAATAGAACGAAGCTCTACCTTAGAGTTAGCAAAAATCGACTCCTTGTGGGGGCGATGTCACAAAAGCGATAAATCGGATTGCTTTCATTTTTTAAAACTGAGTGTTTTTTATTATGTTGATTATCTGTAGAGTTTTCGGACTCTAAACTGTAAATCCGGTTCCATTGAAGCAAAGTCTTCGAAGCAATTGATATGTGCCAATGATGGATATGATAAATTCAATGGCGAGGTTGCAATTATTTTAAATATTTAAAGTTATTGAAATGATTATAAATATATCATTTCAATATATAAAGCAGATTTTTCAAACTTTGGATCGCGCTTAACCACATCCATTTTCATTTTTAATAGCGTAAATTTTTCGTGAAGGTGTCTAGTTTTTACGAAAAAAATGCTAGCGCTTTTAAGTTTAACCCTCAAAGGGCAAAAAAGGGTAAAAAATCGGTAGCAATAAATTTAATTATTGAAATCAACTAAAAGGACAATTTATATTATTGACTGAGAGTACTGATATAAAATTAAACTAAAAAACTTGCTTAGTAACTACTAAAGCACAAAAATAATCAAATAGTCAGTTCTATAAGAAAAAAAAATGGAATTTAGATAAAATTCATTGAAAAATGCAATTTGGTGGTATTTTACAGGCTCAGATAAAGAATTTATTAATAAATATGTTCCACTAGGGAAACATTACGAATTAATTTTAATTCCATCATATTAAGGTATTTCACAGTTGGACTGATTTGACTTCAGCAGTCGATAATATTTTGATTATGTTATTCTTTCATTGTATTTGAATTTTGAAATCATATGTGTTTACTATATACAATTATAATTATTATGATGACTAACCAACTTGTATTACATATGTGTTCCGGTAAAGATTATTATTTTTTCTCATTTTTCTTAATTTCTTATAAATATCGTAGCTCAAAACCAACCTCGAATTGTAAAAAAAATATTTTTGCATTTTTATTTAATTTTTTAATAAATGTGTTAATTAGAAAAAAAAACTTTTCCTCAGGAGCATTTTAAACTGCTATTTAAAAAAAAGACCTCCATTTGAATCGCTAAAAATGCATGTCATTTTTCTTAAAGCCGTGCAATTTTATTTTCTTTATATCATGGTAAATAACCATTACAAGGTTCTGAAAATTTATCAGTAGATTTATACAATTATAAACAACATTTTTGCCAAATATTATCAAATTCTTTTCCTTAAAAATTTGAACTCTCAAATACCTTTAATTTAATTAAATTTAATTAAAAAATCTAATATCTTTAAAAAATGCTTTAAACAGGCTAGTTTGCTATATGACACTGAAACTACAGCTAATAAAATGTTAATTAAGAATTTTAAAAATTATTTTTTTTTGCTAAAGTACCTACTTATAAGTAATAGTATCAAAGATGATTAAAATTATTAATAAGTTTTAACAAGGAAACGGATTTGAACACCAAAATTCGGGACGCCAAATTATGCAGATTAGGTAGAAATCAGCAAAAAAAAACTTCTATCCCCTTCGTCCATTTTTATTAGCCTCCTGAGCCTTAAACTTCATGCATGAATGTTATTATAAGATTCTTTGGAGTATCTTAGAAGTAATACTACTACCTTGTTGTTTAAACTAACAACGTCTGGTTGGTCTTATTTTTTCTTCTAAGAGTTTAAACATGGAACATTTTCATAGGGAAGGGTACTCAGAGATAAATCAGTCTAAAGTGCGCAGGGAGGGCATGAAAATTGACGTTTTTAGTTCGGGTGAAAAATTAACGTTTTGATGTTTGATTTTTAAATTGATGTTTCAATCAGGAGGGGTGAAACGGAATTAGTATAATTTTGATTTATTCACCTCCCAGGACCTCGATTTTCGAAATCGAGGGAATGAGGGAGTAAAGGAATTCTCCTCTAAAAAATTGCTCCCCAAATAATAAGAAGACGTACTTTTCAAAAATAGGGAGGGATTTTTTTCCCTTTTCCCCGTTTCTACTAGGAGGGGATACTCACGCAATATTGCCACAATATATGTGTACTCTTAACTAATAAAATCGTAGATCATCAAAGCGCGTCATTCTTCATAATTCAAAAGTATGTTTATTTTTAAAATTTTAAGTACAGTAACACCCCGGTATTCGTGGGCTTTTGTATTCGCGGATTGGCAAATTTGCGGTTTTTATAATAATACCATGCTTCAATATTCACGGTATATGCTTCGCGAATTTGCGGTTTTTCAGTAAAAATTTTAAAATTTTTTTCAAATTTCAGAACCTAACCCCCTATTTTACATAAGAAACAATACTTCGGTATTCGTGGATTCGGTATTCGCGGCACTTTTGTGGAACGCATTAACCGCGAATATCGGGGTTTTACTGTTTTATATATTGCATATATATGGAAATAAATATAAGTATATGAGTAATATTTTGATAATTTAGTAAAAATTAAAGTAAATAAATATAGATTTAAATAAAAATAGAGACATTTTTTTTTTTTAATTAATAAGTATAACTAGAAAATAAAATCTTCAAGTTGAGAAAATTTCAAAATTTTGAAAATAGGATACCATTAGTCTACGCACGATATACAAAAAATGTGCACTCATATTATACAAAACATTATGTGCATCGATTATTTATTATTATAAATTATTCTTTTTAATATTAATAACAGAAAATTTTTGAATTTAATGCACACCTAAATTTATTTATTTTTTTTTTATTATTGAATTTGTTTGAAAACAAAATACACAATATTACCTCATGCTGAGGTACACGTTTTTTTTTAATAACATGTATACATTGTCTTTTATATAAAAAAATAATCGTTATTTTCTGTATAAATAAAATTTAAGAAAAAATTATAATTTTTTTGTTTTTTAAATATTTTTTTTTTTTGCATTCTTATAATATTTTGTAATAAAAAAAATTTATTGCTTCTTTTATTATGTTAAATAGCTTCATTTCTTATATCTACTATGATATTAAATTATTAAAATTATTTCGCATAGATATTTTTATTGCTATTCGTTCCCTGCGAGAGGCGTGGTTTAGTATGTCACGTGGTATTCTTAATTTTTTCGGGCATAATTATACGTGTAGCATAGGAAAATTCAGGAAAAACATTAATTATTCAATTTAAAGAAGTTTTTTTCACAATTTAATCATTGAAAAACCTGTTAAATATATTTAGTAAATTGTGGAAGCAGTTAAAGGAAAATATGTATTTAATTTTTATATATAGTAAGCTATTTTTTATGTTAATAAGGTTTTGTGTTTAGTTGTGTATACATTTAATTTAAAATAATAATTTTTCATAATTGATAGGAAAATTAAAAATTTTACTTTTTTTCATTTAAATATACTTTTTTCATTAATTTTTTTTCATTTATTTCATTTTTTTTTAATTATTAAGTTTTATTTCACTTATTTCTTTGATTTTCTCTCTTCTTTGTGTTAGGAAAGAAATTAATTTTATTCCGGAGTTTTTATTAAATTTATTTTTACGATTTACAATACAAAAATCTATCACAAATTTAATATTAAAATAATTAATACTTTTTATAAAATGTGCATGCTATTATAAACGAATATGCCCGAAAAATAATTGTTTAACCTGCACCGAGGGCGCATCAATCGAATCTCAATTCTCCCCTCTACCTCGACGCAGGGAGCAAATAGCACTATACACGCATGCTTGCTGCGCTTGAATTTTGCTTGAGTTGCTTGAAAGTATAAGCATTTTCTGTAATTTTCAAGCAATTCCGGCAAAGTGGCTTCCAGGTTCAAGCATATTCGTTAGTACAAAAACTTTTTTTGTTAATTTAACTGTCGATCTGATAGTTTAAATGCGTCTTCTGTATAATACAAATTTCGATTGCCCCTTTCATCGTGTTCAATAGCTTCATTTCTCAAAATTCTTTAATACGTAGTTATGCATAACGATTTTTATTAAACTACGAAATAATGAAAATAGCTTCAAAATTATAATAAAAATAATTTTAAATAAGATAAATTTCAAAAAACTTGAATTTATTTTCAATTTTGACTATAGTATAAACTACTTTTTTTTTTAAATTGTGTAACAAAACGATCCAAAATAATAATGACTTTATATAGAAAATAAATATTTTTTTCATTTTTTAAAAAAATTAATTTTTTCTTTTTATGTATTTTAAAGTTTATTATATTTTAATATATTGACTATAACTATAGATAATAATATACATATACACTGAAAAACCGATACCATTGAAGCAATGACTTAGAAGCGATTGAAATATGCCAATAGAATATATCACTGATTTGATGGCGCGGCTATTACACTGCAAGGTGTGACGGGGGCCGTCACTTTGTAAATTATTTTAAGGCAAATTATTATTATTGAATATATTTAAAATATAAGGCATTATTATTATTATTATTGTACATCTAAAATTTTAAATAAAGAGAGAAACGAGAGAGAAACGAGAGAAAAGAAAGAGATAGAGAGAGAGAGAGAGTGAAGAAATGCGTGCGCGTATGGTCCAGGGCATCGTGGACGGAAGAGATCCCAACGGGCATTGCCATCTTGGCATCGGCACAGGCCGGTCGCAATGTGATCTAAAATCTTGTATCACCATAAATGGTGATTAAGCTTAATAAATTAATTATTAACTATTTTGTTGTGCCGGATAATGTATAAACAATTTATATTTGTGATAAGTAAATAAGTTTTGATTTTATTCATTAGATATTGTGCGCGCTACAGAATAGTAAAACTAATAGTCCGCCATTACGTGACTTCTGTAAAGACGGTATATAATCTATATCTGTAAATAATTTGATTAATTATTTAGCTATAATTAAAAATAACTATCTATGGCTAATAATTTTATAAGTGACATCTCAGGCAAAATTGTGGCATTTATATATGAACAGTGAATATTTAACATATTTGTGAACTTATAATATTCGCTATTATTATTAATGATTTTTAAGGATAAATAAGTGTAATTAGATTAATTCATCCCTATGCTCATGGACTCGAATTTGGCAAATATATATATAAATAATAAAACTGGAATCCATCTTTATTATTTGTGATTCCGAGAATCCGGCAAGAAAGTAGGAGAGGTAAAGAAGAAGAAGAGCCAGCCATGTTGTACGTCATCATCATCATTGACATCAAGCGCGCGTATCTTCTCTCACTCTCTATCTCTCTCAAAAAGTGTATAAGTATTTGTATATGTAAGTTTTTATGTATTTTTCTATATGATTTATTCTGTATTTAGTATTTGGCAGATTTTTAGGAAATTTTGTAAATATTATATCGCGAAAAGACGACCCGAGTTGTCTCATGACTTTTATTACGGGCAATTTTAAATGGATAAATACGGGTTTCAACTTAATTAATTTTAGTATTTTTGGCAATTTTTAAAATAAATTGCCTGGCGCTCGTTATACGGCATTTTGTACATATTTAGTTTTATGATTCGTTAATAAATCTATTATTGTTATTGTTAAATAAATTTGTGTACAAATTTATTTCATGGAAACCCCGACCATCAATCACAAAGGTCACTTATTAGATATATCTAAACGTACCATAAATAAATTATATTTTTCATTTTTTATAAAGAAAACCTTTTAATGGTTTTTCTTTATTAGTATATCGAATCAGATAGATGTATATAGCATAAAAGAGGGTATAAAATCTATCGATACATGCGCGATTGATAATAAAATTAAGGAAGGGACTTTGATTAATATTGTGTAAATGCAAATTAGCTTCTACGCAATTGTGTAAAAGGTGGGATGACAGCCGCCAGACTTGCAAAAGTCGATCTCGTGAATCGAGGTGCGAAAACAGGCATTCTCTTGAGAGAGCTCAGAGCTAATAGGTAAGAAATATTAAGAGATCACCGCGGTCGGGTCGGCAGTCATCTCATTTTAGATTTAATTGGTACTTAGATTATTTTTGTGATTTTTATAAATTTTTCGTTTGAACTTAGAATATTTTCGAAGTTCTTAATTAATTTTTTTGAATTTAATATACGGTCTTGAGAAAAATAATCTTTTATTTTTTTTTTATTTCACTAAATTGTACTTACTCAAATTTTGTGAACTTATAATTAATTAGATCACTTTTATTTTATAAAACTATTTTTATCAATAGGATTTCGGAATTCACATGTTATTTTTTTTGTAATTTTTCTCTCGCCGTTATTAAATAAAATTTACTTTCATTGTTAATAGTAATTAGAATCGTTTCGTTATTTAAAACTTTTCCTAATCCTCATTAGCAGCTCACTCATTTGAATCAACATAAAGGTGAACATCATTGAACTACTAACTCATTAATTTAAGCATTGGAAAATCTCGGGGCTTTGTGTATGGTGCCGTATCAACAAGGCGTTTGACGCGGTAATAAGGACTCACGCCCTTATTTCTCCTTTGACCTTTAGGCTGGGAGTTCATACCAAAGCACAAGAGAATCTTTGCTAACTAATATCTAGTATAACAATTAGTAATTTTTGGCATGGTGCCGCATCAACAAGGCGTTTGATGCGGTAATAGGAAGTAGAATTCCTATTTACCCTTTGACCTTGAGGCTGGGGTTTGCATGCTGAAGATACACTCATTCCTAATACCCGAACTCACGTCTTGGGATTAAGGAAGTGCCGCACAGACATGATGTTATGAGGTGGTAGCGTACGTGTGGGTTCGCTCTTGTTGTGGCAATTCGCTACAACGGGATTCCGATAGTCTCCTTGCGTAAGGAAGGATTTAATTTATAATTAAACTTATTGAGCACAATCTCTTCAGAAGACAAAGCGTTCTTCTGAGGGATAATCCAATAAGAGTAGGTACAACAGTAAGATTGGAGGACTAGCCGACCATTGGTAAAGGCGGCAATCTAGGTCATCTAATTGAAGGGATGCCTGTCTTATTTTTTATAAATAAGTACGTTGCAAAACGAATAGCTTCTCGCCATTAATATGGCAGTCATTGTTTTGATGTAAATTTTCGTCAAAATAAAAGAGAATATAAGATTGAATTAATAGAGAGCATACAATCAAAATAATTGATATAAAAACATTCAATCAATAGAAATTGATTTTAGTTCAATAATATTAATAATAAAAAAAAAAGTACGTATTGTGCGTATGTGTAGGTATTATTATAGTCAGATTGAAATAATAAAATAATTATTAATTTTTATATTTAAACACAATTTTTATTTAATCCACATTATTTTATTTCTCTTTTACAATTTTACTGATTACAATTCGTTACTCAAAAATACGACACACTTGTCAGACATCGACTTACTCGACTCAACGCTCATACAGCTCTGACCGACAGAGACGCTTACAAGAATAATCTCTCATATACACTCATATATATACAGAAACCATACTTGACTACGCTACTCTCTAACTTACAATTAATCATATACATGTACAAACACATACTATACTTTATATAATATAGAATACAGAAAGACTATGGCAGTATACTATTCTTACTCTTTCTATCCTTCTGCGTATATTTGCCAGTCACTCAGACTATATGTCTTTTAATGGCGAGCGCGGCGCGTATGGGTGTTTTCGCCCATGGTGCTTACACTATTTTTTGCCCCCCTAGGCGTAGAACGAGTTCAGAAAATTCTTTACGCACGAGTTTTACGCCCGGGAGGGCAAAATAGTAAAAAAAAAAAAAAAAATAATTAATAAAAAAATCGAAAAATAATATTACAAATTAACAATACCGCATTAAAAAAAAATACACAAGCGAGGAATAATTAAATAAGTAACATTAAAATAAAATAATAAATGTAAAAAAAAAAGAAAAAAAAAATAAATTTTTTACTTATTTTCTGTTTATTATACTTTGAAATGATATGTATTTATAATCATTTCAATAGCTTTTATTATTTGAAATAATTTCAATCTCGCCATTGAATTTATGATATCCGTAATTGGCATATATCAATTGCTTCTAAGTCATTGTTTCAATGGTACCGGTTTTTCAGTGTATTTGCATAAAAATTATAAAAATTAATCGTCTTTTAAACGCAATAGACTATTATTATATAATAGAAAACGTGGTTTAAAAGGAGGGAGTTCCCTGATTCTTTTGCTATGTAGGTGGGGAGTACGTTTTGGGGAATATTTTCTCCGGAGAGTTCGCTTTTTAAAAATTGGATTTTTTAAAAACCGGGGAAAAGAGTGGGGTACTCCTCTACTTCAAAAATTGCCTTGATTTCAAAAATTGAGGCCCAGGAGGTAACTACCCCATAATTTAAAAAAACATGAAAGAAACTTCGTAAAATTTTTTGTTGTTGAACTTTTCGTCTTACAACCAAAATCTAACAGCATTGCAGTACAAAAAATCATCCCTGCTGCCAGGGGGTGAAAACTACCCGTAAATGTAAAAATAATTGTTAAATTGTTAACAAGTAAAATACGGTTAAATGTTTTTTACACTTTTTGTACTACAACCGAAAAAGTAACAAAATTGGTAGTATAAAAAATTTTGCCTGACCTGGAGGGTGAAAACTACCTCTAATTTTAAAAATAATGAAAGCTAATAAAATTTTTTTGTGAAATTTTTCATCTTACAAACAGAAAAATTAACATTTTTAGTATAAAAAATTATTCCCTCTCTGAGGAGGTGAAAACAACCTCCAAATATGAAAATTAATAAAAGCTATTTTATACCACATTTTTTCAAAAATTTATTATTGAAAATTAGAAAAAAATTTTTTAAATTATAAAATTAATATATAAAAATTTAAATAAATGTATTTAAATTTTAAGCAAATATTATCATTTATTAATAGAAAATTAAAATTTACATCAATTTTCTATTTTTTTTAATTATTGGTGGTTTTTACTGCTATCACCCCCTTGAGTGGCTAGGCTAAATTTCTCTACTAAAAATGTAGTTAGTTTTTCGGTTATAAGACGAAAAGTTTAAAAAAAAATATTTTATAACATTTTTTTTATTTTTTTTAAATTTAGGGGTATTTTTCATTCCCTGGGGGGAGCTAATTTCAAAAATAAAGAAGTATTATTATTATTATTAGATAACTTAGTATACTTAATGAGCGGCTCGGGACAAGAAAGTCTTATGGCATTTATAAAGGTAATGGTGAATGTAAGCATTTAAAAAAGTCCTACGACTTTCTTGTACCGAGCAGCTCAAATGTAGTCAGTTAATTGGTTGTAAGACAAGTTTAAAAAAAAAATTTTAAACATTTTTTTCATTGTTCTAAAATTTAGGGGTAGTTTCCCCCTCTATATTTAGCTCTTGTATCTCAATTTCGATCCATAATCAGAAAATCTCAATATGTTCTTAATTAATCTTAAAAAATTGAAATTTATTAGACATATTTAACTTTACTTCTAAAATAATGCAAGTACTTAAATGGGGTAGTATTTGCTTTTTTAAAGGGGTAGCCTCATTTTTTAGAAAATGATGATGACCCCTGAATGTAATAAGTGCCCCAAAAAACATAATATACTCAACCTTGCTCTGGCTAAACATTCTAATAAACATCTTGATAATTTTCGCAATTTGATTCGACTACTATATACGCTATATAAACAATTTTAATTATAAAATCTTATTAAGGCCCCCTTTTCATTTTTTTGTGTAATTTTAATGAATTTTAAACGTGTTTTTTTTTAGTTATTTTATTATACCAGAACATCAAATTTTTTTTTAAATTGGTACAAAAGTATTAAGGAATACAAAAAAAAATACTATTTTAATTATCCATATTTTTAACATTTTATAGAGGGCGTCAAAGTAGTGGCTGAAAAAAAAAAGTAAAAATCGGTTCCACACCTAGCGCCTATTGTGGTCCATGAAAAAAAATAAATAAAAGAGCATTTTATTCCCTGTAGACTTCTCAAGTGCTGGAACTAAAAGTTTCCAAAAATTCCAAAAATTGACCATTTACTGGGCAAAAAACGAAAAATGTAGATTTTTAAGTACAAAAAAACACCTAATATGGTCAATAAAAAATTTTCTAATCCACCTTTTTCCGATCTTCTAGTTCCAGCACTTGACACTACAATTACAAATAAAACGCACAAAGATTTAGGTCAATAGCTGAAAAAGTTTTTGAGTTAGAACTGGAACCGATTTAAAAAAGTAGTTTTGAGATAAACGCGTTTAAAGTTTTTAAATGCTTATGTTTTCATATGATTCCGTCCCATAAAAATCAAAATATCTCAAAAATATATATTTTGTTTTGCTTGAAAATTTTTTTATACATTCTTCAAATGTTTTTAAGCAAGAAAATGAAAGAAAAAAAAAGTGCATTACGAATTTTAATTTTTGAAAAGGGGGCCTTAAGCATTAATATTTATGTTTTTTTTTCAAATAAATAAGTTTTTTAAATGAGTTCTCTCTTTTTTTTATATTCTAATTTGAATTAATTTTGTCAATATTATAAAAATGTATTAAAGGGCGTAATTGCCCGTATATATATAATAAATAAATAAATAAATAAATAAAAAAATTTTTATTATTAATTTAATAGAATTTAATAAAATTTTATAAAATTTAATAAAATTTAATTAAACTTATTTTGCGATTTTCCCCCCTGGGTTTTAAATACGTATGTTTTATATTTAAATGGGCATAAAGGGCAGCCCTAAAAGGCAAGCATGTTAATTACGTTGTATTTAATCGAAATCGATAATTTTAAGGTTTTTCAGGATACGGATTAAGTAATTAAATAAATATTATGTTTTAGATTAATATGTTCCTAAGAGCACTTTTTTTTTTTTTTTACTAAATTGGATAGATCATGAAAAAAAAATGGGATTCTCATGAAAATTAGTGGAAATGGGTATAAATATAAATGGTATCAAGTGATAAAATTTTTGGAAAAAAATTTTTATTTTTGCGGCCACAGTTTGCAAAAATCGCCAAATTTTGAAATTAACGCCATTTTATGCCACAACGAAGTAGATTGATTTTTTTTTTAACTATAGGTTTTTCTATGTACTTTAGCCTGAATGTATGTTAGGTCAGGGTATTTCAATATATATGCCCATTTTAGGGCATAAATAAGAAAAAATAATGAAAATTTTTCAAATTATGCCACATACCGTATTCTTTTTATGCAAAATTTTAATATTTTATATGCAAATAAACTAGAATATAGAATTATTAATCAGAAATATTTAAAAATGAGCAAACTTATCCTCAAAATGAACTTTTGAATAACTTATCTTGCTATAAACATTCGAATAGTTTGACTTAACATCGAAAGAAAGTTCTTTTCATGGCGTATAACTAGTAAATATTTGGTTGAATTAAAAAACAAAGTATAAGATTTGTCCGGTCATAATTGGCATTTTCAAAAAGAATGGCAAAAAAATGGCAAAAGAATGTCAATTAGTAGCATTTAATGTACGAAAGTTCGGGGATCGATATTTTTTTTTAATCTAAAAATTTTTTATGCATTTAATCCAAGTTTTTTTTTTGCGTAGGAAGTGGAGAAATGCGTTACGCATACTGTTCAGCATCCGGACTGACAGTTATGTGGGACTCGACTTAGTTTGCCTTTACCCACTAACACTCCTCTCCCTTCCTACCTTGTTCGAGCCTATCCCGGAACCGTTTTCACATTACTTCAGGACAGGTTCAATGCCATTTAGTTCTAGTCGTGAACTCCATCTTTTGACTTGCGTCCAATGACTCGCCAGTCTGGTTAAGGACTTCGTTGTTCCATCTGATTAAAATTCCGTCTTTTGTGCTGTCATCTTCAATAAAATATATGTTAGCTGAAATATAAGTCATTTCCTATTATTGTCAAAAAGAGAAGGTAATAAATAAATATATAAATAGATCAAAACTTAATATAGGCAAAATATGCACACTCATGTGTCTTTTGTATTCTGATTATAATTATATGCGTGCAGTATTGATTTTTTTTCTGAATGAAATTACATTTTAAAATTAAACAAGATACTTTAACTTAAATACTTCGACAAAAAATAAATATTTATTAACAAGCATGTTTATTAATAAATGAAATAAGTAATAAAACCAATGTTTTTTTGTAAAAACAAGTAAAAAATTTTTTTTTTAAATGCATTTCAGATGCACGTGGGCACTAAATTTGATTTTATTTAACTTATTTATATTTTTTTTACTAACAACTCTACTGTACAATACTTGGTGTTGCTTATTTTTATATTTTTTATAATTATTTTAATTTATTTAATAATTTTAGAAATAAAACTGACCTGTTGCTTTCAAACGATAAACAAAACTATTTGAAAGTAACGGATCCCAAGCAGGGCAGCAGATGATCTGTAGAAAACGAAAATAGGAGAATGTTAGATAAAATAGAATTTTAATGGAAATGTACACTCGGCTCAATTGATGGCTTCCTAAAAATTTTAAACAAATTACACGCTTCAATAAGGTTTGACACTTTTTAAGTAAATTTTTTTTTATTTTTATTCTTGAAACATGTGTAAATTTTTTAATTTTCATATAAAATAATTTTTTAAGTTTATTTATTGAAAGTAATCTTAAATGAGAGAGAAAAATTTGCTCATTAAAAGAAAATTTGATTTTTGAAAATCGATCAAGTATATCTGGAGCTATACGCAATTAAAAATTATCAAAAGTCATAATTTTACCGTCCATATACAGGTTACCTGAATATATTATTTTCTTTTGTTTTACTTTTTTTTTTCAATAGAATATATTTTAAATTATTGTTTTTATATTCGAGAAAAATTTCATTTTGATAATTTTTAATTGCGTATAGCTCCTGATATACTTAAACGATTTTCAAAAATCAAATTTTCTTTTAATGAGCAAATTTTTCTCTCTCATTCAAATCTACTTTCAATAAATAAATATAAAAAATTATTTTATATGAAAATTAAAAAATTTACACATGTTTCAAAAATAAAAATAAAAAAAAAAATACTTAAAAAGTGTTAAACCTTATTAAAACGTGTAATTTGTTTAAAATTTTTAGGAAGCCATCAATTGAGCCGAGTGTACAACTTTTTTGTCAAATAAATACCACAAATTTTAATTTCAATGACAAAAAATGATGATGAAAACTGATAAGAAATTGCCACAAAAATTAACAATAATAATTATATTTTTTTTTATTAGTCCTAAAATTGGAAACATACATTGACTAAAATACTCTTTGTGTATATAAATAAAGAATATTTTTAAAATACTTATATGCATAAAAAATTTTTAGATTAAAAAAAAAATATCGATCCCCGAACTTTCGTACATTAAATGCCACTAATTGACATTCTTTTGCCATTTTTTTGACATTCTTTTTGAAAATCTCAATTATGACCGGACAAATCTTACACTTTGTTTTTTAATTCAGCCAAATATTTACTAGTTATACGCCATGAAAAGAACTTTCTTTCGATGTTTAGTCAAACTATTCAAATATTTATAGCAAGATAAGTTAATCAAAAGTTCATTTTAAGGTTAAGTTTGCTCATTTTTAAATATTTCTGATTAATAATTCTATATTTTAGTTTATTTGCATATAAAATATTATAATTTTGCACAAAAAGAATACGGTATGTGGCATAATTTGAAAAAAATACAAATTTTCATTATTTTTTCTTAATTATATGCCCTAAAATGGGCATACATATTGAAATAGCCTGACCTAACATAAATTCAGGTTAAAATACAAAGAAAAACTTATAGTTTAAAAAAAAAATCAATCTACTTCGTTGTGGCATAAAATGGCGTTAATTTCAAAATTTGGCCATTTTTGCAAACTGTGGCCACAAAAATAAAAATTTTTTTTCAAAAATTTTATCACTTGATACCATTTATATTTATACCCATTTCCACTAATTTTCATGAAAATTCCATTCTTTTTTCATAATCTATTACAATCTTAGTAAAAAAAAAAAAAAAAAAATTGCACAAATATATTTTTGGAGGTTAGGATGTATTTTTAACGGAGCTCTACCGCCACAGCTCTATTGCACTCTAAATAACGAACATTTCCCATTTTGGTTCCTCAATGAGGAACCATCGTGATAGGTCAAATTTCGATTTTTTGGCATATAAGCACAATTTGAGACCCCAGGAAGCTAAAAAACTGGTTTTTAAAAAAAGTCTGTATGTGTGTGTGTGTGTGTGTATGTAATCGGTGATATTTCACAAACATTATGGATTTAAGACCTAATTTTTTTTTCAAAAATTTTTTTACCAAAAATCTCGAGGTACTTTTTTTTTTTAAATTTGGATGTAACCTCATTTATTTCCACGAAAGTACTTATATTTGAAAGTATGGTTTTTACTCTATATTTCGAATCTGATACTTAATTTTTTGAAAATTTTTTTCCCAAAATTTTTTTCACGAAAACATACAAAAAACACCAATTTTTTTTTTTTGAAAGTAGTACCTATAATTTATTTCTATGAAAGTACTAGTTTTAGAAAGTTCTTTTTTAGTCATTTTTTGGATCTGATACCGAATTATTTCAAAAATTTTTTCTCAAAATTAAAAAAAACAAAAAAATTAAAAAACCTGCAATATTTTTTTTTTTTTTAAGTTTAATACCTCATTTAATTCCATGAAAGTACTAATATCTGAAAATATTGTAACCGGTGATATTTCACAACTATTATGGAATTAAGAGAGAAATGTATGAATGACTGCATGGTTGTAAACGGTGATATCAGTGGCATATTAAAGTATTAAGCTCATTGTTTGAGGAACCTTAGTGCCAGCTAGTTGGCAGGGTATTTTTTTTTGCATACGATCACTGTAGCCAGAGCTATTCTTAAAATAGTTAAGCGATTCGTTAAAAATTCATCAAAAAACAGTTTATGGCCAATTTTTTGGTGAAGCTCCAGAAAGAAATTGGAAAAAATGGCTTGTTCTTACTCACTTCTCTACGTAGTAACAAAAAAAAAAAAAAAATGTAAGATCTCGTTACATCACTTTTCATCGACTTTTTAGTCTTATATGACTCCACTAATCCTAACAAGGACAATACTTTTAGAGCTATTAAAGAAAAACTGATACATAACACGAATTTATAGGGGTGAAAATTGCCGTTATTTTTTCGTCATTGTCCCTAGGAAAATCGTTTGCAAAAAAATTGTACACACGTTTTTTCTTGAAAATGGATCATAAACGGTGTTTTAAAATTCAGTGTTTTTTTTTTAATATTCGTTATTTTCCCATTTTAGTGGCCGGGGGGGGGGGGCATTTTTATTGACCAAGTTCTGGATTTTTTTTTGTGGAAACTAGACACTTAAATGAACATATTCAGCTAAAAAAAATGCACAAATCAATACTTAAATATACTTCGAGGGGTGTGTCTTGAATGCCATACTTTTATACCGTTAAGAATAATTTCTATACCTACATATTAAGATGCGTTAACTTTTCACTGCATTCAACTATTTACAAAACCTGTCTGTTTTCAAAAAATTATCAAATTTCCTGTACGATAATCAATTTAATAAAAAAAAAAAAAAAAAAAAAAAAAAAAAAAACTAAAGTCGATAACTGCTCTACCTTACCGGCCCTTTAAAAAAAATCACTCTACTAGTTTTTGAGATAGCTGATTTAAACGTACAATTATTACTCGTTTAAATATATATGACTAAAAAAATTTTTTTTAAAATTATTTTCACCCTAAAAAGGTGAATGGTATATCGTATCTGTTATATTCAACTTGGATCGACATATAATATCTATTATTTTTTTAAGGATGGGGAAAAAAAGATGAAAGAAATTCAAGATAAGGAAGCTGAACTAAAGCAATCAAGTACGGAAACAAAAAAGGAATTTGATGATGACGATAAAGTAAAAAATGAAATAGAAGACAAAGATGAGAACGAGCAAGATTTAGACTTGGAAGTAAGTTGAAGAATAAAGTTTTTAAAAGCTTTTTCATAGTAAATACCCTGATAAAAATATTTATGAATTTTTATTCTTATTAATCTAATTTTTTATGTTGGAAATATTCTTCTCCATTAATAAATTCTATGATATAAAATTTATATTTAAGGATGCTAACTACCTTTTTTGTTTGAGTAGAGATCTATAACTCTAAAGGAGAAATCTCATCAGAATTTGTTCCTTGATTTATTCGTGCTTTGATTGGTCGCGTTGATTTTGTCATGCACGTGAATTATATTTTTTATTGAGTGCTAGCGGTATAGAATACAAGAAGTTCTCTGTCACATAAACTCTGGCGCGTTATTTAATTTTTATTATTATTTAATCTTTTAATATAATTATTTATTAATAAAATTTTGTGTATTTTTCATTGTAATTAAGTATAAATACCTAAATACCTGAAATGAAATCCTTAAAACTTACTTGAGGGTCCGGGACTTATCCGCCAAACGGATAATAAACTGATCAGTATGTCACGCTTTTTTTCATCAGTAACTGATTACGCATGCGCACAAGTGGTTATACAATTTTTTTATTTTAGTTTTTTTTTTATAAGGTTATGAATTTTGATTTATAAATAGAAAATAATTAGTATCTTATCAAAGAAAATAAATACTTTTTTATAAAATTTTCAATTTTTCACACTCACGTATTTTCCAAATTTTCCAAATTTTCCAAGAAAGGAACTTTCACCATTACCGGGGGATTTACGAGGTTGAGAAAGGCGTTTATATTGATAAAAATTTTTAATTTTTCACACTAACGCATTTTCCAACTTTCTAAGATGGCGGACCAAAAAAAATCGACATTATCTGCGGGTTTTAGCGGTTAAGAAAAACGTTTATATTGATGATAATTTTCAATTTTTCACCTTAACGTATTTTCTGATTTTCCAAGATGGCGGAAGGAAAAATATGAAAAAAAGGAAGTTTATACATTACCCGCGGGTTTTGGAGATTGAGAAAAATGTTTTCATGAATAAAAAATTCGTTTTTTCATCCCAACATATTTTCCGATTTTCCAAGATAGTGGTCAAATAAACATGAAAAACGGAGGATTCTAGATTACTTTAAGTATTTGACGTTTTTACGGCATGAAAATTTTCATGTTTTCACCTTAATATATTTTCTAATTTCCCAACATGGCGGAAGAAAAAACATGAAAAAATTAAGTTTTATCTATTATTTTATCTTAAAAAAATATGTTGTAATGAAAAAAAAAAAATTTTTATTAATAAAACCGTTAATCTCATCCTCGAAAACCCCCAGGAAATGTAGAAAGCTCCTTTTTTCACGTTTTTCGGTCCGCCATACTGGAAAATTGGAAAATATTTAGAGGTGAAAAAATGAAAATTTTCAGTCATAAAAACATTTTTCTCTATCTCCAAAACCCCCGGGTATTGTAGAAACTTCTTTTTTTTCATAGTTTTCCTTCCGCCATCTTGGAAAATCAGAAAATACGTTAAGGTAAAAAAGTGAAAATCATCCTCAATATAAACGTTTTTCTTAACCGCTAAAATCCGCAGATAATGTTGAATTTTTTTTTTGGTCTGCCATCTTGGAAAATTGGAAAATTGGAAAATGTGTCAGGGTGAAAAATTGTAAATTTTTATCAATATAAGCGCCTTTCTCAACCTCGGAAATCCCCCGGTAATGTTAAAAGTTCCTTTCTTGGAAAATTTGGAAAATTTGGAAAATACGTTAGTGTGAAAAATTGAAAATTTTATAAAAAAGTATTTATTTTCTTTGATAAGATACTAATTATTTTCTAATTATAAAGCAAAATGCATAACCTTATAAAAACAAAACTAAACTAATTATAACCACTTGTGCGCATGCGTAATCAGTTACTGATGAAAAAAAGCGTGACATACTGATCAGTTAATTATCCTTAGCTTCCTTTCCAGCTGTGTAAGAAATATAATATTTTTTTCATTTTATTATACTATCTTCTAAAAATTTCGTCTTTGATTTTATTTTAATCGATTCATTTTTGCTCTGCAGTATCTGCCGCGCGCTGTATAAAAAATTTGTAAAACAATTTTAAATATTAACTTTTTAATTTATTATTGTAAACTGTCAAAATAATTATAAATTTTAATAAATAATGTTTAAACTACACTGTAAAAATTTTTTATTGTGAAATCACAAAAAATGTAATGGAAATAAATTTCATGAGCAAAAGTTTTGTAAAATTTACAAAACAATAGATTTGTAAAATCACAAACATCAGTTTGTATTTTCAAAAAAGTAATTGTGTGATTTTAATATACAAAATTTTTGTAAAATCACATTTTAAAAATATATTAAAAAAAAATTTTTTTTTTATTTCTTATCTTAATTATTTTTATACTTAGAATTTCTATAATTTTTAATCACATATTTTTTTTTTTTTTTTTTTTTTTATATTTAGATTTTAAGTAAACATATTGTATATAATACCTATTATGATTAAATTTTATTTTATTAATTTTTTTTTTATTTTTTTTATTTGCCACGACCAGTATGCGAACCCGAGACCGCTGCTTATCAGCTTCACGACTTACCACCATGCTAAAGAAGAGTTGGCAATATATATTGTTAAATTATGGGTTTCATACTTCTTTTGATTTATCATATGTTTTTTTTCGTAAATTTTAATATTATTTTTAAGCATTTGATTTTTATAAACTAAAAACAATCTAATTATTATATATTATTGTTTATGATTTTATTGACCTGTACTGGGCATAATTGTTAAATGAAATATTAAATAGATAGACCGTAGACCCGCAACCGGTCATTCCATTCATTTCATATATAGGGAACGAATGGCTATAGTATCTCGCAAGTAATAAAATAGGCATTCGTTCACTATATAAGAAAAATTAAAGACGTAATACATCAGCGTCTGTGGCACACACCAACACACTCAGCCACACTGAGGAGATCTATGTGTTGGTGCTGATCGAAACGCTGCAGGTCCCTTCTGTACCTACATTAACAACCGCGTATTTTTGAAAATTAATAATTTTTAAATGAATTTAAAAAAAAATTATATAATATTGCCGCTTGATATGTCTTAATAAAAAAAGGGATGTTATTTAAAAACATACACATATCAAGATAGGACAATTTAATTTAATATGATTCATTTAACAATTATGCCCAGTACAGGTCAATAAAATCATAAACAATAATATATATATACTTAGAAAATATTTGGGCGATTAATAGAAATAAATAAAAATTTAATATTAAATCTAATTATTATTTAAAAATAAAAAAAATAAAATTATTACCTCTCGCTAATTAAAATTCATTGATCACGAAAAATGAATGCGATTTCGCCTCGGTAGTTAATTTACGTGAATTTGAGCCATTTTTTATTTTTCTGGTCCAGGTTCGTATTATACTTAAGAGTTCTATTGCATTGATAGCCCATTTTTCATAGTAAAATTATGGAAAGAATATTATATTTATATTATCAACCATTACTGGGCATAAATTTTTTTTATTAACTTTAAAATTTTGATTTTGAAAGAACTAAGAGCCAAAATTTGATTTCTCATCTCTTTTTTAATTTGAGTAAAAGGTTTTTAAGTTTACAAAATCTTTTAGGGAATCACAAAGAAATTTTATTTTTCAATAACATTTGTGATTTTGCAAGCGCTTTGTATTTTTACAAAACAAATTTTTTTAAAATCACAAAAAATTTTGTAAGTTTACAAAATCTATAGGAAATCACAAAAAAATTGTATTTTTCAATAACATTTGTGATTTTATAAGCGCTTTGTAATTTTACAAAACTTATACTACACACCAAACCTAAAAGAATTTTTTGTTACCCAAAAAAGAATGAACATTTATTTAATTTTTTTAAAAGGAATTATTTTGAGCTAAATTCTTTTAAAACATATGATTTTCATTTTAATTCTTTTCGGAATTGATTTTGACAACAAAACCTCAAAAAGAATTTCTTTTAGAAAAATAACTTTCAAAAGGTTTAGTCGGAATTAAAATTGAAAGAAAATCATTTAGAAATTAATTTATTTATAACCAATTTAAAATAGGTTATAAACAACGAGTTTTTATTTGAATAATAATTATTGGTTAAATGCTAGCAAAAAAAGAAATTTTGGATCTTATTTAATATAATTGTTATTAAAATAACGTATTTAATGGACGTTGTGTTTCTAAAAAAAATTAATTAAAATAAAAAATCTTATGGCATTAACATTTGGAGATGTAGTTTGGGAAATATTAATACCCAGTTTGGTAAGCATATTATTTTTAGTTTAATTTTTAAAGCATATTACTTTTAATACGTGAATTTTTAAAGTTAATAAATCATTTTGAATATTAAAAACTAAAAGTAGTATGCTTACCAAACTGGGTATTAATATTTCCCAAACTACATCTCCAAATGTTAATGCCATAAGATTTTTTATTTTAATTAATTTTTTTTAGAAACACAACGTCCATTAAATACGTTATTTTAATAACAATTATATTAAATAAGATCCAAAATTTCTTTTTTTGCTAGCATTTAACCAATAATTATTATTCAAATAAAAACTCGTTGTTTATAACCTATTTTAAATTGGTTATAAATAAATTAATTTCTAAATGATTTTCTTTCAATTTTAATTCCGACTAAACCTTTTGAAAGTTATTTTTCTAAAAGAAATTCTTTTTGAGGTTTTGTTGTCAAAATAAATAACGAAAAAAATTAAAATGAAAATCATACACACCAAACCTAAAAGAATTTTTTGTTACCCAAAAAAGAATGAATGTTTATTTAATTTTTTTAAAAGGAATTATTTTGAGTATAATTCTTTTAAAACATATGATTTTCATTTTAATTCTTTTCGGAATTTATTTTGACAACAAAACCTCAAAAAGAATTTCTTTTATTAAAATAACTTTCAAAAGGCTTAGTCGGATTTAAAATTGAAAGAAAATCATTTAAAAATTAATTTATCTATAACCAATTTAAAATAGGTTATAAACAACGAATTTTTATTTGAATTATAATTATTGCTTAAATGCTAGCAAAAAAAGAAGTTTTGAATCTTATTTAATATAATTATTATTAAAATAACGTATTTAGTGGACGTTGTGTTTCTAAAAAAAATTAATTAAATTAAAAATCTTATGGCATTAACATTTGGAGATGTAGTTTGGGAAATATTAATACCTAGTTTGGTAAGCATATTAATTTTATTATTTAATAATATTCAAAATGATTTTTTAACTTAAAAAAAATTAATATGCTTACCAAACTGGGTATTAATATTTCCCAAACTACATCTCCAAATGTTAATGCCATAAGATTTTTAATTTAATTAATTTTGTTTAGAAACACAACGTCCACTAAATACGTTATTTTAATAATAATTATATTAAATAAGATCCAAAACTTCTTTTTTTGCTAGCAATAATTAAAAGCAATAATTATAATTCAAATAAAAACTCGTTGTTTATAACCTATTTTAAATTGGTTATAAATAAATTAATTTCTAAATGATTTTCTTTCAATTTTAATTCCGACTAAACCTTTTGAAAGTTATTTTTCTAAAAGAAATTCTTTTTGAGGTTTTGTTGTCAAAATAAATTCCGAAAAGAATTAAAATGAAAATCATATGTTTTAAAAGAATTAAACTCAAAATAATTCCTTTTAAAAAAATTAAATAAACATTCATCCTTTTTTGGGTAACAAAAAATTCTTTTAGGTTTGGTGTGTATGTTTTAAAAGAATTTAGCTCAAAATAATTCCTTTTAAAAAAATTAAATAAACGTTCATTCTTCTTTGGGTAACAAAAAATTCTTTTAGGTTTGGTGTGTATGTAAATTTTTTTAAAATCACAAAAAATTTTTACAGTGTATAATAAAACATTACATCTATAGGTGCGACAGGATAAAATATATGAAAACTGATTCGAGTATCCTATAATTAAATTTCGCTGTCCAGAACAAAAGAAAAATTAACGTCGAGGGATGACAAAGTTACTGTCCGAGGTGCGTAGCACCGAGATAAATAAAGATTTAATAAATATTTGCATTCAGATACGATGTATATTTTTTTCTTGAAATAATTTTTTAAAATAAAAATAATAATGGTTTTTATTTATGATAATATATGAAAACTTATTGGAGTATTTCGTCATCCGGTTGTAAAATTTCGCCGTCCAGGACAAAAGAAAAATTTATTTAGAGGCATAGTAATTAGTATTTGCATTCAGATGCGATATTAAATATTTTTTTCTTGAGGTAAATTTCTATCTCAAAAAACTCATGTGACCTAATTTTTCGTCTAATTTATTCGGGTAGTGATTTATTACTGATTTTTCCATTATTTATTTTATTAGTTCTAATTTTTATTATCTTTTAAAATACTTAATTATTAATAAAATTTTGTGTAAAAAATACGGAAATAAGAAGTACAATAATTATTTTATTATACAATCTCCTAAAAATTTCGTCATCTTTATCTATTTGGTCGTTTCATTGATGTTCATTGACGTTCTGTTGTATTAGCGGCGCGCTGTATACAAATTTGTAGACAAATGTAAATATTAATTTTGTAATTTATAATAATATAAACCGTAAAAATAATTATAAATTTAAATGAAAAATGTTTAAACTAATAGAAAATTAATTATATTTGTACATGCAACGATATATGAAAATTAATTCGAGTAATTCGTCATCCTATTAAAAAATTTCGCCGTCCAGAACAAAAGAAAAATTTATTTTAAGGGATAAAAAGGGTTCTGGCCCAAGGTGCGTAGCACCGAGGGACAATAATGCAATATTTTTTACTTGAGATAAATTTAAAAAAAAAAATAATAATGGTTTGTTAGAATTATTAAAAAAGTTCATTATTTGAAATTGTTGATACAAAAAATATAATAAAATTTTTATTAATAGAAGTGAATTTATGGTCTTAAAAAAACGTCCTTTTGCTTTAATAGATGTCGCGTCTTTAGTTAAAATTTTTTGCTGAAATTTTATTCTAAAACTTTAAAAAATATTATTTTAAATTTCAGTCAAGTAAATATTAGGTTGGTAGCTCTAATTAGTATACATATTTTGTTTATTAAATAATAATATATATTTTTATAAAATAATATGTTTTAGAGTGTTTATGTACTTTTTAAATTAATTTTTTCATTAAAATAATTAATTATTTATATTATTAAATGTTTATGCTAATAAAACGTTTACTGTATTGCGTAATTTAGTTTTACAAATTTCACATAGTGTTGCAGCTGTTTCGCAAAGTCATGACAGTTAATTTAATAACAATGATATTTTAAACGGTTTTTTTTTAATAATTATAAAAACGACGGTCGATTTAAAATTTTAAGGTCTTAAGTTTTTCTAAACTTCATTAAATTCAAGTTTTGTATTTTAAGGTCTTACCTACGTCCGAGGTAAAATGCAAAAAAAAAGCTAAAACTTGGAGAAAGTAAAGTAAATATAATTTAAATATAATTTATAATTAACCGAGCAGTTTTTGAGAAAATAAATAAATAAAAAATAAATTAACATAGGCTCTTATGGGGAATTTTAAAAATGAAAAAAAAGCATTTAAAATACAAAACTTGAAATTTTTTTGAATGAAGTTTTAAAAAAAGTTCTAAAGATTAAAATAAGACTTTAAAATTTACAATCGACCGTCATTTTTTATGGTTTTACTTAAAAAACTGCGCGTTTAAATATTAAAAAAAAAAAAAATACGTGTAAAATTAATTTATATTTACTTTATATTCTCAAAATTTTAACTCTTTTTTTTGCATTTTAACCCTGCTGCTCTTAAGACCTTAAAATAATACTTTTCAAAGATTGAGAATTAAATTTAAGCAAAAAATTTTAATTATTCAAATTTTTTTTCGCTTTTTTTAATTACTTTATAGTTTTTTACTAACACATATAAACGTGGCACATATACATATTTATTTGCACCTGGAAACTTTTTCGTTTATTTCTAATCTAAATACTCCAAATTTTACATACAGTCTTGATTAAAAAATCTTTTTATTCGTTTAAATTAATTAATAATTTTATCTATTTATAGTAAATATTTTCTACTTTTTTTTAAGAATTCGATCCCCATAAAAATTAAAATATTTTGCAGTAGCCTATCATTTAGAATACATGTCTCCGTAAGTTTTTCACGAGCCAGGATTTTTTTTGGTTTAAAATATGCATAAGCTGATTTTGGAACTTTTTCACCCTTGTACCATACTGTGCTACGCCGGGTCTAAATGTATAATATGTAATAATATTTAACCCTCCCCGGTCTTCGTAGGACGAATACGTATATCGAAATTTGAACAGTCTCCCACGTTTAGCGGTGTTTAAAAAATTCCCCTTGGTTACCCTTTAAAAAATTTTGGCCAAAAACTTCGGGTGAAATACATTTTTTTAAGAATTATACGAATTTTTAAAAATATATTATATTTAAGATTCTATTAAAACTTAAAAATAACTTCTAAAACTTCTGGTCAGTAGGCCCGAAAGCACACTCCCCGGTTACTGTGCGGCCGAAAAAGATGTTTTTTCTCGCCAATGACGCAGAAAATATTTATACGGCCCTTGTCCATAAGTAAAAAATTCCCCAAATCGCAGTTTACGAACCTCAGCTTCATCTAGGAAAATTTAAATACATCATAAATACCTCTTTTTAAAGGTAGTTTTTGCAAATTTTAGGATTACCCCTTTTCTCATAGAAAAGACCCCAAAATTCGTGATCAGCGACCCAAAAATCCTATAGTAGTTCAAATCTGGTAGTGACCGGAGAAAATAGCCCCAAAACCGTATATTGATTGGAGTAATACATAATAAATATACAATAGTATTTTCTATTATAAGTATTAATAACGCGAAACTGCAGAACCCTATATTATGTATAATGTAAAATAGATTCTGTTGGATATTAGTGTTGTGGACTGTATCTTTTATAATTAATTAAATAAATGATAACAATAGGTAATGTGAAAATAAAATAACTCATTAAATTTAGTAGCACAATAAACTATTACTTTATTTTAAAATGATGTGACTACTATGATAGTTGTCCTAAGACTGAGCGCTGTGCGCCGCTCTCTCAAGGCATGCGCTTACACTCTCTGTGCACACACGCACAAATACCACCAAAACTTATATAATTATTATATTATAACTATTTAATATAGTGCGTTATTTAACATTCTCCTCCCTTTTAATTTATTTGCTTGGAAAATAAATTAACATGAAAAATTTTATTAGTTTTTATGTACATATTAAAATAATTTGAAAATAAATAAATAAATTACAATACACTTTATTTTTGATTATACACAAGTTTTTACGTAAATTTATATTAAAAATTTCACACATGCATTCATTCATTCAAAAAAAATTACATTATTTAGATTTAAAAAAAATATATTTACAATTTTAATACAAAAAAATTATACCTTTGCTATTTCTTCCATATTTTTTGAAAGTAGAATTAGCTTGTTTATTGGTCTAATTAATTCGTTTGTAGCGGTTTTTAATTTAACAACTCTTACTAAACCGTTATTCCCTGGGCAAATTTCTATAACCTTTGCAAAAGGTCACTTAGCCGGTGGGAGATTATTGTCGAAAATTAGTACAATGTCTCCAGTTTTTAAATTACTTTGAGCAATATTCCATTTATTACGCAAATACTCATGCAACCACCTATTCCACCACTGTTGCAAAAAATATTGAACTTTTTGCCAAATTAATAATGGGGGTTTTGAATTTAAGTGATTAGGTTCAGGTAAAACATGAGCCGGTTTTTTTGATTTTGCAATTAATTAAAAAGGAGACAATATTTCCAAATCACTAATATCGTCATTCAAAGGCAGGAGCGGACACGAATTCAAGCAGGCTTCGACCTGTTTTAATAAGGTGTAAAAATGACTAAAAGTAAGAATTTGTTCCCCTAATACATTTTTTAAATGAAGTTTAGCCAATTTAACGGCAGCTTCCCATAGGCCACCAAAATTTGGAGCAGAGGGTGGAATGAAGGGCCATTTTACATTTTCAAACTTCAAAGTATAAATAATTTTTTTTAAATGGTCAGAATCTTTTGTAAATAGATCAGAAATTTCTTTGGATGTACCGACAAAAGTTGTACCATTGTCACTAAAAATTTCACGACATTCACCTCTAACTGAAATAAATCGCCTAAAAGCAGACAAAAAATTCGATCTTTTATAACTTTCTACTAATTCTATATGTTCAGCTTTTGTAACGAGACGTACGAAAATAGCTAAGTATGCTTTATACGTTTTTATACCTCTAAATTTAGAAGCTTTTATGTTAAAAAGTCCTGCATAATCGATACCTGCATAAGTAAAAGAATAAGTACTTGAGTTAAACCTAACAGCTGGTAAATTACCCTTTTTTTGATACAAAGTACTACCCCAATACATGATGCATGTAGTAAACTTTAGTACATATAACCATTTCGGACCTTGAAACCACAAATTAAAATTTAAGAAATCATTAGATTTTAATCCACGAGATGCACATTGAAACTAGGTCATGAATTTTTCAACATTGATTGGCAATACAAAACGTCTTTGAAATCACTCCATAATTTTAATTGGTAAAACAACTTTAGTTTTTGCTTTCAATAAAGATGTAAAAACTTTTCCATTTTTTACAATTCTCAAATAGACTACTGAAGCATATGCGATTTTTGATGCATTAGCAAAACCATGGATCTTAATACGCCATCTCCGGGATGAAAATTGAACCAACGATTGAATTTTAAAGTATCGAGACACTTCAAACGGTTGTACCAAAGCAACCATTAATTTAAAATATAAGTAGGAACTACACAGTCCCATTCCACTTTACGTACCCAGAGTTTTTGCATGAACATTTTGGCTGAAACTATTACAGGAGATAGCCAGCCGAAAGGATAGAAAATTTTGGAAATATTAGATAGTATTATATGTTTGCTAATTGGTTTATTGAATTTTGGAAAATCAGCTAAATGAATTTTGAAGAGAAAGTAATCATCTTTGGGACACCATTGCAAACCTAAAACTTCTAAACTAAAGTGACTGTTAAAATCTGTCCTAGATTTGTGTGCTCTATCACACAAGTCTACTTCTTCTAATAATTTACTATTATTGGATAAGAACTTATGTAGCTCAAATCCTCCCAACTTACAAATTTCCCTCAACTGTTTCAACTTTTCAATACTTTCAGTATAATCACCTGAAATGGTATCCATATAAACTACGTTATCTAAAACACTAGCACCAAGAGGAAATTTTAAGCGTTCGTCTTCCGCCAATTGTCTCAAACAGTGAATTTCCAAATATGGACTTGAAACTAAACCGTAAGTTACGGTTTCTAATAAATAAACTTTAATTGGTTGAGATTTATCAAAACGCCATAAAATTTGGAATAAAATATTTAACTTTAGGAATCTTAAAATCTTTTACCTATCTCATGTGACCTTTGTCAATATAATGCTGAAAGAAATCTGAATTCATTTCCTTTAATTTTTGACCTTTTGTAAATTTTCTTTCAAGAGTTAGTAACATGATTTTGGCTTTATTAAAGGAACCAGGAAAGTTAATTTCATCTCTATTTAGAAAAATTGGAAGCCTAACTACAAAACGACCTGCAGGAAGTCTAGAATAAGTATTTTTGAAGAACTCTTCATTAGCTTATTTTTCTTTTGTGAGAAATTTTTTTGATGAAATTCTTCTTGGTTCCGGAAAAAATTGGAGCAATAAATCAATAGAATCTTTATGAACAGTATTATGAACTTTAGTATCAACTGATACCATGTAACCAAAAGAAGTATTTTGAGCAATAGGCTCATCAATATCACCTTTAACAGGATCTCCTTTAATAATTTGAGAACATATAGTAGTACTTAATAGAAAAGAAGAGAGAGAAACTTATAAAAAGTTAAAAGAAATAAAAAATGAATTACTAAGCTTAGGTATAGAAAGTAAAATTAAGAGAACAAAAATCATGATTAAGAATGAATACTTAGAACAAAAAAAAGCATGCAAACACTTAGAAAAAAAAGAAAGGAGAAGCATAATAATAACAATAACAATATAATAGAAGAGAAAGATAACGGTTATACAAGTTACGCATCGAGTATTATATCAAATCACTCTCAAGCTTCGAAAAAAAGAGAGAGACAGGAGTCTAAGTCTCCAGAAGGTAGTAACGATAAAAAAATATATAGAGGTAACAAAAAAAATAATTTCGCTAGGCCAAAAAATTATATTTTCCAATATTATGAAAAAAAAAACAAGCCGAAATAATTGAGAACCATAAAGCCCAATCCCTCACCTTTTACGAGTAGTTTTCTGGAACATGTCAGAAATAAAAAACTTAAATTACGTTAAAGAAAATCTACAGCAAAGTAGCATAATATGTCTATGTGAAACCTGGCATACATTTAAGCTTAACATCAAACTTACAGAAAACCATGAAATTATTGATCAAGTTGCAGTAAAAACTTTCAAAAAAGGGAGAGGGAGTGGAGGGCTAGCAATAGCAATAAACAATCTAATATATAAAAATACTGAAATACTAAGTCAAAAAAAAGAATATATAATATTAAAAACTGATATAGGTAAAGAGACTGTGATTTTAGGTGTAGTTTATTCAAACCAAAAAAAGGATATAAGATTAATCTTAAGCTACATAGACGAAGACCTCACAAAAATAAACACGAAATACAAAAATAGCAAAATGATAATCAGCGGAGACTTTAACGCCAGGATAGCAGATAAAGGAGAAATCGATGAATACCAATTACCGGATCAAGAATCTATATTTTCAAAAAAAAGAGAGAGTGAAGATACCGAACTCAACGATAGAGGGCACAACCTTATAGAGTTTGCAGAAAAAAACGACTTACACATAGTGAATGGAAGATTCCCAGGAGATAGACCAGCTGAATTCACGTCAAAGAATATTCTAGGTAAATCTGTGATAGATTTAATTTTATGTAATACAAAAGCACTTTATGATGTAAAAGATGTAAAATTTTCAACTTAGTTCCTTTATCCGATCATTACCCGGTCTCAATTATGATAGATCTAATGAATGTTGAAAATTTTAACAACTTAATAAAAAAAGGGGAGATTAAATGGAAAAAAGATAAGGAAGAGAATACTATAATAGCATGCTCTATTGCAATAATGTTGTAAAAGTAAATTTAAATCTAAATGAAATGGCAGAAAATCTAACAGAATCAATAAAACAGGTAGCAAAATCGATAAAAATGTTTAATAAAGACAGAGTAATAAACAGTAACTTTAAAGTCGATAATCCATGGTTTGATTCGGAATGTGATGTAAAGTAAAAAAACTTAAAAAATATGAATAAATTATTAAGAGAAAATAATTATCCAAGTGATCAAGTCAAAGTTTTTAATAAAAATAGAACTGAATACTTAGATCTATTAGAGTATAAAAAAAATTCATACCTATTTGACAAGGCAAATCAAATTTTATATTCAAAAGATTCACAGAAATTTTGGCTACTGATTAATCCTTATAGATATCGCTATAAAAACGGGAAAGAACACATCGATTTGATGACCTGGACAAATTATATTAAAAAATAAATGAAATAAACATGCAGGAACACACACTATTAAATTACTCTACAGATCCAACCCTGGATGCAGAAATTAGTTTAGATGAGATTTATGTTCCTTTAAAGAGATGTAAAGATAATAAGGCTCCAGAGGTTGATGGAATAACATATGAGTTTTTAAAAAACCTACCGCAAAACTGGTTGCTGTATATAAACACAATTTTCAATAAAATCATGAGGCAGGAAACAATACCTGACTCCTGGGCAGAGATTATTATAAAATGAAAAATTATCTTGAAAAAATACAAACTCACTAGTGCTATACCCAGACTTCTTAGAAAACAACAATCTTAATTATCTTAACTTAAAAATTCCTACATACTTTAAGAAGGTTATAGCAAAGGTGAAAATGCTTAACTCATGTTGCTAGAGTGATATTAATAAAAAATACCCTGCCAACTAGCTGGCACTAAGGTTCCTCAAACAATGAATTGAATACTTCAATATGCCACAGATGACACCGATTACAAGCATGCAATCATGCACTCATTTCTATTAACTTTTAAAAGTTAAAAGAAAATTTATGTATTGAATTTAACTAAATCTATTTTTTTCAAATAAAATCTAACGTAATTCATTGGATAATAATTATTCAAGATAGTACTTTCATGGAATCAAATAAAGTATTACACCAAAAAAAAAAAAAAATATTGTAGTTTAAAAAAGCATTTTCAATTTTGAGAAATAAATTTTGGAAAAATTCGGTATCAAATCCAAGATTACTATAAATGAACTGTCTAAAACTAGTACTCTCATAGAAATAAATTAGGTACTACATCCAAAAAGAAAATAAAATTTGGTTTTTTGTATTTTTTTGTGATAAAAAATTGAGGAAAAAAATTTTTAATAAAATTAAGTATCAGATTCGAGATATCGAGTAAAAACTATACTTTCAAATATAAGTACTTTCCTGGAAATAAATGAGGTATTACATCCAAATTAAATAAAAAAAAGTATTTTGAGCTTTTTTGGTGAAAAAATTTTTGAAAAAAAAAATTAGGTCTTAATTTCATAACGGTTGTGAAATATCGCCGTTCGCAATATTTTCAGATATTAGTACTTTCATGGAATTAAATTAGGTATTACACCAAAAAAAAAAAAAAATATTGCAGGTTTTTTAATTTTTTTGTTTTTTTAATTTTGAGAAAAAAATTTTGAAAAAATTCGGTGTCAGATCCAAAAAATGACTATAAAAAAACTTTCTAAAACTAGTACTTTCATAGAAATAAATTAGGTACTACGTCCAAAAAGAAAAAAAAAATTGTTGTTTTTTGTATTTTTTCGTGAAAAAAATGTTGGGAAAAAATTTTCAAAAAAATTAAGTATCAGTTTCGAGATATAGAGTAAAAACCATATTTTCAAATATAAGTACTTTCATGGAAATAAATGAGGTATTACACCCAAATTAAAAAAAAAAAATAAGTACCTAGAGCTTTTTTGGTGAAAAAATTTTTGAAAAAAAAAATTAGGTCTTAATATCATAACGGTTGTGAAATATCGCCGGTTGCAGTATTTTCAGATATTAGTACTTTCATGGAATTAAATGAGGTATTACACTCAAAAAAAAAAAAATATTGCAGGTTTTTTTATTTTTTTGTTTTTTTAATTTTGAGAAAAAATTTTTTAAAAAATTCGGTATTAGATCCAAAAAATGACTATAAACAAACTTTCTAAAACTAGTACTTTCATAGAAATAAATTAGGTACTACGTCCAAAAAGAAAAAAAAAATTGTTGTTTTTTGTATTTTTTCGTGAAAAAAAATTTTGGGAAAAAAATTTTCAAAAAATTAAGTATCAGTTTCGAGATATAGAGTAAAAACCATACTTTCAAATATAAGTACTTTTGTGGAAATAAATGAAGTATTACATCCAAATTAAAAAAAAAAAAAAGTACCTCGAGCTTTTTTGATAAAAAAATTTTTGAAAAAAAAATTAGGTCTTAACTCCATAATGTTTGTGAAATATAACCAATTACATACATACACACACACACACACACACACACACACACACACATACACACACACATACATACTTTTTTTAAAAACCGGTTTTTTAGCTTCCTGGGGTCTCAAAACGTGCTTATATGCCAAAAAATCAAAAATCGAAATTTGACCTATCACAATGGTTCCTCTTTGAGGAACCAATACGCCACTCATTAACGAGGAATATTGCCATTTATGTTTTAAAAGAAATGACTTATTCCATCTCCAAGTTCATTGCATTTATTATGATAAAGCAAGAAAAAAAACTAATACCAGAACTAAATCAAGATGACAACAGAAATTCCATATTCTTTCAGAGATTCTAATTACAACTTTATAGGTCCCATTAATAAAAAATAAACTGAACACCCTTAAATTAGTAAAACATTCCTTATTGTGGGTGATTTTTTTATACTCGTAAATCATGACAAAATTTTGCCTCCAGTTCGTTTTTTGAGTCACTGATCTCGAATTTTAGGGTCTTACATGTGAGGTATTGTCATGAGAATTAAGAATTAACCTTATGGACCCCGAAAATTGAGAACAAATAATCGTACTGATTGTAAAATTTTGTTATGATTTGCGAATCTAAAAAATTCACTAAACAGTTTTTGAATATTGCAAAATCACCCTTAAAAAGAATAATAATTTTTCCTAATTGAAGATAGTTACGTTCTTCATTATTATATAATAGGGTTGTTGCATGAAAAAAAAATTGAAATTCTATTTGGTTGGTTTTGTAGCCGGCATTAAAATATTTGATACGTATTTTTTTATTTTTCATAATAATTAAAAACAACGGAGTTATTAGCCATGAAAAGATAGTAGAAGGGGTAAATGACGTCATACAGTGAAAAACGCTCCTATCTAACTCTATATAAAAATTTAACGGTATGACGTCAGCTGCCCCCTCCATAGATTTTTAATTGCTAATAACTCCATTGTTTTTAATTATTATGAAAAATAAAAAAATACGTATCAAATATTTTTAAATATATTTTTAGAATATCTAATAATCTCAATACCATGCAACAACCCTATTAAAATATAAAAGTGTAAGAGTAATAAAAATTCGTAAAATTATTAAGTGAAATATATCTTATAAGAAAGATATTCTTAATAAATAATGAAAATAAAATTTAAAAAATATAGATATCTTTTATAAAAGATGAAAATTTTTGTTACATAGTCCATCTTTTACGTGGAAGATGTTTATAGGGAAGGGTATTTGGTGAATCTCGAAACTGAAGGAGCGAATTGGTTAAAATCTTCGATTCCAGGATTTTCTCAGTTAAGCCGATTTTTCTTCAGTATATTCAAGATATGCGTTTACATGTTACACTTTTTTACAAGTCCGAAGGCTTTATTGAGGTGTTGATTTGGTAAACCGCAAAAAATTCAAGAGAAATTAAAAATAAAATAAAGGTCAGCTAAGTAAAAAAGTTGTTTTTTTTTAAATCTGAAGTCAGATTTTTGATTTATTCTTTTTGTAAGTCAGTAAACCAGGTCAAGTTGGCCAAAATTTTAAAAAACTCCACTGCGGTGTATTAACTTCCCAATGACCTTAGATTCTCAAAAAGCAACCAGGAGGTTATTATTTTATTTTAAATTTCTTGCATATAAATCAATTTTTTGTTGCGGTTTACCAAATTAACTCTTAAATAATGCCTTCAGACCATAGAAGTATAGTTGAAATAGAACGACTATTCAATGAGTGGCGCTGTCTTAGGGAACCTGAAGGATAGAAGATATGAAAAATATATTGAGCCGGGTCTTTTTTCTTTCTCACACCTGGCTTTTTTTACATCATCTATCCTTCAGATACACAAGACAATTCCTCCCATTATTCGTTTGTTCTATTTCAACTATACTTCTATGCTTCAGACTTAAAGACTGTTTAAATGAATTGTATAATTGAATTTGTATTATTATAGTTTAGATACAGATTAAAAGAATCAATATATTATTTTAATAAGTAAATTCTCTGCGCGAAGTGCTGTTGAGTCTAGTCTTTTAAAGTTATAATAATATAAAGCAATTATTGCAGGTTATAATGTTCATATTCTGCTCTTACTTATTAAATATGTATGTATGTGCTGTAAAAATGCGGTTTGGACCGCTTGTGTGCAAGTAACTGTTGGTAACCTCCGTATAACGTAAGGTTCTAAGAGGTTAAATACAGCACATACTTATTAAATATTTTTATATAAAATAATATCATAATTTATTGAAGTTACTCTAACATGTCTATGGTATTTCACCAGTGTTAAAAAGCACGAACATCTAGAAGGTTTTTCGCCGATCTTGATATGTTGTAAAATTATATAATAATATAAATTTATTACTAGGTTACTTTTGAATAATACTAATCTTGGCGAAAAAAATTTATTATTTTTAATGTATTAAGCTTTTATTAAAATGATTAACTGGAGTTACATATCATTTTTCTAAAACGGTGAGCGTTTAAGATTTACCCAAAAACATACTAATACTAAAATGCTAGGTTCTGTTCGTGCGGGAGAAACACGTCGATTCCGTAAGAAATAAATTATCTTCGAGATTAGACATAGCCTCTCCAATACCTATTAAAATATGTTTCTGTAATTAATAATCATACCTTTTCTGGGAACAGAACTAGGCTCCTCTAAAAACTCTGAATTTGTTTGCATAATTATAAATTTGCAGTTAAACATGATTTTCTTAAGCAACAGAAACAGAATAAATAGCAATACAGCGAAGCCCCCCTCCAATTTCTGCTAGTATATATACACGCTGATTCCGAAACAGTAGTAGTTGCGCGCGCACATTAGTAAGCCCGAAATATAATGTTAAACATTTTCACAGTGGGGCCACAACATTTCAAATAAAATAATAAAATGGTAAAGAAGTTTAGATGGTAATTACCCAAACTTCTTTACCATTTTATTATTTTATTTGAAATGTTGTGGCTCCACTGTGAAAATTTTTAACATTATATTTCGCGCTTATTAATGTGCGCGCGCAACTACTACTGTTTCGGAATCAGGGTTTATATATATATACTAGCATATATATATATATACTAGCATAGGTTATATGCTGTGTCGCACTTATTTCTGTTTCTGTTGCTTCAAAAAGTCATTTTCACTGCAAATTTATTATTATGCAAACACATTAAAACCATTGCGTAGTGATTAGAGCAACCTTGGTGAAACACTAATGAAAAATTATTAGTTCTGATTGATTTTCTATCTTATTTTTTGGCTCCCCCCATTTTTTCCGAATATTTTGGTCATAAAAAACCCCCAGCTCCAAGGATTTTGATTTTCCATTTTTTTAACCCGTGCCACCGAGCACTTGAAGTTTCCCATTTAAATAACATGGGAATTTTGAGTTTATAGCTATACAAATTTTTACAAAAGCCAAATAGCGTTTAAAAAAGCTAATTTTTACTGAAAACATACTTTTAAATGTTGTAAAGACATGCAAAAACCCCTGTATTTATTCCGAAGGGAATTTTGGGTCTAGAAACGCAAATTCACATGTTGGCTCAATCTTATAAAACAGGGTTTTTCAGTAATTTTCGATAAAACGCTGCAACCTCAAAAATTAACCAAAACACTTCTGGTTATTCTACTTTTTGTGTCACCTTTCAAACGACCTACACGGTGTATTTTTATCACTGATTCTCTCACCGCTATAGTCAATTAACCTGACCTGAAAGGCCCAATTTTTAAATTTTTTTAAATTGCTGCCAAGATAATGATAAAAATTGATTTTTTTTTTTAACCCTGAAATTGGGACTATGACTTTAAATTGTCATCTCTGGTTAAAAATTTATTGAAAAGCAGTGAGTAAAAAATTTTTGTAAATTTGAAGCTTGTAGAAAATTTTTAAGACCTATAAAGCTCAATTTTGTCAAAAATTACATTTTTGACAGCAGTTTAAAAAAATTCAAAAATTAGTTATTTTTAGTCGAAAATTACTAGTAGGTTAATTGACTATAGCGCTAAGAAAATAAGTGATAAAAAAACACGGTTTACGTCGTTTAAAAGGTGACACTTACACCAAAAAAAGTAGAATAACCAGAAGTGTTTTGATTAATTTTTGAGGTTGCAGCGTTTTATTGAAAATTACCGAAAAACCCTATTTTATAAGATTGAGCCAACATGTAAATTTGCGTTTCTAGCCTCAAAATACCATACGGAATAAATGCAGGGCTTTCTGCATGTCTTTACAACATACAAAAGTATGTTTTCAGTAAAAATTAGCTTTTTAAAATGCTTTTTGGATTTTGTAAAAATTTGTATAGCTAAAAACCCAAAATTCCCATGTTATTTAAATGGGAAACTTCAAGTGCTCGGTGGCACGGGTTAAAAAAATCGAAAATCAGAATCCTTGTAGCTGGGGGTTTTTCATGACCAAAATATTCGAAAAAAATGGGGGGAGCAAAAAAATATCGAAAAAAAAAAATAAGATACACTCTAATAGATATACAAGAACAAAAATAAGTTATTAAAAATAAAAAAATGAGAAATTGTCACAAGTTTGTAGTATTCGATTCGGCACCAATTTTTACGTATTCTACTAAATTTTTATTCAAAACGGAGGTATCTTTAAAATTTTATAAAATATTTTTAAAGCTGGTAAAAATTTTTTTTTTATTTTTTCATTTTTTATGGTATTTTAGCACAATAGCAGAAGAAAAAATATTGCAATAAAAGCGTCGTGCCCATGAAGAAATTCGACTTCCCTATGTCTCTTACCTGCGATCGACTCGGTTTTCACACTTAGCTTGAACGAGCGAAAAGTCGAAAAAAATGACGACAAAATCTAATACTACAAAGTTTTCGGAAATAATTTGTTATTTTCATATTTTCATAGCAGTAACTTGGAGCTGCTCGTTTAAAAAATTTTTAGTCAATTTTGTGGGTGACTGAGAGATCAAAATCCGAAAATTTGATTTTTAACAATAAATCTTTATTAAATTTAAAGAAATAGATGAAAAATTTGGATTGCCAGGGAAAAACCACTCCAAAAGAAAAAAAAACTTTTCTTTTTACGATGAAATTTAACCAAGTTATCGTCAATTTAAGATTTTGCCCAAATTCATCTTAAAAAAGATTGAAGTTCTATACTGAAAAAGCCTGTTTTTGAACTTTAACCGATTACCGCCGGCGCGGCCAAAACGTGCCACTTTATGATAATTCTGAAACTTCTTTGTATTATTAGCTCTAAATTTATATCTGGGGGTTTTTGAGGTTGCTGATTTCAAATATGAACTCAAAAAAGTCATAAAATTTCATCTAGGGGCGGTAAATTAGAGTAAAAAGGGGTGAAAAATCAATTTTAATAAAAGGCTTTATTTTTAATTGAAAAACTCTATCAGGGGGTTTCTTACGTTGCTTATTTCAAATAAAAGTTTCAAGTAAAGTTTTATGATTTTTTTATGGTGGTATTTTAGATCAGCAACCTCCAAAACCCCCGATGATTGTTTTACAGTAAGAATAAAGAATTTTATAAAAAAAGAATAAAGAATTTTTAAAAATATTGTTTTTTCACCCCTTTTCACCCTAATTTTCTAACCCTAGATGAAATTTTATAATTCTTTTGAGTTAAAATTTGAAATCAGCAGCCTCGAAAACCCCCATATTTAAATTTAGAGCTAATAATACTAAGAAGTTTCAGAATTAAAATAAAGTGGCACGTTTTGGCCGCAAAATAGCGTAAAAAAGGCATGTCTTGATGTTTCTACCCTTTGTACACCTTTTCTGAAGGGCTGTACACGAAAAATGAACATAAAACTTAATAGCCAATAAGATTTTGGACCAGAAACCATTTTTTATTTTTATTTTTTATAAAAATTTAACCTGAAAAAATTCAAGTGGCACGTTTTGGCCGCGCCGGCGGTAATCGGTTAACACAGTTTTTGACCTAAAAATTGAAATTTGGCCAATAAAAATGATTTTTTTCTTAAAAAAATGAATTGCCAGGGAAAAATTAATCGATTTAAAAAAAAAAATTATTATTTTACCATGAAAATCAAGCGAGTAATGCATGTTTAAAGTTCAGAAACAGGCTTTTTTCAATAAAATTTCAATCCTTTTTAAGACGAATTTGGGCAAAATCTTAAATTGACGATAACTTTGCGATAAATTTCATCGTAAAAAGAAAAGTTTTTTTTTCTTCTGGAGTGGTTTTTCCCTGGCAATCCAAATTTTTCATCTATTTCTTTAAATTTAATAAAGATTTATTGTTTAAAATCAAATTTTTGGATTTTGATCACTCAGTTACCCACAAAATTGACTAAAAATTTTTTAGACGAGCAGCTCCAACTTACTGCTATGGAAATATGAAAATAACAAACTATTCCCGAAAACTTTGAAGTATCAGATTTTGTCGTCATTTTTTTTCGACTTTTCGCTTATTCAAGCTAGGTGTGTTTTATAATCGAGCTCGCCCATTTATTTACATAAGATAGTAAGAGAACTTATAAGAAAAGAATAGCCACAAAGATATTTTGCGACGTGCACGTTTACGCGGGTTAAAACGGCACAATTTTCACTAATCTTAACCCGAATAACCGTGACTTATCGCCACAACTTCAATTACAATTTGCTTTGAATATATTTAATTTTGTCTAAATTTCTGAAGTAATGTTATAGTTTATTAATCATGCATTCTTTTAAGTTTAATATGACCAAGGCAAGATATAATTCGAGACACTTTGCTCTCCTACAATCATATGCCATTGGTTGTTAGTAATTAATAATTTCTATCTTTACTTTATTGTACGATCAGAAGCTTGGACTTTATGCCTTACCTCTGATCACATACGAGTAATATTAGTATCTAATGTATTTAATTTAAAAATAAGTTAGTGTGTTAATAGTGGTTACATAGGATGAACGCTTCTCAGGGTTTTATTCCAGATAAGGTCTTTCAACAGCCTCAAGGTCAAATTGAAAGAGCCTTTTACTCTGAATGATTGAGACGCTTTGCCCAAACAATCATCTATCCAGTAAACCCCTACTTATAGCATTCAATCCTAATGATTCTAATGTTATTATTTAATTGAACTTATTATATAAAAAAAAAGAAAAAATAAAATTTAATCGTATTATACAAAAAAATAAAAAATGAGATTAATTCCCATTAACCATTGTCAAACTACTTGAACAGATTTTTAGGACTTTAATTATTTAACGATATCGAGTTTTTTTAAAATAAGAATTTTATTTGAATAAAAAAAAAAAATTAATAGAAAAATTTTAACATAAAATAAATTTGAAAATAAATCTAAGTTATTTTAATTCAACGCGAAAATTTTATTTACATGAATGAGACTAAGTCCCCTTAAATTAAAATAAAAAATTTTAACAAAAATATTCTAAGTTCTTTTTTTGGATTTTAAATATAAAAATTATTCTAAGTTCATTACACATTTAATAAGAGAGACGCGACACGAGTCCTTGCTCTTAGAAGAGCTATTCCCCCCAAAGACTATTCCCCAAGAGACAGAAATTCTGCTTTCGATTTATTAGGTTACCACGGTTTTGCGAGGCCCCGGTGTTCCCTCTCTTATGATAGTTGCGTAATGAACTCATTTACATTTATAATTAATATTTTAATTTTAATAAGTGGGAACTCTTTTATCCCTACTTTTTCTATAATTTTTATATTAATTTTATATGACTGTATTAGTTAACATTTTACTTAATTTGTATTGGTTTTTATATGTTGGAAACTCGCATCGAGATTCGAGTAGATTTTAAAATTTAAAGAATAATGATTTAACTTTAGTATGTATTTTATTTTTTAATATCTAATAATTTAATGCGGTTTTTTATGCTTAAATGCATACGCTGCAATTTAGAGATCGTATACTCTTATATTGTTTCTTACTCCATTTGTACTTAAGGGATCTTGCGCTTTCAAATGCTATAATTTCGAGGAAAGTTTGAGTGGTCATAAAAAAAAACTGCTTAAGCTATTTGAGAAAATTTTTTTTAATTGTATTTGTACATTATTAGGCAACCTTCCTTTTTTTTTTTTAATTTTTATGGAGATTAAGTACCTGAAAGATGGCGCTGAATTAAGCGATGAAAAAAAATAAAAAAAGTTGTCCGACTGATTCAGCCGCACAGGTTCATCTTAAAAAAAAAAAAAAAATCATGTTTTTCTGCATGCCCTAAACTTGGCATTAAACTACGGAAAAGGAAAAATATTGAACATTAAAAAAGTTACACTAAAAATAAAAAATGTTCTCAAAATCACCCTCGTTTTCGGACACTCTCCCCCCTGTGAAATTTTTAATAATAGCCCAATTAACTTTTACGTAGATTAATGCCATCTTAATTAGGTAATAAAAAGATTAAAAAAAAAGAAAATGGAATCGCAGGAGTAGTTTTCTCTCAATCAGTCGGACAAATTTAAAAAAGTAGGTTTCGAGATAAACGCGTTTAAAGTTTTTTTGTATGTATAATATACGTTATATTTTTGATCCAATTTCTTCTTTAACATTTTTTTTATTCAACATATCGACATAAAACCTTTTTTATCATAATTTTGAATATTTTTTTTATAAGATAAGAAGAAAAAAAAATTTTGATTTTAGAAGGTTTTCATATATACTATCAAAAACAAGATTATTTAATTATTTAAGAAAAAAAAATAAAAAAAAAAAAAAAATTATACTATATCAGTAATGTAGCTTTCTTTACATATGTGGTGGCGCAGAAGTCGACGATACTGATATTCTAATACCCGTCGGCTTGCGACGCCGTGTTACTGAATTCTACTTGTAGGTTGAGGTTGGATTAGAGGGTCTGATCATTTAAATAATAAATTAATGTAATTATTAGATACAAGTAATCAGGTACCTATCAGACCATCTCAGTATGAAGATATCGTAATAAGATATTAATTTTTTAAATAATTTTTTTTAATTAAATTTTTTTATTTAAAATTATAAAAAATACCATCAAAATTAAATAATTTAAAAAAAATTTTTTACCAGCTTTAAAAAATGTTTTATAAAACTTTAAAGATACCTTCGTTTTAAATAAAAATTTAAGTTAATACGTAAGAATTTTTCCAAATCGAATATTGCACAATGCTACAGTAAAATTTTTCGATAGTAAAATTTTTGAAGATATTTCAATTTTTGTTAAAAAATTAAAAAAATTTTATTAAGTTCAAAAACACTAAAAATTAAATATCTCAAAAACTACGACAACTAAGCATAAAATATGTAGCCTATGTCACCCGCAGACTTTTTTTCTTTATTTTGCCAATTGGTTCAGCAGTTCTTGAATCAATAGGTTACAAACAAACAAACAGACAAATAAATTTTCAAATATATAGTCGGTGACCTGGAAGCGTTTTATTATGCGATCATAATTACAATAAAAACTGTATGGTGAGGTCATTTCTGCACTAAAAATGTCTACGAATTTTCTATCTGGACCTTCTATCCAGCTACTCTAAGCTTTTGCTGTCAATATTTTCATATTTTGAAAATTGATTATTTGAATTTTTTTTTTAATTATTTATATGTATGTGTATTTTTTCCTCTTAGACATGGATAGGAAATTTCCTGGAAAATCCGATCCTGGGGTTAAATTTTTTTGAGCTGCGCATGCGCGAGAAACCGCTAAAATATAGATAAAAGCGTATTTTTTTTAAATTTAAATTTCTCAAAAGTATACTTTTGAAACTTCAAATTTTATATATATATTATTATTTTGATTTCATTGACCTGTACTGGGCATAATTGTTAAATGAATCATATTAAATTAAATTGTCCTATCTTGATATGTGTATGTTTTTAAATAACATCCCTTTTTTTATTAAGACATATCAAGCGGCAATATTATATAATTTTTTTTTTTTTTAAATTCATTTAAAAATTATTTTTCAAAAATACGCGGTTGTTAATGTAGGTACAGAAGGTACCTGCAGCGTTTCGATCAGCACCAACACATAGATCTCCTCAGTGTGGCTGAGTGTGTTGGTGTGTGCCACAGACGCTGGTGTATTATGACTTTAATTTTTCTTATATAGTGAACGAATGCCTATTTTATCACTTGCGAGATACCATAGCCATTCGTTCCCTATATATGAAATGAATGGAATGACCGGTTGCGGGTCTACGGTCTATTAAATATTAAATTATTAGTTATTTCTATTAATCGCCCATATTTTCTAATATATATATATTATTATTTTGATTTCATTGACCTGTACTGGGCATAATTGTTAAATGAATCATATCTAATTAAATTGTCCTATCTTGATATGTGTATGTTTTTAAATAACATCCTTGGTACCATAAGGTACTTTCTGTACCTACATTAACAACCGCGTATTTTTGAAAAATAATTTTTAAATGAATTTAAAAAAAAAAAAATTATATAATATTGCCGCTTGATATGTCTTAATAAAAAAAGGGATGTTATTTAAAAACATACACATATCAAGATAGGACAATTTAATTTAATATGATTCATTTAACAATTATGCCCAGTACAGGTCAATGAAATCAATATAATAATATATATGGGGGGTTCTTTGTCAAATCAGCCACCCCCCCCCCCCTATACAGTAAAATATTAAAGATAAAAAGATAAGAGTGGGCTTAAAATTTTCGTTGAAGATTCTAGTTTTTAATGCCGTGTGGTGTTTTTTTCAAAATTGATCCCTTGCGGGTGTTTTAGTCAGCGTTTTGGCCAGTGTCCAAAAAAAAAAAACAAGAATCTTCAATAAAATGTTTGGTTTTTATTTTTTTTTTAATTTTAGGATGGCATCTGGTCAATTGGCCAATAATAAAGATTTTTTTTGTCTTGTAAAAATTTCTAAAAACTTAACCCTGTTCAGCAAAAATGGGTCAAATAAATTGTAAATATTGGAACTTCAATAATTTTTGAACGACAAAAAGAGGATGCTAAGAAATATATTTATGGGTCAAAAAATGGTTGGAATTAACTGAATAATACGTAAAAATTTTTTCAAAAAATTTTTGGACATTTTCGGATTTTTGGATTTTTTCATTTTTGGCCAAAATTCGAAAATTTTCAGAAAGTTTTGAAAACATATATCCATATTATTTGGCTAATTCTAAGCACTTTTTTTTCTGTAATATATTTGTCTAAAATTAACCCTTTTCGAGCAATAACAGCATAAAATTTGATTACAAGATTCACTAATTACTCATTACTCGAAAAGAGTTAATTTTAGACAAATATATTACCGAACAAAAAGTGCTTAGAATTAGCCAAATAATATGGATATATGTTTTCAAATTTTTCTGAAAATTTTCGAATTTTGGCCAAAAATGAAAAAATCCAAAAATCCGAAAATGTCCAAAAATTTTTTGAAAAAATTTTTACGTATTATTCAGTTAATTCCAACCATTTTTTGTCCTATAAATATATTTCTTAGCATGCTCTTTTTGTCTTTAAAAAATTATTGAAGTTCCAATATTTACAATTTATTTGACCCATTTTTGCTGAACAGGGTTACGTTTTTAGAAATTTTTACAAGACAAAAAAAATCTTTATCATTGGCCAATTGACCAGATGCCATCCTAAAATTAAAAAAAAAATAAAAACCAAACATTTTATTGAAGATTCTTGTTTTTTTTTTGGACACTGGCCAAAACTCAGACTAAAACACCCGCAAGGGATCAATTTTGAAAAAAACACCACATGGCATTAAAAACTAGAATCTTCAACGAAAATTTTAAGCCCACTCTTATCTTTTTATCTTTAATATTTTACTGTACAGAGGGGGTGGCTGCGTTGACAAAGAACGCCCCATATATATTAGAAAATATGGGCGATTAATAGAAATAACTAATAATTTAATATTTAATAGACCGTAGACCCGCAACCGGTCATTCCATTCATTTCATATATAGGGAACGAATGGCTATGGTATCTCGCAAGTGATAAAATAGGCATTCGTTCACTATATAAGAAAAATTAAAGACGTAATACACCAGCGTCTGTGGCACACACCAACACACTCAGCCACACTGAGGAGATCTATGTGTTGGTGCTGATCGAAACGCTGCAGGTACCTTCTGTACTAACATTAACAACCGCGTATTTTTGAAAAATAATTTTTAAATGAATTTAAAAAAAAAAAAAAAAATTATATAATATTGCCGCTTGATATGTCTTAATAAAAAAAGGGATGTTATTTAGAAACATACACATATCAAGATAGGACAATTTAATTTAATATGATTCATTTAACAATTATGCCCAGTACAGGTCAATGAAATCAAAATAATAATATGTATATATATATTAGAAAATATGGGCGATTAATAGAAATAACTAATAATTTAATATTCAAATTTTATGATGAAAAACAGAAACCAATGGGTTATTACGATTTGAGAGCTCTAGATCAAAATATAAGAGCTGCTAAAAGTTCAATTTATACAAATTTAAAATTTCCAGCTAAATCACGTAACCAATTAAAAATCTGGATTCCTCGGAAAATTGTACATAAGAGTATATATTTTATATTTTTAGGAGTTTTTGTATTAAAACGGCGAAATTTAAAGGAATATTTGTAATATATTAAAAAACTATTTTTTTCAATAAAAAGATCAAAAAATATTAAAAATGACTTATGAGTCATTCTCGATACCAGATGGCGACCTTACTAGGTAATTTTCACTACCTTTTTGTATATTATATTATATACGTCCAGGGAAGAACAACCAGCTGAAAAATAAGGTCATTTTTTACCTGGGATTTGTAAAATCACTCCTACTTTACACATCCTGATGCATAATTTTGAGATAGATCTGCTCCAAAGTTTGATTTTTTCAATTTTTGTAGAGGTAAGATAGCTAAGTCAATAATAAGATTATTTATTTGAATAGTAACGAAAAAAAAATTCAAGAACCTCCCTGTAAATTAAGAACTTTGTTTTTTAAGTTTATTCTTCCGCCACCTTAAAAATGGAAAAGTTTATTAAGAATATAAAAAGAAATATATTGGTTTTGAAATAAAAATCTACATAAATACATGTTAATAAATACATAATGTCACACCAGTGCTCGCGCATTCTGATACGTTACGTCAGAGTGGAAAATTGTATATATTTTATATGTTTTTGTATAGTAATATAGTTAGAATTGTTAAGTATATTTTTGTGACTGCTGCAGTGGATCGTACTTGTCAGAGGGTATTTGCATTTTAGCGTGTAAAAAATTATACAAATTTCTTATAGTTAAATAAAAATCTACTTTATATTATATAATGACTTTTCATGTAAAAATAAAATGTTTTATTTTATTTTTTCAGGAACATGATGAGCTATGAAACTATTGATTTACGACAAAGGCATTATTCATATAAGGTATTATCTGCATTTAAAACACCTTTAAAAAAGTTCAGCCATTTAAAGATATAGCTCAAAGGTTTATTTGAAACAGAACTTATGAAGAAGATAGTATCAAAATTCAAATACGAAAAAAGAACACTTTTTGAAAAAAATATTTTCTATTATAAAAGTACAATTAAACATAATATAAACAGAAACCGAAAAGACTTATTTTAAAGATAATGCAAAAAGTGTATTGAACAATACAATCCTATAAAACTTTTAGTATTTGATGAAAAAATTCATTGTAAAATCCCTTGTAAATATTTATGAAATAAAGACACTTGATTATTGTATAAATACTAATAATGAACTTTTATAAAGAAATTAAATTAGAACTTTAAGAAATTATATTTTTGTTTTTCTTCATTTTTCATTTTTATTATCTTAATCTTTTACGATTTATTACACATATAAAAAATAAAAGAATATGCATATAAATTACTATATTGCTACAAACTAATAATTCTATTAAAAGGTAAAGTTAATTGCATTAAAACCTTTATAAACTACTTTTAAGGTTGTAGATCGGATTTGAAATGACATTTTTAAGCATGTTATTTTATATGTTTTTCTCAGCTGTTTTATTATTTGTGAACTTAAAATTTATTTTATTTTATTACTTAACAATTAAATAGTTAATTCCATTTATGGATGACAGCAAAGTACTTAGTCCATATTTTTAATTGCGGACAAATTATCTCAAGATAGTAAGTTTGTTACTAGGTTCGTGTAATAAACTAGACACAATTAAATAATAAAATATAATTATATATATCCTTTTACTAATAATATATAAAACACTTTTAATTAAATAAAAAATATAATCATGACATTAAGTAAAATATAATACCGGCATTTACAAATAATATAAACTCTGAGAAGCGCGTGTAAACTCAACGAAAGTCGGAGCACGAAGAGGACGATCACTGTACCCACTACTTCTCGTACACCTTGGAACTTATACACATACAGCACACTTTACATTATTAACATGTATACGTTAGGCATATATATGGCACACCCTTCTATAAAAGAAATCTACTCTCTACACCAAATAAAAAATTTTAGAATCACAGAAAAAAAAAATTTTTTTTTACTTAGTTATTTAATCAAATCTAATATATATTTATTTTTTCTTTGGTGTATTGGCAATGTAATTGTGTCTTAAAGTTGAAGGCAATTTAATTTTATTTCTATCACTTAAAACTCTATCTGATTGCACTTGAACATTTGAATTATTATTATTGCTATTATTTACATTGAAATTACTTTTATCATTATTATTTACAATTAAAGTATTAGGATTTTTACATTTTTTTCTTTATTTATGACTTTAATTTGTTCTTCTTCTGCACAATAATATTCTAAATTTGTATTATTTAATTCATTGCCTAAATTTAACATATGATTAACGTGACATTTTCTTGCATACCTATTATCGAAAAAAAACTAAATAATGTAAATCACCTAATCTTTTCATAACTGTCCCAAAAATCCGTTTCCCGATCAGAAAACTATCGCGGCGAGTATCGTTAGTGCCTTTATAGTTTAAAGCGTGGTTTAACGGTACCATTATAGGAACGTGGGGCGGCGTTAGCTAGATTCTACCGAGTTTGCCTCGTTTAGGTTACAGCGCACGCGCCAGAATTATTTTTTTTTTATTGTGTCTGCTAATAATAGTTTCACACGGTTATTATCATAAAGTGAAAATAATTTATTTAATATTTTTATTTATATTTACATAGTACAATTAGTATATTAATATTTACAATACGATTTTTTATTTATATTTAACCATTTACTGAAAACTATATAACTTTCTGGTTTCCAAAAATCAATTTATTATTATAGATTTTTACTATAAAATAGTTTATCAGTACAATATACCATCTAAAAAATTAAGAAGTTAATATTTTAAAAAGAAAATCTTTTTATTAATTTAGGAGAAATAGTATAGAGAACATTATTCAAAGTAAATTATAATTATCTTTTTTCGTCTTTTTAAAATTTTTTAATGGATAATTTATATTTTAATATGCAAAATTTTAATCATCAATTTTTAAAACTTAATATTTTATTATTAAATACAAAAAATTTTATTAAATAAATAATATATGTGTTTAATATACAGTTTATAACCTGTTATAACTCATGCATTGTTTGTATTTGCACGTTGAAGAAAAAGTGAGGGTAAATTTTCTTGCAAATCGCTTTCGCCAAGGTAGGGCCTCACTAATATCGCATCACGTTACCATGCGAGAAACTAGGTAGTTAACATGGCTAAACTATAGAGGTACTCGCTAACGCCGTGTTTCGATTCCTGACCGGGTTATCTTTATTTAAATAATTTCTACAATTAACTCTATCTCAAACATTCTGAAAATTTTTTACATGTAAACAATTTATTTTCTTTAATACATTTTTCAGGCTTAAATAAATCTAAATGTTTTCTTAACTTGCGGTTAAACATGGCCTCTGAAGGAGATGCACCAGTAGTAAATTGAGGAGTCATTCTGTATTGACTTAATAATTGTAATAATGCCAAATCAATATTTTTTACATTGAGCGATTTTACACCCTCGTAGTTAACCCTGAGTTAACTTGACCAAATGTTAACTTAACCGCGAGCAAATTGACAAAGTCCCGTTTACACCGACCACGGTCAGCTAAAAAAATTAAACATTTGTCGGTGTAAACGGATCTTTGTCCATTTGCTCGCTGTTAAGTTAACATTTGATCAAGTTAACCCAGGGTTAACTAGGACGGTGTAAAATTCACTCGTTAGCACACATTTTATTTAATGATGATTTAAGCATTTGTAAGTATTTTTCGACCTGCCCATTTGTAGACCGATTGTACGGTGCAGTTAACTTAAGAAAAATACCGTTTCATTGGATTAAAAATCTTGCGGCAACAATTTATCACCGTAGAGCTAACATAATATTTACTATAAATAGTTACGCGGCCAGCTGGCTTTTCAGGTTACTCATTTTGCTCCGCTTAAAATGTGCACAAATCGCTTATTTGAGTCAAGCCTGACAAGCCGCAGCCATAGAGAAGTCTGGCGCGCGGTCCAGCGGGTGATTTAAACTGGCCGGAAAATGTCAAAAATTCGGGAAAATCAAACTCATTTTGCTCCACTTTTGAATACCCGGAATCTTTTATTTATTGACCCTGATACACGAAAATACTAATGCCTGATAATTTCCGCGGTTTAACGCACTAGCCTGACGCCCTATAGTTGTCAAAAAAATGGCTTCGGTTATATCATTTCGCTCCGAGAACCACTTGACCGATTTAAAAAAACGAAAGTGTATTTAAAAGGGCTAAGGTAGCCTGACAAAACTACGGGTAGCCTGATAACTCCGGGGGAAAAATGGCGTCAACGAGCATGGAAAATTTTACTGAAATTGCATATAATTAACACTAAAATTAATTATAAGGGAAAAATATAAGATAAGTTAAGGTCAGAAAATAATTATATCATTTTAATACGAGCGAATAAAATTAGCTAACCCATTTTTAGCGACAGAAAAACAAAAATAAGTGAAAATTCGTTTTTCTTTACATCAAAATAACCATTTTTCGCCTTACCTTAAAGCTTACATTCGCTTACGGCATATGTAATTCATTTTTTCTAATGCTCCATTAATGCAGAAATTTTCCGGCGTATCGTAAACGAAATTCCGGTTATCATAACCGGAATTCCGGTATTTTAAGAAAATTTTCCTTTGAATTCCAAATACTATTTTCTCTTAAAAAAAGGATTAAAATTTTTTTTTAAATACTTTTAATTACAGCCCATGTAGAAATGAAATCCGTAAAACTTACTTGGGGGTCCGGGACTTATCCGCCAAACGGATAATAAACTGATCAGTATGTCACGCTTTTTTTCATCAGTAACTGATTACGCATGCGCATAAGTGGTTATAAAATTTTTTTATTTTAGTTTTGTTTTTATAAGGTTATGAATTTTGCTTTATAATTAGAAAATAATAAGTATCTTATCAAAGAAAATAAATACTTTTTTATAAAATTTTCAATTTTTCACACTAACGTATTTTCCAAATTTTCCAAGAAAGGAACTTTCAACATTACCAGTGGATTTTCGAGGTTGAGAAAGGCGTTTATATTGATAAAAATTTTCACCTTAATGTATTTTCTGATTTTCCAAGATGGCGGAAGGAAAAATATGAAAAAAAGGAAGTTTATACATTACCCGCAGGTTTTGGAGATTGAGAAAATTGTTTTCATGAATAAAAAATTCGTTTTTTCATCCCAATATATTTTCCGATTTTCCAAGATAGTGGTCAAAAAAACATGAAAAACGGAAGTTTCTACATTACTTTAAGTATTTGACGTTTTTACGGGATGAAAATTTTCATATTTTCACCCCAATATATTTTCCAATTTCCCAAGATGGCAGAAGAAAAAACATGAAAAAATTAAGTTTTATCTATAATTTTATCTTGGAAAAATATGTTGTAATGAAAAAAAGAAAATTTTCATTAATAAAACCGTTAATCTGAACCTCGAAAACCCCCAGGAAATGTAGAAAGCTCCTTTTTTCATGTTTTTCGGTTCACCATACCATGGTACAATATATCTGGAAAATCGGAAAATATTTTGGGGTGAAAAAATGAAAATTTTCAGTCATAAAAAAATTTTTCTCCATCTTTAAAACCCCCGGGTATTGTAGAAACTTCTTTTGTTTTCATATTTTTCCTTCCGCCATCTTGGAAAATCAGAAAATACGTTAAGGTAAAAAAGTGAAAATCATCATCAATATAAACGTTTTTCTTAACCGCTAAAGTCCGCAGATAATGATGAATTTTTTTTTTGGTTCGCCATCTTGGAATAATTATTTTCTATAATCTTTTTTTGGATATAATTATTTTCCGACCTTAACTTATCTTATATTTTTCCCTTATAATTAATTTTAGTGTTAATTATATGCAATTTCAGTAAAATTTTCCATGCTCGTTGACGCCATTTTTCCCCCCGGAATTATCAGGCTACCTTAGTCCTTTTAAATGCACTTTCGTTTTTTGAATCGGTCAAGTGGTTCTCGGAGCGAAATGATATAACAGAAGCCATTTTTTTGACAACTATAGGGCGTCAGGCTAGTGCGTTAAACCGCGGAAATTATCAGGCATTAGTATTTTCGTGTATCAGGGTCAATAAATAAAAGATTCCGGGTATTCAAAAGTGGAGCAAAATGAGTTTGATTTTCCCAAATTTTTGACATTTTCCGGCCAGTTTAAATCACCCGCTGGACCGCGTGCCGGACTTCTCTATGGCTGGAACTTGTCAGGCTTGACTTAAATAAGCGATTTTGCACATTTTAAGTGGAGCAAAATGAGTAACCTGAAAATCCAGCTGGCCGCGTAACTAAAATATTTCAGGCCACTTTGAATAAGCATCAACAAGTAAGAAAAATAAACGGCCTTTAATAGGCCCCGCCAAATCAATGTGTATCTGCTCGAAAGAAACTGCTTCTGTCTACCATATGTGTTTTTCTACCGGAGCAGGGTTATTTTTGTACATGTTGTATTTCCTGCAATTTTTAGTTAATTTTTCTATATCGTAACCCATATGGGTCCACCAGCAATGACCACTAGCCAAATTTTTCATTTTTACTATGCCAAAATGCCCGATGTGAAGTTGCTGCAATATTCTTTCTTTTAACGTAATAGAGATCACAACTTGATTTCCTTTTATAAGAATATCATATTTTAAATAGAAATCGGAAGGTATGCAGTTCCAAACATACTTCAAAACAAGTTTTTTTCTCATTTTTAAACATTTCAATAACTTTAAATATTTCAGGGTCTTTTTTGGGCTCGCTTTCAATATGTTTAACTGTAACTGAAGATCAGACATTTTATAAAAAAAACGCATCTATAACATAAATATCTGAATTATTATTTGTAATTAATAATCGTGAGAGACAAGCCGCAGTAGCATTATTCTCAGACTTTTTAATTCAATTGTATATCGAAAACCGTGTAGGAAAATAGCATAATGCTGCATTCGCATTGCACTGGAAGAAAAAAGGCGAAAAAAAACCGGAAGACATTTGTCTAATGAAAATATTTGTTGAATTGCACGGTTATCTGTAATAAGAATAAAATTTCTGTCGTACAGAAATTGGTGTAATCTTTTAATGGTCCAAACCATAGCGTAAGCTTCCTTATCGACTTGAGCCCATTTAAATTTTGTAGAATTAAAGGTACTTGATATAAACATTATAGATTTTTCTGTTCGGTCAGGAAATCGATGCGAAAGAACCGCGCCATAGCCCGATGTACTAGCATCTGTAGCAAGTACCAACGGCAATTTTGAATCGAAATAGCATAGACACACGTTACATTGAACAATATCTTTAACATCCCTGTAAGCTTTTTGACACTCAAGGTTCTAGGAAAACTCTTTTGTATTTCGTAGCAATTTGTAAAAGGGATTCAAAATTGCACTGGAATTTAGAATGAAACGATTATAATAATTTATCATAGCGATTCATATTATAAGTTCTTAATATTCGTCGGGCGAGGCATATTTTCGACCGCATCCATTTTTTCGCGTATTTTACGTATACCGTTTCCGTCCAATACAATAAAATACACTATTTCCCTTTTGAAAAATTCACATTTTTCTAATTGATTTTTAACATTGTACTTATCGAAACGTTCCAATACTTTTCTAAAATACTAAAAAGTTTAGTTTCATTTTCCGCGCGTATCTTGATATCATCGATAAACGCTGTGACACCTTTAATATCAGCTAAGATTCCTTCAATAAATCTCTTCCAAATAGCTACAGCTGGGGTTAAACCGTACTACAGCCGTTTACAACGATAAAGTATTTAAGACTACTTAGAGCTTTCTTCATCAAGCTCTATCTGTAAATAAGCTTGCGTAAAATCTAATTTCACGAAAATTTTGCAACCTGCCATATCGGCTAGAAGTTCATCCGTTGTCGGCAAACTATAATCATGGATAATCAATTGAGAATTAATTGAGATGCTAAAATCTCCGCAAATATGTACTGTATTGTTTTTCTTAAGTATTGGATTAATCCGCGTCGCGTAATTTGATTTATCGATTTTTTTAATAATTTTACGCTCTTCTAGAAATTGTAATTCATTAATTACCGATGAAATTAAGGTAAAAGGAACTCTACGAGCTTTAAAAAATATTGGGACTGCATCCTTTTTTAAGGTTAATTTAGCTTTAAAATTTTTTATAGCACTAATATCGTTTTTTATTACATTTTTGAATTTTTTAAATAATTTTTTAATGACTAACTCACGATTAAAATCTGATGAAACTACATTTATTTCAATAACAATTTTAAACTATTATTTGAACCGTCAATCATACCAAGCTGTCTTAGCCACTCACGCCCTAAAAGAGGTGTACGATCAACATCCGTTATATATAAATTTAATTTAAAATTCTTATTTCTAAATAAAAAATTTACACATACAAAACCATAAAAATTTACTTCATTTTTACAAAACGATAATAACCTTAAATTTGTATTAAAGATTTTTTTCCTTTGAACAACTTACGTGCGTGACCTATAAACATTAAGGAAACAGCTTCACCGGTGTCCGCATCGAAATCCACCATCTTGCCATTTAACTGTAAAGAAACTATAATACGATCACGTAGGCTATTGTGCCCCACCTCTTCTACCATGCAAATTTCACGAAAACAGGATGTGGCAACATTGTCGAAAATATAACTACTATCTTGACGAGATTGTTATTAAAATTTTCATTTTTTTTAAACATACCTTAGCGATATGGCCCTTTTCACCACATGACTTACGTACGATATTTCTATCCAACTTGCAATTAGTCGCCACATGTTGCTTGTCACCACAGCGAAAACAAAATTTTTCTTAATTCGCGCGCTTTCTTGCAGCTGATTTTTTGGAGGCCCCGCCCCAAAAAGATCTCTTCTTACTTATAGTACTGAATTCTGTGTTATTATTTCTCCCTCTCTCTCTTACTGTATGTACTGTATTTTCTGTTTTACCTAGTTCTCTATTTTCTCTTCTGCTAAGTTCAATTGAAACAGCGATTTGAACAGCTTTATCTAATGTGAGTGCATCATCAGTTTCAAGAAGTCGTTGCCGAATAGCTGGATTTTGAAGGCCATATACAAACTGGTTTCTTACATCAATTGGTTTGAAATCGTTAAATGCACAAGTTTGAGCTAATTTTTAATTTTTAGTAATAATAACGGCAAACGATCTTGACCACTGTATTTCATAATTCTAAACGCACCCTCTCATTGTTGTATTCACCTTTTCCAGGTCATTGACTCCAAATCAAACCTTTCTATGTGAATGGATGGTTTATAGCCGCTTCAAATTTTTTTGTTCGTAAGCCATATTTTTAACCTAATAATAAGCACTTAAACTTAGCATGTATTTGTATGTGTATGTATGAAAAATTCACTGTATACATTTTTAATGTACACTAACACCATTGCACTTAGGTGTAAAACTTGAAATGCATAAGTATGTAAATGTATAAGTATATACATTAGGGTGATTCAACAAAAAAAAAAAAGTGCTTGAAATAAGCTCTTCATGAAGTATGTTGTTGTACACATAATACCAAGATATCATGCCAAATTTCAGCCCATTTGGTGACGTTTTAGAGGTCGCGCAAGTCTCTAGAAGCTTTTTCAAATTTGAAAAACGAGGGCAGCTCACAATGAGTTCACAAAATTTTTTTTTAAGGCATTAAATATGCCTAGGGGTACGTTTTTTTGGTTGCTGGTTTCAAAAATCATGGTCTCAGAACATAAAAATGTGTTTAAAACCCCTAAATTGGCGAAAAACACCCTTTTTTTAGGGTAATTTTGTCCATTTTTTGCTAAAAATTCATAAAAAACCAATGAAAAATGGTTATCTTGGTTAGTTCTCTAAAAATATAATTTACTGATTCTACATTATCTTCAATTAAAGCCTTTTGCTCCATGAAACCCCTATATTAAAGTTCCAGTTAGCCCAAAATAAGGGCTGAACTACCCCAAAAATCACCAAAAATTGGAAAAATTTGTTAATTAATGCCTTAAAGATAAATTTTGTGAACCCATTGTGAGCTTTCCTCGTTTTTCAAATTTGAAAAACCTTCTAGAGACTTGCGCGACCTCTAAAACGTCACCAAATGGGCTGAAATTTGGCATGATATCTTGGTATTATGTGTACAACAACATACTCCATGAAGAGCTAATTTCAAGCACTTTTTTTTTTTTTTGTTGAATCACCCTAATATACATGTGTAACTAACACACACTTGAATTATGTCTAAGTTTGATTAAATACACTGACACATAAGAGTTTGGTTTATAAAAATATAAAAAATGTAATTTGTAATGTACAAAGTTTTTGTAAAAACAGACTCTTTGAGAGAGGTAATTTTTAAAAGCTTCCGTTATGCCGGCCACGAAAAAAAAACACGTGCTGTCCACGTTTCTTTAAATACAAACTACCGTCCTCTTACCCTATCCTCTACCGTCCTCTAAGAATCTTAATTTCTTTTATGCTTCAAAAAAAAATCAATTAACTTATGTAGCGTTGTTAAATTATTGTTTTTATATTTTCTATTGTTTCTGCTATTTCCGGCTCAAAATAAAAGCAGACAAAAATAAAAACATTAAAGTTGGTTATGTCATAATAATTTTTGTTGTTAATGTTTATTCAAATTATTTTATGCAGTTTATTTTTTATTGGAAATTTATTTCTAAATTATTTGAAAATAAAAGTTAAAAACAGCATCATTAGATTGCTGATTAAGTTTGATGATCAAAGTTGCTGATCAAGCTTGCAGATCAAATTTAATGATCAAGCTTGCTGATCAAGTGTGATTATCAAGATTAATATAGTTGACTTTTTCGCCCATTATTTTTTTAAATTAGATATTTTTGAGAATTTTTCGAGAATTACATATAAAAGAAAACTTGTATCTTTTTTTCAATTATTTGCCCTCTTGGTCGAAAAATTCTCAAAAATATCTAATGTGATTATCAAGGTTGCTGATCAAGTTTGATGATCCAACTAGCAGATCAAGCTTTGTGTTCAAGGTTGCTGATCAAGCTTGTTGCTCAAGTTTGGTGAACAAGTTTAATGATCAAGATTGCTGATCAAGTTTGATGATCCAGCTTGATGCTCAAGTTTGATAATCAAGGCTGCTGATCAAGTTTGATGATCCAGCTTGCAGATCAAGCTTGATGCTCAAGTTTGATGATCAAGTTTGCTGATCAAGTTTGATGATCAAGTTTGATGATCAAGTTTGATGATTAAGTTTGATGATCCTGCTTGATGATAAAATGTGATAATCAATGCTGCTGATCAAGTTTGATGATCAAGTTTGATGATCCAGCTTGCAGATCAAGCTTGATGCTCAAGTTTGATGATCAAGCTTGCTGATCAAGTTTGATGATACATTGAAAAATTTACATCGAGTGTTTAAATAAACTATATTATTCATGCAAACTATTAATAGTAGCAATAGCAAAAATTAAACAATTAAGCATATTTCCTTTTTCATTTCAACCGGTTTATAAAAATTATCTAAAGATGCTGTTTTTAATTTTTATATTCAAATAATTTAGAAATAAAGTTACAATAAAAAATAAACTGCACAAATTAATTTGAACAAACATTAACAACAAAAAATATTATGACATAACCAACTTTAATGTTTTTATTTTGGTATGCTGTTATTTAGAGCTGGAAATAGCAGAAACTATAGAAAATACAAAACTTAATTATAATTTAACAACACTGCATAAGTAAACTGATTTTTTTTTTTAATTTACAAGAAATTAAGATTTCTCAACAATCAATCAATTTTTTTCTTTTAGCAACCACTGTTTTTTCAAGTAAAATTTTATTATCATTTTGTTAAAATTATTTCCAAACAATTTTATCACATTTTCTATTTTTATTTTTACTTTCTATACCACTTTTCTTTATCCCAAAATTATTTTGTCTCTATAACTTTCGACCCATTTTGTTCATATTTCACCAATTGTACCAACTTTACCAACTTTCTTTGACTTTTAACCAATTTATACCAAAAAATAAAAAAGTGTTCCTTCCCAATGAATATGACAAAGTTGCAAACTAAAACAAAAATAGCTCCTGTATTTTATTGTGTTTTGATGATAAAAATAACATACAAAATTTAAAACTCGTGCTGAAAACTCGTGATATAGTTGTCCAGCTGTAATCTGTTTTCCAACTCCACATCGCATTTTAATTCAGTGCACTACAGAAATATTGTCGTTGCACATTTGTAACTATACAACATCTCAAGCATAATTAATTATAAAAGAGTGAGCTACGTTATTCTCCTGCTTTTTTACTTGCTCGCCGCAACAGCATAGTTATATTAGTGGCGTCAGAGAAAAAACCTACAAGCTAATCTTATATTTTTTGAGAAAAATCCTTTAAAATGTTAAATAAGAAAATATTCATAGCTCAATTAACTCTTTAGCGCCTGAAAAAACAATCAAGTCTCATAAAATAAAATATCCTTGGTTAAACTCAGAGTCGCGTTTGCTGAAATTAAAACGTGATGCAATTAATAAACGCTATTATAGAACTGGCTCTAAACATCTTCTTACGGAATTTTTGTCCCTTGCTAATTCTTATGAGGAACAGTCTGAAATAGCTCGCTGTGCATATATGCACAATCGCATATGTGGCACCCTTGATGAAGGCAAAAACTTTTGGAAGGAAATGAGGAATTTAGGCTTAATCCCTACAGTAAGAAATGCTCTGCACGGTTTTTCTCCTGAAGAACTTAACCTCCACTTTTCCAACATTTCAATCTCTTCGTCAGAAGATCAGTCTGTTTCTGAGAACATCGTAAATAATTCCTCTCCAGAAGGTTTCGCTTTTCATGAGGTGTCCAAGAATGATGTAATCCTGGCTGTTTCTCATTTCAGATCACAAGCAAAAGGTGATGATGGTATACCCCAAAGTATAATCGCCAAGGCCTTACCAACCATTGCCAATCACCTCACTAAACTATTCAATGCCTCACTCTTAACAGGAATTTTTCCAACAGAGTGGAAAAATTCGCGAATCCTGGCTCTTAAAAAAGTATCTATACCATCTTCTCCTTCTGACTTTCGCCCAATAGCACTATTATGCTTTTTATCGAAGGTTCTTGAGAAGCTTGCTCATGACCAGGTGGTCAGCTTCTTGGAAAAATCTAAATTTTTAGATATATTTCAAGCTGGTTTCCGGAAAAACCATAGCACACAATCAGCTTTAATCAAGCTAACAGATGACATCCGTATGGGCAAAGAAAATAAGCTGGCCACCCTGTTACTGCAGTTTGACTTCTCCAAAGCCTTTGACAATGTTTCTCCATCTATGCTTCTCAGAAAATTACAAGATGCCGGCGCTTTTCGAAGTCATCCCTTCACTGATTCTGGTCATACCTCTGTGGTCGGTCGGTATGTGTATTATCGAAGACAACAACTTCTAATTATCGTGACACAAATATTGGGGTACCTCAAGGTTCTGTCTTAGGACCCCTATTATTCTGCATATATATAAATGATTTGAAAGATTGCCTTGATGAAAATACGTCTCGATTACTATATGCTGATGACTTACAGATCTATGTCCAGGTACCATCCAACCAAATCCAACAGGGCATAAGTATGCTCTCTGACTTAGCAAAAATTGTCGCATCATGGGCTGAATTAAACCGACTGGCATTGAACACTAAAAAGACGCAGGCAATAATCTTTGGTTCCTCCTATACTGTTAACCTGTTTAAAAAGAATCAGATCCCAAGATTAGTTGTCCACTCCAATGGTGATAGTGTTTCATTTATTGACGAGATTGTTAGTCTTGGAGTCACCCTTGACAACACACTCTCTTGGCACTCACAAGTCCAACAAGTCACCAAAAAAATTAATAGAGTCCTTTATGGTCTTCAGATCATAAAGCCTTGTACATCCATAACCTTACGTAAACGCCTTATTGAGTCACTTGTAGTTCCGCACTTGGACTATTGTAATGTTGCTAATTTTGACTTATCTAGTCAATTAAGTGCGCAACTGCAACGATTATCAAATTCAGCCATACGATACATATATGGATTAAAAAGGAGTGAACATATCACTCCATTTAGGCGAAAATTAAATTGGATGCGTAATGAAACTCGCACTAACTATTTTGGTGCACTAACTATGTATAGAATCATTTGTATGAAAGTACCCCCAATCCTCTTTCCCCTTTTCAAACCATTTAAATTAGATAAACCATCTGGGGGTCCTCGTAAGGATTTAGAAATCCCTGCTACCATTACGACAGATTGGGGACTTAACTCGTTTCAAGTTAAGTATGCCCATTTCTGGAACAATATTCCCCCGTGCATTCGTGATATTTACTTGTTTACTCATTTCAAGAGGAGTATTAGGCAATATTTGTACAGATCAGATCACGACTGATCTACATACTTATATTTAACAGATTGACTGACTTGACCATTATTGACTGAATGATTTGTCCCTTTTTGACTCAATGATTTGACCTGATTCCTGCTAATATAAATCTTTCTTAATACTATTGTGATATTTCATATTTAAAGAAATTTGATTGTTATTTTAAACTTATAATTTATTTCAATTTATTTCAATTTTATTTGTATTTCTTTTCATTTTATCTAATTGTAAATTATTTATTGTATATAGAATTGTATTTTAAGAGATATTCATATAGAGTGTATAATATTTTGTTTAAACAAATAAAGGCAATAATAATAACAATATTTTTTGAGAAAAATCCTTTAAAATGTTAAATAATTTTTTCATTAAAAATAAAAATCCTATATAAATTGAATTGAAAGATTACCTAAAATTTATTATTTTTTATTTTATTAAGACAAGAAAGACCCACAGGCTTTTTTTTTATTTTTTAAAAAAATTTTAATGGTTTCAAGATTGACCTCTGAAGTTAGCGGTCTAAAACACCAATAAATTTAAAATTTTTTCATTAAAACTAGTTTTTTTCCAGTGTTAAATATTACACTGTATAATAATATAAATATTAATATAAGTTTATAAGTATGCGTGCGTGTGTGCACAGAGAGAGCACAGAGTGTAAGCGCGTGCCTTTAGAAACGGCGCACAGTGCCGGCAGTCTTAGCACAATAGTCCAAGTAGCAACACACATTTTTATATAATAAAGTTTCATAGTTATTTTGCTACTTAAGTTAATATATTTTTTAGTAAGTTATTTTATTTCATCATCACCAAAATCCTAGTTTATCACACTATATACAGTCCACTACTCAGCTATTGAACATTATGGTCCATCATCGCCGTTTTAATTAAAAAAAAAGGACAAGAGTGACCAAATTTTCAAGAACCGCATGGCCGCAAAGTTATTTATTTTGGATTTTTACCTTTTTTTTGGCAATCTGAAGTTACAAAAATGTTTAAAAGTTAAAAGAAATATAATCAAGATAAATCTTTATAAAAAAAAAATCACAAAATTTTTTCAAGAAGTTAAAAATCAAGTGAAATCTCTAATAAAAACATGTGCGCGGTTTTACCGGCATCTTCATTTAACGGCCGCCATCGCAAGTTATTAATAGTTTTGTCTTTATTTTTTTTTGGTGATGAACAGTTTGTATTATTTTAATTTATTGTTGTCCTAAGACATAAAAAGTTAATAGTTTTATAAAAATTAGAAGTTAAAAAAAAAAATAAGTTCTCAAAAATAAGTTAAAGTGAAATAGAGTTAGCAAAAAATCAAAATTTCCTTTTTAATAAATTTGAAATTTGAAAAAAGAAAAGAAAGAAGGAAGAAGTATAGTTATTAAAAAGTTATCAACATCAAAAAATCATTATCATCAAAAAAAAGAAAGGACTCCATTATTCAGTTAGATTGTGACGTCATCAAGAAGAAGAAATCCAAGAAATAACCGGAAGGGCCTGCGCAGTCAAAAAATCATATGTTTACATGTGTTTAAAAAAATTTTTCAAGTTCAAGAGGTACTGCGCGCGCAACATTCCAGTTCCCTACTCTTCTGCCTCTTCTAATTTTTTGGAGTTTTTCTGCTATATGGGGGAGTCCATAAGATTTCATCTCAAGGTTTCTCTTATAATATTTATATTTTTTTTTCTCTTTTGTAATAATTATATTTTTTTAAATTCATTTTTTCTAAATAAATATAATTTTTTTTTATTATCCTTTTAAATTTAAAATTAAAATTCTTTTATTCAATAATAATAGTTAAAAAAAAAAAAGTTATATATATTATGTATTAAAAAAAAAAAAAAAAAGATTTCATATGTATTACAATAAAGAAAAAGTCATATTTTTATGTATAAAAATTATATCTTATTAAAATTAAATTATTTTTTTTTTGTATAGTTCAAGGCACCGCGGTATGAGTGATACGATTATTTTATGTAATTTATTTTTATTAATAATGATTTATTATGTGTATAAAAAAGTTAGTGATTAGTTTATTTATGCGTTTATTATATTTATATATAATTAGATGCAAGTTTTTAGTATCAGTTTATTAGGATCAGTTTATTAGTTTAGTTGTAAAAATTTAGTTTTTTCAGTTTTTACAGGATTCTTTCAACAAAAAAGAAGAGAAATATTTTAGTTTCAGTTATTATACAGTTTTCTAAAGTTTTTTTTTCAGTTATTTTTTGTTTTTCTCTTTTTTGTGTGAGAGAACCTGTGTCAGTTATTCAGTTTTAGGAATTATTGATGATTTATTTAAAACAAGTTTTCATTTATGCAATTTAAATTTTACCTTTATAAGAAATTAATAATTGGTGAGATTTGTTGCATAAATTTGGAGGTCCCATTGAGCTTCCTTTCTGAAGAAAAAGTTATTTACTAGTTTTCCTTTTTTAGTTAATTATAGTTAGTTTACTCTTTTCAGAAGGGACTCAATGAGAAAATCTTTTTTTGGGATTGTTCTCATGGGAACTTTTGCACATTGATATGTAGCACAGTTTTTTAATAATTCCGGGGAAAGATGACTAGTTCAGTTTGTGCAACATTTTTTCATTGATTTTTTTTTCTTTGAAATATTGCATAGTTACTTATTATAAAGTTTTTTCTTATCTTTCCCTCAGTTATTTTTGCATATTAATATACCTTAGTTAAAATGGCAAAAAGTTTAATTTTAGAGCAAAATTCTATTTCGCAACGTATTATAAATTCGTATACCAATTTTATTCAGGATGGGAATGAAAGCATATACAATGCTTCTACCCGTTTGGAAAATTTGAATGACATGTGGTTTCATTTTGAGGAAAATCATTATAAAATTTTAAATATAGCTAACTCTGATAAAACAAATTATATAAAACATAATACTTTTGATTCTGTTGAACAAAGTTATTTAAAAAATAAATGTCAGTTTAATGAATTTATTGCAACCCATAACCCTCAAAATGATAACTCACATAGATCTTCACGTTTTGCCACTGAAAATAATTTGGAAAAATTGGAAAGAATCCCTATCCCAAAATTTAACGGTAGTTTTACGGAATGGAAAAATTTCCGAGATATGTTTAAATCTCTAGTTATTGATAAAAGTTATTCTGATGTTTTTAAGTTATATTATTTGAAATCCAGTTTACAGGGTGAAGCCCTTCAGTTAGTTAATTCATATAGCATTACGAATAATAATTTTCCTTTCGTTTGGGAAAAATTAGTTGATAAATTTGAAAATAAGAGGAGATTAGTTAATTCACATTTAGCTTCCTTTTTCAATTTAAAAGCTATGAAAAAAGAATCCTCTTCAGAATTAAAGAGAATTTTGAATGGTATTACAGCTCCTATACAGGCTTTAGAAGCTTTAAAAAGAAATACTAAATATTGGGATGATATGTTAGTTTTTCATTCTATTTCTCTTTTTGATTTGGATACGCGAAAACAATGGGAAAAATTTGTTGGAAGTTTAAAAAACTCAAAAGAACCTCCTTTATTTTCAGATTTACTTAGATTTATGGAAAATCATGTTATTGTCTTAGAATCGATCGAAGACAATACTAAGAATATTTTTGATAAGTCATCAATAAATCCCACAAGTGATGATTCGAAACATAACAAAGATAATCAAATCAATTGTATTATTTGTAATAAGGATCATTTCTTTTCCTTTTGTGATATTTTTTTGAACAAAACTAAACTTGATAGAAAAGAATTCGTGGCTAGTAAACATAGATGTTTTAATTGTTTAGGGTTACATATGTTGCCTGAATGTAAATCACAAAAAAGATGTAAGTTTTGTCAAAAAAATCATCATTTTACTTTGCATTTTTCTAATCAGTCAGATGATTATAACATCAGTCAAAATTTTGACTCTAATTTAATTAAGAATATACATACATCTACTGAGAATAGGAATGCAGAGGGAAATTTAAAATTTTCTAATAGTGGCGTAGAAAATCGTCCTTTTTCTAATTCCTGACAATAGATTACCTCTGGGTAAATGGCTTTATGCCTAGATTCTGAAAATTTGAAACCTTAAAAAAAGGTCATACCTATCACTTCATATCTTGAAATATATACCAAAAAAAAAATCAAATTGCTACGTGTTTATTGGGCTATTTTCTAAAATAAGATTTTTTTGTTTTTAATTTGATACATATCTTACAGAGAAATCTTAGACATATGAGTTAAGGTAAACTAGCACCATAAAATGCAATTATTTTGGTGTTTTCATATTAAAGACAACGGACATGAATTTTACATTTCAATACAATTTTTTGGATTTTTTTATATTTAAGAGAGCTGACATGAATTGTACTCTTTAATGAAAATTTTTTGGTTTTTTTCATACACAAGACAGCCGATATCAATTTTACTCAAAAAATGAATTTTTTGGGTTTTTTCATACTACAAAGAGACATTTTTCGGGTTTTTTCATAATCTGGGCATCCGAGATGCAAATTAGTCTAGAGTGAATTTTTTTTATATTGTATTTTAATATTGTAGACAGCCAATATCAATTTTACTCCCGAGTAAAAATATTTGCTTTTTTTCATATACATTACATCAATTGGTAAAAAAAGTGAATAGGGTTCTCTTTACGCTCAGGTTTATCAGGCAATGCACCACTTTTTTCATATACATTACATCAATTGGTAAAAAAGTGTATAGGGTACTCTTTACGCTCAGGTTTATCAGGCAATGCACCACGGAGGCTCTTCGCATTAAGCTTGTATAAGCACTAGTTGTCCCTCACTTGGATTATTGCTCTGTCGTATGTCTTGATTGTTCAACAAGTTTAAAGGATAGAATACAAACATTAAGCAATACATGCCTAAGGTATATCTTTGGAGTTCGTAGGGACACACATATTTCTCCTTATCGAGAAAAGTTAGAGTGGCTAACTTGTAACATGCGTAGGCTTTATTTTACATCAATAATTATGTACAAAATTCTTCGTCTACATCAGCCCGAATACCTGACCTCAACTTTTATTAAGTATATCCCCAAAGAAATAGCTAGAGGTGAGCTAATAACACGCGAGCTCAATGTACCTGAACTAGATGAATGGCATGGAGACTTCTCGTTTCAGGTCCAAGGAACAAAAAGTTGGAACTCCCTCCCCTCAGTAATAAGATTCCTTCATTCAATTGACTCATTCAAAGCAGGTTTATTCAAATACTTAAGAATCAAAAACCACACATATGATGATTCAGTTTTTTAAATTTGTTGTGACAATATTGAGCTGTTTTACCAAGATTTAGATGTATAAATATTCCATAGTGTTATCAATTGTTGCTTACGGCTGCATTATTTATTAATTACTTAAATATTGAGTGTGATAAAATTACCGTACCAAAATCACTTGGCAGAAATTAATTAAATAATTAATGCTATGCCTGCTATAACTCGTTGCTACCATGCTATTCTTTTCTTTTCTATTTTTTATTTTATTTTATTTTATTTTTTTCTTATTTTTTAACTATTTATTTATTTATAAAAACTATAGTTATTTATGTTATGTTATGCTATCATGTTACATATGTATCATATTTTGTAAAAGAGCAAATAAAGAATAATATACTATATATTTTAATATACTTTATTGATTAAAAATAAAAAAATAAAAATGCTCGAATTTTAATTATTTTTTTTTTGGATATCGATACAAAAATATATTCTGCTCATGATAGTGAAAACAAAAATTAAAAAAAAATTTCCCTGATTGTTATCAAAAAATTACTAATTAGTTTTTCAATTTTGAAAACCGCCCATTTTAAAAAAATTTCTCGCTCTATTTCAACTAATCTCAAACATTTTTTAACCTATTAAGGCCTAACCGGACATCCTTGGACACTTGCATTTTTTGGAAATAAAAACTGCATATTTTAGGCTAAAAACCTAACTTAATAGGTAATTTGGGTCGCTCTTGTCATTTCTGGGCCCCGTTTTTTTATACACCCCTGCGAAACGAGATATCAACCCCTAAAGTAGGGTAAATTTTCAAATAATTCTTAAAGAAACTTAAGCACTCCAAACACAAAAAATTTTGTATTTAGTATACAAAATTATTACTAGAACTCCCAAGAAATAGTTAAAAGTCAAATAAGCATGTATTAGCCATTGCAACCCGCCCTGGGGGTGTCTTTAGTAAGCAAAGGGGTGAGTTTTATAAATAAATAAAATGTTGACTATTTTGGGCCAAAAAGATCACCTATTAGGTAATCCAGTATCGAAAAATCCTGATCAAGAGTTTTGCACAACGTTGTGCAAAAAATCGCGAAATTTTGTGCATAAAATAGAAAAAAACTTGATTTTAATAAATATGGACGGGAAACCGAAATATAGTCCTCCAGGAGTCCAGGTAATATCAGGAAGGTAATATTTATTAAAAATATCATTTACCGAAAAAAGGGTCTAAAAGTTTTCCAATATGTCGTATCCGAAAACTCTAAAAACACCCGAAAATCAATTTTCTGCATTAGATGTGGGTTTTTAAGCTCATTAAAAACGAATTTGAGATGCAATTTTTCATAATTTGATCTTGCAAATATTTTTCGGTTTTCCAATAAGGCGGACCCGAAAATTTCAAACACACCTGAAAATAAATTTTCTGCATTAGATTTGGGTTTTCATGATAATTAAAAACGAATTTGAGATCCAAATTTTCATATTATGACCTTGGAAATATTTTTCGGTTTTCCAATATGGCAGACCCGAAAATTTCAAAAACACCCGAAAATAAATTTTCTGCATTAGATGTGGGTTTTTAAGCTAATTAAAAACGAATTTGAATTATTGGTCATAAAAAATAATCTAAAGCTGCTTATTGTTAGATTAATTCTAATTTCTAATTACCATTAGACCAAATTGGGTAAAAACAGATATCATTTTCATCTTTACTTAGGAAAAAACATACTTAAATAGCAGGAAAAAATGTTTAAATAGCTTGAAATTGCCTATCCCGCGTAAAAATGATTAGGTGGGTCGACAATTGGCACAGAGTTGGTATAAAATTGGCTAAACGTTGGCAAAAATTTGGGCCAACGTTGGCAAACATTTAGATATCGTTTGGATACAACGCACGCGGCCAAATGTTTGCCAATTTCCGTAAAAATTTTTTTAATTCATTTTTTATAAAAAAATTAAAATTTCTTTTTACAATTACATCAGCTTTAAATTAATTAAACTAAAACATCAATTTCATTTGAAAGTTATATTTATTTATTGAAACTTATGTTACGTATGATAGGTCATAATTCGAGCCATTACATCCGCATTCTATAATATTCATACATTTAATATTTATTTATATATTTAACTTATTCCTGCTTACGTTAGCTCGTAAATCGAGCTAACATACCTGCATTTCCTCTTTCATACATTCTTTAATATCCTATTTCACCAATTCAGATCCGGCTCCTTATAAATTGACAGAAATACAAAATCGAAGTTCAGTAATGACGCACTTTAGGCAACAAAGAGTTGCATAAATCCCCTCACGATTTCCCCCGAAATAATCACCGACGCTTTCGTTAATTGGACGTGACGAGACCGACGCTTTCGCGTATTGGACAATCCCACCAAAATCAATTAATATGGGCAGGATGTAATTAGGCTATATATTACCCTACAAACGCCCAATAGTCAGTAATCAGAACAGTTACCGTTAGTTAATCGCAGTTACTCTTACATACTCCCATGATAACTGGCCTACTAACATCAGGTCTAGTTTAGGAGACTTATATTCGATTAGAACAGAGCTCTTAAAGCACAGTTACTTTATCAGACTTATTGACTTAGACGCATTTTATCTTATATTAACTTATAATAAATTCAGTGTTCTAAATCAAAGTACTTAGTTCATTCATTTAAAGTGACATATCCTTCATAAATCCTGAACTTAAACTATTTAAGTTCTACCAGCTTCAGAACTCGAGGTCAACATCAACTTGATTCAACTCTACATCAACAACTATAAACTATACAATTAGAATAAATACCTGGGGCACTAAATATCCCCAGGATAAACTTATTTTATATTTATTTTATATTAAGTATCCTGATTAAACCTCAGGATACGTAACAGAAATTGGCTCCCCAAGTGGAAAGCTGGTTTGAAGGAATAGTAGGACCAAATATTAAATAATCATCTAGATTTTTTTGAAAACGAGAAAACAAATAAAAATATAAAATTACATCAACAAAAGAGAAATAAAGGAAGAAACAAAAGTACAACTGTAACAATAAAATACAGAAGTAACCATCCAGTTCTAATCAATCAAAATACTGAAGATCATCAATGACAATTTAAGCCGTTATACCACAACATTAACATCAGAGGAAACCAACATCCAGTAACAAGGTATAGGAGCACATTTCCTATCAAGATAATATTTATTTACAGTATATGGCAAAGAAAGGCCAACGCTATTATACCTGCAAATATCCTAATTGCCAAAATTGTAAAGGAAAAGTAAAAGAAAAATTTAAAATTTCAAAACACGAAATACTATCAACAAACAAGTCAAATAGTAAAATCTTTGAAATTATTTAAAGCCGTTATACCACACAATACCATCTAAAGAAATTTAGCTACATCTTCGCCAAGCAGTTCCTGGAAAAATTTTTTTTGCCAAGCTGTTTATTTCCAAGCTGATAAACCAAACCAATAAGCTAAGCTGATAAGCCAAGCCGTAAGCCAAGCTGATAAGCCAAGCTGATAAGCCAAGCCGTAAGCCAAGCTGATAAGCCAAGCCGTAAGCCTAGCTGTAAAACCAAGCCTTCACAATGGATATCAGGATCCAGTTTGATTTGACCATATTTCTTACCAGTCAAGCTATTTTAAGCAGTTCACCAACTAATTTGGACACCAATGGATGGATCGATTTTCCTCATTGTGTCTCCGATATGGTAAGTACTCTTTTCATTAAAAATTTTTAACAAACTTCCGAGACATATATATATATATTATCCCTGTTGATTAATATATAAACATATTTTATAATGACTCCTTTAACACAGTTTCCCGACGAAACAATTTCCGAGTTTGCATCTCGCGTTCGTTTTTTTGGAGATCATTTATTAAAACAACCGGACCCCCCCTGGAGTCTTAGTTATTGGAAACAATTAGCAGAGCCAAGGGTTGTTACCTGGTTCATGGAAGGCCTTGACAAGCCAGAAAAGTACGTAGCTTCAACCTTTCCAACTCCCACTAATTGGACGGAAGTTATGACGCTAGTCAGTAAGATCGAGAAATCGTGCGGTGTTCATGTTGATTCACCGGATATAAAGTATACCGAAGTACCTTTACCTTCCATAAGCCCTGTAATAAAAGAATACACTACAAATATCAAAAAAATTATCGACATCAAAAATACCGAGATAACCACCCATCATAAAAAAACGAACCTACCTAAGCCAAAAAGTATAACAACAACCTTAATAGCTAGGAAAACTGATCCTCCTTCCGTAACAAACAGAGGATGCACTATCGAAAGATTTATTAAATCACAGGAATATATTAAATCACTTTCGCCTGAAATTATGACAGCTCCACTCAGTATCCAACAAACAATCCATGAAACTGCTATGCTTCCTTGTAAGAAAAATGATAATAAAGTTACGTTTACCAATTACCTTGCTTTTTGGATACTTTATATATTAGTATATTTTATAACATATACAAAAATCAGTTTTTATATTACCAGCCTTAGGTTAATCCCCGAATTTTACCTCAGATATTGGCCATTGCCCAACATAAATTTATTTAATTCGTTTAGACCCCCTTTGCGGCCACCTAGGGCCCCACCTTGGTCAAAAATTTAATAGGATCGACCCATTTTACTATCTACTGGAAAAAGTAGTAAATTAATAACACTTCTTAATAGACTTAATTCAATTAATAATCTTATTAGTTATAATTCTTTTTAAAATTTTTATAAAACAAAAAAAAAAAAAAAAAAAAACAAAAAAAAAAAAAAAAAAAACAAAAAAAAAAAAACAAAAAAAAAAATATATAAATATATCTAGCTATATTTTTTATCTAATACTTCAAATTATTAATCAATCCTCCCGATTTGAACCTAATTGAATTTGAAAAACCGTATATCCGGAAAACCGTACACCCGTAAAACATTTTTAGATATCCATGAAATATTTTTGCTAGACATCCATAAAACATTTTTGCTAAACATCCGTAAAACATTTTGCTAGACATCCGTAAAACATTTTGCTAGACATCCGTAAAACATTTTTGCTAGACATCCGTAAAATATTTTTTTTTTCTCTTTTCATATTTCAAAACTTTTCTCGCGATAACTAAAACTACTATACCTGTAAATCCAAGCAAAATAAACTATATTATATCCAAATTATTTAAATTTTATGATCCGAAAATTAACTTAAATTTTCCATACAAATTGATAAATTGATGTTCTACAAGATATATTACACCCAAATTTAAATTATAAATTATTACTTTAAAACTATAAAAATTGATGTATTTTTACGACTCAAAAATAAATCTAATTTTTTCATATTAATCAACAAATTCATGTAAAATAAACCGTATCATATTCATATTTTGAAAATACTATCAATTTTAATCTTTTAAATTATAAATTATTACTTAAAAGTCATACGAATTGACAAATCATACAAATAAATAATAATATTATAACAAAATACAAAAATAGAATCCAATTTACTTACAATGGACCTACAACCCTAATAATTAACCCTCATAATTTATACCCTAAGTCAAATCTAAAATATAACTACTAAGTATTTTTTTTTTCTATATCAGAGCATACATAAACCACCAAACACACATATTTAATTTGTCTTTTATTATTTTTTTTTGTACAGTCTTAATCATAACTTTTCATATATTCAAAAGTAATTTTTTTTTTATTTTATCTTATGTTCCTTTTTTGTTATAAATGGTAATAAAGTTACGTTAAATTCAAATTCATTGAAAAGTCTTTATATAGTTTTCGCTGTAATAATAACTATACCCATGTTATTTACAAAAATAATAATAATAATAATGAAATAATAAATAATAAATAATAAATAATTAATAATAGTATATAAGTATAAAATACATGGAGAAAAAGTTAACAAAATAACGAACAATAAAATGACGAAAATTATATAGAGATTGAAACAACTTAAAATTAAAATACAAACTTTGAAATGTTGTGAAAAATGTTATCAATAATAAACAAATGAAAACTACAAAAAGGAAATTTTTTTTGAACACAATTTTTATCATGCAGATTTTTACCTTCCATAATTATTTCACTAAAATTTTTTGCTAAGGTGAGCTACTAATATCTTTTTATTGGGTGTTAAATATTTCAGTTAACATCCCTTTTATAAGGAATGGATTTTGGCCCTTAGTAGGAGTAAATGTAATTGATTTTATTTTACCTTTCTTATATTATTCTATATAAAAAAAAAAAAAATAATAATAATAATTGACAAACGATATAAATAAACAAACACAAAAATATAATTTATTTTTTATAAGTATGATTTGAAAAATAATACATTGTTTTTAACTATGAAAATTTTATAAAGTTCTGATAAATATAATGCATATGAACAAGTATTAACGAAGCACAATATTTTATTATATTTTTTTTCACTTTTTATCTTAAAGTTTTACGTATACGCAGAAAATTTTTTATGTGTTAGTTTCATAACATTCATTACGGTGTTAGCAGGTTAATTCAAATTCCTCTCAGACATCCCTAAATATCTGTGAAAAACCAGTGGAAAACACAGATTGACTTACAAATTCAAATAAATTTTTTTCTTCCACATGCAAGTTCTATAAAAATATTTTAAATATTCACATAATTTTAGGTTCAAAACTATACTCAGATTATGATCTTTTAAAACTATTTTCACCAATATATATATATATATATTTGAAATTTCTTATACTAACCATACATATATCTATATTTACCATAAACCCACTATATATATACCTAATAAATAACTATTATTAGTTTAAAAATCAACGGGCATCCATTCGATTTTAAATTTCTTGTAAGAGACGGATAAAGACATAGTTTTGATATAGCACTAAAATGCAACATTTTCGGATTTATCGATACTTTAAAATTAATAAAAAGCACCATCAACAGACAATCTTACAGCCTTGAGAATCTCGCAACCGAATTTATTCCTAACTATAATCCAGAAAATGCACATAATGCGACACATGATGTAAGAAATCTCAGTGAAATAATTAACAATATGGGATTTAAACATGAAGATCTTGTAAAAAGCTGTCTGGAATTTTCTGAATATGTGGAGAAATCAAATATAAAAAATATCCTAAGCTACTATTAACTAATCGGGAAATATATGCATGCGTATATGCAAGCACTTTTTCCCCTTACTTCATAAATTTATCAATCAAACTTCCATTTTTCAAAAAACCAGGGAGAAATAATAATTAATACAATTTTGAAACGAAATAAATAAAGAAAAATAAAATATACTATTTTTTTTTTCTTCAACACACAAATAAAACTTAATAAAATTTTTTTTGGACAAATATGCGACTGTGCCTTTGAGACCACAATGACCTGACTCATACAAAAACTAATTCTGTGAAATCACACGGGACGAGTCAGGGCACAAAATTGCATAAGTTTATACACTTTTAGGTAAATAAATGAATATTTATTATAAATATTATAATATTTATTATAATATTTCAATAAATCACTATTTTACAAATTAAATTACATAAAAATTTTATAAATTTTATCAATTTTAAACCCTTTTAACCCTTAATATTTACAAAAATTAAATGATTTTTTTTCTCAATATTTTCAATAATTTACTATTCTATAAATAAAATTAAATAAAAATCATATAAAATTTATAAATTTTAAACCCTTTAAATCATAATATTTGTAAAAATTGGACGATTTTTCCAACACATTCAATAAATTACTATTTTTTAAATCAAATTACTTAAAAATTTATAAAATTTATCAATTTTTAACCCTTTTTCCATCCAAAACTCATAAAATTTGAAAATTTCCACCTATCCCTAAGTACTCCAAGTTCAAGGTATATATTGTCTCGGGGGTTTTCAAAACTAATCTCTATAGATTGATTTCAGATAACAGCAGCATCAACCAATACGAAACAAACTTCTACAATAAAGATCCAAGGGAAAAACACAGAAACATGTCTTCTTAAAGATTTTAACTTTATAAAATAATTTAATATAGAAATTTATTTATTATAAAACTTCTTATATATTCACTCTCAATTTTTCTAACTAGATTTATAAAATAAATATATAAATTTTATCATACAACTAACGTTCTAATCCTAATTATTTTACTTTTTATTATAATCAGTTTTATTATAAATTATTATATCATATAAAATTATTATTTCCATATCAATTATTTTAAAACATTTCGAATAATATTGTATTTTCTTAAATTATCTTAAGTAAAACTTTAAACTTTTACTGTTATACTCCCTACTATAAGCATATTACCTTGTAATTATCCTAAAAATTGTAATATTGTAATTCAACTATTATAAGCATATTATTTTGTACTCTAATCATTGTAAACATTATTGTATTGACAGAGACAGTCGACTATAAAACACCCAAACAAACCCTATCCCCCTTACCGCCCCTTATCGTCCCCGTCTCCCCCACCGACTCCAATCGGGACGATTGGATTCCCGGGAGGGAGATGTTACGTATGATAGGTCATAATTCGAGCCATTACATCCGCATTCTATAATATTCATACATTTAATATTTATTTATATATTTAACTTATTCCTGCTTACGTTAGCTCGTAAATCGAGCTAACATACCTGCATTTCCTCTTTCATACATTCTTTAATATCCTATTTCACCAATTCAGATCCGGCTCCTTATAAATTGACAGAAATACAAAATCGAAGTTCAGTAATGACGCACTTTAGGCAACAAAGAGTTGCATAAATCCCCTCACGATTTCCCCCGAAATAATCACCGACGCTTTCGTTAATTGGACGTGACGAGACCGACGCTTTCGCGTATTGGACAATCCCACCAAAATCAATTAATATGGGCAGGATGTAATTAGGCTATATATTACCCTACAAACGCCCAATAGTCAGTAATCAGAACAGTTACCGTTAGTTAATCGCAGTTACTCTTACATACTCCCATGATAACTGGCCTACTAACATCAGGTCTAGTTTAGGAGACTTATATTCGATTAGAACAGAGCTCTTAAAGCACAGTTACTTTATCAGACTTATTGACTTAGACGCATTTTATCTTATATTAACTTATAATAAATTCAGTGTTCTAAATCAAAGTACTTAGTTCATTCATTTAAAGTGACATATCCTTCATAAATCCTGAACTTAAACTATTTAAGTTCTACCAGCTTCAGAACTCGAGGTCAACATCAACTTGATTCAACTCTACATCAACAACTATAAACTATACAATTAGAATAAATACCTGGGGCACTAAATATCCCCAGGATAAACTTATTTTATATTTATTTTATATTAAGTATCCTGATTAAACCTCAGGATACGTAACACTTATAAGACAATAAAAATAAAAATTCCTTATAAAAATTTTTATAATTATAAAAAAAAGGTAAGTCAAAATATTCATTTCTTTTTATTTTAACATTTTCAACTCATCGAAAAGAGTGCTAACAAGGCTAAAGTCCTCGACTATTGTGATCAAAACCACGCAGGGACACATTAAAAATATTTTTGTATTTTTATTTTTTTTTGCAAATTTAAATACTATAATTAATTTATTAACTTTTTAACTTTTTTTTAATTACGTTAAATTTGTCTGAAGGACGGGGCAAGCCTAGAAAACTTGCTAACCCCTTCTCGATTAGTTGTTTAGTTTTATTTCTTTTTTTAATTAAAAATTATTTAATAATTAAACAATTAATGACAAAGGGCAAATTCATCGTAACACCCGCGTAAAAATGATTAGGTGGGTCGACAAATGGCACAGAGTTGGCATAAAATTGGCTAAACGTTGGCAAAAATTTGGGCCAACGTTGGCAAACATTTGGATATCGTTTGGATACAACGCACGCGGCCAAATGTTTGCCAATTTCCGTAAAAATTTTTTTAATTCATTTTTTATAAAAAAATTAAAATTTCTTTTTACAATTTCATCAGCATTAAATTAATTAAACTAAAACATCAATTTCATTTGAAAGTTATATTTATTTATTGAAACTTATAAGACAATAAAAATATAACAATTATTGAAAATTGCATATAATTTATTATAGCATATTTTCATTTAGTTTTTCAACCTATTTCAATTAAGTAGGACATAAATATATTTATTTAAAAATAATGTTAATTATTTAAAAATTATTAGAATTGAATTGCTGTGAAACTTCAAAAATATCTTGATTCTCGGAGCATCTCTACTACATTGGTATGCCCTTTTTTTTACCGGATGGTTCCAAAAATTTTTGATGAATCTGAAACATTAAATAATTTTACATAGCAAGAAAGCAGCTTGTTGAAAAAAGAAAAGTATGAGTGAAATTCAATAATGAAATTTATAACCGGTTTGTGTAACTATACAACCAACCAACATGGAACATGTTTACTCATAACAGTAATAAATCCAAAAACCGAAATTACAATAAATCCTAAATCGATATTATTCTAAGTCCATAAACCTGTATTCTCCTAAGTCATTAAGGGGGGGGGGGTCAAATTTGTCCAATTTAAGGGTGGGGAGGTTAAATTTGTCCTATTTAATGAGGGGGGGGGGTCAATTGAGACTTAGAATAATTAGGTAAGTATATATAAATAAATAAAATACTTTTAAAAGACTTTGAAAAATCTGGGCTTAATTTTAATTTTATCATTAAGCCCAGATTTTTCAAAGTCTTTTAAAAGTATTTTATTTATTTATATATACTTACCTAATTATTCTAAGTCTCAATTGACCCCCCCCCCCCCCATTAAATAGGACAAATTTAACCTCCCCGCCCTTAAATTGGACAAATTTGACCCCCACCCCTTATTTTTCAAGTTCTGAAGTACCCCTTCCCTATAAACATGTTCCTAATTATTCTAAGTCTCATTTGACCCCCCCCCCCCTTAGATTTCAAGTTCTGAAGTACCCCCTCCCTATAAACATGTTCCATGTTATAATGTAAACATATGTTGTAGAAGGAAAGTATTTAATAAGATAAAAAGCAACCCTTAACCAACTGAAAACTCCGTTAGGAGTTTCAAAATGAGTTGCATGGAATTACAATGGAGTTACTAGGAATTGCAGTTTAGTTTCAAGGAGTTGCACATTTTTTGCGAAAAAAATAGCAAAACTCTTTGCAACTCCTCTGCAACTCCGTGCAACTCCTTTTGGAGTTTTCAGTTGGTTGAGGGTTGAAAAAAAGTTTATAATAGATCTTCAGTATAGCAAAATAGTATGGAATATATTAAAAAATTGTGTGAATGCCTCTTGCACGTATAAACTTTATTTTTAAAAAAACCCAAAAATTAAATTAAAAAAAATTATTTATTTACAAGATTTAACCTAATTTAACCTATTCAATTGAATTGAAAATCAAGAAAAAAGCTTATAAGCGGTTTGTGTAAACACAAGGAACATCTTTACTTACAGCTGATGACTAGGTACAATGCATAGAAGTTACAATACAAATAGCTATTTTTATAATTTGATATTATCACTTTTGATAGATGTTAAGATTTTAAACCCATATACTATTCTGATTTCCTAAACGCGTATTATTATAGGTCCCGACATCGAAAATATTCTATATCCCTTAACCCAAATTAATACAAGTCCATAAACCTGAATTATTCTAAGTCCCTAAATCAAAATTATTCTAAGTCCCTAAACCTGAATCACTTCAAGTCCCAAAATTGAAATTATTCTAAGTCCATAAAGTTGGATTATTTTAAGTCCCAAAATTGAAATTAATTTAAGTTCCATTAGACCTCCCCCCCTTAATCCGGACAAATTTTACCCTCCCCCCTTGATTTTCAAGTTCTGTAGTACCTCTACTCTCTATAAACATGTTCCTTGTTAATAAAATAATAAGCTGATGTAGCCAAATTTCATATTTCTTGAGGTATAGCAGAGACTTTTTATGATTTTGTGAATAAATAAGAAAATTTTGGCCATATTTTAAACAAAAATAGCATCGGAACATTAATTTAAGGTTAAATAGGTGTTGGTAATTCTAAAATTAAGTGAAATACAAACTTTTAAAAAAAAATAAATAAAATTTCATGACTTATTTTGCTTAAAACACCAAGTTCTTGATAGGAACGGTAAAGGCTTTTTTATCATATTTTAGCCACAAATTTTTTTTTCAACTTTCAATTTTGTTAAATTTTATGGTGTATGGTCAACAGCTTTTGAATGAACAAACTTTAAGGCAAAAAAAATTGTAAATTCTTTCTTTAATCGGTAGATACGACCACGTGACACTATTTTTGAGGGAAAAAAAATGAAAATGAGCGATATTTATGCTTAATATAAATATATTATATTTCTTATTAAAAATACCTTGAATCATTATTTCGCTGGTTGATTAAGTCTTTGGTTTTTTCACATATATATTTTTTCACTCAGAAATTCGAGTTTCGAACTAGATTTTGATTTTCTTTACTACAAGTAATTATATCTCTATCCTCCAATACGTAATTTGCCAAATGATTATCCTAAATCATCTGCACTACAACTTTTAGGTTAATAATAATTTTAAGTTTATTTTATTTACTGAAAAAATTAAAAACTATTAAAATAATGTAATTAAACTTGCTACTTTTACTAAAAATTACTGCATCATATTTTTCTTCGTATTTTTATTTAACTTAAGCTGTTTCTCCTTAAGGAAAGAATTCTTTTGCTTTTCGTTCGATTTGAGATTCTTTTACAATGTCAGTATTTTTCGCAATAATCCAAAAAATTAATGAATGATTTATTTTATTATAAACAAATTTTTTGATTTTTTTTTAGTATTAATTAAATTAACTTATATTATTTATCAAATCTGAAATACAATAATATTATATAGGTTATTATTGTTTTTGATAACTAAAATATGTATGATGAAAAAAAATAACATTAAGTATCTGGTTTTCGAAAATTAAATAACCTATAATATTATTGTAAATATATAATCTCAAATCGAACGTAAAGCAAAAGAATTCTTTTCTTAAGGAGAAACAGCTTAAGTTAAATAAAAATACGAAGAAAAATATGATGCAGTAATTTTTAGCAAAAGTAGCAAGTTTAATTACATTATTTTAATAGTTTTTAATTTTTTCAGTAAATAAAATAAACTTAAAATTATTATTTTGAGTTTGCCATTTTTTTCGCAAAAAATGTGCAACTCCTTGAAACTAAATTGCAATTCCTTGCAACTCCATTATAACTCCATGCAACTCATATTACAACTCCTTACGGAGTTTTCAGTTAGTTGAGGGTTGCTTTTTATCTATTCTTATTAACTACTTGCCTACTACAAGATCTGTTTACATTTTTACATTTTAACATGGAACATGTTCATTGGATGGGGTATGTGAAAAAGTTTAGCTTGACAAGGGGGGGGGGGGGTGAAATGGACTTTTGAAATGGATTTTTGATTTATGGAATAATTTGAAGTGGGAATCAGGGCCTGATCAGACCCTGATATCAACTACAACTTAGAATACTTAAGTTTATGGACTTAAGATACTAAGATACTACAATTTCAGGATTTATTGAAATTTCGGTTTTTGGATTTATTACTGTTATGAGTAAACATGTTCCATGTTGGTTGGTTGTATAGTTACACAAACCGGTTATAAATTTCATTATTGAATTTCACTCATACTTTTCTTTTTTCAACAAGCTGCTTTCTAGCTATGTAAAATTATTTAATGTTTCAGATTCATCAAAAATTTTTGGAACCATCCGGGATTGAAGGTCCTAGAGATGTAAAAATATACAATAAAAAGTTTAATATTAAGATTGATCAATCAATGAATGCAAGGTTACCTTAAAAAAAAGGGCATACCAATATAGTAGAGATGCTCCGAGAATCAAGATATTTTTGAAGTTTCACAGCAATTCAATTCTAATAATTTTTAAATAATTAACATTATTTTTAAATAAATATATTTATGTCCTACTTAATTGAAATAGGTTGAAAAACTAAATGAAAATATGCTATAATAAATTATATGCAATTTTCAATAATTGTTATATTTTTATTGTCTTATAAGTTTCAATAAATAAATATAACTTTCAAATGAAATTGATGTTTTAGTTTAATTAATTTAATGCTGATGAAATTGTAAAAAGAAATTTTAATTTTTTTATAAAAAATGAATTAAAAAAATTTTTACGGAAATTGGCAAACATTTGGCCGCGTGCGTTGTATCCAAACGATATCCAAATGTTTGCCAACGTTGGCCCAAATTTTTGCCAACGTTTAGCCAATTTTATGCCAACTCTGTGCCATTTGTCGACCCACCTAATCATTTTTACGCGGGTGTTACGATGAATTTGCCCTTTGTCATTAATTGTTTAATTATTAAATAATTTTTAATTAAAAAAAGAAATAAAACTAAACAACTAATCGAGAAGGGGTTAGCAAGTTTTCTAGGCTTGCCCCGTCCTTCAGACAAATTTAACGTAATTAAAAAAAAGTTAAAAAGTTAATAAATTAATTATAGTATTTAAATTTGCAAAAAAAAATAAAAATACAAAAATATTTTTAATGTGTCCCTGCGTGGTTTTGATCACAATAGTCGAGGACTTTAGCCTTGTTAGCACTCTTTTCGATGAGTTGAAAATGTTAAAATAAAAAGAAATGAATATTTTGACTTACCTTTTTTTTATAATTATAAAAATTTTTATAAGGAATTTTTATTTTTATTGTCTTATAAGTGTTACGTATCCTGAGGTTTAATCAGGATACTTAATATAAAATAAATATAAAATAAGTTTATCCTGGGGATATTTAGTGCCCCAGGTATTTATTCTAATTGTATAGTTTATAGTTGTTGATGTAGAGTTGAATCAAGTTGATGTTGACCTCGAGTTCTGAAGCTGGTAGAACTTAAATAGTTTAAGTTCAGGATTTATGAAGGATATGTCACTTTAAATGAATGAACTAAGTAAGACTTCTTTACTGACTGACTGTTTGTTTGAGAGTGGATTATTTGAGACTGTTCGAGAATGACTGACTAAAAATGTAGTTTTTGGGAACGTGGTCCCTTTGATTTCCCTTTCCATGAGCATTTTTCAAGAAAAACGTCATAGACAAGTTATCAAAAAGGAATTCCTATGACTACATTTTCTCAAAAAAAAAATTATTTACCGTTAGATAATTACAAAACTTTTTCTTAAGATGACTAATAACAATTAAAAAATTTTATAATTTTATCTTATATAGTAAACATCTTAAAGGTATAGACCCAAAGTTTTTTTTATATCTATCTTGTTTTTCAACTTTCAACATTACAATCTTTGTATTTTGATAGACAATAGATCGGAATGTCTAATGTCTACAAGATAAAAATAAAAATTAAGGTCATCTAGAAAAATTTGATTTTTTTAAAATTATTCTTAAAAAAAAATTATTTAATAATAATTAACATATAATGCAAATATACCATCACACGGGTATTGTAGGCACCTGAATCCTTTTTAGTAACAACAGCTTTCATATTCGTGTTCAGCGGCCCAAAAATATAAGTTTCACTTGCGAATATAGATAAAACCTCAAAAAATAATCTAAAGTTGCCAAATACGGGCAACTGAACCATATTCGGTAAAAACCGATATCATATCGTGTTTAGCGACTCAAAAAACATAAATACAAGCCCTTCTACTTTACCCTATACTTCTTTGGCGCGCGCAGTTAATAATACTCATTGTTTATTTTAATTGTGTATTGTTTGCCTTGTTATAATTAAAAAAATTTTTGTTTACAAATAATCTTGGAAGTCTTTCTTGATTTTTTCCTCCCTTCAAGTTTTTTCCTACTAAGAATTCCTTCGATACTTTTTGGTTTGAAGTCAAATTTTTGGTTATAGTGAAAATCTTCGTGAATAAAATTTGCTTAATAAATATTTCAGCCCCAAAAGTTTTTTAAATTAATTTTTTTTACGCCTATGTTTTAAAGTAATGTTTGAAAAAATTTATAGCAAAAAAATTTTTTAAATAAGTTAAAAAATGTTTGAGATTAGTTGAAATGGAGCGAGAAATTTTTTTAAATTGGGCATTTCTCAAAATCGGAAAACTAATTAGTAATTTGTTGATAACAATCAGTAATTTTTTTTTTTTAATTTTCAAATTCACTATCATGAATTTTGAAGTTTACTTCTTTCTTGTCGTGGTACACCATTTATAATATAATTCTATGGGTACACCTCTTTTATTTTTCTACGAGTAGTTAAAATTTAATAAATCGTAACGAGTCAAAATTCTGAGACGAGATTCTGTAACGAATAGTGGATAAGTAAAAGGCGTTGCAGTCCCCTCCCTCGCCGGCAGGCCCGATCGTAAGCGGGGCGCTCGGATGATTTTGGTGTTTTTCTTCTTTATCTTCTTTCTTTCTTCTTTCGCCGGCAAACCCCGAGCGTAATCGTGGGCGTTCAGAAGGATGAAAAAGACAATTATGATTTTTTTTGGATTTTCTGATGGACGTTGGGATAGGTTCGGTTATAAGTCATGTGTCTTAGTACTTTTTCTTATTTTTTCCTCTTTTATTACAAATACAGTACTATATTATATTATTAATTATTTAATATTAACATTTCAAAGAATTTTTAATATTAAGCTAGTGTCAATTGGCCAATTTTGCAACAATTTGTTAAAAAAAAAAAATTGACCTAGAAATTCGCAAAATAGACACTAGATTCGTGTTTAGCGGGTCAAAAAACATAAGTACTACCTATTTTTCAATGTCAAGCAATGAAATTTTTCTTATTCCTTCCTTTGCTTTTACAATATATTATATTAATATTATTGATTATTTAATATTAACTTTTTAAAGAATTTTTAATATTAAGCTAGTGAATATTAGTCGAGTCGCCAGCAGTGTATTACATATTACGTAACCTACTTTTTTGATTTTTAGGTCCGTGGATAAAAGTAGGTGTACTAGGGTGTAGGGCGTAGTGTAGGTCGACCTGCTAAAACCGAATTCGGGGTCTATTTTGACCTAAAAGTGGCAGTTTAATTGTTATTAACAAATAATTGCAAAATTACCTCAAATTAAGCAAAATCAAGTTTTAAAAGCTAACAAACTTGAAAAATTTGTGAGTTAAACAAAACTTTCCTGATGCACTTAAGATTAACTGTTTAAACAATTTGTAAATGTTAATTGCCTTTTCTAATCAAAACTGTTATGAAACCGAGACTAACTTACATGTATTTTTTATATCCTGAATGCGACTTTAAAGCTGACTTTCAATAAAAATTATATTGGCGATTGTTTAAACAATTTTCAATTGTGGAAGGAATCAGTAAAGGAGCAAACTTCTCTCGCGAGTCCTTTTTTTTTTATTTTTTTTTTTTTTTACTTTGGAATTGAATATTTCTGATACAAAATGGTCAATTCCTTTCAAATTTTAAAATGCTATTCAAATACTATTCATTAACTTTAAAATTAATTTTCGCTCACATCTGACGTTTCGTTTAGAAGCATTTACAAACAGATGCTAGATTTGAATATATTTTTACGCATTTTCCTATCCTAACAATGTATAAGAATTGAACTTTGGAGTTTAATAACTCGTAAATTAAATGGTGAATTATCTTAATTTTTTAACATTAGATGTATTTTAATGTTATTAATCCCCTGTTAAAATTATATTCAATTCTGACGTCGACGCATTTACCGAACAACGACCTTAAATTAAACAACATTTATTTTTAAACAATAAATAAAAACCTTATAAAAAGACAATTTTTAAATAAATAAAAAAAAATCTAATTTTAAAGACCCAAAGATACTGTATGTATTTATATAATTTAAAATGCTCGCGTCAAAATTAAATCTGCCTTAAAAACATCTCTATAAAGAATATTAACTTGTTTTCTGATTCTAAATGATTCTAGAATAAATTCTTTATACTATAGTAGATTTATTACTGTTAATCTCTTAGGCAGCGATCCATGCTTTGAAAGGTGGTTTCTCCCAGTTTTGAGTAAAAATAAAGTAATTTTTAAGAATTCATTTTCTCAAAAAGTTTATTACATAATAAAAAGATTTTTTACAGTTATTTTATATGCTCATAATGAAAACACAAAAAAATTATTTTTTTATTTTTTTATATATAAAAAAGGACAAAATCGGGCCACGTCATATCTCGGTTTAGAATCGTCTAAAAAAAAAAAAAAAAAAAAAAATTAACTATAAAGTACATGACTTTTTGCAATGGATGATCTATCATGAATGAAAAATATTCAAAATTAAAATAATTATTAAGGTAAATAGTTAAAAGTCAAATTGTCAAACTTTGTATACTAGTAGAGGATGAAGTAGTATGCAATACGCGCATTTTCATTTCGGCTGACAAGCCATTTTAGAGGATAAAAACTACCTTAAGAGTTACTTCCAAAAACCATATTTTTAAAATATCTCCGTTCTCTTTGCATATAAATCCTTAAAATCAAGGGGAAATTATAATCAATAACTAGGCTGTATATAATATATTTATTTATTTGGGTTACTCCTATTTAAAAGTGGGGGTAACAAAAATTAATAGATATGTTCTCCTGCTATAATTTAGAAGAAAAAGTTTTTTAGTATAAAACTAATAAGTTTCGAAAGAATAAGTGATTTCGAGTTTTGGACAATTTTTCAATAATTAAAAATTTTTAAAAAAACATCAAGTACCCGCTTATAATACTTTATTCATAAAAAAATTTAAGGCCAGTTGTGGCCGAGTGAATTAAGGAGCGTGATCTATAATGTTTATACTCTATAAGTATATTCATAGGGCCGTAGGTTCGAATCTCCTCACTGACTTGAAAGTTTTTATTGTTAAATTAATTTAAAAATTGATTTTAAGTTATATTGCAAATTATGGCACAAGAATTCGTTTCCAGCACAATATTTAAAAGAAAAATCTAATACTATTGTGATGATGAAATAGCACTACTTTATTTTTTTAATTATTAAACTATTTTTCGACCTTTCAATCTAATTTTAGGCATCGGTAAAAAATTTTTGTATGGTTAGAAAATTGAACTAAAGATGGTTCGTTTCTTATTTTTGTTAATTTTTAACTTGGTTGTAAATAAAAAAGCTTGGTTGTAAAATAAAACAGATATTTATAGATTTTCAAATTTTTTGAATTGTTTTGTTTTATTCCATACTATTTTTACTAATTTAAAAAAAATTACATATTTATCATTTTCATAAAGCAAAATATACATGTACTATTTTTTATAAATAATTCATTTTTTAAAGCTAATTTTTTCTACATAAATAAGGTTAATTGTTAGTTAGTATAATAGATATAATAGATATGATCTATCTAAAAAATATAAGATACTAATTTATCAGGCACGTAATGAAATTTTTTAGTAAAAGTAACAATATTTTTTGCTACAATCTCAAAAATTTTAAATTGTTTATTAACAAATATTGCTTCTAAGCAATTTAAAATAAGAAACAATTAATTTTGATTGTATTAAAGAAGTTTAAGCCATATTTATCATCAATATTAAGTTCCTCCCCCACTCCAGAAATTTTTCGCTTTCCCTCCGGGAAAAAATTTCTGGATACGTGCCTGTATATAATAATGGATTTTAATATTTATTTAAATTTTTTTAAATCAAAATTAAGCACTTAAAATATTAAATTACACTAAAAGTGATGAACAGATAGTTTTGATTACAAGAAACTTTACATTTTTAAAATTTAAATTCAAAAGTTATTTTGTATTTTCTTTGGATTAAATAGTCAAATAACTTTTTCAGTTATGCAAAATACATTACTCTCTTTGTGTCAGCATGAACTGTAATTGCTCTAGCCATTGCCCCAGGTGTCCTATCTTCACTACAACCAGACTGATGAGAGCCTTCACCACTGAAAAAAATAAAAACGAGTTTAAACTTTAATTTTTGATTTAATTTTTTATTTTAAATACATATAAAAACGAAAGAATTACAAATAGAATTTCATAAAATTCCTAGAAATTCTAAACAAGAATTTATATAAATCTTTTTTCTATTCAATCATTATACACCAAAACGTATTTTTTTCAATAAAAGTAAATATTTAATTTCCGATTAAATATTTTAAAAATATTGAAGTTAAAATTAAATTTTATGAGTATATACTTAACCTTCATTCAATAACAAATTTACATTTTATAAATTTGTTTATTTTTAAGTTCAAATACACTGAAAATCTTTTTTATTCGATGACCAATTGTAATAAGTCGCTAACGTTACTAACTATTTGTTGATCATGAGAGCTCCAAAATAATTTCCCTTAAATAATCTTTTGTTTTTTTTTTTTACTTTTTTTATAACCTTAAATTCAAAAAATTTTTCAAAATAAATATAAACATTTAGTCGTGAACCTAATTTCGTATTTAATATAGATGCCAGCCAAACAAATCACGCCCAAAAATTAAATATCTTTTTCCGAGGATAAAAACAGGTGGTATTTATGTTTTTTGACCTGCTAAACACGGATTCAGGGTCCGTTTCGCGAATTTCATAGTTAATTTTTTGTTATTAACAAGTCAATGGCCAATTCAGCAATAATTTGATAACAAAAAAAAATTGACCACAAAATTCGCAAAACGGACCCCAGATTCATGATCAGTGGATCAAAAAACATAAATAGTACCTGTTTTGATCCTCGGAAAAAAAAATTTAATTTTTTAATTTTTGGGTGTGATTAGTATGGCTGGCGCCTAGACTAGGTCCAGGATTCTCAAATTTGGGGCTATGTGCCTCGAAAAATGAGTGAAGCAAGCTAAGCATTTGGAGCTTTGACCTACAATCCAAGTGATCAGAAAACCAAAAAGATTTACAGTGTAGATGCTTATAAGATTTAAAATTTGATATTTGTAGTGATAATCCATTAATTGAGATGTAATTTAAATGAACATGGTGTTAATGTTGATTGATATAAAATAAAATGCAGAAACCGGCTTTATTGTTTGTATAAATGTTATTGTTTTTTGTAACGCTATTCTAATATAAGTAGCTTATAGACATGTTTATGTGTTGAAATAGAGGCCTTTTATTCAAGCGAGAAAGACAGAAGTAAAAAAACCGGTTCCTACTATCTGCATATGAATATTCTTAAAGTAGTAACCGGTTTGAAGAAAATATTGCGATGATTAAATAAGATACATAAAAAAAGTGAAAAAGAAATTCAGAAGAGAAAAGAGAAATTATGGAAAGTGGGAGTATAAAAATTTTAAAGAGGAAAATAGTTTTAAAGTTTCTGTCACTTTGATTGCATTGGTCTTTTTTTTTCTTTGACTGTACCGTTTTTTTTTTAGATAAATTAACATTTTTATTTTAGTCCCAAAAACTACATTAGAATGTTGATACAAAAAGCATTGATTGTAACTTGTTGTTATAAAACGCTCCTATACAGAATTTCTGTTGGGCAGGCCACACTTATTTTTCAGGCCCTCATCTGGTAGCCACAAAGGCGCCTTACGTTTCAATGGTCCAGTAAGCGGTGATAATTTTTCATCCAAACTTGAGAAACCACTGGCTCTGAATGAATTAGTCCGTAATTATAAGATAGCATACATTCCTGATGGAATAGAACCCCTTTTTTAAATTTTATATCAGTTCTTTTTTTAAAAAGATATTTTTTAGCAAATTAGAAATAGAGCGCAATTTTTTAGTTTTTAAAGTCTTTTTTTTTGGTGCGATATCAATTATTTTTGAAAAGTCTCAATCTGTAGCTAGCTTTTGTAATTCTCTTTGCACGAAGGCAGTTTTATTCCTTTATTTATACTGCTTGTATATGATATGAAAATAGAAGAAAAAAAGAATTTATTAGAAAAAAATTTTTTAATATTTTTTATTTATTTTCGTTTAAAAATTTTTGTTTATACAATTAAATTAATTTTTTTTTTTTTTTATAAAAAATTAAATAAGTAAATATATTTGTTTTCCATTAATCCTGATAATTCAGGATTATTTTATTATTATTATTATTATTAGTTTTATATACCTAAAAAAAATTTTTTTTTCATTCATTAACACAAGCCACAACTCGCGTCTTCATTCTTTCTCTCTCCATCCTCTCTTTATTTTTTTATGAGAATTCATCTAGAATTCATCATTCACACAATCAACAACAACGTATACTAGTATAGTATTCTCCTCGTATATATATTAAAATCTCGCTCCTTAATTTTTTCTCTCTCCATCTTCTCTTTTTTTATTTATCAATCCTACTCGCATCTTAAAATCTCTTGTAAAAGAAAAAAAGTTAAAAATCGTAAAATTAAAAATGCATTTTACCAAATACCTGGGTTTTTATTGTTACAAATCTCTCATAATAAGATTGTTATAAAAATATTTTACGTGTTTTAATTAATATTGAACAATTAATTTAAATATTTAAATAAAATAAACAATACTTAAATTTTTTTGGAGGTTAGAGAACCCCTAGGTTATTTATTTATTTATTTATTTTGAAAAAATTTGGCGCAGGCATGGCCGATGCGCAATATGATACAATATTGTATAATGGTTAAGAGTATAAGTACATAGTACATACATAAAATTTAAGTGAATAAAAATAAATATGAATATAATTAATATTATAAAATATAATAATAATGAAAATAAAAATTAAATTAAATTTAATATATGAATAATAACAATTTTTGCTTAATTATGATTTAAATTTTAATATTTAGACATATTTTTGACAAAAGAAAAAAAGTATATTTTAACTTGATTATTTCTTAAAAAGATCTGGTGTTTTTTGTAGATATAATAGGTATTTCATGATATGGATTTTAAATGTATCCAAACAATCGTATTGTTTCAAAGTAAATGGCAGATTGTTCCACTCATTTATTGCAGATATAATAAATGAACTCTTATAGAACTCAGTTCTGTATGTGGTAGGTAGTGCAAAAGTTAGGGGTAGAAAATCTGATAAGGTTGTGTCAGGTAGATTACGCTGTGAACGTCTTATCTCTTCACTAGGAGGTTTAAATTGTGTTGAAAGATATGACGGTCTACCAGTTGATATTAAACTATGTACTAATACTAATTTATAGTATTTTCTGCGTGAATTTGCTGTTAACCAGTTTAATTCATTCCTTAAAGAGGTAATTGAGACACGTTCATATCTTCCAACACCAAAGATAAATCTTATAGCTAGATTGAAAATTCTTTCAACTTTATCCATAAGTGTAACGTCCAGAGCATCATAGACTAGACAACAATAATCAAAAAATGGGACTATCAGAGAAGAAACCAATAATGTACGGAGACTGTAGGATAATAGTCTCGACTTTAAACGTAACCTATGCAATGTATAGTGTACGTTTTTTGAGAGTTTCATTATGTGCATTGACCAATTTAATGTTGGGGTTAAAATCACACCCAAATTTAAAACCGACGTAGAATATGGTATGATCACATTTGAAACTGTTACTGAGGGAATATCCGTACCATATAAAATATTTAAATTATTTAATTGATAAACAGTTCCAAAATTAATAGCCTTTATTTTATTCGGATTTAATTTAAGATGATTTCTTGTTGTCCAGTCTACAACTGAATTAACATCATTTTGCATATTAATTATTGCTGAGTTGTAAGAGGAAGCTTTACATTGGATATATATTTGCAAGTCATCAACAAACAGTTCATAGTGACAGTAATTTATTTCATTTAGAATAGAATTCATGTAGATAAGGAACAAAATGTTAAATTATATTAAGCACTCAGTTCTTCAGGCCATATTTTGTAGTTGTAGAAATAGAGCCCTCGCACTACCGTGCTTCGCAAATAATCAGCTATTCCAAAAACTTCTCATAGAAATATTAATAGTACATTATAGTTTTATTTTTTAAAATTTTATTTCATAAAATTTTTATTTTTGTATAATACAAATTGTTCGAATAATAGACATTCATTAATTCTTTTCTTAATATGTAAATCTTAAATAAACTAAAAGAAACCTCAATAACGATTATCATAATTTTTAATAAATATAAATCTTTTTAAATTTTTTATCACATCATCCAATTTCTCAAAAAAGAGCAATTGTGTACTGTTTAGTAGATAAAAGTATGCTATTAGCTGATAAAAAATCCATCAAAAAAATTTAGATTTAACCAAATAATTGCTTTTAGAAAACAATTATCCCGGATATTTCATTAAAAACATTAAAAAAAGATAAAAATTAATTTTAAATAACAACAATAATAGTATTGAATTAGAAAATAATAGTAATACTGATGTACAAAAAAAAAGATATATTGTGCTCTTCCTTTTTACAAAAATGTTAGTAATGAACTCAATAATATGTTAAAACATTTACAAGTGTTACCTATAAATAATGTTAATTGTAAATTTGATAATATGATTAAATAAGGAAAGGACAAATATAAAAAAGAGGAAATTTCAAATATTGTTTATAAAATTAATTGCAATGATTGTGAAAGTACATATATAGGTCAAAGTGGAAGAAAACTTCAAATTAGAGTGGATGAACATAAAAAAGATATAAAAAAATGTAAACAAAAATCAGCATTGTATCAGCATATGTTAGATAATAATTGTAAGTCAATAGATTTTGATAACGTTAAAATCATAGATAGAGAAAGGAATAAATTAAAAAGATTATTTTCTGAAATGTTCCATATAGAATTTTTTGATAATACTATAAATAGAATGAGTGATTGTAATGGTTTACAATGCATATTTAAAAGTTCTATTGATAACATTAAAAAATATGTTGAACATATGCAATATTTATAAATTTAATTAAATGTTTTTTGAATTTGTAATATTTTCACACTAAAAATATGAAACAGCTGATAATGAAATTATTGATGGAGTGCTAGTTTGTGATGTTTGCTAGTAAACAAAAAAAGATGACAATTTTAACTGTATTAATTTTTTGATTTTTAATTATGTTAAATGATATTGAATTTGAGATTTTACGTAAGAAGAGACTAAAATCAAAAATGTGCAATAAATTCAATTAATTTCTTAAAGTTTATCACAATAAGTGTAAATATTTTTTTATATAAAACTTACTTGATATCATAGGTTATGTTTTAAAAATAAGTTATTTTGGTCAGTTTTTATAAGTGAATATTTATGTTTTATATTTATATTTATAAAAACTTTTTTTTGTAGTTCTTGATAAGGGTTGCTAAATGCAACCGAAACGTTGAAGAAAATAAATTTAATTATTTTTTAAAAAAACATTGTGGTTCCATTATTGATCGTTAAATTCTTGAAATATTATAAAAGATTAAAAAAGATTTATATTTATTAAAAATTATGATAATCGTTATTGAGGTTTTTTTCAGTTTATTTAAGATTTACATATTAAGAAAAGAATTAATGAATGTCTATTGTTCGAACAATTTGTATCATACGAAAATAAAAATTTTATGAAATAAAATTTTAAAAATTAAAACTATAATGTACTATTAATATTTCTATGAGAAGTTTTTGGAATAACTGATAATAATAGTATATATATAATAATAATAATAGTACGGTCCTAGGCCAGAAAAATAAAGAATGTCCCAAATCGCACGTAAATTACCTACCGAGGCGAAGCCGAGTATGGTAAACTGCGATATGGTCATTCTTTGTTTATGGCCGAGGATTGTACAAAATTTTTCTGTGACTGTGGCGAGAAAGTACGTGTTTGCCGGACGCACAGCGTGCGCAGTTTTCGGGCCGCAGTACAGAAAATTACTTTTGCATAAATTGGCATGCTAGGATAGTGGCATATTGACATAACTGGACCATTGAAACGCCGTGTGACATAAATTGTAAGGCGCCTTTGTTGCCTTCCGTATCCAGCCCTCAACAGCGCCATTTAGAAATTTCTGTTTGGGCTGGAAGAGGCATTATTGAGAAAGAGGAGATAAAAAAACATTGACAGAACGCTAACGCGTATGTAACAGTTATTATCTATTATAATTTACAAGTCCCTTATATAGTAATTTCGGAAATTTCATTATCTAATATACTATAAGAAGAAACCAAGGGAGATTTATGACTAGAAATAGATATGAACCAGATTTTCTTAAAATACGAGGCATACCGTTATCAACAATTGCAGACATCAATTTGATTAAAATATACATACTTTTCAATTTGACCTTGCGACTAAAAAAAAGTATTATCAGGAATAAAACCCTGAGAAGCGTTTTACTGCTTAATCATAGAATAAATAACATAAATTAACCAACTACCTTATTATTATTATTATTTTATTTTATTTTTATTTTTTTTTTCAAGGGAAATATGTAAATCTTGCATCAGACATGGAGTGTTTGCGGGCCATAAAGACCCGCAAATTTCTTTGACCGCCAAGTTGTACAAGTACAACTGGAAGATCTGCGACGAACTCGGTCGGCGACTTTACCCCAGATTCTTACTGGATAAGTAAACTGCTAAACCGTCCTGCGCTTGTTTGCCCAAAAGGTCTGTAAGATGATGGAGAGTACGAGGCTCCGCCCTTACCATTGATCAAGAGCACGAGACATGTCATCTTCCACTGCCTTGGGAACACTCCTGACACCAAACACGCATTAAGCATGCTTAACAGGATACCAGAGATTACTTTGGCCGCTCGTTTGAACACTTCTGCTGGTATCCCGTACGGCCCTGGCGCCTTTCCATTATTCATGGCCTTGACTATCTCGCCCCGGCTGAATAGCGGCACTTCCTCCTTGGGTATGGCGACTAACGGATTTTCCCGGATTGGCCGCTCAGGGAAGAAGGCACGGACGATTAGTTCGGTCGACACCGCGTCCATGATGTTGTCAAACCCCTGGATTAACTTGCCCATTACTACTTTGTAACCTAGACCCCAGGGGGTCTTTGTTTACTTCTTCGCGTAATGAACGCAGACATCAAGCCTTGCTTAGATGGATAGCCTTGGTCAGCCGGTGTTTAGCATCCTTGTGTTCCTGAGAAATCGCAGCATTCTCAGGCCTGCTCCATACTCTCTGCGCCCTTCATCGCGCCCTGTGGCATTATTTGCGGAGCTCCGCTATTTCAGGAGCACCAGTAATCTGGTTTTCTCTCTTTCTAGGGCCTTCAGCGAGGCATGGAGGCGTCACCTGTACGGAGGTCGTTGTGATGTTCCCTCAAGCACCCGGTAGGTGATGTAATGGTGATAACTACCATTGTAGCAATCCATCACCCTCCATTCGCTGTTTCTCCCAGACGCACCTTCTATTGCGAAGTTTATGTCTGGAATAGAAGCAACCCCATCCTGCCTTTTCATAGGGCCTGTTTTCTCTATTCTGGACCACTAGTTTGCATCTAATGGCCATTTTGAGTACCATTAGTCCCCTGGAATTGGTCGTCGGCATGCCCCATTCAAAGACCCTAGTGTTAAAATCTCCGGCAAGGATGACGCTTTCAGTTACCGTCCGAACCGTGTTCTCAATGCTGGCCAGCTTTGTAGCCAGCACCTTCGACCTATCGTTTGAGGGGAGAGGAAGCAACTTATATAAGCTGTTTCCCCACACGTGACTTAATCGTGGCAATTGTCTTTCTCTTTTTGGGACAGGGATGTTTGAGCTCTACCCCAAAGCCATATGGCACAACAGCCAGTATTATCGGACAGCCAGTATTTGTGATTCATGATGCATGATTGCTCGTTTAGTAAGAAGATATTTGAATCCTCTTCACGGGCAATCTGTTCCAACAAAGCACCAGCTTCCTGGGCTTGATTCATGTTTCCTTATAGAAGCTTGATCATTTTCGATGACACTATTTCCTTGCCGTAGCCAGAGCCTTCCGGTACTTAGGGCAGTTTCCTTCTGCGGCATAGAGCTCTGTAGATCACTTGTCGTCCCTATTTTTGAAGAGGAAACACTCAAGTGTTTTCTTCTGACATTCATTTCTCTTATGTCCGTCCTTACGCCGCATTTGAGACAGGCTTTTCTTCTTTCAGGGTGTTTGCAGACATACTAATTATGTCCGTAGCCCAGACATTTAAGGCAGCGCCTTGCATCTGTTTAAAGGCGCACTCTATTCGAAGCCCAGCCAATTTGGATTTTCCCTTTTTTGGCAAGGCGTAGAGCATCAACTTCGAGTAGTTCGACCACGGCCATCTGGCTCTTCATGCCTTTGGTTTTGAAAACGGTGACTGAAAGTAGGTCTCCTTTAACAGGCCTTTTTAGCTGCCGAATTTTCTTCGTCCTAACTTTTTGCTTCAGGTATCCACTTTCTTAGGTATTTTCTTTACCTGGACCTGTTTTTCTCTACCTGGCCTTGAGTTTCAGGTACCTGGTTTGTCTGTTGGGGCTGCAGTTTTCTCAATTTCCTTAGCTGCTTTCTCTTTTTCTTACTCAGCCGTTTGGGTGTATTTCCATTATTTTGACCATCTTCCTTTTGGCTGGTTTTCATCTGAGACTCTTCTACCTTATAGTCGTTTGCCTGCTTCTCTGGATCTTGGTTATTAGTGGCAGACCACTTGGAAGCCGTTTCATTCGGCTTTGATTTATGCTACCCCCCTTCCTGATTTTTTCCTGCTTCCAGTAGGTGTTTTTCAGGCAAATCCTTCTTTGCCTTTTTCTGGCGCTAAGCTTCTTGCGTTGCTCTTACAGTCTCTTTCTGTTTGCATCCTCCTGGAGTACTTTTTTCTTCCTTCTTTGTCCTGCTAAGTTTAGAATCTGGATCATATGGTGAAACTTAATTCTACTTAATAATTTTTAAATCTAAGGTCTGCGTAGGGTTCAAAAAAAGGCAAAGCATTCGGAAATTGGATCTTGCCCTGGTCACGTAGTTTTTAAAAATATAAATAATATAATAAAACCTCATCAATATTTTTTAAAGAAAAAATCGATTATAGTTATCAAGTTTTTGGCATATCATTAAAATTATTTAATAAAGTTTTCGCGATTAGTCTCAGTCACTTAAAGAGGAGAATTTGAGTAAAAGTATACCGCTTTACCTTAATTTGCTCGTCGTAAAACGATACATTTTTTGATTATTTATTGATTTTTGCGCGGAAAACTTGTTGAAAATCGTTTGAAAGGATTTGAAAGGATTTCAATTTTCTTTTTTGTATCCTGTAAATACTTAAAATTTTCATGTTGGAATCCTTAGTCAAAAAATATTTAGAATAATTTGGGTTTAGAATCTTAACATATATTTACATATTAACATAAATTGTTATCTTGCAAAACATTTATACATTATGCCTAGCAGTTAGCTGTAAAGAATATGTTCCATGCATTTAGTTTATGTTGTATACACAAATCGGTTATAAGTTTCTTTTAGTAGAGGTTACTCAAACTTACTACTCCAGCCAATCTTGAAGTTAGTTTTCAGAGAAACCTCAGAAAACCCCGTAAAAACCAACGAAAAACAAAATATTAAATTAAAGTACCTTCTGCAATGTTTCCCGTGCTCTCACTAGAATCTGCATTTGTATTGTTTACCTCTTTTGCACATGGGCACACCAAAATTTGCAGAGTCCTTCAACAATAACATATACTGTTTTATTTTAATAAGGAGTCAATATATTAATTAATTTATCGTATAAATATTATACAAAAAGTTTTTGTACATAAGTGATTTACATTATAATTGCATTGTACATAATAAATAAAAATTTAAATAAAAACAGAAAAAAATAAAATATTAATATATAATGAAAAATAACTAATGAAATATAAATTTATATAAAATTAATTTTTAGATTTAAATTTACATTAAATGAAAATAAAAAAAGATTTAACAAAAAATAATAAAGAGATTTTAAAAACTGATTTATTAGAATCTCTATATATTATAAAGCTATAAACGCTGTCGCATGATACTTTTGGGCCAATCTTGTAAAACTTCAAACACTATCACGTGAACCATTTGGGTAAAAATAAACAAAATACACCTTTCAGGCCAATATGAAACCATCTTTACAATTCCTCAATCACTCTACGAGGGTTGGCGCGTGAAGCGCGCAGGGGGCGGATACCCTCGTATTGTATAAAAGTGGCAAAGGAACCAGTATTTTGATGTGAATGAAAAAAGTGAAAAAGGTAAGATTTACAGGTGAGAAGTGATGTATTGGACATTTGATTCCCGTAGGTCAATCTCCAATAACTACTTATGTAAGTTCTCTTTAAAAGAACTAAATCAGTTCTCGGAAAATATCCGTTTAGGAACCGTTTTTTGTTCCGATTTTATATAAATCATTCTTTTTGTCCAATACGACGCCTCGTATGTTGGAAAATTCTAATGGCCCACGGTCAACTGATGGCACTGTTACAGTAACTTCATCACCTTCGCCTTCAAAATCGGAACAAAAAACGGTGTCATTTTAAACGGATATTTTCCGAGAACCGAATTGCATAAATGTAAATCAAATCTAATTCAAGTTTCCGTAGTGCCTAAAGATGTTTTAATTCTTTTACGTGAAGCTACTACTCAACAATCTATGACTGGTGGACAAGGCTTCCGCAAATGCAACTGCAAATGCAGGCAAAAACTTATGCAGCACTAATAGTTGCAAATCTATTAAGTCAGGAATTCCATGCAATTCTCGATGACATACAGGACTTTCATGTCTTAATAATAAATAAAATTTTAAAAAAATGTAAATGACGTTTAAAAAGTAATGTTTATATTAATTTAAAATTGTAACTCTCATTTTCGCAATAATCTTTTATTATACAATAAAATTTATAAGGCATAAACACCAAATTCTCTTTGTTTTTTACTTCCCTAAGAGCCATCCGTGAAGTAGACAAATAAAATAAATTAGTTTACTCCTCTGAGTTTATATCAGTGAATTAGACGATTCGTCTATTTCCCTAAAGGCTATCGGTGCAGTAGACAACAGCTATAATTCTCGTCTACTTCACTAAAAATTTTAGGGAAGTAGGCGATCGAAACTTCCATTTGTCTACTACGTACAGTTTGGCCAAATCACGGATTTCTCTACTTCCCTACGACAGATACACATGCAATTGTTGAAGTCTGATTGCGTTAGTAGAACGTCTTTGATGTTGGGAACTGTGCTGTCATGTGAATTGAAGAATTGAAGTAAATATTTTCAAAAAATATGTTTTTGAATGCCCTATCAAAAAGTTTCAGTATTATATTTTTAAGCCCTTATTTTATAAAAAGTTATTTTGTCCATTTCTATTGGCTACAGAAAAAGAAGTGCGGATAAAAAAAATTTTTTTTTTTTAAGATTTCTGAAAGATTGATTTATAAAGATAATTTTTTTTTTGTTGAAAAATAAGTGAGGTACTACGAAATTAAGATTTTTTAAAAATTAATCATTTACAAGAGAAGTTCAATACATTTGGAACACCAAATTACACTAAATGGTTATGATGAGTTTATTATGATGAAAAAACATGCCGACTGCCCTCCCTTCATTCCAATGGGCCTTCTGAGCCTAGAAACATACGGCTCTATGTTATAAAATAGGGTTCTTTAGTCATTTCCAATGAAATGCCAAAACCTCGCAAGTTAACCAAAACACTTCTGGCTAAAAATGACCAATTTTTAAACTGCTGCCAAATTTGTAATTTCTGATGAAAATTTTCGGTAATTTGTGGTAAAAATAAAAAATCTAGAGAAAAATTCAAGAAAAATTTTAGATTCTTTACTATTCAGAAAACAAAAACATGATTGTTGTATCATAAATTAATTTTTTTACAAATTAATTTATCTAGATTATCATAAACGAAAAACTAGGGCCCTCTGAAACACCAGATTTTGCATATCCAGGAATAAAACCATTGTTTATTTAAAAATGACTGTATTATTTTCAATTTATATTATTTACGCAACAAACTATTAGGACTATAATGAGGCCCTTCTGAAAATTATTTGATAATTTTTTATTATAAGGCCTTAAATTCTCTCGAGTAAAAAATAACTTATATAATAAATTATGAAATCACTTGCCGAAAAGCATGATTTATAATAGGTTCTGAAGTCTCTAAGTCTACAGTACTAAAATAGTAAAAGAAATACTAATATTAAAATGCTAGATTCTGTTCGTGTGGGAGACATAAGAAATAAATTATCTTCGGGATTGGACATAGCTTTTAGAATACCTTTTTAAATATGCGTTTTTGTAATTATAACTTTACTGGGGACAGAACTAGGCTCCTCTGAAAACTCTAAATGTGTTTGTATAATTATAAATTTGCAGTGAAACATGATTTTATTAAGCAACAGAAATAAAAGTAAATAATAAACATGGGGGTGCCCCCCCCTCCAACTTTTACTAGTACTTCTATATCGGTAGTTCTTAGCTATTTTTACCCAAGTCTGAGGTCGATGTCTTGGATTTAAAAAATACCAATTGCACTGTGTTTGGTATGTAAAAATATGGTTACTGGCCAATTTTTAAGGCTCTAGGTGGCTTGGTTGCGATTTGGCAGCTGTTTTTCCAATTTTGATTTTTTTCGAATTCTCAGCCACCCGTTCACTTTTTATTTTCTGGACGCCCTAAATAAGCCTAAAAAATATGTTCTATACAAAGGTGGGTAGTAAAAATTCCCGCCCAATCCGAATCTGACTATATTTTTTCGGAAAAACCTCAGGGAAAGCCGGAAAATCGGAAAAACTAAAGGAAGCTGGAAAATACGAATTTCTCAAAAAGCGTCACTTTTTTTTTTTTTTTTTTATTTTTTTTACATGTGTTTTTCCATACTTTTCATGCTGGTAACCTTCTTTTTTGACCCATTTGCCTTTTAAGTACTTAAAAATCAATTTTAGGCTCAAAAAAATGATTTTAAAAATTGTTCATTTTCTGAATTTTCCAATTTTCTCGCTTTTCCTGATAGAAAATGAAAAATCTGACTTGATTTTCGGATTCCTCGGGAAATTTTACATTGAAAACCATCTTGGGTAAAATTTTAGAGGCCTTTGTGACGCTGTAAAAAAAAGAAAAACAAAATAACCTGCTAAAATCAAAAATAATTAAACATAATTAAATTTTGCTATTTTTTTATTCTGTTTATTTTTTTGATTTTAGCAGGTTATTTCGTTTTTCTATTTTTTACAGCGTCACAGAGGCCTCTAAAATTTTACCCAGGAAGGTTTTCAATGTAAAATTTCCCGAGGAATCCAAAAATCAAGTCAGATTTTTCATTTTCTATCAGGAAAAGCGAGAAAATTGGAAAATTCAGAAAATGAACAATTTTTAAAATCATTTTTTTGAGCCTAAAATTGATTTGTAAGTACTTAAAAGGCAAATGGGTCAAAAAAGGAGGTTACCAGCATGAAAAGTATGGAAAAACACATGTAAAAAAAATAAAAAAAAAAAAAAAAAGTGACGCTTTTTGAGAAATTCGTATTTTCCAGCTTCCTTTAGTTTTTCCGATTTTCCGGCTTTCCCTGAGGTTTTTCCGAAAAAATATGGCCAGATTCGGATTGGGCGGGAATTTTTACTACCCACCTTATATAGAAAATATTTTTTAGGCTTATTTAGGGCGTCCAGAAAATAAAAAGTAAACGGGTGGCTGAGAATTCGAAAAAAATCAAAATTGGAAAAACAGCTGCCAAATCGCAACCAAGCCACCTAGAGCCTTAAAAATTGGCCAGTAACCATATTTTTACATACCAAACACAGTGCAATTGGTATTTTTTAAATCCAAGACATCGACCTCAGACTTGGGTAAAAATAGCTAAGAACTACCGATATATGACCCAGTAGGAGGATTAGAAAAACTATAGATTACTGTATACTATTCCACTGTATATAATGATCAATTTGGAGGATTTGACCAGAGATTAAAGGAAAGCACGGGTCTCTAGAAGTAGGTTTAGGTTTCACAAAAATGCCGCAAAATTCTGACTGAGGGGAACTATTTTAGAGACCAAATATAATCAGAATCCGTTTGGCAGAATATCAGAGCTGCTCCTTTTTTGCCGTTTTTTGTCGTTTTTCTTTTTTTTTTTATTTTTCACGCTCTTTTTTTTCTCATTTTTATTTTAAAGTTCATATCTCTGGTTCATGAGTACCAAAATAGGTCTACAAGGTCTTAAAAAATTCCCTTTAAAATCTCTTTCACATGCAGGAGTTTAAAATAAATTTTAACCACTTTAGGCACCCTTAAATTTAAAAATGTTGAAAACTAAAATTTAAATTTTAACTTTAAAATTCAATTATTTTGTGATGACAAAAATTACCTATCTGTAAAATTCCTGTCTTTTGCCTATCAAAAACCTTCAAAATGAGCTCAGTTGATGCAATTTAGAACCACGGACACCGTCAAAATTAAAAAAAAACCAAAATTTTTCACGTTGAAATTCGACTCATTTTTTTTAATATTAAAGGGTATTTTGAGATAAGTGAAATGGACATAGAGAGAATACGGTAAAATGTAAAATGTGAAAAAGAGATTCAATATAATTTCAAAATAATTTCAAAATAAAATTATAAATGTAATATTTTTCTTATTTATATTTTATATAACTACCTATTTATAATTAAAATTTTTTTTAAAAATATTTTTAATAAATTTACATTTTTGTAAAAAAATTGTAGGCTTTATTTATTTCGTTGACAATATGTTATGTTTACATTGTATGTTTGTAAACAAACTCGTATGCGCCTCCACTGTGTTATATTTGCTATTATTATTACATTATTATTTAAACATTTGTTTATTGTCTCTTAGAGAGAACAGTGTTAAAAAGTTAAAAAACCTATATTCAACGTGTTTAAAACCAAAAAATATACATTTAATATTGATTTAATAATAACTATAATTCATATCTTTCGTCTCTTCAAAATTTTATTTTTATAAGGAGTTTGATGATTTTTATTTTAAAAAATACGCAATTACCGGCCGCCTACTTAATGGTCATAACTGTCGTTGTCCATCTGGGTCATTTCTCAGAACCTTAAAATCTATATTTTTCGAAAACAGACCCATAAATGAATTTGGCAGAAACATTTATTTCTGAATTTGCAAAATCAGAATGCATCAAAGTAAACAATAGGATGAATTCCGAAATTTATTTTATGAAACCTTGTATTTCATGCTAAATTTTTGTTTTTTACAAATAATAACTTCTGATATTTTTTCAACTTTGCAATGATTTTTAGGAATTTTGATTTATTTGTCTTACAATGCTTCTAGTTTTTATTCTTCTGTATTAGAAAGTTTGTATACTTAATTTTTGGGATTCGGAAAACTGCCCTAAATGGAACATTAGACAATTATGATCAGTGAATGGCACCCTATACACACACATACATACACAAACACACTTATGCACAAATATGGTCACCGTATTCCCTTTTCCCATTTCACTTATCTCATCTCGACATACCATTTAATTTAAAAAAAAAATGAGTTAAATTTCAACGCGATAAATTTTGGTTTTTTTTTAATTTTGACGGTGTCCGTGGCTCTAAATTGCATCAACTGAGCTCATTTTGAAGGTCTTTGATAGGCAAAAGACAGGAATTTTACAGATAGGTAATTTTTGTTATCACAAAATAATTGAATTTTAAAGTTAAAATTTAAATTTTAGTTTTCAACATTTTTAAATTTAAGGGTGCCTAAAGTAGGCAAAATTTATTTTAAACTCCTGCATGTGAAAGAGATTTTAAAAACGAATTTTTTAAGACCTTGTAGACCTATTTTGGTACTCAGGAACCAGAGATATGAACTTTAAAATAAAAATGAGAAAAAAAAGAGCGTGAAAAATAAAAAAAAAAAGAAAAACACGACAAAAAACGGCAAAAAAGGAGCAGCTTCGATTTTCTGCCAAACGGATTCTGATTATATTTGGTCTCTAAAATAGTTCCCCTCAGTCAGAATTTTGCGGCGTTTTTGTGAAACCTAAACCCTCTTCTAGAGACCCGTGAAAGATTGTACATACTATACTTCCACGGCGATTTTGTGCGACGCTGGTGAAATAGGACATTTTATTACATTTTACCATATAGGACATTTTGCGAACCCATTCCAGTTTTTATTATTAACTTTTTCAGCGGTATTAATTAAATATAATAGTTACATATATGTTTGCAATATCAATAAAATTATGAATATAAAACAAAGTTTTTGGTTCCTCATACAGGAACCATTGTGATCAGTCAAAATTTTTTTTCTGATTTTTTGGCATATAAGCACGTCTTGAGACCTCAGAAAGCTAAAAAACCGGTTTTTAAAAAAAGTCTGTATGTATGTGTGTGCGTATGTATGTATGTATGTATGTATGTACGTATGTCTGTAACCGGAGATATTTCACTACCAGTATGCCATTAAGATCTAATTTTGTTTTCAAAATTTTTTTTACCAAAAAGTCTCGATATACTTTTTTTTTTTTTAATTTGGATGTAATACCTCACTTTTTCCCATGAAAGTACTGATATCTAGAAGTATCGTTTTTACTCGATATCTTGAATCTTATAATTTATTTTTTGAAAATTTTTTTCTCAAAATTTTTTTTACCAAAGAATACAAACAATACGAATTTTTATTTTTTTATGCACGCAGTACTTAATTTATTTCTCTGGAAGTACTAGATTTAGAAATATCGTTTATAGTAATTTTTTGGACCTGATACTTAATTTTTTCAAAATTCTTTTTATTTTAGGACGTAGTACTTAACTTTTTCCTATGAAAGTACGAATATCTAGAATTATCGTTTTTACTAGCTAAAATTATTTAATTATTCCTATAGCTTGTGTAATTATGTCTTCAAGATATAACTACACTAGCTACACCAAAAACTGTCTAGCAGACATAATTATCATAAAAGAAGATTATGTACTAGCGTATAAAAATCTTTTTTTTATGTAAAAAACATAATTTTTTCCATAAGCTAACAGTATCAAGGAAAAGATCATTTTTAGTTTTTCTTATGTCATTATACTTTGTTAGGTAAAACTTTGACTATCCTCACGCGCTTCGCATTCATCATTTTTAGTTAATATGTGGATCTGCTACTTAATTTTTTGAAAATTTGTTTCAAAATGTTTTACATATATATTTTTTTTAATGATAAAAAAATTCATTTATAAAAAATACTTTTGAAAAACGTTTTATTGCTAGCATTTAGCAATTCCAAATATAAAAACTTTATTTTCAAAAAAGAAAATACTTTCAAGTACTATATTTAAAAATAATAAATTTTTTAAATGATTACTTTTTTTTAATGTAATAAGCTTCAAGAATATTTAAAATTATTTATTAAAATAATCAAATAATTATTTTTGTTACGTATCCTGAGGGATACGAAACTATAAATAGTAATAATTAATATTATCCTGGGTACAGAATGAGTGCTCCAGGTATTTGTATAAGTTAGGATGGTAATATGATCTTGATGACCTCGAACTGTGTGAACCTAGCCTGCGGCCAAGTTCGTATTCGTAGGAAAGATTAGGTTTGTCACAGATAAACTGATAACTAATATAATTAGTATAACTTTCACTTTTATTGGTTATAAATATAAATGAATATAACTGTCAAAATCGAATGTAAGTCTTTTGGTTGAAAACTCGCGTTCGGGGCTGTTTCGGGACATTATGTATGTCGTAGTGAAGTTGAGAAATCCGTGATTTGGCCAAATCCCTAGTGATTTGGCCAAACCGTACGTAGTAAACAAATGAAATTTTTGATCACCTACTTCCCTAGAATTTTTAGTGAAGTATAATATATTTTAATGTAGTATAATCGCCTACTTCACTGATATAAACTCAGTGGAGTAAACTAATTTATTTAATTTGTCTACTTCATGGATGGCTCTTAGGAAAGTAAGGAACAAAGAAAATTTAGTGTAAATTTTTGTTCTGAGAATTTTCTTCCTCAAGGTGAAGGTGATGAAGTTACTGTAACAGTACCATTCGTTGATCGTGGGCCATTAGATTTTTCCAATATACACTGAGAAAACAAGAACAGTATTTTTTACTATATTTTATAGTAGCGCGCCACGCACGTGTCGATTCAGGGAAAAAATAATATAATATATAAGAAAAATTACTGCACGTGCCTTTGTTTTTACTATAAAATATAGTAAAAATTATGTTTATTAAAATTCCAGTACGCGTATAGGAATTTTTGATACATAGATAAAGTAATTTTTCTCTCTTCTTGTCACCCCACCCTTTTTTCAATAAATTTTAGCATACGTGCAGGCACATTTATCCGTACTTCGGTATTTTAAAGCAAAACCAATCATACAAAATACACACGTATTAATAAAAATTGAACAAATAAATAAAATAAAAAAGTTTAATAAAGGTGTTGATGTGAATTATATAAAGAAAGAAAAAAGTGATAAAAAAATATCTATTTACTAAACAGGGGGCGTGAGTGAGTAATATTCAAAACATATAGTTTTCAAACTTCGATTCTTTCACGTGTAGACAACTGTAGCCTAGTGGACAAAGTGATAAGCCGGCAATGAAATTAATAAGGAATGACTATATTAATTAAAAATTGTAATTCTCTTTTTTGCAATAATTTTTATTATATAATAAAGTATATAAGGCATAAACACTAAATTCTCTTTGTTCTTTACTTCCCTAAGAGCCATCCATGAAGCAGACAAATAAAATAATTTAGTTTACTCCACTGAGTTTATATCAGTGAAGTAGACGATTCGTCTACTTCCCTAAAGGCTATCGGTGTAGTAGACAACAGCTATAATTTTCGTCTACTTCACTAAAAATTTTAGGGAAGTAGGCGATCGAAACTTTCATTTGTCTACTACGTACGGTTTAGCCAAACCACTAGGGACTTGGCCAAATCACGAATTTTCCTACTTCACTACGACATATAATCTAATTAGTAACTGCCCAGATTATTTAATTTTGGTAGGATTACCCAATACGCGAAAGCGCCGGTCTCATCACATCCAATTAATGAGGTTGTCCCTAATTATTTTGGAGATGAAGGATTTATGCAACTTACATCGGTGGACATCGATGCGGATTTGAACACCCAGCGTTTTTTTACCAAATAACTAAGATAGAAATAAGTTAATACATATATTATTTTAAAAAAAATATTCTTTAAACGGTTACTTTCTTTGCTATCTAATTTATTTGAAAATTATTAATTATTTTTAATAATAAAACTCTGAATCAAAATAAACTACTTGATATAGTATTGTTTTTTAACAAAAATACTAAGGATACGAGATACATAAAATCACTATTTTGTTTATATTTTATTAACAATAACAACTTTTTTGCATTTATTTGATTAAGTAATCATCAAACATTAAATTTATAACAAAAAAAATTATTTTCTTCCTTTTTTATGCGTTTAATTAAGATAAGAACCCATCTTAAAAATACTTAAAAATGTGGTTTTGGACATGTATTATATTCAAATGTCCAAAACAGCATACGCAGATTTTAGTTTTGGACATTTGATTATTTTGTTAAAGATAAAGGTGAAATTTCTATTCTTAACAGTGTCTATTTGTTAAATGTTGTTAAATCCAAAAGCAAAAATTAAAAAGTATTAAATAAAATCTAATTTAGAAAAATTCAAAATTTATTGCCGTGAATGCCAATTGGAAATGCAGTGATGCCGGTTAACGGGAAGAACTCTCACTACTCCGACTATGTTTCTTTATATCTTGTTCTCTTTTTTTGTTTATTTACAATTAATTAGAATAAATAAAAAATTTTAATTAAAATGTTTTCTTATTCACACCTATACTCAACAAGTCGTTTGTAACATGAACTTTTACAATTGATTAAAAATTGATCATTTCAAAATTAATTAAAAATTAATTAAATGCCATTATATAACCATTTTTTATAATTTTTCTGATTATTATTTAAAAAAAATGTATTATGTAGTTAGTTTTAAGAATGGTATCCAAAACCCCATACATTCCATGTCCAAAACCCTGTACTTGGTGTCCAAAACCCTGGTATTCTAGGTTTTCTCTACTGGAGCACTATTTAAAATTAAAATATTGATCATACATGGCAAATAACCGTTTATTCCTCAAGAATTATGTTCATAATTGCTATTTAAAGAGATGTTACGTTAAAAAATACTATATTTTTTGTTTTTATCCGTTAGTAAAGTCACGAATTTCCTTAAAGTGTTCAAAACCCCATCCTTGACCCTACATTGCGCTTACTAATGCAACTACGAGGGCTTTTAAATGAATGGAACACAACTGTATACAAACTCGTCTTCCCACTTCTTCTCTACACGATAAATTTTATCTTTAACCATTTCGACGCTTTGTTTAAACTTCATAGCTTAATTCATCATATACTGTTCCTCTCGACTTTTTTAAATTAAACTGCATGGAAATGTCCATATATAATATTTTGTAAATTTAATTTATTACATTATTGAATATAACAATTTTTTTAAATTTTTGGACCCTCAGACCTTAAGTGTCGTATTTAAAAGCTGAAATATAAATATAACTTTACCTACTTTTGAAAAAGTATAATATTTTATGGGAGACACTATATTTTCCTTACGAATTTTCTGTTATATTTTTTTAAGGATACTTTTTCAAATAAGTCTAAAGAATTTATTGATATCTTGGATTAGCCTGGGATTCCTAAGATTTTTTTATACATTAGACATGTCAAATTTACATTACACCTTTTGTTGCTTTTTTTCTATCCCTGCCAGATCTGTAAGGCAATAATTAAATTATGCATAATGAATATTATCAAAATGCTAAAACTTAAAAATTATTTTTTTTATAAAGATTTTGTATAATTAATTGACCAGTACTGGGTTGAAATTCAACCCAGTACTGGTCAATTAATTATACAAAATCTTTATAATATTCAATTAAATATGGGTGATACATCGAATAATACTTATGAGAATTATTTTTTTTATTGAAAATATTGGGTTACAGACCCGGCAGGGATAGAAAAAAAGCAACAAAAGATGTAATGTAAATTTGAGATGTCTAATGTATAAAAAAATCTTAGGAATCCCAGGCTAATCCAAGATATCAATAAATTCTTTAGACTTATTTGAAAAAGTATCCTTAAAAAAATATAACAGAAAATTTGCAAGGAAAATATAGTGTCTATCCCATAAAATATTATACTTTTTCAAAAGTATGTAAAGAAAGTAAAGATATCATAACAGTCGCAAGGTTTAAAAAAAAAACAATGTGAAGCAACTAATAAAACTATAAATAAAGAATAAAAAACGCTGCTAGATTATGGGCACTACGATTCCTCAAGCAATTACAAATATTAAATATGAGTCAAACATTTTTATCATGTGTCATATCTAAGAAATAAGGTGACACAATCTTATTTTTTATGTAAAAAATAAGAAAAATTAAAAATTTTTTTAATTAAGTATCAGATCCGAGAAATCAAGTAAAATATTGAAAAAATAAAGCAAATTGTTAGCTCAGAAATCAAATATTTTTATTTAATATTAAAAACGATAAGTTCCTAGAATTAATACTTTCAGATAAAAAGTTAAATACAACCTCCGAAAATAAAAAAAAAATTGGTATTTTTTGTATTTTTTTGTGGCAAAAATTTTGGGAAAAAAAATATTTCCAATTGAAAGTAGTAACAAATTTTTTTTTTACATTTATTTTTTATTTATAAATAAACTTTTTTTTACAATTAAATAGAAAATTATGCGCCCATTTTTTATTAATAAAAACATTATCTTTGCAGCTTAGCACTAGGCTAAATTTCTATAATATGTTAATTAATATATTATATAAGTATCAGATAAACGTATATACTTGTATATAGAAGTGTGTATCACGGCTGAATGTGTTTATTATAATTATATATTCAACCATAAGCAGCAGTGATTTTTTTTTAATTTTATGACAGTGTGGGCCCCTTTTTAAATATATATTTTAATTTATGTTCTCCTAATACATTTGTATATAGAAAATATATTTTTATACTAACTATTGCGTTGTTATAACCTAATAAAAGAATCAAATAAAAATCCCCATTCATTATTAAATTTAAATATATATGTAATGATATATTTTTATTCAAAATTATAAGGATGCTTCTTCTTCACTTATAACTACTGGATCAAAAAACTGAAATGATAACTTCGATATAAATCGCAAAAATGGGATTAATCGCAAAAATTCGATAAAAAAACAAAAAGTCAAACCAAAATTCGATATCTCAGCCTTCGCCAATTAGTCCAGGTAAATCTGTGAAAAAAAAGGCCAAACCTCTACCGAATTATGAAAATGGAAAAATTGAGTGAAAACCGATTGCACTGTATTCAGGAGTATGTTAGAAACAAAGTCCCGGAAAGGAGAAATTGTGGAAATGAAAAGGGGGGATTTTCACGCCATTTTTCACCCCATTTCCCCCACAAGTACAAGATCATTTAAGAAACAACTTTTTTTTAATTTCAAGGAGTGCAAATAGGTTTTTTGGGCCACGGAACCTAAAAATGATGTCAGAAATGATATTGGATGCATTGGGGGAGGGGGGGAGGTGAATTTGCCCGTTTTCACCCCTTTTACCCCAAAAATATCTAATTTTTATAAAAACGTTTATTTTTTATTTTTAAATGTCTCTATGGGTTTTTGGGTCGGGGAATTCAAAAATTATGTCAGAAATGATATTGGATGCATTGCGGGGGGTTAATTTGCCCATTTTTCACCCCTTTTACCCCAAAAATATCTAATTTTTATAAAAACGTTGATTTTTTATTTTTAAATGTCTCTATGGGTTTTTTGGGTCGGGGAATTCAAAAATTATGTCAGAAATGATATTGGATGCATTGCGGTTGGTGAATTTGCCCATTTTTCACCCCTTTTACCCCAAAAATATCTAATTTTTATAAAAACGTTTATTTTTTATTTTTAAATGTCTCTATGGGTTTTTTGGGTCGGGGAATTCAAAAATTATGTCAGAAATGATATTGGATGCATTGCGGGGGGTTAATTTGCCCATTTTTCACCCCTTTTACCCCAAAAATATCTAATTTTTATAAAAACGTTGATTTTTTATTTTTAAATGTCTCTATGGGTTTTTTGGGTCGGGGAATTCAAAAATTATGTCAGAAATGATATTGGATGCATTGCGGGGGGTTAATTTGCCCATTTTTCACCCCTTTTACCCCAAAAATATCGAATTTTTATAAAAACATTTATTTTTAATTTTTAAATGTCTCTGTGGGTTTTTTCGGGTCGGGGAATTCAAAAATTATGTCAGAAATGGCATTGGATGAATTTTAAATTGATTTTTAACTTTATGTAACAAAACCTCATACTCACCTTATATTCATGATTACTACATTACGAAGTTCAATAAGAAATAAAAAAGCCTAATTGACTTTAAATAGCATTCCTGACATAATTTTAGAATTTGTTGACCCAAAAAACCCATAGAGATTTTTTGGGCAAATGGGGTGAAATATGGGCATATTCACCCCCCGCAATGCATCCAATATCATTTCTCAAATAATTTTTGAATTCCCCGACCCAAAAAACCCATAGAGACATTTAAAAATAAAAAATAAACGTTTTTATAAAAATTAGATATTTTTGGGGTAAAAGGGGTGAAAACGGGCAAATTCACCTCCCCCCTCCCCTATGCATCCAATATCATTTCTGACATCATTTTTGGGTTCCGTGACCCAAAAAACCTATTTGCACTCCTTGAAATTAAAAAAAAGTTGTTTCTTAAATGATCTTGTACTTGTGGGGGAAATGGGGTGAAAAATGGCGTGAAAATCCCCCCTTTTCATTTCCACAAATTCTCCTTTCCGGGACTTTGTTTCTAACATACTCCTGAATACAATGCAATCGGTTTTCACTCGATTTATCCATTTTCATAATTACGTAGAGGTGGTTTCACGGATATACCTTGACTAAATCGTGAGTTCAATGTAAATGTATGTCCCTCTTACTTAGAAGCAATGAATATAGAGTGAGAGAAGAAAAAGAGATATATATAAGCAAAGCTAGGTTTTGTTTGCGATGGAGAGTCTCGTGACCGCCCCCCCCCACCCCTCAATCCCATAAATCCAAAGCTAACGCTTTGGCTTGATAAGACATGTCTCTGTTTCTTCAAAAATTTATTTTTTTGTGCAAGAAATGTATTTGTTTCCTTATTTATTTGTTGATAAAATAAAAAAATCAATTTTTTACAATATTCTATTTTGTGTAAAATAAAATATTTAAATGTGTAATTTTTTATTAACTGATAAATTATATCTTTAATTTATGCTCAATTATTATTTGACAGATTTATTTATTATCATAAATTTTTTTACTATAAGGTAGGAGAATAAAGTGATTTTCGTCTATTTTTATTTACATTATATTTACAAATATTTTTATAAACTAAATACTATTTAATGTTATAGAAAAATTTTGATGTTGTAATTATTTTAAAACTTTAAATAAGCATATGATTTATTTTTTTTTATATGAATGATTGGCTTTATCGTTCTCCGTATTTCAAAAATTCAAATTAAAAAAATGGGTTTTATTGATCAATATAAGAATAAATTTTTTCAAAAATAAATAAAATGTTTTTTATTTTTCTGGACGTTTCAATAAACTTTAAAAATTTTAAAGTAATACTAAAGAAAGACGTAAATAAATTTTTTTTAAAGAATGTAAAACAACTTTTATTAATTCTGTTGAAAAGGATAGTAATTAAACTATTGAAACGTCCAGAAAAATAAAAAACATTTTATTTATTTTTGAAAAAATTTCTTATATTGATCAATAAAACCCATTTTTTTAATTTGAACATATGATTTATTAATCTTCATAGCTATTTTTGTCTATAACGGTGCATATGTTATCGAAATCGAATAAATTAGTCAATACTTCAGCAGCTATGCTCATGCTTTTGGATAGGTAACGTCCATGTGATACATTATATATAAGGCCAGCTGTATGTGAGCAATATTCTACGGTCCGTCAAACGTTAGGACAATTGGAACAATAATCTTTTATTGCATCATATCCTGTCTTATCAGGATCACACTCCACATAACATTTATATGTTTGTGCTGCTATATGTCTAGACCTTACTTCAAACTTAAATACATATGGTTCTTGTTTTTAAAAGCCTATATTAAGTACTCCAACTTTAAGCATTTCTCCTAAATATAAAATGTCTTGAGATAATTTATAGCTTCCAGTAAATAAGAGCTCTAAGTCTTCAATAGTAAGTTCTGAAAATCTAATAGATCGTTTGAAGTGATATTTTGAAATGGTAATGTTTTTTGATTCCAGTTGTTAGCCTTTACTCTTTCAGCCAAAGTATTTTTTTTATTTCTTTATTTCATTATTTTAACAAATTTTTCCCTTTTTTCAAGTGTCTGAGTACAATCATTTACCTGTCTCGTTAAAAACAAGCATGCAGTTTTAAATATTACTTTGGCATTAGATAAGTTTTGGTTACGGAATTGGTGATGAAGAATCTTATATTTTTGACCAAGAACACCATGTACGCTTTCTACTACTCATCGAATTTTAGTCACAAATCGAGATGCATTTGATTCTTCAGTTGAAAGCTGCTTTTTTTTACCTTTTAAAGCTGTTATTAGTACTCGATACCCTTTTTCTTCTAAGAGGTTTATAACATTTCTAAAACCTCTATCTAAAACATGCACTTTTCTTAGTTTTAAAATACTGCTTAATCGAAAAATTAGGATCTTTTAATAAGTGTTCTAAAAGTTGTGCAACATTGATGGTTTCTTTGAAAGGACCAGCTAACTCAACTATAAATCCGTTTGTTGTGATTATTGCAAATGGTTTACATAATGGAACTTTTTTGACACACAATATGCGCTTTCCTTTGATAAATATTTAGTCCTATCACATACTAAAACGAGGCAGTTAGTAAATCCATATAGCAATTCTGGTACTTTCGATGTTTGAGTTAATTAAAAATCTCTCGTATGGGTAGGTAAACCAAATTTTTGAGGCAGTACAACTTCTTTAATACATTTTATTACCGATATAATAGAATCATTGACAACTGCAATTTCGATGTCTAATATAGTAGCATTATATATAGGAACAGTATATAATGAATTAAGCTATGAAGTTTAAACAAAGGGTCTGAGGGTCTAAAAAAATATAACAATTTTTTATTTGATCAAAAAATATTGCATAAATTTATATTAAATATTAATCTAAAAAAAGGTTATATATGAGTAATTCCACACAATATAATAAAAAAATCAAAATTATTAAGAAAAGAAAAACAATACTTGTAATTTTGAGAGCAACAATTAGAGTTTGAGGGCCTAAAAAATAAAAGATGATCGTATTTTTTAAAAATATATTATATTGAACTAAAAAAATGATATATATGGCATTTCCTATGCAATATAGTAAGAAAAGTCGAAAAAAATTCAAAAATTTGAATTTTATCGTTCAAAACATGGGGTCTAAAGGATCTAAAAATAAAAAAATAAGTTATGTGATCAAGAGTATAATCTATTTAACTAAAAAAATTTTATATATGGTATATTCCGTCAAAAAATTACAAAAGAAAACAAAAGAATTAAGAAAAAATATTGAAAATTAAAAATTTGAAGAGCAAAATATGTAGTCTAAAGGGGTATAAGGGTATTAAATCTGTCTTATTATTAAGTTCCGCTCAAAATACATCTAATTTTCTAATCTATCATGAATGCTTTGGATCTTCCATGCAATATCGTCAAGAAAACTGTAAAAAAATAATTAAAAAAAGAGTTTTTTGTCATTTTCACTGTGTCGCACCGGGTCTAGAGGTCTAAATCCTTTTGGAAAATTGTGTTTTTATGTTAGAAAAAATAATTTGATATAAAATATTGTGCTACCCCCTTCCCAATATTTAATTTTATAAAATAATTGATTTTTGAAATTTTTGAATTTAGTAGTCGTAGGGGAATGCCAACCACGAACCGTAGGGGAACGTTGATCCTAGAGATGGGCGCTAGAACTGATCTGGTGGTCATGAACTCTGGGAACAAACCAACGTACGTAAGGCCAGGCTTTGGTGAATCGATCCCTGACGTCACTTTTGCTTGAGCCGGGTTGGCAGGAAGAGTGGGTGGTTGGAGGATGATGGATAGAGCCAATGGCAGCGACCATAATAACATCACTTTCAAAGTGCGTGATAGGGTCGTTAATCGGGCCCCGTTCAAAAAGTGCCCACTAGGCTGGAATGTGTCAAAGATGGACGAGGACAGATTTGTGGAATATCTTCAGGAAGAGTCCTCGTCTATCCTAGCCTGGCATGGAGCACCGACCATCCCGGGAGAGGCAGAGACACTCGTCAAGAGGGTAACTGCTCTTCTGAGGGGAGCTTGCGATACCTCTATACCGCGTAAACGGCTCTGGAAGGGTAAAAGAAGCGTGTACTGGTGGAATGAAAAAATTGCGGAGCTTAGGCGGAACTGTCACGGGGCACGCAGAAGACGGCAAAGAGCGCATGGCCGCCCAGAGCTGGCTTTGCGCTCTGAAGAGTACAAGGAAGCCAAGCATAGGCTGGCGAAAGCCATCCGCCTCAGCAAGACGCGCTGTCTTCGGTCGCTAAGAGATGATATCAACAGCGATTCGTGGGGCCTGGGATATAAGGTTGTCATGGGCAAACCGGATCATCCAAACCAACACCCAGCTTTGGATGTCCCGAGGCAGCAAGTTCCACTATTTAGCGAGGCGAAGATGCTTCAGGCAATTAGGCCAATGAAAAATGGGAAAGCGCCAGGATACCCGCGGAAGCTCTTAAGGCGGCTGCAAAGGCTGCAATCCCTGGTCTCCTCCTTGACATGTTTAATGCGTGCCTCGTTGCAGGCGTCTTTCCAAGGGACTGGAAAGTGGCCCGACTGGCTCTGACAAGCAAGGAAAGGGTGAACCAGGATCTCCATCATCTTAAAGACCATTGTGTATGTTAAATACCGCTGGCAAGGTGTTGGAGAGCATGGTCAGAGGCAGATTGCGGCAGGCAATTAGGGAAGCGGGTGACCTTAGCGACGATCAACACGGTTTTCGTGAGGGGCGTTCCATGATCGGTGTCATCGAGCAAGTCGTAAAGGTGGTTATGAGGGCCAAACAAGTACGGCCGGATATTAAACCGGACGTCCTGCTTGTCACGTTGGATGTGAAAAACGCATTCAACTCGGCTAAGTGGGACGATATGTTGCACTCCCTCGAGCAGGTATTCAGAGTTCCAGATTATCTGAGAAATATACTCAAAGACTACCTCCGGGACCGATACCTGCGTTGGGACACGCTCGATGGGACAAGAGGTAAAGTATTAAGCGCAGGCATAGCGCAGGGTTCAGTTCTGGGCCCTGATCTGTGAAATGCCTTCTACGACGGCTTGCTAAAGATTGAGCTTCCGGATGGATGCTCCATGATCGGATACGCGGAAGATGTTGCTCTAACCATAACAGCTCGAGAGACAGAGGACTAGCAGAATACATTGGATGAGGCCATGCGCCTTATCAATAGCTGGATTATCACGGACTCAGACTGGCAGTTCCGAAAACGGAGATTGTCCTTCTGACCCGGATACCTTCTGATACCATATTCGGCGTCAGCTTTGATGACGGAGAATCCACTTATAATCCAGACCAAACCATCGGTCAAATATTTGGGGGTCTTCTTAGATAACAAGTTGACCAACAATAGACAATTCCAGCAGGCCTGTGAAAAGGCTGACCGGGTGACGAAGTCCCTCTCGTGGCTGATGACGAACATTGGCGGTCCCAGATCAGGGAAGAGGATGCTGTTGATGACGACAGTCAACTCCATCTTGCTCTACGGTGCAGAGGTGTGGGCGGACAATGTCCGCATAAAAAAGTACTGCAAGAAACTAAAGGCAGTACAGAGGCAGGGGGCACTTCGAATCGCTTGCTCGTACAAAACAGTATCAGAGCCAGCGATCCAGGTGGTGGCTCGGGCGATTCCCATCGATCTGCTTGCCTTGAAAAGGCGATAACCGTGAGGAAGAAGAGCGCGACGTAGCTTCCGTTCGTGCTCGCTCCTACACAATGGAATGCTGGCAGTATAGTTGGAATGGTGACCCGAGGAGACGTTAGACGCACCGCCTTATCATTGATTTGGAAAGCTGGATGAACCGTGATCATGGGGAGGTAGACTTCTACCTCACACAGTTCTTAACTGGTCACGGTTATTTCCGCGATATGCTTTTCAAGTGGCGCAAGGTGACATCTCCGGAATGCTTGCATTGCCCGGGCGAGCTGGATACCGCTGAGCACACCTTTTTTGGATGTCCTCACTTCGCTGAGGGGCGGCCGCCCTTTGATGAATGGAGGCCAGAAGGAGTCGTCCCGGAAATGCTTCCCAGTACCGTTAAGTGGTGCAATAGACGTAGGGGTCCCAAAAAATTTTTGATGAAAAATAATTGCAATGGGACTACCGTGGGCGATTTTCAGGGTTTTTGACAATATCGCTCCAGAGAAAAAAAATGATAACCAAAAGAACAGGTTTTTTGGCCGTTTTAGTAGCGGGGAAGGGTAGATGGACAAACGGACAACAATTACCACATTTTTTTTACCACCAAAAACATTTAAAATAGTTAATTTGAAAATTCAAGAACAGGGGTGTCTCGGTATACGTAATATACGTTATAGTATTGTACGCGTTCTTATATGTATACAATGTATCTTATTTATACTGCGCAAGAGCGCCTCTTTTGCGTAACCACGGCGAAAGCCAGTTCGCTCTCAGGTGTTGCCACGAGCACACCCGTTCTCAATAAATGCTCTGGCTTATAAATGACCGTCTCAGTTATTTTCACCTAGTTCCGCTATAATATATCATTTATTGGAACATCTGGTCATTCGAGCCATGAATTTTGTTTTTAAAGTGTGCCTTATTAATCAGTGCATAGTTATATAGATATATTTTTTTTTCGTGATAAAAGTGTTTTTTTTACTACAATCAAGTGCACGTGCAAAATTTAAAAAAAATATATATATTCGTGCGTATTGACTTTTTTTTGTCAGAGCGAACAAGAACAAAAATAAAAAAAAGAAGTGATTAGTCAAAAAATTTCTTTTTTTCTTTTTCGTCTTCGTGCACGTACAAAACTTTCGAAATTTATTTTTTTTCTTCATCATCAGCAAGACAACATTTTTTTTTGGAGTAACAACAAACGTATCAGTGAAAATTTTGAAATATAAAAAATGTACTGTGCACGTGTTTCGTAAAAGTTTTAAAAAAAAGAAAAAACTGTGCACGTGTTTTCGTAATGGAAATTTGTCAACTTTAAACTCAAACTACAATCAAAATTTTTAAACATCTGGTAAAATTTTGCATGGAAAAAATTGTCTTCGTCGTCTACAAAATTATTAGGATTACCAAAAACTTAAAAATTGCGTCTAATCATCAATAATTCAATAAAATATATTGTCTTCGTCGTCTACAAAATTACTTAAAAAAGCAAAAAATCAAAATATCGTCTAATTTAATAATCAAGATCAAAATATCGTCTAATTTATCATCACCTGGAAAAATCATTGGGAAATTGTGTCAAAAAATCGTCTTCAAGTCTTCGTCTATAAAATGGAAAAATCATCTTCAAGAACATAATTCAATCTCCAGATACCTTACAAAAATTCAAATCGTCATTTTGGAGGGGCGGCACAGCGAAGTTCAATTGGTCAGCCATTTTGATTTCTCAACCCACCACTAACGCCATCGAGCTTCGACCGCAGTCGGAAATCCTCGCTGTCCTTCGTCGTCAACATTACGTACAGTCCACTGCATGGTTTTTCTTCGTCTGCTGTCCAAAGTAAGCAAATTCAACATGTTCATCAGCTGTGTCAACAATAGTATTCGTTCGTCTGTCGTGAAATTCGTCTTCTGTACTCAGCTGATGTATCTTAAGTTATGTTTACTTTATTTATTTTTCTCTATTTATTTATAAAAATTCATATAGTTTTATTGTCTTAAATTAATTATTTATTTATTTTTTATTACTTATTCTCTCAATTGATCAATCCTTTAAATAATTAAGCCTCATTTTTAATTATTTAAACCTGGCATATTTTTCATTGATCAATACTTTAACAATTTTAAACTTATCCTTTTTCTCTAAATTGATCAATACTTTTAAATAATTAGGTCTAAATTTTAATTATTTAACTTAACAAATTTTCAATTGATCAATACTTTAAATAATTGAGTCTGAATTTTAATTATTTAAGCTTAGCATTTTCTCATTTGTCAAATAATATAAATAAATAATTTAATTAAATCTTTCTTTATAAACAAATACTCTGTTTTTTATGTCTACAATTAAATTATTTTATTTAATTATCTAAGTTTAGTATATTTTTCAATTGATCAAACTTTCAAATAAATTATTAATTATCTAATCTTAGCAAAATTTTCTATTGATCAATTAATAAATTTTAAATCATAAAATTGTATTTTTTTTTCTAATTGTCATAAATTGTCATACTAATTATATATTGCGTCGTTTGTAGTTTATATACTGGCTTAAATCTAAAACATCTGGTTGATAATAATTACTGCTACTGGTAACCTGTTTACCGGTGAAGTCTTCTGTCATTCTGTTGGGAGCTGCAATCATCAAATATTATATTTTTTTCATCAACCTAAAAGCGTTCAACTCAACTTCAATGTCATATTTTGGATTTTATTTTCAAGTGGATGCCTTGGTTCGTTTGGGTCAACAATTAGAAATTTTTAGTATTTGAATTTCGTATAATTTTTTATTTTTTTTGTTATACATTAGCTTCTGTCAAAGTTAATTGTAACTTCAAATACTTAAGCATGTTCTGTAAATTTTAGTATTTAAGGTATATCACTGCTCTCACGAATCTAGGTTATTTATATTTTTAATTGCTGGACAAATATGACTTATTTAGACAATTTTCGTTTTTCGTCAAATTAAATGTTTATGTTTAATTCTCATAGTTAGCTTTAATACAAAACTAGTAAAAATTAGTCTTTTAGTAAATTATAAATTTATTAATATAACTCTGGTACATTTTTCTATTTTTCTCTCATTCTTTTATTTGGGCATCACATTTATTTGTATTTCATTTATTTTTTCTAAATTTAGTTCCATCAAATTTAACATGGTGGGTAGCATACTCTTTCATAATAATCAAATAAGGTGGGTGGCGTAATTGATTTTAGTACCAGTCTTTTCGGTTTACCTTTTTCTTTGTCGGGGGAGAAACATAGAATAATGTATTCTTTATTTAACAATGTAACAATATTTTAGTCTTATAACTTAATTATTATTCAGTACCTTTTTACATTTTTCATTTACATTTTTGAGACTATTTTTTTTAAGGATTATTTGGTTTTGCTTAGAAACGCGGGAGCATTGTTTAATTACTTATTAATTCTTAAATTGTATGTTTCACATGTGTTGATCTAGGCGAATCAATGTTTCTGTTTCATTTTTTAATTATCATAATTTTGATTGGAGGTCTCAATAGATTGTCAGATCCGCTGATCTGGTGGCTGGTGCTGAAGATTGTACTTTATTGTCAAAAGATTCTATTTTTTATATTGCCAAAATTATTCATTTTATTATCATTTTAGAATCAAAATTACTGTATGTTATTATTACAAACTTAATTTGATATTTAATATTTAAAACTAAATCTTTACAAACTTTGTATTAACTTTTTATAAACTTATTTTTTATAAGCTTTTTTTTTAACATTTTACTCCGTAGAATGGGTGGGTGGGATGTCTCGGTTTACGTAATATACGTTATTGTATTGTACGCGTTCTTATATGTATACAATGTATCTTATTTATACTGCGCATGAGCGCCTCTTTTGTGTAACCACGGCGAAAACCAGTTCGCTCTCAGGTGTTGCCACGAGCACACCCGTTCTCAATAAATGCTCTGGTTTATAAATGGCCGTCTCAGTTATTTTCACCTAGTTCCGCTATAATCCATCATTTATTGGAACAAGGGGCATTTCACTTAGCTTATCCCTACATACCCTTTTTTTAAAGTATTTTACTCAAAAATAATCATCCCAATAAAAAAAAGGACTTGGAAATTTTTTAGTGAACAAAATGTTGGAAAAAAACTTAGGTTTTAATACCGTTATGCTTCGAAAATATCGCTGGTTATCTGCACACACATCGATTTCTTAAAAAAATGAATATTTGGGCCGATATTTTCTTTACGGTCAGTTTGGGAAATAAAAAACACCACAATAGATAGGTAGTCTAGCCTTTTATATTTAATTACTTAATAAATGTTTAATAAATGTAAAATATTCATTGCAAATATTTTCTTCTACACTGGGAATGAATCGGTTGCGCGAGAGAACAAATCGTAGTCGTCGCGCGCCACTAATATTTGTTTTCTCGAGCAACAAATTTTGTCGTCTCAGGCGCCGAAAATGTATGCTCTCGAGGTTCAGCGCACGCAGCTGCCCCTAGTAATCATATACTGTACATATTTTATAAGCATGTGCTATATGTATATTATGTAGTTTGTGTGCATTTAATAAAAAAATAAATTTACTTAAATTAAATTTTAGAAATGGAGTTTTTTGAAAAAGCATATAATCAATACAAAGAATTTTATACGTGCATGAGTATGCAAATGTTTGTATTTTTAATTTTTAAATATAATTTTTAATAATAAACAAATATTTAATAATTTAATAATAAACGAATTTATTTTTTTTCACTTTATTAACATGAAAAATGAGAATTATATAAACATTTGCATACTCATGCATGTATAAAATTCTTTGTATTGATTATGCTTTTTAAAAAAACTCTCCATTTCTAAATCTTCTTTTAAACTAATATTTAAAACTATTTATCACATAATTAATTTATTTTAAATCATAAGTAAATTTATTATTTTATTAAAAGCACACAAACTACATAATATACATATAGCACATGCTTATAAAATATGTACAGTATATGATTACTCGGGGCAGCTGCGCGCGCTGAACCTTGAGAGCAAACATATCGGCGTCTGAGACGACAATGTTGCTCGAGAAAACAAATATTAGTGGTGTGCGACGACTACGATTTGTTCTCTCGCGCAACCGATTCATTCTCAGTGTACCAGACACCTAACAGTATCCTTAGAAAATAGATTAAAAATAAAACTTTGTTTTTAGTAGTCAATTAAATACAAACAAAAAAGTACGTACCTGTCGTGTTCTTTTTCAACAAGATGATACCTAGCTCTAAATGCTACTAAGTGTGCATAGTATGCGGGTGCTGGAATGCTGACAGACCTCGTACACCTTACGTAAGTATGGCATAACTGATATGTTAAGCATTGCAATTCATCACTTTCAAAATGATTATCATCCCACAAAACATGATAATGTGATGGTCGCGAAGTTCCCTAAAAAAATTGAATAAATTTCTATATTTATCAAACTACCAATTTCTTAAATTAGCTTATATTTTCATAATTTTTCAAGGGACATAAATTAAATTTTAATCTTAATATTAAATAAATTTGAAAATTTATTTGTCTGTTTGTTTGTTTGTACCATAATGACTCAAGAACCGCTGAACTAATTGGCATGAAACCGGCATCAAATAAAATATATATATATGTTACGGGTAGAGTGCGATCACTGGATAGACCTAGGTATATCCAGATAAACCTACGACTATCCAAGCCAAGTCGGATAAAGTCCGATTCTTGATTTTTTTCAACTTTTTTGTTCAACTTTATCCGGTAATGCTTGGATAATCCTAGGTTTATCCAAGAGGCTTGGATAAAGTCCGTTTAGTAAAAAATGTGAACAAGAATACAAAAATTATTTCACCTTATTATTATTTTATTTTAACTATCATAATTTTATATGATAAACTTTAATTTAGGTTGTCTACAAATTGTAAAATAATAAAGTAATAATAATAACAATGATTATTATAAAATAAATATTATATTTATTGTCCTATTTACAATTTTTTTTTTAAATCATTTTTACAAACGATGCGTTTCGAAAATTATATTTTCATTTTCAAGTTAATCTCAATTAATGAGAATTGTGATCAAATTATTTTAAAAAATATTAAACATAACATATTTGCTGATTACATGTTTACCCTTAGAGCAACTTATTTAAACTGAACTTATTTACAAAATTGATATAAATTAAAATTGAATAATAATAATTTAATAATAATAGTGTGTGCTGTTTATTATATAAAATTAAAAATAAAATAAAGTATTTAAATTTAAATGGTACAATTGTAAACATAAACAATGTCTTTAAATTTAAAATGCTTTATAAGGATATATTGGTATGTGTTTTAAATTTTGATTTTGATTAAATATCTTAAAATGTATATGGATGGGTGAATTTTAAATTTATAATAACTTGTCATATAATACGTTTTTATTAAAAACTAGTTTATCATTGAGCATGTTATCTTTGTCAATTTTTGTGTATTTATAAATTTCAAATTCTTCTAACGTGTCCATATATTTACTTTTGTTGCAATAATGAATCGGTGTTAAATGATCATGTATACTTTTGCAATCATGATTTTCAGTTTATCAAAAAATTGTAAATAAAAGGACGATAAATATAATATTTATTTTATAATAATCATCCTATATATATTAAAATGAAATAATTGAAAAAATTGATTATTTTTAATATTATTCAGCACTCATTTATGAAGAGCTGAATGAACGAAAATACATGAAAGTTGTTTCAAATTAATCTTTAAAGAAATATCCCCAGACGATTTTTTTATTTTTAAAAAATATTCAATAGATTTTGAGATATCAATCTCAGAAGTTTGTGGTCGAAAACATAAAAAAATTTAATTTTTTTTTACTAAAACTAATTTTTCTCAGAATCTAAGAGGTTTTTTGAAATAAACTTTAGTGCATATTATTCCTTGGAAAAAATGCTATCGATTTGATCTCTTTATTTTTTTTAATTTGAGTTCTCAATTGGGAGTTACAACGGTTTGAAGCTAAGTAGTTTAAATTTAAAAACTCAAAAAATTATCATTTTCGCCACTTGATAACTTAAAATGGATTGTATCAAAATGTAAAAACCCGGTTGCATTCTATTTAATAAAAGATTCTCTAAAGGAACTTTTTTTAGTTTTTTATTTAATCCATTCATTGAAGAGAAATAATAAAAAAACTATTTAGAACCATTTTTGGTATTTTTTTTTTTTTATTTTCTCATAAATAGGACTGCCGACATCTAAAAATTTTTTTTTTAATCTTTTCATAACTAGGACTGCCAACATCTAAAAATTTTTTTTTATTTTCTCATAATTAGGACTGCCGACATCTAAAAAATTTTTTTTTTCATTTTCTCGTAATTAGGACTGCCGACATCTAAAAAAATTTTTTTTTCATTTTCTCATAATTAGGACTGCCGACATCTAAAAAATTTTTTTTCTTCATTTTCTCATAATTAGGACTGCCGACATCTAAAAAATTTTTTTTTTTATTTTTTCATAACTAAGACTGCCGACATCTAAAAAATTTTTTTTTTTTATTTTTTCATAACAAAGACTGCCGACATCTAAAAAATTTTTTTTTTTTATTTTTTCATAACAAAGACTGACGACATCTAAAAAATTTTTTTTCGTATTTTCTCATAATTACAACGGTTTGAAGCTAAGTAGTTTGAATTTAAAAACTCAAAAAATTATCATTTTCGCCACTTGATAACTTAAAATGGATTGTATCAAAATGTAAAAACCCGGTTGCATTCTATTTAATAAAAGATTCTCTAAAGGAACTTTTTTTAGTTTTTTATTTAATCCATTCATTGAAGAGAAATAATAAAAAAACTATTTAGAACCATTTTTGGTATTTTTTTTTTTTTTATTTTCTCATAAATAGGACTGCCGACATCTAAAAATTTTTTTTTTAATCTTTTCATAACTAGGACTGCCAACATCTAAAAATTTTTTTTTATTTTCTCATAATTAGGACTGCCGACATCTAAAAAATTTTTTTTTTCATTTTCTCGTAATTAGGACTGCCGACATCTAAAAAAATTTTTTTTTCATTTTCTCATAATTAGGACTGCCGACATCTAAAAATTTTTTTTGCTTTTTTATTTAATATTGTATTCCGTTTCTTTCTGTAATAAATATTTATTTTGTGAAATTTATAAGAATCTTCTAGTTTGTGTCATCCTTTATTTTTCAAAATAAAAAGTATAAAAAAAGTTAACGTAAGTTAAAATAATATATACAATTTAAGATACATGTTTTTTTTTCTATACTTTATCTTCTAATATTAACTATTTAATAAACTGTAAAAATTTAAGCCGTTAAAATGAATTTTAATAAAAATATAGATTTAAGGGTTGATAAGGGCTAAAAGGGTTAATTAATAAAAAAATAAATATATTCTACCAAATAATTTTTTTAATTTTTTAAAATAAATTTTTTTAATAATAATAAAAAAAAAGAATTAACTTAATTATGTTTAAACGTTCAGGTTAGTTTTAAGGGTTGAAAAGGGCTCAAAGGGTTAATATCTACAAAAAATAAAAAAAATATTTAAAAAAAAATTACACATTTTTTAAGGAAAATTTAATAAAGAAAAAAAAAAAATTAATCACTTTAAGGATTTTTAAACATTAAGGGTAGTTATAAGGGTTGAAAAGGGCTCAAAGGGTTAATTAAAACAAAAAACAAAAAAAACATTAAAAAAAAAAAATTACAAATTTTTTAAGGTAAATTAGAAAAAAAAATGATTAACTCAATGATTTTAAACGTTAAGGGTAATTTTAAGGGTTGAGAAGGGCTAAAAGGGTTAATAAATATAAAAAAAGTAAAAAAAATATTTTTTCATAAAAATTTAAAAATTTTTAAGGTAATTAAAAAAAAAATTGAAAATAAAAAAGACTTTAATAAGTATTTAGAAAGAAAGAGTCATTTTAAGGGTAGTTTTTGCAAATAAGGGTTGCATTTTTTTGTGCATACGTGCTTTAACCTATTTCTTAATAATATAAGCTTTTTAAGATAATTTTTTGTTCAATGTAAAAGTTTAAAACCAAAAAAAAATTTTGTTTTTAATAATTTTTTTTTAGGGGTGGTTTTGGGTGTTTAGGGGTTGAACAATTCCCATGAAAAAATTCTTGTCGTACTTTTCTGAAACTAGAGGGTTTTAGGAAAAGAATGCCGTAAACCGCATTAAAATTGATGAAAACCTCGCTTAAAGTATAATTTTTTCCGCTTTTTTTTTTTCTGAATCACTGCGAGACGCCTAGCTAGAAAGACCGGATTATGAAAAGGTCGGGCACTTCGGATTTTATAGCGGAAAATGAATGTTCAGACACTCAGGAAATAGTACCTTTTCGGTTTTAAATGTTAAATTTATATTTTGGCGAGTTATTTGATAAAACGTGTCTCTGGGGGGAGCTGAAAATGAGCAAAAATTAGAACTGCTCGGATCAGGCTGAAATTTTCAGGAAAGCTTGATTTTTTGGTCCCCAGAAACATGTTGAAACCCGTTTTTGAAAATCAGTAATTCTCTTCGAGATATTTATCAATATGTCTCCCATTTAAAATACATGGGAAAACCCATTTTTTAGCGGTTTTTCTGATTTTGCTTCACAATTTTAGTTTGACTAAGCACCAAACCAACGAGAAAAGTTTGGTTTAACATTCATTCAAATGTCTGCTTTATTATAAAGAGGATTGGTGTTTGGCCAACGTGGCAAAACGCCTCTATGTCTGAAAAATCGCGTTTAAAATTGAAAAAAAAACGTTTTTTAAAAATTGCGTAAATTAAATTATTTATATGTATATAATGTATATAAATTATTTATATTTTATGTATAATATGTATTATGTATATATGTGTGTATAAGCTATGTGTATTATTAAATACATATAAATAATTTTTTATACTAATTTTTCATTTAAATTTATGAAAAAAGCTCATAATTTATGAAAGACACCCATATAAATATATAATACCTACATACATATATATATATGTATACACACATATATACATATATACATATTATACATAAACTATACATAATTTATATACATTATATACATACAAATAATTTAATTTACGCAATTTTTAAAAAACGTTATTTTTTCAATTTTAAACGCGATTTTTCAGACATAGAGGCGTTTTGCCACGTTGGCCAAAAACCAATCCTCTTTATAATAAAGCAGACATTTGAATGAATGTTAAACCAAACTTTTCTCGTTGGTTTGGTGCTTAGTCAAACTAAAATTGTGAAGCAAAATCAGAAAAACCGCTAAAAAATGGGTTTTCCCATGTATTTTAAATGGGAGACATATTGATAAATATCTCGAAGAGAATTACTGATTTTCAAAAACGGGTTTCAACATGTTTCTGGGGACCAAAAAATCAAGCTTTCCTGAAAATTTCAGCCTGATCCGAGCAGTTCTAATTTTTGCTCATTTTCAGCTCCCCCCAGAGACACGTTTTATCAAATAACTCGCCAAAATATAAATTTAACATTTAAAACCGAAAAGGTACTATTTCCTGAGTGTCTGAACATTCATTTTCCGCTATAAAATCCGAAGTGCCCGACCTTTTCATAATCCGGTCTTTCTAGCTAGGCGTGGACATCTAAAAAGTTTTTTTTTTTATTTTCTCATAATTAGGACTGCCGACATCTAAAAATTTTTTTTTTTTTATTTTTTCATAACTAAGACTGCCGACATCTAAAAAATTTTTTTTTTTTATATTTTCATAACTAAGACTGCCGACATCTAAAAAATTTTTTTTTTATTTTCTCATAATTAGGACTGCCGACATCTAACAAATTTTTTTTTTCATTTTCTCATAATTAGGACTGCCGACATCTAAAAAATTTTTTTTCTTATTTTCTCATAACTGGGACTGTCGACATCCAAATTATTTTTTTTTTATTTTTTAGACTTCAAATATTTTTATGTAATGTTAACATTGAAGTATTTTTTTATAATATCGATATCAAATTCCTTATTCGATGAAATTTTTTGAATTTTTTCATATATTATTTTTTAAAAATATATTTCAACATTAACATTGCATAAAAATATTTGAAATCCCAATTTTTATATATAACAGAGCGTTATTCAAAAATATTTAGAACGACGTATAGTTTCTGTCAAAGTGAATAAAAATATTTCAATATTAACATTGCATAAAAATATTTGAAATACAAATTATATATAACAAACCATTATTCAAAAAAATTTAGAATGGTGTACAGTTTCTGCCAAAATCAATAAAAATATTTCATTGTTAACATTGCATAAAAATATTTGAAATTCTAGCATTTGTATAAAGCATGACACTATTATAAAAAAATGTAAAATGACGTATAGTTTCTGCTAAAGTCAATAACAATATTTCAATGCAATCATTGCATAAAAATATTTGAAATCCCAACTGTTCTATAAAACAGGACGCTATTAAAAAAAAAAAGTAGAATGACGTATAGTTTTTGCTAAAATCAATAAAAATATTTCAAAGAGGGACGTAGAGAAACTAAAATAATTGAATTCAAAAGTTCATTTAACCCAATACTTTAACCCAAAAATTTTTTTTATTTTCTCATTACTAGGACTGCCGACATCCAAATTATTTTTTTAAATATTTTTTCATAACTAGAACTACGGACATCTAAAATATTTTTTTTAAATTATTTTTTCATAACAAGGACTGCCGACATCCAAATGATTATTAGAAAAAAATTTTAAATGATGTACACTTTCAGCTAAAATCAAAAAAAAAATTTGAATGCTATCATTGCATAAAAATATTTATAATTACAAATTTTGTACAAAACAGGAGACTATTAAACAAAATTTAAAATGGCGTATAATTTCTGCTTAAGTCAAAAAAAAAATTTAAATGCTATCATTGCATAAAAATATTTAAAATTAAAACTTTTATATAAAACAAGACACTAATCAAAAAAAATTTATAATGGTGTATAATTTCTGCTAAAGTCAATAGAAAAATTTCAATGCTATCATTGCATAAAAATATTTGAAATTACAAAAATATTTCAATGCAATCATTGCATAAAAATATTTGAAATCCAACTTTTCTATAAAGAAGGGAGTCTATTAGAAAAAAATTTATAATGGCGTATAGTTTCTGCTAAAATCAATAAAAAAATTTCAATGCTCTCATTGCATAAAAATATTTAAAATTACAACTTTTAAATAAAACAGGATACTATTAGAAAAAAATTTTAAATGATGTACAGTTTCAGCTAAAATCAAAAAAAAAAATTTAAATGCTAACATTGCATAAAAATATTTGAAATTACAAAAATATTTCAATGCAATCATTGCATAAAAATATTTGAAATTCCAACTTTTATTTAAAAAAGGAGACTATGAGAAAAAAATTTATAATGGCGTATAGTTTCTGCTAAAGTCAATAAAAAAATTTGAATGTCCTCATTGCATAAAAATATTTAAAATTACAACTTTTAAATAAAACAGGATACTATTAGAAAAAAATTTTAAATGATGTACAGTTTCAGCTAAAATCAAAAAAAAAAATTTAATGCTAACATTGCATAAAAATATTTATAATTACAAATTTTGTATAAAACAGGAGACTATTTAAAAAAATTTAGAATGGCGTATAATTTCTGCTAAAGTAAAAAAAAAAACGCTGCCAAGTGATTGGCACTATGGTTCCTCATCAACAATAGCAAAATATTTATAATGGTCTATTTTATCTAATAAAAATGATAATTTGAGATTTCAGTATTTCATAAAAAAAAGTTAAATACCTTATTTTAAAAGAAAAAAAATGTTGCTGTGATTTAATGTTTTTTATTTAACAAATTTTTAGAAAAAAATTTTCAATAAACTAAGTATCAGTTATAAAAAATATATTGCCAATATAAAAATTATACATAAGTATCTTAATAATTAATTATATTTTAATAAGTCATTTTATAAAGTGAATAAATTTTATTATAATAAATAATTATTTTAATTATAAAATTAAATAAAAAATTATATCTTATTAAAAAAAATATAGTAATGAAAACAATAATCAAACATATATTTATTTAAAGTATTGTTGTAAAAGTTATTATTCAATTATTTTAATTTTAGCACAACTTATTTTTTTTGAATCTAAACTTGAAATGTTATTGTTTTGTATTTGTGCATATAAAATATTTTTTTTACCCCGATTCAAAATTGTCTCTGTTAAAATATTAATTTCAAAATATTAAAAAATTTTAAAAATTACGTATCAGATGGAAAAAATCCTTTAAAACCATAATTCTGGATATTAGTACTTTCATATAAATAAATTAAGTACTACATCCAAAAAGAAAAAAAATGATTGTGTTTTTTTAATTTCTTTATACAAAAAATTTTGAAAAACAAAATTTACAAAAATTACGTATCAGATGGAGAATTCCTTTAAAAACAATAATTCTAGATATTAGTACTCTCATAGAAATAAATTAAGTACTAAGTCCAAAAAGAAAAAAAATTATTGCGTTTTTTTAATTTTTTTATACAAAAAATTTTGAAAAAAAAAATTTCGAAAAATTACATATCAAATGGAGAAATCCTTTAAAAATGATGATTCTGAATATTAGAACTTTCCTAGAAATAAATTAGGTATCACGTCCAAAAAGAAAAAAAATTATTGTATTTTTTTAATTTTTTTATTAAAAAAATTTTGAAAAAAAAAAATTTCGAAAAATTACGCATTACATGAAATAATCATTTAAAAACGATAATTCTAAATATTCGTACTTTCGTAGAAAAACATTAAGTACTACATCCTAAAAAAAAAAAAATTGGCATTTTTTATATTTTTTGGTGGCAAAAATTTTGAGAAAAAAATTTTCAAAAAATTAAGTATCAGGTCCAAAAAATTACTTTTATAGAGGTTCTTAAAACTAGTACTTCCATGGAAGCAAATTATGTACTACGTTCAAAAAAAAAAAAAAAATTGGTGTTTTTTGTATTTTTTTATAAAAAAAATTTTGGGAAAAAAATTTTCAAAAAATTAAGTATCAGATTCGAGATATCGAGTAAAAACCATACTTTCAAATATAAGTACTTTCGTGGAAATAAATGAGGTATTACATCCAAATTAAAAAAAAAAAAAAGTACCTCGAGATTTTTTGGTGAAAAAAATTTTGAAAAAAAAATTAGGTCTTAATGTCGTGTTGGCTGTGAAATATCACCGGTTACAGTCCAACATACATACATACATACATACACACACACACACACACATACAGACTTTTTTTAAAAACCGGTTTTTTAGCTTCCTGAGGTCTCAAAACGTGCTTATATGCCAAAATATCGAAAATCAAAATTTTACCTATCACAAAGGTTCCTCTATGAGGAACCAAAATTTAATGCTATCATTGCATAAAAATATTTGAAATTCAAACTTTTCAATAAACAGGAGACTATTAAAAAAAATTTAGAATGGCGAATAATTTCTGCTAAAGTCAATAAAAATACCCTGCCAAGTAATTGGCACTATGGTTCCTCATTAGCAATAACAAAATGTTGTCAATATTCTATTTTATCTAATAAAAAATTAAAATATTAGAATAATTGTGCCAAATATTCTAAATTTAATAAAGAAAGTGGATAAACTTTCCCCTGATACCCAAAAAATTTTCAAAACTCATAATTCCAGGTATTAATACTTTCAGAGAAATAAAATTGGCACTACGTCAATAAAAAGATAATATTTTTTTAACTTTTTAATGTAAAAAATTTTGAAAAAAAAAAATTCGAAAAATTACTTATCAGATGGAGAGATCCTTTAAAAACGATAATTCTAGATATTCGTACTTTTATAGGAAGAAATTAAGTATTGCGTCCTAAAATAAAAAAAATTGTTAAATTATTGTTTTTTTCTAATTTTTTTATGTAAAAAATTTTAAAAGAAAATTTAAAAAAAAAATTAGGTATCAGATTGTTGATATCCAGTTAAAAAGATAATTCTACATATTAGTACTTTCATGGAAAAAAATGAGGTACTGCGTCCAAAAAGAAAAAAAAGTATGCTATTTTTTTAATTATTTTATGTAAAAAATTAAAAAAAAAAAAATTTCGAAAAATTATTTATCAGATGGAGAAATCCTTTACAAACGATATTTCTAGATATTCGTACTTTCATAGGAAAAAATTAAGTAATACGTCCTAAAATAAAAAAAATTTCGGCGGTTTTTGTATTTTTTGGCGACAAAAATTTTGAGAAAAAAATTTTGAAAAAATTACGTATCAGGTCCAAAAAATTACTATAAATGATATTTCTAAAACTAGTACTTCCACAGAAATAAATTAAGTACTAATTAAGTACTGCGTCCATAAAGAAAAAAAAAATTGGTATTTTTTGTATTTTTTGGTGAAAAAATTTTGAGAAAAAAATTTTCAATAAATAAATTATAAGATTCGAGATATCGAGTAAAAACGATACTTCTAGATATCAGTACTTTCATGGAAAAAAATGAGGTACTACGTCCAAAAAGTAAAAAAATTATGGTATTTTTTTAATTATTTTATGTAAGAAATTTTTAAAAAAAAATTTCGAAAAATTATGTATCAGATGGAGAAATCCTTTACAAACAATAATTCTAGATATTCGTACTTTCATAGGAAAAAATTAAGTATTACGTCCTAAAATAAAAAAAATTTTGGCGTTTTTTGTATTTTTTGGCGACAAAAATTTTGACAAAAAAATTTAAAAAAAATTAAGTATTAGGTCCAAAAAATTACAATAAACGATATTTCTAAAACTAGTACTTCCATGGAAATAAATTAGGTACTACGTCCAAAAAGAAAAAAAAAATTGGTATTTTTTGTATTTTTTTGTGAAAAAAATTTTAGGAAAAAAATTTTCAGAAAATTAAGTATCCGATTTGAGATATCATGTGAAAACCATACTTTCAAATACTAGTACTTTCATGGGAATAAATGAGGTATTACATCCAAATTAAAAAAAAAAAAAAGCAGTTTGAGATTTTTTGATAAAAAAATGTTTGGAAAAGAAAATTAGGTCTTAATTCGATAATGGTTTTGAAATATCACTAGTTAAAATATTTTCAGACTTAGTACTTTCATAGAATTAAATGAGGTATTACACCAAAAAAAAAAAAAATATTGCAGTTTTTTTTATTTTTCTTTTTTTTTAATTTTGACAAAAAAAATTTTGAAAAAATTAAGTATCAGATCCAAAAAATTACAATAAACAAGGTTCTTAAAACTAGTACTTCCATGGAAATAAATTAGGTACTACGTCCAAAAGGAAAAAAAAAATTGGTATTTTTTGTATTTTTTTGTGAAAAAAATTTTAGAAAAAAAAATTTCAGAAAATTAAGTATCCGATTCGAGATATCATGTGAAAACCATACTTTCAAATATAAGTACTTTCATGGAAATAAATGAGGTATTACATCCAAATTAAAAAAAAAAAAAGTACCTCGAGTTTTTTTAGTGAAAAAATTTTTGAAAAAAAAATTAGGTCTTAATTCCATAATGTTTATGAAATATCAGCGATTACATGTACGTACGTACACACACACATACACACATACAGACTTTTTTTAAAAACCGGTTTTTTAGCTTCCTGAGGTCTCAAAACGTGCTTATATACCAAAAAATCAAAAAAAAAATTTTGACTGATCACAATGGTTCCTCTATGAGAAACCAAAATTTCAATGCTATCATTGCATAAAAATATTTGAAATTACAAAAATATTTCAATGCAATCATTGCATAAAAATATTTGAAATTCCAACTTTTCTATAAAACAGGAGACTATTAGAAAAAAATTTAAAATGGCGTATAGTTTCTGCTAAAGTCAATAAAAAAATTTCAATGTTATCATTGCATAAAAAAATTTTAAAATTCAATTTTCATGTAAAACAAGACACTATTATAAAAAAAATTTTAAATGAAATATAGTTTCTGCTAAAGTCAATAAAAAAATTTCTTTGCTATCATTGCATAAAAATTTTTGAGATTACAAAAATATTTCAATACAATCGTTGCATAAAAATATTTAAAATTACAACTTTTAAATAAAGCAGGAGGATACTATTAGAAAAAAATTTTAAATGATGTACAGTTTCAGTTAAAGTCAATAAAAAAATTTCAATACTATCATTGCATAAAAATATTTATAATTACAACTTTTGTATAAAACAGGAGACTATTAGAAAAAAAATTTAAATGATGTACAGTTTCAGCTAAAATCAAAAAAAAAAAATTTAAATGCTATCATTGCATAAAAATATTTGAAATTCCAACTTTTATATAAAACAGAACACTAATCGAAAAAAATTTTAAATAGCATATAGTTTCTTCTAAAGTCAATAAAAATATTTCTATGCTATGATGATTGATTTATTTGTCCAGAACAAAATATGATACAGAAATATAAGAGTATATGTATAAAGTTTATAAAAATATAGATGTAACTATGCAATAAATTATTAATAACATTATATAACATAATTATATCAAATGAAACAATTTTAGTAACATCATGGCAACAATGAGTAAAACAGACAATAGTAACAGGAAATAAGGAAATACTAAATTTCTAATAACATCAATGCTTTTAGTCTTGATAAAACATTATTAAAAGACTGAGTCTTTGTATGTATGACTAGAACTTTTTAAGTACTTTAATAAACCTGCCTTAAAAGATTTATTTGTTTATCTGTTTATATTATATCTAGTGATATACTAAGATTGTAGTGTATATTCTATATGCATCATGGTAATGTCTTCTCCGTGTTATACACATGTTTATTAGTATACTAACAGCTATGACTGAGAACAAGTTGTTCTTTTATAAACCAAAGTTTATTGTTATAATTTTTTAATGTAATTATTTTTATTTAATGTAATATTTTAATTATTTATTATGGTATGATATATATACTTGTATCTAATATTGTTAACACACTATATATTTTTATTTAATAAAGTAATTTTTTATAGCTTGAAAAGGTTTGCAGAAGGCAAACGAAACGTAGCGCAATATATAAATAAATTATTGTCTAATTTATTGCCCTCTGTGTCGAAATATTCCTCAATACTCGCACCCTGCCTTAAAAGAGTTAGGTGAAGGGAGGAATCGTATTGATGAAGGGAGGGAATTCCAGCATTTTGTACCTTGTACTTGGAATGAGCAGTCACCATGCCATTTTTCACGTTCAGGGGTTTCTAATTCACGTGTTATTAACTCACCTCTGGCTGTCTCTTTGGGAACGTACTTTTTGAAAATGTGAGTTAAGTATTCAGGCTGATGCAAACGAAGTATTTTATATATAATGATGGACGTAAAATATAACCTACGATTGTTTGTGGTTAACCACCCTAATTTGTCTCTGTAAGGAGTAATATGTGTGTCCCTGCCGATTCCATAAATGTATCTTAAACATGTATTACTCAGTCTTTGTATTCTGTCTTTCAGATTTATCGAGCAGTCTAGGTATACAACAGAGCAATAGTCTAAGTGGGGTACCACTAATGCTTGTATAAGCTTGATTCTTAAATCTTCGTCTGTACATTGCCTAATAAATCGCAGTGTGTAAAGTACTCTGTTGACTTTTTTACTCACAAGTGAAATATGTGATTCCCAGGTCAATTTGTTGTCTAAAATTACTCCCAGACTTGTAACCTCGCTAGTGAAAGGTACAGTGACTCCCTCACTTACAACCACCCCAGGCAGATTTAGTTTGTCTAGTTGGTCAACAAAATGGCTGGTGCCAAAATATATGGCTTTTGTCTTGTCTTTGTTTAATGATATGCTATCATTGCATAAAAATATTTGAAATTCCAACTTTCATATAAAAGAGGACACTATTCCAAAAATATATAGAATAGCGTATAGTTTCTGCTATAATACACCTGACAATATATATTAAAATTTTTAGATGTTTTTCAAATTGTGGACAATCAATAAGAGTTTATCTTCTTAAGTTGTTAACGAAAAAAATATTAAAGAGGGGTATAATTTCTGTTTTCTGTTAAATTCAATACTAATATTTCAATGCTATCATTGCAGAAAAATATTTGAAATTACAAGATTTCTATAAAACAGGACAATACTTAAAAACATTTAAGTTGGGTATTTTTTGCTAAATTCAATACTTCAAATACTAACATTTCAGTGCTATCATTGCATAAAAACATTTGAAATTACAACATTTCTATAAAACGCGAAGGAATTCAAAAACATTTAAGTTGGGTATATTTTGATAAATTCAATACTATAATATATCATTACTGTTATTGCATAAAAACGATTGAAATTACAACTTTTCTATAAAAAAGGAAACTTTTCGAAATAAAACTAAAGTGAGGTATAGCTTCTGCTAAATTAATTACTAATATTTCAATACAATTGAAATTACGACTGTTCTAAAAAACAGGCTATTATTCGAAAAAATTGAAAGCGGGGTACATTTTGCTAAATTTAAGACATATATTTCGATGCTATCATTGCATAAAAATATTTGAGATTACAAGATTTCTATTAAACCGGACAATATTCGAAAACATTTAAGTTGGGTATATTTTTCTAAATTCAATACTAATAATTTAATGCTAATATTGCATAAAAACAATTGAAATTACAACATTTCTATAAAACAGGATTGTTTTAGAAAAAAAAATTAAAGTGAAGTATAGTTTCTGCTAAATTCAATACTATTATTTCAATGAATAAAATCAATAAACCCAATACTCAATAAATCGGACTGTAAGTCTTTTTTTGCTATTTCTTTTTAATGAATACATTAAATAAAAAACAAAAAAAAAAGCGGCTTTAGAAATGCGTTTAATAAAAACAAAGCATTTTGGTTTTTATATTTTAATACAAACCATTTTAAGATATGAAGTGATGAAAATGACCAATTTTTGAGTTTTTAAATTTTGTACTTTTTAGCTTTAAACAGTTGTAACTCTGTGCCGTGAGCTAAAATTAAAAAAGATAGCATTTTTTCCAAGGAGTAATTTGCCACGAAACTCTTTTATTTTATATATAAAATGACTCAAAAATTTGAATATGAAATAATATAGACGTCGGCAGTCCTAAGAATAATAGAAAAAAACAAAAATTTTAAGAATTTAACTGTATAGTAAAATTCATATTGTCGGTTTACAATATGAAAAAACTACAAAAATTTCAATCTATATTGTCGGCTATTTGATATATGAAAAAACCCAAAAAATTAAATAAGATAGTTATGGGCAGTCTTAAGAATGAAAAAAATAAAAATTTTTTTAATTTAGCTGTATAGTAAAATTCATATTAGCTGTTTACAATATGAAAAAACTACAAAAATTTCAATCTATATTTCTGGCTATTTTGTATATGAAAAATTAAAAAAATTTCACGATGTAATAATATAGATATCGGCAGTCCTAAGAATGAAAAAAAAATTAGAAATATTTATCTGTATAGTAAAATTCATATTGGCGGTTTACAATATGAAAAAACTACAAAAATTTCAATCTATATTTCTGGCTATTTTGTATATGAAAAATTAAAAAAATTTCACGATGTAATAATATAGATATCGGCAGTCCTAAGAATGAAAAAAAAATTAGAAATATTTAACTGTATAGTAAAATTCATATCGTCGGTTTACAATATGAAAAAACTAAAAAATTTACCATGTATATTGTCGGCTATTTATGTATGAAAAAACTCAAAAAATTTCATTATGAAATAAGATAGGTATCAGCAGTCCTAAGAATAAAAAAAACAAAAATTTTAAAAATTTAATTATATAGTCAAGTTCATATTAGCTGTTTACAATATGAAAATACTACAAAAATTTACTTGCATGGATAAAAATCAGGTATTACATCCAAATTAAAAAAAAAAAAAATACCTGGAGATTTTTTGGTGAAAAAAATTTTATAAAAAAAATAGGTCTTATAATGTCATACTGGTTGTGAAATATCACCAGTGACAGTGCTACATACATACATACATACACTCAGACACACACATGCATAATTTTTTTAAAAACTGGTTTTTTAGAATCCTGAGGTCTCAAAATGTGCGTATATGTCAAAAAATCAGAAATTAAAATTTCACCTAAAACAATGGGTCCTCTATGAGGAACCAAAATCATAAATATTTCACTCTAGAGTAAAATTAATATTGATTCTCTGCAATATAAAAAAACAGCAAAAATTTCAATCTATAATGTTAGTTGTTTTATATATGAAAAAACTCAAAAATTTTCCGCATATATAGAGTATAATGTATATCGGCTGTCCTATTTATGAAAACATTATAAAAATTATAAAAGTTTATAAAAAATATTATAAAAGTTTCACTCGATAGTAAAATTCATATTGATTGTCTACAATATGAGAAAACTGAAAAAATTTCAATCTATATTGTTGACTGTTTTATATATGAAAAAACCCAAAAAATTTCACTATAGAGTAAAATGGACATCTTCTGTCCTATTTATGAAAAAAAAAAATAATAAATATTTCACTCCAGAGTAAAATTCATATTGATTGTCTAAAATATAAAAAAACAGCAAAAATTTCAATCTATATTGTTAGTTGTTTTATAAAAATTCATATTGATTGTCTAAAATATAAAAAAACAGCAAAAATTTCAATCTATATTGTTAGTTGTTTTATATATGGAAAATCCCAAAAATGTCACCATAGAGTAAAATGGATATCGGCTGTACTATTAATTGAAAGATAAAAAATTATAAAAATTTCACTCTATAGTAAAATTTATATTGGTTGTCTACATTATGAAAAAAATTCAAATTTTAAATCTATATTGCTGGCTGTTTTATTTATGAAAAAGCTAAAAAAATTTCACCATAGAGTGAAATGGATATCGCCTGTCCTATTTATGAACAATAAAAAATCATGAAAATTTCATTCTATAGTAAAATTCATATTGATTGTCTACAATATCAGTTGTGATGAATATGAAAATAGAAAATATTTAAATATTAATTATCTACAGTATGAAAAAAACTGCAAATTTTGTTTAAAAAAACTGCATATCACTATATTTTATTTTCAATTATTATTTATTATCAATAATTATTTATGTTATAAAATATACCTCATTAGTTATAAATATTTATAAATAATCATGTAACTTTTTCTTAATATGAATTATAAAATTTTTTTGTTAATTTTAGAAATATAAAATTAATTCTGTTCTCATTCATTTTTAAATAAAATTAAATTGCATTTAAATCACGTATGATTAAATTTATTATAATTAACTAAATATTATTAAAATATAAAAAAATTAATGCACAAGAGTCTTTATTTGGTTAAGCCGAGCATCGCGAGGCCAATCAGCTAGTTGTTATTATTATTACATAATTTTATACTCATATAATTTTTTGAATAATAAAAATGAAATTAAAATTATTATACATTTTAATTAATTTTATTAAATATTTTGATACTTTGATGCTAATTAAAAACCAAAATACTTTCAACTTTACAGATTGCTTTGCATGGTTCTTTTTGTTAATTGTTTCTTGTTCAAAAAAATTACTAATTAAAATATGTTAAATTGTTTTTGATAATTTTTTGGATCTGACTAAGAAATGAAAATTAGGCAAAATAAACTAAAATTATATGGTCCAATATTCTAGAATTTTAGGTTCTTGATATAAAATCTAAATAAAAAGGCTTCATAATTTTTTTAAAAATTTTATTAGTTATTTTCAATTTTAAATTAATTGAATAGAAAAAAATAATATAAGTACATATTTTAATATGGAAAATAAATTACACTTTAATTAAATTATTTTATTTTTTTTATTTTATAACTTGTACTCATAAATATAAGCAGTTGGTAAAAAATCAATGTTTTCACGTAAAATGTTAAAAATAAAACATTTAAAACATTTAACTAAATGTTCACGTAACAATATTAAAAATAATTTTTTTTCTATATATGTTACGGTTAGAGTCCGATCTCTGAATAAAGCTAAGACTATCCGGTTAAAGCTAGCTTTATCCAAGCCGTGTTGGATAAAGTCCGATTCTCGACAATTTTTATTTTTTTGTTCATCATTAACCAGTATCGCTTGGATTAAGCTAACTTTATCCAAGCGAGCTGGATAAAGCTCAATTCGTTTAAAATTTAATACAATATAGTAAAAAACCAACAAACATCTAGTAACTTTTTTTGAAAAAATTTCATTATTTATATATTCAATTCATATTTTTATATTCAATTAAATTATTTAATATACAATTAGTCAATTAACTGTAATTTTATTTATTTTACAATGTAATATAATTTAATAAATTTTATAACATTTTTAAATAAAATTTATATGGTTAACATATAATATAAATTATTTGTTTTTATTTGACAAAAAATCTAAATAAATATTTACATTTGAATAAATTTTTTAATTTACATGTATATAAAAAAAAATAATTAATTAATATGAATTAAAAAAAATAAAAATTTTAAATATTATTTATTTGCGCATGATAAGCTACTGTGACATTTTGAGTTACATTTAAGCCCGCTTGTCTTGCACTTGCATTTATTATTTTTGCAACCTTGTTTGTAGTTGCATCTTTGAAAACCTTGACCACCAAATTTAGATTCCATTATTGCAAGCTGGTGTAATGTTTTATTTTCAGTTGATATTTTTGGAATATCAATATGTTTTGTATTTGTGGGTGTAAACTGATTTCGAGAAAACTTTTCTTCGATTGTCCCAAAACAATTAGCCAATTTATATAATCCTTTTTCATCTTTTTCTGTTATCGGCATTAGAATATTTCTAAAGTATCCACGTCTACATCAGGAATTCCAACTCTGACTGTATCTCCAACGTTACAATTAGTGAACTTAGAATTTGAACTTTTCAGCATTTTTAATGCTTGGTTTACTAAGTTTGCCTTAGCTTTTTTTCTGTTGTAATTGAATATAAAAATATAATAGCGGTAAAATAATAAAATTAAAAAAAAAAAGTTACTAGCTCTTTTTCGATTTTTTACTATTGAGTGCGGGCCTTTTCATATTTCCCTTTCTCTGAATGTAAAAAAACGGCGCCTCTGGTGGTCGCGCTTGTAACGTCGTGTGCAATTTAAATTCTTAAAATTTAGTTCACCAATAAGAAAACGGGAATGTACGCGCTTGCACACGACGTTACGAGCATGACCACCAGAGGCGCTAATTTTTTCTAAAGATTAGCATTGAGAGAAGGGGAACCTTCCATAAAGCCCGCACTCAATATTGTATTAAATTTTATACGAATCAGGCTTTATCCAGCTAACTTGGATAAAGTTAGCTTTATCCAAACGATACCGGTTAATGTTGAAAAAAAAAAAAATTGTCGTCAATCGGACTTTATCCAACACGGCTTGGATAAAGCTAGCTTTAACCGGATAGTCTTAGCTTTATCTAGATAACAGACTCTAACCGTAACATATATATGCTTCTTAAAAAATTTCAACAGTAAATTATAATTTATAACTTCTCTTCTGCTCTTTAAAACAAATAATAGTTTTGTAAAGAAGGGAACTTTCTTATCGACTTCTGTCAGCCCAACCGTATTTTGAGCAGATTTTGAGTTGACGCCAGTGAAAATAAAAGCCCGCGTAAAAAAGCAGATCAGCTGACTCAAGGTTTCGATACCTTGATTTAAGTTAGTTATTGTGAGTCAAAGGATTATTCTCTTCCCAGGATCTAAGGGTCGTCCATTCAATATTGACTTCATAAAATTTAATGATTTTTTATAGTGTATATGCGCTATATAATTTTAAAAATTTGTATAGGATTATAAAAAATTTGCGGTTATTTTGGAGATTGTTTACATTTTGAGGTTATGCAAAAGATTTTTTTAATTTTCAGGTTATGTTTTATAAATAAATATAATTTACAAGAGTTTTATTGGATTCTGAAATAACCTAACCTAAAGTACACTTAAAAAATTATCTATTATACGTATATAGAATATATTTAAGATCTTACAGTTAATTTTCAAAAAGAAATACAATATTGAATTTATTAAATTGTAGTTTTGTTTTACAATCACATTTACATCACTGTTATTGAAAGAAATAATGATGATATGGATGATGAAACACCTCATTCATCAAAGATTTATCCAAACCTAGAAGCTAGCACACCAAAAACATCAAAAGTAAATAAATACTTGCAAATGCTTTTAAAAAATGAAGACAAAAATTTGGATACAAAGACTGGAGTACGGTACTTACCAAATGGATCATACATGGTGGGAGATACTGAAGTCTATTTCGATAACAAGAATAACATAAATTTATGAAATGCTGATGTCTTTTTCGATGACGAGAATCACATAAATTTAGATTATGATAAATATTTTTTGACTGATGGAATGATTGAGCTTTTATTCAAGAAGTTACCAGGCCCAAATGTAACCGATCAGGATCAAGCGAATTATATAAAAATTCTGAAATCAACTAATGCTTACAAGAAGAGACATAAGCCTAATGCATCTTTTCGAGACGATAAAACGGAAAAAAGTGCATGGATAAGCAAAATGTTAAATACTTCTGGACAAGGATTGTCACATTATATGCTTAAAAAGAAGATACCAAAAAATGTTAGGGATAATTCTAACAAGTTAAATGACCGCTTGAAATCGTAAGTAACCAAGAGAGAAGCTGAAATTACTAATTATGAAAATGAAATTAAATCCTTCATTGACAAACATAGACAAACTTAAGTTAAGCATTAAAAAAAAATTATAAATATTTGTAAAAAATTTTATAAAAAATAATGTCTAAAATAATGTATAAAATAAGACTTATAATAAAAAATTGTATATTTATCAACAATAAATGTTTTTTAATTTCTTAAAAAATAGTAAATTATTATAATTATCATTATTTAGCTGATATAATTTAAACCGTAAAAAAGCAAAAATGGTGATAGATGAAATTTCAATTTTTTATATTTTTGCATTCAAGCATGTACTTATTTTCAAAGTACTCTGGTTAAATGACCTTGAAATTTAAGGTTAAATTAGTAAACAAATTATTTGAGAGAAGAAAAATTAATTAATATATCATGAAGAATAAAAAAAATTTTTTAATAAATTTATGTTTTTATTTCAAATTAAAATTCAATTTTCCGTGCAAAACTGTCTACTTTATTTTAGTAATTAAATATTTATTAATTCGGTAATTTTGGCAAAAAAAAAATTATTTCTAAGGTCAAGGATGGGGTGGTGGACATCGATGCGGTTTGGAACACCCAGCGTTATTTGACCAAATAACTAAGATAGAAATAAGTTTTTTTTTTTTTTTTTTTTTTTTTTGGGAAATATGTGAATCTTGCATCAGCCATGGAGTGTTTGCGGGTCTTAAAGACCCGCAAATTTCCATGACCGCCCAGTTGTACAAAGTGTACAACTGGGAGACTACCGGCGAGCACGGTCGCCGGCTACGCCCCAGATTCTTACTGGATAATCACACTTTAAACCCCCCGCGCTTGTTTGTCCCAAACCGGAACTCCCTTTTCAGGTATAACTTCAGTTTGGGACGCGCAGCCTAGGCAGCTGTCCGCTGCCTTCCCCCCTGCCTAGGGGCAGGAGAGGTATCTACGATAGAAAGCCCTCCCCAACAAGGTGGTCCTTACGTACTCTGCTACTTTGTTCCAGTTTTCGGAACTCCGTAGCATTTCCGGGACCACCGTCTCCGGCCTCCAAATCGGGAAGCACGGGCGCCCCTCCGCGTAGTGCACACATTCGAAGAATGTGTGCTCTACTGTATCATCCACGCCCGGACAGTGCAAGCACTACTTTGTTGCCACCTTATGCCAATGTTTCAACATGACACGGAAATACCCGTGTCCAGTTAAGAACTGGGTAAGGTAGAAATCCACCTCCCCATGCTGTCGTCCCATCCATGCCTGCAGGTCTGAGATCAGTCTGCGCGTCCATAGGGCATTTTTCTCTTGGTTCTTTTTCCATCGTTTCTTCCATGCTTTTATAGAGTTGAAGCGGGCGCGAGTGGAAGCCACTTCGCGCTCATCTACGCTCTCGTAGATGAATTTCCGCTCCAACGCTAGCAGGTCAATGGGTATCACCAAAGCAACAACCTGGATCGCCTCTAGTGGTATCCGCAGGCGATCCTCACTGCCGCTTGCCTCTGTACCGACGATATTTTATGTCTGTACTTGGCAGTTTCTGTGGTCTTCGCCGAGACTTCTAATCCGTAGAGCAGGACAGAATTGACGACTGACATCAGGAGCCTTCGCTTCCCTGGTTTGGGTCCCCCAATGTTGGCCATGAGCCTTGACAGAAAGGATGCAGCCGACGATGCCTTTTCACACGACCTCTGAAATTGCTCCCAGAAGGTCAGCTTGGTATAAAGCTGAACTCCCAGGTATTTCACCGATGTTCTGGTTCGGATCGTGTGAGGGTTTCCGCCGTCGTCGATAATTACATCGAAGTCGGTGGGAACCCTTCGACGGGTCAGCAGTACGATCTCCGTTTTTGGAATCGCAAGCTGGAGCCCGTGATCGCCCATCCAGAGGTTGATCTGTTTCATGACTAGATTCAACTTCTCCTGGGTCACTTCCATGTCCATGCCAGTTATGGTCAGGGCCACGTCGTCGGCCTACCCGATCAGGGAAATTCCTTCCGGGAGGTGGACGCGTAACAAGCCATCGTAAAAGGCATTCCACAGATCAGGTCCGAAAACCGAACCTTTCGCGATGCCTGCACTCAAAACCTTTTCACGCCTTCCGTCGAGCGTGTCGTAGAGCAGTCTCCGGTCCCGCAGGTAATCCTTTAGTACGTTACCCAGATACCTGGGTATCCGGAAATCGTACTCGAGGGACCGGATCATGTCATCCCACCTGGCCGAGTTGAAAGCGTTTTTGACGTCCAGCGTTACCAGAAGGACGTCCTTGCGAATTGCAGGCCGCTTTTCCCTCTCAGCCTCTAAGGTATCCACGATACGCCGAATGGCGTCTATCGTTGAATGCCCTTCACGAAAACCATGCTGCTCCACAGAGAGACCACCGCCCTCCTCGATTGCCCTTCTGAGCCTTGCCCGGAGCAAGCTCTCCATCACCTTATCAATGGTATTTAACATACACAAAGGTCTGTAAGATGATGGAGAGTCCGGGGCTCCCCCCTTGCCCTTGTTCAAGAGCACGAGACGTGCCACCTTCCACTGCTTTGGGAACACTCCAGCCACCAAACACGCATTGAACATGCTTAACAGGATATCAGGGATTAGTTTGACCGCTCTTTTGAGCACTTTCGCCGGTATCCCGTCCGGCCCCGGCGCTTTGCCATTTTTCATGGCCTTTATGGCCTTGACCATCTCGCCTTCGCTGAACAGCGGCACTTCCTCCCTGGGTATCACCTCAACCGGGTTTTCCCGGATGGGCCTTTCAGGGAAGAGAGCACCGACGATCCGTTCAGTCGACGCCGCGTCCATCATGTTGTCGGACCCCCGGTTCAACTTGCCCATTACGACTTTGTAACCTAGGCCCCAGGGGTCCTTGTTTACATCTTCGCGTAATGAACGCAGACATCGAGCCTTGCTTTGACGGATGGCCTTGGCCAGCCGGTGTTTGGCGTCCTTATGTTCCTGAGAAAGAACGGCTGCCTCAGGTCTGTCTCGTGCTCTTTGCGCCTATTGCCGTGTCCTGTGGCATTCCTTCCGGAGCTCAGCTATTTCGGGAGTCCACCAGTACACTGGCTTTCTCCCTTTCCAGGGCCTGCGGCGAGGCATCGAGGCATCACAAGCCCCGCATAATAGAGACGTTACTTCCTTAACTAAGATTTCAGCCTCATGGGGACTTGTGGCCCCTCCATGCCAAGCGGGGATGGACGCTGACTCGATTCGAAGATACTCTTCGAATCTGTCTTCGTCCATTTTTGGGACGTTCCAACCCAAGGGGCGCCTCCTGTACGGAGGTCGTTGTGAGGTTCCTTCCAATACCCGGAAGGCGATGTAGTGATGATCACTACCATTGTATTGATCATCCATCACCCTCCAGTCACCTATTCTCCCGGGCGCAGCTTCTGTAGCGAAGGTTATGTCCGGGATTATGCAAAAATTAAAAAGTATTACATAAAATCTGATTTAGAAAAATTAAAAATTTATTGCCGCTTCATGCCAATTGGTAATGCAGTGATGTCATGAATTGTAATGCAATGAATTATATGGCGGCCGTTTTCAAATAAAAAATATAAATGTCCGCCATCTTGAAAAATGCTCTCGTGCAATTGCACAACAGCCATTTTTAATTCACGCACGCACGCGTGCAAAATGGCCGCCAAATATGATCACGTGCAATTGCACGTGATTCCGCCAAAAAATAATCGATACCCTAGGACTTCCGCTGCCACTCTCACCCCCCACCATGCGACCTCCCACATGACCTTCCCCCACACACTGTCCCAGGATCGACAATCCCCACCACGCGACTTCCCATGTGACCTTCCCCCACCCCCTGTCCCAGGATCGACAATCCCCACCATGCGACCTCCCATGTGACCTTCCCCCACCCCCTGTGCCAGGATCGACATTACCTATCTACTGACCGTCATTTTTTATAGTTCTACTTAAAAAAATGCATAAAAAATTAACGTTTATTCTGCTGTTGAGGTAGAGTCATTTATTATATTTTTTTATATATTTATTTTCTTTATAAATAATTAAATAATATTGTTTTAATAATAAATAATTTATTTAATGTCAAAATTAAGTTAATAAAATTCATTTTTAAGCTTTGAATAGTAATAATTAAGTATTATTGAAAAAATTTTTTTATTTATTTAAAGTTGCAATCCGTATTTTTTTACATGAGTAAGACAAGGATGCCGATAGCCAAAATCCTAATCGCTCTTAAGACCTTAAATGATATTAGATTTGAAATGCATTAAGTCTAAACTCTTATATGATTATTGTAAAGAGGAAGAAAATTGTTTTTTTTTTTAGATTAATAAATTTTAAGTATTGGTTCCTCAATGAGGAACCATTGTGATGGGTCAAACTGTGGTTTTTGATTTTTTGTCATATAAGCATGTTTTGATACCTCAGGAAGCTAAAAAACCGGTTTTTTAAGAAAAGTCTGTATAAGTGTGTGTGTGTGTGTGTGTGTGTGTGTGCGTGTGTGTGTGTGTGTGTGTGTATGTAATCGGTGATATTTCACTAACATTATGGAATTAAGACCTAATTTTTTTTTTGTTAATTTTTTTACCAAAAAATCTCGAGGTACTTTTTCTTTTTTTAATTTGGATGTAATACCTCATTTATTTCCATTAAAGTACTTATATTTGAAAGTATAGTTTTTACTCGATATCTCGAATCTGATAATTAATTTTTTCAAAATTTTTTTCCCGAAATTTTGGTCACAAAAAAATACAAAAAACACTAAATTTTTTTCCTCTTCGGAAGTAGTACAAGCATCCCTCGTTATCCGCGGGGGATACGTTCCCGAAAAGTACCGCGGATAATAAGACCTTACTCTTATGGAAAAATAGGGGTTACGTTCGTAGAAATTCAAATGATATTAAAATTAATTTTTTTTTCTAATAAAAATGATTTTTTGCCTAAAAGTACGTAAATTTATTTCAAAAAATACAAAATTTCAATGAAAATAAGTTCAGGATCAAATCTTCTGTTAAAAAAAGTCATCGATTGTTTTGCTCGTCTTAAAACATCCTTGTATAACTCTTCATAAATTTCTACCGCTTTTTCTCAACTATGTTTTCACAAACACGTGGTGTTTCAGAACGGTAAACAAGCATAGGCTTGCAACGAAAACTTCCCGAGGCATTCGCACAAAATAAAAGAGTGAATCGATTTTTGGATACCTTGAAACCAGAAGCTCTTTTTTCTTCTTTTGATATACAAGTACAATTTGGCATCTTTTTCCAATACAGACCGGTTTCATCAGCAATGAAGACTTGATCGAGAGAATATGGTTTTTACTCGATATCTAGAATCTGTTAATTAATTTTTTGAAAATTTGTTCTTAAATTTTTAATCAATAAAAAATATTATAAAAGTTAATTATAGAGCGAAGCTCTACCTTAATGGGTGCACGATATCTCAACAACGATCTATCGTGGCGAACACGAGATTTGCTCTACTATAGGTTTTTTGGGTCGCTGATCACGAAAATCGAGGCCACTTCGTAAAGAAATGGGGGCTTCACCCTTAAATTTACAAAAACTACCCCCAAAAAGGTTTTTTTTTACATATTTGCACTTTGAACGCTCAGATTTGCACCATACGGGTTTTTTGGGTTGCTGATCAAGAATTTCGACTTCTTTTTCATAAATAATCAATATTTCAATCAGTAACTGACTTACGATCCAAACAGAATTGTTGAAATACATATTCAGTTACAAAGGATGACTGAGAACACTGATTTATCATCGCTTTAACTGTGTAACTTTGTACTGCAAAAATGATTATCTTTTTACATTTAAACGACGCTAGTTCCCCCAAAAAGTTAGCTTTTGCGATGACAATAAAAAAATAAGCGAGTTATCATTATTTCGAGTTAGAATACTGTATAATGACCCTAAAAATGGGATTTTTGGAAAATTTTTTAAAAAATCTTAAAATGATAACTTGCTTATTTTTCGGTCAAATTAAAAAATTTTTTTTTTAAAATCAGCTCATTTTTCCCTGGCTATTTGAATATTGAAGAAGAAAAATTTTTTGGTTGACCCCTTAACCATTTATTGGCCAATATTGGTCCAATTATTACACATTTTCAGAGTCTTATATCTACGAACAGAAGCCAATACCATCGCCCAAATTTTTAGGGAATTTTTTTTAATATCAAAAGAAGCTTTCCTGAAATTTTCAGCCCTTAAAGTGCTCAGAGAAAAATTTTGCAGACGATTAAAGTTGTTAAAAAATCGATATTTTCGGAAACAGCAAACTTTCAATTGCTTATATCTCCGGTCCCTGATAAGCTTTTTTAACGTTAAAGGTCTCATTTGAAAGGTCTTTGATAGACGCTTTTAATGAAACCAACCGGAAGTCTTTAGCTAATGATGCTGAGTCACAATTCAAGTTCAAAAATCAGCATTTTTCGATAAAATAAATCTTACGTTAATAAATGCCAGTAAAAATCAACTTCATGAAACTTTTTGAAAATATTTTTGGTAAAAGTTGAATGTTCAAGGAAAAAAATGAGACCAGCCGGATGTTTTTTGGACTAATCCTTGAAGCCCAGTAAATTTTTGAAAATTGGCTAAAAACAGCTATTTTTGGACCTTTTAGAGCTTGTATCTCGGCAACTCGTCCTGCAAAATGGCTGAAATTTTGGCTGGCTGAGTTTTTTATTACTTCAAACCACCCCTGAAAATTTGAGCCCGATCGGAGTCATATGTGCGCACACTTTTGTATGAAAAGTAATGGATATGCCCATATATACAAATAAATTTTTCTACAAATTTTAAGGGTTTTTTTTTATGACTTTGAATTTGAATCCCAACTTTAAAATGTTATTCTTAGAAAAAACTGCTTAATGAAAAATGAAAAATGTACCATCAAATTACCTTCTCTTGACATTTAGCAAATATAATTAAAATCTGTTGTATACATTTTTTGTTTAGAGAAAAGATATCTTTTTTTCTCACAATTTTCAGACTTCTTGCTTCCACGTGCGTATTTATTGTCAGAGATTTTAAAATGTTTTTGTTTATATTTTTATGTATTGTAATATGGCAAAATTTCAGTTAAATTTTATTTAGTAATAAATTTATTAATTTATTCCCTAATTTTCACATCTAAAAATTATATTTAAAATATGAATATTGTTTTCAATAAATTGTATTTTCGTGCGACAAAATAGATGAGTGTTGTTTAACAGATGTGTGTTTGTATGAGTGATATCGCGTTTAAGAAAGACATTATTATATATAAAACAATTGTCAAATTCTACCGCGCGAATATTGATAAACGAGAGAGAAGAGGACCTGTATGGATTTATGTGATAATATATGTAAATTATAGAAAAGTAGGGACCATAGTTCAGACCTCTTTCACTTGTTGGAAACATATCCGTTTAGGATCTCGTTTGAGTAAGTCCTCTAATTACAAACAACATTAATTTATTAATTTAAAGCACATGATTTTCTATTTCGGCACATTCTCGACATTGATTTATATTGAATTTTTAATAAAAATCAAAAAGCATGCAAGCGTGATAAAGTAGTTGGCGATGCTGTTGGTCCAGGAGTCAAAGTTACCCTGAGGTAGCATCTAACTGTAGCACGAGAAATTTATTCGAGTCACCCGTGAGTTGGCTACAGATTTATGCAAGACGAAGAGATGCCTGGAGATATTGTGTATGAAAGTAGCAAGTAACATTCACGAGTTCTTTTTGGCTGTATGGTTGTCATTTTTTATTATTATTTTTGATGAAAATCCGTAAGGTAAAAATATTGAATTGAATTGAAATCGTCACATGGCGTATTAAAATTTAAATATTCGCCGTCACTCTTACTCTCCCCCCTCACTCACTCTCTCTCTCTCTTTCTCTCTCTCTCCCTCTCTATCGGTATTGTTTATTTCAAAACTAGAATACTTGGTCAGTATTCTCAGATTATAATTATTATTTACAAAAATATTAAGTTATTTTTATAATTACGATCGAGATATACATTGTAACGCCGTCAAAATATAATCGCATTGCATCGCGTATTTTCGGGCTTATCTTTGTATATTATAAAATTCTAAACGGTGCCGCCGCCGCCGACATGAGTCATTTGGGCATGGTAAATTTGGGCATGGTATATTTGGACACCCTACATTTGGGCGTTGTACATTTAGGCACCCCTTAATTAGCTACCTTTATCTATACTATATGCCAATTTGCAATCTCTGTTTTTGATTTATTTGATTAAGTCCACGTGATTTACTCTTCTAGGCTTCCTTAAAATATTTAAAGTTACAAAATAACAAAGATATTTTAATTCATTGAGTAGATACAATAAATATACGTAAAAAAATTTTTTTTCATATTAATTAACATGCATTAAAATATCAGATATAAATAAAATTTTTAATCCATTCATTATTATATCTGATATTAAACATTCACTTTGATAACATATAGTTTAAATTTTTAATTAATAAATTTTATAATATAAATTAAAATAAAAAAAATTATATAAATATTTCAATATATAATTTTTTTTCAAAATATACTAAATTTTTAACTTGTTTCTTATTTAGTAACATTAACATTAACAATACATTCCACGTGAACCACGCACGGGGCGGACCCTCGTTATTAAAATTTATAATTTTATAAGCAAAATTTATATATTATTTAATCCAAAAAAACACTGATCAATGGACATGACATTACTCTTTACCCTTTACGGGGGTTATAATATCTTTATATATTATAAAGTTATAAACGCTGCCGATGCTGTCGAATGACAATTTGGGGCCAATATGGTATTTTTGGACCATTCTGGTATTTTTGGGCCAAACTGGTACTTTTGGGCCTTACTGGTACTTTTGGGTCATAATGGATCTTATGGGATAAAATAGAACTTTTGAACCCAAATGGACCTATTGGATCAAATTGTTTCTTATGGGCCAACTTCCACCATTTTCGGTAAAACGGGACAAGTTTGGACAAAATTAAAGTGAACCTATTGGATTTTGAACCAAAATGGTTCTCTTAGGGGCAAAATGGACCTGTTTACATGAAACTGTTCAAAAGTCCATTTACCCAGTGTTGTTTTTTTCTTAAACATGAATTCATTTTAATCAAAAATATGCTTTTAATAAAAAACAGACTGCAAAAGGAATGAACTATAATTTTTTTTTTACTTGGAATAGCTGCTGTGGCAAGAGACCTTTAACCTGAACCAATATTGTTTTGAGAGAATTAATCATTTATGATAATATTTAATTCAAATTCAATTGACTATAAAATTTTTTTTAACCTTAATGTAAACAGATAAATTTTCTACACTAACCAACTGGTGGGGTACTCATATACCCAGTCCCTGTATTTATGTATTTACATCTATTTAAAAGATATAATGTGTCTTAAATATGTATTCCATGAATTTGTAGGTATTTTAATGTCTGTTTAGTATTATATAGAAATTTTAAAGTCAGAAAAGACAACTTTTTCATGAATAAAAACGCAGCAGCTGCTCTTATGGCTAGTAAAAAAGTTTGTATTTTTAAAACAAGATTTATTTTATTTATCTTGAGAATTCCATGTGTCTATGTGCTGCAGTTTAGGAACAATTGACATTTTTTTAACTGTAGTAATCAGGTCGCCGTAGTCTCAAAATGGAAAAATTGTCAAGAACCGAGATTAATAGGTAAGTATTTTTGTGTTTTCTATCGTTTATTTTTGTGTAGAAGATTTTTCATGTTTGAATTTAAATTGTACGATTTAATAAATAAATTAAATTTTTTATTAGTAAAAGTTTTGATAGAAGAGAACCAGATCGGTACTTATAGATCAAATACTCGGTTAAAATCAGGAGGATAGTGATTTAATTTCTGACAGTGAATATGATAATTGACTTCCTGGAAGTAGCAATAACCCTTCTCTTCACTTGAACTACCATCATCACTTGAACTGCTATTTGGACTATCTAATATATAGACATCCTCTAACAAAAAAATTTAATATAATATAAATAGCTTTAGGATCATAATCTAACTCATCCTGACTGTCATCATTATATTAATATTTTATTAGTTATCGAGGGTTAATACTACTTACAGGAACCCGATTATTATTCTCACTGTCAGAAACTAAATCACTATACTCCTGATTTAGACCGAGTATTCGATATAAAAGTACCGATCTCGTTCTCTTCTACCAAAACTGTTACTAAAAAAAAATTTAATTTATTTATTAACTCGTACAATATAAATTCAAACATATAAAATCTTCTACACAAAAAAAACGTTAGAGAATACAAAAATACTTGGGTACTTACCTATTAATCTGGGTTCTTCACAACTTTTCTATTTTTAGACGACGGCGTCAGTATCTACTACAGGTAAAAAAATGTCAATAGCTCCTAAACTACAGCACGTAGTCATATGAAATTTTCGAGGTAACTAAAAGAAATCTTGTTTTATAAATACAAACTTTTCTATTAGCCACAAGAGCAGCTGATGCGTGTTTATTCACGGAAAAGTGCACATGTGGCTGTTTTGCGCTATTTCTGAAATTCTATCATTCACTTTTTTCTATATTGGTAATGACTTTAGAATTTATATATAATACTAAACAGACGTTACCATGTATAAATATTTATGTAATAATACAATACACATATAACACACATATATGAGTAATTCTTAGTGAAACTTTACTAATGGAAAGGTAAAAGTCAGGGATTTGAAAAAAACTAATTGGGTTGGGTTTGGTATACGATGATAAGATACCATACCAAATTTTAAGGTTTTAGGTTCAAAGGGTACAAAATGGCGGCTATTTTTCGGTCTTATATGGTTTTAAAAAAAAATCATTTTTAAAAATGACAATTTTCGATTTCATTTTTTCTACCCTCTGAATAAAGCTGAAAAATGGTTTTCTTGACTATGTCTTATGTAAAATTTCCCGCTGAATCCGAATCTGCCACCAGTTTTTCAAAAAAACGCCAAGGAAAACCGGAAAATTGGAAAAACTAAGAAAACTCATTTTTTTTCAAACGCAGATTTTTCATACAGTCGTAACTTTTTTTTTTTCCTAACCGGTCTTAAAATTTTTGTTTTTGTATGTACTTTTAAATAAAAAAAAAATTTTAGCGAGTATTTGCCTTTTAAGTACTTAAAAATCCATTTCAATATTTCCAATTTTCACGAAATTTTCCATTTTCAATTTTCCGGATTTCCTTGTCACCTAATGAAAATTTTGACCAAATTTTCGGATTCCTCGAGAAATTTTACTAAAGACCCCCTTTTTTGAAAAGTTTTGGATGTTTCCATAACGCTATAGAAATAAAAGAAATAACAAAATACTGAATAACTACAAAATACGACAATGTTATAAAATAGGGTTTTTTCGTAATCTTTAATTCAAAGCTGCAACCTCGACAATTAACCAAAATACTTCCACTTGGTTTCATTATTTTTGTATAAATGTCACCTTTCAATTCTCGTACACCGCAATTTTTTTTAATTAATTCTCTCACGGCGATACTCAATAAACCAAACGCCTATTCTTACCCCAAAATGACAAATTTTTAAATTGCTGCCAAAATTCTAATTTTTAATAGAAATGGGTTCTGTAGGCCTTGAAAATTTTCTACAAGCACTAAGTTTCCAAAAAAGTTTTACTCATTTTTTTATAGTTATTTGTTTCGCAGATATGATAATTTAAAGTCAGAGTCCCATTTTTAGGGTTTTTGAAAAAAAGTCAATTTTAATCTTTATCTTTAAAAAGGGGATATCTTAGAAAATATTTAAAGAAAAAAGACGAGTAAAATTTTTTTGGAAACTTAGTGCTTGTAGAAAATTTTCAAGGCCTACAGAACTCATTTTTATTAAAAATTAGAATTTTGGCAGCAATTTAAAAATTTGTCATTTTGGGGTAAGAATAGGCGTTTGGTTTATTGAGTATCGCCGTGAAAGAATTAATTTAAAAAAATTGCGGTGTACGAGAATTGAAAGGTGACATTTATACGAAAAAAATGAGACCAAGTGGAAGTATTTTGGTTAACTGTCAAGGTTGCAGCTTTGAATTAAAGATTACGAAAAAACCCTATTTTATAACATTGTCGTATTTTGTAGTTATTATGGAAACATCCAAAACTTTTCAAAAAAGGGGGTCTTTAGTAAAATTTCTCGAAGAATCCGAAAATTTGGTCAAAATTTTCATTAGGTGACAAGGAAATCCGGAAAATTGAAAATGGAAAATTTCGTGAAAATGGGAAATATTGAAATGGATTTTTAAGTACTTAAAAGGCAAATACTCGCTAAAGTTTTTTTTTTATTTTTTTAATAAAATATATGTTGTACATATATTTGTATATATATATATGGGCGATTATTTCTCAACCCGGCCACCCCCCTCTGTCCAAAAATGGTGGCAACTTAAAAACATTTTGATTTTCTCAAATTGACTGGAAAAGGGTCTAGTTTTTTATTCTCATTGGCCTTTTCAACTCTGTAAATCTACTGTGCCCATTTTAGGCACTGAGCGGCGGCAGGTCGAAATTTTAAAAACAGAAAAATTGAAATAAAAGTAGATTAACGGTAAGTTTTTTGAAATTTTTTTTTCTTAAAAGTTGTTATTTATTAAAACAAAGAAAATGAGACCACTTGCGTGGTAATTGGTTCATTTCTTAAAAAGTTTTGGAGGTGCTATGTAGTTTTTAAAATTGGGTAAAAAACGGCTACTTTGACTGATGATATCTCTGAACCTACATATCCAAAATAAAAAAGTTCTAGTGCAAAATGGTAGTCTTTTGATACATAATAAGTGTGCCAAATATCAGGGGATTTGATAGAGTAGTTTCGGATTTAGCAATTTTAAGGGTAATTCTGAGACAAATTTTGACCCATTTTTTTATGAGAATTAATACCTGAAAATTGCTAAATCCGAAACTACTCTATCAATTCCCCTAATATTTGGCACACTTATTATGTATCAAAAGACTAACATTTTGCACTAAAACTTTTTTATTTTGGATATGTAGGTTCAGAGATATCATCAGTCAAAGTAGCCGTTTTTTACTCATTTTTAAAAACTACATAGCACCCACAAAACTTTTTAAGAAATCAACCAATTACCACGCAAGTGGTCTCATTTTTTTTGTTTTAATAAATAACAACTTTTAAGAGAAAAAAATTTCAAAAAACTTACCGTTAATCTACTTTTATTTCAATTTTTCTGTTTTTAAAATGTCGACCTGCCGCCGCTCAGTGCCTAAAATGGGCACAGTAGATTTACAGAGTTGAAAAGGCCAATGAGAATAAAAAACTAGACCTTTTTCCAGTCAATTTGAGAAAACCAAAATCTTTTTAAGTTGCCACCATTTTTGGACAGAGGGGTGGCCGGGTTGAGAAATAATCGCCCATATATATACATATATTTACATACATCTTTTTGTACATACAAAAACAAAAATTTTAAGACCGGTTACAAAAAAAAAGTTACGACTGTATGAAAAATCTGCGTTTGAAAAAAAATGAGTTTTCTTAGTTTTTCCAATTTTCTTTGGCGTTTTTTTTGAAAAACTGGTGGCAGATTCGGATTCAGCGGGAAATTTTACATAAGACGTAGTCAAGAAAACCATTTTTTAGTTTTATTCAGAGGGTAGAAAAAATGAAATCGAAAATTGTCATTTTTAAAAATGATTTTTTCTTAAAACCATATAAGACCGAAAAATAGCCGCCATTTTGTACCCTTTGAACCTAAAACCTTAAAATTTGGCATGGTATCATATGAACGTATACCAAACCCAACCCAATTAGTTTTTTTCTAATCCCCGACTTTTACCTTTCCATTAGTAAAGTTTCACTAAGAATTACTCATATATCTTTTAAGTAGATGTAAATAAATAAAAACCGGGACTTGGTCAATTAGATGCTTATAGTTGCTCCAGAGGCTGGGAAAAAAATAATTAGTAGAAATTGTAAAAATTTTAACGTTTCGGCGAAATGGGTACACGGGTAACCATCTGTTGACATAAGGATTTGAAAATTTATATTTTTTTGGGAATTTTTTTTTTTTTTTTTATTTATAAATCTATTTTTCTAAGTATATCGAAAACTATATTTTAAACCTAAAGGATTATTTATTAATTTGACTTTATGTTTTACAGTAATAAATTACAAAATTATTAATAATTGAAATGCAGTTATCGCTAAATATATTCTAAATAATGTTCTAAAAAAATTACTAAAATTAAAAAATTTGATAAATTTATTTTTATCTAATATGTATAATTTTTTCAAAAAAAGGTGCCTATAAATAGTCTTTAAAATACCGTGAACATATTTTCAACTTCTGCGCTGCAATTCTCGCAATGAAAATACTTCTCCAAATATTATAAAAATATATTACGTTACCAACACTTCAACCACTGTCACTTGAACCATTTGGGTCAAAATGAACAAAATACACCTTTCAGGCTAATATGGAACCATCTTCACAATCACTCTACGGGGGTTAAAGCTATTATAATTGTAGTCTAAGCTTTTGTTCCATAAATTTTATATTAGTTCGCTCCTGATTTTTAATAATTATCAATAAAAGTCTATGCTGGTGAGTGACACTATAAATTGATTGTATATTCTATTAATTTTCATTTACCTTAGTTTATTATATGTATATGGGTAAGTCCCTGTAATTTGTATTAGCATAATTGATTTATATATTTATATTATCAGAATCCTCCTGATACCCGTTTAGTATAGGGGAAGTATAATTCCGCTATACATTCCCTATACAGACCTTCTCTGAGCTTGGTTTTAAAAAGGAGTCTTTAGCATATAATATTATAATTGGTGTAGAGGATTAAATTTTGCCATTTAATATATTTTAATATAAATACCTAGTAGCTTTGAAATTTTGGCTATGAGTTTTCATAATAATAAAATATATTTTTATTAAATATTATCAAAATCTGTTCTGTAAACTTATCACAGATATACTACCTTAATTTTATTTGATTATCGATGAAGTAACATTTCCCCCCTTCAAGAACTTCTTATACTTTTTTTTAAATTAAATTCTTCCTATAGTGTGGCCGGGGTGTAAAATGTTAATTAAAGCAATGTTGGGAACGATACTAGTGATAAATTATTTATTGAGAATGATCTTTAACGAACTGTCAAAAAGTGTGATTAAAAATAAATTATTTACGAATACGATAAAAAAGAATTGAAACTGTTAAATAACATTTTAAAAGCTTGAAATAATGCATCAAATTTTTAAAAAGAATTAAGAAAAAAATTTTATTTAAAGCTAGATGGAATTAGCAGGTGGTAATAAATAAACGAGTGAATTCTGCTAATATTTTTTTATTTTTATGTCATAAAATTTTTTTCCGGCTACATGTATTAGCAATAAATAATAAATAAATAATAAACAACTAAATTGAATTGGCTTAAGACAGACACACGCCGACTGTATTTTTGTAATATTATTATTTACAAAATACTACGCATGAATCAGCCAAATTACTTAGCAAATATGTTTACAAGACACTGGCCTAAACAGACTGCAAGAGGGATGTCTAAAACTATAGATCTGACTGTACCTGATATCATAAAGGGGAGAGAGGCTAATTCAATTGGGGGTAAAAAAATGGAATTCACTACCCATTTCTATTCGAAACCTCCCTTCCTTAAGTCGTTTTAAAGCTGCTTTCTTTAAGCATCTTCATACCAAAGAATCGAAATTGGATGGCTCGAAGCCTGCTGTTGATTAATATACGCTTTATTTACTTATTTAATTGTTTACTCACTTATTATAGGTGCAATAAATTTTAGTATACTGGTTCTGTGATGGTTCCACCAGATATATATACACTCTTTTAACTTAGTTTTATTTTAAATTTAAATATATTATATATAAACTGACTATATACCAAATCATTGTTATACCAAATTATACACTATAAGGTTATTATATTTTATGTACATGTATATATTTTTTTGTATTTGGTGCAAATAAACTTTATCTTATCTTATCTTATCTTATCTTAAATATAGAAAAAAAATATTTGTTTAAAAATTGAAAAATGTTGTTTGCTTCAATTTATCTAAAATATTGATCTACTCCGCAAAAACTTCTATTTTTTCATTAGCTGATCAATTTTTTTGCATTGAATTAAGTTTCGCTTATAAAGATATCTACAAATTACTTTTTGCAGAATAGTTTTTATATAAATCAATATAATTGGGAGTATTGATAGCTCAGTTGGTAGCGCGCGAAACTTTCGATCTGAACGTTAAAGTTTCGCGTCCCGATTCGGAAAAAATAATTTCCGTTTTTTTCTGAGAAGATTAAATTCTGAAATTATTTCTATCATTTCTCTAGGACTGAGGTATCCGCATAATGTTAAAAAAAAATGGCATTATGTAGATATGGCAGTCCGAAGTGCTTCCAGGACGCTTAAAGAAGGCGCGAGGTTTGAGAGAGGTAGCGTACCTCCCGGACCATAGGTACATCGCTAATAACACGTATCATTACACAAAACATTAACTTGTACACACTAACGAGTAAACTTTATCAAAAATCAATTATCAAAAGAGTAAAAAAATCTTTGTAAAAAAATCATTTATCAATTAACAAAGGGATCAAAGTAAACTTCAGCGACAATGCGAAGTCGTCTTATGTCCCTCACAAATACCTACCTACCTACCTATAAATCAATATAGATTATAGTTTATTCAGCGAAAAAAATATATTTTATTAAAAAAATTATTTCTTGAAAAAAGAGTTTTTTTGAACGAATATAATTAGACTGAGCGAAGCTAGGAGCGAGCTCAGTCTATTCCCGCGACAGAATGTCGAGTTTGTTAACACGATAGCTCCTTAACTATATTATTGATTGACTTCAAAATTTCACAGATGGTCTCAAATGAGACAAATGAGGCAGCCCATTTGGTACGCACATTTAAAAATGATAGCGAAAAATCTAGCTCCTCATCAAAAAATTACATTTTTTAAAAATTTAATATTGATAATTTTCATATTTACGAATAAAAAAGAACTTTTCACATTACCTACACCGGCAGAGCGCTGATACGAATGACGCGCCTCTTTAGTGTGTGCCATTCACTAAACTTTTAACACGTTAAACGCATTAAAATAATGCCTAAAAGTTACAATTCGGTCACGTGAGCCTATATTTAAAATTATAACTGCATAGACGAATACTTTTAATAATTATGATTGTTGTTAATAAATATAACAATTAATATAATTGAAATTAAAATGAATGCACGAATTTATTAGTAAATATATACAAAACTTAATTAACCCTAATAGATAATACTGTAGAAATCATACACAAATTACTAATTTAACTTATTGTTAGCGACCTAACGCATAAATTAAATAGATATACGCAAAATATATGTTTTTTATTTCATGATGTAAATATGCTTCCTTTTCTGCCCTGAAAACTATGCTTAAAACAAGAATTTTTTTTCCACTTTTTTTTTCTAGGGAAGAAAGTGACTACTTTTCAGCGTAGTATTTTTTTTTTTTATTTAAATTAAATTATTTAATCGCGCAAGCGCCCTCGTTCGATTTTTTTAAAACTCTCGACCAATAACGTTAAACTCGTCTAAAAAGATCCACCTTTAGCCCATGTATAAAAAATAGATATTAATTATTTTAAAAAAATAATTATTAAAAAAAGTTTAAAATAATGATTTTTATTAACAAATATTGCAAAAAATTAAGCAAAATCAAGTTTTAAACACCTAATATCAGCTTTAAAATGGTTAAAACTGCTCAAAAGCATATTTTATTATATTATGGAAAATTATCTATTGTTTAAATTATTTAAAAATTATTTTAAACAATTAAATTTCTAGCTAATTTTGCAATAATTTTTTTGGCAATGAAATCCTTTGGTGGCGTGCCGCCTATAAATCATTATATGTTAAAAATTTTTTTTTTTAATAATAGAATAAATAATATTTTGCGAATATTTATTTAATTTGCGTTAGGCCGCTAACAATAAGTTAAATTGTTAATTTGTATATGATTTCTACAGCATTATCTTAGGATTAATTAAGTTTTGTATATATTTACTAATAAATTCGTGCATTCATTTTAATTTCTATTATATTAATTATTATATTTATTAACAACAATCATAAATATTAAAAATATTCGTCTGTGCAGTTATAATTTTAAATATTGGCAAAAAAAACTACCACCGTAAAATGACAAAATCGGCGCGGATGTACAAAAATGGCGACGACAAGCGGTGTAATATCGCAGACAAGCGGTGTATTAGATATAGGAAAAAAATAGTTCTTCAATAAACCACCTGTGGCGTTTGGTTATTTTTTTTTTGCCAATAGGCTCACGTGACCGAATTAGCTGGAAAGTTTAGTGAATGCACACACTAAAGAGGCGCGTCATTCGTATCAGCGCTCTGCCGGTGTAGGGGTATTCGAGGTTGAAAAAAACATTTTTATGAATAAAATTTTCAATTTTTCAACCCAACATATTTTCCAATTTTGCAAGATGGCGGATTGAAAAACTTGAAAAAATCAACTTTTCACATTACAAGAAGATTTTTTAGGGCAAGAAAAGTGAATTTTGGGTGGAAAATATTTAATTTTTCAACCCAAAATATTTTCAAATTTTCCAAGATGGCGGACTAAAAACTTAAAAAAATTGACTTTTCACATTACAAGAAGATTTTTTAGGGCAAGAAAAATGAATTTTGGGTCGAAAATATTTAATTTTTCAACCCAAAAAATTTTCCAATTTTCCAAGATGGCGGACTAAAATCTTAAAAAAATCAACATTTTACATTACAAGGAGGTTTTTTAAGGCGAAAAAAATGAATTTTGGGTGGAAAACATTCAATTTTTCAACCCAAAATATTTTCCAATTTTCCAAGATGGCGGACTAAAAACTTAAAAAAATTGACTTTTCACATTACAAGAAGATTTTTTAGGGCAAGAAAAGTGAATTTTGGGTGGAAAATATTCAATTTTTCAACCCAAAATATTTTCCAGTTTTCCAAGATGGCGAACTAAAAACTTAAAAAAATCAACTTTCCACATTATAAGGTTTCTTAAGGCGAAAAAAATGAATTTCAGTGGAAAACATTCAATTTCTCAAATCAATATGTTTTTCAATTTTCCAAGATGGCGGATTGAAAAACATGAAAAAATCAAATTTTCACATTAAAAGGAGTTTTTTAGGGTAAGAAAAATAATTTTCTGGTCAAAAAATTAAAAAAAAAAAATAATAATAGAAATTATTCAATACTTTTAACTCTAACAAAAATAACTAACGTAGTTATTATCCCTGGCTCAAAAAGTTATTTCAGGGAGTTAACTCCCTGAAATTTCTGTCATCTCCTCGAATACCTTTGGGATGAAAATGGACCGTACAAGGGAAAACTGATATCCTGGAGGGGTAATTTTTAATTTTTCACCCAAAACAATTTTACAATTTTACAATTTTCCAATATGGCGGACCAAGAAACATGAAAAAAGAAACTTTTTACATTACCTGGGGGTTTTTGGGGTCGAGAAAAACGTTTTTATGAATGAAAATTTTCATTTTTTAGCCCCGACATATTTTCCAATTTTCCAAGATGGCGGACCAAAAAACATGAAAATAAAAACGTTCTACGTTACCTGGGGGTTTCCGAAGTAGAGAAAAACGTTGTTTTTATGAAAGAAAATTTTCATTTTTAGCCCCAAATATTTTCCAATTTTCCAATATGGAGGACCAAAAAACATGAAAATAAAAACTTTCCAAATTATCTGGAGGTTTTCGGAGTCGAAAAAAACGTTATTATGAATAAAAATTTTCATTTTTTAGCCCCAACATATTTTCCAATATGGCGCACCAAGAAACATGAAAATAGAAACTTTCTACGTTATCTGGGGGTTTCCGAAGTAGAGAAAAACGTTGTTTTTATGAAAGAGAATTTTCATTTTTAGCCCCAACATATTTTCCAATTTTCCAATATGGAGGACCAAAAAAATGAAAATAGAAACTTTCTAAATTACCTGGAGGTTTTCGGATCGAGAAAAACGTTATTATAAATAAAAATTTTCATTTTTTAGCCCCAACATATTTTCCAATATGGCGGACCAAGAAGCATGAAAATAGAAACTTTCTACGTTATCTGGGGGTTTCCGAAGTAGAGAAAAACGTTGTTTTTATGAAAGAAAATTTTCATTTTTAGCCCCAACATATTTTCCAATTTTTCAATATGGAGGACCAAAAAACATGAAAATAAAAACTTTCTACATTACCTGGGGGTTTCCGGGGTCGAGAAAACGTTTCTATTAATGAAAATTTTCATTTTTTAGCCCCAACATATTTTCCAATTTTTCAATATGTCGGACCAAGAAAATGGTAATAAAACAACTAAAGGAATCGCTGCCAAATACTTTGGAGCATATATGTACGTACTGATCTTTGAAATGCCGATTACTTATTATCGTTTGACAGCTAGTTGGAAGCAGTGAACTGTCAATATCATTTTCCTGATATCAGAATTGAATTCAGCAATATCAACAGCATATACATATGTGCTGATTATTTAAATCCCGATTACTTATTACCGTTTGACAGCTAGTTGACAGCCGTTAACTATCAATATCATTTTTCTGACATCAGACTTGAATTCAGCGACAACAAAAACATATATATGTGTGCGGGTTTCATAAATCCTGATTATAAATTACCGTTTGACAGCTAGTTGACAGTTGTCAACTATCAATAACATTTTTCTGACATCAGATTTAAATTCAGCGCCAGCAAAAAAATATATATGTGTACTGGTTTCATAAACCCCGATATTAAATTACCGTTTGACAACTTGTTGACAGCTGTCTACTGTCAATATTATTTTTCTGACATCAGATTTGAATTTAGCGACCTCAAAAACGTAAGACTATATACTTTTATTTATAAAAAGATGCATTAAAAAAAAAAATATGTGATAAAAAATGAAATATGATTAAAACTGAATGCGACACTAACATACACGTATTTTTTTAGAAAATATATTTATTAGAAAAACAAAAAGCATAAAAATTACAATCAGATTTAAAAAATTTGAAATTTTTGATAATTGACGAAATGTCTTTGATAGGTTTACGCACTTTATACCAAATAGAATCACGGTGTAGAGAAATTTTTGCCAATGAAATTAATGAACCATTCGGTGGATTAATAATCTACTTGATCGGTGATTATAATCAATTAACACCCGTAGGAGATACAGCAATATTTAGTACAAAAAAAAATCCTATTACAGGGAAAACTTGTTTTTAATGAGTTTCAGAAATACTTCTGTTTAAAAAATGCACACCGACAAAAAGGTAATCAAACGCCATACTCTAAATTGTTGGATGAAATTGCAAACGCAGAATTGTCACAGGAAATTTATGAAGCATTACATAACAAACGGAAAACCATAATACCAAAAAATGAATTAGATTTATTTGAAAATGCAATACACTTATACCTGAAATGCACAGAAGTAGATGCACATAACGAAAAATATTTAAAAAACACAGGAAACGCAGTAGCTCGCATTGTAGGAACAAATGTACCCAATATAGCCATTCGTTGTTCGGATGAAAAAGCTTCAGAATTACAAAATATCCTATATTTATCTAATAATTGTCGTGTTATGTTAAGGGCAAAATTATGGACTGCTGGAGGTTTAATCAATGGTACTTTAGGTTATGTCAGAGAAATAATTTATTCTGACAATGATTCAACGCCGCAATTACAGAAGCAATCATTGTAGTATTTGACAATTACCGAGGACCATATTTATATAAAAATTTATTTCCTATAATTCCACTAACACGTACATGAACGCATAACAAAATACAATGCAGCAGAACACAAATTCCACTAATGTTATGTTATTCGATAACAATACATAAGTCCCAAGGACAAACTATTGATAAAATGTTTCTCCATATAGGATAGCGAAAAACAATTAGGCATAACTTACGTAGGATTAAGTAAAATTAAATCAATTTACGATTTAATTTTAATAAAAGATTATAATAAATATAGATACGACTTTATTCGACTATGCGCTTCTTTTAAGGATAAACAAAAGTTTTTACACAAAAACGATATTCATTAAAATATCAATACACAATGTATAAAAAAAAAATATATTTCATACATGAAATAATTCAATAAAATGTTTTTTTTTTTATTAAATTTATACGCATTTATTTATTTATATCATTAGTTATTAAAAAAAAAATTATAATTATTTCTACACTAAATTTTATAAATATGAAGTGAAATAACTTTTATGATTAATAATAAAAGTATTACTTATTTTTTAAATAATTTTTTCATAAGAAATCATAATTTTATGATTTATAAGAAATAATTAGTTAAGTTTAGAGATTTTTGGTGGCTTCGCTCAGTCTCATACATATTCGAGGTCATCTAGTATATATTTAACGAAATAAAGCAAGCTTTTAAAGTAAAGTTTTATAAATTTAGCATGAGATTTAATTTTATTTGAAAACTACTTGCTTTATATCAAAAATTAAATTTCATAATCCAAAAAAACGCTTCCTTGAATTTAGAAAATATTTTGTTGAATATATTTTTTTGATTCAAAACAATGAAAGTTTTTGTAATAATCTATCCAGTTTCTAGTGGCATGAAAACTATCGCTTCCTACAACAAACATATGTTTATTTGAATAGAATTAGAATCCAATTTATATATTTACTAAAACGAAAAATATGTTTCTTTCAATTAATAATGGGTTTCTTGTTTTAAAATTATATACTCTAGATTCAAAAAATTAAAATTCAATGCATATGATGTTCTTATGTCTAGAAGAGTTTTTTCTCAGTGTATAAATACTGTTATCGTTCAAAATATTAAAAAGATTTTAGTAGTAATTTTTAAAAAGATTTTAGATTTATTATAAATAATAAATACGATCTTTTTGGAACAAGATATTTCTTTAATGTTTATATCAACGTTTCGGAAGTCTGTGCTTCCCTTATCAAGGGAATTAATAATTATCTCTAAATACACTGCATACAATTAGTACAACTTTTTACGTAGAAAAAGATTTTTTACAATTTGATTTTGTTATAGAAAAACTAAATATTTAAATTCAAAAAGTATATAATAATATCTTTTTGAATTTAAACATAAAATAAAGATTATGTATATCAAAATATCAGAATCAAATTTAAAGGTCCAACACATATGTTAAAAACAATACATATGTTAAAAAAATTTTTATTAGACGAAGAAAAATTTTTTTATACTCAAGAAATTGAGTAAGATAAATAAAATTAATATTTATTTTAATTAATATGTATATAAATCAAGGGTTAAAAGTTGATAACTCAAGTACTTAGAAAGTACATAAATTACATAAATTTAAAGATTTTTTGAAAAAGAGGCAATGTGCTTATGTCCAAGTGTAATTCTATATAGCTATAATGAGAAAAAATTTTTTATTATTTTTTTCTTTAACGTATTTAAAACTTTTTTTATGTATAACGAAAAACAAAGTTAATTATGGCTTTACATTATAGAAATATTTTTTTATTGAAATTAAATTTTAGTTTAAAAATAAAGCGAAACAAAAAAAAATATTTCATTTAAAAATATTATTTATATTTATTTTATGTTTTTTTAACTTTCTGTGGATATGAAATATTGAACATTTTTTTCGTTTTTATACGTTTTTTGTGTGCTCATGAACATACTTATAAAGTTTTCTGCAAGACTAAGTTTTTATTAAAAAAATTTTTTTATATTTTTTAATTCAGAGAGTTTTTTATTAATTAAATCTATAGTATTTTTATAAAAATATTTTAGGTTTTGAGTGTTTTACATCCGGTTTAATGTTGATTTGCAGTCGTGTATATGAAACATTTCAGAAACAGTCTCCTAGATAACTTCTTTTGTTGATCAAGGATTTTTATTGACTTAAAATTAAAATTTATTTTATGTTTGTTTTTCTTTCTGCGGATATGAAATATTGAATCTTTTTTACATTTTTTATAGGCTTTTTTGTCTTCATTAACGCGTTTATAAAAGGTTCATTATCACATTTCAAATTGTTACTGTCTTCCACCCAGTTTATCGTATTATTATACAATTGTATATTAGCTCAAAATTTACTAGGAAAAAAGTTGGATTTTCTAAAATTGCTTGAAAATTGCTAATCAAATCGGGAAATCCAACTTTTATTTCAGTTATTTTTTTTTTAATCGACGCAGAATTTAATTACGGAGTGGATGAAATAAAATTTAAATTTTAACATTAATAACAAAATTAATTATTTATTTAAAATAACCAGTGTCGGTAACTGTTCTACTTTAACGGCCCCTGAAATGTTAATTTTCGAACTAACGAAACTTCAATCATGCATTTTCTAGATGTCGCTGCGACCGCTTCACTTCCTAATACTATATAAACAATACTGTAAATATCTATTTTTATTACGCATTTATTTAAGTTAGGGGCAAATTATAGTCTACTATTTACAAAAAAATTAAGCAAATTTCTTAATCTAACATTATAGAATATTGTAAGCTGTAACTCAAAAAAGACTTGATCGTGTTTCTTATATTAAGTTTAGAATTATCAGCTGATTTAGATTACATAACCACAACATATGATAAAAATTATTGCTAAATACATATTCTATAATAAATACTAAAAAAACACATTAAAATTTCAGGAGCATTTATTAATTTTAGTTTAATGATAATATACAAAAATAAGAAATGTTATGGAATTGAAACTTCGACGTTAGCTAGAAATGCTGTAGCTAAAAAATTTTATTTTTTAATTCTTTGCTAAGGCTAGATTTTTTTTATAAAGCTTAGAAAACAAAATAAGATATAATAATAAGTAATATTATAATTTGATTAAAATATGTCATATACCTGTATACCTTGATGACTACATAGATAAAAATCAAATTCAGTAGGATGTGTAATACAAACGTCAACAGTAGTACCTGCAGGAATATTACCACTTTTTCCACTTTGTTCTTTTTTATCTGCACAAAATAATCTAGTATGGTGACGTTTTTGAACTACAATAAATGTTATTCCAGGTCTGTAATCAGCTTCTAACTTGATACATGCTTCTCTTATTGCAGTTAACTCGTGTTGTAAAACATGTAAAAACTGGCCCTCAGATACAGCATCTCGATACAAAATTATTCTATGAGGCTTGTATCCTCCAGTACTTTTATAAAACATTATGAGTAGTTCCCTAGAATATTATATACTTTGCTAATTTTTTTAAAGTGGAGATAAAAATGTAATAAAATTTAATAATTCACAAAAGTTTTATTAGTAAGTTTGAATTTTTCCTCTTAGACTTTGAAACAGGTAAGACATAGGAAATTAATATTAAGACTTTATATCAACAATTAATTAAGCGTGGAAAAAGCCTATTATCTAATTTAACAGGGGGTTTTAAGCTAAAATAAGTTTGAGTATCTAAAAACAAGAGTGTTTGCACTAAAATTTTAAATAAAATAATACATCATTATTATGAAATGTGTATGCAACAAGATGCATGCATATTTTTATAAAGCGGAATTAATTTTTTATATAGAAAAGAAGTGGGTTATAAGTGTTTATTTTTTATTTATTTGGGAATCCTTTGATTACGCAAAGGGGGCGCTTATAAAATTAAGATTGACACACTAGGGGTGTTCAAAAAAATCAAAATATTGAATTTAATCCAAAGAAAGTTTTAATTTCTTGAAAAAATAAGTTGCCAAATGCGGCTTATGCATTCAAGCATAGAAAATTGCATTAAATTATTAGATATTAAAAACAAAACACATACAAAAGATAAATCATTATTCTATAAATTTTAAGTTTGTTTGGAAGTACGTTGCAAGTTTCCAACATAAAGAAACAAATACAAATTAAATAAAATGTTAACTAATGCACGCAAATAAAATTCATAAAAAAATTATAAAAAAAGTAGGGATAAAAGAATTCCCTCTTATTAAAATTAAAATATTAATCATAAATGTAAATGAGTTCATTACGCAACTATAATAAGAGAGGGAACACCGTGGCTCCGCAAAACGGAGGTGACCTAATAAATCAAAAACAGAATTTCGGCACTTGGGGAATAGTCTTTGGGGGTAATAGCTCTTCTAAGAGCAAATATAAAGGACTTGCGTCGCGTTTCTCTTATTATATATGAGTAATGAACTTAGAATAATTTTCATATTTATTAAAAAGAACTATTATTAATAATTTTATATTAATATTTTTTTTTATTTTTTTTTTTTAATTTAATTTTATTATATTATCTTATATTAATAATAAAAATAAAAAAAACGTGATCAAACGCGATTCTCGTATGTACAAAAAACAGGCCTTTCAAGAACACAAACAAGCTTATTTAGATTTTGAAGGGCTTATATATGGTCCAAGGACTGATGACTAGTTATTTGCAAGTATTACCTTATTTTTTAACGATCTTTTAAAGCCACGAGATCATACCCTCTCAACATCATGGTATAAGATATACGTCGTAAAAGTGAGTATAAGCGATAATTCCCTTTTGCATATGTGTTACGTGCGGGGCAAAAAAATGTCCAACGGGTTATTGAAAAACAAGAAACTACAGTACATAACGCAAGTAAAGATGACCGGTTAACAAATTTAATAAAATTTTTGCGCCTTGAAGTTGAAATTCAGGAACGCATAGACATCGCAATGGCGGGTTTTAATCTTCTTGGCGATCAAGATAAAGGTAAGAAGCAGCAGCCAAAATCGAAGGTCAAGAAGAAAGAAGTTCCATCAGCAATTATTCTATTAACAACAAATGGTAATAAAAAGTTTTAATGTATTTTTGTAAATCATATGAGCATGGGAGTGAAAATTGTATTTATGTTAATGCGTTATAAGGTTTTTAGGCTGCATCCTACTCGTCTATGGTCTATTAAAATTTTTTTGCATAATTTTGAAATTTTTTCTCCATCAGATTTTATTGGCCAGAAAGTTAGTTTATGTATGAAGATTAAGAATGCTATGAACCGGACACGGAAATTGTCCGTTAGACATTTTTGGTGTTGCTATTTTCGCTAAAAATAGGCGTCTTTTGCTATTTTTCCACGTAATTAAATTCTTGTTTAGTTACAATCTATTTAATCGATTAAAACTGATGAAAATCTTTAATGTAGATATTTAAAAAGTCTCTCAATTAAAATTGTGCCATTGTGGTGGCGTCAATCTTAGCCTAAATATGACGAAAAACAATTAAAAAATGAAAATTTTAATAATTTAACAAAATGGAAAATATCCACACAAAAAATGGGTACTGAGTGCTTCTTGATCATGAGTTAGACAGGTAAAGTGGAAAATTCAAAGTGGCTGACTAAAAATTAGGGCAAAATGCAAATAAAAAGGGCCATTTTTTATGTTTTTTTTTTTTTAAATTAAACGTTTAAAATGACAATTATTTTACCCATTTATCTCCACAAAAGTAAGAGTTAAAAAAAAAATTTTCATTTGTTCCCCTTGCAACCATCTCCATTCCTCCTAAAAAATTCAAAAAATGAAGTTTTTCTTAAGCTTTAAAAAACCCAAAACCAGCATTATTTTTCTTAATTTCACACTATTTTTTCAGTCCGACGTATTTTATTTTCTGATTTTCTTTAAGGCCCCTTCTACAGAAGCCGTAAAATCCAGGCGTACTGCAAACCCAAGCACAACGCAATGCGCAGAAGAAGATTTTGTGTATGTCGAGTTGCGCAGGAGACAAGATTCGTTTCGCATTGCGTTGCGCTCACGCTTGCAGTTGCGACATACTTTTGCGGCTTTTGTAGATGGGGCCTCACTGCACATTGCGTTGCGGCTGCGCTTGCAGTTGCAACTCCCATTTATTATGGCGTTTGTAGAATCAGCCTCAAAAACTCCATCTACAAAAGACGTAAAAAGGGGCGCAATGCTCAGAAGAAGATTTTGTGTATTTCGAGTTGCGCAGTAGACGATTTTTGGTTTTTGCGCATTGCGTTACGCTCACAACCCCATTTTGCGGCTTTTGTAGATGGGGCCTAATATTTGATGATCTCAAAATCCGCAGGAGTTTCCGTTTTTCCACAGTTTTTAATTTTAAGCATTTATGAAGATTTTTTGATTTTTAACTGCTCCAAGATAACGGTGAAAGCAAGAGGAGGAGGAGGAAAGGGATTAAAAATGAATAAAGTGAAATTTTTTTTCCGTATTACTTGTGTATAAAATAGAAGAATACGTTTAAAGTAAAGAAAACGCAAAAAAATATATATTTTTATTTGAATTTTGCGCTAATTTTCAGTCGGCCATTTTGAATTTTTCAAAATAGCAAAAAAAAAATTTCGGGCGTCTAGTTCATAAATTTCTTAATTTTCATACCTTAAACTAACTTTCTAGACAATAAAATCTGATAGAGAAAAAATTTCTTGTTTTACTTATATTTTTATTTTCAGCGGAATATAAAATATACACATATATTAAAAAAAAACCGGCTTAAAAAATTGAAACTCTTTTTTGATGAAGTTTTTTAAGAAACTAATATATAAAAGCTTTGAAAAAATGCGTCAATTAGTAAATTGTCAACGCTAATAGTAAATTTTAAATTTTAATTTAGTTTTTTTTTTTTTAAATAGACCGTACTTTTATTGTTATATTGAGATAAATTCGTTTTTTTGCCGAAAATAGATTTTTACTAATAAAACTTAGGTTGCATTTTTAATAACATATGAAAGTAAAAAAATTTTAATAATTGAAAAAAAAATTTTAAATGTCTACACTGTAAAAAGTAACTTTCTTATATTAACAAAAAAATTAGAACATTTTCGAAAATTTAGTAAATTTTCGAAAAAATTTGTATTCGTATATTTAAAATTAAATTATTAAAATCGCATATTTACTAAATTTAGAATATTAACAAAAAATTCGAGTATTCTCGATTTTTTTTTGTGAATTCTCAAAAAAAATTAATAATTTACAATTTTTTTTCGAAAATTTACAGTAAATAGTTGTAAATTTACGAAAAATAGTTGTGAATTTACAATTTTTTTCGTAAAATCACAAAAAAAAATCGAGAATTCTCGAATTTTTCGATAATATACTAAATTTAGTAAATTTACGATTTTTATCGAATAATTAAAAAATTTTTTGAAAATTCACTAATTTTTCGAAAAAATTCTATTTTTTTTGTAAATCTAAGAAAGTTACTTTTTACAGTGTATGCATTTAAAAAAAATATATAGAAAACACAATTTTTAGTTTTAAAACTAGGAAAAATTTAATTTTTGATAATTATATTTATATTTTAATTTTTTTTTATTTTAATAAATTTAAAATAGTTGATAATAAAACATTAATTTTTAATAAATGCACATTAATTTTTAGTGTTTGCCTATGGCTGCGGCGGTCCGGGTTCAAATCCCGGCATTTAAAAAAAAAAATTTTTTTTTAAATAAATTAAAAATAAATTATATATTGTCATGTATGATCATACATGGGAGTATACAGTCATACAGAGACATAATCGATATATGGCCATGTATCACCGTGTATGAAGATATTAATATATGGTCATATATGGGGATACATGATTGATTTTTTCCTGGGTCATTTTTAAGTTTAAAATAACAATTACGAAATAAAAGTTCTTGCTTTTTATAAACCTTATGTCTTTAAAATTCGATTATGTACACTTTTTTTTGAGGAAAAATATTTTTAATTTATAATTATATTTTTATTACAACTTAGAATTAACAATTATAGTTTTAAAATTTTATTATACTTACAAAAATTAAATAATATAATCAGAATCGTCTCCTCATAACCTTTCTTAAGAAAGTCTATTTTTGACACATGTGAAAATTTACGTTTTCAAGGGATAATATTTGTATTCAAAATAATAAGCGTTTTTATATCGTTTTTAGTTTATTTTATACAAAAAGAGTAGAAATGACGTTTAATTTAGTTTACAAAGTAGTTAGTTAGTTTCGTGGACTGGTTAGGAAAATCTTCTTTAATTTTATTTGAAATTAACAAAAACTAAGAAAAAAAATTCTTTTAGAATGTTAGTTTTTAGTTTATAATAAAAAATAAGATTTCAATGGTCGCCCACCCAACTCCCCTACATTCACCGGGGGAAGGTTCAAACGTATTTTTTACTCCGCATTTTAAAAGTTGACATTTTTCCGACGACATGTTGGAAAGCAGTTGTAGGCGAAGTTATCCTGAGTGTAAAAAAAAGGATATCCCGAGATATCACAATGTGTAGACCGTCAAAAAAGCTAAAAATTACGTTATTCGAAGTTTTTATCTATTTACTTATTTTAATATCTTTTAACATACATTTTTGGTTCCTCAAAGAGGAACCATTGTGTTAGGTCAAAATTTGATTTTCTATTTTTTGGCATATAAGTACGTTTTGGGACCCCAGGAAGCTAAAAACCCTGTTTTTAAAAAAAGTCTGTATGTGTGTGTGTGTGTGTGTGTGTGTGTGTGTGTGTACGTATGTATGTAATCGGTGATATTTCACAAATATTATGGAATTAAGATCTAATTTTTTTTTCAAAAATTTTTTCACCAAAAAAGCTCGAGGTACTTTTTTTTTTTTTTGATTTGGATGTAATACCTCATTTATTTCTATGAAAGTACTTATATTTGAAAGTATGGTTTTTACATGATATCTCGAATCGGATACTTAATTTTCTGAAAATTTTTTTTCTAAAATTTTTTTCACAAAAAAATACAAAAAATACAAATTTTTTTTTTCTTTTTGGACGTAGTACCTAATTTATTTCTATGAAAGTACTAGTTTTAGAAAGTTTGATTATAGTCATTTTTTGGATCTGATACCGAATTTTTTCAAAAATTTTTTCTCAAAATTAAAAAAACAAAAAAATTAAAAAACCTGCAATATTTTTTTTTTTTTTTTATGTAATACCTCATTCATTTCCATGAAAGTACTTATACTTGAAAGTATGGTTTTTACTTGATATCTCCAATTTGATACTTAATTTTTTGAAAATTTTTTTCCTAAAATTTATTTCACAAAAAAATACAAAAAATACGAAACTTTTTTTTCTTTTTGGACGTAGTACCTACTTTATTTCCATGGAAGTACTAGTTTTAAGAACCTCGTTTACAGTAATTTTTTGGAATTGATACTTAATTTTTTCAAAATTTTTATTCTGAAAATCAAAAAAAAAAGAAAAATAAAAAAAATTGCAATATTTATTTTTTTTTTTTGGTTTAATACCTCATTTAATTCTATGAAAGTACTAATATTTTAAAATATCGTAACCAGTGATATTTCAAAACAATTATCGAATGAATACCTAACTTTTTTTTCCAAAAATTTGTTTATTAAAAATTCTCAAAATACTATTTTTTTTTTTTAATTTGGATGTAATACCTCATTTATTTCCATGAAAGTACTTATATTTGAAAGTACGATTTTTACTCGATATCTCGAATCTGACTAATTTTTTGAAAATTTTTTTCTCCAAAATCTTCGTCACAAAAAAATACATAAAATACCAAATTTATTTTTCGTTTTGCACATATCTAATTTATTTTAATGAGTGTACAAGTTTTAGAAATTTAGTTTATAGTAATTTTTTGTATCCGATCACAATTTTTTTTTTTATTTTGATATAAATTATAACACACAAGAAAGAGTGATGGAAATCTTGCCTCTTTTTGACTTCATTGGGTTATTTTGCTCGTTGCTATGTTTATTTATGTATGCAGCTTAATGAAATTATAAACAATAATAAACAGCCTAAAAATATTAAATGGTTATGTTTGCATTTTAAAATTAAGATTTAAAAGTTATATTGGCAATTTTTAAAGAATCAAACAATTTATAGAATTAAATAATTTATTATTTTGTGATTAATAGAAATAATATAAATAATGTTAAAATCTTGAAGCAATTAATGTGGTTATTTTTTTTATTACAAAATATTATTATTATTATTATTATCATTGCTGCGGAAGATTGGTCAAATTCAAGAAGTACACTGAGAAAATAAATTATAAGAAATTATTATAAATTCTGGTAAAAACTCCTATCTTTTTATAATAATTGAGCGAATATTTGTATAATTTTCGCATCGTTACCAACCATTTCTTTGACAAAACAAAAAAATCATGTTACCCAATATTTTAATTATTAAGGGATAATTATATATTCTAATAAAATAAAATTTTATACAAAAAAATAAAATTAGCTTTTTCTATATTTGTTGTAAATAAACATTACAGCCCATTGTTTGAGGAACCTCAGTGCCAGCTAGTTGGCAGGGTATTTTTAAATTTTAAATTAAATATTTCTTATAAAAAAAAAACAGTATCTTTAGCAGGGCTTGAACCGACCATCTGCCGATTACAAATCCAATGCCTTAACCACTAAGCAATCGAAACAGACATATGTTGAAAGAGAATTTTGATTATCATATGCTCTGAATATTATTAAGGAGAGAAAGTGAGAAAGAAAATTACGAATGAATCGCGCAACGTATGTACATACTATCGGTTTGAAAAAGATGTGAACCTCTCGTGTTTTCTAGTTTTGTCTAGTTCGAAATGAATCAAGTCACAGGTGCAATCTATTTATCTATTTTTTCTTAAAAAACACACCTTCACACCTTCACACCTTCCTGCTGTTTCAAACTACAATAGATAGAAAAAAAATATTTCTATTGTTTCAGAGTTTGAATAACGTTATCATGCTTTTTAAAACATTAACAGCTGGTAAAAATAAAGAAAAAAAAATTGCAGTTTTCAGAAAAGTATTCAATTTTTATAAATATTGTAAATGTATTGTTCACCTGATCTCAAAGAAGTTTGAATCGCAAAAATCGGCGAATAATTTTCTTCAATAGAGCATAAAGTAAAAATAGGTATCAGTTTTTATTTTGCTGATATCAGGGTTGTTCCTCAGCCGATTTTTGTAATTCAAATTGCACATTAATCAGATTTTAAAGTAGAATATGATTTGAGGCAAAAAGTAACAATTAACAAAGATTTGCAAAAATGAAAAAAACATTCCGAAGAATTTAGAAATAAAGAAATTTTACTCTCTAAATTAGCGGAGTGAAAAAAAATTTCAAAAAATTCTTGTTTTTTGACTTATATTTGCAATAAAACAGAAACTAATAAAGTTGAACTATATTCCTTTGGTAAAATTGTAAAAATATAGTCAAATTTTTCAAAAAAATTTGTTTAATTAAAACATCTCTATTTTTACCCAAAATATTAAGAAAAAACGAGAGGTTCACATCTTTTTCAAACCGATAGTACTTTGTTATTATGCTGTATATAGTAGTAAGATATATGTAAATTATTGATACATATTATTTTAATCATATTATTTTTAATTTTGCATCAAGTCAAGCAATTTATATCTCGAAATAAAAAATTATGTGTAAAACAAAAATCTTTTTACTCGTCGACTTGATTGGGCAATCTGTAAAAATATTAACAAACATTTTAAAACCTCACGATCAATCACGTCAAACTTGTTAAAAAAGATCCACTTTTGTTTCTTGTTGTAAAAATAGATATTTTCGATATACTTCGAACTAAATAAAATGTTTTAAAAATCATTAAGAGCAAAAACAGGAAATAATAACATCTTAGGAGGTGTTTTTATATCTTATAGTATAATTATGAGTTCCCTCAATTAATTTTTATAAATTTTTCATCAGTTTATGGTTATTATTAATATTTATTATTATAATATATTTAATAAAAATAAAATAATAACTAAATTTAAGAAAAAAATTTTTGATTTTTTGATTAGGAGATAATAATTAAATAGAACGTCTTTCCGTTAATATTTCTAGTATACAAAATATTATGCAGAGATAGTTTATACGAAAAATTGTATTAGGAAAGTATACGGTACATTGTTAATAACAAAATAGTATATTAAGTATCAAGGGCGTAAAAGTTTTGGTACTAGATGAGCACTGGCATGTGTTCACTGATATGTGTTCACGCAAGTGTCTAAAGTATTTCGCCCGTGGTGCTTACACTATTATATTTTGCCCACCTAGGCGTAGAATGAGTGCAGAAAATTCTATACGCACGAGTTTTACGCCCGGGAGGGCAAAAAAGATTTTACATATCTAGGGCAAAAAATCCTATTTTCTGCCCTAGGGAGACGGCTTTTTTGCCCATTATATGTAAAACTATTCTTTAGAACACGGGACAAAATATGGGGTTCGACTTTTGCATGCTGACTGCTGTTTAATAAATAGCTATTTTTGTTGAATTTTTTAATTTTTAATTTTTATAAATTTCAACCCCGGAACAATAAGATCGGCCTATACTTGCAGCATAATTATAGGTATTGAGTTCGGGCCTTTTTATATTTTCTTTCCTCCTTTTTCTGAATAGCCCCACTCGCGGCAGATGTTACAACTGTGGGTGCTCAGAAACTGAACAATACAACGTGTAAAAATTCTCGCAAACGAGGTTACAAGCACGGTCACTAGTTCGCTATTTTTTTCTTCTTTAAAATCGAGAAATCACGCACTCAATAAAGTACATGTATAAGAATGTATACGTATATACAAGTATATGTATGCATATTAAAGTATTTTTGGATTATAGTATTTTAAGTTCTTCGAAACTTGTATTTAAAACAAAAGAAAAAAAGACTATAGAATTAAATAGATATTATTTTAATTTTATTTAAAAAACAATTGATTTTTATTAATTTTTTAAATTTATATAAACAAATTGCACTTAATTAACTAAATTAAAAAAATAAAAGCTATCTAAATTTAAAAGGTAAAAATTGATTAATATTAACCATTAAAAATAAACCCTAACTGAACTTTTTAGTGGAAAATATAAATAATTATTATGATCGGTATTACTATTATTTTATGTTGTTAATTGAACATGATAAAATAAAAAAATTTATTTATGAGGAATTACATGAAAACTTGAATTGCGTTAGATTGTAGGGTCACATAAGACGGTACAAACCATTCTTACTAAATAATAACCAAAAAGAGACTAATTTTTATAATCTTGGTAGTCAGTCTTTCTTATTTTTTACCAGAAATTTTTATTTTTTATTTGTTCATTTAAAGAAGCTACTTTTCTATTTTTTCTGTAAAACGCTCATTCTTACTGTGTAAAAATTCTCGAATAGGAAATTTCCCGCAAATTATTATGCATTTCAGAGCAACTAGTTTCCAGTAACCAATCATGATTATAACTAGATAATTTCTCTCTCTCTCTTACTCGTTATTTTACTAGTAGGGGGAATTCAATAATTACGCAACGCTGTATGGGGACCGACCGTTTTGTTGTAACCGTACTGGGCGTTGCGTTAGGGTAGGTTCACGGTAAAAAAATATCGCGCAACGAAAATCATTTTTAAATACAGTAAATTAAATTTTTTTCAATTAAAAAAAAAAAAAAAATTAATTTAAAAAATAAGTTTAATTATCCCACCTTCTTTATTACCATCTGGAGGTAAGCATACTCATAGCTAGTAAATAAGAGGAAATATAACCTACGTCTATCAAACAATCATCTATAAAATGTTATTTTTATTTTAAAAATCATTGTGCTATTTTTTAGATTAGCGTATAAACTTTTGCGCGCTTGATAGTTAATATACTATTTCGACCCGCTAGGAAGTAAAATTAATAAATCGTAGAGAAAAGCTAGGAATTAACATAAAAAATTTGATGAATTAGAAAAGAATATTAATCGTATCATAAGTGAAATATGAAGTATTTGCAGTCCAAGGCATCTAATATTTGTCGTTTTAATAAAGCCGGGAAAATTTATTTACTTTTAAGATAATATAATATTATAACCTTCTTTATGTAACTTTATAAGACCATAAAATCTTGCTAATATTTTATCATTATGGGATAAGTAGTTATTATGTTAAACTTTATCAAGGAATTTCTTTTCATTCCATTTTTTTAAAAAATTAGAGTTTAATTTTCTTAATTTATCAATCGGATTACGTTCAATAACCTTGTATGTTAATGCATCACTTAACAGTTCTTCAACTTTACTGTAATAAGAGTTTTTGTGAGAAGCAACAGTTGTGTTGCTTTTATCAGCCATAGTAAAAAATATGTCATCATTACTTTTTAAAAAATTTTTACATTTTTTGAAATTAATCATGATGTCTTTTTCATTTTTACAGGCAAACTTTACAAACACTTTACAAGCAAACTTTTGGAACCCTTATGGGGTCTCCTGTCTCTCCTATTTTAGCTGATATTGTCATGGCAGATTTGGAAGAAAAATGTTTAAAAAAATTAAATTATAGTCTTATTTTTTACTTTAGGTATGTTGATGACATCTTAACTTGTATACCTAAAGAAAAAATTGATTATACCTTAAAGATATTCAACTCATACAATAGTCATTTAAAATTTACTCATGAACTTGAAAATAATAAATGTATCAACTTTCTTGAATTAACCTTGATTAACAACAATAGCAAAATATTATATAACTGGTTTAGAAAAAACACTTCTTCAAATAGATTTTTAAACTTCAATTCTTGCCATACTAAAGCTCAAAAAATAGCCATGGTCTTTACATTAGTTGACAAAGTATATAAACTTTCTGATAAGAGTTTTCATAAAGAAAATTTAATTAAAATCAAATCATTCTTACTAAGCAATGCCTATCCACATAAATTCATTGATTATTACATTAAAAAAAGACTTGACTCTTTGAATTATAAGGAAATGAACTGTAATGATATAGCTATTATGGAACTTAATAATATAAATAAGAATAAAATGAATTTATGTATTCCTCAGAGTAATGACAACTTATTTTATATAATTAAAAGAGCTTTTGGACCATATAATGTTAATGTAATACCTAAGCCTAATTACTTGTTAAATAACTTAATTATAAGAGGCAAAGATCAGCTAAATAAGTTCCAACAAACACACAAAGTTTATCAAATAGAATGCAAAGATTGTGATGCCACTTATGTAGGTGAAACAAAAAGAGAATTAGGTGTCAGAATCAGTGAACATTTTGATAACTGGAAACTAGATTCTGATAAACACAGTGTTGTTACTGAGCATAGAAAAATAGGCCATAGGTTTAATTGGAAAGGTGTTAAAGTTTTAGATACTGAACAACATTATCACAAAAGAATCTTTTCAGAATCATTTCATATAAAAAGCCAAAAAAAAGGTTTAAATAAACAAGAAGAGTCTAACAAAGTACATCCCGCTTATTGTAAACTTATCTATTTATTAGAAAGTAATAACATATCATGATAAGTTAGTGTTCTGTAATAATTAGTTATATGTGATAATTAGTATTTAGAATTAATCATAGATGTCTACAGTATTGAGTATTATTGATTAATATTGACTTGTAAGAATATATCTTACACATGTATAAAACCTATACTTCCTAAATATAAAAATGTAAACAAAATAGTCAGTGCATACTCATCAATGTGCATACAAGAATTGATTTATTATGTATAAAAACATCTAATTTTTAAGACTATATGGTAAAATTTTTTGTAAATATTTTGTTATATTAGTAATAATGTATATTTTAATTTTTTAGTCCTGATGATGGAGTGAAATAACTCCGAAATATTGACAAATATTATATATTTTTATAAATAAAAATATTTTTGCTGGAAGACATCGTCTCATTTTATTTATTTATATATAGAATATAGTATATAGTATTAAGATATGTATATACAGATTAGGGTTGTTCACTAAAAAAAAAAAGTGCGCCAAAAATGTTCTTCCTAAAGTATGTTGAAGTTTAGCTGACAAAATGAGCCCGTATCAATTTTCAGCTCATTTGAGAACGATTTAGGGGTCGCACAGGACAAAAATGGACAAAAATGGACAAAAATCGCTCTTGGACTGAGTTTTTGAGCTATCGACGTGAAACCTGTTTTGAACGACTTTAAAATAAGCCTGCTTTCGTGTCTCACTGCGAATTTTTCATATTTTTTTATTTTGAATTAGTCTATTTACACGACTTCAACCTATTCACTTATCGAAATTTTCACTTCCTAAATTTTTTGCACTCTAAAACAAACGGGAAATTTTTTTGTGTTAATCCTGCATTATATACGTAAAAATTAAAAATCATTTTTAAGTCAAAAAATATTAAATCATAACTTTTGCATATTTTAGAATCTCGCATAAAATTCATTTTTAGTAAATAGGCTAATTATAAATAAAGAAATATGAAAAACCCGCAGTGAGACACGAAAGCAGGCTTATTTTAAAGTCGTTCAAGACAGGTTTCAAGTCGAAAGCTCAAAAACTCAGTCCAAGAGCGATTTTTGTCCATTTTGCAACACTGTGGGTCGCACAAACCCAGGGTAGATCTCAAGTAGTTTGCTAATATCGACAATTAGTGCGAATCACAAAAATTTTTTTCAAAATACGTTTTCTATGCTTCCAAATATGTTTTCGGTGTTTTAAAAAAATATTTTTTACCAGCTTCAAAAATATTTTATAAAATTTTAAAGATACCTCCGTTTTAAATAATAATTTAGGAGAATACGTAAAAATTGGTGAAGGATCGAATACTACAAACTTCTGACAGAAAAGTTTGTCGATACTCTCGAGATATTTCAATTTTTTTTAAATTTTAAAAAATTTTATCAATTTCAAAAACATTAAAAATTAAATATCTGAAAAACTACGATACCTGAGAAAAAAATCTATAGCCTATGTCACCCGCGGACTTTTTTTCTTTAATTTGACACCGGTTTTATGTAATTGCGTACACACACACACACACGCGCGCAAGCACACACACACACACACAATTAAATTTTCAAAAATATATAATAGTAAGATATATTATATGATATATAAAATTTAGTGATTAAATCTTTATTATTGCTGAATATATACGTAGGTATAGTATGCTTATGATATTAAAAGAAGGTAAACATGTTAATCTTGTGTATTACAAACACAAATAAACTTCTAAAGCTATATTTAGTCCCATTTGGCTAATAAATAAATAATTTTGACTTTACTACAAATTGTAATAAATTTACTATTTTTGTAGTAATGTTACTAAATCGAAGTAAAATTACTAAACGGTAGTAATATTGTGTTCATTATTTTTTACTGTGTATCTTTTGCCTTGTAGTTCATACTTCAAATGCAACTTTCGACTGACATGACATCCAAAAATTTTCAGTATGAAATATTTAATAAGAGATAGGATTAAATAATATTTTTTTTTATATTCTTATTAAAGTTGAAGTGTTTTTGGTTTTCCAAGCTAAATCAAGCAAATCTGTTGGCTATTCTTGACGGGCCCTTTGAGTAAAAATTTCAACAGAAACAATTGAATCAAAGATGCTCATAATTCACATTAAAGAAATAAATTAAATGATACTTTTTGTAGAAAAAGTTGTAAATTTTAAATGAACAAAAATTTTTTTATCTATTAATTAATGTATACTTCAGTTATTTCTTAAAGGGCCTGCTAGGAATATTCAACGGAATTGCTTGATTTAGTTTGAAAATTCAAAAACAATTCAACTTTAATAAGAATATAAAAAATATTATTTAATCCTATCTCTTATTAAATATTTCATACTGAAAATTTTGGATGTCAATTCATTCATAAATTGGATTCAAAGCATAATTTACGAGGCAAAAAATAATCGAAACGTCTGAAGTTGAAATTTCTGGCATATTTAAGCTATTTCATACTGAAAATTGTTGGATATCATTACTGTTGAAGGTAGTATTTGAAGTATGATCCACAAGGTAAAAGATATAAAAAATAGCAGGTAACGATGTCTTATATTCCATAGAATATATGGCAAAGGATCTGATCAACAATAAATATCAACAATAAAATTATTCAGAACATCGATGATTCTATACACAAAAGTTTTGCGGAGTTTGTTCTACACCAAAAATCGTTGTGCTGAAAAGTTCAACACAAATTTTTTTTATTCAAAGTATTCAACACGCCATTTTAAATATTTAATAACTTATTTCTTTCGTATAATGGCATAAATAAATATCACTTAACACAGTGTGTTGAATATTTCGACTAGAAAAAATTAGTGTTGATCTTTTCGACACAAGGATTTTCGGTGTTAAGAATTCCGCTAAACTTTTTTGTGTAGAATTATTGATGTGTCGAATAATTTTGTGTTGATCAGATCCCTTGCTCAATATATACCCCATCGCCCTAATACTAAGAAATACCTTACTGTAATAATGCTTCTTTTAATATCCTGGCCTAACCCTAGGGGCATCTTATAATTAGGATTAGTTACTGGTCCCAAGAATTGCATTTTAAAAAGAGTAGCGTAATCTAATCCTTTGGGGTGCCTTATAGCGAGAGTCCTATAAAATACGAACTCGAACGCCTATGCAAATCCGCTTTGATGGACTTTTTGACAAGGATTTTTTAAAGTTAACTTCATCTTATATAAAACGGTTAATGTTATATATTTTTATTCATTTTAATCGTCTTCATGGACTCTAACCGAAACATTTCGCTAAAATTAATTTTAAGCAGTTAAAGCTAGCTTTAGCGAGTTTAGTATCTGTAAGTTTATAAATTAACTAGCTGCCTCCGGCTCGCTTCGCTCGCCCCGGCAGCCACCATGGGGGCTGCGCCCCCCTGGACCCCTGCGACTTTATTTTTCCAAAAATATGTTGTTTTATGTTACTCAATATTTTGTAAAATAACCCTGTTTTTACCCGAAGTATTATCTAAAATTTACTGGATCATAAAAATTACGGGCATACGAACCCAGACTAATAATTAGTGATCAGCAATACAAAGCTTCGCTACCCTTCCATAGGATCCACAAGCAGTCGTTGTGTCCCTCGACTATCCATTCTAGGGTTCTGCTTGATGATAAAAGCTGTTCAAGTTTCTTTTAGTTACTATATTCAGTTACTACATCAGTGACTGATAAAAATTAGAAATATATATAATATTAATTTTTTGTTTTTTTGGTTTTTTTTAAAAATTTGATAAAAATTTTTTTCTTGAAAATTCAGTTTTTTCAACATAAAAAATTTTTGTCTTTATCAATCGAAACGAAACCTAGCCTATGTTTTGACCCGTAATTTTTGCCATCTTTTGCCGTAAACCCCGCGGCTCTACCTTTTATCGTTTTCTAGTTTATCCATTTCGGACAAACAAACAAACAAACAAACATACAAAATTAAAGATTTATATATATATAGGATGTCCGTTAAGGCTATCAACACGAAACTGGTGCGGTGACAAGATAAAGAAAAAAGTTTGTGAGTTACATAGTTACATGCATTCACATCCTATAGATACTAAGTTATTTAGTTTATAGTATTTTTTTAAAAATAAAATTTTTATATATTTGTTAATAAAACTAAAATATTTTACAAGAATAGACAATTTTCAATGCTGCTATTTATATTATTTGATTTGGCGCTAATTTTTACGTATTTAGTTAAATTTTTATTCAAAACTGAATTATGATCAAAAATTCATAAAAATATTTCGAAGACGATTTGAAAAAATTTTATTTTTGTTGTTTTTTTTTTCTATAGATGTCGAAATGTCTAGGAAAAATAATCAAGAAATCTACAAGATTTTAAGTTTAGGTCACAATCGTTTTCTTAAATTCCGTCAATTTATAAAAAGACTAGGCTTTATACACATGTAAGGTCAAGTTTCTCTTGTCAATATCAAATTACGATACAAGGGTTTGGACTTCAACTATACTGCCGCGCAAATCGTAATTCCCACATCTACACTTTTATGTAAACTGAGAAAACGGAGCTCAAAGTTTAAAAAATTTTTTTAAAATTTTTATTATTTTTAATTTATTATCGGATTAATAACATATTTTTGGACTTGTTTATAAAATTTTTTATAAAAAGTGTTGTTTTTTAAAAAGTTATGAACATTTTTGTACTTATGGCAGATTGTCGTACCGACGCACCGCTACGAAGCTCGCAAGACTCATCGAAAATTCCCACATCTGTTGCATTAAAATTCAGTGTATTTTTATTTTTTTTAATTAATATTTTTTTTTCATTTATTTTTTTTTTGCTGAAATTAATATGTATATAATTATATATATATATTTTTTTTAGTTAATTTTTTAATTATTTTAATTTTTTTTAATAAATTTTTTTCAGTAAAATAACGCATATCTACATCACGGAGTATACCTCAGCGCAACGAAAAGCACGCTATCTACCATCCCCACCACATCACTACGTAGATAGCCGAAATTTCGGTGAGTCTTGTAAGATGTGGGATCGTTCGTGAGTTCTGGCGCGTGACTTGTAGATATGGGAATTTCGATTCGCAAATTTAAGGGCTTTAAACAATGCGGATCGATTTTTTTTTTTTTTTAATCGATCAATAATGCAACAAAGTACACAAAACTGAACTTAACTCAAAATTTACCGACACTGTAGATGTGGGATTTATAATGAGTGCGGCAGTATACTGTTTCTATTGCTAATTTTATATTTGACTAGATTTGTTGACTTTATTAAATCATAAATATTAAAAATTTACTTAATAAAAGACCTACCGAACCATAGAGCTTAATTCCTGAATAATTTCTTGTCGATGCTGCTGCACTCTAACAGTTGCAGCATATCGAGAAGGATGAGCATCCATACTTCCAACAACAGCTGCTATACTAGGTTTTTTATTATCGCCAGCAGGAGGATGAGTTACATCAGCCCCAAGAAAAATTACTGGTTCATTAAATACCTTTGGTCTTATACTTGGGACCAAAATACTATTGATGCCTCCTAATTTGACATTAATTTTTAGGCATAAATTTGACAATGTTTGAGGTGAAGTCTTGTTAACATTTTTTGCCTGAACACATTGAGTTGCCATTCCTAATAAAGTATCACCAACTCTTTTAACTTCAGCTGAAAAAAAAGAAAATATCGTTACAGTTTATCAATAATACAAAAAATGTTGCAAAATTTATAGTTAACAAAATCGTAAAATCAAGAAAACCCAATTCTGATTAATCGTGTATTTCGTCATGCGTGCTATGCTTATTGAAAAGTCATTTACTGTCTTTGTTTCAACACTAATAATTACGATTAATTAAAATACAACTATTAATTATACTTTAATAAAAATAAAGCATAATTATATGGGATGTATTATAGGTATTGGGAATCACGATTAAATTCATGCTTACATTTTTACCCCCTCCACACGTAGGTGTGTATAAAACATGGCTACTCTTTTTCCATGAATAACATAGGAAAAGTAACAAATTGTTCATTATTAGTTTAAATAAAGATATTAAATTGAAAAAAACACATAAATTTATTAACACAATACTATTTCTAATATACACTGTTTTATTTTTGTAAAAATTTTAAACCTTTAATTCATTTTATTAAAAATATTAATTTTTGGTCTATATGCACAATGTTAATTCATACCTTAGGGTAGCCATCTTACTTACACCGACGCGCGTGCTGCATACATGCATGTGTTTAATCATGAATCCCAATACGTATCATTATGCGTATCATTATACATACACTGAAAAACCGGTACCATTGAAACAATGACTTAGAAGCAATTGATATATGCCAATGACGGATATCATAAATTCAATGGCGAGATTGAAATTATTTCAAATATTTAAAGCTATTGAAATGATTATGAATACATATCATTTCAATGTATAATAAACAGAAAATAAGTAAAAATTTATTTTTTTTTTCTTTTTTTTTTTACATTTATTATTTTATTTTAATGTTTACTTATTTAATTATTCCTCGCTTGTGTATTTTTTTTTTAAGGCGGTATATTGTTAATTTGTTATATTATTTTTCGATTTTTTTTATTAATTATTTTTTTTATTAATTATTATTACATTATTATACATTTATGAATTTAATTTTTTTTTTAATTTATAATCAATTAAAAAAACTGCGACTTCATCCGGGATCGAACTGGATACCATTGTGCACCGTGTTGATCAGTAAGCAGCGACCTTATCCATTACGCCAGCAGGACTCTTTGTGTTTATAAAAAAATTTTGAAGACTATATGTTACAGATAATAATTTTCCCACTCCTTTTTTTAATATTCAGAGTAATTTATGCATATCTAGCGAAATGCATGATTAAAAATAATAATTAAATTTATAATAAATGATTTTCAGGTAATTCCATTTCTTTATAAGAGTAATAATGAATAGCAATAATATAAACAAAAACACCGCGCGCGCCAAGTCTGAGTAAACAATAAATACGCAGAAGGATAGAAAGAGAAAGAATAGTATACCTAGACATATGCACAATACGTAATTTGTTTTGTTATTATTAATATTATTGAACTAAAATCAATTTCTATTGATTGAATGTTTTTAAACGTTAAATCAAAATATTAAAAACAATTATTTTGATTGTATGCTCTCTATTAATTCAATCTTATATTTTCTTTTATTTTGACGAAAATTTACATCAAAACAATGACTGCCATATTAATGGCGAGAAGGTATTCGTTTAATAGCGGCGCCATCAAATCAATGATATATTCTATTGGCATATTTCAATCGCTTCTAAGTCATTGCTTCAATGGTTGCGGTTTTTCAGTGTATCATTATGCAGCAAACTATGGAGACTTTATTTACTAGTTACATTGAATGCGCACTGAGAAATTTATATTCACCCCTTTTAGGGGTAGTTTTTTCCAATTTAACGATGAAGGGGTAATTTTTCATAGTTCTAACTGCAATATTCGTTATCAGCGACCTATAAAACCCCCGTATTCCAAATTTCAAAGGCTTACAATGAATACAGCAAAAATGCCTTTTTAGGGGCAGTTTTGCCCGATTTAAGGGTGAAGGGGTAATTTTCCATATATGCAGTATATAATACATAAAATTTTTAAAATATAAATACTTTTGAATTATGAAGAATGACGCGCTTTGACGATCTACGATTTTATTGGTTAAGAGTACACATATGTGTTGCATAAACATTGCGCGAGTATTCTCTCCTAGTAGAAACGGGGAAAAGGGAAAAATTATCACTCCCTATTTTTGAAAAATACGTCTTTTTATTTTTTGGGGCGCAATTTTTAAGAGGGGAGTTCCCTTACTTCCTCATTCCTTCGATTTCGAAAATCGAGGCCCAGATGAGGACTAGGTATATGTTACTCAACATTATAATACAATTTTCTATTTTTATAATTTGTAATTATCACCTCACTAGCTGTTAAGATTCTAAACCTAAACTATTTTGATTCCCTAAACCTGAATTATTCTAAATCTCTGAAACTGAATTATTCCAAGTCCCTAAACCGATATTATTCTAAGTCCATAAACCTGTATTATCCTAAGTCCTTAAGCCCAGATTTTTCAAAGTCTTTTAAAAATATTTTATTTATTTATATAAACTTACCTAATTATTCTAAGTCTTATTTGACCCCCCCCCCCTTAAATAGGATAAATTTGACCCCCCTCCCCTTAAACAGGACAAATTTGACCCCCCCTTTAATTTTCAAGTTTTGAAGTACCCCCTCCCTATAAACATGTTCCATGTTAACAATGTACTGCGCTAAATTAAAATTTAAAAATTAATTTTTTTAAGGTTTTTCAAACGGTAGAGGTTATGTTAATTATCGGGTTTTGAAATTGGATCTGAGAAAATGTATTTTTCTCAAAATTAAAGTCCAAACTTAAAAATTTAAGATGCAAACGTTCTTGCAAATGATTTGCGAATGTATTGAAGTCGGTTTTTTTTATTTTTATGAAGTTTTAGGTAAAATTTTTCTTTTAGGCAACTCACTTTCAAAATCAGCTAAGGTAGATTTAAAAAAGTTCCAGGCAAAGTCTGAAATAAAATAAAAATAACTTACATAAATGGATACGCAAACTATTTTTTTATATTGTCATCGTGAGATTTTTTATATGAAAACTTGTATGTACCAATATTTTTAGATTATGTCGGATATTGTCAGTTGTTGACTCTGTTGTTATAGTTCTGCAGAAAACCGAAGTCGCGAAAGAAAATCAAATTTTCATTATAATTATTTATGAAGTTTTTGAAACATGCATAAATATTAATTTTTATTTTTTATAAACTACGCAAGATAAAAAGTGATAAACTGTGAATATACGAAGCAACACAGGTAGTATATTTAAAAATAACAATAATAGATAGTAGATATTGCTTGTTAGGCGAAACATTATGAATTGCATATTTTCAAATTATTTTAAGTACCTAAACCGAAAATATTTTAAGTCCATTTCACCCCTCCCCCCCTTATAAACGTCACTTTTTCACTCACCTAAAAACGTTCATGTTCACTTCTCCCCCACATAAAAGCATCAATGTTTCACCCCTCCCCCCTCTAAAACGTCACTTTTTCAACCCCACCCTTTTCAAATACCCCATCCAATGAACGTGTTCCATGTTAAAATATTTATTTGATTTTGGATATAGCTAGTTTTATAATGTCTACCAGTGAAAGAATAGTGATAGTTATTATTGCTGATTATGACCTTGAAGAAATTGAAGAATAAAAACAAGTTCTACCATAAATAATGAAAATTATATGAATTGATTATAAGAAAAAAATTTGTTTAGAAAATGAAAAATTCTAATTAATTATTTCAATAAATTAATTCAAGTTTAAGTTGTAAAAACGTAAGTTTTACATTTTTTGTATACTACATACAATAAAATTTTTCTTAAAAGACTCACTTACGATTCAAAAATATTTCTTAATTGCATCAGTTATGACATTACATTAAATAAAAAAAAAAGTTAAGTGCTCATGAAATTTTTGAAGATTTATTGCGTTTAATAGTTTTACAAGTTGTAATTAAAACCAATTTAAAAAATGTTATTTTTTAATTCGCTGTTACTGTAGATTTAAGAAAAGGGTAAAAAGAGGAGGTTTTAATAAAAGTAAACACAGGTAAATTCAAAAAGTTAAAAGTAACTTTTAAAATAATTAATTTTGTTTTAAAAATGTAAACAATTATTTCATATATAAATTATAATTTTTTTTCAGTGAATACTTTATTGACGATTAGTAATAAGAAAAATTAAAAAATAGCAAAACTGATAGATGTAAAATTAAAACTATATCTTATCTTAGTAGTCTTATCTTATCTTATCCTATCTTATCTTATCTTATCTTATCTTATCTTAGAAAAGTTATTTCTGTATACGCGCGCGCGCGCGCGTGTGTGTGTTTTAATTTTTCAAAAAAAATTTCGGTAATTTGCGGTGAAAATAAAAAAACTAGTGAAAAATTCAAGAATTTTTATAGATTCTTTACTATTCAGAAAATAATAACATAATTGTTGCATCATAAATTAATTTTTTTGCAAAGTAGTTAATTGAGATTATTATTAACGCAAAATTAGGACCCTCTGAAAAATTAGATTTTGCATATCCAGGAATCAAACGCACGATTGTTTATTTAAAAATAACTGTATTATTTGCAATTTATATTGTTTACGCTAAAAACTATTAGGCCTATAAAGCAGGGTTGTGAAATACGGGTGATTTTGATGCGCATTAACCGTATGCCGTATATACGGAAACAGAAAAATACGGTCCATATTTTTCATAGCCGTATATACGAAAAAAAATTTCACAAACCCGTATCCGTATGTACGGGTGAAATGAATACGGGTCCGTACAAATTTTTCTGAATATACGGGTAACAATATAGGGCCCGTATTTTAGGCATCCATTCAAACGGCTGAAAAAAGTTGAGACCCGTACATACGGATCAATTCTATACGGATCCGTATATCATTTATCCGTATATACGGATGACTGAAATGAAGAACCGTATATCAGCCACCCGTATACACGGGTCTCATTTTTTTTCACCCGTTTGTACGGATACCCAAAATACGGGATCCATATATTGTTAACCGTATATACGGATAGAATTATACTGGACCCGTATACCTCTGATCCGTACATACGGGTGAATAATATACGGTTCCGTTTTCATTCTTGTCCGTATTATTAATGTATAAATACTTTTCTGTATTAAATCGGTGATTAAAGATTTGATCTGTATATACGGGTATCTAAAATACGGCTCCCATAAAGTAAAAACCGTATATACGGCTAATATTATATGGTTCCCGTTTTTAAATTAACCGTATATACGGGTAAGTGAAATACGGTCCCGTATACGACTCATCCGTTTGTACGGTTGATTAAAGTTTTGACCCGTATATACGGTTGTCTAAAATATGGGAACTGTATTATAAAAACCGTATATACGGACGAGTGATGTATGGACCCGTATTTCTGTCAACCGTATATACGGTTGAAAATTTTTGAGAACCGTATATAAGGTTTACAAAATACGGGTCCCGTAAAAATTTATCAGTATGTACGGTTTTGAAAATACTGATCCGTACATTTTTAGAACCGTATATACGGTATTTTTCATATGATTCCATATTAAATAAACCGTATATACGGCAAAAAATCAAAATTCATATTTTTCATTTCCGTATATACGGATACGATGCGCGTCCAGTATTCCCAACCCTGCTATAAAGAGATCCCTCTGAAATTTATTTGATAATTTTTTATTATGAAGTCTTAAATTCTCCAGATTAAAAAATACCAAAAAATTGCATATCCAGTTAATAACACGAAGTTTTAATTATCAAATCGCTAGGCGACTAACATGATTCATAATAGGTTTTGAAGTCTCTAAGTCTATAGTACCAAAATAGAACACGAGATACTCACACTAAAAAACTAGATTCAGTTCGTGCGGGAGAAACACGTCGATTCCATAAGAAATAAATTATCTTCGAGATTAGACATAGCCTCTCCAATACCTTTTTAAATATGTTTCTGTAGTTAATAATTATATCTTTACTGGGGACAGAACTAGGATCCTCTGAAAACTCTGAATGTGTTTGCATAATTATAAATTTGCAGTGAAACTTGATTTTCTTAAGCAACAGAAACTTATTTACAGACGTAAATATAATTCGGGGGGGGGGCAAAGCCCCCCTCCAACTTTTGCTAGTATATTTATAAAATTATAAACTAAAAACATATTTTGTTTTTAAAAGTAGAGTAAGAGAAATACTCTGTTAATCATTAATCCCTCTTCCAAGAATTAAAACAAGGAGTAAAGTAAACTTGGCATAAAATTATAGAATTGTTATTACTGGACTGATGGTAATGAAGCTGATATTCAAACACATTTAGGTATGAAAATAGTTTCTTTTTAGAAATAAAAATAATAATTATATGTTATGTTATTTCAATCTACTAATATAATCTGTAAACTATAGAAATAAGAGTATTGATATTTTTATGAAAAATGTTTTTTTTTATAGAAAATTTTTTCAGCAAAAAATTTGCAAATATTTTTTACAAAGAGCATGTCCAAAATCTTAACATTTTTTTTAGAAGTGCAGTCATCTTTATAAATATAAAAATTTTTCGTGTAATTATTGCAGGATCAATTTTTTAGACCGAACTATTAATTATCGTGATATATGATAGAGTTGTATAATACGACAAGCTTTTATATGTACAAATGATTACTGTAAAAACTATTCTCGTTATTAAAAACAATTGACAATGTTGTTTACAACGACATTTTTATAAAATAAATTGATTCATTCAGAGAATTTTTAATGTTGACTTATGCTTATAAATAATTTTTGGTTCCTCATAGAGGAACAAAACACATGTATGTAAATATGTAGCACTGTAACCGGTGATATTTCACAACCAGTATGACATTAAGACCTAACTTATTTTTCAAAATTTTTTTCTCAAAATTTTTCTCACCAAAAAATACAAAAAATACCAAACTTTTCTTTCTTTTTTGACGTATAGTACTTATATTTTATTGTTTTGTATATGAATACTAGTTTGAGAAATATCATTTATAGACAATATTTAATACGTAATTACTACGTAATTTTTTGAAAATTTTTTTATTTAAATTTTTGCCGCTAAAAAATAAAAAAAATGCCATTTTTTTTTTTTTTAGGACATAGTACTTAATTTCTTCCTATGAAAGTACGAATATCTAAAATTATCGTTTGCAAAGGATTTTTTTTCTACAACTGATACGTAATATTTTGAAATTTTTTTAATTATAATAATATTTAATTATAATATTTAACTTATGTTAATTCTCCTTTTTACACACAAAAATATGCACATACATAAATGGCTCATTTTCATTTTTTTTGCAAAAATAGATTTAAAGAAAACATAAAAATCTTGTTTTAGTGCTGCAATATTTAGAAAACATAAAATAAAAGATTTTTTTATTAAAGGATCAACTTGTTATTGCCATTATAACTTAGTAAAATTAAAAAATGTTTATTATTGTGCTTTATACCGCATATTCCTTGGATTATAAAAAAGTATTTTTATGCTTTTGTGAAAAAATAAGAAATTTTTGGTCATATTTTAAACTAAAATAGCATCTAAAACATTAGTTTAAGGTTAAATAGCTGTTCGAACATCTAAAATTAAGTGAAATACAAACTTTAAAAAAAAGAAAATAAAAATCCGTGCACTTGTTTTGCTTAAAACACCAAGTTCTTGATAGGAACGGTAGAGGCTTTTTCGTCATATATTAGCGACAAATTTTTTTTTCAGCTTAAAATTTTGTTAATTTTTATGGTGTATGGTCAGCAATTTTTTGAAATACAAACTTTAAGACAAAAAAATTTGTAAATTCTTACTTTAATCGGTATATACAAACACGTGACACTAAAAAAATGAATTAGGAATTTTATTCTCCTGATTTTCATTTTTAAATTTATTTAGTAGTACATTGATCATATAAAAAAAAATTTTTTTATTTATTAAACTGTTAAACGAACATTCATGATTCACATTCATATTAACATCTAATGTCATGAATTTGATGCTTTGAATGCAATACAGCTTATATAACAATTTAACCACACAGTGGTCTTGTTATATTACATTGATTGCTTGTTTATTTTTTCTCGCAAAGAAAATGAAATCGCGAAGGTGTATATATAAGGCAGCAATGTTCAATAAAGCTAATTTTGGTATATAAGATATACCGAAATTGAGTTTATATTGAGTTTCTTACTGGTGATCTCCCCCAATATATCGGAGTGAAATAGCAATATGTACTATGTTGGGAACTAAAAGAGAATTTTATTCTCGTGATTTTCATTTTTAAATTCATTTAGTAGTACATGGATCATATAAAAAAAAAATTTTTATTTAAAAAAAATGAAAATGAACGATATATAAATAATTTAAAAAAAATGTTTTAAATAAAATTCTCAAAATATGAAAATATTGACAGCAAACGGTTAGAGTAGCTAGATAGAAGGTCTGGATAGAAAATTCGTAGACAGTTTTTCATACAGTTTTTTTTGCCATTTTGATCGCATAATAAAGAGAAAGTGCTTCTAGGACACCGTGAAAGCAGCCTGGCCGCATTGTTCAGAAAAACGCTTGTAAATTAAAGCAAGTTGCTTTAATTTCAAGCAAAGCATCCTGGCCGTGTTTCTATAAAAGTAATAATATCGAGAATTATCGTTTTTACTCGATATCTCCAATTTGATACATGCATAATTTTTCGAAATTTTTTTTTTCAAAATTTTTTACATAAAAAAATTACAAAACACTATAATTTTTTTTCTTTTTGGACGTAGTACTATATTTTTTTTCTATAAAAGTACTAATATACAGAATTCTCGTTTTTACTAGGTAAAATATACTATAAAAAATATTTTATTATTGTTAATGAGGAACCATATTACTTGGCATCGTTTTTTGAAATTCGATGAAATTTAAAAATATGAAAATAATTAATAATCTGCACATTTGTTTATTCTGCACATCTTCACTCAGACTATTCATTATTTATAATGACTTACTAGTTTAATAATGAATCATAAAATTGTATCTCCTCGTAATTGTGCCAATAACTTGGCAGCTCGATTTCAATAATTATAAACAAAGTTGCCTATGGAAAAAAAATTAAGTCAACATAATTGTTTAAGAGGTGAATTAGCTTATAAACATATTTTATTAATCAATACCCACTAAACTCTAATAGGTAAAATCGCCCATTGGAATGGGTAAATCAGTGGATTTTACTCATTCAAATTGGGTAAAACCTAAAACTACTGGAACAAATAAAATAAAAAATACTAAAACGAAAAAAACAAATTTTAATATTTTAAGTTTATAAGAAGCGATAGTGTAAAATAAACTACATTTATTTTGTTGACATTTAATTAATTTAATTAATTAATTTTAATTCATGTTTTATTGATACCAACTTGATAAACTCTTAAAACTATGAATTATAATTGGATTAAAAATGATGTTTAATTACAAAAAAATAAGTATTTATGAGTTTAAGGAGGCTCTTCAGTGAAAAATTATAAATAGTAATATATATGGCTGAATAAAATGAAATTCCCCGATTCGAATGGTATAGAGCATTTATTCTATAGCCGTGCAAAATTTATAAATATTAGCGAAAAAAGTTACAAAATTATACACTGCTCCTATGAGAGAAATTCCGGATGTTGCTATTAATTCTTTTAAAACAAAAAATTATAAAACCTGAGTAGTTTGAGTATAAAATTTAATGTCCAAGGAAATTATTGCTCACCCTCTCATATTAGATAGCGGTGTGTTATTTTGAGCAATTAATCTTCAAAAATTAGTAAAAAAGGTTTTGGAGAGAAAGCAGCCATGATAGTATACTATACAGGGGCAAGCGTTTATTTGTAAATATTATGCATTTATTGATATTATTTATTTAATTTTATTTTAAAAATAAAAAATCTTATATAATTACTTGTAAACGATAAATCTTATATTTATTTGATAAATAATAAAAGTCATATAATGCTTTAAAATACGGTAAATATAAATTCTAATATCTGTACTCCGAATAATAAATTAAATTTTACACTAACAAGGGGAGTTCAATACATTTGGAACACCGAATTACACCAAATGGTTATGGATGAGTTTGTTATGTTGAAAAAACATGCCGACTACCCTCCATTCCTTCCAATGGGCCTTCTGGGCCTAGAAAAGCAGGGCTCAATGTTATAAAATAGGATTTTTTGGTAATTTTCAAAGAAACGCCAAAACCTCGCAAGTTAACCAAAACTCTTCTGGATGGTCTCATTTTTTTGGTTTAAGTATCACCTTTCATACGCCGTAAACCGCAATTTATTATTAATAATTCTCTCATCACTATAGCCAATTAACCAAACGGTCATTTTTAGCTAAAAATGACCAATTTTTAAAATGCTGCCAAATTTGTAATTTCTAACGAAAATGGGTTTTATAGGTCTGAAAAAATTTGTACAAGCTTCAAGTTTCCAAAATTTCTTGACTTTACTTTTTGCAATTATTTGTTAACCAGATATGATAATTTGAAGTCACAGTCCCAATTTTACGATTTTTTAAAAAATCTCATTTTTAATGATAACTTTGAAGAGCCATTTCTTAAAAACGAATCAAGGAAATGAGACGAGCAAAAAATTTTTGGAAATTTGAAGCTTGTACAAATTTTTTCAGACCTATAAAACCCATTTTCGTCAGAAATTACAAATTTGGCAGCATTTTAAAAATTGGTCATTTTTAGCTAAAAATGACCGTTTGGTTAATTGGCTATAGTGATAAGAGAACTAGTGATAATAAATTGCGATTTACGGCGTATGAAAGGTGATACTTAAACCAAAAAAATAAGACCAACCAGAAGAGTTTTGGTTAACTTGCGAGGTTTTGGCGTTTCTTTGAAAATTACCAAAAAATCCTATTTTATAACATTGAGCCCTGCATTTCTAGGCCCAGAAGGCCCATTGGAAGGAATGGAGGGTAGTCGGCATGTTTTTTCAACATAACAAACTCATCCATAACCATTTGGTGTAATTCGGTGTTCCAAATGTATTGAACTCCCCTTGTAAGCGCGCCTTCAGTTGTTTGTATACTACGTAAACGTTTTGTTATCGGTAATTCGTAAATAAAGAGAATATTTGTTATTTTTAACATTAAATATTTAATAAAATTTAAAAACAATTTTTCATATTCATATTTCACATCCCGGAATATTAGGGGAAAATCTGCACCAGAATGATATCTAAAAAACCTATTGCCCCTAGCTGCACTTCTTGGGGCAGCTGGGGGCAAAAACGTGTTTTTTTTTCTCATCATTCAATCTGTCAAAAATTCATATCTCTGGTTCCTTATTACGAAAATAGGTCTACATGGTCTTCAACGATTCGTCTTTTTTTACTCGTTCCTTTTGTTTTAGTTTTTTCCGTTATATAGCTCAATAAAGATGGTATTTAAAATTTTAGCGTTTATTAAAATATCTTAAAGCGGGACTCTGACTTTAAATTTTTATACCTCACAAACATTTGATCGAAAATAAACGAGTAAAAATCTTTTAAAAATTAGGAGCTTATACAAAATTACTGAGATCTATAAGATCTATTTAAGTCAAAAATTACAATTTTTGTAGCAATCTAAAAATTGTTCGTTTTTGGCCAAATATGTTCATTTGGTTTACTGACTATAACGGTAACATAATTATTGATAAAAAAATGTGGTTTAAGGTGGTCAAAAGGTGATAAATACTCCAAAAAAAAATGAGACCAACAGGAAGGTATTTGGTTTACTTACAAGGTAGTTTTTTTACCGACTCAGCTTTTATAACCTTAAATAACCCGTATTAAACAAAACCTCTAGCGTTTAAGGCCCCTTAAATCTTTTTTCGAATTTAAATTTAGCGCTGTATATTGTTTTAATTTTCTCCTGCTAGGTGCTATACCCTTTTATCTCGCAAGTGTCAAAAATACGTTCTACTTAGTATATAAGGACCGAAGATATATTACACAAAAAGAAAAATGAATTGCAAGCGCTTGGTAATTCTTGATATACACATTTAGACTAGGTTTTGATCATTGTTAACAATAACGTGCGTGCAAAAATAAAAATAAAGTACAGAAAAAAAGGTTTAAGCGCTGGATTTAAGGTTGAATCAGGTGGATAGAAATAGCATTTTTTGAGTAAAAATTTCTGGAGATCGAAACTTCTGGAATGTTTAATATTTTTAGCCATTGATCATGTTATGTGTCCCTTAAAATTTAAAAAAAAATTTTGAAAATTTATTGACTACAGACGTAGATATTAGCGCTTGAAATTTCATCAATTTTTGAGGTACTTAATTAATCAAGACTTTCTTATAAATAATCTAATTTTGAAAATCTTTGAATATAATATTTAGGACATTATTTAGCATCGATTCACTAAAAAAAATCTCAATTTTTAACAATAATGTAAAATATATTTCAAGTTTTTTGATTTTTGGCCTAACCTAAATTCTTCAAAAAATCAATTTATTCGCGGCGAAACGTAGAAAATCAAAATTTTTTTTAGTGAATCGATGCTAAATAATGTCCTAAATATTACATTCAAAGATTTTTAAAATTTGATAATTTATAAAAAAGTCTCGATTAATTAAGTACCTCAAAAATTAATGAAATTTTAAGCTCTAATATCTCCGTCCGTAGTCAATAAATTTTCAAAATTTTTTTTTAAATTTTAAGGGAAACATAACACGATCAATGGCTAAAAATATTAAACATTCCAGAAGTTTCGATCCCCAGAAATTATTACCCAAAAAATGATATTTCTATTCACCTGATTCAACCTTAATAAGGATTTTGGCTTTTTAAGGACCTAAATGCTGTTTTTAATAGCTCAGCTGTCCAGATTTTTAAAATAAATTTTTTAGTTACTCTAAAGGTTTTACTTTGATTATATGTTAGTTCTAATATCTTAAACATAAGAAAAATTAGAAGTAAAGGCCTAAGTGATAGATTTAATAAAGGTTTTTGATTTTTTAAGTCCTAAATGTGGTTTTTAAGCTATTTTCTATAGTTGAAAATAGTTTTTGAGCTCTGTTCAGAGTGTAAAAATATTAAACTATAAAATTTTCAGAAACTAACATTTTCAAAAACTCAGATTTTCTTAAAAATTTCATTCGATAACCGATTTCTAATAATTTTTAAACATTTTTTCGTGCTTTTATATTACGAAGCAAAAATTGTTGGCTGAGAGCTTTAAAATCGGTCCGAAATTTCAAAAATTTATAGAGACGACTAGAAACAATTTTAAGACGTAGAAATTGGGGAGAGAGGACATTTTATATGTATAATCACCTGTGAAAAGTTACAGTTCAATCGGAAGACCCCATCTGGAAGTCAACGTACGTTGCTCATTGAATTAGCCATATGTCAAATGATATTTAAAATAATTTAATAATTATAACTGCAAGAAACCAAATATTTTAACAAATCAAATTGGTTTAAAAAAAATTTTACATTCTTGCAAAAGTAATTATCAACTATATTCACAAAAAAAAATACAGTGTATTATTAAGCTTCGCACAGTCTATAATTGTTAGCAATGATCTAGTCTGCATAGGGGTTTTTTTAAAAATACGTAACGCAAAACACGGTGAAACAAATATTTTAAAGTCCTATGAAAATACATTAAATTTATTAAAAATATTATTGTTGTATTATAGGTAGTTTATTCAGAATAAACACTAGTCATTTAGGTTAATATGAGAAATGAGGCTAAACTGAATTTTTTTTGCGATTCTACCTGCGCTTGCAGTTTACAGAGCCATTTCGCGGTTATGTAGATTACTTAGATCTTTATTTTAAAACAAATACGCTAGTTTTGAAAATAATACGTAAAATTGATGTTTTAATATTATAAAATAGATTAAGTGAGTGAATATAATAAGTAGAGGTAACGTTTTGGGTTGTCGAGCAGGCCTCTCTGGTATTAATCCTCAACTCTTCTTTTTATTTTTTAATCTCTTAAAAATAAAAGATTAATTTAATTATTCATTTTTAGGGCTTTAAAATAAAAAAAAAAAATTTTCTTCTCAAACGATTGTAAATGACTTGAAACGTAAAGAAAATTCTCAAGTATCATCACATCAATAAATGTAAATACCAAATAAGCAGGAAAAACATTTTTTTTACATTTTCTTTACGTCATTTGCAATGATTTGACGAGATAAAAAAATTCCGCCAGCTACAAGCGGATTTTTTTTCAGTGTAGTCATCTTTGTTACTTATGTTACCTGTGTTACCTATGTTTTATCCTTATCTTATGTTAAAAATCTACTCTAGATTTTCTAACAGGAAATCCGTTATATGTTCCTATATTGTATACAGATCCTTAAGAAATGTAATAAAAGTGCGGATTAAAGCTTCGGTATAAATTGCTTATAACCTCTGCTTAAAATTTATGTATGTAATAAAGAAAAAATAAATTGCGTTACTTATTGGCAACACTGCTTAATGAATCATTGTAAAAATAACTATAAGCAATTTTTTTAATTTTTTCTTTTCGAACTTAATAGCAGATTATAAAATCATACATATTTTATATGTATTTATTACATTTAAAATATCTTTATGCTTGCTCTACAATTAATAATGTTATGATCAAAATTTTACCGTAAACCGGAGTTTTTCCTGGTAAAACAACACATACTAACTGCAATGCTTGAAAAGTAGACTTTAAATATCTGAACATTGGTTCAACCTGATCTGGCCCAGTTGCATATTTACAAAAACAAGGTTGTCCAATTATAGGCATACCAGCATCATTACTTATTTTCTGAAGTTGTGATGTGAAAGCTCTTAATGCATCTTCGCGTACAGTGCGCTGTGGGGCAAAGCATGCTATTGCCCAAACCCTGATTTCTACCCCAGTAAAAAATTGTTTACCTCGCATATCCCAAACACCTTGATTGGGAAGTGCTTGCTGTTTTGTCTGAAAAATAAATTTTTATTAATTACATTTATTGGGATTACAGTAGCACCTCTCCATAGCAATCTTAGAGAAATGATAAATATTTTTCTGTTATGTAGGTAATCGATAGTTAGAGGTTCATGTTTTCATATTACAAATTCATGTAAAAAGTTTCAAGAATAGATTTAAGTTTTTAGAATAGATAGATTTATTACTTTTAAATATGGATACGTTTAAATCAAACTAGTTTCAAACTGATAATGGTGTCATCAAATAGGTCCCATAGTATACTAGTAAAAATAAGCCTCCATGGCAAATTTAAGCCAACAAGATTCAATTATTTATATTCGGCATCCATTTTCGTTTTTTAGTAATTTTTAAAAAATAAGGGAGAGCTCAGTACACGCTGACCTGGAAGCGTTTTATTATGCGATAAAAATTAGAAAAAAAACTTAATGGTGAAGTCTTTTCTACACTAAAAAACTTCTACGAATTTTCTATCCGGACCGTTTATCCAGCTACTCTAAGCGTTTTCCGTCAATATTTTCATATTTTGAATAATGATTATTTGAATTTTTTTATAAATTATTTATATATATGTATGCGCATATGTGTGTGTGTGTTCATGTTAAATATTTATTTTAAGTATGTGTTGAAATTCCCCCCCCCCCTCTTTCACACTCTCTCTATCCTATCCTGTCCTATATATCTATAAATATTTAATTATGTATGTTTGTCCGAACACGATAAAAGCTACAGACATCGGGTTTACGGCAAAAGACGGCAAAAATTACGGGTCAAAACATAGGCTAAGTTTTATTTTGATTGATAGCGACAAAAAATTTTTATGTTGAAAAAACTGAATTTCCAAGAAAAAAATTTTTATCAAATTTAAAAAAAAAAACCAAAGAAACTGAAAACCAACGAAAAATTTTTGTATCATAAAGAATTTCATTCGATTTGGGTATAATTTTTACGTACCCGCCTAAATTTTCAAGATAATCGGTTCAATCTATCAAAAGTTTCATTTACATTTACATTATTTCTAATTTTTATCAGCCACTAATGTATTAACTGAAGGGACTAAAAGAAGCTTGAACAGCTATTATAAGGTAGAACCTTCGAATGGGTAGTCGAGGAAAACAACATTTGTTTGTGGATTCTATGGAAGGGTGGCGAAGCTTTGTATTGCTCTTCACTAATTAACCGTCTGGGTTAATAAGCCCGTAATTTTTATGATTCAGTAAATTTTAGATATTACTTCGGGTAAAAAAAGATTATTTTACAAAATATTGAGTAACCTAAAACAACATATCTTTGGAAAAATCAAGTTGCAGGGGTCTAGGGGACCAGGGGGGCACAGCACCCATGGCGGTCGCCGGGGCGAGCAAAGCGAGACGGAGGTAGCTAGTATATATATAAATCTTTAATTATGTATGTTTGTCCGAACGCGATAAACGAGAGCAAGATAAAAGCTACAGACATCGGGTTTATGGCAAAATACGGAAAAAATTACGGGTCAAAACATAGACAAGGTTTTATTTCGATTGATAATGACAAAAAATTTTTATGTTGAAAAAATTGAATTTCCAATAAAAAAATTTTTATCTAATTTTTAAAAAAAAACCTAGAAAACGGAAAATTGAGGAAAAATTTTTTTTATCAAAAAGAATTTCATTCAATTCGGGTATATTTTTTACGTATCCACCTAAATTTTCAAGGTAATTGGTTCAATCTATCAAAGGTTACAAAAGAGTGATTCTTAGTGAATTCAGCTAAAGTTTCCTGGTCGGGTCGCTGAAACCGGCTAAAAAGTTTTTTTTTCAATTAGCCCTTTATATTGAAAACTAAGCCCAGGGCGAATTTTTGAAAGAAAACACGTTTTCATCTTTCCTCAGCCGCTCATTCTTCTTTTATATGCCATTCCTTCTGGAAACGATTAAAAATTATGAAAAAAGAGGTACTATAATTTCCTCATAAATCCAGTCCTGCCATTAGTTTTTGAAAATTTCTACACGGGAAGCCAGAAAATCGATATATTCACAGAGCATTTTACGGAAGCTACAGAAAAATTAAATATCCGAATTTTTTATTAAGCTTCTCAGCAAGAGCGTGTTTTTATATATATTTTCGAATTCCATATCAACCTAAATATTCAAAGCAATCGGTTCAATCCATCATAAGTTACAATAATTTTTCAGAAAAAAAAAACTGAAAACTGAGAAAAAATTTTTTTTATCAAAAAGAATTTGATTCTGACATCACTGAATCTTATGAAAATATGAAAATTTAATTTGATTTGACAAATATTAATAATATCCCATATAAATTTGTGTCGGAAATTGATCTTAAACGTCAATGGGCTAGAAAACGCTGCGTCTACTTTTCCATGCCCGTACTGTTTTGTGAAATTAGAAAGATTAAGGAAGTTTGAAAACATAGATGATGATATACAGATGCGTGAAAATACTGATTTTTTGAAAACATATGGAGATCTTCGAAGAGATTATCAGAAATTTGTAGACTTAAAAAAAGTTTTAAGTAAAGCTCCCGAAGCTAATAGTACTATAAATAATCCTCTTTTTGATGAATCAGATACTATGCCCATTCTTGAGAAGTGCGTGGTTCCAGAATTACACTTGCTTGAAGGTTTCGTAAACCATATATTCTGGAAAAAGCTAGTTCCCTTGCTCACTTATGAAGTAGCACTTAAATGGCCAAAGATGTCACATTTAGTCCATAAAGATTTTCATGGAAAATCCTTTGACGAAAATGCATGTAGAAAGCTGTTAAAAAATTTAGATTTATTAGATGTTCCTGAAATTTATAAATCTGTAGGAAGACTAACGTTAACCTTATGTGAATATTTTTAAATCAATGAATAAAATCGTTATCAACTGTTTGAATACTGTTAGAATCATTGGAGATAATGACTTTAAAAAAATTTTACGGGAATTTAAGAAAAATTATAAAGTTCTTGAGATTTCCATTCCATTAAAAGCACATGTCATTATTGATCATATCGAAGAGTCTCTAAGTTTTCTTGATGGTAATGGTCTTGGACTTTGGTAGAACAAGCCGCGGAAGCCATTTATCAAGAATTCTTAAATTACTGGAACCGGTAAAAGTTAATGCAATGGATTCTCCATCATTAAAAATCTAAAGAAAGTTGTCGTTTCATTTTCATCGTTGCATACATAGCTTTTTTATATATATCATAATTTTTTTTTAGTTTAAAAAATATTATTTTTAAATTTAAAAAACTTTGATGAAGTATAAATTTTAATTTTTTTTTCTATACGTATAAGTTTTAGTTTTTTTTATTTTGTATAATTTATTTTTTTGTGCTCTTAAAAAAAACTTTAAACGAGCTTTAAGTTAACATAATCATTCATGTTATCAAAAGTATAAGCAATTAGAATCAAAAATATGAAAATTATAATCTACATATATAAGGCATAAACACCAAATTCTATAAAGTAAATGCTTATTCAGCAATCTTATATAAATCATTAACCTCAGTACAATAATAAATATGCTTGCGATACATTTTTAAAGTAGTAATACTATATTCATTCATTAAAAATATTTAATAAATTATTTATGTTCAATATGAACATAACAGTACTTCCCTAAGTCATCCGTGAATTATACTCCACTGAGATTATATCAGTGAAGTAGACGATTTGCCAACTTTTCTAAAGGCTATCGGTGTAGTAAACAACAGCTATAATTTTCGTCTACTTTACTAAAAATTTTAGGGAAGTAGGCGATCGAAATTTTCATTAGTCTACTACGTGCGATCACTAGGGATTTGACCAAATCATGGATTTCTCTACTTCACTACGATATATACGTATTCCATCTTCTTATTTCAGACATTGAAGGTGAGAATTTTTGTACTATAGCTAACATGCTCCAGATGTATTCTTTCACAGATTCCTTGGCATCTTGAGTGCGACTTTTGATCTCGAATCCCACCTTTAGCTAAAGATCTAAACCAAAATGTCTTCTTGTTGTACACAAAATTTTCTCCATGTCGTACTGTTTGTATCTAAGGCAGTATTCTTTTTTGTGGCTACTCTTTTAAATGATTCCGGTATAGCTATAAATAATTCTTCTAGTGTTAAGAGAGCTAAACGTTAAACTCAGAAGTTATGTATGAATTGGACTGTGCCCGTTAATATGAAGGGCATAGAAAATTTTGATCTGATGAGTCATCGGATAAAAGAAGCTAGTGGATGGGAATTTAAAAAAGCTTAAATTTGCTTAAGGTAGGGGATCGAATTAAAAAGGCGTTTTTTAAGGGATTTTTCTTTTCTTAATTTCTCAGCCCCTTTATTAGTTATCAGTTAACAATTTTTTTTATGAATTTATTAGGCAATTATATACATAAAAAAAATTTTTTATTTTTATAATTAGTTATATTTATAGAGGGCACCAAAAGTACAGGTGAAGAAAATCCATTCGGTCCATGGCCGACAGTTTATCTCAGGATTGGCATGTTTGAAACAAAAAAATCAAAAAGATTCTTAATAAGTGATGATTCTCACAGGGCAATTCACCTAAATTAGAAAAAAAACCCAAAAAATAAAAAAATGGGAAAGCCAGAAAAAAAAACTGTAAAAATGGACGTTTTTTTACCTTATTAAGCTTGGTAAAGGTATATTTAAATTAATTTTTTTATAATTTTATGTTGGATTGCCCTGTAATATACTTTAATAAAGATAACGCACTTAAGTTTTTGAAAATCGGCCCAGCCAATCCGGAGATAAACTGTCGGCCAGTTGAAAAAACTTAGTTTCGAGATAATCGCGTTTGAAAATTTTTTTTTGTATTATTTCTTAAGTATTTCGCACGTTTAAAATCTTATAATATCGTTATAAAGCAGAATTTCGCCTAAATATTTTAGGAGGGAATTTTTCAGGGTATAAAGAGTTGGAAATATAATTTAAAAAAAATTTGAGTTTTTAGAAAATCCAATTCGATCCCCTACCTTAAGTAGAGTATAAAATTCTTTAAATGTTAGAGTAGTGTCAATTGCTCTGAGTAAGTAATGCTTTACAGATTTTACAGCTGAGTCCCACAATCCCCCCCCCCCCAAAATGCAATGAGCCAGGAGAATGAAGTTAACATTTAGTACTCTCTTCAGCTACTTTATCCAAAAGTCCTTGCATATAACCTGATGAGACCATATACCATTCCTTAAGGGCTCTATCTGCACCTACGAAGGTAATGCCTTGCTCACTATATTAAAATTATTAATTATACAAAATTGATCGAATGCTTGGTCTAGTGAATACTTGCGAACCCTACAGGAACGGTCAAAGTGGACAAAAGTGTAAAAAATATTGAAATCAATGACGTAGTCCTGCTATCTGAGACATAACCTATTTCAAAATTACCTATTGGTCGAGTAATACAAACATTTCCAGGTCCGGATGACCTGACAAGGGTAGTTAAAGTAAAAACTTACTCTTCTACATTGGTCAGATCAGTGCATAATTTAATATTAATCAACAGATGAAAATGAAACAGATTAGTTTAATTTCTGTATTCTAAAAATTTTTATTAAACCTCTGGTAATTAAAAATTTAAAAAAAAAATATATTTCTAGTATTGTATATAAATAATTTTTGTATTTTTAATATTTTCACTAAATAATTTCTTTTTATATTTGTAATCTCTCTATCAAATTATTTATATTTTGATTTTTTTTATCATAATTTTTCTCTAAAAATTAATTGTGATATTTTTAAGTTAAAAATTAATGGGGGAGAGAGTTCTGTAAATAATATATTATTTATAAATGTATAGATAAATGTTTGTGTAGTCTAAAGGTATTTGTGTAATGTAAGAAAGAGAGAGATGGAATATTATATACGCACGCCACTGCCTCTCAAGCAACGGTCAGTGCGAGCCTTGACGAGCGATACGATAAGTATCGTCACATATTATTTAATAAAGGCACGCTAAATATATAAGACAGCACAGTCTTATTGCGGGAAATTTTACAAGGATACAGTAATTTTGGTATCCTTGGGATGATGCATCTTAATTTGACAATTTAATAAAAATAGATTATAACCTACTATCGGTCTGAAAAAGATGTGAACCTCTCGTTTTTTCTTAATATTTTGGGTAAAAATAGAGATATTTTAATGAAACTAATTTTTTTTGAAAATTTGACTATATTTTTACAATTTAACCAAAGGAATATAGTTCAACTTTATTAGTTTCTATTTTATTGCAAAAATAAGTCAAAAAACAAGAATTTTTTGAAATTATTTTTAACTCCGCTGCTTTGGACCTCAAAAAAGTGCCGATAAAATCATTCTTTTCTGGCCAAACTTTTACCACTGATAATATGGCTCATTATTTACACGTTGCTGTTTTAAAAATTTGAAAATATTAATCTGCAAATTGTCTGTGATCTTGGAAAAACGAAACCTCTAACTCAGCAAAAAATTGTTCGATTGGCTTCATTTTGGTTCCTCAAAGAGGAACCATTGTGATAGGTCAAATTTCGATTTTTGATTTTTTGACATATAAGCACGTTTTGAGACCCCAGGAAGCTAAAAAACCGGTTAGTAAAAAAAACTATGTATGTGTGTGTGTGTATGTATGTATGTAATTGGTGATATTTTACAAACATTATGGAGATCTAATTTATTTTTCAAAAATTTTTTTATCAAAAAAGCTCGAGGCACCTTTTTTTTTTTTAATTTGGATGTAATACCTCATTTATTTCCACGAAAGTACTTACATTTGAAAGCATGATTTTTACTCGATATCTCGAATTTGATACTTACTTTTTTGAAAATTCTTTTCCAAAAATTTTTTCTCGAAAAAATATAAAAAACACCAATTTTTTTTTTCTTTTTGGAAGTAGTACCTATTTTATTTTTATGAAAGTACTAATTTTAGAAAGTTTGTTCATAGTCATTTTTTAGATCTGATACCGAATTTTTTCAAAAATTTTTTCTCAAAATTAAAAAAACAAAAAAGGAACCTTAGTGCCAGCTAGTTGGCAGGGTATTTTTTAATGGATAGGTCTTGATTTGTATATTACAAATATATAATTGAGTAAAGTAGCGAATTTCTAGTTTTAGAACTACAGCGAAATAAATCAAGGCACAGGTGCAATCTATTCATCTATTGTTTCTCAAAAAACTTTTCACACCTTCCTGCTGTTTTAAACTCCAAGAGATAGAAAAAAAATATTTCTATTGTTTCAGAGTTTGAATATACATTATCATGCTTTTTAAGACGTTAACATCTGGTAAAAATATAGAAAAAAGAAATTGCAATTTTCAGAAAAGTATTCAATTTTTATAAATATTGTAAATGTATTGATTCACTTTATCACAAAGAACTTTGAATCGCAAACATCGGCCAATAATTGGCTTCAATAGAGCAAAAAATAAAAATAGGTATCAATTTTTATTTTGCTGATATCAGGGTTATTCCTCGGCCGATTTTTGCAATTTAAATTGCACATTAATCAGATTTTAAAGTAGAATATGATTTAAAAATAGATTCGGTCGGGATGTTGTAATAGTGAAATTTTATATTCGAGAGTTGTTGGGACTTGTTATGCAAAACGCCATGAGAGAAAATAAGAAAGAAGATAGCAAGAAGAAGCCACTCTCACAAATATATGATAAACTTGAGGGATATATACGAGTGTTCGACACGCTCGGGGTAACGACGGATAAATGTGCTACCATGCTGCTGCCTTTAGTGGAATCTTCTTTACCGGAAGACGTTTTAAGGGCGTGGCAGCGAACTGTTCGTACAGCGCCTGAAGTAAATCAAATAGGAGAAATCAAGGATAGGTTAGATAAACTTTTAGAATTTATCCAGAGAAGGTCTTGGCAGGATTTAAGCTTTCAATGGAGCCAGAGAATATAAAGAAGCAAAACAAAAGCAAGTCAATATAAGTAAAGGCACTAAAAGTGAGTCTAATAAAAATATAGTGAGTGCTAGTGTATTAGTATCTACTGATGTAAAAATTAAAATTTTTTTATTTTGTAAAGGGGCTCATGATACGAATGAGTGTGATTATGCCCGTAAGCTTACTTTAGATGAACGTCTCGATATTGTTACAAAAGAAAACACATGTTATCGTTGCTTAAAAAGGGGTCACCCTGTAAACGATGTAGAGCTACGATAAAATGCCCATGGTGTTCGCGACGACATTTGTTGCTTATGTGCCCCGCTTTGGCTTCAAAAGAGGCAGTTTCTAAAAACGTTGATGTATCGGATAAAAATCAGATCAAAGATCATAATTTAACGACCTTCTGTGAATCCGAAGTCTATTTATCTACCTTACAGGTATTAGCTTTTTCGGGAAATGTTGAGAAAAATGTTTGAGTGTTATTAGGTACTGCGTCGCATAGGTCATACATTCGAGCTGAAACCACGTCCGAAGCTTAAGCTATATTCCAATAGGTAAACAAGGAGTTACTCATAATTTATTCGGCAGTATAACTTCAAAAAATACAGAACATAATATTTTTAAAATTAGATTCAAAAGTTTAGATTCATCGTATATGTGCAATTTTTTGGTGATGAGTCAGGCGGTTATCTGTGGTGATATTCCTAGTGTAAGAAAAGATAACTGGGTAGATAGTCTTTGCAAAAATAATATTGTACTTGCGGATCTTAAAGGCACCAATAACATAGTTATAGATATCCTTATAGGCGCAGATATAACAGGCATACTAATAACGGGTGAAAAATAGAGTTTAGATAATGGATTAACCCTTTTACAAACCGTGTTAGGATGGACAGTGATCGGTAAAATTAAACGGGAACCGAGAAATGTTGATACAGCGGTGTTATTAACAACGTTGTATTTAGAGCAAGCTACAATTTCAGATTTGTAGCGTCTCGATGGTCTAGGTATTACTGATCCGATAGAAAAGGAAGATAAGTCCACCCACGACAAGAGGGTTTACGAAAACTTAATTAGCAACACCCGGCAAGAGTTAGATGGTAGAAATGAGGTAGAGTTACAGTGGAAAGAAAACCACACGCCTGTCCCTAATATTTACAATATAAGGGTTAAAAAGGTTTTTGAAAATCTTTAAAAAATGGGTTTACTAGATAAATATACGGCAATATTTTATTTCTATTTAAATGAGGGAATTATTCGCTTGGGACACGAAGGTAGAAGGGAGAACTGAAAAATACGGTGCTGCTCGCGGTGGAGAAATATACCGATCGGGGGGGCCGTTTTACACACTTTAGCATGGGATTTTTTGGTAAATATAAAAAATAAAAAAGAAAAAACTATAAAAAGATAAAAATAATGTTATAGGGTAATAATTAATCTTATTATTTACAATAATTAAAACAATTTACAGACAAATTTTTATTTGTAAAAAAAATATAAGCACTATAAATGAGGAATCCCATTGAAAGTAATGAAAAATATTGTGTAAAGCGGGTTGCATATACGTTACTCATAACCTTCTTAACATGAAAAATTTCGGTAAAAACTTTATTTTTAAAAAAAGATTTTAAAAGTTTACCAAGTACTTATAAAAATTAGTTTCTAAAAACAATTTTGCATATTAAGAAAAAAAAAATTTGCAAAAATCGACCCGAAATTACTTTAAAAAACTGAAATACAAAATTTTCATGTACATTTCATATGAACAGCGGCCCCCCTAAGATTAAAAATACCACGTGATAACGTAAGCCCCGCCTAGTGTCCCAAGCAAATTGAAAAAGTAGAAAATGATTTACTAAAGGACCGTCATTATTTACCTCATAGGCCGGTTTTTAAACCACGCAGTACACTAGAAATCAGGCCAGTTTTAGTTGCCTCAGATTTGTTCACCTTCACTTAATCAATGTTTTGAAACAGGACCTTATCTTTTTGAACTACTACCAGCATCTCTTCATAGATTTAGAGAGGGTGAAATTGGAGTAGTAGCTGATATAGAAAAGGCTTTTTTGCAAATTTCAGTAGCAGAGAAGGATCCTGATAATTTAAAATTTTTATGGTTCGAAGGCGATGAACTTGTAATATATCGACGTAGACGAGTTGTTTTTGGTCTCTCCTGCAGTCCATTTTTGTTGGTGGGAACCATTGAGTTGCATTTAAAATCGTTCCTAACAAAAGTTCACTTGAATAGTAACATTTCTGTGGACTTGATAAAAAAGCTAAAAAAATCGTAGAACTCGACAGCTTTTATGGAGGGTTCAATATTTATTATGTCGGTAAATTTATTATGTAAAGGGCAATTTTAACTTACCTTTATGGGAAACTACGGGAAATTTTATAGAAAAAAAAACGTTGGTATTGGGTACTTTATGGAATAAACTAACCAATACCATCGCTATAAATCCAACTGTTTTATGTGGTTATGATACTCTACCTGCTAAAGTAACTAAAAGAATAGTTTTATCAGCTACGAATAAAATATTCGATCCAATAGGTTTTACTTGTCCCTTATAGGTTATTCCAAAGTTGATAATAAGGGACTTGTGGCTCGAAAATATTGATTGGGATGATCCAGTTCAAGAAACTTATAGTACGCAATTTTCAAAATAGCAAGCGAATTTAAAGAATTTAAGTTCTATAGAAATCCTTAGAAAACTAGGCAGTGGTTCTTTTTCGCTTTACACTTTCTGCGACGCTAGTGCTTCAGCATATGCGGCAGTCATATTTTCTCGGGTTGAATCTGACAAAGGAGTTAATATCTGCTTTTTAAATGCACGTACGCGGATCGCCCTAAATATAGCCACAATTCCAAGATTGGGATTAATGGCAGCTATTATTGGAGGTAGATTAACAAAAGTGGTCCTAGAATCTCTAACTACGGAAATTGAAAGTATTACATTTTGGTCGGATTTTACAACGGTTTTAACATGGATATCCAAGGAAAATATTTGGAGGTTTTTGGTAAAAAATCGAGTTTCAGAAATTAAAAATTTTAATGTAGACCCCAAGTGGAGACATTTACCGAAAAAGTTAAACCCGGCTATTTGCCATCAGGAGGCTGTAACCCAACTGAGCTAATTCAATTAAGATGGTGGCAGGGACCAGCTTGGCTGTATGAGTCTATCATGTTCAACAGATTACGAAGTAGACGAACAGGAAGTTCTAAAGGAAGTCAAGAAGTCTAATGTAGCTTTAATCGTAAGTGAAGCTAGTTTTATTATTCTTGAATATTTTTCCAGCTATCAAAAACTTCTTAGGTTCTTGGCAATACTGACTTGAGTTTCAGATGATCCCGAAAATCTTAAACCGTTATCACCTTCGTTATTTTTACAAGATATTGCTGAAATTGGCGCTCCAGATTGTGACGTTAAATCATACCAAATTAACAAAGAAAATGAAGCACCGACAGCAAATAAGAGAAAACTTGCGTAAAAAATTTTGAAATGAATATCTTAGTCAGTTGTTATAAGAATCTGCTAATAATGAAAAACGGGTTTTAAAAGTAGGCGAGGTAGTTTTGATCGGTGATTCGCAAAAACGTAGATTGGCAACTTGATCGTATTGAAAAAATGATAATTTTAACGGACGGTAATTGTAGGGTAGTAATGGTGAAAACAAAAAATGGTTTACTTAGGTATCCTATACAGCGTATATTTCGGTTACAAATCTTCCTAGGAATCAGAAAAAACTAATTATAATGATAGGCTAATAAAAGTAATAAAACGAAAAGGTCCTTTGGAAATGTAAAAAATAATAAGGCTAAGATACCGAAAGAAAAAGAAATCGTAACTAGAAGCGGGCGCATAAGCAAAAAACCAGATCGCTTAAATTTATCTTAGCTTAAATAATAGACATACTCTGTGCAAAGCAAATATTGAATATATTTATTTAGTTTTTAAAATATTCATTTTAAAAAAAAGATTTTTTTTGTTTTTACGCTGTACTTTCGTCCTTTTTGGGAGAAGGATGTTAAGAATGAGAAAAGAAGGATGTTGTGTAAGACAGCAGGAGGATGTTGTGTAGAATTACCATGATGTAAAAGAGAGATACAAATATTATATACATGTATTTAGATTGAGTAGAGACATTTGTTGTGTACGTGTGAGAATTATGTAAAAGTAAGAGAAAGGAGAATAGAAAGAAAGTGGCAGACGGGTAAATGTACCGCTAAAGAAAAGATGTATATTCTTCTGTTTTGTAATTAAATTAAGTCATTTAACTTGTAATATTATTAATAAACTAAATATTATGTATTTTTATATTTAAATTGTTTGTCTTTAATTTTCAGCCACGTATATTTAAAAGATATATTATTGGATGCCCTGTCATGATTTTTTTTCATTAAATTATTTTCGTTATTTTAAAAAAGTACTTTATAGAATTGGCCAAAATATACTCAGTTTAGATTGTTAGACATTTTTATGGTATGCGGGCCATTAAAGTTCTGCCGTTAAGCCTCTTCTACACATATTTTACTTTTTTAGTTTCATATGTTTTGACCAAGCCATTCCAAAATGGCGGATTGAAAAACTTGAAAAAATCAACTTTTCACATTACAAAGAGATTTTTTAGGTGGAGAAAAATGAAAGTAGGGTGGAAAACATTTAAATTTTCAACCCAAAATGTTTTACTTATGTAAAGGAGACTTAACGGCTTTGCTATACATGAAAAAAGATAAAAATATATTTACCTGTCCACTTAAGGAACTAACTCTGCCTCCATACTGTAATTTTGGCGGGGGTAAAATTCTTCCTCTAACTTCCATCATATTATTAGATATGTTCAGACCAAATTCTTGAACAAATTCATCATTATTAAAATCAGCCCGCCTCACAAGATTGTTAATTTCTCTCTCTCTATCAGGAGCTGACCTTGCAGTCGCCTTAATCATTGTAGATGTTTGCATATCTGTTAACTTTTTTATGCATCTTTGACCCGCAACAATGTGGCAAACCTGCAATTTTTTTATTTATTTGTAAAACAAATGTGTAAATACTGCGTAACATATGCAGAGAGGACATTTTATTTATTCATTGAACATATTCTACATTGAATTATTCATTAAATCTTTGCAATAAATATAACAATATAGTCAATTCTTAAATTTTTTCTTTTAATTTTTGGCTAACGACCATTATGATTATCAATTAAAAAAACAATGAATAAGACACTACGCAAAAAATATGTAGCGCATTATAGGTATGAGTTATAGCCATAGTTCTAAAATACTACTTAAAATTAATATTGTCTTACGCTGATACGTTTTCCAAATTACGAAATCACATATAAACAAATATAATTACAATTATGATAAATAAATTTATTTTATATGTAAACTAGCTGATTGGCCTCGCTATGCTCAGCATAAAACGACAGTAATTTTTGCCCATATACTATTTTGTTAGTTGATAATATTTAATAAAAACATAAAAGTATAAAAATATTGGTAAAATATCTAATTTGAAATTGGTTTAGTCCGAAAAAAATAAAAAATGCTTTAAAATTTATATCAGATATTTTATATCAAAAAACAAAATTAAAAATATCCGTGTAAAGTCATTGGTGGTAAATTAGAATCGTATCCAAAAAAATGTTTTTATATCTTACTCTGCATGAAATTTTTATGCTTCAAACTTTTTTGGTGGTTAACTTTTGTAGCGAACTGTCTGTGGCAAAATCTCCAGTGACGTATTTTTTCGGTGGCGTAAGTCATATATTCTATTTTTTTTCTTGCCACTGACAAAGAAAAATTATGTTTTGCTTATGGTCGCAAAAAAATAATGTCCCAGATCGCAGTTTTTCAACCTTGGCTTCGCCAAGGATTGCAATTCACGTATGATCAGGGCTATTTCTTATTTTTGCGGCCTAGGGTAAAAGTATTCTATCTAATTATAAAATCTATAAAATTATTTGTTTAGCATACTATATCAAAAGTGGATTATTTTTTCTCTTGAAATTTTTTTTAACATAACTCTTTATCGAAAATAATGGCTTTTACGGAATTATTTTATTCAATTTTCTAATTACCTGACCAGCCACTTGATGCCTGATCAAAAACATTCTGATTTTATTTACTTGCATTTTATGCGGAATTTCACGTATGCTTGTAAGTTTCAAGAGACAATAAATGAAAATAGGCAATCATAAAAACTTTCATAAAAATATAGTATTTTTTATTTTTCTTTTTATTTTTTATTCATTTAATTACAAAGGAACTATATAATAAAGAAAGTCATTCAATTTTCTCTTTAACGAATATATTTTATCGTCTTTATGGAAAATCATCTTCTTCCTTTATTTGTTACATTATATAATTTTTATATACGTTTTTGTTGGTAAATAATTACCAATAATTAACTGCAATGTTTTTGTTTCTATTAAAGTAACTAAATTTGGAGTACATACTCCGCACCGAAAAATCTGAAATCCAAGGTATAGGCTAATATTGAGACGTACTGCGGCTATCCAGATGACTGCAGGTATTGCACTAACATACAATCATTCCCGCACTTACTTTTAATACCGCAATCATTCGAAGATGGTAGGATAATAATTATTTATTTAATTATTTATATATTTATTTATTACCTTCTCTTTTGACGATGATAGGAAATGACTTAAATTTCAACTAACATATATTTTATTGAAGATGACAGTACAAAGAACGGAATTTTAATCAGATGGAACGACGGAGTCCTTAACCAGATTGGCGAGTCATTGGACGCAAGTCAAAAGATGGAGTTCACGACTAGAGCTAAATGGCCTTGAACCTGTCCTGAAGTAATGTGAAAACAGTCCCGGGATAGGCTCGCATAAGGTAGGAAGGGAGTGGAATTTTAGTGGGTAAGGGCAAACTAAGTCAGTCCGGATGCTGAACAGTATGCGTAACGCATTTCTCCACTTCCTACGCAAAAAAAAAAAAACTAAATTTGGCTGAAAATAACATTTACATTTATTAACTTTTAAAGAACGCACTTATCTGCAAGATAAAAAGTAATTTAAATAATAAATACACTTTATAATAATCATTAAATCAAGTTTATTAAATTCATTAAATTAACCCATAACCTCGATTTGAATTCATAATATTTATGTTATTTTGAATTTAAAATTTTGTATGTGGATGTTTGTTTACATTATTGTGAGAACCAATCAGAATGACTATTAAGGACCGGGGTTTTATGAAAAAAGGCACTAAGTCATTTTATTATACTGGATAACGGTAATTCTAAGTATTCTAATAGCTCACTCAACTAAATTAAAAAAAGAATTCGAAACATTAAAGTATGTATTAGACAAGATAAAATACGATGAGCATAAATGGCAAATATATAGTGATCTCAAAATTATCACTATGATGTTAGGACAGCAGTCTGGATTTACTAAACACCCATGCTTTTTATGTTTATCGGATAGCAGGAAACGTGAGGATCACTACAAAAAGAAGGAATGGACAAGTAGGAATTTTCTAGAATTAGGAGAATATAACGTCCTCAAAGATCCCTTAGGTCGATCCTTTAAATATATTGCTACCACCGCTGCACCTAAAATTAGGGCTAATGAAACAGTATGTTAAGACTTTGAACAATAATGGTCATTGTTTCCTGTACTTAATTCACCAGTTTGCCAGAAAAAGTGAAGTAAAGCTTAAAGAAAGTAATTTCGATGGGCCAGAAATTCGTAAAATGTTTTCTGATGATAATTTTACATCAAAAATGACTAAAACTGCTTGGCTCAGTTTTCGTGATATTGCTAAAAATTTTTTAGGAAACAATAAAGGTCCTAACTATAAAATCGTGGCTACAAAAATGGTAAAAAATTTTGAGAAAATGGGGTGTCTAATGAATTTGAAGCTTCATTTTATAGTCTCGCATTTGGACTGCTTTAAGTTCCACTGTATTATTTTTCTTTTATACCTAATAAAAAATACTTAATAACTCTTATCTCTTTTTTAATTTATATTTAAAATACAATTATAAAATAAAATAAAATCTCAAACAAATGCTTTAAATACGAAAGTCAATTATTGACAAAATATGAGTCAAATAAGTTCAGATTTGGATTCTTTGGAAATTTAACATAACTTTTTTACTGCGAATAATTATGAATTTTTTAGCGAATTTTACAGTATAGAGAAAGTTATCAAATATTTTCTTTTTAATTTTAGCAGTATATAAATAATACATAAAGCTTACAATAACGCAGTTAGTATATGTTTTTATAATTTAAATAAATAATTTATTCATGAACAGAACCTAAATTGGTAAGATATATTTTTTTTAATTTTACAGTTTATGTTGTGATTTTATTTTTATTTTCTTAATATTAACAAGATTGCCATCTCACATAATTTTATATTTTTGATACAAAAATTATTATTAAATTTTAGTACTAGATTTAAATTTTTTAAAACGTATTTATAGAACGGAGCTCGTTCCAGCTAATTTTTTTATTAAATTTATTATATTGTTTCGATTTGGTACAAGATTAGTTAATATTTTTGCGATGAGTATTACATCAAATTAAGTTATACGTATGAACTTTCTGAAAGCGCACAAATACTAAAACATTCAAAAATAAGGAAATTCAGATTTTTTTAAATCCTTTGCCATAAATTCATTCATATTAAAGCCTACAGATTTGTATAGTACAGAAGTTATGTGAATTTTCATGAAGAATCCAAATCTGGACTTATTCGATTCATACAAAGTCTTTTAGTGTGGGGAAATTTAAAAAAAAACTGTTGGAAAACGATAAAAATCCTACTTTCATATTTAAAGCATTTTTTTGAGGCCATTTATATTATAGTCTAAAAATTATTTAAGGGGACGGTAAGGTAGAAGAGTTACCGGCATTAGTTTTTTTGAAATAATTAATTTTGCTGTTAATATAAAAATTTGAAATTTATTTCATTCACTCCATAATTAAATTCTGCGTCGATTAAAAAAAACGCTGCCAAGTAATTGGCACTATGGTTCCTCATTAGCAATAACAAAATACTCTTAATGGTCTATTTTACCTAACAAAGTATAATGTCATAAGAAAAACTAAAAATGATCTTTTCCTTGAAACAGTTAGCTTATGGAAAAAATTAGGTTTTTTACATAAAAAAAAAGATTTTTATACACTAGTATAAATCTTCTTTTATGTTAATTATGTCTGCTAGACAGTTTTTCTTGTAATAGGAAATACTATAGGAATAATTAAATAATTTTAGCTAGTAAAACCGTTAATTCTAGATATTAATACTTTCATAGGAAGAAATTAAGTACTACGTCCTAAAATAAAAAAAATTTTGGCGATTTTTGTATTTTTTGGCGACAAAAATTTTGAGAAAAAAATTTTGAAAAAATTAAGTATCAGGTCCAAAAAATTACTATAAACGATATTTCTAAAACTAGTACTTCCACAGAAATAAATTAAGTACTGCGTCATAAAGAAAAAAAAATTGGTAATTTTTGGTGAAAAAAATTTTGAAAAAATAATTTATAAGAATCGAGAGATCGAGTAAAAACGAATTAAAAAAAAAAGAAAAAAGTAATTTGAGATTTTTTGATGAAAAAAATTTAAAAAAAATTAGGTCTTAATTCCATAATGGTTGTGAAATATCACCGGTTAGATAAATACACACACACACGCGCACACACACACACACACACACACACACACACACACACATACAGATTTTTTTTAAAAACCGGTTTTTTAGCTTCCTGAGGTCTCAAAACGTGCTTATATGCCAAGAAAAAAGAAAAAAAATTTTGACCGATCACAATAGTTCAATTCCTGTATGACTTTTTTCGTAGTAAATTTTTAGCTATTTCCAATTTTTTTTTAATGGACGCAGAATTTAATTACAGAGTGGAGATGTCGGTAACTGTTCTACTTTACCAACCCGTTAAATAAAGAAAATATGTAAAATTCCGCTGGAAATCCAAATCTCGTCTTATTTGAATCATTCGGAGTCATTGAGGGCGGAAAAAATAAAAAAGACTGCAAATAAAAGAAAAAAATTGTTGAAAATTAACGTTTAATTAATTATGTTTAACGTTCGACATAATTTTAGATAAAATAATCATAACGATTTTTCGAATACATATAATTATCTTGTATTTCAAAGATACGTAAAACAATTTTCATGCCATAAATTTTATTTAAAATTATTTTACAAATTTTAAATTTATTAAAATCTTTAAATTGATGGTGTACTGTCACCAATTGAAATTGTCCATGAATTTGCCTCGAGAGGGGCTTGAATCCTCAAATAAACGTTATCTAGCCTTTGGCTAGATGATGACAAATTCATTGACACTTTTTTTCATTCAAAACCATTTTTTAAGTTAAATTATTAATTAATTTAACTTATAAAATTATTTACCATCAAATAAAAATTTTAATAATTTATTTAAAATTTGTAAAAAAAATAATAATAAAAATAGAATAGAATAGAATAGAATGGAATAGTTTTTTATTTGTTAATATTATAAAAAAAAATTAACTCCGCTATACCGGTCCTAAGCCCGGCGCCTCATAAGGCTGAGGAAGAAGGAAGGTAGTTCAGGCCACCTTATTAAAGTTGAACTGGAATCCGAGATACTGGACATAGCTTTCTGGAACAACTGAGGCTGCCCTATAAACTGGTCCCATGCCTTGCTTTTCTCTGTGGGACACGCATACTGATGAAACCCAACACACTGTCATTGAGTATGCTGCAGACAGCTTATGGCTCTCTGGAATAAATGAGGCTGCCCTATAAATCGGGCTCATGCCTTGCTTTTCCTCTTTGCATTCTTAGTGAGTGTGCTGCAGATTGCTATCCATTAGTATCTCTGAGGAAACGGCACACCAAAAGGGGCTCCAAGGTTTTCTCCAAACTTAAGTGCGAATTAAGCCACATACGGGGCCACCTTAGACCTTATGTATTGGCTCTTAGCATGGGAGATTTCCACCTCGAGCACAGCGACGCAGCCGGTTAATGGTTAGTTGCGAGTCCCGCTAAACTACGACTCAAGGTTATTATTTTATTTTCTAGTTTAAGTAATGTGTGAAGGTAAGCCTCGGGGCCAGGAAGTCTTCGACTTTTCTGGATGGGCTTGGCAAACCCAAGGAACCCTAGCTGAGTTTGAGGAAACTCTAAAAGCCTCCGCCGTGTGTCTGCCCATGCGGGACTGGCTGCGTGCCGAGCAACCTGAACTATCTTTGGCCTCTGCTGACGCAAGACGGTAGGTGGGGTTCTCTGCAGCCAGAGCCCATCATTAACGGCTTGGCGATGTTGTCGGTGTGTGCCCAAGCTACTAGAGGACTCTAAATTTCCGAAGCGAATTATGCTTTTTTTCGCGGAGGAATGAGAGGAGCAAGGTGGTGCAAGTGCATGCCGTCAGCTATATCCTCTGTGATGCAACCAGTCTGCATGCCATCTGCCCAGAATGTGAGGGGTCGAAGGAGGCCGTTGCACATGGAGTGACGAAGTTTAATACATTCTAAAATGTCTAACTTAAATGTATATAAAAGCAATGAAGTTTATTTAGCCGGAAAGGATGGCAATGCTGAGGCAGTTCAAGTGCTCTACGAGAACACCGAATTGGCTAGACGTCTACAACGCATGGATGAAAACCATGATGTCAAAAACATCCTCAACTCAATGGAAAACAAGATAGGCGAGATGATACACCATATGACTTATAAGCAGTTAAACATAGCCGCTGTTGTTAAGAAAGGTGTAAGTGATATGAAGGACAAAGTTACTGCTCTCAAAGCCATAAGAGATCAGTTATCTAATGAAAAGAGTGGAATTGAGCACCTATTTAAAAAACATATAACAGGCTCGGTGCTTAAAAAAAGAACTAGAAGCGAAAACGTTGAATCTTCAGGATCAGAAAAGGAGAATGCTAAGAGAACTGCTGTAGGAAAGTCTCCCCAAAAGACTCGTAGCTGCTCAGTAATAATGGTAGATCTAGCCACTAATGTGGCTAATATCCGTAGTCAGTCTCAGACACTGCCTGAAAAATAACAGAGTAACTCTGGTGAAAATACTACAACCCATGATATGGACCGTGATAACGAACCCTTTCAAACGGTTGTAAACAAAAAGAAGAAGAGAAAAAAGAGGAAAAAAGAAGCTAAGCGAGGGCAAAGTTAAAACAATAAGCTTTCTGCAGCCACGAAAAAGAAGACAATCCCTAAAAAACGCGTAGCTATTAAACTGCCTACGGGTAGAACATACGCTGAAGTCCTGGGAGCTATAAGGTCTCAGGTACAACCAGAGGATTCCGGTGCCAAAGTAAGATCGGTGCGAAAGACGATGACGGGCGATGTCCTGGTTGAGCTGAAAGAACCTAGTGACAAAATAGGTTCTTTCTCACAAGAAGTAAGGAAAGTACTAGGTGCACAGGTCGAAGTTAGAGACCTTGCTCCTAAAAGAGTCATTCAAATACTCGACTTGGATTGCCTCACCCAGCCGATTGACATTATAAATGCCATCAAAGACAAAGAAGAAAACGCGGAGATAGCTAAGGTGACTATCTCCAAGAGCAACGCAAGAGAGCAGAGAGCTGCTTACGTTGACCTTGATGAAGGATCCGCCTTTAAACTGGTCAACATAAAGCGTATTAAAATTGGGTGGATGAACTGCAGGGTAAGGTTGAGAACCCCATTAACCCGCTGTTTTAAATGCCTGCGTTTTGGTCATATAGCCACAAAATGTAACCGACCCGACAGGAGAGCAAAATGCTATAAATGCGGAGGAGAAGTTCACAAAGCAACTGACTGTGCAGCAAATGCAAGGTGCATGTTATGCTTGGACCTCGGAGAGGATATACTTGACCTGTGTGCCAGGCTCAACTTGGCGGTGCTAAATGTACGTAATATTACAACTTTCAGAAGACCTGTCTACAGACAGACCATCCCGGATATATCCCTAGCATCAGAAGATTTAGCTGCTAGAATTATAGATTGGCAAGTTCTGGAGGACTTCTCAGCGAGTGACCACCAATATATCTCTTTTGAGGTGCATGACGAACGTCGTCAGATACGAAGAGACGAAGCAAGAAAATGTTGTGGATGGAACATCAAGCGGCTAAACCGCGAAATATTTGTGAACGTGCTTAAAAGAGGAGAGATTACTATCCTGGGAAAAGCAATAAGGCCAGGAAATATTGACGACGCAGAGATATTAGTCAATGAAATCATGACTTTGGTGGAAAAGGCATGTAACAAAGCCACGCCCAAAAAAAGAACCTGCGTAGATAGACCACCAGCCTACTGATGGAACGCTGAAATAGCCCGTCTGAGAAATGCGAGCTTAACAACAAGAAGGAGAGCAACACGTGCTAGGACCAGAACGGACGCTGCTGAGCTCATGGCAGAGTATAAGCAGGTTAAGAAAAACCTGATACTGGCTGTTAGGAGAAGCAAGAGAGCATGCGAGATGGCTTTGTGTAATGAGGTGGACAATGACCCATGGGGTCTTGGTTACAAAATAGTCACCAAGAGAATTGGGGCTCTTTCCGCAAATGGCATTATGAACGAAGAGGTGGTTGGCCGTATAGTTGACGGACTTTTTCCTACCCACCCTGAGAGGGAGAAACAGGATGACTTAGAGGAGTATGACGAGGAGGATATCCCCGAATTCACCGTGGAGGAGCTTGTAACAGCAGTAGACTCGCTCAAAAACGGAAAAGCACCTGGGCCTGATGGAATAACCACTGAGATTCTGAAGATAGCCGTACACGAGTGTCCACAGCTTATTCTGTGCATGTATAATACCTGTGCACGAGCGGGCGTCTTCAGCAAACTCTGGAAAAGAGCGAGACTAGTCCTAATCAAAAAGGGTAAAGGGGACCCAAGGCTGCCAAACTATTGGCGTCCTCTAGGATTGCTGGACACAGCTAGGAAAAATTACGAAAAGATGCTGCAACCACGGATACTGAGGGCTGTAGAAACTGCAGGAGACCTTTCTCCCCGACAATACGGGTTCCACCGAGGGAAGTCAAGTATCGATGCCATAAACAGCATCACCCGTGTCATTAAGAATGAACATACAGGCAATCATTACTCTAGAAAAATCACGCTACTAGTGACCTTAGATGTAAATAATTCCTTTAATTCAGCAAGGTGGAGTGATTTTATGGAGGGGCTAAGGAACTTCCAGGTGCCAAAATATCTGCGAAGAATTATCAGCAGTTACTTGAGCGATAGAGAAATAATATTTGAAACTGCGCAAGGAACAAGATTGAGGAGAGTAACTGCAGGAGAAGTCCAAGGATTGGTCCTCGAGCCGGATCTATGGAACATCATGTACGCCCAGGTACTTAGGCTCCCTACTTAGGATACATTTACCGTCGGGTATGCTGACGATCTGGTTATAGTTATCCAGACAAAAGATGTACAAACTGCCGAGGAGAAACTGAACCAGGCAATGCACGGAGTCAACTACTGGATGGAAGACCACGGTCTAAATCTTGCGACGGCGAAAACTGAGATTGTCCTATTCACCCGTAAACATATTGAGACCATCATCCCAATATGTATTGGGCAGGATAGGATAGAAACGAAGGATTACTTAAAGTATTTGGGAGTGCTGCTGGACACCAAACTGACGTTTAAGGCACAGATTCTGAGAAGCACGGAGAAGGCTGCCAGGCTGACTGCTGCGCTAAGCAGGCTCATGAGAAATTCATGTGGACCTAAGACTGGAAAGCGCAGGCTTCTCATGTCAGTCACCCACTCAATACTCCTGTATGGTGCAGAAGTATGGGCTGGTCGCATAAAAATGGTCAGCTATGCGTCTAAGCTTACGAACGTCCAGAGGCAAGGAGCCCTGCGAAACCTGTGCCTATCGCACAGTGTCCTTGGAGGCAGCTCTAGTTATCGCTGGGGTAATCCCTATAGATCTGCTGGCTCTTGAGAGAAAGTGTATCTATCTAAACAAAGAGAGGGTAGGAATTGACAGCGCAAAGGCTACTTCGTGCCAGATCAGCCTAAGCAAATGGCAAGAACGTTGGACCGACTACGCGAAGAGCAAATGGACCAAGAGGTTGATAGGAGAGATATCACCTTGGATAAATAGAGGGCACGGGGACATTAATTATTTTTTGACCCAATCCCTAAGCGGACATGGACTTTTTTGCTCCTACCTCTTTCGGATCCAGAAGATGAATAGTGCTGAATGTATATACTGTCCTGGCAAAGACGACACGCCGGAACACACATTCTTCAAATGCGATAGGTGGGCTGCTACAAAGTTTCAATTAGAAGCTAACATCGGTCAAATCACACCTGAAAATGTGGTTGGCCTGATGCTTCGAAATGAAGAAGTATGGTCCGAAATCAACCATTGATTTAGCAATAATTTTCTGGGGAATGCTATCATCCTCAATTGTCAAGGGAATCTAGTGAATCTTGCATCAGCCATGAAGTGTTTGCGGTGAACGAAGTAAACACACTATAGAACCCCCTGCACTTGTTTGTCACAAACCGGAACTCCCTTTTCAGGTATAACTTCAGTTTGGAACGCACAGCCTAGGCAACTGGCTGCTGCCTTCCCCCAGCCTAGTGACAGGAGAGCTATCTACGATAGAAAGTCCTCTTCCCTTTTCTTCAACAAGATGGCCCTTAAGTACACTGCTACTTTGTTCCGATTTTTGGAACTCCGTAGCTTTTCCGGGACCACCGTCTCTGGCCTCCAAGTCTTCCTATATTATACTATATTATACTATATTATACTTATATTATACTTCCTATATTATACTATATACTTCCTATATTATACTCTTCCTATATTATACTATATTGATGAAGTCGGTTTGACTCCACGTATCAAAAATGTGAGTTTTTCGAATCTAAGGATTTGTTTGTTCATCAAGGTCGTATCAAATAATTAATTAATTACTTTAATAAATGAACTTATAAATATTAAATTCATTATATATTACAAATATATCATCTACGTATCTGTTGTATGATATGATATTTTTTGTATGCGGATTTAATTTGTTAAAAATGTGTTTATTTTCAAAATTATTCATATAAATATCTGCTAAAAGACAACTTAATGGCGAACCCATAACTAAACCTTCTGTCTGTAAGAAATATCCATTGTTGAAAGTAAAATAGTTTTGTTTTAATAATTCTTTAGGTATTGTTAAAGTTTCTTGTATTTCGACTGCATTTAAAATTTTTGATTCTTTTAATCTTGTGTTTAACATTTCTATAGTTTCTTGAACTGGAATATTTGTGTACATGCTTTTTATGTCTAATGTTACTAATTTATAACTTGATTTTATGTCTATAATTTGTACTTTTTAACAAATTGTGTATTATTAATAATAGAGTAATTATGTTGTTCTTCTATTTTTATGCTATTTTTTATTATGTTGTGTAGTTTTTTAGCAATTCTGTATCCTGGAGCTGTTTTGTAATTTACTAGAGGTCTACCTGGCATTCCTTCTTTTTGTATTTTGATTAATGCGTTGAATTTCGGAGCTTCTGCTTTAATTTGTTTATATTTATATTTTTCTTTTTCATTTATAAGTTTTGACCAAGTATTTATTGACTTATTAATATCTTTAACAAAATCTGTAGTTGGATCTTTTTTCATTTTAATTATTTTATTATTGTTTATAAAATCATAGGATTTATTGTCTAATTTAAACTTTTTTATGATGATTACGGTTTGTCCTTTATCTGCTTTTGCAATTACTCTTGCAATTACTGAATTATTTTCTTGTAATTTTTTGTTGATGTTTTTGACAATCTTTGTTTCCTCTTTATATAGTTTTTGTTTGTTGTTGTATTTTTTGGTACTTTTATTATTGATTTTATTGTTTATACTAGTTCTAATTTCAATTTGTAAATCTTGATCTTTTACTTTCTTTATTGCAGACTCTACGTTAATTATTTCTTTTAAATTATTGTTTTGATTAGGTAAATTAAACCTTTTTCCAGTAATGTTTTTTCATCCTTTTCAAATTTTATGTCAGTTAAATTGATTAATCTGGGAAAGAATTGGTGAGGTTCTTTTATTTTTTCTTCTTTTTTCTTTTGTTTTTCGAAGAGTTGTCGAAATTTATCTTGTTTTTTAGCTTTTATTTGTTTGATTTGTTCTTGAATATCTTTATCGATGTTATGGATAATTTCATGTACTATTATAAGGTTTATTGTATTTAAAAGTTCTAAATGTGTCACAAATAATGTATGATCTAATTCTATTTTCTTTTGGTATTGATGTATTATTTCTTCAAGTTTTTCAAAAATAAAAGTTTTTAAAAATATTCTAACAATGAAAATTAAGAAGTAGTTTACCAAATAATTTGTAATTCATGTGTTCATAAATATACAGGTCATACGTCAAACTTTTACGAAATTGGGTATCAGGGTTGGAGAGCATAAAAAAGATGTTAAGAAAAGTTGCAGTCGCAACTCTTAAAACAAACACAGCAAATTTTATAAATATAAAATTGATTTTGAGAAAGTTTTATTTTTTAGATAGGGAAAAAAATTATAAAAAACCGTAACATTCGGAAAGGATGTTTATAGAATTCTTTAAAAAAAGGGAACTAATTTAAATTTAAATTTTAATTTAATTTTAAATTTTACCTATTTTCCGTCTAGCGACTTCGTTATTTGTCATTTACGACATTTTTCGAAACTTATGTTCCATCATCAGGTTACCAAATTATTGAAAATTATTATTAGGATGTTGTCAAAATTAATAAAAATTATATTTGTGCACTCAACGCAATTTTTATGTTTAATTTTTTAATTACCAAATGCAGATAATATATATTTTCCATTAAAATTTTTGGTATATTCGGATGTCTTTTCTAGTGCTGTTGTTTTTTGATGAGTTCATCTACAATAATGCTATTATAACCATTGACAATGGCAATTTGTTTAATGATGTTTAATATATTTCTTTCTGGAAATCATCTGTTTCTAGAGGAATAGTTAATAATCAATGTATAAATGAATTATATGCAGCCATTTTTTGTGAATATGGATGATGAGATGTTGCATGAATGGTTGTATCAGTAGTTTTTGGTTTTCTGTATATTTTATATTTAAATTCATTATTTGATTCGTATAGGGGAGAAACCCCATGTATGGCGCGGCTTATTTCTAAGCTCTATAGTAAAAATATTATTTAATTTTTAAAACTTTTTTTTTATTGGTATGTATTTAGTAAAGACTCAAAAATATTTTTCTTAATGATTTTTAAATCTAAAATAATTTTTAAAGTTGTATTAATTAAAATAAGATGAACTCTTTTAACTCCGATACTTACACGAGAGTTCATAAAACGGCGCAGTGTGTTCCTAAGCAGCACAGTGTTTATAAATGTACATTCATTTCATAATTTTTATTCTATAGGTAAATTAAGTCAATAGATATTTTATTCAAGAACGAAATATTACCATTTAAGTTAATTTATTTGTTATTTATGATAGTTAAAAAATAAATAAAGTATTTTCATTAGCACACGTACGAAAATTTATTGTTTTACTTGAATATCCTAAATTATTTTTTTTTATGAATAGAAATAGAAATTAAAACAGTCTAAAATATGTTTTGAATAGAATTTGTAAACAATTTTTATTTATAAACACTGCCTATTGCTCGAAAAACATTGCGCACTATAAAGAACATCGGCCGCGCCGTAATAGGAAAATAAGTATTTTTTCGGAATATTTAATTTTTACAGCGAATAATATATTTTTTTAAATAAAAATTTTTTTAATTTATTATGAAATAGCCCACGTTATAAAGTAACAGATAAAATTTTGTTCAAAACTAATTTTATTAGATTTTTATACCTAAAAACAATGCGAAAAAAATAGTAACAAAATCCTTGAAAAATTTTTTCCTAAATAAAAAAATATAGAATGGCTTATGATGAAATTTTTTTCCGCAATTTAATTTATTACTTATTTATATATACAACTCAATCGGAATTAAAAAAAAATAATGTATCTGTAAATAAATATTACAGTTCGGCGCAATAGGAACCGCGCCATACTACGGAGCTCTCCCGTATAGTCCAATCTAGAAAATTTATGGAATTAATTTCTTCAATTTCTAAAGCAAACTGTATATTTTTGTTTATTCTGTTTAAATAATTCTTTAAGTTTTCTATTTGTCTATTTGAGCTTTGTATTAAAATAAAAGTATCATCGACATATCTATTTTAAAATTTAATGGTATTACTGCATTTATTTGTGTTTCAAAAAATATGGTTTTGTTCAAAATGATTTAAATATATTTCTGTTAAAAGTCCTGATAAGGGAGATCCCTTAGCTAGACCATTTGGTTGTTTGAAAAGTTCATCGTTGAATGTGAAATGTTTTATGTTTAAAAGATGATGCAAAACTGGTTTTTATTAAAGCTAAACAAGTACCATTTACTTTAAAACCACTGATAGAAAAACAGTTAGAATATTTAGTACAACAAAAAGTTTTAGAAAAAGTAAATTTTTTAGAATACGCAACTCCAATTGTACCTATTTTAAAAAATGATAGTTTTGTAAGTATATGTGGCGATTTTAGTCTAACAGTTAATCCACAATTAATAGTTGATAATTACCATTTACCTACGATAGATGAACTTTTTTCATATTTATCAAATTGTAAAATTTTTGCAAAAATTGATTCAAAACAAGCCTTTATACAATTAGAATTAGATGAAAAGAAGACAAAAATTTTAACCCTCAATACTCATATGAGACTTTACAAATGTAATAGATTATGGTATGGTGTTAGTTCAGCAGTTGCAATCTGGCAACGCAATATGGAAAGTATCATAGCAGGTATTGAGGGTGTAAAAGTTTTTATTGATGATATTTGCATTGGAGCTAAGAATAAACATGAATTAATTGCAAGAATTGAAAAAGTTTTAGAAAAGTTACATAAACATAATATTATTTATTTATTTTATTTATTTATTTTAAGCCAGAGATTTACATTTGTTCCTAAAGAGATGGGAATACAACCCATCTGTGCTAGGATTCTGGATACAATTATCATATAATAAAAAAGTAATAATAAATTATAACAATTAATTTGTATATATAATATAAAAAATTAAGTCAATTAAAACTAAATAACAATATTTAATTAGACTTTAGTCATAAAAATTTAAATAAATTTTAATATATAAGATACTTGTAGATTGATTAGTATTTACATTCTAATATTCAAATCAGTGTTAATTTAATTATTTAACAGATGAAAGATAAAAATTCTTGAGTTTAGATTTTCGTAGTTTATTGATATTTATCTTGGTAGATGCTGTGTTATTAATTGTCTTCAGTTCTGTAGGAAGTTTATTAAATTGTATAAGAGCTGTATAAAAACAGCTTTTTTTATATGATTCTTTTTTAATTTCTGGTATGCGTAAACTTTTGTTTCTTGTACGACTGGTTGAAGCTGTGTAATCTTGAGAGAGTTTATCATAGTAAAGTAATAAAGCATGAAGATGGTATGTAGTTTTAACATCAAGGATTTCAGGCTCTAGCTCAGGTATTTTTAAATGGATCCTATCTAATAGATTTTGTAATGAGTTTATTTCTTTGCTATAAGCTCCGCCCCAGGCTATTATACCATAGGTCCAAATGCTATGACATAGTGCGTAATACATGACTTTATTGATTTTTCTGACTATGTGATTTATTTTATTGTAGAAAATAGCGTAATTTCTTTAGAAGATTCTTAATGTGTAAGTCCCATTTTAGATTGAAGTCAATTGTGGCTCCAAGATACTTAACAGTATTAACTTGTTTGATTTTTAAATCATCTACTCTTATATTTAATGTATTCAATTTAGGTACACTATCGCAATAGCTTCCAAAGGGCATATATTCTGTTTTTTCTACATTAACTGTTAATTTGTTATTTTTAAACCATTCAGCAACTAATTTTAAGTTTTGGTTCATTATAGTTTCTGTTTGTGTCCATGTGTTAGCAATGCATGTAACAGCTGTGTCGTCTGCATACGAAATAACAAAGATAAATTTAGCTAATAACTCATTAATATATAATATGAATAGAATTGGACCAAGTATGGTACCTTGTGGCACACCCGTAGTTATTGTACTTGGTGAGCTTTTATATTTCAGATATTTTACTCTTTGGATTCTATTTAATAAATAGTCATGTTTTAAGTCAAGTTCTTTGCCACGTATGCCATATATGTATAACTTTTTTAATAATATCCCATGATCAACTGTGTCAAAAGCTTTCTTTAATTCAATAAAAGTTGTTATAGCTGATTTGCTGTTATTAATTCCATCGTATAATTTGTCAGTAAGTTCTGTTAAAGCTTCCTTCGTACCTTTCTCTTTAAATCCATATTGATTTTCAGAGATGATGTTGTTTTTACAGATGAAAAAGATAAGTCTATTGTATATAATTTTCTCGAAGATTTTGGCCAGGTTAGATATAAGTGAAATAGGACTATAATTACTGATGTTGTGTTTGTTTCCAGACTTATAGATAGGAGTTTTTTGCTGATTGCTTTACACAGTCAGGCCAGACACTATTATCGATACTTAGGTTTATTATGTATACTAGAGGATAAGAGATGTATCCACTAATGACTTTTAACGTTCTTGAACTGATACCGTCAACACCGCCTATTTTATTGGGTAGATTATTGATTAATTTTATAACTTCATCGTTACTAGTATGAGATAGAAAAAGAGAATTAACATTAAAATCAGGTAGGTCAAGATTATTTGAGTTGAGATCATTGTTATTATTAATTTCTTTGGCTAATGACGACCCTATATTGGTAAAGAATTCGTTGAAATAATGGGAAATCTCTTGTCCATCAATTAGTTTCAACTCATCTTTATCTATTTGTGTTAAATGGTTATTGAATTTGTTGTTTTTCTTTTTATTACCAGTAATATTGTTAATAAATTCCCACATTTTTTTGGAGCTAGAGCATGATTTTTTTGCTTTTTCATTTTCGTGTAGTTTTTTTGCGGCTTTGATAACTTTGGAAAGAGTTTTATCGTATTTTTTATATTCAAGTTTAATTGCTTTATTATCAATATTATTTTTATACATATTATAGAGAAACTCTTTAAATATGATTGAATTGAGGATCCCAGATGTCATCCAGACTTTTCTAAATATTTGTTTTTTCCTTGCCTTTATTGTTGATTTATTTATATTTGTAGTAATATTATTTTAAGCTCATTTATTGCTAAGCTAGGGTCTTGCTGTTGATAGACTGTATTCCAAGATTGTTTCTTAATGTTGTTTGTAAGTTTTTTATAGTTTATGTATGCGTAGGAATCATTTATTGTTATGCTTTGTTTTAAGTCAATTACACAATATATTGGATAGTGATCAGGATAGATACATGAAAAAATGAAAGATTCAACATTTAAATTAGATTTTGCATATATGTGATCAATGCAAGAACCCAAACTTTGTCGATCTGGTCTATCGTTAGGTCTAGTGATAGATTGTATTAAAGGAGCAAAGCCAAATTCACTAAAATTATTTAGGAGATTCTCAGAGTCATTTGAGGTGTTAATGATGTCAATATTGAAATCTCCCAAGATAAAGTGATTGTTTATATGTTTATTTTGATTTAAAAATACTTTAATTGAATTAATCAGGTTTAAGCTTTTAAGGTTATGGCATCTGTAAAGGCCTGAAATTTTTAGGTTATTTTTATTATTAATTTGTATATTAGCTGTTAATATTTTAGTATTTTCATGTTCAAAAATTTCAACAGTATTCTGAGTGTCCTTTGTGATATACATTATTACACAGTCTGAGATGTTGATTTTACTTTCGTTGTAGAAAATTTGATAGCCTTCCAGGTTATAAAATTCTGGATATTCTAATGATCTAGTTTCTGAACATATAATTATGGAGGGTTTAGATTTTAATAAATGTTCAACATGTTGTTTCAGTAGTAAAAAATTTTTGTTTAGACCTCTGATATTTAAATGAGCTATTGTAAACTTACTTGAATCGATTGCACTGTTTAAATCTTGTATTGTATCACATATAGTCTCGTTACTATAATTTTCTTGAAATTCTGAATCTTGTTGTAGAAGTTGTGCCATCATGAAGTATGTTGGTTTGAAAAACTATCACTCCGACTTGAGGTTGGGCTGGATCTCACAGGATTTAATTGATTTATTTTATTATGGTTATCGTGTGTTATTGAATTGTTATTAATCTTATTGTTATTTTTATGACTTGGAACTTTGAGTTTATTGAATTTGAAAGAACCCAAATAATTTGGTATTATAGGCACTATTGTGTAGTCTGTATTTGAAATTAGATTTTTTATTTTTTTTATCAGTGTTTCACATTTTCTAGAATCATTTACTGATTGACTTGTCTCATAATTAGTATTATATTTGGTGTTATGGTAAGTATAGTTCGTACACTTCCAGTTATTTTTATTTGTACTGCAAGAGTCACAATCATGTTTGCCATTACAAAAAATACATGCTACTTCATTAATACATTTTTTATAATTATGCCCAAATCATCCACACTTTTTGCATGGCATTAAGTCATAATAGTCATAAGCAAAACACGTTTGTGCACCAACATAGACCTGATATTTGTTTTTACGAATTTGAATGTATAATTCGTTTGGTATATCGACTATAGCACTTATTGTATTTTTGTTGGTTTTATAAGTATGTAGTATTTTACATTTTTCGTTATTTTTACTTTGGAAATTTCTAGCATTTATGTCATTTTCAATTTTCTCTTGAGACATGTTGGTTCTAATACCTACAATTTTAATTTTAGGATTTTTAAGTTTTGCAGTTTCTACTATATAATCTTCACCTAATATTTGGGAAAGGCTATTTTTAGTGTTTTTAGTGTGAATTTTATAACAACATTTCAATGATACAGTATTGATACAGTATACAGTATATTAAAATAAATATAAAAAAATGTGAATTTTTAAGAGAGTCAATTGTTTATTGCGGATTTGCTGTAGATAAACATAGATTACATAAAATAAAAGAAAAATTAGAAGCAATTGAAAATATGCCAAGGCCTACAAGTAAAAGTGAAATTAAAGCCTTTGCAGGGTTTGTAAATTATTATAATAGATTCATTAAAAATGCCAATTTATTATTATTGTATAATTTGCAGGGCATTATATAATGTATTACAAAATGATAAAGATTTTGAATGGAATAAGGAATGTGAAGATGCATTCGTTAAAGTTAAGAAAATTTTTCAGGAGGATACGGTTTTAGCTTTTTACGATCCGAGATTGCCTTTAATTTTAGCAACAGACGCACCAAAATATGGATGTGGAGCTGTTTTGTCTCATAAATTTTTAGATGGTTTAGAAAAACCAATTACATTTATTTCTCATTTATTCAATGTACAAAAAAAATATGCAATGATAGATAAAGAAGCTTTTGCAATAGTTTATGCTATTAAGCAATTTCATCAATATCTATATGGAAATAAATTTACATTTATTACTGATGCAAAAGCTCTTAAACAAATATTTTCTAAAAATAAAAGCCTTCTTGTATTTTCTGCTTTACGAATGCAACATTACGCTATATTTTTACAAGCTTATGAATACAATATTGTGTATAAAAAATCGGCTAAAAATGCGAATGATGATTGTCTATCTAGATTACCTGTACATAGTGAAGTAGATGTAAATATTTTAGATGCTGTAGATGTTTATTATATAGAAATTTTAAATACTTTGCCATTAACGGTTAAAGAAATTTTAATTTAAATTAAAAAAGACCCCAAAATAATGAATGTAATAGAAGAATTACAAAATAATACTAAATTAACTGCTACAAATACTTGGAATTTTAATCCAATAGAATTTGATTTAGAAAAAGATATTTTAATGCGTGGACACTAAGTGGCGATACCACAAAGTTTAAAAGCTATTATCTTAAAAGAATTACATACAGGGCATTTTGGTATAGTTAAGATGAAAAATTTAGCTAGGGGATATGTATGGTGGCCAAATATAAATAATGATATTGAGTCTTTAGTTAAAAATTGTTACGAATGTAACATGTGTAAAAATAATACAGGTAACTTGAAAAACATATTTGCGAACCATCCACATCACCTTTTGAAAGAATTCATTTTGATTTTGCTGGTCCATTTTTTAGAAATCGGTTTTTCATATTAATTGATTCATACACCAAATGGCCAGAAATTCATATTGTTAAAAATATTAAGTCTGATACGATTATAAAAAAATGTACAGAAATATTTGCGGTTTTTTGATTACCATAATTAATAGTTAGTGATAATGGTTCATCATTCGTTTCCAACGAATTTAGAGAATTTTCAAAAAGTAATGGTATCAAACTTAAATTGACTGCCCCATATAATCCATCTACAAATGGACAAGCAGAAAGATATGTACAAATTTTTAAAAAATCCATAACAAAAATGTGTATGAAAAATCAAAAAGACACTGAAATTTCCTTACAGCAAATGTTAGAAATGTATAGAACAATGCCGCATATGGGCACTAATGTAGCACCAGCTGAATTTATGTTTAAGACTAAACCTCGATGTAAATTAGATTTAGTCAAACCAGCTGAATTAAAACGTAATTTTTCATATTACAGGGGAGAGAGTTAGTTGTAGAAACTATATAGGTAAAGATAAATGGGAAATTGGAATAATTAAAAAAAGAATAGGAAAATTACATTATTCAATTGAGCTGAATGATAAAAGAGTATGGAAACGTCATATTAAACAAATTAACAAAATTGGTGAAAATGTTATTAATAAAAATAATGATGAATTTGATTACTATGAATTTTCAGTAGATAATTTAGAGAAAAGAGATCATATTATAAATTGTAAAGAGGTTGAAAATAAAAATGTAATGATAAGTAATGATGATGTTATTCCTAATGATGATAGAAATAAAAACGAAATACCTTCAACACAAAACACTAATGCCAACAACACAAATGCCAACATACTTAAAAAAAAATTACATTATTAATATACCTAAAAAAAATAGTTTATTTAATTTTATAACAATTTGTTTAAATAGATTTTATTATTATATGGAGAGTTTGCAGGCATTTTTTCTAGCGAAGGGAGTGATATGCATGTGTAATATTTCGGAGTTATCTGCTAGTGAGAAGCGTTAGAAAAAGGACCACTGTAAGAGGGGGTCAGTAACCTGCTTAACTTTATAGAGAACACACGTGTATATAATAATTGTATAATAAGTTTACCAATATTAAGTATAATAAATAATAAATCCGTAATAATATTAAACTATTGTGTTCATTAATTTAAATACATTATTACCTCTTTCCACATACACAACATGGAATTTTTGTGTTCAGACAGTTTTTTAATAAATTCATTGTTGTTTTTTATACTAAAATTTTCTTTAAAATAAATGTTATCGTTTATGATATTGTATAATTTCTTAGATAAATTAAATCCTAATTAAATCTTATTGGTATTTCTTTTTTTTGAGTTTTTGGTAAACCTGTTAAATTTGGTGCTTTTGGTTTTATTGTTTTTAAATATATTTTATCGGCTTTAGTTAGTATATATTTACTATTATTTATTATACTATTTAAAATTTTAGTGTAATCTTTGATGGGATCTTGTTGTAATTTTTGTATATTATTATTGTTAATAAAATTGTAGACTTAAATTATGTGTGAATCTTTATCCATGATAACAAGTGTGTATCCATTATCGGCCTTTATTACTGTAGCATTATTATCTATGAGTTTTTTCTTAATTATTTTTAAATTATTTATTTCATTTTTTTGGGTATTTAAATGTTTATTATTTTAACTGTTTATATTTTTGTTTCTTGTTTTTATTTTTATTTTGCACTTGGTTATTATTATTATTTATATTTTTATTGTTGTTATTTTTTTTTGCCTGGGTGGGGAGAGACAAGCTCCGAAGGACCCGACTTAATTTAAAAGCCCCTAGCGCTCCATCTGTTAAAGTCCCCGATGGTCCATCCTGGTCCCTTTAATAAAGAGTCCTGGATGTCCCGGTATTGTGTTATGTTTGTTTTCCCTTGGATGGTGCTCGCGGTTAATGTCCCAAAAGTGACAACCTGCAGATATCTAGCCTCTGTAGGGAAGTCCAGACCTGGTTCCATGCAAGCATGATCCCAGAGTCACCCTTCCTTCGAGGGTTCGAATAACTGCATGGTTGCTACATTATGTGTTAGTGTTCCGAAGATGCAGAGCAGAGGTCAGAATAACCCCCATCAGGTTCTATCAGCAGTAAGCCAGCTACAGGTTCCCCAGTTAGGGGCATCGACCAGGGCACACATAGACCATTAGGCATAGCCCATAGAAATATGTCACTGAGATCTTACCACAGTTTGGGTATACCTGTTGCAGGCTCGCCTTAGGCTTCCCCCTCAGGTGTTCTCCGCCCTCCTATGAAGTCCTCAAGACCAAGTGATCTTATGAAGTTCACTAGGCTCTGAGGTTTCAATGGTCCAACATCTCCTGTGTTAGTGAAAACTCGAGGTACCGTTTGCGACGTTCCTCCAGCGCTGGGCAAGCCCAGATAAGATATTGGGTAGTTTCTGTCGATTCATCGCAGAATCTGCATTTCCGTATATCGTTAATGTTCCCCCATCTTTGATGGTTCAATACGGAGTATCCCGTTATCCAGCCCACCACAACATGAGTGTAAATTCTATTCATATTCAGTAGTTCATCACGCCACCCGTAGATCGGAGAGATACCCAGGGCCCTTTTGGACTGCCGGGCTCCCCTTGATTCCGTCCACTTTGTTGCGTTCTCCCTACCCATTAAGTCAGAGATAGCCGATACAACGAGGTTCCGATAACGGCAGTTGGGACTGCTATCTTAGTTCTTTTCTTGGCTAAAGAGTCAGTTTTCTCGTTGCCTGGTATGCCCACGTGAGCAGGTACCCAGTAAAGCGTGATTTTGTTCCGACTACCGAGAGTGTTTAGCGAAGTTTTGCATTCACGTACCAGATTCGAAAAAGCTGTTACCGAGTCCAGAGCCCTGAGAGCAGCCACGCTATCTGAGCATATGCTAATTCTCATTCCCTCTGCCCCCTGACGAAGCATCTTCTCCGCACACATCTTTATAGCCAGTATTTCCGATTGAAACGCCGAGGCCGAGCCAATGAGGGCTCTTTCTTTAGAACCCCATGCTGCCGAACCAGTATTTCCATTTTGTTTCGATCGCGGTCGCCGGCTACGCCCCAGATTCTTACTAGATAAACACACTTTAAACCCCCCGCGCTTGTTTGTCCCAAACCGGAACTCCCTTTTCAGGTATAACTTCAGTTTGGGACGCGCAGCCTAGGCAGCTGGCCGCTGCCTTCACCCCTGCCTAGGGGCAGGAGAGCTCTCTACGATAGAAAGCCCTCCTCCTTCTTCTCCAACAAGGTGGTTCTTACGTACTCTGCTACTTTGTTCCAGTTTTCGGAACTCCGTAGCATTTCCGGGACCACCGTCTCCGGCCTCCAAATCGGGAAGGGCGGGCGCCCCTCCGCGTAGCGCAGGTTTATTTAGTTGTTTATTTCTTATTTTATCCATTTTATTTCACTTTGTTTTTTAATTTTCAATGCTGTTTTTGATTTACTTTTAATTTTTATTTCTGCATATTTTGGAATTATTTTGTATTTTAAACACTCTTTATTAAATTTGTTGTTTGCTTTAACTTCATATAATTTTATTTTTATATTTTGGAATTTGTATACCAAAGAGGCTTGATCGGCTTCAATATTGAAATTCATATTTTAAATAATTATTTTGCAATAATTAATTAATTTTGTGCTATACCCAATTCACTTAATTAAAATTCTTTGAATAAAGAGAGCTAATTTAAATTTAAATTTTAATTTAATTTTAAATTTTACCTATTTTCCATCTAGCGACTTCGTTATTCGTCATTTACGACATGTTTCAGAACTTATGTTCCATCATCAGGTTTCCAAATTATTGAAGAATTTTATTAGGATGTTGTCAAAATTAATAAAATTATATTTGATTACTATTTTTATTTGATGTAATCACTTATTTTTATTACATTACATTTTATTTGCGAAGTGCGCACCGTTGTAATGCCGATTGTACACTAAATATTGTTAAATTTAAAATTAAATTTTAAGAGTTAATAGAATATAATGAAAAAAACCATGTATAGAATATAAGATTTTATTTTAAAAGGACATTTTAATTTATTCTCCTAATTAAAAAGTGCAAAAACATTAAATAAAAGTATATTTTATTATAAAAATAGACTGGGTTTAAGTAAAAAGAGTGAAAGAATAAAAAAACGGAAATGAGAAAAATTTTTTAATTTTTTTAAAAACTATGTCACTTAAAAGTATCTTGAAAATATATAGGTTCAGGGGTCTTAATAATGAGTAATAAGATTCATATTAAAAAATAGTCTTGCGAGAACTTTGTACGCTGTCGGGAGACGTGTTTCACGACCTATTCTGAAGAGTACAGGGATGAATAAACTCCACTATACACTCATGTAGCCAATTATTGATTCTATATTGCCAAGATTACAGTGTATTAATATTCATTATTGCTAATTATATTTATAATTATTTTTAATAATAATTAAAAAATAACCCAGCGTGTCAAATGAGATTTTACTTTAAAACTAAAACTAAGTGCAATTAAATTATTTTAGCTAATGTTATAATATTTTAGTCATAATATTTTTTTACAGGAATTATTTATTTCTACACATGTAATATTTATATACTTATATCAATTTTCTTTATACATGACAATAAAGAAATTATTTCTCCATATTTAACTTTATACTAAAATATTGAAAGTATGATTATCTTTTTATATTCAATTTGCTAAAAACTGTTTATTAATATTATTAAAAATTTATTATTGTATTTTTAGATTTGATAGGGAGTTGAAATATACTCGAAACGTCAGTTATAATAAAATTTATAATTTTCACCATCATTATAATTGCGAATAGATCATTTTCTTCCTAATTTTCATAAACTAAAACTAAGTTTAGAAATTTAAATCGTTTTTTTTCTACAAGACCTAAAGATTATCGATTTAATAAATGCAAAATAATACATATTTATTTTTTTAATACGGATTTATAATACGTACCTCTAATGGTAAATATGTGTGCTTGTGTTCTTGGCCGACTTGAAGGCAAGGAAGATGTGGATACCGGAGCTTCATTTTATATTTATCAAGAAAGTATTTTGAAACTGTGCATTCCACAGTTTGTCCATTTTCTAATTGTAGAGGAAATCTGTGTAATACAATAAATAAATAAATATCATTATTTACTATAATATATTATTATGAAAATACTTACGACTGCATCTGCGCCGGCTTTCGAGTGACATTGCATACTCGATATTTTCTTTTCATAGTTCCACAGTGCGTTATTTCAATCTTAAGTCCTTTGATCTCTTTCGTAAACTTAACGCGTTGTGAATCAGTTAATGGTTTTCTTTGCTCATTAATATCACGTATATCTAGAACTTCGCACATAAATTCAGTTACTGGCTGAGCCTTATAAAAAGCAGTGGCTGATACTATTAACATAAAAAAATACCTTTTTAAAGAATACTTAATCGATTATTTTAATATAAATTTTTTACATATTAGCTTTTGTAAATTAATTTATAAATTCTATTAATTCTATTCAAACGAATATTATAAATACACCTCTAAATTCATTGATGGCCAAAATTAAAAAAATTTAAGAATAATATTTAAATAATTAATATATTTTAAGGGGCCTTGTGCGTCTAGAAATTTTTTTTATAAATCAATTATTTTTCATACTTTTGAAGTAAAAGTATTCAACAGCGTCCTCAGAAATTATTCTTTAAAAATATTAAGCCGTTTTATTTTTGCAACTGAAATTAATATTCAAAAATATTAAGCAGTTTTATTTTTACAACGATTTTTATGACAGTATTTTTTTTTCATATTTTCGGTGGAGAACTCCGAATGGTACGTGTGATGTTTTTGTTTTATGAATTGATCTAAAAAAATTTTTTCTTTTTCATTTTTTTATTTAAATGAATAGATTGTTTTTTTTTTTAAATTCGTGTTACATAGCCCAGGAATCGCATTTTATAGGTAATTTGTAAATATTTATAGTTTCTTATACTTGTAAAAAGTAATTTAAAAAAACACTAAAACTTTAAGGTGACAGGTCGTACTTGAGGGAAAAAAGGTGTCTTTTTCTGGATAGGTTTTCGGGTAGAAATAATTGAGATAATTTTTTATTGCCACTTTATTAGATTACAAGTTGCTAATTATTTTTTTTCCCAAAATGGCGCCGAATGGTGCTCAAAGTGAGGCCTTACTTTTTATTGTGTGCACGATAACTCAAAAAATCATTAAGATATTTTCCTAAGTTTTTGACTACACTTTTAAAATACAATTATCTTCTGGATCAATGGATTCAAATTTCGGAAATTGGAAAATTATAAAAATTATTAAATTTTTTTCAAAAATTGCAATTGTTTTCACATGCTTTTTTAAAGAAAAAAAAAACTGGGACATTTTTTGGAAAAATCATTCCATCAATCCAGAAGATAATTGTATGTTAAAGTGTAGCCAAAAAATTAGGAAGATATCTTAATAATTTTTTGAGTTATCGTGCATACAAATCGAAAAACGTTGTTTCGAGAAAAAAGTGTTTAAAGTTTACAATACTGTATCTTACGCTTTTCGCGGTGTCAGATTTCGATAGATCAGATGTAAATAATTTATTTTATTTAATTATTAACTGCAAACCTATTGTAACATAAAATTTCTGGCATCCCTGATGGGAAGGTTTTACTCTATACAGCTTATAAAAAAAAGAAGAGTTTCATCTAGATTTCATTATTGGCTCATTCAAACCTGCCATCAAACCTGCCATTTTCAGATAATTATAATTATAAATACACAAAATTTGATTTATAATTACGTATTTTACAAGATAATAAAAATTAAATAACGCGTGAGTGTATGTGATAGAAAAACTTCTTGAATTTTACACCGCTTGCAAACAAAAAATATGAATCATGAGCATGACAAAATCAGCGCAACCAATCAAACGAGAATAAATCGAGGAACAGATTCTGATCATACATCAGTTATTTTACGCATAACTCCATTCAAAAAGAAATTAAATTGGATTCGCAATACAACCCGTGCAGATTACTTCGCGTCCCTAATCATGTACAGGATTGTTTTGATGAAAGAGCCCCCAATTCTTTCACTGTTGTTTAATCCATTCATCACAGACAGACCAGCCCGTGGTCCTAGAAAGGACTTACTAATTCCATCGTCGTTAACTAATTGGGGCCTTAATTCATTTCAAATATATTATGCTCAGTTTTGGAATTCCATCCCTCCATGTATCCGTGATTTGCCTACGTACTCACGCTTCAAGAAGAGCATGAAACCTTACTTGCTTAAAAAGGACTTCAAGTAGCTGTTGAGCATCAGGGCGGGTTATCTACTTTACTTTACTTTACTAATTAATTTAATTAAATAATTTATCCCGCTAATTTTATTGACTGATATATTGATTGACCTGATTATGCTTATTGACTCTTATTTACTTTTGACTTTTATTTACTAATAACACATTGTTAAATTTTCTATTTTATTTTTTTATTCTATGTTGACACTGTATAATTTTTTGTGATGGCGAATAAAGAGATGATAAGTATAATTTTATTTTAGATAATAATAAAGCTAGTACAAACTTATAATTACAAGATAAAACAAATATTTCAAAATTTGATTCTTTAACAAAATCAAAGTCAAATAATATTTTCAACCATGATATTGAATTAACCGAATCAAATTTTAAAATTCAGAACGTCAAAGTTTTTGAAAACTCAGATAACAATATAAAAATCATACAAAATTCATGCAAGTTAGAAAATTGTATGTAACATTACTAAGATTACATTTTTAAAATATTGTAAAAATAAATTTAATCATTCCAGTTTAGTAATAGATTCATTTGTGAAAATTTTTATTAATGAAACAGATTATTATGCTGATCCAGAAGATTTTGATAATGATAATGTTGAAATAAAAGTTGCAAAACTTAATTCGAATTTTGATTCTTCTGTAAATTCAAAATCTTAATCAAAACCTGATAATATTATTAATAATTTCTCTGAAAAGTTTAATTTAGTAGTTTTCAACATTTTATGTTTAGAGAAAAATTTAGTTCTTTAAATAATTTCAATATAAACGTTTATAAATTTTCTGTATACCCAATCACTTAGATAGCAAGTTTAGAACAAATTTTTATAAATCTAGAAAATTATAATAAAGTAAATTTCCTATCTATTATTTCATTATAAATTGATGAAAATAAAATATTTCCAGATAAATTAATTTAAGCAGATTTTCCTAATTCTAATTTTAAACATACAGTTTAGTATCTCGGTTAGTAATCAATTCGTAAATGCAAATTTAAAATTATTTAAAATTTTAGTACTTAAGACTAATTTTAAAAGCGTTTTCGAATATTTGAAAATTAATTACAGTTTTTTTCGTGATTAGTAGATGATTTATATTTCAAAAACAAGATTTATATTTCAACAAATTGAATAATATTTTTCGTATCTAAATATATATTAAAAGTTAGTTAATGGTACTTATTTCGTTTTGAAAAGTTTAATTTGCAAATTTTTTAATTAACATAATAAACATTAAATTAAATGTTATATGACATTTTATTCAATTAATAATAATTTACATAATTTAAAAATATTCTTTTACATTAAATTGTAATCCTGAAGTTTTTAATTTACTTATCTAATAGTAAAAATAACTATTTCATTCTTTTTATGATTTTACTAACTAATAGTAATTTGAATACTAGATAAGTTTTTTATTTTGACCTTTTTTTAAATCTAATTTTTTAAATAATTTCTAAAAAATTTTTAACCAAAATAATGAGGTATAGAAAGTTCAATATTTTTCCATATAAATATTTTATTCATGATTTTCTAAATATTAGTATTATTTATTCATTTAATTGATGAAAAAAAAAATAAAATTCATTCAAATTTGAAAGAACATTCGCACATCACGACACACTTGTTCTGGGATCTCTGGTAGAGGAAATCTATTAAACGACCTCTATTGTATTCACACTCAATAAATATTACATTAATTTAAATCATTAGTTTTATTTATTTATAAAAGGAATCCCAAAATATCATCAGCTTTATAAACACAGAAGTGAATAAAACAATATAAGTGGCACAGCCTCGCTTATAATTTGTAAACCCTTTGATTTCCAAGGTCTGATCCTCTTGGTTTGATAAGGTGTTAGGCGGATAGGAAAGTGCTCGAATTTATTAAATTATATATTTATTGTTACCCCTCCCTCTATGGGGTTACATTCTTGCGCGAGGGCCATTAGTCCCACGAATAAGCATAAATAAAATATTTAAAAATAAGCGTAATAATAAACTAAACTATATTTACGCTGGTCTTGGGTTATGTATAAATGTTTGGACTATAGGTATAGCTAGTATGTCTGTAAAGACCCAGACAGAAGCAAGGCGTGACTTAAATGTAGCAAAGCAGATGTCGTCGGAAATGATTCAGTTCCTCCAGGAGAGTCCAAGGCCATTCGCCAAAGCAAGGCTTGCTGTGTGCGTTCATTACGCAAAGACGTAAAGAAGGACCCCTGGGGCCTCGGTTACAAAGTTGAATTGGGCAAATTCATCCGGGGGTCCGATAATACAATGAACGTGGCGACTACCGAAAAGATAGTGGGCGCTCTCTTCGCTGAACAGCCTATCCTGGAGTATTCGGTAGAAAAAATACCCAAGGATGAAGCAGTCACTATTAAGTAAGGCTGAGATGGTCAAGGCTATCAAAGCCATAAAAAATGGCAAGGCGCCAGGACCGTATGGGTTACCAGCGGAGGCCCTAAAACGGTTTAAGTAATCCCTGGTATCATGCTGGGCACGTTTAATGCCTGATTGCAGGCGGACCGTAAGCACATACTTCCCGGTCACTGTGCCGTTAAAAAAGGCGTTTTTTCTCGCCACTGACGCAAAAAATTTTTATACGGCCTTTGTCCATGAATAAAAAATGCCTTAAATCGCAGTTTACCAACATTGGCTTCATCTTGGAAAGTAATTTACGTATGATTTGGGCTATTCTTCACTTTTCTGGACACGAGCCGTATGATTTCAGGTGTTAACTTATTAGGTGTAAGATACAAACTACGATTAAAGGTAGTAGTTTTAGGTTAATTCATAAGAATTACGATTTAAGGTAGTAATTCTTTAGGTTATGGTTCATTCGCGAGTTTCATTTAAGTTAGTGACTCATAAGTAAATTTTAAACAAAAGCTTGTATGTATATAATTATCTTGTGTTTGTAGCGGTTTTATCTGGGGTATATTGCGGGTATCGCTGCACACTATCTATGACAGATCGACAGTGATATCAAACCTGTATGAGTGATATAAAGCAGTGTGAATGTACGAGAGAATTTCCGCGCAATAGCCGGACACATGTGAACCACCCTCTCTATACACCGTACTGTTAAGGACTGAGTCTAATCATGGGCATACGGTATTTATGGATCGCGATAATAGCTAAAAAGATGGTTTATACTTCTTGACGGAAATTTCGATTTTAACAAAGTTAATAATATTCTGCTCTTAAAGGCAATGGAAGATTTTTTTAGTATTGTTAATAACTTTCATGGCCAAATTTATAGCCAGCCTTGCTTTCTATTTGGCACACCGCATTACTTCTACTTATTAGCCCATACCTGGGACGTCAGGTTTTTTTGTTCGGAGCATGTACTGTGCATAATCGCTAATTTTAGGCCATACTTCTTCATTTTTGAGCATCAGCCTTATCATATTGTCAGGTGTAATTAGTCGAATACTTTCTAATTCAAACTTAACATCCCATCTGTCGCAATTGATGAATGTGTGTTCTGCCAGCACAAAAGATTCGCAGGGCTCGTTAACTTTGAACTCTCGTCAGCTTAGCTGTGTAGGTGACTTTTCTTATGTTACCCATCCATATTTTTGCACCATAAAGGAGTACGGAGTGGGTAAGCGACATAAGAAGCCTGCTTTTGCTGGTCTTTAGTCTGTACATGTTTCTCATCAGCCTGTTTAACATGGTAGTGAGCCTGGAAACTTTCTCGGTGCTTCTTAATATCTGCAACATAAAAGTAAGCTTCGTGTCCAACAGCACGCCAAAGATTGTCCTTCGTTTCAATCTTAGTATCTCCGATATATTGGGATACTGGCTTCAATATGTTTATAGGTAAATAGGACAATAGTACCTAATCTTACATGATGTTCCATAGATCCGGTCCGAGAACCGATCCTTGTATGGCTTTCCTTATTTCTTCCATGAAATCGCTTCATCTTGCTGATTTGAAGGCATTCTTCATATCAAGGGTCAATAGTAGCGTAATTTTTCTTGAATAGTGCTTTCTCAATGATACGGGCGATGTTTATGGCATCGATGTTTGACTTCCCTCGGCGGAACCCGTATTATCGGGTAGAGATCTCTTACAGTTTCTATAGCCCTCAGTATTCGTGCTTGTGACATCTTTTCATAGTTTTTTCGGGCTGTGTCATTACGCCAAAGTAGTCACAGAAGTTGTTTACGTAATACGTTAAACACCGATCAAAGTACAGATGGTAGAAACAACACAATGCTGCAACGAATTACCAGTATTTAAAAACAATAAAACACTTATGTATCTAACACCAATAACAATAATACTAATAATTCAAGCAACTGAGGACAGCTGTTCATCGATATTAATGACGTTTTCAGTCAATGAACCAGTTATTTTGCTTCCAGACCCCAAGATTTCTTGGAAATAGCATAGCAAGATCATTGAATCGTGAAACACTAATACACCAAGGCTTATACAAAACTCAATATGCACAATCATAGACAACTTCTGGGAAGCAGTAAAAAGAGATTTTTAAAACTTTAGCATGGCATTAGCAGGAATATTAGGCTCCATTTCTATATTTTACATAATTAAATCAATACATTAAAAAATGTTAAAGAAACTTATCAACTAAATTCTCTACTTTACCACTACGAAAAATTAAGTATAATATTTGAAAAAAGCTCTATTCGTACAAGAAATAATAGTTTGGAAATTCCAAAAATACGCAAAGAAGCATATAAAAAAGCTCATACTATGCAGCAATAAATAGTTTCAACTCTTTACCTCATCACTTAAAAATAATCAACAATAATACCTATAATGAAGATGCAGAAAAAATTGAAAGGATAAGGAAGACTCAACTTAAAAATTATCTCAATAAATAGATTTAATCGCGAAGAGGATGCAAATATCCTCTTACTAAGCGAGCAATATTACAACATGAACCACAAGTACTGGCTTTCCGATGACACTGGCTGCTGCGCCATATGGCTTCGAGGCAGAGCCCAAACGTCTCTTACCCAACAAGGGAAAGGGAATTGCCACGTCTGGCCCAAGTGCGGGGAGACAACTTACATAAGTTGCTATCTCTCCCCAAACGACAACTCGGCAGAGCTGGCTACAAAGCTGGCCAGCATCGAGAGCACGGTCCGGACGGCGACTGGTGGCGTCATCCTTGGTGGAGACTTCAACGCCAGGGCTCTGGAATGGGGGATGCCAATGACCAACCCCAGGGGACGAATGGTGCTCGAAATGGCCACTAGGTGCAAACTAGTGGTCCAGAATAGAGGCAACAGGCCCACCTACGAGAGGCCGGGTTGGGGTGTCTCTATCCCGGACATAACCTTCGCTACAGAAGCTGCGTCCGGGCGAATAGGCGACTGGAGGGTGATGGATGATCGATACAATGGTAGTGATCATCATTACATCGCCTTCCGGGTATTGGAAGGAACCTCACAACGACCCCCGTACAGGAGGCGCCCCTTGGGTTGGAACGTCCCAAAAATGGACGAAGACAGATTCGAAGAGTATCTTCGAATCGAGTCAGCGTCCATCCCCGCTTGGCATGGAGGGGCCACAGGTTCCCATGAGGCTGAAATCTTAGTTAAGAAAGTAACGTCTCTATTATGCGGGGCTTGTGATGCCTCGATGCCTCGCCGCAGGCCCTGGAAAGGGAGAAAGCCAGTGTACTGGTGGACTCCCGAAATAGCTGAGCTCCGGAAGGAATGCCACAGGACACGACGAAAGGCGCAAAGAGCACGGGACAGACCTGAGGCCGCCGTTCTTTCTCAGGAACATAAGGACGCCAAACACCGACTGGCCAAGGCCATCCGTCAAAGCAAGGCTCGATGTCTGCGTTCATTACGTGAAGATGTAAACAAGGACCCTTGGGGCCTAGGTTACAAAGTCGTAATGGGCAAATTGAACCGGGGGTCCGACAACATGATGGACGCGGCGTCGACTGAACGGATCGTCGGTGCTCTCTTCCCTGAAAGGCCCATCCGGGAAAACCCGGTTGAGGTGATACCCAGGGAGGAAGTGTCGCTGTTCAGCGAAGGCGAGATGGTCAAGGCCATAAAGGCCATGAAAAATGGCAAGGCGCCGGGGCCGGACGGGATACCAGCGGAAGTGCTCAAAAGAGCGGTCAAAGTAATCCCTGGTATCCTGTTAAGCATGTTCAATGCTTGTTTGGTGGCTGGAGTATTCCCAAAGCAGTGGAAGGTGGCACGTCTCGTGCTCTTGAACAAGGGCAAGGGGGGAGCCCCGGACTCTCCATCATCTTACAAACCTTTGTCTATGTTAAATACCATTGGTAAGGTGATGGAGAGCTTGCTCCGGGCAAGGCTCAGAAGGGCAATCGAGGAGGGCATTCCACGATAGACGCCATTCGGCGTGTCGTGGATACCGTAGAGGCTGAGAGGGAAAAGCGGCCTGCAATTCGCAAGGACGTCCTTCTGGTAACGCTGGACGTCAAAAACGCTTTCAACTCGGCCAGGTGGGATGACATGATCCGGTCCCTCGAGTACGATTTCCGGATACCCAGGTATCTGGGTAGCGTACTAAAGGATTACCTGCGGGACCGGAGACTGCTCTACGACACGCTGGATGGAAGGCGTGAAAGGGTTTTGAGTGCAGGCATCGCGCAAGGTTCGGTTCTCGGACCGGACCTGTGGAATGCCTTTTATGATGGCTTGTTGCGCGTCCACCTCCCGGAAGGAGTTTCCCTGATCGGGTACGCCGACGACGTGGCCCTGACCGTAACTGGCAGGGACATGGAAGTGACCCAGGAGAGGTTGAATCTAGTCATGAGACGGATCAACCTCTGGATGGGCGATCACAGGCTCCAGCTTGCGATCCCAAAAACGGAGATCGTACTGCTGACCCGTCGAAGGGTTCCCACCGACTTCGATGTAATTATCGACGACGGCGGAAACCCTCACACGATCCGAACCAGAACATCGGTGAAATACCTGGGAGTTCAGCTTGATAACAAGCTGACCTTCTGGGAGCAATTTCAGAGGTCGTGTGAAAAGGCAGCGTCGGCCGCATCCTCCCAGTCAAGGCTCATGGCCAACATTAGGGGACCCAAACCAGGGAAGCGGAGGCTCCTGATGTCAGTCGTCAACTCTGTCCTGCTCTACGGATCAGAAGTCTGGGCGAAAACCACAGAAACTGCTAAGTACAGACGAAAAATATCGTCGGTACAGAGGCAGGCGGCAGTGAGGATCGCCTGCGGATACCACACGGTATCTCTAGAGGCGATCCAGGTTGTTGCTTCGGTGATACCCATTGACCTGCTAGCGTTGGAGCGGAAATTCATCTACGAGAGCGTAGATGAGCGCGAAGTGGCTTCCACTCGCGCCCGCTTCAACTCTATGAAAGCATGGAAGAAACGATGGAAAAAGAACCAAGAGAAAAATGCCCTGTGGACGCGCAGACTGATCTCAGACCTGCAGGCATGGATGGGACGACAGCATGGGGAGGTGGATTTCTACCTTACCCAATTCCTGACCGGGCACGGGTATTTCCGTGTAATGTTGAAGCATTGGCATAAGGTGGCAACAAAGGAGTGCTTGCACTGTCCGGGCTTAGATGATACAGTAGAGCACACATTCTTCGAATGTGTGCGCTACGCGGAGGGGCGCCCACCCTTCCCGATTTGGAGGCCGGAGACGGTGGTCCCGGAAATGCTACGGAGTTCCGAAAATTGGAACAAAGTAGCAGAGTACGTAAGGACCACCTTGTTGCAGAAGAAGGAGGAGGGCTTTCTATCGTAGAGAGCTCTCCTGACCCTAGGCAGGGGGGAAGGCAGCGGCCAGCTGCCTAGGCTGCGCGTCCCAAACTGAAGTTATACCTGAAAAGGGAGTTCCGGTTTGGGACAAACAAGCGCGGGGGGTTTAAAGTGTGTTTATCCAGTAAGAATCTGGGGCGTAGCCGGCGACCGGGTTCGCCGGTGGTCTCCCAGTTGTACACTTTGTACAACTGGGCGGTCATGGAAATTTGCGGGTCTTTAAGGCCCGCAAACACTCCATGGCTGATGTAAGATTCACATATTTCCCTTTAAAAAAAAAAAAAAAAAAAAAAAAAAAATAGATATAATTAAAGAATTAGCCAAATAAATAACGACAAAGTATTATAATTAACTTCCAAAAATTACATTTAATATTTAAAAATCTAAAAATTATAAATTATTAATTATATGTTTTTATTAGTAAAAAATTTTTATTATAGTATCCTATATATATTAAAATGAAATAATTTAAAAAATTGACTATTTTTGATTTTATTGGACACGCATTTATGGAGAATTGTACGGACGAAAATACATGAAAGTGGTTTTAAAATAATCTTTAAAGAAATATCTCCAGACCTTTTTTTAATTTTTAAAAAATATTTAAATGATTTCGAGAAATCAATATCAGAAGTTAGTAGTCGAAAACGCAAAATAATTTCATTTTTTTTCACTAAAACTGATTTTTCTCAGGATCTAAGAGGTTTTTTGAAACGAGGTTTAGTGCAAATTATTCCTAGGAAAAAATGCTATCGATTTGACGTTTTTTTTTTTTTAATTTGAGCTCACGGTTCAGAGTTACAACTGTTTGAAGCTAAGAACTTCAAAATTAAAAAAATCAAAAAGTGGACATTTTCATCACTTCAGATCTCGGAATGGATTGTATCAAAATGTAAAAACCAAGTTTCTTTGTATTTATTAATCAATTTTCTAAAGCCACTTTTTTTTTTTTTTAATTTCATCCATTCGTTAAAGAGAAATATTAAAAAAACGACTTAGAGTTTACTTTTTTGAAATTTTATATTTTTTTATACTTAGAACAGCTGATATCCATTTTTTATATGATTTTTTTATATTATTTCAAAAAAAAACCTAAATGCTATCATAAACATTAAAAAAAAATATATAAAATTAAAAAAATATTTCAATGCAATCATTGTATAAAAATATTTGACATTCCAACTTTTCTATTAAACAAGAGACAGTTAGAAAAAAAATTATAATGGAATAAAATAAAATTAAAATATTTAATGAAATTAAAAAAATATTTCAATGCAATCATTGCTAAAAAATTTTTGAAATTAAAAAAATATTTCAATGCAATCATTGCTAAAAAATTTTTGATAATTAAAAAATATTTCAATGCAATCATTGCTAAAAAATTTTTGAAATTAAAAAAATATTTCAATGCAATCATTGCTAAAAAATTTTTGAAATTAAAAAAATATTTCAATGCAATCATTGCTAAAAAATTTTTGAAATTAAAAAAATATTTCAATGCAATCATTGCTGAAAAATTTTTGATAATTAAAAAATATTTCAATGCAATCATTGCTAAAAAATTTTTGAAATTAAAAAAATATTTCAATGCAATCATTGCTAAAAAATTTTTGATAATTAGAAAATATTTCTATGCAATCATTGCTAAAAAATTTTTGATAATTAAAAAATATTTCAATGCAATCATTGCTAAAAAATTTTTGAAATTAAAAAAATATTTCAATGCAATCATTGCTAAAAAATTTTTGAAATTAAAAAAATATTTCAATGCAATCATTGCTGAATATATGTATAAAAACTAAAAGTTAAAAAGAAAGATAGATGAAAATAAAAGAAAATAATAAAAATTATACATATATATCTATACATGCTTAGTATCTTTGATAAAAAATCAAAATGAAAAAAAAAAGTTAATCAAAATCTATCTCAATTCAATGCACTTCAATTGTATTTAATTTCTTTTAACACAAAAATTAAAAGCTGTGTATATTTATAATAAAAATTTTATATTGATTTATTGAAAATTCTTAAAATATTTTTATCTTTGCAAATGTATTAATAATAAATATCAAATATGTGATACTAAAATATTTGTTATGTAAAAACTTACACTTGGACAACAGTAAAATATATATTTTCATATTAGAAAATATTGGAATTAATGCCAAAAATAAGAGATTCGGAAATTTTCAAGATATTATTTTATATATTATATAACATTTCATAAAAATATATAAAATTAAAAAAATATTTAAAAATATTTAAATGCAATCATTGTATAAAAATAATTGAAATTCGAACTTTTCTATAAAACAAGATAGTTTAGTAGCATATAGTTTCTGTAGTTTTTAATTTAAATAAAAAAAATATTTCAATGCAATCATTACATAAAAATTGTTGAAATTAAAAAAATATTTCAATGCAATCATTTGATTAATTTAGATTGATTTGATTTTGATTGTAAATCAAAATATATATCATCATTTGATTCAACATATATATCAATATATATCATCATTTGATTTTTTATTAATTAATCATTTATTAATTATTTATTTTCTTAATTTCATTCATTCATTAAAGAGAAATGTCAAAAAAACGAATTAGAGTCTAATTTTTTGAATTTTTTATTTTTTTATATTTAGGACAGCTGATATCCATTTTTTATATTATTTTAAGAATTTTATATTTTATTTCTTTAAAAAAAATTTAATTTCTACCATTGCATAAAAATATATCTAATTAAAAAAATAATTAAATGCAATCATTGTATAAAAATATTTGAAATTCCAACTTTTCTATAAAACAGGAGACTGTTAGAAAAAAATTTATAATGGCGTATAGTTTCTGGTAAAGTCAATAAAAAAATACAATTTTCTTATAAAACAAGACAAATACAAAAAAAATTTTAATGCAATCATTGCATAAAAATTTTTGAAATTAAAAACACATTTTAATGCAATCATTGCATAAAAATTTTCTCAATGAAATTATTGCATACAAATATTTGAAATTCCAACTTTTCTATAAAACAGGAGACTGTTAGAAAAAAATTTATAATGGCATATAGTTTCTGATAAAGTCAATAAAAAAATACAATTTTCTTATAAAACAACACAAATACAAAAAAAATTTCAATGCAATCATTGCATAAAAATTTTTGAAATTAAAAACACATTTTAAAGCAATTATTGCAGACAAATATTTAAAATTCCATTTAATAATAATATTAATTTTCATAAATATTAATTTTCAAAATCATTGCATGAAAATATTTAAAAATACAATTATCATATAAAACAGGACACTATTAGAAAAAAATTTTAAATGATGTATAGTTTCTGCTAAAGTCAATAAAAATATTTCAATGCAATCATTGCATAAAAATATTTGAAATACCAACTTTTGTATAAAACAGGACACTATTCGAAAAACATTCAGATTGACGTATAGTTTCTGCCAAAGTCAATAAAAATTTTTCAATGTTAACATTGCATAAAAATATTTGAAATCTTAACTTTTGTCTAAAACACAACTATATTCAAAAAAATTTAGAATGGCGTATAGTTTCTGCCAAAGTCAATAAAAATATTTCAATGTTAACATTGCATAAAAATATTTGAAATCCCAATTTTTATATATAACAAAGCATTAATCAAAAAAATTTAGAATGGGGTAATGTTTCTGTTAAAGTCAATAATATTATTTCAATGCAATCATTGCATAAAAATATTTGAAATTCCAACTTTTGTATAAAACAGTACACTATTAGAAAAAATTTAGAATAGCGTACAGTATCTGCCAAAGTGAATAAAAATATTTCAATGCAATCGTAGCATAAAAATATATGAAATCCCAACTTTTGTATAAAACAGGACACTATTCGAAAAACATTCAGATTGACGTATAGTTTCTGCCAAAGTCAATAAAAATATTTCAATGTTAACATTGCATAAAAATATTTGAAATCCCAATTTTTATATATAACAGAGCATTATTCAAAAAAATTTAGAATGGAGTACAGTTTCTGCTAAAGTCGATAATAATATTTCAATGCAATAATTGCATAAAAATATTTGAAATCCCAACTTTTATATATAACAAAGCATTATTCAAAAAAATTTAGAATGGAGTACAGTTTCTGCTAAAGTCAATAAAAATATTTAAATGTTAACATTGCATAAAAATATTTGAAATTCCAACTTTTGTATAAATCAGTACACTATTAGAAAAAATTTAGAATAGCGTACAGTATCTGCCAAAGTCAATAAAAATATTTCAATGCAATCGTAGCATAAAAATATATGAAATCCCAACTTTTGTATAAAACAGGACACTATTCGAAAAACATTCAGATTGATGTATAGTTTCTTACAAAGTTAATAAAAATATTTCAATGTTAACATTGCATAAAAATATTTGAAATCCCAACTTTTGTATATAACAAAGCATTATTCAAAAAAATTTAGAATGGAGTACAGTTTCTGCTAAAGTCAATAATAATATTTCAATGCAATAATTGCATAAAAATATTTGAAATTCCAACTTTTGTATAAAACAGTACACTATTAGAAAAAATTTAGAATATCGTACAGTTTCTGCTAAAGTCAATAAAAATATTTCAATGCAATCATTGCATAAAAATATTTGAAATTCAAACTTTTGTATAAATCAGTACACTATTAGAAAAACATTCAGATTGACGTATAGTTTCTGCCAAAGTCAATAAAAATATTTCAATGTTAACATTGCATAAAAATATTTGAAATCCCAATTTTTATATATAACAGAGCATTATTCAAAAATATTTAGAATGGAGTACAGTTTCTGCTAAAGTCAATAATAATATTTCAATGCAATAATTGCATAAAAATATTTGAAATTCCAACTTTTGTATAAAACAGTACACTATTAGAAAAAATTTAGAATAGCGTACAGTATCTGCCAAAGTGAATAAAAATATTTCAATGCAATCGTAGCATAAAAATATATGAAATCCCAACTTTTATATATAACAAAGCATTATTCAAAAAAATTTAGAATGGAGTACAGTTTCTGCTAAAGTCAATAATAATATTTCAATGCAATAATTGCATAAAAATATTTGAAATTCCAACTTTTGTATAAAACAGGACACTATTCGGAAAACATTCAGTTTGACGTATAGTATATGCCAAAGTGAATAAAAATATTTCAATGTTAACATTGCATAAAAATATTTGAAATCCCAACTTTTATATATAACAAAGCATTATTCAAAAAAATTTAGAATGGAGTACAGTTTCTGCTAAAGCCAATAATAATATTTTAATGCAATAATCGCATAAAAATATTTGAAATTCCAACTTTTGTGTAAAACAGTACACTATTAGTAAAAATTTAGAATATCGTACAGTTTCTGCTAAAGTCAATAAAAATATTCCACAATAATGCAATCGTAGCATAAAAATATATGAAATCCCAACTTTTGTATAAAACAGGACACTATTCGAAAAACATTCAGATTGATGTATAGTTTCTGCCAAAGTCAATAAAAATATTTCAATGTTAACATTGCATAAAAATATTTGAAATCCCAACTTTTATATATAACAAAGCATTATTCAAAAAAATTTAGAATGGAGTACAGTTTCTGCTAAAGTCAATAATAATATTTCAATGCAATAATTGCATAAAAATATTTGAAATTCCAACTTTTGTATAAAACAGTACACTATTAGAAAAAATTTAGAATAGCGTACAGTATCTGCCAAAGTGAATAAAAATATTTCAATGCAATCGTAGCATAAAAATATATGAAATCCCAACTTTTGTATAAAACAGGACACTATTCGAAAAACATTCAGATTGACGTATAGTTTCTGCCAAAGTCAATAAAAATATTTCAATGTTAACATTGCATAAAAATATTTGAAATCCCAATTTTTATATATAACAGAGCATTATTCAAAAAAATTTAGAATGGAGTACAGTTTCTGCTAAAGTCAATAAAAATATTTCAATGTTAACATTGCATAAAAATATTTGAAATCCCAATTTTTATATATAACAGAGCATTATTCAAAAAAATGTAGAATGGAGTACAGTTTCTGCTAAAGTCAATAATAATATTTCAATGCAATAATTGCATAAAAATATTTGAAATTCCAACTTTTGTATAAAACAGTACACTATTAGAAAAAATTTAGAATATCGTACAGTTTCTGCTAAAGTCAATAAAAATATTTCAATGCAATCATTGCATAAAAATATTTGAAATTCCAACTTTTGTATAAATCAGTACACTATTAGAAAAAATTTAGAATAGCGTACAGTATCTGCCAAAGTCAATAAAAATATTTCAATGCAATCGTAGCATAAAAATATATGAAATCCCAACTTTTGTATAAAACAGGACACTATTCGAAAAACATTCAGATTGATGTATAGTTTCTTCCAAAGTTAATAAAAATATTTCAATGTTAACATTGCATAAAAATATTTGAAATCCCAACTTTTGTATATAACAAAGCATTATTCAAAAAAATTTAGAATGGAGTACAGTTTCTGCTAAAGTCAATAAAAATATTTCAATGTTAACATTGCATAAAAATATTTGAAATCCCAATTTTTATATATAACAGAGCATTATTCAAAAAAATGTAGAATGGAGTACAGTTTCTGCTAAAGTCAATAATAATATTTCAATGCAATAATTGCATAAAAATATTTGAAATTCCAACTTTTGTATAAAACAGTACACTATTAGAAAAAATTTAGAATATCGTACAGTTTCTGCTAAAGTCAATAAAAATATTTCAATGCAATCATTGCATAAAAATATTTGAAATTCCAACTTTTGTATAAAACAGTACACTATTAGAAAAAATTTAGAATAGCGTACAGTATCTGCCAAAGTGAATAAAAATATTTCAATGCAATCGTAGCATAAAAATATATGAAATCCCAACTTTTGTATAAAACAGGACACTATTCGAAAAACATTCAGATTGACGTATAGTTTCTGCCAAAGTCAATAAAAATATTTCAATGTTAACATTGCATAAAAATATTTGAAATCCCAATTTTTATATATAACAGAGCATTATTCAAAAAAATTTAGAATGGAGTACAGTTTCTGCTAAAGTCGATAATAATATTTCAATGCAATCATTGCATAAAAATATGTGCAATCTTAACTTTGGAAAATAACACAACACTTTTCAAAAAAATTTAGAATGGCATATAGTTTCTGCTAAAGTCAAGAAAAATATATTAATGCAATAATTGCATAACAATATTTGAATTTCCAACTTTTGTATAAAACAGTACACTATTAGAAAAAATTTAGAATAGCGCACAGTTTCCGCTAAAGTCAATATTTGGTCAATAAATTCAAAAAATATTCTAAACAAATATTTCAATGCAATCATTGCATAAAAATATATGAAATCCCAACTTTTGTATAAAACAGGACACTATTCGAAAAACATTCAGATTGACGTATAGATTCTGCCAAAGTCAATAAAAATATTTCAATGTTAAGGTAGTTCACCAGTAATTTAGACGACAATAGAAATCGCTAAAATTTTTATAGGGGCTTCATATTATAATAATACACATAAAAATAAAATTTTAAGAAAATTGTGGTTTTCGTTTAGGAGATACAAAGCTCCAAAGTTGAATTCTTATACATTGCAAGCATAGGAGCCGAGTCAAAAAACACGGGTTTGAGATTTTTATTTACTGTCAACGCCGAAACTGAACAATAGATTTTTTTTTTTTAAATTGCACCAAGTAAATTAATTGTTGGAGAAACTTCTATTCGATTTTTAAATAAATTGTGGTTTTCTTATAAAAGATATTTTAATAAGAAAAAATAAAAAACCGATGAAAATTTTAAGGTGACAACGTCGACGTTTAAAATACACGCATAATATTATAATAATAATCATGTAAATAAAATCGCGTGCCTACAAACATTGTGCGACGTTCTCGTACTTTTTTTTTTATTTAAGCTACCACGAAAAATGATCCGTCAAAATACCGTAATTTTAATTGCCTGGTAAAGAACCTTAACATTACTTAAAAATATTTGAAATCACAATTTTTATTTATAACAGAGCATTATTCAAAAAAATTTAGAATATCGTACAGTTTCTGCTAAAGTCAATAATAATATTTCAATGCAATCATTGCATAAAAATATTTTAAATTACAACTTTTGTATAAAACAGGACATTAATCGAAAAAAATTTATAATAGCATATAGTTTCTGCTAAAGTCGGTAAAAATATTTCAATGCAATCATTGCATAAAAATATTTGAAATGCCAATTTTTATGTATAACAGAGCATTATTAAAAAGAATTTAGAATGGCGGATAGTTTCTGCTAAAATCAATAAAAATATTTCTATGCTAACATTGCATAAAAACATTTTAAATTACAATTTTTATATAAAACAGGACACTATTAGAAAAAAATTTAAAATGATGTATAGTTTCTGCTAAAGTCAATAAAAATATTTCAATGTAATCATTGCATAAAAATATTTGAAATGCCAATTTTTATGTATAACAGAGCATTATTAAAAAGAATTTAGAATGGCGGATAGTTTATGCTAAAGTCAATAATAATATTTCAATACAATCATTGCATAAAAATATTTGAAATTACATTTTTTATATAAAACAGTACACTAATCGAAAAAAATTTAGAATAGTGTTTAGTTTCTGCTAAAGTCAATAAAAATATTTTAATGCTATCATTGCATAAAAATATTTGAAATTCCAACTTTTATATAAAACACTATTACAAAATTTATAGGACACTATTACAAAAAAATTTAGAATGACTTATAGTTTCTGCTAAAGTCAATAAAAATATTTGAAAATACAATTTTTACAAATAAAAAATTCAAAAATATAAAAATACAAAATACACACCCGACAACTCGTATTTAAATTTTTAGAAGTTTTTCAAATTGTGGACAATCAATATGAGTTTATCTTTTTAAGTTGTTAACGAAAAAAAAATTAAAGTGGGGTATAGTTTCTGTTAAATTCAATACTAATATTTCAATGCTATCATTGCATAAAAACATTTGAAATTACAACTTTTATATAAAAAAGGACACTTTTCGAAATAAAATTAAAGTGAGTTATATATATTTTCTGCTAAATTAATTACTAATATTTCAATGCAATTGAAATTACAACTTTTCTAAAAATCAGGCTACTATTCGAAAAAAATTGAAAAAGGGGTATATTTTGCTACATTTAATACATATATTTCAATGCTATCATTGCATAAAAATATTTGAAATTACAAGATTTCTATAAAACAGGACAATATTCAAAAACATTTAGGTTGGGTATATTTACTAAATTCAATACTAATAATTATATGCTATTATTGCATAAAAACAATTGAAATTACAACATTTCTATAAAACACGACGGAATTCGAAAACATTTAAGTGGAGTATATTCTGCTAAATTCAAGACCTATATATTAATACTATTATTGCATAAAAACAATTGAAATTACACTTTTTCTATAAAACAGGACACTTTTCGAAAAAAAATTAAAGTGAAGTATAGTTTCTGCTAAATTCAATACTATTATTTCAATGGATAAACCCAATAATTCAGTAAATCGGACTCTGAGTCTTTTTTTTGCTATTTATTTTTAATGAATACATTAAATAAAAAACAAAAAAAAATCGGCTTTAGAAAAGCGTTTAATAAATACAATGCATTTTGTTTTTTATATATTTTGATACAAACCATTTTAAGATATGAAGTGAAGAAAATGACCAATTTTTGAGTTTTTAAATTTTGTACTTCTTAGCTTTAAACAGTTGTAACTCTGTGCCGTGAGCTAAAATTAAAAAAAAAGCGTCAACTCGATAGCATTTTTTACAAGGAGTAATTTGCACCGAAGCTCTTTTGTTTTATATATGAAATGACTTAAAAATTTGAATATGAAATAATATAAACATTGGCAGTCCTAAGAATAATAAAAAAAAAAAAAATTTTTTAAATTTAACTGTATAGTAAAATTCATATTATCTGTTTACAATATGAAAAAACTACAATAATTTCAATCTGTATTTCTGGCTATTTTATATATGAAAAATTAAAAAAATTTCACTATGTAATAATATAGATATAGGCAGTCCTAAGAATGAAAAAAAAAATAAAAATATTTAACTGTATAGTAAAATTCATATTGGTGGTTTACAATATGAAAAAACTAAAAAATTTAGCATCTATATTGTTGGCTATTTATATATGAAAAAACTCAAAAAATTTCACTATGAAATAAGATAGTTATCGGCAGTCCTAAGAATAAAAAAAACAAAAATTTAAAAAATTTAATTGTATAGTAAAGTTCATATTGACTGTTTACGATATGAAAATACTACAAAAATTTACTCGCATGGAAAAAAATGAGGTATTACATCCAAATTAAAAAAAAAAAAAAGTACCTGGAGATTTTTTGGTGAAAAAAATTTTATAAAAAAAATAGGTCTTAATGTCATACTGGTTGTGAAATATCACCGGTGACAGTGCTACATACATACATACATACACTCACACACACACATGCATACTTTTTTTTAAAACTGGTTTTTTAGCATCCTGAGGTATCAAAACGTGCGTATATGTCAAAAAATCAGAAATAAACATTTTACCTAAAACAATGGGTCCTCTATGAGGAACCAAAATTATAAATATTTCACTCTAGAGTAAAATTAATATTGATTCTCTGCAGTATAAAAAACAGCAAAAATTTCAATCTATATTGTTAATTGTTTTATATAGGAAAAAACTCAAAAATTACACCATATATAGAGTACAATGGATATCGGCTGTCCTATTTATGAAAACATTATAAAAATTATAAAAGTTTATAAAAAATATTATAAAAGTTTCACTCGATAGTAAAATTCATATTGATTGTCTACAATATGAAAAAACAGCAAAAATTTCAATCTATATTGTTTTATATATGGAAAACACCAAAAATTTTACCATAGAGTAAAATGGATATCGGCTATACTATTTATGAAAAAACATAAAATATAAAAATTTCACTCAATAGTAAAATTTATATTGGCTGTCTACATTATGAAAAAAATTCAAAATTTTCAATCTATATTGTTGGCTGTTTTATTTATGAAAAAGCTAAACAAATTTCACCATAGAGTGAAATGGATATCGCCTGTCCTATTTATGAACAATAAAAAATTATGAAAATTTCATTCTATAGTCATATTCATATTGATTGTCTACAATATCAGTTGTGATGTGTATGAAAATTGAAAATATTCAAATATTCATTGTCTACAGTATGAAAAAAACTACAAATTTTGTTAAAAAAACTGCATATTACTATATTTTATTTTCAATTATTATTTATTATCAATAATTATTTATGTTATAAAATATACCTCATTAGTTATAAATATTTATAAATAATCATGTAACTTTTTCTTAATATGAATTATAAAATTTTTTTGTTAATTTTAGAAGTATAAAATTAATTCTGTTCTCATTCATTTTTAAATAAAATTAAATTGCATTTTAATCATGTATGATTAAATTTATTATAATTAACTACATATGATTAAAATATAAAAAAATTAATGCACAAGAGTTTTTATTTGGTTAAGCCGAGCATCGCGAGGCCAATCAGCTAGTATTAAATAATTTGTAAATATGACTTGATTTTTAATAGATCAATAAGACTTATATTTTAATTATTATATATCATATATCTTGATTATTGTATATATTTTCTACTATTTATAATTACTATTACATTATAAAATTATCTTTTGTACCAGTACCCAAACACAGACTTTAATAGTCTCTATTGGGATACATGTATTTTGTATTATCTCTGGTTAATAAATAAAATAAATAAAATAAAATAAATACTTTCAACGATATTCAATTTTTTTCAATTACAAAGAATATACGGATTTTCATTCTATCTGTTGGGAACAATTTTTACATCAATCACCAATTTTCTAGTACACCTAACTACCTTTGAAAACAAAAACATAAATAAACTCAAATACAAAATCCTACTATTAGATATAAAACGAGTAGTGAAGAAGTGAAAATTCTATTACCTAACAAAGCTCCTTACATTGAAATTGCATCATACCATTTCTTCGATATAAAATTTAAATTTTATCAAAAACATAACCAAGGTACATAAATCTTTCTCAATATATAAAATTTTTTTTACTAAAACTTATTTACTTTCTCTTATGATTTTCCGAAATATTTAAAATTTAAAACTCCCAAAGCTTAGAGGAGGAATATCTGAAGGTACCTGAAGTACCTGAAGAATGAAAACCTTACAAAGTTTGAACCAATGCAAAAAAAAAACAGAAAATAATAAAAATAAAAAAAATAATAAAAAAAAAATTAATTAAAATTTCAAATTAAAATTATTAACATTCTAACATTACTTAATTGAGCTTTATACATACAATACCGACTATTCAAAAATTCATAAAAATTGTAACTATAAATTTAAACATTTTCATAATAACATTTTTGTAATGTAAAATAAACTTATAAGGTCAATGTACTTTATATACTTTTATAAAAACTTTCTAAATAGCTTTCACTTTCATTATCTGTAAAATTTTGAATTTAAAATTTTAAAAAATTAGGAAGCTGCAAAATTAAAAATACTGTTTTCTTTACATGTGAAACTTGAATTACTCGGTGGCACGGGTTTTTATGCCCAAAATATCAGAAAAAATGGGAGGAGCAAAAAATATCAAAGACCAAAAAATAAGACTTAAAGAATAAAACTTCAAGATATCTGGACGATCCATTCAAATTTATAAAATATATATATTTTTTTAAAATTATTTGTAAACTATATCTCTTTGTTAATGTCTAAATACTAAACATTGATATTTTTAAATTAAGTTTTATAATAAACGCTGTATGTTTTGATAAAATTTGTAAATTTTATTGCCTAAGAATATTTTTCCCTCCCAAGCGTAAAACTCGTGAGTAAAACACGAAATTCTCTTGCGCTTGTGATCACGATTATGTCCAAACTTTTGTACCCTTGATAGTTAAAACAATATTATTTTAAGGAATGAAAATTCTGTAAACAATTATGCGAGGAAAAATTAAAATTTTTTATCTTAAGGTAGAAATTTACTAATATTTAAAATTTTAAAGTTATGAACTTAAGTCACATGGTATTGAAATTTAAATTTTTGCAAAATTTTTAATTAAATATAAGAACACACTAACGTCTTTCATAAAAACGTCTATGTTTCTTATAAAATTTTTAATATTATTATTTCTTCGAAGCTAACATTTTAAATTAAAATAACTTTGTAAATAAATGTACTAACCATCAATATTAAGCATCATTTTCCACTGAGATGGTCTAACAGACTGGTGGAATCCAAACCACACTTCTCTTCCACCACCCAATGGATGATAATAACCATCAGGACTACTGAAAAATGATCTTCCGACAGGAGTATAATTCATAGAAGGAAGATGTCTCATTACTACATCTAATGCTAGAATAGCATCGTAAGGAATCTGTCTTGTACGTCCTTCTAATGCCTCTTCTAATGCAAAAAGGGAAACTTGAGCTACCCATTTAATTACAACTCTGAAAACTCTATCTTTTCCTTCACCAGGCAATATTACCTTAAAAAAAAATGTTTTTTGTTGCATTATATGTAACGATTTAATAGTAATTTATTATATAATTTTTAATTAATTTTTTTATTTTTACAAAATAATTTAAGAAATTCAAACTTTTGAATGACCTAAATTTAAGTTCTAATTATTTACTTTGTAAACATTGGGCATTAAAATCCATTGTCTATCAAAATAAAAGTATAAGAATGTTCAATTTGAAAAACAAGACAATTATTTAAAAAAAATTTTTTTGTGTCTAAACCATTAAAATTTTATGCATTCATACATTAAAATAATATTCATACATTAAAATAATACAGTATTATAGCTGTAAGATCTTTTATTTTATTGTTATTTAGTCATTTTATGCTTTCAAGTTTTTTCAAATACTTAGCGGAATACAAATTATTTTTGATGAAATGAAATATGGAAACTTTTGAATTTATCTATGACGTTTTTCCTAACCCAAAAATTCCGAAGCGGACTTAAATAGTTCAGCTAAAAAACCTTAAAAAAATCAAAATTTATTTTATATAAAAAATTTTTCCTTTATAATAAGAGTTGCTTTTTCATTTTTTTGATGTCTAAATTTTGAATTTTTTTAACGGAATCGAAATACAGGAATTCCTCGTTATTCACGGTATCAGCTTTTCAAATTCAATATTCTCTCATATTCACACAAATTTCTCCTGATAATTTGGAACTTAAAGTTTTTCTCCTGATAGATAATTGCAGTAGTCATGTTCAGAGCCTTCAAGGTTAAATTATTTAAGGCGCGTAATAAAAAAAATGGTCAAAGTATCAATCAACACCGCATTTGCGACAATTTTATTTTTAAAAATATAGTGAGAAATTTAAAAAAAATTTTTTGTATTATTGGAATCTCAATACTAGCATCTTGTACTTATACTTATATTATGGAACATAGAGTATTTCAATAAACAAACAAGTTATATTCAACTACTTTGGTTAATTTATTTTCCTCTACAATAAACCAGCCTTAAAATAAACTTTTAAGGTCCGAATATAAAGAATTCTAGTATCACCTAAGATAAAATTTGATAACCCGGCAACTACGCTACAATTCATATATTTATCTTACTACTATATATATTTGAAAATTTATAAAAAAGAAAATCAAGAAAAAAATTAAAGAAAAAAAGTCCGCGGGTGATAGGCCATAGTTTTGCGTCTCAGCTATCATACTTTTGGAGAAATTCAAATTTTTATTGTTTTTGGACTTGATAAGGTTTTAAAAATTTGTGAAAAAAATTGAAATACCTCGAGACTATCGAAAAATTTTAATGTCACACTTTAGAATTCGACTTGGCAAGAATATTTTCGTACTCTCTTTAATTTTTATTCAAAATGGAGGTATTTTTAAAGTAATTTTCGAAGCTGGTTAAAAATATTTCTTTTCAGAGATAGCCACGACCAAAACATACTCACTTTCGTATTCTGTTTTTTTTGCCCGTGGGTTCTGGAAAAAGTTACAGGTCCACATAGTTTTGATTGATTGATTGATTGGTAACTTTATTTATACATAATTGTACAAAAGTATATACATAGTTATAGTACAAAGAATTATTTGTGCGAGCACGTTATTTACAAGTTATGAGTAAAGAAAAGTAAATAAAAATTTTTGAAATTTATAAAATTTAACAAAATAAAAACAATAAAATAATTTTATATATAAAAATAAAAATTTAAATTTAATAATTAAGCTAATAACAAAATAACTAAAATTTTAATCAGATAAAAATATTTACAGAAGAAAAAGGAGGGAGGAGTTTTGGAGTTGAAAAGGAAAAAGTTTTTTTAAATTGAAGTTTTGAAGTGTAGGAATTGAGAATTTGAGGGTATTAGCGATTTTTAGGAAGTAATCAGGGTTGGGAACAAGGGGAGTGGAAACTAATTTGAGAGGATAATTAATTTTATAGAGAAATAGAGGTATCATTCTGTAAAAGGTGATGATACAGGTTTTGTTTAAAGGAGTCTATGGAAGGAGCCAGTCGGATGGATTCAGGAAGAGTATTCCAGAAATTTAACATATAGACAAGAGGGGAGTTATTGAATTTAGAGCATCACGAGGTGGAAACGGAAAGATGAGGACGTAAATGTGGGCGTAAGTCTCGGGCAGGAACATAGACATTGATTTTATCTTTTAAATATACAGGGAGACAATTATTGAGGGTGTTATAGATATATATGGCACTCATATATTTTTGACGTAATCTAACATTTAGCCAGCCTAATTTTAGTCTGGCGGGTGAAGTCCTGTTGGGAAATTTAATATCAGCGACATATATAACTGCGGCATTCTGCAATTTCTGTAAACGATCATATTGATATCCTAGCAGCTTGCCCATTGCAAAAGCACCATAGTCAAAGAGAGGGAAGATTAGTGAGCAGACTAAGCGTCTACGAAGTAAAGGGGAAATTAAATTTTTAAAGTATCTAAGTCTATAGAGCACATAATTTATGGATTTGAACATATGGTTTAGTTGGGTTTGCCAATTCATATCTGAGTCCAGGAAGATACCAAGATTTTTAACTGATTTTGAAATAGGTATGTGACTGCCACTGAAGTAGAATGTGGTATTATTAGTGTAGAGCTCCTTACAATTATTTCCAAAGACAATAAAATTTGTTTTGTCTTTGTTAAAGTGGAAGTTATTTTTGGAGGCCCAGATTTCGATATTTCTAAGGTCATTTTGGAGAAGGGAGATACCTAAATTGTAATCTTTCTTAGGAATTTGGAGATATATTTGTAAATCATCTGCGAAAAGTAGACGTTTGGCATATGTTATGTGAGAGCTTATGTCATTCATATAAATCAAAAAGAGTAACGGGCCTAAAACTGAGCCTTGGGGTACGCCACTTTTCACTAATTCCGCCGAAAAGATCTCTTCGCCTACTAATATGGATTGTGTTCTGTTTAATAGATAGGTAGCAAACCAGTCCACAACTTCTTTGGATAGACCAATATTAAGTAACTTGGACAAAAGAAGGTTATGGGATACTCGATCGAAAGCCTTTGAAAGGTCGAGCATTAGTAGGATCGTAAGATTCCCATCATGATAACCCCTACAAATGTCATCAACTAAGTTTGTCAAAAGAGCTTGGGTGCTATGTAACTTTTGGAATCCTGATTGAAAATTGTCAAGAACTTTATGCTGAACTAGGTATTGAGATAGTTGATGGTGAATTATTTTCTCGAAAATTTTTGATAAAATTGATAAGAGAGATACCGGACGATAATTACTTAAAGAGAGGGGGTTAGGAATTTTATTAACTGGAAGAATGTGGCTATTCTTCCAAGCAGTCGGAAATATTTTGAGAATTATCGACTTGTTGAAGAGTGATACAAAAACTTTTGAAAGAGATGGTAAGCATAGTTTGAGAACCTCTAATGTGATACCATCAGGACCTTTAGATTTAGTGGAGAATTGTTTAAATGCCCAATTTAAGTTGGCTATCGTAATGTTGGTAAATTTTAAAGGGGGGCGATTGGGTACTGTGAGAGGGCTGTTAATTTGCAGGGAGGAATCTAAATTTTGAGTGGACAAGAAGAATCTATTATGTTCATCCGGAGAAAAACGAGGTTTAGTGATGGTGGAGGAGCTTTGCAAAAATCCAATCTATTTGGTTCGCAAAGGGAAGAGGCGTTAAAGTGGCAAACTTTAAGGGGGTGAGATTTGGTAGAAGGGACCTGGGAGTTTAAAGGGGGGGCAGCTGATGTAGCAGCTTGATTACTTTCTGGTAATTCCTAGATATCAATTTGGGGTTGGGAAAGATTTATGAGGGAAGATTCAAGTTGTTCAAACTGAGAATGCATAGAATTTGAGAGGGGGGATAAGAAAGGAGTATTGGATGTTGGCTGTGATACACTTGTGAAAGGAGTAGTTTGTGCTATAGGGGGAGGTTGAGGTACAACTTGAAGTACATTTTGTAAAGAGGGAGAGGAAACTGTAGAAGGGGGGTAAAGAGAAGCAGAGTGTGTTGCAGTTTGAGTAGTGGATGTGAGGGAGTATTGTAGGTTAGTTTGAAATGGGGGAGGAGGAACTAAAAAACAAGGGTCTAAAAGGGAGGGTATTTGAGGCTGAGTTTGAGTCGGGTATCTGTAATAAGAAGGACGAGGTGAGTGGAAAGTTCGTGGGTCACGATTAGCCTGTAAATAATTTTTATTAGGATTATTACTGAAATTATGATTATGATTGATACTATTACTATTATTTTTATATTTATTATTATTACGTGCTCGCTTATTGAACTGTTGCTGCATTGATTGTTGAGGCCGCTACTGCTGAGGTTGACTATTGGATTGTGTTGATTGATAAAGATTTGGTATGTAGACTGTTGATAAGGCTGAGTTTGACTAAGAGACTGTTGTTGATTTTGAAATTGTTGTTGATTTTGTAGATGAGTTTGAGAATGATGATTTGGCTGGTACTGCTGTGTTTGAGGTAGCTGTTGGATGGAAGTCTGACCACTTTGGTTAACATTTGATGGTAATGATTTTAAAAGATCTGATAGATCTTTATTTTTGTATAAGACTATAGCCCTATCTTGGGGGTTTACCTGAATTAGTACTTGACCATTTTTATACCAGACTTTGAAAAAGCCATAATTTTGTCTAGCTTGTTTAGCAGCCATTAATAGTTTATGGATATCCTGAGGTAGACACTCATTGATAAAAATTTGACTATTTGAAAGTGAGTAATTAAACACATTAGAATTTATTAATTTTCCAAAAGTTCTTTTATTATCTATTAACTGAAGACCATGGGCTGAAGAATAGATGGTTACCTGTACTAAAGATGAATTGCCTCTTTTGTTAACTAATCTAGCTTTTCTGATGTCTTGAATGGTAATGGTTTTTACCTTAAGATAATTTGCCAGAGTGATAATCATTCTCCTGAGGTCAACATTTGGATCTGTGATTTCAAGACCAGAAACTATGATATCATAAGAAGGATCAGTCTTTAAGGAGTGTATGTGTTTGGTGAGATCCTCAATTTTTTCGTCTTGGGCCTGAATAATTACACCCTGACCTTTAATGACGTTGAAAAAATTTACGGAATTTTGATGGTGAATTTTTTGGATATTGTTCAGGTGAAGGTAATCCTCTCTCAAGGAGTTGAAATTAGACGTGAAGACCTCATGGAGCTCTTGAATATTGAAATTTTTATCATCTTTGACTTTGAGTAAAGGTTTAGGCGAATAAGGTTGAATAGTTGCTTGATTTTGTTGAGAAGCAATTGTAGCAACTGGCAGAGGGGGAGCAGGAGAAGATAGAGCAGATAATAGATCTTGACGAGAGATATACTCGTTTGGTTAATGAGCTGAAGCTGATGTACTATACTTGTTATTGTTACTGTCTATACCATTAGAAACTAATCGCAGATCTTAGCGGCAGATCAATTAAATCAAAATGATAATGTTTTACCAGCTGAACAACAACAACAAAACCAAGCAACAACAACAACAAATGAAAATAATATAGAAATACCACTTGAATTAAAAAAACAATTTATCAAAATATATAACAATAGTATTATTAAAAAATTAAAAAAAATAAATAAAACCACTACCTATAAAATACAATCAACATATTGTAAGTAAAATAGATGAAATATTATATGATCAAATACAAAATATAATAACCAAAGGTATGAATATATATAAAACTAGAGTACACATTAAAGCAGCTATATATGCTGCAGGCAGAACTTTATCACACCATGCAAATATTAAACATATTAAACCACCTAACTATTATTTTACAAATAAAAAAATTAACGGAATAAAAAAGGACATAGAATTAGCAAAACAGTTTATGACAATAAAGAAAAATCAAAAATTAAATAAAAGATTCTATTTATTGGCACGAAAGTTAAAAAAATTAAATAGATCACCAAGAAATCATATTAAATTACAACAAGATTAACTACAACTATTAATAAAAAAAACTGAACATCAGAAAACTATTGCAGAAAAGCATGGTGTAAGACGAATATTTATAGAAAAACCATCATTAAAAGTTATACAAACAAATAAAGAACAACAAAAAGTACCAGATTATGACAAAACTCTTTAATTCTATATAGAGGCATACTCCTCAGAAAAAAAGTATAGTGAATCAACATATTTTGATAAATGGTTAAATAAAATAAGAAAAATAGAACAACAACAACATAATCAAAATATACAAATAAAAACTGATACAATCGAATCAAAGATAGACTTAGTAATAAAAAAAGCATCTCCTTGGAAAACGCCTGGGCCAGATGGGATTCCATTAGGTATATATAAGGCAATACCAACAGCAAAAAAATATCTAATCAAGTACGTCACTGAAGTAATACAAGCTAAGCAAAAAATAACAACTTCAGATGTAAGTGGAAGACTTGTACTTATATATAAATCATCAGATCCATCCGATCCAAGAAGTTACAGACCATTAAGTCTTTTAAATACTGACTACAAAATCATGACAGGTACCTTGCCAGAAATCATGTTCCAATTTTTACCTGAATGGCTAATACCAACTAATCAGTTAGCTAGAAGAGGAATATGGGACACAATCCAAGGTACACTATGGGACAAATCAATAATACAGTCAGCAAGAATGCTAAACAAAAAAAACTATTCCATTTGGTTTGATTTTAAAAAAGCATTTGATTCTGTATCTCAACCACAACTAAATAGACTAATTAATGCATTACCGCTACACAAACAAATAAAAAACACTCTGACAAACATTATTAAAAACTGGTCAGTAAACATCACCATAGGAAAACGAACCACTGAACTTATTAAGATCAAAAAAGGTATCTTGCAGGGAGATTCAGTGAGCTCTCTACTCTTTAATCTTATAACGGCTAGTGTAATAAATGGACTAAAAGAAGATCCACAATTATCAAAAGTAACAAAAGGCAGACTACATATAGCTGCATTTGCGGATGACATAAAGATACATGTACCAACCAAAAAATCTATAGATGAAGCTACAACAATTATGATAAAACTAGCCAAGGAAGTAGGTTTGTCAATAAACATCAACAAGTGTGGTGTATACTCTCAAGATTAGGAGATGAACAACTTATTGAGGAACAAGATCTTCCTTTCCTACCAATAGTTAGAGAAAAATATAAATATCTAGGTATCTATACCTAGATACTTTCCAAAAGGAAAGATACACAAAAATAAATATGAATAACCTAGAAGAAAAAATCATAAATAAATCACAAGAAATCTTCAAATCAGACCTAGCACCAGATCAAAAAATAAAACTATACAATAACTCCATTATTCCAGCTGCTGTTTATATAACAGGAAATCTTTTCCCAAACGAGTTAAGACCATCTACACTTAAAAAATGCTCAGACCTAGACAAATCAATTAGGAAATTATTAGTAGAAAACAATATAATTGGGAAAACAAACTCAAGGACAATAACTTACATACCAACAACTTTCAGTGGGTTTGGACTAAAATCCATTAAATATTCTACAGAAATATATTATGTAAGAAAGTATCTATACCTAATAAACTATCTAGAAATGCAAGAGGCAAAAAATAGGTATAAAAACCTTGAGGAAAAAGGATGGAGAAATCCAATATTAGATGGTGAATATATCTTACATCTATATAACATTGATACAAATGCAATAAGCCGAAATGAAAAAATAAATGACTAAATAAGGATAAGCAGCAAAAAATACTCATTAGAGAATGGCAAGTATCTTTTCACTATGCTAGATTGGTCACAAAAGAACATCAAAATATAAAGTTCCCAGCCTTGGCGAACATCAGGTTACGTGATTGGCAAGCAAAAATTGCAAGGCAACCAGTTGAAGAACAACCGTCGCGGCTAAAAGGCTCAGGACCAAATAATGAAAATTGAAGGTTTGGATTCAATAATAAAGAAACAGCATATCATGTCATATCAGCCTGTCCAACATCACAAATAACAGCCAGACATGATCTAATTGTTCATTGGGTATTATCTTATACAATACAGAAGCACCAGCAGAAATTATTACTCAATTAAAATACAGTAAAGCATCACTTATTGCACAGTATCAACGGAAAGAACGTCAAGTAAAAATTAAAGCTGCAGTAAAATTCAAGACTGAAATACCACTATATCACAACAAAACTGATATAGTCATTGAATTGTCCATCCAAATCAAATCTATGTCATAGAAGTTTCGATTGCCTACTTCCAAAACATAATATTACAAGAGCAAATAAAAGAAGTTAGGTATTCAACTAACTCTAGAATCCAAATAACAAAAAACAATTACACAGAAGTTAGTAGAGATACAAATTTGATTGAAGAAATAAGCCACATATAATAAACCAACTGAATTGGCTATACTAGTACTTGGATCATTAGGAGAAATATTGCAAACACAACAATACACAAAAACAAATAAAAATATTTTCAAAATTAGGCATTAATGAGAAAAAATTCAACAAATTAGGAGAAATATGTAGTTATAATATTTTAAACCAATCATCAAAGATCTTGGTGAGAAGAATGAAAGAACATTCAGTTTTTATATCAAAATCCTTATATATTTTAATTAAAATTTTTAAATCAACATCTTTTATATAATTAAATCTTTTTATAACAATTGAATGACACCTTTTAAACTTTTATTTAACTATTAAATAATTTTTATACATTAAATTTACTAACACCAAAATTTATTGTAATTTAACTTGTATATTTAAATAAGTATAAACAATATTTTGTACAATATTTAAAGTCCATTTAATGGATATGTATATATGTAAATAATAAATAAATATTAATAGACCGGTAATTTCTTGGATTTCTTTTTCTTGATGACGTCACAATTTCACTGAATAATGAAGTTCCTCTTTTTTTTATGATTTTTATTGAACTTTTTTTTTTGATTATTTATTAAAAATTTTTCACTATCTACGTTTAACTGAATTTTTAATTAACTTTATTATATATTAAATTTGTTTATTTTTTTATAACTTTAATTTTTTATAAAAAAAAATTTTATTAACTGTTTGTGTCTTTGACAACATTAAAACTGTACATCACCAAAAATGAATGACGAACTAATAATTAATTTTTTTTTATCAAAAAATTTTCACTGAAAAACTTGTAATGGCAGCCGTAAAACATGATGCCAGTAAAACCACGCACATGTTATTATTAGAGATTTCACTAACTTGATTTTTAACTTGAAAAAATTTTTGTAATTTTTTACTTTTTTTTAAAAATATTTTCACTTATTTAATTATTTGAACTTGTTAATCAGAAGAACTTTAATTCTCATGGTTGACAAAAAAAAAACTCATCTAATAAAATATATTATGCCGCCATGTGGTCGATGATTATTTATTATGGTCACTGAAATTTCTATTTTTTATAGTACTCTACACGGCGATGATGGACCAGAAAGTTTATGAGTAGCTTAGTGGACTGTATTTTTATAAATAATTAATTGAGTAACTGAAACTGGTGATGTAAAAAAATAATAAAAAGTGATAATTTAGTAGCACAAAAATGTATAATTTATTTAATCAGGTGTGACTACTTTAATAATTGTCCTATGACTGGGCACTGTGCGCCGCTTCTCAAGGCACGCGCTTACATTCTGTGCACACACGCACATATACTAAAAATACACGCATACTACTAAACTTATATAATTATTATATTATTAATATTTAATATAGTACATTATTTATTATTATATTAAACGGGTTGGTAAGGTACAACAGTTACCGACATTAATTTTTTGGAAATAATTAATTTTGTTGTTAATGAAAAAATTTGATTTTTATTTCATCCACTCCGTAATTAAATTCTGCGTCGATAAAAAAATACCCTGCCAAATAGCTGGCACTAAGGTTCCTCAAACAATGAGCTTAATACATCAATATGCCACAGATATCACCGATTACAAGCATGCAATCATATTTCATTTCTATTTACATTTAAAAGTTTTTTTTATTCATCAAAAATTTTGGAACAACAGCTATGCCCGGATCTATATAGTGAATCGGCCCACAAAAGATATTTAAAAACTAATTGTATTAGGTTAAAGTACACCTAAAAAAAGTAGGATCCTGAAGTTTTCAGACATCCCAAATGCCTTCAGCTCTGATTGGCGGCCTATTAATGACAAAAAAAAAGTAAATTTTTAATGAGTTTTTAGTCGTCTTTCTGATACTCCAGTGGTAAAACGATTCTGTAAAAATAATCTTGCGGCCTCTCATTCAAAAGGTTAGACGATATACTTTCAGATAAAATTACTTTTGGAAGTGATTTTAGTACATCCTTTTGATTGGTAGACCATAAACCGTCCAAAATAAATTTTTTATCTTCTTAAATTTCAACTTTGGCAGCGATTTAAAAAAAATTGAGAGATATGCCCATTCTATTTTTTTTTTAACTAATGAAAAATAAAACAAATTTTCATTTGCGACCATCCGCGCTCAAAAATATTTGGGGCAACATGGTCAAATACTTAAAAAACTGAAATAACTTTTGTTTTTAATTTTGCGATTTTTCGAAAAAGGAACCCGCACAAATGAATAGGAAATGGCCGTTCGATCAAATTAGGTGAATTTTTTGTATGTTTGGATTTTATTATTCTGAAAAAATATCTCCGTGGACACAAAGCTCCAAAGTCTCAACTTTGGCTGTTACGGAGCTTGAAAGCTCCATAGCTCTATAACAAAGGTACAAAAAAAAAATCATGTACCAGAGGGTAGACTCTGGTATGGGGGTTTTTGGTAGTGCTAAAACCGAATATGGCTAAAAAAATGCAATAAAATTTGCCAATTTGCCCCCAGCGCCCCCATAACCCCCCCAAAGAAGTAAAAAAAATTTTTTTCTGCAAAAATGAAAATTGAACTATATACTCATGTTTTTTGGAACGCCTATTCCAAAAATGTATACAAAAAATGTTTTTCACCAACGTTTGGCCCTGTAGACGACACTAGTGCCCCCATTCATACCCCCCCCCCCAAAACGGGTAAAAATATTTTTCACTAATCAAGTTAAAAACATTTTTTATATTCATCTTTGGTTACATAGTCTCAAAAAACATAACAATAAACATTGAGTTTGAATTTTCCTAATAAAAATATTTTTAACCCGTTTGGGGGGGGGGGGTTGGTTTACAGGGCCAACCATTGATTAACAACATTTTTTATATTCATCTTTGGTTAGATCTTCTTAAAAAGCATAAGAATACACATTGAGTTTTGATGTTCCTAATAAAAATATTTTTAACTTTTTTAAGGGGGGGGGGTGTAGGGGGGCACTGGTTTGGACTAGAGGACCAAGCATTGGTTAAACACAGTTTTTATATATATCTTTGGTTTCAGCGTCTCAAAAAAAATAACATCACACATTCAGTTTTAGTTTTTGTAATAAAAATTTTTGTATCTCGTTTTGAGGCGGGGGGGCGCATGGGGCCACTGGGGTGGTTTACAGGGCCAAACATTGGTAGAAAACATTTTTATTATTCATTTTTCACCATCACAAAAAAAATAAGAATTCATATTTTTTTTTAATTTTTGTAATAAAAATATTTTTACCCGTTTTGGAGGGGGGTATGAATGGGGGCACTGGTGTCGTCTACAGGGCCAAACGTTGGAGATAAACATTTTTCGTTATACATTTTTGGAATAAGCGTCATAAAAAACATGAGTATATAGTTTAATTTTCATTTTTCGAGAAAAAAAAATTTTTTCACTTCTTTGGGGGGCTTATGAGGGCGCTGGGGGCAAATTGGATAATTTTATTGCATTTCTTTAGCCATATTCGGTTTTAGCACCACCAAAAACCCCCATACAGGGAATCTACCCTCTGGTACATGATTTTTTTTTGTGTGCCTGTGTGATAGAGCTATGGAGCTTTCAAGCTCCGCACAGTGTGGCAAAATGGACAAAAATCGCTCTTGGACTGAGTTTTTGAGCTATCGACTTGAAACCTGTTTTGAACGACTTTAAAATAAGCCTGCTTTCGTGTCTCACTGCGGATGTTTCATATTTATTAATTTTTAACTAGCCTATTTACTAAAAATGCATTTTATGCGAGATTCTAAAATATGCAAAAATTATGATTTAATATTTTTTGACTTCGAAATGTTTTTTAATTTTTATGTATATAATGCAGGATTAACACAAAAAAATTTCCCGTTTGTTTTAGAGAGCAAAAAATGTAGGAATTAAAAATTTCGATAAAGAAATAGGTTGAAGTAGTGAAAATAGGCTATTTAAAAATAAAAAATTTGAAAAATCCGCAGTGATGCACGAAAGCCGGCTTATTTTAAAGCCGTTCAAAACAGGTTTCAAGTTGATAGCTCAAAAACTCAGTCCAAGAGCGATTTTTGTCAATTTTGCCACACTGTGCTCCGTAGCAGCCAAAGTTCAGACTTTAGAGCTTTGTCTCCCGGGAGAAAGTTATTTCAGTTTTTTAAGTATTTGACTATGTTGCCCCAAATATTTTTGAGCGTGGATGGTCGCAAATGAAAATTTGTTTTATTTTTCATTAGTTAAAAAAATCTCAATTTTTTTTAAATCGCTGCCAAAGTTAAAATTTAAGAAGATAAAAAATTTATTTTGGACGGTTTATGGTCTACCAATCAAAAGGATGAACTAAAATAACTTTCAAAAGTAATTTTATCTGAAAATATATCGTCTAACCTTTTGAATGAGAGGTCGCAAAATCATTTTGATAGAATCATTTTACCCCGGGAGTATCAGAAAGACGACTAAAAACTCGTTAAAAATTTACTTTTTTTTTGTCATTAATAGGCTGCCAATTAGAGCTGAAGGCAGCTGGGAGTCTGAAAACTTCAGGAGCTTACTTTTTTTAGGTTTACTTTGACCTAATACAATTAGTTTTTAAATATCTTTCGTGGGCCGATTCACTATATAGATCCGGGCATAGCCTTTTCAAAAAATCTATTATGAGATTCGAGATATCGAGTAAAAACCATATTTTCAATTATAAGTACTTTCATAGAACTAAATGAAGTATTATACCCAAAAAAGTAAAATATTGCAGTTTTTTTAATTTTTTTGTTTTTTTAATTTATGAAAAAAATTTTGAAATAATTCGGAATTACATCTAAAAAATTACTATAAACGAACTTTCTAAAAATAGTATTCTCATAGAAATAAATTAGGAACTACGTCCTAAGAGAAAAAAAATTTGGTGTTTTTTGTATTTTTTTATGACGAAAATTTTGAAATAATTAAGTATCAGATTCAAGAAATCGAGTAATAATCATACTTTCAAATATAAGTACTTTCATGGAAATAAATGAGGTATTCTAAACTAATCAAAAAACAAAAAAAAATAGTTTGACATTTGATGAAAAAATTTTTGAATAAGAAATAGGTGTTAATTCCATAATGGTTGTGAAATATTACAGGTTACAATATTTTCAGATATTAAGTCTTAATTCCATAATGTTTATATCACCGATTACAGACACACACACACACACACCCGAATACAGACTTTTTTTAAATACCGGTTTTTTATCTTCCTGAGGTCTCAAAACGTGCTTATGTGCCAAAAAATCAAAAACCTAAATTTGACCCATCACAATGGTTCCTCATTCAGGAACCAAAAAATAACTAAATGGCTTAAAAATTTTAAGTTAAAATTTACTAATAAGTTGGATTTCCCGTTTTGATCAGCAATTTTCAAGAAATTTTAGAAAATCTAACTTTTTTCCTAGTAAATTCTAAGTGTTGTGTTACATGTGATACATGTTTGTATATATGTAAATAGTGTGAATGTGTGTGTGCGTGCGCCTCACTTCATTTTTATAGTCGGATCATCATTGCCGCCCCAGTGCGGTACCGACTGCCGCTAGACATAGACATACATTTTATATGTAAATTAGTAGTCAAATTAAAGTGATAATTAAATCTATTAAATCTATATTAATTAGTGATACAGTTTATTTCACCTCTTCCATACCATTTTCTTCCTTAATTAATCACCCACGACAACATCTGGCATCTCATTGTGTACTAAAAGAGAATTTTCGTTAAGTTAAGAAGAGTGGAATATTGTGTTTTTTATTACAACATGCGGTTCTCACGTGTATAATATGTGCTATATCTATGAAACTGGTGAAAATTTTATTTACAAATCAATAAAAAAATAACTGTGGTGACATTTAAAAATTCATAGAAAATTAATAAAGAAATATAAAATTGAAAGTGGAAATATTTAATTTATAAAAATTAACTGGTATCAAGATGGCGTCATGAGGCGATGCTTACCGACAATTTATCAACATCAAAATCTAGTTATAAATTTTTTCAAGGCCATTCAATTGTATATTGAACAGCGGGAATTCATCATCATTGTCATCATTTTTTTTTTAATGGAAAATCAATTTTATAATAAATGGATAATGGATAATGGAAGTGATCTCGAAAAATTTTCATCGAATATTCTTTCAAGAGGTATTTTTTTCAAAGATTTTTTCAAAAAAGAAGAATTTTAATATTAAAAAATTAATGGTGGGGGAGTCGCCGCACACAAAAAATTAAAGAAGAAATTAAAAAAAAAGTCTTGCAGCAAAAAATTATTTTTTTTTTCTTCTTAAAAATAATTATAAAAAGTGGAAGTCAACGCATATAAAAAATGAAAAAGAAGCAGTAAAGAGGAAAAAGGAAAAAGAAGTATTTTGGTGATTGGGCAAGTCATCATTTTGGGGTACGAGAAACGGAAAAGAATCATCATCGTCACATGGTCAACATCTGGCAACATTGCTATTTCTTCTCCGGCAAATCGATCATGCTAATCTGTAAGCAGCCATATTTTTTTTTGAAATTTTGGAGTCGCCTGCGCACTTAATCAAAACTGTGTTTAGATAAGTAACCTTATTTCCTTTTTTTTTTCTTTCTGCTCTTTCTTTATATCTTGACATTTAAAAAATTTTTTTATTATTAAAAAAAAGAAAAGAGATAAAGTTAAATTTTATTTATCTCTCACTTTATTGTTTCTTTGTGTAATTTAATAGTTGCAAATTACTATTTGGTATTTTACTTTATTAATTGGTAAAATTAGTTTAAAAATATATATATAATTGAATTAAATTAAATTTTAAAAACTATAGTCATAAAAAATATAATTATAAATTTTGTAATTTTTTAATTTAAGTTGTGGGGCACATAATGTGGGTATAGTATTTGTACATTGTGTATTATTTTTTTTTAAAAAGTAATAATGATTTAAAATCTTGTGGTAATTCTAATATTATATTAAAATTTTTTTTTGGTCTTTTAAATTTAATATTATTATTACTTTTTGAAAATTTTTGTTTATATAAGATTATAATTAAATTTTTTATAAATTTTATACTAATGTATTTGGATGTTCCTATAGATATTTGGACTTGTTAATTGCTGTCTTGGCTTTTGGATGGAGCTACACTACTAGAATACTTTGGACTACATAAACCCTAATGGATCTTTACTTGGGTGATGTGGATGATTATATAACTGCAGACCAGAAGGTACTCATGTATCATTGGATCTTTTATCATTTTTTTAATAAGTCTAAATATTTATTATTTTTTTTTTTTTAAAGAACATAAATTCTATCAATTATTCTTTCTTAAAGATAATTTTATATTAATACCTAGTCTTGTCATCTACATTTGTAGAATTTTGTAGATCTTGGGTTAAATTATGGTTAAATTTTATAAAGTTAACTATATATTTAAATTTATTGGAAAAATTTTATTTTAGAGTGATCAAGGTGGGTGGTGACACATTGATTTGGAAATTTTGTGATTTATTTTTAGGTAATAATACCTTATTAATGTGTTATTCTGACCTTGGTATCAAATTTTGTAACTTTTTAGAATTGACAAAATTTAGATTTATTACTTTTGATTTTTTGGTTGGTCGCATAATGTGATGATTTTAGAAATTTATTTATCCTTTTATAAAATATAGAATTTTGGTTCTTTAAATATATGACTAAAATATGCTTTAGTCATTAATTCTATATTTTAATTTTTGGACTTTTAGCTCATTCGAGTAAAGTATTGGCTTATTAAAATATAAAATTTTGGGTATGATCTAAATAATAGGATAAAAATATACATTTTTTTATTTTATATTTTAATTAAAATATAAAATTTTGGCTTCCTTCACTTTTAGCTCATTTAAAGGTTGGAGTGCCTAAATTTTCTTGGTGTATTTTAATTATTGAGAATTGGCTCAAATAAAAGGGTTAAATCCTTCAATGAGAATTTTCGGTAGTTAATTTAGTACAAATTAACCTCTGTTCAAACCTTACAAGTCAGACAAACCAACTCGCGGTCCACGAATAGACCTTGACCCTACAACTGTTACCACTGACTGGGGACTTTACTCGTTCCAAGTCAAATACTCAAATTCCTGGAACAAAATTCCCCCCTGTCTACGGGACTTGCCATCTTACTCGCGCTTCAAAAAAGCAATAAAACAATATATATATAAATTAGATATTATGTAGCTGATTGACAGCAGATTTATATATTTTCTCTATTTTTTTTTTTCTTTGACTTCATATTGACGCATATTCACCTATTGACACACTAATCTATTGACTCATTTAATTATCATCAATTTTGCCATTATATTATATATTATATTATATTATAAATCAAAAATTTTAAATGTTTACTTATTTATTGTAATATATTGAAAGAGTGTACTATTTTTGTTTTCAAAATAAAGATTATTATTATTATTATTATTATTATTAAATATTTTTCTTTTTTTGGTTGGGGAGGGATAAATGGATATTATAATTTAGTCATATTGTGCTGATTAATTTATTGAATTTGGAGTGATGTCTTGATTGGTTAATTAATTCTTAATTGATAGAAGCTCCAATGATACTTTATGGTTGTTTAATTATGGACATTGGGGTTTATAATGGTCTTGGTGGTCTAGTATGTTGTGGTTAAATTCAGGACCAGGTCATCAATTAAAGATTTAAGTTAAATTAAATTATAATATTTGTAAAAAATTTATATGATTGTAATTTTTATTTATATGTTAACTTTTATATTTTGTAAATGATGTAAATTGTTTTTTATTTCTCATTTTTATTTCTCATTTTTATAGTCGGATCGTCATTGCCGCCCCAGTGCGTTAACGACTCCCGCTAGACATAGACATACATTTTATATGTAAATTAGTAGTCAAATTAAAGTGATAATTAAATCTATATTAATTAGCGATACAGTTTATTTCACCTCTTCCATACCAATTTCTTCCCTAATTAATCACCCACGACAACGATAAGCTATTTAGTTATTTTTTTTTTCTTTTTAATCAACGCAGAATTAAATTACGGAGTGGATGAAATAAAATTCAAATTTTTACATTAACAACAAAATTAATTATTTCCAAAAAACTAATGTCGGTAATTGCTCTACCTTACCGGCCCCTAAATAACGCGAAATAAGCGTAGTAAAAGAGATCACTAATGTAAAAAAAATAAGAAACAATAGGTGGGAATGGTATTTACGAGCTTATAGATTGAAAGTCAATAAGGAAATAATATGTATGACGTAGAAGGGCAAACCTTTGAACTTTGGTATAGAAGTCGCCCACGGCAACATAAAAATTCTTCTCATACAGTAGGTACATTTTTTGCACGGTTTAAGGTATATAAGCTACTGTCCAAGAATGTCGCAAGACACTTGTTACTCTAACTTTTGTTCGATCGCATTGCGTATTATTGGGATCTCAATACTAGCATCTTGTACTTATACTTATATTATGGAACTTAGAGTATTTCAATAAACAAACAAGTTATATTCAACTACTTTGGTTAATTTATTTTCCTCTACAATAAACCAGCCTTAAAATAAACTTTTAATGTCCGAGTATAAAGAATTCTCGTATCACCTGAGATTAAATTTGATAGTCTAGCAATTATGATACAGATTATCTGGAGGCTTCGGAAGGATATTCGGTAATCGAGGAAAATTGGAAAATTTTTTTCATCACCAACAAAAAAAAAAACAAAATGAAAAATATATGGAGGGAGGATTCATAAGAAGATTTATCAGGGAAATATTTCAAGAAAAATTATTTAACAATAAAAGAAAATCAACTTCAAGAAGGAGATTGCATAACGAGGTATTAATACACAATACAGAGCAACGGCTAATTATACAAAAACGAGGAGAAATTAACAACTACATACTGCTAATATCTTTCAACAAAGGAACATCGAGGAAAGTTCTATACTGACGGATGTGCAGCAAATCAATTGCAGTTCCATTTATTAATCGATGATTAATTGGACATCAAACTACGGAAATATTTGTTCATTTGTTAGAGGATTTGAGTCAATGGGTCACGAGGAAGTAAGACGGAGATGGAAAAAGTAGGAGTAATTTTTTGAGCAACTTCGTAAGCTAAGTATTTTTTTTTTTTTTTTTTTAGGGCTCCTTCAAAGAAGGTGAATGCTTTTACGCATCACATTCACGGCGTACTGTATGGTTATCTGAGACTCAACCTCAAATTTAGGGTAATATCCACTAAACTCCCCACCCTCCTGGAGCATCGATCTGGAAGCTCAATCTTTAGCAAGCCGTCGTAAAAGGCATTCCACAGATCAGGGCCCAATACTGAACCCTGCGCTATGCCTGCGCTTAATACTTTACCTCTTGTCCTAGCGCAGGTAACGGTCCCGGAGGTAATCTCTGAGTATATTTCTCAGTTAATCTGGAACTCTGAATACCTGCTCGAGGGAGTGCAACATATCGTCCCACTTAGTCGAGTTGAATGCGTTTTTCACATCCAATGTGACAAGCAGGACGTCCAGTTTAGAATCCGGCCGCACTTGTCTGGCCCTCATAACCACCTTCACGACCTGCTCGATGGCACCGATCGTGGAACGACCCTCACGAAAACCGTGTTGGTCGTCACTAAGGTCACCCGCTTCCCTAATTGCCTTGCCGCAATCTTCCTCTGACCATGCTCATCATTACCTTGCCAATGGTATTTAACATACACAATGGTCTGTAAGATGATGAAGATCCTGGTTCACCCTTTCCCATGCTTATCAGAGCCAGGCGGGCCACATTCCAGTCCCTTGGAAAGACGCCTGCCACGAGGCACGCATTAAACATGCCAAGGAGGAGACCATGAATTACCTTTGCAGCCGCCTTAAGGGCTTCCGCGGGTATTCCGTCTGGTCCTGACGCTTTCCCATTTTTCATTAACCTAATTGCCTGAAGCATCTCCACCTCGCTAAATAGCGGAAATTGCTCCCTCAGGACATCCAATGTGTTTAACCAATGCTCGGTCCTCTAGTCCACCCCAGTTCCCCCATACACCCCCCCCCTTTATTAGGAACATTAAAACTCAATGTGTATTCTTATGTTTTTATAGACGATCTAACCAAGTTAAAAACATTTTTTATAGTCACCTTTGGTTACATAGTCTCAAAAAACATAAGAATACACATTGACTTTGAATTTTCCTAAAAAAAATATTTTTAACCCGTTCGGTGGGGGGGTTGGTATACAGGGCCAACCATTGATTAAAAACATTTTTTATATTCATCTTTGGTTAAAAAAGATTTTCAGAGGCGGCTAAGGCCAAAACATACTCACTTTCGTATTCTGGTTTTTTTGGCCGTGGGTTCTGGAAAAAGTTACAGGTCCACAAAGTTTTTTGGAAAAAAAGTGAAAGTTTGACAGCCCAGAATAGCCTAGATTTTTAGATTAATTAAAAAATTTTTGGTAAATAATTAATATTTCATCCTTCATTTAGGAAAAACAACTCCTAAAAGGAGTATTTGCACCCCTTTTAGGGTTTTAACATGGAACATTTTCATTAGATAGAGTATTTGAAAAAGTTTGGCTCGGCAGGTGGGGTGAAATTTTGACGGCTTTTAGGAGAAGGGGTGAAAAAATGACGTTTTTAGGGGGGGAGGGTGAAATGGACTGTGAAATATTTTCGATTTAGGGAGTTAGAGTAATTTGAAACAGGGAGTCAGGTCCTGATCGGCCCTGATAACAATAATAATTTACAATACTTTAAGTTTAAGGAATTAGGATAGTATATATTTCAGGATTTATTATAATTTCGGTTTTTGGATTTATTACTGTTATGAGTAAACATGTTCCATGCTCGTTGGTTGTGTAGTTACACGAACCGGTTATGAACTTCTTTTACTAATTTAAGGGTGAAATATTTATTATTCATGAAAAACTACCCCGAATTCTAGATCAGTGACCCAAAAAACCCTTAAGGACCTGATTTCGTCGCTCAAAATGCAAAATTTGCAAATGCACCCCTTTTAGGGGTTGTTTTTGCTAATTTAAGGGTTAAATATTAATTATCCTATCCTAAAAAAGACATTGCTCATCGCAACAGTTGCTAGGTGTAATCGCAATAAAGTCATTCTGATTGGTTCTCACAATAACGTAAGCAAACATTATACACACAAAATTTTAAATTTTTATTACGATACAAATTGTGAGTTTATTGGTGAATTAAATGTAGGTGTAAACTTTGTTAGTTTATTATTTAAAATTTTTGCAATTTACCCTTAATTCTAACTTTGAATAATCATAAATTTTTGTTTACATAAATTACAAACATTTCATAACTCAAATCATTAATCTGTGTACGATGTGCAGTTGAATCTAGTTTATAAAAAATTACCTCAAATTCTTGATAAGCAACCCAAGAAAACCCTCTTATAACAATTCTTCGCTAAATCTAGAAACTTAGCTTGCTAATATATAAAAAAAACCCTTTTTGGGAGTAGTTTTTGCACATTTAAGGGTTTTCCAAAAATATCTCCCGGAAAAGAGCCCGATTTTCGTGGTCAGCGACCCAAAAATCATTTAGTAGAACAAATCTCATGTTGGCCAGTAAAAATACACCTTTCATCCGCGATTTGACTGATACCTGTATAATTGTTAGATAGAAAGAGATTATCATAAGAAGTGTTATATGATAGAAGGAGACAACAATATAAAATTTGCTCAAAACAAAAATTTTTTTGAACAATATAAAGATGTCATTGGTAACTATTAACAATTTTAAAAAAAATTGACAAAAATTAATATTTCCCAATGTTACAGACAGACAACTCAGTTAAATAAAAGCGTGTAAAAAAATTGTTCCTAAGAATTTTTAGTATTCAAATAAAGAATAAAATAGCGTTAGTAAAAACAAAAAAAAAACCATTTTACTAACTTGTCAACACATCTCTTAAATTTGACCAGTTCACGAATTGGTCATTTTACTTGACCAATTTACGAAATGGTTAATTTCACAAATGGGGTGTAACATATACACTGCAACGGTTTCTACCTTGATTCTATTAATAAGCGACGCAAGCGCAAAGCTCTGGAGTAAAAAACTCGAAGAATACTAAAAAACGTGTTTTAAAAGTGACAAACCAACATCTAGTAACTTTTTTTTTTTTTAATTTTATTATTTTACCGCTATCATACTTTTTTATTTGAAGGATAAAAGTGTTGGTTATGGATAAATAATGATAACATAAGCTAATTAGTTAACAACAACGCTTTAATAATAAGAAGCGTACAGCTTGAGTTCTAAAGGAACACTGCTGTAACGATGTCAGTTCTGTATAGCAGAGGGCGTGTATTCTAACATACAAACACACGCATATAAATATACAATATAACATTTACATAACATTCCACCTTTATTATAATGGTGATAATAGTGAAATATTATAATGGTGATAATAGAAAAAGATGAAACAGGATTACATAAATTGGCTAATAATCACAGGATAATCGAAGAAAAGTTTTTTAGAAATCATTTTACACCCACAAATACAACACAATTGATATTTCAAAAATATCAGCTGAAAAGAAAACATTACGCCAGTTTGCAATAATGGAATATAAATTTGGTGGCCAAGGTTTCCAAAGATGCAACTGCAAACAAGATTGCAAAAATAATAAATGCAATTGCGAGACAAGCGGGCTTAAATTTAACTCAAAATGTCACAGTAGCTTATCATGTGGAAATAAATAATATTTACAATTTTTATTTTTTTCAATTCATATTAGGGAAGATTTAAATGAAGCGTATACGACTTGTATGGTCGGGTCTTCAAAACTGCCCCAAAGTATTTTTTTCTGAAACTGCTACCAAAAGTCACCAGCCTAATTTTTAGCCTCCCAGAACAAAATCTCGATTTTTGGCAGCCATTTTTGTGTTTTGGACTTTTACAAAGAAAGTAAGAAAAATTAGGGATAATTTTTCTTTTTTTTCTGTTAAAAACTATCATTAACATGAAAATTTTTTCCTCTTAGGTTCGAATAGGAAATTTTCCTGGCCATTCGATTCCGGGGTCAAAAAAATTTTTTGAGTAGCGCATGCGCGAGAAATTGCTAAGATAGGCTGTTTTTTTTCAAAAGTCGATTTCTCAAATGCCTGTTAGTAAAAAAACTTCTAACCAGGCTAAAATTTTTCCTTGATCATTATATTTTTTGGCGAAAAAAAAATTTCGATGGGACAATCCAACACGGCTTGGATAAAGCTAGCTTTAAGCGGATAGTCTTAGTCTTAATCTTAGTCTTTATCCAGAGATCGGACTGTAACCGTAACATTATATATTAAAACAGCGCACGCGGGTGGGAATTTTGTGTCAACTTTAAAACTTTATTTTCTGCGGAAAGAGTAACTTTTACGAAACGTACAAGGACTCTTTCGACGGGGAATTTAAAAATCTATTTTTTTTTGTATCTTGTTCCTTTTTTGTAAAATTAATAATTTTCAAGAAAAAACGCAAAAACTAAAATTTTAACCCTTTGAACTCTATTTGTACCAAAATGTGTCCCCTAAAGTGACCGGAAAAATTATGGTTGTTATTGTTCACGAGACTGCACTGAAAAACCGATTCCATTGAAGCAATGACTTAGAAGCGATTGAAATATGCCAATAGAATATATCATTGATTTGATGGTGCAGCTATTAAACGAATAGCTTCTCGCCATTAATATACCAGACATTGTTTTGATGTAAATTTTCGTCAAAATAAAAGAGAATATAAGATTGAATTAATAGAGAGCATACAATCAAAATAATTGTTTTTAATATTTTGATTTAACGTTTAAAAACATTCAATCAATAGAAATTGATTTTAGTTCAATAATATTAATAATAACAAAAAAAGTACGTATTGTGCATATGTCTAGGTATACTACTCTTTCTCTTTCTATCCTTCTGCGTATTTATTGTTTACTCAGACTATAATTATGGCTTTTAATGGCGCGCGCGGTGTTTTTGTTTATATTATTATTCATTATTACTATTATAAAGAAATGGAATTTCCTAAAAATTATTTATGTTAGATTTAATTATTATTTTTAAATATGCATTCGCTATACCTAGATATGCATAAATTACTCTTAATATTAAAAGGGGTGGGAAAATTATTACCTGTAACATATAGTCTTCAAAATTTTTTTATTAACACAAAGAGTCCTGCTGGCGTAATGGATAAGGTCGCTGCTTACTGATCAACACGGTTCACAACGGTACCCAGTTCGATCCCGGATGAAGTCGCAGTTTTTTTATTTTATAATAAATTAAAAAAAAAAAATTAAATTCATTAATGTATAATAATGTAATAATAATTAATAAAAAAAATAATTAATAAAAAAAATCGAAAAATAATATAACAAATTAACAATACCGCCTTAAAAAAAAATGCACAAGCGAGGAATAATTAAATAAGTAAACATTAAAATAAAATAATAAATGCAAAAAAAAAAGAAAAAAAAAATAAATAAATTTTTACTTATTTTCTGTTTATTATACATTGAAATGATATGTATTCATTATCATTTCAATAGCTTTAAATATTTGAAATAATTTCAATCTCGCCATTGAATTTATGATATCCGTCATTGGCATATATCAATTGCTTTTAAGTCATTGTTTCAATGGTACCGGTTTTTCAGTGTGCCAAAAAAAAATTGACTTTTCGATTTTTTAAGGTGCTCAAGCGTTTTTGGATGCCATTTAATGAAAAAATAAGTTCTACGTAAACCGAATCTAAAAATATTTAGTCGCTGGACAGCGCCAAAGCATTTTCGATTTTTGAAAATGGGCTCAGGAACGTCGGGCGGGACTTAAACTACTAAATTTAAAAGGCAACATACAAATCAAATTCCGGGGGGTATTTTATAGTTTTTTTGGTCGCTAAAAACAATTGAATCATATATTTTGAATTATTTTTTTAAGACAAAAAGTTAATTTCAGTGGTAAAAATATTAAAAATTGGACAGATTTTGACGTCAAAAACTTGCTGCGGACTAAAAAATGTTTAGAAATTATTTTAAAAGAGCATCCCGCATGTTTTTTGGGTCACTAAAAACGATGAAATTAATTATTTTTATATATTCTTGACGGATTCAGAGTTATGGGTCAAATATTATAGTTTGAATTTCCAAATTCAGCATTTTTTTGAGTTAACTCTTTCCTGAGGAATTGCCCCCACCACAAGTCACGTGATACACGCTTTAGGCAGTTTATTTTACTTTATTTATTTAATATATTAAATTATTTAAAATAAAATACTTGATAAATCTTTTGTAAATAACTAATATTTTTTTATTTAACGAATAAAAATAATTTTAAACGTTACCACATAGCTGTAGCACTACTCCATTCACGCATACTAATGTAAGTCACACAGAGAACGATTTAGGGAGATTCCTCAGGAAAGATTTATAAATGACTGTCAAATGTGCAGAGAACTTTTCTGAACCTCCAGAAAGGTAATTTAAATTATCTTTTTTTTGTGTTTTTCTAACTAGCGCAGAATTAATTGCTTAGATTTTATTAAGGATGCTAGTTTAGTTCAGTGTTACCACAATATCATAAAATATGGTTTTCAGGCAATATTCCAAATAAAGCTGCCATCTTGCAATCCAACCAAAATATTTCCAGTTGGTCTCATTTTTTTGTGTATAAAATCCACCTCTCGATTCCCGTAATCGACAATTTTTCATAACCGATTCTTTCATCGTAATAGTTAATACACCAAATGCCCATTTTCGGCCCTAAATGACCAATTTCTAAATTGGTGCTAAAATTTTAATTTTTGATAAAATTGAGTTTTATTTTTCACAACAACTTTTTGCAAGTTCCAAGTCTCCAAAAATTTCTTACTCGTCCTTTTAGCTTTAGATATTTCCGAGATATGGCTCTACAAATTTAATGATAAAGTATCATTTTTTTTTTTTAAACCTGAAATTGAGACTCTGTCTTTAAATTATCATATCTGGTAAACGAAAAATTGAAAACAAAAAAGTAAAAAAATTTGGAAAACTTTGAACTTACAAAAAATTGTTGTGAAAAATAAAACTCAATTTTATCAAAAATTAAAATTTTAGCACCAATTTAAAAATTGGTAATTTAGGGCCGAAAATGGGCATTTGGTTTACTAACTATTACGATGAGAGAATCGGTGATGAAAAATTGTCAACTACGGGAATTGAAAGGTGTATTTTATAAAAAAAAATGAGAACAACTGGAAATATTTTGGTTGAATTGCAAGATGATAGCTTTGTTTGGAATATTGTCTGAAAACCATATTTTATGATATTGTGGTAATACTGAACTAAACTAGCACCCTTAAAAAAAATCTAGGCAATTAATTCTGCGCTAGTTAGAAAAACACAAAAATATTATAAATTAAATTACCTTTCTGGAGGTTCTCTGCACATTTGACAGTCATTTAACTCAAAAAAATACTGAATTTGTAAATTCAAACTACAATATTTGGCCCATAACTCTGAATCCGTCAAGAATATATAAAAATAACCAATTTCATAGTTTTTAGTGACCCAAAAAACATGCGGAATGCTCTTTTAAAATAATTTCTAAACATTTTTTAGTCCGCAGCAAGTTTTTGACGTCAAAAACTGTCCAATTTTTGATATTTTTACCACTGAAATCAGCTCATAACTTTTTGCCTTAAAAAAATAATTCAAAATAATGATTCAAAATATTGATCGTTTTCAGCGGTCAAAAAAACTATGAAATACCCCCCAAAATTTTGCTTTTATGTTGCCTTTTAAGTATAGTAGCTTTAGTCCCTCCCGACGTTCCTGAACCCATTTTCAAAAATTGTAATGTGGCTATTTCCGGCTTTGCGGAAATAGTCACATTATTGTAAATATCTAATTTTTGTTATTTTATAATTTCACGTGTTCGCGGGACTTACCAATCTGTATCATATAAGCTGAAAAGAGAAAGAGAGTAATATACTTTAAAAATCGGGGTCGGGGGAATATTATAGCGAAAAAGAGATAGAGATATTTATGATTTAAACACAAGGGAAGGTAAAGCACATTTTTATCAATTTCAAACACAAATCATAATTTTTATTAATTAAATTTTATAATATAAACTTAGAAACTATAACCGTCTTTTCTTATACAAAAATATTAAATTCACTGTCTTTATAATTCAAAAATCACTGTCTCTATCAAAAATTTAAATAACTTTTAACGATCGCGACACACACACATTATTAAACACACGAGGAGTTTCGGGCTTACCTTTTGTCGTCAAAAATCAAGGTGCCAAAGATATTATCATTGGCTGCCATTTTCGATGATATTAGATACTGCTCAAAATTCTTCTTATATTTTCTAATCACTTAATTTCTTTCTTTTTGAAATTGGATTCCAAAGATACTTATCTTTCCTAGGATATCCAACTTCACTATTCAAAATCAAATGTTCACTTATTCAATTCAAAAATACAAAATTAATGAAAACTGTCGCAACGATAATCATATTTAAAATTATATAAGAAAACACGAGGGAACAGAATCTAAAATTGTCTTGTCCCTCGTTTATGTTTTCTAATAATCACGACTTTTCACTATAATCACCAATCACTGTCATATACGAAAATTCTTAATCACGACAAACAACTTCAAAACTTAATCAAAACTACTTAAATGTATGATAAAAATAAACTGTTAATTAATGGCCGGCGACATGCGTTTTCGTGAGTTATCAAAAACGTGACCTATTTTTAGAAGGGTCTGTCGCCGAATATCGTCCTCGCTGGTCACTTGAACCCGCGTTGTCGATCAGCTTCTCTCCCTTCTCCTTTTCTTATCTAGTTCTTCGCGGCTTTTATTAAATATCTATGTGTGTGTGTGTCGCTAATGTCACCTATATTATTAATCAAACTATAACTTATATTTAAAAATCTCGCGGCCTTTCATAAATTTTAAATATTTTATGTAAATTAAAATAAACTTAATTTTAGCGTTTGTAACCACGTTACAAAATCGAAAATGATTGGCGCTGTCCAACGACTAAATATTTTTAGATGCGGTTTACGTAGAACTTATTTTTTCATTAAATGATATCCAAAAACTTTTGAGTGCCTTAAAAAATCAAAAACTCGATTTTTTTTGGCAGTCTATTGTACACATCAAAATAAACAACTTTTATTCCAAAAGTTTTCGTACTAATATTTTCATTTGGATCAGAAGCACTAATTTCCTGAACTATTGTATGTGCCTATTTTATATAAATGTATATATTTTTTTTACGACCATTGTCAAAATAAAAAAAATATTTAGTGTTATTGTACTGAAGCATTATACCTCGGGTATAATATTTATCAATAATTATTTAAATATTTTATCTATCGCGCGCTCTACTAGAGTGCTCTGTATAATATCTGTTACGATGCGCGCGCTGGGTCTCTCGCAAGGTCCGCGCTCTGCTTATTACCTAAATGCTCGCATATAATTTCGTCATTATCTGGCGGTAATCTCCAGAGTAAACATCTCTCTCCGGTGGTCTTCCCCGGTTGTGAACTTTAGTGTCGCTGGCCTGCTGGTTACCCTCAGGTAAAACATCCTCGGAGGTTATCCTCCGAGGACGCGGAACCTGTAGGATATCCACAGGTCGGTGATATAAAATTAGTGTCTGTTTATAGGTTATGTTTTCCATCGGGAAGTTATTTCTAATAAATGTTTTTATAAAATGGAGCATTAAATCTTTAATAAATTGTATAAATTTGTAAATACGTTTTCTTTTCTTAATTAAAATCATATATGTTTATTATACTTTAATTATTATAATCAATATAAAAAAAAAAAATATATCAATTACTTTATAAATTTGAATATAAACATTTCTGCTATTCAATAAATAACATAAAATATTTCTTTATCAATTTTAAAGCATAAAATTCTGTGTTACCATTTATTTCATATTAACCTCCCACAACAAGCCATATACTTACTTAATTTAATTTTCAGATTTTATTAAAAAACTGCATGGGTTAATACACCACAGGAGTAAGTGCTTCATTTGGTACCGAAAAACCCGGATGGCTTGTTTGAGGTTAATTTGAAATGGATTAAAATTAAATACTTGTAAATAATATAAGCGATTTTTAAACTAATAAGTGAAAATTTTTTTTTTTGAGAAATCGAAATTGTATAATTCTTTAGCTGATTAGTAAAAGTTTTGCAAAAATAAAAAGATATGAATTAGTAAAATCTGTAACATAAAATTTTCTTTAAATTAAATTATAAAATCTTAAAGTTAACATAACGTAGAGTCATTATGAAGCTATTTAGCAACATTTTTCATAATAATTTTTTTTAATAACTGAATTAAAAAATCTTAAACTTAACAAAACTTAGAATCATTCTGAGACCAATAAACAAATTTTTTATTTATTTTCTCTAAAAATATGGCAATAAAATTAAAAATCATTTAGAGTCAGTAAATATAAAAAATTAGTGTGATTCTAAGGCCAATCAGTAAAATCAATTAAATTTTTTTTTAATACACTTATTATACCTAAAAATTTAGATAAAAGTAGAGTAAAATTTTTGAAATATCCCATTTTTGAAACTAAAAATTAAAAGTATTAAAAATTAATTAAAATTTGTGTAAATCTAAAATTTAGTAAAATATCTGCCAAATAATTGTTATAAAATACTGTTAAAATCAATTAAATACGGTATTGTAAATCTTATTATAAAAAAAAAGAGACTTAGTTTTTTTTTTATGTGTAAGAATATCAAATGAAATATAATCAAAAATTAAATAAAAAAGCAAATCCATGTTTTATAGAAGAAAATGTCCAAGTTCTAGTGATAACATCCAGTCAAAAAGTTAATAGGTGTTGTGTTCAGGGACCTCACATAAAATCCCTGTAAAGTATAATGAATTGATGAAGTAATTCTACTTGTTCAAGCGCCAGATAATTTAAAGATGATATAATATTTAAAAAAATAAATTTCGCACTTTAAGAAAAATAAAAATAAATCAAATGAGTAACTAGGGACCAAGAGCTAATGCTTTGAAAAAGATAATTCATCAAGAACCAGAGATGGGCCCATGATTATCGCTGAGATACTGACCAATCCTGCATTTGGAATAAACGGTGGATCTCCCCCAGAGCGACCAAGAAAATGAATGGCGCTGATGGGTAGATATCATGTGAATAGCTAGAAGAATCCTGGAAGAAAGTTGAAATTCTAAAGCAAATCAATTAGCTGAAATCCTGAATTATTTCAAACAAAAGAAGTTAAGAAAATTGAAGTGTAAAATATATTAATTTAAAAATAAAAAATATTAAAATTTTTAAAATTTAAAATTGAAATAAAATATTGAAAAAATTCTCTGGTTACTTGGAAAGTGGATTCCATACTAAAAATTATATTTTTCTAAAAATAATGGAGTTATTCATCTAGAAGTTCGATATGCTGCAAACATGTAAAATAAATTTAGCCAGTTTTTTTTTGTGAAGTGTAATTAACATTAAAGACTGTAAGTGTAATCAAAATTAAAGACTCTTAGTGCAATCAAAATTAAAGACTTTAAGTGACAAATAAAAGTGTATCTTTTTTAGTGTAAATAGAAATTAAAGACTGTATAAATTATTGATTTCTATGAAATTTAATCAATGAGTGAAATAGATAAATTCTTATTATTCTTTTATTTTCTGTTATTTTTTATGTAAAAAATGTTCCATTTTATAATAAAAAATAGGAGGGGTAATGAAGCATTATACCTCGGGTATAATATTTATCAATAATTATTTACATATTTATCTATCGCGCGCTCTACTAGAGTGCTCTGTATAATATCTGTTACGATGCGCGCGCTGGGTCTCTCGCAAGGTCCGCGCTCTGCTTATTACCTAAATGCTCGCATATAATTTCGTCATTATCTGGCGGTAATCCCCAGAGTAAACATCTCTCTCCGGTGGTCTTCCCCGGTTGTGAACTTTAGTGTCGCTGGCCTGCTGGTTACCCTCAGGTAAAACATCCTCGGAGGTTATCCTCCGAGGACGCGGAACCTGTAGGATATCCACAGGTCGGTGATATAAAATTAGTGTCTGTTTATAGGTTATGTTTTCCATCGGGAAGTTATTTCTAATAAATGTTTTTATAAAATGGAGCATTAAATCTTTAATAAATTGTATAAATTTGTAAATACGTTTTCTTTTCTTAATTAAAATCATATATGTTTATTATACTTTAATTATTATAATCAATATAAAAAAAAAAAATATATCAATTACTTTATAAATTTAAATATACACATTTCTGCTATTCAATAAATAACATAAAATATTTCTTTATCAATTTTAAAGCATAAAATTCTGTGTTACCATTTATTTCATATTAACCTCCCACAACAAGCCATATCCTTACTTAATTTAATTTTCAGATTTTATTAAAAAACTGCATGGGTTAATACACCCCAGGGGTAAGTGCTTCAGTACATATCAAAATAAACATCTTTCATTCCAAAAGTTTTCGTACTAATATTTTGATTTGGATCAGAAACACTAATTTCCTTGAATTAATATATATGAATCGCCTTATGCAAGAATCCCGTATAAAATTTTTGAAAGAGAAAGGGATATTTGAAATTTGAAGATCCAGGTACGTAACAACGCTTTGTGTTGAGAGACCAGTTTAGAGACCCACCATCATTACTATTTTAATAATGCAGTATATTTTAAGATGCTTTAAAAAGATTAATTTTTTTTTTAATTATATATTTTGAAGACTTTTTAAATAAATTTTATTTTATCTTTTCAAAATAAAAGAAAACTTTCCTAGATAATAATTAAAAAGTTTATTTAAATATTTTTTTAATTACCAAAAAATTTTTTTTCGTTAAAATAAATACTAAAATAAAAATAAATAACGTTAGGAAAATTGTACTTTTATTAGCAGCTTACGGCATCAATTTATAATTAAATTTCTATTCTTTAATCCTATTTTTTATTTATTATTTTTATCGATGAGTCAAAAAAGAAAAATATGAATATTATTTGATTTAGATGTGATTTTTTTAGTAAAGTTTAAAAAATAAATTCATAAAAGTCCATTGTCTATTTTAATTTTAAAATTTCGTATAACTAATGCACCAAAATTTATTTTTAGAAAATTTATTTAAAGATAAAAAAATTACTTTTAAAATAATTTTAACAAGGAAAAAATGCTTCAATTTATTAAAAACTTTTCTGAAGTAAAGTCTAATTTTATAAAAATAAATATTTAAAACGAGGATTTCTTACAAATAAATTTTGATAACGGTTCGGCCGGCCGAAAACGGACATCAAATCCTGATTTTTGAAAAAGAAATATTGCTAAACATGCTCGCAACAGTGGTTTGCTATACATATCAACATCTGGAAAAGATGTTTTGTTCAAGAAAGTGTTTTGATAAAATTTCCGTAGTAGAGCAAAGAAATTATTCTCATGAATTTTGGAATTATGGGAAGTACGGAATTCAAAATATTTTTTAAAGCCATTTACTTAAGTTTAAGTAATCGGCAAAAAATAATGGTATTTGTAGAAACAGACTCGTTATTTGGCAATATTTTTTTTTTGAAAACAAGAATTTTACGAAATTGTTTGTCAAGATTTTTTAATCAAATTGTTACAAATTTCTCAAGATAGAATTCAAACTGTGCAAAGGAAAATGAAAAATAAGGAAAGCTTATTTGATATGAGAGGAAAATATGATCATTGCAAGGTATTGGATTCTCATCTAATGAAATTAATTCGAATGCATTGCAAGCTGGAGCCATATAAAAAATCACATTACAACAAAAAAACAGACAAAAAATTTTTTCACGATACCTCGCTGAATTTCAAAAAAATATACTTAAATTTCATACTAATATTTTTATTTGGATCAGAAACACTAATTTCCTTGAAATAATATATTATGTTTTTATACTAATAAATTATTCTTTTATACTAATGTATATATTTTTTTTAACGACCATTGTCAAAATAAAAATTATTAAAACTATACATTAAGAAAATACGTTTTTACATAATATATATTTATATTCAATAATCAGGATTAAGAATTACCATTTGCACTTTTAACATTTAATATCTCTTATGGTGTATACAATATTATATATATTTAAAAAAATTTTTTTAGCTCTAAAATTAAATTCAAGACAAGATAAAAAATTGAAAATTGTTTTTGTATTCTTATATATCTAATATTTAGTGTAACTACTAATATTGATGTTAAACGAGATATATCTTTCCCAAAATAATCTTTTGTCTTGTAAATACATTTAATTTCCAGCTCCAAAATTCTCTATTACAAAGATGATTGGGTAAGCATTTAGTCGAATATGTAGTCAAATTAATTAAATTTTAAAAATTACCGCACATTGATTGCGCCACCCGCGGATCTTTCATTAATTCATTTATTCAATTGTACAAACATGAATCCCCTCTCCAAATTCGGATGGTTTGTCTCGGATCCATTTTTTAAAACAAATTCCAGCAGTTTATATTAAAATTGTCCGCTTTGAAAAGCAAATTTAACGTCAATGATATAATTTGATATAAACTTATATATTTTTTTATTTATTTTTTTTTTATTTTTAAATGTAAATTAAATGTTTTACTTTTATTTTTATTATTTTAAGATTTTAAAGATAATAAAATATCAGTTAGGACTAGAACCAATACCACACCAGAGGCATCTGCATAACCTAGTTGAAGCTTGCATCTTCCTATTCTAGATTTTCATCCGGTTAGATAATTTTCACCTGGGTAAATTTTTGCTAACCAGCTAAGGCGAATTAGGAACACCAAGGCTCTTAACATATGACTCAGTGGGCATCCTTACATAAGTAGTTCGTTCCATTTGCAATTTTGTTTGGTCAGTCAAAAAATTACCCTACACTTTATGGGCTTCGCTACTAATATATTTATAGAGCAAAAAGTTTTGAAAAAGTAATGAAAAATTCAGATTTCTCGAGAAAAAATACCTTGGTCTAAAAAAAATGATCTTTTTTCGATTAAATATGGCCAAGTTATCTTAAAATTAAAAATTTGCTATTTTTGCTATTTTTATCTTATTTTGAATTTTTTCGAAATCGATTAATACATGTACTCATACTTTTTCTTTGGCTATTTATTGCTTAAAGAAAAAATTAGTTTAGATTAAAGAAAATTAATTTTTTTTATTATTTAAATATTGCAGCATGCTAAAAAGCTAATTTAAATTATGAATGTTTTTGGCCAAAAAAATGAATCTTCCTCAATCAAAAAAATTTTTTTCTTAAAGCGATGTGTAGGCTTCTTATTTTTAACCACAAATTGTTGAAATTTTTTTGTTGAAAAATCGAAAATATTTTTAATTGTCTCAAAAAAAATGTTACAAAATGTTACAAAAAGAAGTGTCCGTTCTTAATAAAAATAATTCAACTTAGAAAGTATAAATTAGTGAAAACTTTATCATATTATTTAGATATTTTACTTTTTAACCAAATTTTTAAAAAATTTACGTTTTTCCAAAAATAGTAAAAATTAAATATCTCGAAAAGAACGGTTATTCGAGAAGCTAGCGTATTCTTCCGTATGCAAAAAATTAGATCGACTGTTTAATTAAGATTCCGAATCTGCAGTTATTTTTTAGCTAAAACTAGGGTGTTCGCCGCTAGAGGGCGTTTCGGGGTAAAAATCCTATTTTTCGCAGATATCTTGGAAGCTACGCGTCCTAAGATACTTAAACCCAAATAACATATAGTTTTGACTCGCTGATTCTAAATCTGCATCTATTTTTCTCTAAAACTCAGGCGTTTGCCACTAGAGGGAGTGTAGGGGGTAAAAATCCTATTATTCGCAGATATCTTGGAAGCTACGCGTCCTAAGATACTAAAACCCAAGTAACATATAGTTTTTTGACCCGCTGATTACAAATTTACAGCTACTTTTTCACTAAAACTCAGGCGTTCGCTGCTAGAGGGCGTTAAAGAGGTAAAAACACTATTTTAGGCAGTAGAGAGCCTCGGTAGCTCTGTGATTAGGGCGTTGGATTACAGGCCTGAAGGTTCGCGATTCGATTCCCGGCTATATCAGCATTAAGTTTTTTTCTTTACAAAAAATTCTTAATGTTGTTCTACCGTGGGTTCCAGCATTAAGGCATCCGCATAATGTTAAATTAAGGCGTAAAACCCGGAATTATATAGATAACGCAGTCCGAAATGCTTCCAGGGCACTATAAGCCGGCGTGGGGTTTCGGAGAAGTCGCGTACCTCCTAGACCATAGGTTACAACGCCTAAATACATAAAACTAACGCTCAGACATTATACAAACATTAACACTGACATAACACAATACAATTACGAAGTCGTAAAAGTTGTAATAAAAAAATAATAAGGGTGCATACCATTGTTGATATGGGCTAAGTTCTCAAACCGTTGAAATATACTGATTATAAAAAAAAAAAAAAAAAAATTACGCAGTTATCTCTACACGTCCTAAGATAGTTAAAACCAAGTGACTTTCAGGTTTTTGACCTACTGGTTCCAAAGCTGCAGTTATTTTTTCTCTGAAACTGGGGAGTTTCCCGCTAGAGGGCGTTTAAGGGGGTAAAAACGCTTACCTTACCTCAAAGGTCTAGCCATATAAAAAATGTATAAAAATTTATATATTTTTTGCAATTTGTTTATGTTTTTTAATAAACGTTTAGCCTGACGAGGTTAATGGTATTCCAACGAATGTAGTAGTTAAATAAAATAAAGTTTCTTTAGTTTATTTAAAACAGCCCAAAAAGGTCAATCAAAATATAAAGTAAAAGGATATTAATTGTACTTACTTCTAATTCAAGTTTATCCGTTCCAATCGGTAAAGGGTCCCGAGTATATAAATTGTTTCTGCCATCAAAAACAGGTTTCAGTGTTCCAAAAATTTTTGTATACGCATTTACCATAGTGCCTATGATTTCCCGGTTAACCTTCCGTGGACATTTATCAGGCTGAATATTAATATCGTAGTGATGCACAAATCCTCGAGGCATAGTTATTTGGAAATGGTTAGCTCTTAAACCAATAACTCTACCTTCACGACCAATGTTAGGTCTTCGAGGGCAGGTAAAAACTGAAATTTATAAAATTTAATTAATTTCTTATCCAACAAAAAAAGATAAATTGGGTTTTTGCATAAAAAATCGCTTGGATTCTTTTCACCGATTCCCTCTAAGTTTGTACATGTTATTATTTATATGAAATATAATTCCTTCCAACTTTTTGGATTTTATCAATAAATTTATAAAACTGACTGTATTAACAAAAAAAAAATAGTTTCCAAAAATATCCCTATGTAAAATGTTCCCTTAAAGTGGCTCACACAGCTTACAGAAAACGAATAATATGAACTAAAATTTACTGGAGATGAAGATAATTAAAAAACAAATCCATTGTTTCCCAAACAATACCCAGGTTCACGATTAATTAAGAAAGAAATAAGCATCTGAAAAATTTTAAGGTTAACGCGCATTCTTATGGGAGTTAATATTGTTTTACTTCGTACTCATTCAATAACGAATCTTTTTAGATAAAATTGTACACACGTGTTATATAATAAAAATAGAAACTTTTTCCAGAAAAAAATAAAATAGTTGCTGATCAAATTAAAAACAATTTTGTATTTTAAAAATTTTTTTTACACCGCACTAAATATATAAGAAAATGCATTATTATTAATAATAACTTCTAAATATTCACATATCTATATAATATAAATAATAAAATTTAATTAATTAGCTATGCCCCCCTCCGATGTCACCCTAAAATACACGGGCCTAAAACCGTCAGCCACCTAAAATCTGAATTTTTAGTCTGTTTTAGCCTCTAATTCGTTAAGACACCGAAAAATGAAGAGTTCGACCCCCCACTGCACTAATTTAATTCTTTCAATAGTCTAGATGTCAAAAATTTTCAAAATAAAACCAGAGAAGCTTAAAATAGTAATGAAACATTTATATCACAAGTTTCATACACAATTTTATCAAGCCAAGGCGATAGCTTTGGATTTATGGGATAGAGAGGGGGACGGTCACGCGACCCTCCATCGCAAGCAAAAGCTAGCTTTGCTTATATATTTAAGAATATTTTCTCGCACTCTATATTCATTGCTTCTAAGTGAGAGGGACATACCCTCATTAGTGAAAGTGGAAGCCTGTGCGCTGTAAAGTGGCGATAACTCGAAGCTTAATTTACTAAGTGAGAGATAAGTTGATACGTTCAACTTTACAAATTGAAAACTACCCGTACTCATGATTTGAAAGTGAGCATGTAGGTTAATTCACTTTACAAAGTAAAAGCAAGCCTTTTTGATAATTTAAAAGTGAGCGTAAGGGTTGAATTCCACTTTAAAAGCTTAAAAAAAGTATAAACTATACAATTTAATTAAATTAGGATATTTATAATTATTTTCTATACATACCCAAATAATTCTTTACCGAAAAATAATATTTTAACATGGTCACCAACATAAATACTAAATTAACAATTTTCCTGCTTTCGCAAGGTTTTTATTTACATTAAATTGATTTTTAAACAAAAGTTTCCGTTTTTTGATACCGATACAATTTTCCGGGAATTCAAGAAACTGCAAGGTTTACATCAAGGTCACATGTTTACTACTACTAAGGGTTTTTAAAACCACTAAAAATGATTTTTCAGTCCAAATATTCGATTCGGATCCAAAAACAATTTTTGGGAATTTAAGATGGCGGATTAATAAAAATTAATTAAAAATTAATAAAAATTAATTAAAAAACTTAATGCCGGGAATTTTCAGATTCAGTAAAAATATTTTTATTAAAATTTTGCTAAATTATCTAATAAATTAGGCATTAGTGGTTCTTCTTATTAAGGTTTTTTTTCTGGTCTGCCATCTTAAATTCCCGAAAAGTTGGTTTTGAATCAGAATCGAATATTTGGACTGAAAAATCATTTTTAGTAGTCTCAAAAACCCTCAGTAATAGTAAAAATGCTAATTACTTACCTTCATAGTTTATTTCTCCATCGTCTTGAATTTCCGAAAAATTGTGAAATAACGGAAATTTTATTAAAAAAATCTACTACTTAAGGCTTCCACGATCACTTATGAGGGTACATTTACATTTAACTCACGATTGGAGAATGCTCAGATATCGAAATTTTGATTTGACTTACACAACTAACTAGCATGGAACATGTTCACTCGCATAACGGTAATAAATCCAAAAAGCGAAATTTCAATAAATCCTGAAATTTAAATTATCCTAAATCCATAAACTTAAAGTATTCTAAGTTCTTGTACTTATCAGAGCCTGATCAGGCCCTTACTCCCACTTCAAATTACTCTAAGTCCCTAAATTGAAAATATTCTAAGCCCCCCTTTTAAAAACATTACATTTTCATCCAACTCCTAAAAACATCAATTTTTCACCGCCCCTAAGAACGCCAATATATTTTACACCCCAAAGGTGTAATTGACCAATTCATTAAATAGTCAAGCTCAAAAAATAGTAAAAAATTTGACCGATTCATAGTCCATTTCACCCTTCCCCCCTGAAAACGTCACTTTTTCACCCCTCCTGCCGAACCAAACTTAATCAAATACTCCTTCCAATGCTCGTTCCAATGAACATGTTCCATGTTAATATTGGTTATTTTATATAAATAAGATGAATTTTTAATAAAAATTTTTTCACTTTTATGTAATTTATTACTTTTCAAATAATAATAAGAAAAAAAATAATATAACCCTATATACTTTTTTTGGAATATCAATTTTCGACTAATGAAAAATTAATTATTAAAAATTAATTTTTATACAAAAAAAAAATAATTAAAATTTAAGTTATATATTTATATTTTCTGCAATAAATAAACATTACTAATACTATGAATAATCATACATAAATACACAACGATTATTATTATGAGTCGGTATTAGTAGCCAATCAGAACGCTTTTATTGAGATAACAATGTACAACAATGTACATAGCAACAACTCCTTTTTAGAATAGGATTTAGACTATAAGTATTCATTAACTACGGGAATCCCCCGGTATTCGTGGTACTTCGTATTCGCGATTTCGCGGATTTACGGTTTTTGAATTGATACCATCGCTCATTATTCGCGGATAAAAACTCGCGAATTCGCGGTTTTATTTTTATAAATTAAATAAAAAATTTTTTAATTTCTTAAAATTCTATTTAAAAAAAAAAAATATTTACATAATTGATAAAATTTATATTTTTTAAATAATTATAATTTTTTATTATTAATTTCAAATTAATTAACTAGATGAATATAGTTAGTTACACATACTTATATTTTTTTTAATATTAAATAAAAATAATACAAACAATTAATTTTAGTTTTAATTAAATTTTTTGAACATAAAAAATTTAAAGTAGGGAATATTATTGCACCAAAAAATAATATTCAATAACAAAATAAAATTATTATGGATCTTGTTCAAAAACTTTAAGTACTCGATTTTTTAAAGACAAAAAAAGTAGCAACAGCCGCGAAAAAATTTAATGTTAATGACAGATTCAATCATGACTTGAAGGTGTAAAATTTATGCAATACTGCATAAATTTATTACTCCTCATTTGGAAGTAAACATGTTCCATGCATTTAGGTTGTGTTTACAAAAACCGGTTATAAGTTTTTTTATTCGTTTTCAAAAAAAAATTAAAAAAAAAGATTTTAACAAAAAAATGTAAAAAAACTAGATTTTAAAAATAAAGTAATATCTAAAAATTGGCAAAAAAGGAACGAGTTTGATTTACTTGAAGGTAAATCCTATTTGTGTACGGTACCAACATTGACCCCCCATGCTCAGAATCTTTCGGCATTTTTGCCAGACCTATTTCCTCTATAAGCGAACCGCGTACTAATAATACATTATTCTTAATTGATTAACTTTTACTTTTTTCTGAAAAATATCAAATTTTGAGGTTATAGCAAGAGCATCTATACGAATGACCTATCTTTCCCGCGGTTCGTATTTTCATTATAAAACATTAAAAATAAGTATTTTATTCATTTGTAGAATTCAGTGTGTGTCTTCAGAATAAAAAAAACTGGGTGTTCGTTACCAGAGATATGAAAAAAATAATAAATAATGATTCAAAAACTAACGGAAATTAAAAATAAACTAAAAGCAGAATGTTGAACTAATTGATAAAAATTATAAATTTTTGTATAAAACTAGTAGTTCCATATACAATAATTATGAACTGCATCCTAAAAGAAAAAAATCAAATGGTATTTTTTTTATTTTTTCACAACAAAAATTTTCCCAAAGTTAGGTATCAGATCCGAGTAAAAGCGATATTTTTAAAACTAGTATTTACATATAAAAAAACTTTTTAAAAATATTTTAAGTCCCTTAATACGTCTCTAACCCTGAATTATTCTTCTAAGTCCCTAAATAAAAATTATTTAATATTTTAATTTATGTTGTGCTTACACAAACCGGTTATAAGTTTAATTTTATTTAATTAATTTCAAACATTTAAAACAATTAAGTTAATATTATTCTAAGTCTCATTTGACCCCCCCCCCCTTAATTTTCTAATTCTTGAGGTACCAGTTTTATATAAACATGTTAATAATTACGTATTACCTCAACAAAAAAAAAATAATGATGTTTTTTGTAATTTATGATATTAATTTTGAGACAAAAATATCACCGATTACATACATACATATTAAAGTGTGTCTTTTTTTTTCGATATTTTTTGGCTCCCCCCATTTTTTTCGAATATTTTGGTCATAAAAAACCCCCAGCTCCAAGGATTTTGATTTTCGATTTTTTAACCCGTGCCGCCGAGCACTTGAAGTTTCCCATTTAAATAACATGGGAATTTTGAGTTTTAAGCTATACAAATTTTGATAGAGGTCACAAAACGTTTTAAAAAGCTAATTTTTACTAGAAAACATTCTTTTATATGTTTAAGGACATAAAAACAGCCCTGCGTTCATTCCCAAGGGAATTCTGGGGCTAAAAACGCAAATTTACATGTTGGTTCAATCTTATAAAACAGGGTTTTTCGGTAATTTCCGATAAAACGCTGCAACCTCAAAAATTAATCAAAAAACTTCTGATTGTTCTAATTTTTTGGTTCAAGTGTCACCTTTCTTGTCACCTTGTTTAAATTGCTGCCGAAATTGTAATTTTTGAGGCAACTGAGTTTTTCAGGCCTTAAATAGTGTATTAAGTATCAAGGGCGTAAAAGTTTTGGCCCTAGCGTGAGCACCGGCACCAGGGCTCGGCGAAGCCAGGCACGAGTGATATGTGTTTACGCAAGTGTCTAAAGTATTTCACCCATGGTGCTTACAATATTTTTTGCCTACCTAGGTGTAGAACGAGTGCAGAAAATTCTTAACGCACGAGTTTTACGCCCGGGAGGGCAAAAAATTTTTTACAAGCTTCAAATTTCCAATAATTTTTTATTTGTCTCTTTTCTTTAAATAGTTTTTAAGATATCGCTTTTCAAAGTTAATGATAAAAATTGATTTTTTTGAAACCCTGAAATTGGGACTCTGACTTTAAATTATCATCTCTGGTTAATTATTTATTGAAAAGCGTTGAGTAAAAAATTTTTGGAAATTTGAAGCTTGTAGAAAATTTTTAATAAGCGGAATTCTAATTATCCGGCATTCAATAAACCGGAACATTTGATAATCCGGCACTTTTTTGGATCAAACTCAAATGTATTTTTTTTAAATTTGCTTTTTATTTTTATATTTATAGAAAAAAAAATTTTTTTTATAAAAATATATTTCCGTTAAGTAAATAGAATAAAATAAAATGACATAAAGTAGAAACCATTGGTAGCCTTCAAGAGGTCTCTTTGTAACTCAATTATACATATTTAATATGTAGTGTTAATTAATATTTTATGTGATTTTTTTTTTAACATGTGTCATAGTTTTTTCAATCTCTACTTTTTAAAAAAGTAATTAAAATTTTTTTATTGAACTTCTGAGTTTGAGAGAAATTAGACCTGCCGCAAAAGATTTTTGATATTTTTAGTGTTTCCTGTTATTGATATAAAAAAAATTTTTAATGTTTATTAGCCCATCAAAATAAACGGCTTCGACTACCCTACGTTTCTTGACCTCTTAGAAGGACAAATTTTTTTTTATAATAGTATATTAGAAAAAATTTTTTCAAAACTTATGTTAGAATTTAAAATTATTTCTTTAGTATAAATTATTGATACCGACTGGTATCTAAGAATTAGTTTTTTAAAACCTAAATCAACAGTTTACGTAGAGTTTGTAACAATATAGTGATTATATATTAGAGTATAATGTGAGTTTTATGAACATTTGATAATCCGGCATTTTTGATTATCCGGCAACGCCTATGTCCCGACGATTCCGGATAAAAATTACAATTTTGACAGCAATTTAAGAAAATTTAAAAATTGGTCATTTTTAGTCGAAATTACCGTTAGGTTAATTAACTATAGTGATAAAAGGATCAATGATAAAAGAAAGCGGTTTACGGCATTTGAAAGATAATACTTGCACCAAAAAAAGTAGAATAACCAGAAGTGTTTTGGTTAATTTTTGAGGTTGCAGCGTTTTATCGAGAATTACCATTTAATAAAATTATTAAAAGAATGTTTTCTAGTAAAAATTAGCTTTTTAAAACGTTTTGTGACCTCTGTCAAAATTTGTATAGCTTAAAACTCTAAATTCCCATGTTATTTAAATGGGAAACTTCTAGTGCTCGGCGGCACGGGTTAAAAAAATCGAAAATCAAAATCCTTGGAGCTGGGGGTTTTTTATGACCAAAATATTCCAAAAAATGGGGGGAGCCAATAAATATCGATAAATAAAAAATAAGACACTAATCAAATACACGTACGCGCGCAAAAATGAATACTTTTTTTAACAATCGGGTTTTGAATTGCTGGGATCCCAAAGCGTTCTTAGGGGAGGGTCCCGTAATTCTGCGCAGTTCCTAAATTTGCGCACCCTTAAAAATTTATTAATGATGAATTTCTTTTCTTTATAACGATTAAAAACTTTATTATTATAATAATTGCAAGTAATTTAGAAAAAAATTTTCAATCAAAAGGTATTTTTTTGCTCAGAATAAGAAAAACTAAATTTTAGCTTGCTTGGTGCTAGTATCTGAGGTTTACGTTTTAAGTTATAAATGTTTTTGAAAGAATAATATTAGACCAATTTTTGTTTTTCTGACTCAAGAAAATATTCGTTTTGAAGTTTTTAATTATTTTATTAATTAATTTATTTCAAAAAATGCAATAATAAAACTTACATTTGAATCCTTAATTTTGCGCAACGTTTCTTAGCATAGGATTGCAAACATAACTTAGAAATTTCAGCTATGGAAGACCAGACCAGAAGATAAATTTTTAACGCAAAACCTTCAATAAATAATAATTATCAATAGTTTTATTGATTTACATTAATATTTTTGCGAAAAAAATTTTATTCCGTAGTTAATAATAGAATTAAATATATTTAAAATATGCGCAGAATTAGGAACTTTTTTGTCTAATCCTGTGTCTAATGGATAGGTTTTTGGGTAGAAATAATTGAGATAACTTTTTCAAAATTGACACTGTATTAGATTATAAGTTGCTGAACATTTTTTTTTTGATTTTTTTTATTTTTTTACAAAATAACGCCGAGTACAGGTGCTCAAAGTGCGGGCTTACTTTTCATTGTTTACACGATAACTAAAAAAATAATTAAGATATCTTCCTAATTTTTTGGCTACACTTCTAAAATACCATTATCTTCTGGATTGATGGATTCAAATTGCGGAAAATGGAAAATTGTAAAAATTTGGACATTTTTTGGAAAAATCATTTCATCAATCCAGAAAATAATTGTATGTTAAAAGTGTAGCCAAAAAATTAGGAAGATATCTACTTAATTATTTTTTGAGTTATCGTATACACAAATCGAAAAACGTTGTTTCGAGAAAAACGCGTTTAAAGTTTAGAATACTGTATCTTACACCTTTTGCGGTGTCTCGCTTAATCTTCTATAATTTCCTTATTATTTAAGATATCATTATAAAAATTTTTTTCCAAATTCTTAAGATGTTTTAGAAATCAAAAAAACCAAAAACAAAAAATCGATTTTTTTCCCTCGGGTACGACCTGCCACCTTAAGCCAAATTAGTAAATCAATATCAGTGATCAAGACCGAAGTGTGCAGAATTACGGGACCCTCCCCTGTATGCAAAAATAACAAAAATTAAAATTTTACCTATTAAAATGATTCCTCTATATTATTAAGAACTAAAAAATATATATTTGTTTGCGTTTAAGAAATTCATCCCCGAAAAAACTTACATCTTGCACTGAAGTTGATTCTTTGCAACAAAAAAAATATAGAAATTCCACCAATGAATATTTTATTACTCGAAATCAGAACATTTAAATGAGCATACCCCTCACTAACATATAACTAAGTCACACAAAGAAGGAAATATGACTTATGCCCATGAGATGGTTAAAAATCCTACAAAGAGTTTTATTTTGTTATTAAACTAGTTTGCCTTTTGAAAAACTATCAAATTGCATTTCGCGCCCTTGATACTTAATATATTAATCTGCCCTCCCAGTCGTAAAACTTTATACGGAATTTTCTGTATTGCCCCCTGATATAAAATATTCTAAGCACAACGGGCAAAAACTTTCGTGCCCGACGAGTGCTAGTGATCATGCTAGTAACAAAATTTTTGCCCCTTGATATTTAATATACTATATGCTTACTAGGTAAATCAGGTGGTTGAGGTGGCATATGCGTTTGCTGGCTTGAAACTAAACTAATGGAACTTGGAGACACAACATTGCTGCTAGTAGTTCCTACAGCTGGCACTGTTGTACTTGTGGTAGGTCCTGGAGGAGCTGCTGAAAAATAAGAAAATGTAAAACATTAGGTATGTTTAAATTTCTACACCACCCTGCAGATTAATAACCTTAATATCTACATTTTCATAAAAAATGAGTTTTTTATATGGTCGTAATCGTCATTGAATTCTCTATTCTATATCTTAAAAATTATTTCATTATCCCTTTTTTGTACAGTTTTATTTATTGTAAATTTAAACATTCAAAATATTAATAAAAAATTTTTTTAAATTTATTTAAATGTTTTTAATTTACATAACTTTTTTATTTAAAAATAAAAATTTTACAGAATTCAACCGGGTTAATTCGCAGAAATCTTCAGATTTTTTATGATTGCACGGGTTGAGCAAAATTTAAAATCTGAAGTAATAGATTGTCTAGTTAAAAAGTTCACCGGTTTTATTCATGCACTCTTTGATTTTCTTCTTAAAATATTAATAATTTCTCCCATATAAACACATGTATTTTTTTAAAACTTTAACCTCGTTATACTTGAACATTTGGGGCTAAAAGTTTTATACCATCGTTTTTTATGAACCTTAATCTACAAGAATATATAAGTTTTATAGCTGCAATCTTCATGTGAGAGCTACCTTAATATTTAGAAATAGTTAAAATTCAGAAATTGATGTTTAATATACAGGGCAGTAAAACTTATATTTAAATTTTTAAAACTTTGTCTATGTTATATATGTAATAAAATTATTACCATAATAATGGAGTCAAATAAGATTAAATAGTCGATGAAAAGTGATGTAATGAGATATTACATTTTTTTTCGTATGCAAAAAAATGGAAAATTTTCGTTTTGAGAGTGCAATAGAACTGTGGCGATAGTGCTCCGTTAAAAATACATCCTAACCTCCAAAAATTAAATTGCGCAATTTTTTTTTTTACTGAAATTAAAATAGATCATGAAAAAATAATGGGATTTTCATAAAAATTAGTGGAAATAGGTATTTTACGAATGGTAACAAGTGGTAAAATTTTTAGATTTGACAAATCGAGATACACATAAAATGTGTTTTACGATTATAACGAACAAACCCGTTAAGCATAGAAGTACTGATAATTTCTTGTTCCATAGTATTTCTGAAACCCTATTTTTTTTTTTAATTGTGCTAAATTAATCGACATAAATCGGGAAATTCTTTCAAGTTTTGCTGTCTTAAGATATAAGCTTGTAAAAACATAAAATTATATATTAATACACAAGAGATAGAATGTACGTCATTATTCGACGCTTATTTCGGCTACGCCGGCTTTAAAAAACTCTATATAAATAAGTGTCGGATGATGGGGTACATTCTGTCTCGTGTGTATTAATGTTTTTTATCCACTTTTAGCCTTGGAAAATATGCAAAATGCACCTGCATACTGGAAGAACTAAAATTTTTAAAGTACTTTACATGGAAGCTAGACTCCCTTGGAAAACATATAGTATAAGCACCTGCCATCTAGCGGTTATATGTCGAACGCAACGAACAGTGGTTAGAAAAACTAGTATACGTCAAGTTGTATGCTAACTATGGCTTATTCAAGAGATGGAATAATAGAGATATTATTTTGCAGTTTCGATAAGCAATAGTTATACACATATTTTGTATAAATCGACACACGCAGACATACGCATGAAAGTGCTTTAATAATTTTAGTTATTCCAGCATAGTATAGGTGCATTTAATGTATGCTTTCCAGGGCTAAAGTGGATAAAGATATATTCTTAGGTAAAATTTCCCGCGGAATACAAATTCAGGTCAGATTTTTGATTGGTCAAAATTTTAGTTATTTCAAAATGAAAATTGGTTTCTGTGCTGGGGAGATATTAATGCTAACGGAACGTATTTACTCAATTAATGGAATATATTTACTCGATTTTTTGCGCATGCACAACTCGGAAAAGAATTTGAACCACGGAAACGGATAGAGGGAAATTTCCTATCTGGGCCTAAGAGGACATTTTTTTTGCAATAAAACATATTTTAAAGTTAAAATTAAGAGTAATTTGCTACACAATTTCACCTCAAATCGTTTGTTAAGATATTGGAATTTATTGGATGAGGGATTCGCAAATAGTGACACAATTGATGCTGCTGAAAATTCACTTAAATTGATTCTTTATAATTATTATGAAAGTTAATCATTATTGCATTGGTCTTTAAAGTTCTCTTTATGCTTTAATATCTTTATTTATTGATTTCATTAATTTGTGTTCATTGGTGTTTTTCTGTTTTATTTATTCCATCATTTTATTTTGATTTGAAATTCTAAAATGTATTTAGAACTTATAAATGTTTTTTTTTTATTATATATAATTATCTTTTATAAAATGTATTAATTATTGAATTGTATTTTTATGTAAAAGAACGTTTCGCCCATTAAATAATAAATAAATAAAAAATAAATAAATAAATAAAATAATAGTCTCAGAGAATTTTTAGTAAGGGTGAATTTAGATGGGTTTTATCTTTTTATCTTCCTACTTCTTATGCTTTTTAGCGCTAAAATTTAAACTAATTTTATTACATTTTCCCATTTTTCGAATTTTCCAATGAGAAAATGTGTGTTTTTTAATAATAAGTTAATACTTAATCAACTAAATCGTTAAAATTAATTTTTGTTATAGTTTTAACGTAATTATCAGTACAGCAGAAAGTTAGCTTATGACCCAGGCATAAATTCTCATATGTTATAACATAAGTTATTAACATATGTTTTAACATATGTTTTAACATGTGTTATATCAGGATGTGTTAACATGAAAATTTAACATGAAAAAATTAACATGAAAAATTAACATCAAAATTTATAATAAAATTTTAAATAAATAAAAATCTGTATTAATTAATAATTAATTTTTATATAAATAAAAGTTAATTTAACTATGCATAAATAAAAAAAAAAATAAAAAAAAAAAAAAAAATCGTCTTGCGCGCCAGGCGGGATTCGAACCCGGATCTTTCTAACCAGAATCTCGTAACATAACCAGTGGACCAAGCTAGTTATGTTAGAAGTAAAAGGCTTAAATGCTTATACAAGCTAATTGTATTTTCTTATTAATTAATTAATGTCAATTATCAAATTTATATTATGCAAAATGTATATTTTCTTATGAAAAAAATATGGAATTAATAGTCAAGGAAAGGAGGTAAAATCTGGTAGCAGTAATTTGAGACAAGTAGCAGATACTTGATCATAGATCTAAGATGAATTTTGTTAAGAAAGGTGCCTAGTATACCGAAGTAAACAACTGTCGTTGGTTGCCCAAAGGGTGGGGGGCGGAGGGGGGTGAAACTCATTGAGGGGGGGGGGTTAAAAAAATTACCTAACCAATCGATAAATTACCATTTTTTAAGACATTGATTGCAATTTTTCATAAAAATGCACCCCTTCCGAGTTACAGCGCAATGAAAAGTGTGATTTTTGCCAAAATAATTTTTTATTTTTTTAAGTTTTTTTAATTTTATTTGAAATCTGGTAGAATTACAAAAAAAATTATATATTACTAATTTGAATTATTTTCGTTGAAAAAGACAGCGGTTTTTTCTTTTTTTGCGTACGATTAATATTAAAGGAGATATGGCAAGGCAAAAATGGTTGTTTAACGAAAAATGAAGAAACCGGATCGTTCTGGCGTAAATATCTGGAAAAATATTACTTTCACAAAAAAAATTAGTCCTATCATTTTTCAAGATGATAAAATTGGGAAAATTTTGAGACCACCTAGAACCGTTTAAAGTAACCAAAAAAAAGTTATGGGCAAAAAAATTTTTTTTCCAACATTTTTCATGCTAATTTTTTAGCGCCATCTGGGCTTAGTTGCTTCGAAAAAAAAATCCTTTAGTGAAAAGTAAGAACACTTGTTCCTAAATATGTCCAGCAATTTTTGGCCCTATCGGGTAATTATTGTTTATGTTTTGGCCTGACAAAGTTGGGTAAAATCGTGTATTTTTTAAAACATTTTCAGTTTTTGGCCAGCAGCGTGAACATTATTTATTTTAAACAGCCAAGTTTTTTAGCATTTATTTCAAGTTGTTTGTAATTCAAGTTTTTGTTAAAATTTTTCATCTGCAAGCAGATTTGGCCGTTTAAAATTGTCTATTTTATGTTTATAACGGTAAATGATATTTTTTGTCGGGCGAAATTAAAGAAAAATGGCTGATCCAATTGAAATTTTGCATATGACATGAAATTTCGGCGTTAACCTTAGCTTTGAAATGGTTCATTATACACCTCGTTATCATTAGCCAAAACAAAGTTATGGCCAAAATTCCTTTTTTTTTTCAGCAATTCCAAAAGATTTTTATACTTAATCCATTAGGTCCCTCTATATTTCTAAGTGTTCTGAAAAATTTTCGTACAGTACCTTATATTTACATGATAACTTAATAAAATTCTGCTATAAAATTTCAAATTCCGACTTTTATTAGCCGTAAAACCTTAAGTAAGTAATAAAAAAAGTACAAAAATCAAAGGTTTGTGTTTTCTTCGTGTAAATATTTAATTTAACGGAAAATATTTACACGAAAAATGTTTATAGGCAGGGGGTTTTTTAGGCACGTTATTGGGGGGGGGGGACGAACTTAGAATTATTTCAATTTAGAGACTTAGAATCATTTGATTTCAGATTTAGAAGTAAAAATTATTTTCATTTACGGACTTTGAATAATTTTGATTTAGGGACTTTAAAAAATTTAATTACGACTTTTTTCAATTTTTTTTACATTTTGGGGTACTTTTCACCCCCAGGGTTGCAAATATTATTACTTTTTTGATTGTAAAACGAAAAGGGGCAACAAAAAAAACTTAATAACTTTTTTTTCATTTTTTAAAAATTTATAGTAGTTTTGCCCCCCCCCCCTGGCGAGGGGTTCAATTAATTTCTTAATAGTAAATATATGACAAAATATTTTCGAAAAATTAATCCAAATACAAAAAAAATAAGGAGGCCATATTTTTTGTATTTTTTCTTACTCTGGGGGTAGTTTTAACCCCCCCATTATTAAACTTTATATCTCAATTTCAGTCCATAATAAACTAAAAAAAAATATTCATTAATTTTTCTAAAAAAATGGCATTCATTTGATAATTTTAGCAAAAATCCCAAAATATTTAAAAACAACCCCTAAAAAAGACTGTTTACAGGGTGATTGAGAAATTTCTGACATTAAAATCGTAATCAGCGACCCAACAAACCCCCCTAGAACCTATTTTCAACAAAATTCATTTAATAATTCCCGAGATATTAAATATTTATTTATTTTTGGCAAAAAAAAAACAGTTTGGCCAATTTTTCCAACATTTCGGACTAATTGCAACCAACCAAAGTTGTTTACTTCTGAACGGCCACAGTTGGAAAAATGTCTAAATTATGAAATTAGCGCCATTTTATGAGAAAACAAAGTACACTGAGAAAACTAACATATAAATATTACTATATATTCAAGTATAAATTATTGTATTTTATAGTAATTGGCTACCCTGGTTAAATTTATTATATATTATTATTACCTTATATACATCCGTCTAGTGACTTCGTTGAATTACGTCAATACCGACGCGTTTCGGAATTAAATAATTCCATCATCAGGGTTTAAAAAACACTAATATATTTACATAAGTTAATAAATAACATTTAAAACACTTAAAACACTTAAACTGCCACATTTATAAGCGAACATAACATTTGCAAACATAACGAGCGCGCGCAAAGATAGCCGGCGTGGCACTGGCAGGTATAATATTGAAGTGAAAACTTCCATAGCAACGTTATTGAAAAAAAAATTTTTATACTAGGCGTGTTTTTTTAAAAAGCAAGACGCTGGCCGAGGCAACGGCAACGCAAGCAGATGCAACGGCCGAGGTCTATATGTACCATAGATATATACATAGAAAAAACAATTCTCTCTCATACTCTTATTCTTCTTCTCAGTATATCCTCGTAGAGAGTGTTCTGTCAAAGCCACCATTTTTGGTCCAACTAGGAAGGGAAGGGGAACTCGCGCTAAGAGACCGCTCCGTTTTAAAAAGTATAAATGATTAAATTCAATATAAGAAAAGATTTTTTTTTTTAAGCGATTTTATTGTGTCTATTTCATACTTAATGTTTTTTTATTCATTTTTTTTTAAATTTATTATTTCTGCATTTCTAAAAATTTAAAAAATTAGATGGAAAAATCTAATTTCAAGGGAAAAACCACTCCAGAAGAAAAAAACTTTTTTTTTAACGATGAAATTTAGCCAAGTTATCGTAAATTTAAGACTTTACTAAAATTTATCTCATAAAAGATTGAAGTTTTATATTGAAAATGGCCTGTTTCTGAGCTTTAAACATACATTATTCGCTTGATTTTCATCGTGAAATAATAATTTTTTTTTTAACATCGATGCATTTTTTCCGGAGTATTCATTTCTTCAAGAAAAAAATCATTTTTATTGAGAAAATTTTAATTTTTAGGTCAGAAACCTTTGAAATCTGTAAGTAGCAAAATTTATTTGACACAGATTTTCATTGGTTTTTTTACCTAAAACTTGAAAGGTGGGAAAAAAAAATTATTTTTTTCTTGAAGAAATGAACACTCGAGTGTCCCTGATCAGGGAAAACAAAAATTAGTATTTTACCATAAATCAAGCAAATAATGCATATTTTAAATTCAGAAACAGACTTTTTACAATATCTTTTACTGTTGGTAGTTATGATCCTCAGTATTTCAGTGGAACTCTGTTAACTCGAGTACGAGCAAAGTATATGAAAAATATAATTTTTGTTTTTGAACCAATATTTCAATTTTTTATTTCAATGGAAGTTCTATTTATATCTTATCATGAAAATATTTTCAAAGCGAATATTAACGTAAGACAATATTTCATCCAAAGATTTCGCTCTATTAATATTGATTTTGATATTCCGAATTGTCATAATTTGTTGCTCAGAATTATTAAAAGATATCTGACTCTCCGTATACGTATTAAATCACGAGACAGAACCAAAGAAATTAAAGAAAGCGAAACTCGATCAAAAAGTTATAGTAGCAAAAGTCAAGCAATCCATTCTTCGTATAACTAATACTTTTTTTTATCAAATATGTATTGTACATTTTTTTTGTATCAAAAAAAAAAAAAAATATTATTTTTTGGCAAATTAAAAAGTAAAAATATCAAATTTATTTATTGCATTAATGAAAATTTTTAATTGCGAAACTTAGAATTTAATGTATTATAAATTGTTTACTTTGTATTAAAAAGATTATAATGTTGTTTCTTTTTTTTTTAATGAATATATTTTATATTTTATATTACTTCTATGCTAAATGTTAATTATTATTCAATTGTATTTATTATTTTCTGTGAAGCAAAAATATAAAAAGTTTAAGTAAAAATCATAAAAATATTTTCTTTTAAATAATTTTTTAATTTTTTTACCTATAAAAAAATTTACGTTTACATTTATTTAAAATTTATTAAAATTAAATTTCAATAAATTACTTATAATTAATAAATTTTAATTATTGTATTAATATGTTTAAAGAAAGTATTTATTTTATTCTATATACTTTTAAAAACGCGCGCCTCTCATAGCGCATCCGCTTCCGTGGACCAAATCGCTCTAAATTTTTTGACACAACACTCACTACGAGGATATACTACTTCTTCTTACAAACACACATATCTATACAGAGAGTTCTTAAACCGGTAGTAAAGTATATCTATATATATAGTTCAAAAAAATAAGCCAATAGGAATGCTAATTTTTAAAATATTTATAATCGGATGGTAATTAGATATCTACTTTCGATCTAATTACTATCTGATTATAAGAATTTTTAAATTTAGTGTTCCTATTGGCTTATTTTTTCGTAATATATATAGATATACTTTACTACCGGTTTAAGAATTCCCTGTATATAGCACACAGAGTATAGGCATTTGTGTATACACCGGCATTTCAATAACATCAACCACTTTTTTTTAATGCTTATTTTTTAGTATGTTTATTTATTTTATAATAATAAAATAGGTAACAACAATTTTCAGACTTTAAGTTTTCACTTCTATAGGGCGTCCCGTGACGCGCTTACCAGGTTTTTTTTATTTGAATTTTAAATTTTAATATAATAAATTTTATTTTTCAAATTTAAAGAATATTATGCCGTATGTTTACGTTTAGATGTAAATATTGTACAATTATTATTCTTGTTATTGTTGATTTTGTAGAATATAATTATTGCTGTATTATATAATGCATGCGATTTAAAATGCAATTGATCATTCAATATTTTATCTTATGAGTCTTGGATTTTGAAGGCTTTATAAATTTCAAATTCTTCTAAGGCATTCATGCTGTTTCCCTTATTGCATATATGAAGGGGGGTTAAATTGTTTTCTAGGCTTGTACAGTTATGTTTTTCGCTGATGATGTGTTTAGCAAAATTAGATTTGATATTTTCTATAACTATAGGAGCTCTTGGATTTTTACATGCGCGTTCCCAAGTAAGAGATATATATATATGTATATATTCTAGCCTTGTTAGCATATGTAGGTATATATATTCACACTGTATATATGTGTGTATGTATACATATTCTATATCGTATATATATATATATATATGTATACTATAAAGATTCCCATATTCCAGGTCTTCTACTTTTCAAGTACGGATCCTATATAACATTTAAATACATATATCCAGTATATATATTCGACCGGCGCTCAATGTGCGATGCGGGATACACATTTATTGAAGACACATAAGTATATTCGCCCGGTGCAGAATCTTTATATGTACAAAAAGTAATATATATGTATGGGAAAATTATATATGAGCTTGTGCATAATATATATGCTTATGGATGTGTACATACACGCATATAGTAGACCGGTACAATGTACATTTTTTTTGGTTTAATTGACTACAAGGAAAGAATGGCAACTGTGGTAACAAGTTTTTTGAAATGAAATAAATAAATTTCAGAAGAAATAACTAGAATCACTAGAGAATTATTAAAAATTGAATGTTTATATAGAAAATTCTTTTAAAAAATCATAAATTTTTTTAAAGTTCAGATTCTATTTCTAATCTTCCTTGAAGATAGATCAAGATATCTAATTCTGGATTTAATTTGTGAAAATTATAAAATTCTTGAGGTAGAGATTAAAAATTACAATTAATAATAATATAAACATAAACATATAAAGTTTAAATGAAATAAGTTCTGGGGTCAATTTTCTTTAGCAAAACTTGTGTTCGGTTTTGAAAATTTAATTGACTAAGGAAATCTCGGAAACCCATTAGTGAGCCATACATGTGCGTGCGCAACCCAAAACCAAACAACTTTCATGTAACTATTGGAGTTGATTTTTGGTAAAGGGTGTGCATGTGTAGTATGCACGGTGAAGGGTCGAAATTTCTTGTTTCGGGTTGAAACAATTTGAAGTTCGATTGTTTCAGTTCAGTTGTTTTATTAGTAAAATTATCTGGTATAAGAATTTTTTAAGAGGTTTATTTAAGAGAAATAAAAATAAAGAATAAATTAATCATATATAAAATGAAACAATATACTAATTTAACATGTTTCTTAATCCTGGAACAGATGGCTAATAATATGGATTTTGATCAAGAATATGCGGAGTACATGAGAAGCAGAATGGAGACGGAAAATATTCCGGAACCTAATCATAATACTGGTAAGATACAAACCTATTTATTAGCCATCAACTTTTAAAAATAATTCAGAGTGCTGTGAAAGGAATAAAAGAGTTGAGAGTTTGAATTAGAGTAAGAATGTAGAGAAATTGTTTTGGTATGAGTGATCAGATCTGATATTTTATTGAGGTAAAAATCCAGATAAATAATGAGGTTTTAATTTCACAGTTGATACCACAGCGCCGGAAAACGATAATTTAATTGAAATGCAGAATGCAATTGAACTAGGAGAGGCTATTATGCAGAGAAGATCTCTGGCTCAAACTACCGAAAAAGATGCAAATGTGGGAACAAAACTGTTAAAAGACGTTATTGACAAATTGGTTTTGGCACATAAAGAAGAACTACAAAAAGAAAAATTAAAGCTAATGAGTGCGGAAAACCAAGAACGACGCACCTCAAACATCAGTATGGCGATAATGAAACCGTTAAAAATTCAGAGGTTTTATAAACTAACGCCAAAAACAAATTATCAGGTGTGGATGGATTGTCTTAAAACCGAACTCACCAGCTACCTTTTATTGGATGTAATATATCCTAGTGCCAAAGGACCAACAGGGCTTACTGAGATGGAAGTAAGTTTGAGAAAAAATTCCGTCATAGATATCATAATAAGCCACATCGATGAGGAGTATCATAAGAAAATACTGGGCTTAACTGAACCTCAAGAAATCTTGAAAAAATTAAGAGAATGTAGACAAGGCGAAATGTGCAGTACGCCTACCTTGCTTAGAACGAAGCTGCAAAATTTGCGGATGGAGAAAGGGGAGAAGGTAAACCACTTCATCGATAAATTTGAAGAAGTCATTCATGAATACGAATTACGCGAGAAGTCCTTGAAGATCAGTGAATCTGAAATAAGATCAATTTTCTATAGAGCCATAATTGGCGCAATGCCAATAAGAAGAACCGACTCGGCAGTCATTACAACGAAGGGCGTAGAGGAGTTAAAAAAGGTTATGGGACGCATAGAAATAGACAATGTAGCTGAGAAGAATACTACAAAATTTCTAAATCCAATAGCGTCACGAGCTAAATCATACGGGGCAAATGACAAATCAAAATGCCATAGATGTAACCAACGTGAACATTGGAAGAATGAATGCCCGTTGATGAATACAAATCGATGGTTTTGCTATGCGTGCAACCATGAGGTTGACCATCCTCGAAATAATTGTCCGAACTATGGCAGGAATCCATCTTTAAGTCAACAAGACAGACCAGGTCATTGCCGTGACTTTGATGGACCTCCGGCTAAGCGATTTAAATCAAATAGTCAAGGGTCAAGCTTCAGAAGCTCAAGCCATCAAAACCGAGGCAGAGGTACAACAAGAGGCAAATTCAGAGGCAGAGGTAATTTCAGAGGAGGTAGAGAAAATGCAGGTGGATCAAACAGGCAGGCAGCTGCGAGAAGAACACAGGAAGAAGAATACAATTCTTATTCATCCCATAATCAGGATATTGATGAGGAATATGAGGAAAATGAAGGTAAGAATTACGTTAAATCTAATAAAAATAATAAAATGCATGTAGAATTTATAGCGGATTCTGGCGCGACCGAACATTTTGTAAATAAAAGCTTCATTTTATTAGATTTCAAAATTTCTAAGAATGGGGTAATTAACAGCGCGAATAAAAATGAATTCGCGGATATAGCAATAGATGGTAGAGGTAACCTGTTACTTAAAAATAATACAAATCTTGGAAATCAAATTAAATTAACAAATGTAATTGCTGCTAAAGACATCTCAGAGAATCTGTTATCTCTACGTAAAATAGTTTATGCAGGTTTAAGCATTACATTAAATGATAAAATATTCAGAGTTTACAATAAAGAAAATAACAAAACTATTTTTGAGGGAATATATGAGAAACCGAACTGGGTAGTTAGGTTTGAAGTAGGTAAAATAAGTCATAAAGGTAACAGTAAATATATAAATGAATACGACAACTATAGTTGTAATGCGTTTATAGCAAATGAAAATGAGTTCTTAGGACAATCACAGACTCATAATATAGATAACGAAATAATAAATTCGGAGGGAGAAAATTCAGAGGTTGTAGTAAACTCAAACAGAGATGAGCCTGGTATTGGGAGGGAGAATTTGAAAGAACTCATAGATAAAAATAAAACGGAAAATTCAGAGAATCTAACTTTAAGATGTAATGATAGTTTGGTATCTCATAAAATAATTAACATTGATGACTTAAAAGAAATAGAGATCCTAAAAGATTTATTAGTAGAGAATCCTCCTGAAGGAACAGATTCTATTGAAAAACAAAGTGAAGCTTTATTATGGCATGCTAGATTAGGACATGCATCATTAAATTACCTAAAAATGCTTCAAAAGAAAGAAAAGTTTTTAGAGAATATAAAATTTGATGAATCAATCAGACATTGTGAAGTATGTATATTATCTAAAATGGAAAAAATCCCATTTAAACAAGATAGATCACGGTCCGACAGACCACTTCAGATAATACATTCTGATCTAATGGGTCCAATAAAGCCAATATCCTGGCCTGGAAATAAGAGGTACGTTATCACGTTTATAGATGACTATTCTCGTTATGCAAGAACATATTGTCTAAAAACTAAAGATGAAGCAGGCGAAGCGTTAGAAAAATATATAGTATCTGCCAGAAATCTACTAGGGTTTAATGAAAATATATGTTATGTTAGATCAGACAGAGGTACTGAGTATACCGGTGGAAAATTTTTAGAGGTGAAAGATTTCATGTTAAAAGAAAAAATAGAATTAGATATAGTAGCGGAGCCCATACGATGTAGGGTGATTTTTTGACTAACCAAAGATAATTGCAAATGCACCGAACTACTTATGTAAGGATGCCCACTGAGTCATATGTTAAGAGCCTTTGCGTACCTAATTAGCCTAGGCTGGTTAGCAAAAAATCACCCAGGTGAAATTTTCTAACCGGATGAAAATTTAGGATATCCATAAATACACCCCCCAGAAGCTAATTACAAATCGGTTTGTGAAAAAACCGGTGCCGACCTGAGGGAGGAGGGGTTAAAAAATTTTTGACCCAAGGTGAAAAAATTGTAACCGCAAAGGACTTTGGCTAATGAATGTACATGCCAAATGTAGCATGCGTGCCAATCCGTACCTTTGGGAAATGGTTCCGAGTGCAGTTATAAGGGTCAAAAGTACCCCCAAAAATATCACCTAGGTGAAAAAATTCTAAACACATCAAATTTTGACAGTTGCTTTAGTTTTGTACCACTAGCCCGTGCCTTCAATGCTTTGGTAAAAAATAGGTGCTGAGGGGTGATATCCACCCGCAACGATTTTTTCACCAAGGTGATTTTTTCTAACCAGATGAGCTTTACATATATGATTTGTTATGGTGCCAATAACAAAAGTTTTAAGCGATTTGTTAAAAATCCGGTACCAAGGGTAATTTTTCCCCATCCGTTTAACCCCAAAAGCAAGGTTTTTAATCAGCTTCAAAAGTTTTAGGCTCAAATATACCATCCAAGAAATTTTCGCATCATTGAGACTCTAATAACGTATGGTACCAACCCTTTGCAAAAAAAATTATTTTAAGGGGCAAAAACCAACCCCAAAAAATATTTCACCAAGGTGATTTTTTCTAACCAGATGAGCTTTACATATATGATTTGTTATGATGCCAATAAAATAAGTTTTAAACGATTTGTTAAAAATCCGGTACCAAGGGTAATTTTTCCGCATCCGTTTAACCCTAAAAGCAAGGTTTTTAATCAGTTACAAAAGTTTTAGGCTCAAATATACCATCCAAGCAATTTTCGCATCATTGAGACTCTAATAACGTATGGTATCAACCCTTTGCAAAAAAAAAATATTTTAAGGGGCAAAAACCAACCACGAAAAATATTTCACCAAGGTGATTTTTTCTAACCAGATGAGCTTTACATATATGATTTGTTATGGTGCCAATAACATTAGTTTTCAACGATTTGTTAAAAATTCGATACCAGTGGTGATTTTTGCCCCTTTGTTTAACCCTAAAAGTCAGGTTTTTTAATCAGTTTCAAGACTTTTAGGCTCAAATATACCATCCAAGAAATTTTCGCATCACTGAAACTTTAATAACGTATGGTATCAACCCTTTGTAAAAAAAAATATTTTTAGGGGCAAAATCCAACTCCTAAAAATATTTCACCAAGGTGATTTTTTCTAACCAGGTGAGCTTTACATATATGATTGTTTATTGTGCCAATAACATTAGTTTTCAACGATTTGTTAAAAATCCGGTACCGAGGGTGATTTTTGCCCCCTAGTTTAACCCTAAAAGTCTGGTTTTTAATCAGTTTCAAGACTTTTAGGCTCAAATATACTATCCAAGAAATTTTCGCATCATTGAGACTTTAATAACGTATGGTATCAACCCTTTGTAAAAAAAATATTATTAGGGGCAAAATCCAACCCCTAAAAATATTTCAACAAGGTGATTTTTTATAACCAGTTGAGCTTTACATATATGATAGTTTATTGTGCAAATAACATTAGTTTTCAACGATTTGTTTAAAATCAGGTACCGAGTGTGATTTTTGCCCCTCTGTTTAACCCTCAAAGTCAGGTTTTTAATCAGTTTCAAGAATTTTTGGCTCAAATATACAATCCAAGATATTTTTGCATCATTGAGATTTTAATAACTTATAGTATCAACTCTTTGCAAAAAAAAATATTTTAAGGCGCGAAAACCAACCACTAAAAATATTTAACCCAGGTGATTTTTTCTAACCAGATGAACTTAACATATATGATTGTTTATTGTGCCAATAACATTAGTTTTCAACGATTTGTTAAAAGTAATATACTAATGGGGATTTAAAACCCCCAGTTTAACCCTGAAAGTCAGTTGTTTATCAATTCAAAGACAAATATAACGCCGACTAACTTTTTTCATTATTGATACTTGAATAACATGTGGTATCAACCCTTTTAAAATAAAGTATTGAAATATAAAAAAAAATATAAAAAATATAAAAAAAAGACATTTAGGGTTAAACTGGGGGTTAAAAATAACCCTCAGCACAGGATTTTTATAGGAAAAAATTAGAAAAAATCCCCTGGGTGAAATATTTTTAGGGGTTGGTTTTCGCCCCTTAAAACCTTTTTTTTTCCAAATGATTGATACAAATGTTATTCAAATATCAATAATACAAAATTATCGTTGACGATGTATTTGAACCTAAAAGTCTTGAAACTGATAAATAACCAGACTTTTAGGGTTAAACTAGGGGGCAAAAATCACCCTCGGTACCGGATTTTTAACAAATCGTTGAAAACTAATGTTATTGGCACAATAAACAATCATATATGTAAAGCTCACCTGGTTAGAAAAAATTACCTTGGTGAAATATTTTTAGGGGTTGGATTTTGCCCCTAAAAATATTTTTTTTTACAAAGGGTTGATACCATACGTTATTAAAGTCTCAATGATGCGAAAATTTCTTGGATGGTATATTTGAGCCTAAAAGTCTTGAAACTGATTAAAAACCTGACTTTTAGGGTTAAACAAAGGGGCAAAAATCACCCCCGGTATCAGATTTTTAACAAATCGTTGAAAACTAATGTTATTGGCACCATAACAAATCATATATGTAAAGCTCATCGGGTTAGCAAAAATCACCTTGGTGAAATATTTTTCGAGGTTGGTTTTTGCCCCTTAAAATATTTTTTTTGCAAAGGGTTGATACCATATGTTATTAGAGTCTCAATGATGCGAAATTTGCTCGGATGGTATATTTGAGCCTAAAACTTTTGTAACTGATTAAAAACCTTGCTTTTAGGGTTAAACGGATGCGGAAAAATTACCCTTGGTACCGGATTTTTAACAAATCGTTTAAAACTTATGTTATTGGCACCATAACAAATCATATATGTAAAGCTCATCTGGTTAGAAAAAATCACCTTGGTGAAAAAATCTTTGGGGGTGGATATCCACCCCTCAGCACCTATTTTTTACCAAAGCATTGAAGGCACGGGCTAGTGGTACAAAACTAAAGCAACTGTCAAAATTTGATGTGGTTAGAATTTTTTCACCTAGGTGATATTTTTGGGGGTACTTTTGACCCTTATAACTGCACCCGGAACCATTTCCCAAAGGTACGGATTGGCACACATGCTACATTTGGCATGTACATTCATTAGCCAAAGTCCTTTGCGGTTACAATTTTTTCACCTTGGGTCAAAAATTTTTTACCCCCTCCCCCCTCAGGTCGGCACCGGTTTTTTGCACAAACCGATTTGTAATTAGCTTCTGGGGGGTGTATTTATGGATATCCTAAAATTTTCATCTGGTTAGAAAATTTTCACCTGGGTGATTTTTTGCTAACCAGCCTAGGCTAATTAGGTACGCAAAGGCTCTTAACATATGACTCAGTGGGCATCCTTACATAAGTAGTTCGGTGCATTTGCAATTTTTTTTGGTTAGTCAAAAAATTACCCTACATCGTATGGGCTCCGCTACTAATACTGCTCCACCGTATACTCCAGAACTAAATGGTTTGGCTGATAGATTCAATAAAACAATAGGCAATAAAACTAGGGCTTTTATGTGCGATTCTGGGTTACCAGCAAGTATGTGGGAATTAGCTGTTGCAGCAGCAGTTCATTCATATAATATAACCCCGCATAAGTCAATTATGTATAATGTTCCTCTGCTACGATTCACAACAAACGCTAAATGTAATTTAGAGCAACTTAGACGATTTAGCTGTATCGCTTATGCTAAATTACCTAAAACTGAAACAAAATTTAGTAAAGTAGCAATTAAAACTGTATTGGTAGGCAATACTTCTACCGGATATATATTGTGGCATCAAGGTTCAAGAAAATTCTTGGAATCTAGGCATGTTAGATTTTTATAGAAATTAGTATACAAAGATGTATACAAGAAAAATGAAAACCTAGATCTAGATAGCTCAGTTCAATTTACAATAGAGGAAGTTGTTAAAAATCTAAATAATAGTACTGAGTCTATAGGAAAAATTGATAAAGAAGAAACACATTCGAAAAATATAGAAGTTCAAAAAAGAGGTAGACCGAGGAAAACAGATACAAAAAGAGTAAATGAAAATTCAGACTTAAGTAAAAATAAACCGCCAGAAGTTCAGTCAAAAGATAGACCGATGACCAGGAGCGAATCTAAAAGAATCATAGATAATAGCTATGCTCTATATACAACAGTCTCAGAGTTAACAGAAAATAAAGAGGATGTGTTAGGACACATTTTATTAGCGACCATAAATAAAGATCCCACCACGTATGAAAAGGCAATAAATTCAAAAGGTAAGGAATTCTGGATACAAGCCATCAAATATGAGTTGGAACCCATGAAAGAAAACAAATTTTGGGATCTTATTGATAGGCCAAAAGTAGAGGTAAATGGAAAATGGCCTAATATAATTGATTCTAAATGGATTTTCAAAAAGAAAGTAGCAAATGATGGGACAATCAAGTATAAAACTTATATTTAAATTTTTAAAACTTTGTCTATGTTATATATGTAAAAATAGTATATATCTTCACGAGTGACGATATATTTTTTTTTCAACAATATTCGAATATTCATCGTCTTTTAGACAAAATATAAAATATTACTAAAAAACAAAACTTTTTTTTATACACTTTATTTATTTGCATATACATTCATTTTTAATACGTTAGAAAAAATATTACGTATTTATTTCTGATTATTTATTTCGGCATCTATATTATTATTCTCGTCTATGAATAAATTATCATCTTCTTCTTTAACATTATTTTCCGACATTTTATTTTTTAAACAAAAACACGCTCATGCATTCTATACAACGGCCGCGTTACAACTAAATTTTATTCGGTTCTTCATCGAACTTTGATCATGCACAGTCTCTACTATTACGATAATACTTTTATACGTACGAGTAGACTCTATATCGTAAGAGTAGAAGCCCTCTTGCGATAAAGGACCTTTATTTCATATACTACGGACCGTCTATAAACGATACGTATTCGAATAGCGTTGTAAAAAATTATTACCATAATAATGGAGTCAAATAAGACTAAATAGTCGATGAAAAGTGATGTAATGAGATATTACATTTTTTTTCGTATGCAAAAAAAATGGAAAATTTTCGTTTTGAGAGTGCAATAGAACTGTGGCGATAGTGCTCCGTTAAAAATACATCCTAACCTCCAAAAATTAAATTGCAAAATTTTTTTTTTTTTACTGAAATTAAAATAGATCATGAAAAAATAATGGGATTTTCATGAAAATTGGTGGAAATGGGTATTTTACGAATGGTACCAAGTGGTAAAATTTTTAGATTTGACAAATCGAGATACACATAAAATGTGTTTTACGATTATAACGAACAAACCCGTTAAGCATAGAAGTACTGACAATTTCTTGTTCCATAGTATTTCTGAAATCCTATTTTTTTTTTTTTTTTTAATTGTGCTAAATTAATCGACATAAATCGGGAAATTCTTTCAAATTTTGCTGTCTTAACATATAAGCTTGTAAAAACATACAAAGATATATTCTTTGTCAAAATTTTAGTTATTTCAAAATGAAAATTGGTTTTTCTGCTGGGGAGATATTAATGCTAACGGAACGTATTTACTCAATTAATGGAATGTATTTACTCGATTTTTTGCGCATGCGCAACTCGGAAAAAAGTTTGAACCACGGGATCGGATAGCCAGGAAAATTTCCTATCCGGGCCTAAGAAGAAGCTTTTTTTTGCAATAAATAAGAGTCTGAGAGAAATTTTAGTAATTTTTGCGCTCTTAAAATTTAAAAAAATAAAAAGCACAAAAAAAAGTAATTTGGGGTGTAAAAAATCAAGAAGACCTAGGAGGCTAAAAATTGGGAAGGTACCTTATTTTCGATAGTACTTTGAGCAAAAAATATTTTGGAACCGATTTGAAGACCCAAGAATTATGTTTACATATACTTGAGGAATATCGACCCATTTGTATTTAGATTAATTAATTGACTTTGTAAAACAAGAGTCTACTATTTTGTATTTTTAACAAATAAATCATGATAATAATATTAATAATGATAATAATAATAATCCCAAAAACGGAGATCGTACTACAGAGCTGTCGAACAACCATTTCCACAGACATCGATGTAAATGTCGATGATGGTGGAAACCCTCACACGATCCAAGCCAAGACATCGGTTAAGGTGGCAGGTCGTACCCGAGGGAAAAAAAAGGTGTCTTTTTCTGGATAGGTTTTCGGGTAGAAATAAATGAGATATTTTTTTGAAAATTGGCACTATATTAGATTATAAGTTGCTAAACATTTAAAAAAAATTTTTTTTTATTTTTCTCTAAAATGGCGCCGAGTACAGGTGCTCAAAGTTAGGCTTCACTTTTCATTGTGTACACAATAACTCAAAAAATAATTAAGATATCTTCCTAATTTTTTGGCTACACTTTAAAAATACAATTATCTTCTGGATTGATGGATTCAAATTTTGAAAAATGGAAAATTATGAAAATTATTTAATTTTTTTCAAAAATTGCAATTTTTTTCACATGTTTTTTTGAAGAAAAAAAAATTGGGAGATTTTTTGGAAAAATCATAGATCCAGAAGATAATTGTATGTAAAAAGTGTGGCCAAAAAATTAGGAAGATATCTTAATTATTTTTTGAGTTATCGTGTACACAAATCGAAAAACGTTGTTTCGAGAAAAACGCGTTTAAAGTTTAGAATACTGTACCTTACGCCTTTTGCGGTGTCTCGCTTAATCTTATATAACTTCCAAATTATTCAAGATGTCATTATAAAAATTTTTTTCAATATTCTTAAGATGTTTTCGAACCCAACAAAACCAAAAACAAAAAATCGATTTTTTTTTCCCTCGGGTACGACCTGCCACCTTAAGTACCTGGGAATTCTACTTGATAATAAGCTGAACTTCTGGGAACAATTTCAGAGGTCGAGTGAGAAGGCCGCGTCGCGTCGGTCGCATCCTCCTTGTCAAGGCTCATGGCCAACATAGGAGGGCTCAAACCCGGGAAGCGAAGATTTTTGATGTCCGTTGTCAACTCTGTCCTGCTTTACGGATCTGAGATCTGGGCGGATATCACCAAACTTGCCAAGCACAGACATAAAATATCGTCTGTGCAAAGCGGCCCTGAGGATCACCTGCGCGTACCATACAGTATCGCTCGAGGCGATCCAGGTAGTAGCATCGGTCATACCCATCGACCTGCTAGCGTTGGAGTGGAAATACATTTACGATAGTGTAGAGGACCACGAAGTGGCATCCACTCGCGCCCGCTCCAGCTCTACTGAAATAAAAAAAATTCACAAAATGTGCTGAATCGCGTAGACGTTTTGTCTGTATCAGAGTTGCGGAGGGTCATCCGTACTAAATAAAGACATTTTCCATGCGCTTAATAGACAAAGCGTTTCGACTAGGCCGCCTAGCGTCTTCGGCTACTTTTGTACGGACGTTTTGTCCATACTGTCGAGCCGCGGTCCTCTTAACCACACCCACGCTTCCTATTTCCTATTCAATGTAATTACAATATATATAATATTACAACGTGCCCACGAAAAGATGTAGCGTCAAATTTTAAGGGATATAAAGCTTATAAAAAAAAAAGTAAATTGGTAGATCATCATATTTTTGCGTGCCCTTTCGATTGGTGATATCCAAAATTGGATAAATTTTCTGGATTTTCAAATAAATACTCGATTTTCGCGAAAATTATTTGAAAGTTCAATTTTTTTTATTGAAATCATGAAAAAACCTATTAGAAACATATTCCCCCAATTTTTATCATCAAAAACGAAGTATTTATTGAAATATCTTAATTTAAAAATCAAAATTTAATTATAATTTTAAAAGTGTAAATGGAGTGTGAACATAGAGTGAGAACACGGTAATTTTTTTGTGACTACGTGATCCATGATGAGATAAAATGAAAGGTAAGGTTAGGCATGTGTTTATTTTTTCTGGTAGAAATAATATAACCTTGTTTTCAAATAATAAATAAACGTAATTATTTATTTTTTTAGCTTAATATTTATATTCTTTTTGTAAAATTGTATTTGTGATAATATTTTAAAATTTAATTTAAAATTTTATTTTTATAAATTTTAGTGCACAAGTATCGAGTCGCGCAGCCAAGTCTGATAACATATTATTTTTTAAATGAAAATTTACAAATTTTTATAAAATTAAGCAAGATATATGTACGTCTCCGCAGATCATTCTTGATCTCTGGAGATCAAAAGTGATCCCCGGAAAGCTAAATAGATCTAAATAGATCTGAAAATTGGCAAGATATATTTACATCTCCGCAGATCTATTTTGATCTCTAGAGCAAATTATTTTTTTTTAACGACCAAAAAATGCATTTTGACAAATTGAAATGATCAAATATTAAAAACATACAGGTACACTGAAAATTTTTTTTTCCCACAGTGGTCACGAAAGTACGATATTCCTCCGCGGCCAAGAAAATTACAATCCTTCGCTACTGATGATGAAAAATCGTATACGACCCTTGTCGATAAAAAAAGAAAGCTCTAAATCACAGTTTAGCATCCTCAGTTTCGCTTTGGAGGTTTATTTATTACGTATGATTTAAGCAATTCTTTATGTTAGATAATGCTGGAGGATTCATCTAAGATGCCTCCCGCTTGCATTATCCAAGAGGTCCCGCGCTTGGATTATTCAAGAAGTCCCCCGCTTGCATTAGCCAAGGGATCCGCCGCTTGCATTATCCAATAGGTTATCCCGCTTGGATTATCCAAAAGGTTTCCCCGCTTGCATTATCCAGGAAGCTCCCCGCGTGAATTATCCAAGAGGCTCCCCACTTACATTATGCAAGAGGTCTCCCGCGTGCATTATCCAAGAGACTCCCCACTTACATTATGCAAGAGGTCTCCCACTTGCATTATCTAAGAGGTTATCCCGCTTGCATTATCCAAGAGGTCTCTCGCTTGCATTATCCAAGAGGTTTTCCCGCTTGTATTATCCAAGGGGCCCCCCGCTTGCATTATCCAAGAGGCTCCCCGCTTGCATTATCCAAGAGGCTCCCCACTTTCATTATCCAAGAGGTCTCCCGCTTGCATTATCCAAGAGGTTTTCCTGCTTGGATTATCCAAGGGTTTACCCGCTTGCATTATCCAAGAGGTCTCCCGCTTGCATTATCCAAGAGGCCCCCGCTTGCATTATCCAAGAGGTCTCTCGCTTGCATTATCTAAGAGGTTTTCCCGCTTGGATTATCCAAGGGGCCAACCGCTTGCATTATCCAAGAGGTCTCCCGCTTGCATTATCCAAGAGGCATACCACTTGCATTATCTAGATTATCCCGCTTGGATTATCCAAGAGGCTCCCCGCTTGCATTATCCAAGAGGCCCCCCCTTGCATTATCCAAGAGGTTATCCCGCTTTAATGTTTTTTGTTTAATGTTTTTTTCATTTTCAGTAGATCTGGTTTTTAGTAAACGTTTTGTTTGTCCTACATAAGTCTTTGGACAATGCTTGCAGTTGATTTTGTAAACCAAATTTTGATTATTGCACTTTTTTAAAGAGTCTTTGCCAGTTTTTATTATTTTATTTAATTTGAAAGGAGTTCTTAAAACTGTTTTGATGTTACATCTTTAAAGTGTGTTGAATCTTTTTTGAGACTTTAGGAATGAGAGGTAAAACAATAGTATATTTGTGAGCCTCTTGGATAATGCAAGCGGGGAGCCTCTTGGATAATGCACCCGGGAAGCCTCCTGGATAATCCAAGCGGGATAACCTCTTGGATAATGCAAGCGGGAGACCTCTTGGATAATGCAAGCGGGTGGCCCCTTGGATAATCCAAGCGGAAAAACCTCTTGGATAATGCAAGCGGGAGACCTCTTGGATAATGCAAGTGGGGAGCCTCTTGGATAATGCAAGCGGGTGGCCCCTTGGATAATCCAAGCGGGATAACCTCCTAGTTAATGCAAATGGGATACCTTTTGGATAATTTAAGCGGGGGGCCCCTTGGATAATCCAAGCGGGATGCCCTCTTGGATAATGCAAGCGAGAGACCTCTTGAATAATGCATGCGGGTGGCCCCTTGGATAATCCAAGCGGGATAACCTCTTAGATAATGCAAGTGGGAGACCTCTTGCATAATGTAAGCGGGGAGCCTCTTGGATAATGCACGCGGGGAGCTTCCTGGATAATGCAAGCGGGGTAACCTTTTGGATAATCCAAGCGGGATAACCTATTGGATAATGCAAGCGGCGGATCCCTTGGCTAATGCAAGCGGGGGACCTCTTGAATAATCCAAGCGCGGGACCTCTTGGATAATGCAAGCGGGAGGCATCTTAGATGAATCCTCCAGCATTATCTAACATAAAGAATTGCTTAAATCATACGTAATAAATAAACCTCCAAAGCGAAACTGAGGATGCTAAACTGTGATTTAGAGCTTTCTTTTTTTATCGACAAGGGTCGTATACGATTTTTCATCATCAGTAGCGAAGGATTGTAATTTTCTTGGCCGCGGAGGAATATCGTACTTTCGTGACCACTGTGGAAAAAAAAAATTTTCAGTGTACCTGTATGTTTTTAATATTTGATCATTTCAATTTGTCAAAATGCATTTTTTGGTCGTTAAAAAAAAATAATTTGCTCTAGAGATCAAAATAGATCTGCGGAGATGTAAATATATCTTGCCAATTTTCAGATCTATTTAGATCTATTTAGCTTTCCGGGGATCACTTTTGATCTCCAGAGATCAAGAATGATCTGCGGAGACGTACATATATCTTGCTTAATTTTATATCTAAATAGATCTACCGAAAATTCATCGGGAGAGGTCGACCAAACCCAGGGTATCCCTCAAGTGGCTGTGAATGACGAAAAATTTTTTTTAAACTTCATTTTTTATACTTTGTTATATGTTTTCGGTGTCGCAAAGCTTATGTGTATATCCTTATGTAAAATTTTCCGCGGAATTTAAATTTTTAGTAGTACTTTCGGAAAAAAATACTCTGGAACCGATTTGAAGACCCGACCATGCATCTTATCCCGGCTTGGTTTAAATTGAGCAATAAATAATTTACAAAACATTTAGTTTATTTGCGAAAAATTTGTAAATTTTCATTTGAAAAATAATATGTTATCAGACTTGGCTGCGCGACTCGATACTTGTGCACTAAAATTTATAAAAATAAAATTTTAAATTAAATTTTAAAATATTATCACAAATACAATTTTACAAAAAATAATATAAATAATAAGCTTAAAAAAATAAATAATTACGTTTATTTATTATTTGAAAACAAGGTTATATTATTTCTACCAGAAAAAATAAACACATGCCTAACCTTACCTTTCATTTTATCTCATCATGGATCACGTAGTCACAAAAAAATTACCGTGTTCTCACTCTATGTTCACACTCCATTTACACTTTTAAAATTATAATTAAATTTTGATTTTTAAATTAAGATATATCAATAAATACTTCGTTTTTGATGATAAAAATTGGGGGAATATGTTTCTAATAGGTTTTTTCATGATTTCAATAAAAAAAATTGAACTTTCAAATAATTTTCGCGAAAATCGAGTATTCATTTGAAAATCCAGAAAATTTATCCAATTTTGGATATCACCAATCGAAAGGGCACGCAAAAATATGATGATCCACCAATTTACTTTTTTTTTTATAAGCTTTATATCCCTTAAAATATGACCCTACATCTTTTCGTGGGCACGTTGTATATTATATTTATTTTACTAATACTATATGGGTGATTTTTTGACTAACCAAACATAATTTCAAATGAACCAAACTACTTGTAGTGAAGCAAATTAGCATTAAATAGTGATCTAAATGGAAAGTGCAATTTTTTTTTGTATTTAATATACATATGTAAGAAGGAATCTGATTTTTTTGTGTCCCGGAGGAACGCTTGGCCAGATATATGGCAAATACTACTTTTTTGCTAAATTTTAAGAAGTTTGCTATTGGATTTTGTTGGGATTTTGTCATATCTCTGGTTAAAATGGTCATAAAAAAAAAATGGAAAAATTTCGTAATTAGACAGAGAATGGAACTAATTGGGTAGGGTTACTATTAAAATACATCCTAACCTCCAAAAATCCAATTTTGTCCAATTTTTTAATTTATTTTAAAAACTTGGGCAAAAACAATCAGATTTTTATGAAAATCTCAGGAAATATGTATTTTTATGACGAGACTGTAAGGTTAAATTTTTGTGAAAAAAATTTTTTTTTTTGGCCAAAAATCAAATTTTTTCGCAAAAAGCAAGGGTAATTTGTGTTTTTTAAAGTTGCCTTTTTGTATGTACTTTAACCTCAGTACGCTTAAGTATTCTTTATCTCAATTAAAATGCCCATTTTAGGAGCAAGAATGAAAAATATCCTATAAATTTTTAAATTTTTTTATTTTTGCCGTATTTAGTGTAATTTGCGGAATTTTTTAATCTGTTACGTATTTTATACAAAATTTAACTTTTCCTTTTATTTAGCCATAAGATTTTTCTTAAAATTTGGCCTAACCTCAAAAATAACGTTTTTTTGGGTCCTGTCGTCAGGCTATGCTATTTTATGCCATAAAAGCTCCATGGAAAAAAATTGCTGGAATTTATGTTTTTTGACCCCCTAAACACGAATTAAAAATTTGGATACAGCAATTAAAAATTATACAAAATTCGTGATCACTTTTCGAATGTAAGCTACGGAATTCATGTTTTTATCGAATTTTACGTGGCAACATACTAATTTTGGCTTATAAACAAAATAAAATTATGGCTAAATAAAAGGAAAAGTTAAATTTTGTATAAAATACGTAAGAAACAGCACAAAAAATTCTGCAAATTACTCCAAATACGGCAAAAATTAAAAAAATTTAAAAATTTATAGGGTATTTTTCATTCTTGCTCCTAAAACGGGCATTTTAATTAAGCTAACGAATACTTACGCGTACTGAGGTTAAAGTACATACAAAAAGGCAACATTAAAAAAAAAAAATTACCCTAGCATGTTTTTGCTTAAAATGGCGCTAATTTCAAAATTGCTCAATTTTTGCGAAAAAATTTGATTTTTGGCCAAAAAAAAAATATTTTTTTACAAAAATTTAACCTCATGGTCCCATCATTAAATTACATATTTCCTGAGATTTTCATAAAAATCTGATTGTGTTTGCCCAAGTTATTATCTGACCAAAAATTTGGATTCCGCGGGAAATTTACATAAGGATATATCCTTTCATGTTTTCAAAACCTTTATGTTAAAACAGCGAAATTAGTTAATTTAATTTAAAAATAAACTATCTTAAAGGTTTGTGTAAATTTTAGGGGTATTTGGGGTGATAAATGGCCAATTTAGACCTTCACCGAGGCCGAGGTGAGACAAGGTTTGATATAAATGACCCGAGACCGAGGCGAGGCGAAAGATGGATCTCGCCTCGCCTCAGACTCGGCCGAGGTCGAAAAATCATTACCTCGGTCTCGCCTCGGCCTCGCCCGAAGTTTGATAAGACAAAAAATAATTAATTAAAATTCTAATTAAAATCTAAATTCATGTTTATTTAAAAAAAAAATATTTTATAAAAATAACTGAAAAATCCAGCAACTTATTATTATTAACTTCCTTTTTTGGGGGTTCATTTTTCACATCTTTGCATTGTTTAAACGTATCATAATATTTTTTGTATATTTTTTTAAAACTTTTGAAATTTTCTTTCTCTAATTCTTGTCCCCAAGAAGTTTTTGCAAACTTTTTTTTTATGTCTTGGGTCTAAAATAAGGGAAGCACTGTAGAACCAATTACATTGTCTAAAGTTCTTTAAAAGTTTAGTTTGACCTTTCTGAAAAGCTTCTATTAAAATTCCATCTAATCGCGATCGATCATTTTTTTTTTTTAAATCAGACGTAATTTTTTCGACTTTATTAAGTAAAATGTTGAATGCTAAAACTGCAGTGGGAAGCGTGGGGTACTTTTCAGCTGATAAAAGATCTGATACATGTTTAAAAATTTGTAAATAGGATATGATGATATCTACAGCATCCCATTCAATGTCAAGTAGTCTAAGCTCTCTCATTGGTAGGTTATTATCACATAACGATTTTATGGGAGCTTTTAAATTCTCAAAAACTTCCAACATTTGAAGACCGCTATTCCATCTTGTAGTTTTTAATAACTAATAAATAACTTTTAATAAATATAAATAATAGAAAGAAAGAAATAAGAATAATAGAAAGTTTTAATATGATAAATAAAGAAATTGATATATCTAATGGATCTGAAATTAGTTTTATTAAAAGTTTAAAAATTCACCTTGGCAAATTTGCATAATATAATTTATTAATATTTGAAAATATTTATTGTATAGTTATTCAACATCTATATCTAATTCTTCTGTTTTACATTACTAGTTGTTCAAAAAAGAATTATTGTACTTTATATTTAATTTTTTACTTACTTTAATGTAAATACTATTAATTTAAATTCTAATTTTATATTGTAAACTATTGTAAAAGGGTTCGTCCCGTTGATTCATTTAATAAATAAAAAAAATAAAAAAATAAAAAAAAATAAATAATTTTTAACGGTTTACACAATCAACGCGTGAAATTCTTTTTCTGCTATAGTATAAATGTGATTGGCGAAATATATTAAATTTGTTGCGAGGCGAGTCGAGGCGAGTCCGAGGTTTACAAAAAGACAGTCTCGGCCTCGCCTCGGTATAACGAGGCCGTTCACCGCAGCGAGAATTGGTGTTTCTCTGTGTATACATAGTAAATATTTGGTTGAATTTCAAAACAATGTGTAAGATTTTTCCGGTTATAATTGGCATTTAAAAAAAAAATGGCAAAAGAATGTCAATTAGCGCCATTTAATGTACGAAAGTTCTAGGATCTATATTTTTTTTTAATCTAAAAATTTTGTATACATTTAATCCAAGCTTACTTGTAGAATAATTTATTAAATTGATTGTGTGTATTTTAGGGTTTATTGAATAAAACAAAAATTTATTTAATATGTTCACGGTAGAGCTGCTTTGGGTGAATACGAGGGTGAATATTCAACCTATTGGTTGAAAATTCAGCCAACAACTTCGATATTTAACAAAAAATTGCGAAATTCAACCAATTGGTTGAATATTAAACCAATTAGTTGAATTTTCAACCAAAAGCTATAATAAAAAACAAAAGCGATGTAATTATAATACAGGGTAAAAAATTATTAGAGCATTCATTAAAAATAATGATTTTTTATGCACTACTTCATTTGACTCTGAAGCTGAGGTATGACTAATTAAAAAAGTTATCCTACATAGAAGTAGAAATTCAATTAGAATAATAAAGTGAAGAATTCTGAATATATAAGTATACTTTAAATTCTTTAGAATCATCTATTAATTCAATAACGGGGATTTTAAATTAATTATAAAATAAATTATTATTAATTAATTTATTGAACCAATGGAATATTCTACTGGCATATTTTAATTTCACGCGTCATTGATTCAAAGGTGTCAGTTTTTCAGTGTATGTACATTAGGGTTGTTCACTAAAAACAAAAAGTGCGCCAAAAATGTTCTTCCTGAGGTACTCGATATGAAGTTGAAGTTTAGGTGACAAAATGATCCCGTACCAATTTTCAGCTCATTTGAGAACGATTTAGGGGTCGCACAAACCCAGGATAGCTCTCAAGTGGTTGGCTAATACCGACAATTAGTGCGAACCACAAAAATTTTTTTCAAAATACGTTTTCTATGCTTCCTAATATGTTTTCGGTGTCGTTAAACTCGAAAATGAGGTCCTCAGAGTCCGAAAATACCTTAATTACCCTTAAACACCGAAAACACCCCATTTTTTATCAAAAAATTTTGGATTTTATAGCGAAAATCGTATATATTCGAAACATCTGGATTATAAATTACAATTGATGACTTAAAAATGTTGAAAAATTACCGAAAACTGCTTCCGTTTATTCCAACGCGCCTTCTTGGCCGAGAAACGCAGGGCTCAATTCTATAACAATGTTATAAGATAGGGTTTTTAGGCAATTTTCCAAATAACGCTGTCATATTGCAATTCTTCCAAAATACTATTGTTTGGTCTCATTTTCTTCATATAAGTTCTACCTTTCAAACGCCGTAAACTGCAATTTTTCATCACCGATTTTCTCATGGCTATAGTTAGTAAATCAAATGTCCATTTTTTGCCAAAAATGACCAAATTTTAAATTGCTGCTAAAATTGTAATTTTTGAAGAAAATAAGTCTTATAGGTCTCCAACATTTTGTATTAGTCTCAAGTTTCGAAAAATTTTACACTCGTCCATTTTGCTTTATACCTTTTCGAAATATGACTCGACAAAGATAGTGATAAAATATGATTATTTTTAAAAAAACCTTAAATTAAGACTCTTTTTTTAAATTATCATATCTTTTTTAAAAAAAAAGGAAAGGAAGGAGTAAAAATTTTTTCAAAACTTAGAGCTTAATTAAAATTTTTGAGACCTTTAAGACTCATTTTCATCAAAAATTAAAATTTTAACAGCAATTTTAAAATTGGTCATTTTTAGCAAAAAATGGACATTTGATTTACTAACTATAGCGATGAGAAAATCGGTGATGAAAAATTGCGGTTTACGGCGTTTGAAAGGTAGAACTTATACGAAAAAAATGAGACCAAACGATAGTATTTTGGTAGAATTGCAATATGACAGCGTTATCTGGAAAATTGCCTAAAAACCCTATCTTATAACATTGTTATAGAATTGAGTCCTGCGTTTCTCGGCCAAGAAGGCGCGTTGTAATAAACGGAAGGAGTTTTCGGTATTTTTTCAACATTTTTAAGTTATCAATTGTAATTTATAATCCAGATGTTTCGAATATATACGATTTTCGCTATAAAATCCAAAAATTTTTGATAAAAAATGGGGTGTTTTCGGTGTTTAAGGATGATTAAGGTATTTTCGGACTCTGAGGACCTCATTTTCGAGTTTAACGACACCGAAAACATAATTGTCGGTATTAGCCAACCACTTAAGAGCTACCCTGGGTTTGTGCGACCCCTAAATTGTTCTCAAATGAGCTGAAAATTGGTACGGGATCATTTTGTCACCTAAACTTCAACATACTTCAGGAAGAACATTTTTGGCGCACTTTTTGTTTTTAGTGAACAACCCTAATGTACATAGTCTTAGATAACGTTAGTTTGTAATTATTTATATTTATTTTTTAAAATTTTTTGACTTTTTCCAAAAATAAAATGAAAAATTATGATTTAATGTAATGGCATAGAGTTATGAAAAAAGCTGATTAAATTTAAAAAACTTTTTCATAAAAATTAATTTTGATGAAGTTTATAAAAAATAAACAACGATCTATATGGAACAAATAAACATGATAACTTTTTTCATTATCTTTGTCCGTGTGTCTGAGGACTGAGCCTCTCTTTGTCACACAGAATAATTTTTCTTGAAGAAAGTTATATGATGTTAATTTTTAGATGGAAAAAATTTTTTTATTAAAAAATGAAAAATCTGAAAGTTCATTTCAGCTCTGCAAGAAAACAGGGCGAGCTTCATCAGTGTGAGACCCTGTTTTCTGCTTTTCACATATGAACAAACAGAAAACTTAATAATTTACAAAAAAAAAAAAAAAAAAAAAAATGTAAAAAAATTTTTCAAAAGAAAGAAAGAACTTACATTTTTTGACACGCCAGGAAGAGAATTTCAAGTAGAATGAACATAGAAAGAAAGAAATCTCTCCTTCTACGCACACACACACTTAAAGCTCCCACATCTGCGTTCAAATTATGTCGTCAAACTACGAAATATTTAAGACTAGTTGATATAATCCGGTCACTGAATTTTGCATAATATAATTAAAAATATCTGAATCAGAATCACTTATATCTGCATTTGTTTTACTTTGGAAATTAGCAGTACTGCTGTTAGCTTCATCTTCATAAGTATTACTTTCAACTTTCATATCTTCTTGTTCTTCATTGACATCATTTGCGATATCTTCTGAATCGTCTTCTATTACGTCTGTAGGAATACTTGAACAATTTCCGCTTTTGCAATAGTGACACTGAGTTTTCCTTTTGAACTGCATAAATGTTTTTTTGTAAAAAAAAAGCAAAAAATGTTTTTTCAAACTGCATTTCAGATGCACTAATTTGGATTTTATTTAACTTATTATTTTTTTTTTTTACTAACAAATCTATTGTACAATACTTGGTGTTGATTATTTTTTTTATTTTGTATATTTATTTTAATTTATAATTAAAAAATTTTAAAAATGAAACTAACCTGTTGCTTTTAAACGATGAACAAAACTAGAAATAAATTAGGTACTATGTCCAAAAAGAAAATAAATTTGGTTTTTTGTATTTTTTTGTGACAAAATTTTTGGGAAAAAAATTTTCAAAAAATTAATTATCAGATTCGAGATATCGAGTAAAAACCAATATTTCAAATATAAGTACTTTCATGGAAATAAATAAAGTATTACATCTAAATTCAAAAAAAAAAGTAGTTTAAGATTTTTTGAAAAAACAAATTTTCAAAAAATAATTAGATTTTAATACCACAATGGTTGGAAAATATTTCCAGTTACCCTCATACAAACATACATAAACTTCTTTTTAAAAACTGGTTTTTTAGCTTCCTGGGGTCTCAAAACGTGGTTATATGCCGAAAAATTGATAAGCAAACTTTCCTCTATGAGGAACCAAAACAAAATGTAAGATCCCATTACATCACTATTAAAGTCTTATTTTACTATTTTATTATTTACTCCATTATAATAACTAAATTAGAGATGCATGGAAAGATAATCAAAAAGTTAGAAAGCGCAAAGTCTTTAAGGCTATCACGTGATTTTAACATTTCTGAATTGCGCTCTTCTTATAAAAATCCCCAATTTTTATATTTCGCTCATTGGAGAAAAATTAGACAAAAAATTAAGAGATGTAACTAAAACATCAATTTTCTTCGCGGTTTATGAGATCCTTTTTTAATTACGCTACCTGCTATCTTTATCTGTCTCAAATTCGACTACAACCTCGATATTTTTTTTTTAGTTTTCTTACACCATTTAACTTAATACACTCTTTTTCTAGTATTTTAGCAATATATAAATCAAACATAATTAAAGTTGATGAAAAGTTTAACCTAAAAATAGTAGAATATGTGTATCATTCATATATATCGGAGCGCATATAAAAAGGTGTACTATAAGAATAAGCTACCATCAATTACATGGTATACGCAATGAACAGGATACTTAAATCATATTAATCAAATATATATATATATACTAGGGGGCTCCGCACCCTGCGCGCTACGCGCGCCAACCCCCGCAGAGTGATTGAAGTATTGCGATAGTATATTTTTAATCACTTGCAAGGCGTACCTTATACTTTTTCAAACAACTGATTCTTGAAAGTGGTTGTAGATTCGGTATCGTAATACAACTTTATTAAAGTTTAAAGTTTTACTCTGTTAAATATAGAAAAAACCGCATTCGCTCAGTGCAGGAGAAGTTTATGCTTAATCACGTGGTACCCCTCAGTACCCCTCCTTCTGTTCGGGGCTTTTATAAAACATATGGAAATCAATTAAAAATTGTAATTATAAAGTAATTAAACAATATTTTTGCAAATAATTTATTTGAAATGATACGAAATAATTTGTTTTACAATATTTAATAAAAATAAAATAATCTATTTGAATAAATTTTAAAAATATTAATAGTTTTTGTAAGTTACTTTGGTTATGTGTGATTTTGTTTGCATTGACAACCCGTACTATAATTTTATTTTTTATTAATTTTATAAAATAAAAAAATGTCTTGTTGCTATTTTTAAGTGTATATATAAAATCTACTATTGTTTAAATGCTTTTAGACACTTGAAATTGGAAAAATAATTAAAAATTTAAAAATTACTTGGTATTTTTTTTATTTTCCATGCTAAACAATATAAAAAGCCCCGAGTAGCTAGTTCAGAGCCTGCCACCATGAGCGCTTCGATAGATTTTTTCATCGCCACGCCTACCTGCACTGAGCGAATTGGCCCAAAAAGACCACATTGGCCCAAAAGGACCACATTGGCCCAAAAGTACCACATTGGCCCAAAAGGACCACTGTGACACAAAAGAACCACATTAGCCCAAAAGGACCACATTGGCCCAAAAGGTCCACATTGGCCCAAAAGGACCACATTGGTCCAAAAGGACCACATTGGCCCAAAAGGTCCACTTTGGCCCAAAAGGACCATATTGGTCCAAAAGGACCATTTTGGCCTAAAAGGACCACATTGGCCCAAAAGGTCCATGTGGCCCAAAGGGCTCAGGCGACAGCGGCGACGTCAGCGGCAGCGTTTATAACTTTATAATATACATATAGAGATAAATACATAATACAGCAAAGGAGGTAAAACCACGAAGCAGTAATTAGAGGCAAATAGCAGATACTTGAAGTAACTTGAATTTTGCTAAAAAAATGTTAAATTTTTTAAAGTTTTTTTAATTTTACTGAAAATCTGATAGTATTACAAAAATAATTATCCTATCCTATATATATTAAAATGAAATAATAGAAAAAATTTCTGATTTTATTCAATACTAATTTATGGAGAGCTGTATGGACGAATATACATGAAAGTTATTTTAAATAATCTTTAAAGAAAAACCCCAAGGCGATTTTTTTATTAAAAAAAAAAAATTTAATGTTTTGGAGATATTAACTTTAAAAGTCGGTGGTCAAAAAACATCTTGGAAAATTTTTTCCTTAAAATTTAGAATTTTCAATTTTAATATTTAAAAAATATTCTCCTAAAATTTTATTTATTTATTTCAACTCCTTAAAAAAAAAAATCCTATCTGAAAAAACATAGCATTTCATAGCCTTCCTACCTTAATTAAACATTAATTCTTTTCTGGGTAACAAAAAATTCGTTTAGGTTTAGTAATTTTTATATTCAGAAAAACAATATTTTGATAATCTTTAATTGTCAATAGCTCTTAATATAGTTAATCGTTTTTTAAAATCAAAGTTGCACTGAATCAGCAAATTTTTGAGAAATTTTTCTCCTTAAATCAAGTTTAATTTTGATTAATAAATTTAAAAAATATTTTATTAAAATTTGAAAATAAATACACTGAAAAAAAATCCGCTTGCTGCTAGCGAAATTCCGCTTGTTGCTAGCAATTTTTTTTTCATATTTAATGAATTACAACAACAAAAACACTTACATGTAAAAATTACGCAAGTTTTCTATGTGTGCTTGTATTTTGGCCTTTGTTTTTATCTGTAAAAATTTTTCACTGCTAAAGTTTTTAGATCTGAAAAACTTTACGCAAGTTTTAAATATTAAAAGACATATTATCTAAATTTGCTATATTGAAAATTACCAATTATTATAACTTACAATTATCAAAAATTATTTGTAAAAACTTGCCAGTCCGCCAAGTAAAAAAAAATTGAAAACTTGAAAATTAATTTGTAAATTATCATAAATAGTTTTATTTCAACCCAGTACTGGTCAATTGATGGAACAATATCTTTATAATATTAATTTGTAAAATTTGCAAAATAAATATATCCATTTTTCATAATTAATTAACGGCCTGACAAGTTTTTTTAAATAATTTTTGATAATTGTAAGTTATAATAATTGGTAATTTTCAATATAGCAAATTTAGATAATATGTATTTTAATATTTAAAACTTGCGTAAAGTTTTTCAAATCTAAAAACTTTAGCAGTGAAAAAATTTTACAGCTAAAAACAAAGGCCAAAATACAAGCACATATAGAAAACTTGCGTAATTTTTACATGTAAATGTTTTTGTCGTTGTAAGATCTCATTCATTTCATTAAAGTATATTGAACTATTACATAGTCAAATTGGTTTTTTTTCTACTATATGAAGCTATGTATAATATCCCTTCCTACTATTAATTATTATTATTATTATGGTTTCTTAGCTCTTTATGTGCTACTTCTTCCTTTCGTTCAACTTAATACTACATTATTTTTGAAAATACCGCCGTTGGTCCCAATCGAATTTCTCGAAACTCGAAGGGTCGAAGCATTCTCTTAAAAGACTATATTAGAGTGCCTGTCTGTGAAACGGAAGAGAATATTCTCGTATAGGCAGGCAGCCCATACGAGTCAGGGTGACTTATTTGAAACCACTCGGACGGCTTCAAATGCACTATTTGCCAACGAGATATCGAAATTCTAGACTTCTGGCCAAGGCTCCATTGTACGAACGGAAAACCTGCTGGTTTCGGAAAGTCACCTGGGTGACCCTCTTGAAACCAGGCTAAACTTTAATACTTTATTCTACAAAGCTTTCTGATAATATACCCAAAGTTTAGCCTATGCCCCATTGTCCAGAGGGGAGGTACACTGCCCCAAAAATTTGGGTCACCCAGGTGACCAAATTGAAACCAGGCTAGATTTTAATACTCGAATCTCGTCATCATCAAAGACCTACAGCTAAAGCGATATTACGGAGAAGCTGTCCTGGGCCTCGTAATACGGCCGTATTTTAAGTCACCTGGGTGACTCTCTTGAAACCAGGCTAAACTTTTACACATTACTTTACAAAGCTATTTGATAAATTACCAAAAGTTTAGCCTATGCCCCATTGTCCTGAGGGGGGATACAGCCCCCCAAAGTTTAAGTCACCCAGGTGACCCAAATGAAACCAGGCCAAATTGTACATACGTTTTCTTTTCACCATAATAAACATATATTTAAAATATGGCCTTTGCCAACCTGTCCAAAGGGGTGAACTTGACGGTATTTTGGCCTGAAAACTGCCCCAAAAGTCTGATTTCTTATGTTTTTCTTCCAATTTCTTACCAAATTGAGCTAAATTGATGCAAGGGTCTTAATATCAATATACAAACTGGTTTTTAAATTTTAGCCTAAAAAAAAAGTATTTAAGGGGCTTTTTCGACCCCCACAAAATTTAAGTCACCCAGGTGACCCAAATGAAACCAGGCCAAATTTTATATACGTTTTCTTTTTACCATAATAAACATATATTTAAAATATGGCCTTTGCCAACCTGTCCAAAGGGGTGATCTTGACGGTATATGGGGGAGTTTTCGGGCCAAAATACCGTCCAGTTCTCCCCTTTGGACAGGTTGGCAAAGGCCATATTTTAAATATATGTTTATTATGGTAAAAAGAAAACGTATATAAAATTTGGCCTGGTTTCATTTGGGTCACCTGGGTGACTCAAATTTTGGGGGGGTCGAAAAAGCCCCTTAAATACTTTTTTTTAGGCTAAAATTTAAAAACCAGTTTGTATATTGATATTAAGACCCTTGCATCAATTTAGCTCAATTTGGTAAGAAATTGGAAGAAAAACATAATAAATTAAACTTTTGGGGCAGTTTTCAGGCCAAAATACCGTCAAGTTCTCCCCTTTGGACAGGTTGGCAAAGGCCATATTTTAAATATATATTTATTATGGTGAAAAGAAAACGTATGTGAAATTTTACCTGATTTCATTTGGGTCACCTAGGTGACTTAAACTTCGGGGGGCTGTATCCCCCCTCAGGACAATGGGGAATAGGCTAAACTTTTGGTACTTTATCAAATAGCTTTGTAAAGTAATGTGTAAAAGTAAAACTTGCATCCCGAGGCGACACGCCTCTGTAGATAGTAAGTGGCTTGAAACGCTAAGAAAATTATAAACATGAAAAAATTTTTTTTAGAATAAGATGATATGGAATGAAGAAAAAATGGTATGAAAACTTATAATATAACTTTATTGATTAATTATTATATTTAAATGCTGTATTAAATTACAAAAAAGCGCCTGTTTATATTTACTTGTCTCTGAGCTATCATATACGATTGAAAGAGTGTTCCACCTGCTGCTTGACTTAAATTTATATTATGATAAAAAAAAGTTATCTTATAAAAATTATTCAAAATCATTAAAGTCATCGTTTTTAAAATATAACCTCAAATTTTTATTTGTGTATTTTTATACAATCAATAATTCCCGAAATTCGATACAAAAAAAAAGTTAAATTAAAATAAGCTGTTTAGATAATTTACTATTTAGATAAAATACTTACAGGACTTTCTTCTGATTCCATTATTTCAGTCATTTTCTCATCAATTTGTTTATTCTTTTCTGATAGCAAGAATTTAGAAATAAAAGAAGCGATGTTTTGACTAATGGCAATGTCACTGACTAATGTCATCAGTTGTCATAGATATTAAAGTGTCAATATCAAAATTTGCTTCTAGGATTCATTGAACATTTTTTAAAAATAAATTTAAATAGGATATAAGATAATTAATTAAAAATTATTTACCTGGAATTTTACTGATCACACCTTTGTTTATGTTTAATTTTCGCAACAGAATATCAACCATTTTAACACTGTTTATTTTTTTTTGATTTTTTATTAGAATAACTCTGAGTTCCTAGCTAAAAATTCCATGTAGCTGAATTTGGCACGAATACGCTAGCACGAACATAAAGGTGCTCACACAATAGTTAGCGTAAATTCTTAAAATAATAGGATAATGATTATTACGCCCTGGCGATGCTCTAAAGCGTTTTAAAGGCCACCAGAGTCATTTTGGAAGTCATAAAAATGAAAATCCAAGATGGCGGTTGGAAAATTACTGTTTTTCGTAGCGCAAAATAAAATGTTTCTTCTTTTCATTTATAAGATATTGAAATTGATATTCTGGAATTTTGGAGGTCAGTAAATTTAATTGTGATAGCAAAATAGCAAAAATCTGGAATCGTGATTAGAAAATTGAAAAAATTTTACATCCCGGAAAAACAAAAAAATTTCCTTTACTAATTCTGGCATCAAAATCAGTACTCAGGGGTTTTTGCCATCGCTAAATTCATCGGTGATGTCCAAAAAGAGAAAATCTATCAACGAACCTGGAAAATTAAAATATTTTCCAGCCGGAAAAACTGAAAATTTCCTAACTGAATATTTTTCAAAAAAAATTGATACTCGGGGATTTGCAAGGTAAGTAAACGTAATTGCGATAACAAAATAGCGAAAATCTGGAATCGTGATTAGAAAATTGCAAAAATTTTCCATCCCGGAAAAACAAAAAAATTTCCTTTTCTAATTCTGGCATAAAAATCAGTACTCAGGGGTTTTTGCCATCGCTAAATTCATCGGTGATGTCCAAAAAGAGAAAATCTTTCAAAGAAACTGGAAAATTGAAATTTTTTCCATTCTGAAAAACAATAAAAATTATATTTTTAAATCCTGGCATAAAAATTACTACACGGTTCAACGGGTGTTCTCACTATTGCCAAATTAATTTCCGAAGTCATAAAAGACAAAATATATCTACGAACATGGAAAATTACAATATATTCCAGCCGGAAAAACTGAAAATTTCCTAACTGAATATTTTTCAAAAAAAATTGATACTCGGGGATTTTCGAGGTACGTAAATTTAAAACTTCCTACAGGCGAATTTAATTTTGGAGTTCTGCTCCGGTAGAATGAAACCAAACCTGCAGGAGTCTTTAATATAAACATAAAGCATTCCTCCAGGCGAAGGTTCAACCGTGGAGAATGAACCAGGAGTTAGAAAAAAAAATCCCCCTGAAATGTCAGAAATTCTAATTTGTCTTTAAAATTAAAGTTTCCAATTTTATTTTGGAGTTCTGCTCCGGTAGAATGAACCCAAACCTGGAAGAGTCTTTAATATAAACATAAAGCTTCCGTCAGGCGAAGGTTTAACCGTGGAGAATGAACCAGGCCTTTGGAAAAGAAAATTCCGCTGAAACGTCAGAAATTCTCATTTTTTAAAAAAATTAAAGTTCCCAAATTAATTTTGGAGTTCTGTTCCGGTAGAATGAAACCAAACCTGGAGTGGTCTTTAATATAAACATAAAGCTTCCTCCAGGCGAAGGTTCAACCGTGGAGAATGAACCAGGACTTGGAAAAAAATTTTCCGCCAAAAAGTCAGAAATTCTCATTTTTTTAAAAAATTTTAGTTCCCAATTTTATTTTAGAGTTCTGCTCCGGTAGAATGAAACCAAACCTGGAAGAGTCTTTAATATAAACATAAAGCTTCCTCCAGGCGAAGGTTCAACCGTGGAGAATGAACTAGGACTTAGAAAAAAAAAATCCCCCCGAAATGTCAGAATTTCTCATTTTTAAAAAAAATTAAAGTTACCAATTTAATTTTGGAGTTCTGCTCCGGTAGATTGAAACCAAACCTGGAAGAGTCTTTAATATAAACATAAAGCTTCCACCAGGCGAAGGTTCAACCGTGGAGAACGAATCAGGACTTGGAGAAAAATTTTTTTTCTGAAATCTTAGAAAGTCTACTTTTTTAAAAAAATTTATGTTTTCAATTTAATTTTGGAGTTCTGCTCCGGTAGAATGAAACCAAACCTGGAGGAGTCTTTAATATAAACATAAAGCTTCCTCCAGGTGAAGGTTCAACCGTGGAGAATAAACTAGGACTTAGAAAAAAAAAATCCCCCCGAAATGTTAGAATTTCTCATTTTTAAAAAAAATTAAAGTTACCAATTTAATTTTGGAGTTCTGCTCCGGTAGAATGAAACCAAACCTGGAAGAGTCTTTAATATAAACATAAAGCTTCCTCCAGGCGAAGGTTCAACCGTGGAGAATGGACTAGGACTTAGAAAAAAAAAATCCCCCCGAAATGTCAGAATTTCTCATTTTTAAAAAAAATTAAAGTTACCAATTTAATTTTGGAGTTCTGCTCCGGTAGATTGAAACCAAACCTGGAAGAGTCTTTAATATAAACATAAAGCTTCCACCAGGCGAAGGTTCAACCGTGGAGAACGAATCAGGACTTGGAGAAAAATTTTTTTTCTGAAATCTTAGAAAGTCTACTTTTTTAAAAAAATTTATGTTTTCAATTTAATTTTGGAGTTCTGCTCCGGTAGAATGAAACCAAACCTGGAGGAGTCTTTAATATAAACATAAAGCTTCCTCCAGGTGAAGGTTCAACCGTGGAGAATAAACTAGGACTTAGAAAAAAAAAATCCCCCCGAAATGTTAGAATTTCTCATTTTTAAAAAAAATTAAAGTTACCAATTTAATTTTGGAGTTCTGCTCCGGTAGAATGAACCCAAACCTGGATGAGTCTTTAATATAAACATAAAGCTTCCGTCAGGCGAAGGTTTAACCGTGGAGAATGAACCAGGGCTTTGGAAAAGAAAATTCCGCTGAAACGTCAGAAATTCTCATTTTTTAAAAAAATTAAAGTTCCCAAATTAATTTTGGAGTTCTGCTCCAGTAGAATGAAACCAAACCTGGAGTGGTCTTTAATATAAACATAAAGCTTCCTCCAGGTGAAGGTTCAACCGTGGAGAATAAACTAGGACTTAGAAAAAAAAAATCCCCCCGAAATGTTAGAATTTCTCATTTTTAAAAAAAATTAAAGTTACCAATTTAATTTTGGAGTTCTGCTCCGGTAGAATGAACCCAAACCTGGATGAGTCTTTAATATAAACATAAAGCTTCCGTCAGGCGAAGGTTTAACCGTGGAGAATGAACCAGGGCTTTGGAAAAGAAAATTCCGCTGAAACGTCAGAAATTCTCATTTTTTAAAAAAATTAAAGTTCCCAAATTAATTTTGGAGTTCTGCTCCAGTAGAATGAAACCAAACCTGGAGTGGTCTTTAATATAAACATAAAGCTTCCTCCAGGTGAAGGTTCAACCATGGAGAATAAACTAGGACTTAGAAAAAAAAAATCCCCCCGAAATGTTAGAATTTCTCATTTTTAAAAAAAATTAAAGTTACCAATTTAATTTTGGAGTTCTGCTCCGGTAGAATGAAACCTAACCTGGGGAAGTCTTTATTATTAATATAAAACTTCCTCCAGGCGAAGGTTTAACCGTGGAGAATGAACCAGGACTTGGAAAAAAATTTTTTTCCTGAAATCTTAGAAACTCTCATTTTTTAAAAAAATTTATGTTTCCAATTTAATTTTGGAGTTCTGCTCCGGTAAAATGAAACCAAACCTGGAGGAGTCTTTAATATAAACATAAAGCTTCCTCCAGGCGAAGGTTCAACCGTGGAGAATAAACTAGGACTTAGAAAAAAAAAATCCCCCCGAAATGTAAGAATTTCTCATTTTTAAAAAAAATTTAAGTTCCAAATTTTATTTTATAGTTTTGCTCCGGTAGAATGAAACCAAACCTGGAGGAGTCTTTAATATTAATATAAAACTTCCTCCAGGCGAAGGTTTAACCGTGGAGAATGAACCAGGACTTGGAAAAATTTTTTTTTTCTGAAATCTTAGAAAGTCTCATTTTTTAAAAAAATTAAAGTTCCTAATTTAATTTTGGAGTTCTGCTCCAATATAAACATAAAGCTTCCTCCAGGCGAAGGTTCAACCGTGGAGAATGAACCAGGGCTTAGGAAAAAAAATTTCCGCCGAAAAGTCAGAAATTCTGATTTTTTAAAAAAATTTTAGTTCCCAATTTTATTTTCGAGTTCTGCTCCGGTAGAATGAAACCAAACCCGGAGGAGTCTTTAATATAAACATAAAGCTTCCTCCACGCGAAGGTTCAACCGTGGAGAATGAACTAGGAGTTGGAAAAAATTTTATTTCATAAATGTTAGAAAGTCTCAATTTTTAAAAAAATAAAAGTTCCCAATTTTATTTTGGATATCTGCTTCGGTAGAATAAAACCAAACCTGGAGGAGTCTTTAATATTAATATAAAACTTCCTCCAGGCGAAGTTTCAACCGTGGAGAATGAAGCAGGTCTAAATTTATGTAAATTAAAAAATTTTTAAATTTAAGTAAATTCACATTATTTTATTTCACTTTTTGAGATACATAGTTTCATCCTCAAAAATAATAATTATTTTACTATTCGAAGTATTGCATGAATAGCTAAATTTTTTATTAATGCGATTTAATGATCTGTAGAGTAAAAAATATAAATGTGATTTTTCTTGTTTATTTGTAATGCTGTATATGTTTTGTTTTTTTGTTTAATTTGTATTTAGATTCTTAGAATGTCTGTATTGTTTTTATCTGAGAATCATAGATTTGCATACTTAGGTTTTGATGTTAATTTTTAACGTGTTTTTTTAAGTATGAATTGCTATTGTTGTTTATTATTGTCGTTTTATGAAAAGTCAAGGCTTTCATGTAAACATATATACATGATAGTACTGTTTTATCTAAAACAAATTTTACACTGTCATTTCGGTGACATAGATTAAATAACTTAGAAGCAATTGATACATACATGCTAATATAAAATATCATTCGTTTGATGATGCCTCTATTATAGTAATAATGCCCGCCATTGGAAAGGATAGTCATTGTTTTGATGTAAATTTTCGTCTAAATAAATTTGATTATAAGATTTAATTTATATGGGGCCTACAATTAAACTTATTGTTTTAAATATTTTAATTTCTTCTTCCTCGTATTTACCGGAGTTTACTAAGCGGTAAGGTTGGCGGTAAGTCAAAAAAAGCCCTTTCGTTGACGCTAATTATTAAATTTATCATGTTTATTATTATTATATTTACTATATTCATTATTATTATAAATAAATTTAATTTACTTAAAAATTATTCATGATTTTTTTATTATTAAGTATGCATTTAACAAGATATGCATCAGTTACTCAAAATTTTTAAAAAATGAGAGAGAAAATTATCTATTTAATTCTATCAAAGTATCCTCAAGGTGTTATTCATAATGTCGCTGTGACTGCTAAAAATACTTGCTAATACTTAACTTCTATAATACTTGCAAAAAACTAGTAATCAGTATTTGGACCATATATAAGTCCTTCAAAATCCAAATAAACTTTTTTTGCCTGCTTTTTGCCCATACGAGCCTCTTTTGTAGCTGCTTTTCTTGGTTTTTCATCACTATAATCAGATTTTTAAATGATTTTCTTTCAATTTTCATTCCTACTTAACCTTTTAAAATTTATTTTTTTAAAAGAAATTATTTATCAGGTTTTGTTATCAAAGTAAATTCTGAAAATAATTAACATAAGGTAAGTTTCTACTTGGTGAAAAATTTTTCCATCAGAATTTTTTTAATTTTTTTTTCTGTAGTAAAAGTATTGAAGAATATATAAAAAAATTTTATACAGATCTAAATATTTTGTATATGATTTTAATCCCCTTTTATAAAGCGCCCCTTACTTCAATTCATATATTTTTAAAACTTTAAACGCATTTTTCTCGAAACTACTTTATAGCACCTGGTACCAGTGATAACTCAAAATCACCTGGTCCGATCAACTCCAAATTTGGTCCGCATACTTACCAAATGTGTAGTTTTCGTGTGAACTAAAACATTGCAAAAATTTTGATTTTTTCTATATTTTTTTGCGCAAAATATTTAAAAAAAAAACACTTTTTTCGAAATTTTTTTAACAATCCTTATAACTTTTTTTATTTTTTGCCAAAATTAAAAATTTTAGTTCACACGAAAACTACACATTTGGTAAGTGTGTAGACCAAATTTGGTGTCAATCGGACCAGGTGATTTTAAGTTACCACTGGTACCAGCAGCTCTTTCCGGCGAAAATACGTGAACTTTACATTAAATTTTAATGCATAAAAAATTATAAAAATTAATTTAAAAAAATTTTTTCATGTACTTTATTAGTTCCTTTATTTTACCCCAAAAAAATTTTCCATTATCTCTTCCCGTTTTCCCGTAAACTAATTTTCCGATTTTGCCAAGTAGAAACTTACCATAAAAATAATTTGTTTTGAAATAATTAAATTCTAAATAATTCCTTTTAAAAAAATTGAGTAAACATTAATTCTTTTCTGGGTAACAAAAAATTCTTGAAGGTTTGGTGTGCAGATAAAATAAAATTGTTACCCCAAAATCGGATTCAATGGAAAATTTTCTATCCGGACCTACAAGTAAAATACATTATGCTAATGTGAGTTTTTTACCACAATAATAAAAAAAATTGTTACTTATTTTTCTAACTTTTATTAATATTTTTAAAAACACGATTATGGCTGCCAAAAATCTATATTTCTCTCTAGGATGTTAAAAATTGAGCTGATGAGTTATTTTTGGTAGTACTTTCAGAAAAACATACTTTGGGGCAGTTTTTAATACCTGACCATACGATTAATGTACGATTCATTTTAATTTACCCTATATGTTTTTTGGATCGCTGATTACGAATATCTGGTCCTTTTATATTTACAATTTGTAGAAGAGCGTTAAATTAGTACCCAAAAAACGTATGTAGACTATATACAAACCGATATTTTATTAAAAACTGGAGCTGCTACAAAATGAAACATACATTAAAATAAACAAGAAAATTCGAGTTATTAAAAGTATATTCAAAATAAATAATAACTTATTAATATAAATATAAATAATTAAAAAACTTATGACTCCTAAAGTTATCTTACAATACATTTGTTGCTATATTATGTGTCAAAATATTCACTAATATCTAACTGCAAAAAATTGCATTTGAGCACTTGTTACATACATCTTTGATCAAATATTTTGATGATTAGATTGTACCTTATGACGTAAAGTATTCGATCAGAAATGAATGATGAAAAAGACTTATAATTTCCTTATTCAAAGCAGCTAATAAAAAAAGTAATAATTAACTTATAACTTAAATTATTATCATAAATTCTCAACTTTGTTACATACGACTAAAAATAATACTTTTTTTAACGTTTAAATCTAAACATTTAAAACCACTTCGTCCAGAAATATAATTATTGTTAATGAAATCCATCAAGACTCGGTACGTTGAAATTAGTCAAATTCAAAAATCACCCGGTAAACTCTTACGGGTGCTGCAATACCTACCTTATTCATGTATATTTTAGCTTACTCTTTTGTATTTTAATTAGCTTTTGTCTGCGTTTTATATCCTTTTTTACCGAATTTCACAGCAAGAATTTACATTTAGTGATTGTGTTTCGTGCTTGCTAAACTTCCATATCCACGAAGAATGCAATAACCTAACTAATAATAAGTGCACTGTCAGATAACTTGACTTGAATTAAAAAGATACATAAAAATGAATTATATTAAAGCATTATATTTAAATTTAAAAATTTTATTTATTTTTGTTAAATTTAAAATTTTTTGAGTTTATCAAAATATTACCGAATTTTCAGCTGACGAAAGCTATACGTTATGGCCCTGTTATATTGCAAAATATACACAAATTTATTGTTGTATTTTATTTTTTAGTTGTTTTGCTCATTCAAGATTTAAAGCTGCATCAACCTCGTAGAATGTTTAAGAAATTAATGGAATTATTATTTTCTTTTTTCCATTAATTTGAATGTCAATTTAGTTTATAGCTACTTTTTTTCGGAAAATATAAATCCAAAGATAATATTCAAAATTATTTAACTAAACTGCAACTAAAAACAAGAGGGGACGAGTGGAAATTTTTATGTAAAGAGTTGTATGGTTTTAAAAAAGATTCAGCAATCAATAACAAAATAAGGTCAACATCACAACAGATAAATAAAATAGTCCAGGAGGCAAATGATCGCTTAAAAGTATTAGGCGTATGTGATACAGAATCTAATAATAGTGCTGAGAACCATGATTCTGGAAATCATGAAGAATTAGATAATATAACAGAAACTTCAAAATCACAAAAAAATGAAATTTTGGCTAATGAAATGCATGTTGATTATTGCTTCTCAAATTCTGTTCATGATGATGTAGAATTGGAAAAAAGAATTGAAGATGAATTTTTAATGGAAGATGTAAACGTGTTAAATTGTAATCAAAAAAGCAACGATAATTATAAAAATATAATTGAAAATGTAAATTCAAATGAGAGTAGACCTCAGTTTTTCCAAAACTCTAAAAAATTTGTTGGTTTAGTTAATTTCGGCCAAAGCTGTTATATTAACAGTGTGATTCAAATTTTATGCCACATATAACCTTTTGTGACTAATATGTTATTAGACTTCAATAATGAAAAATGTAAGCACAGAATTTATTGTGGTTTAGAAAAAGAATTAAAAAAAAAAAAAAATTTGGAAATAGAGTGTATCATTTGTGCTCTAAAAAGCACAATATACACATATTATAATTTAAGCGTTGCAAATGTGATTAAACCACGGAAAATGTATGATACGCGTTCTTTGGTAAGTAAAGATTTTGATCACAATTCTGGAGATGATGCTCAGGCATTCTTCGATTGTTTATTAGCGTTAATACAAGGACAGTACATAATAAATGATAGCATTATTTTGACAAAAAAAAATGCAGAATTAATAGATGATCATGAGTCTCCTATTACAAATATTTTCCAAGGAGAGTATTTAAGCAATTTGAATACGTACAACTGTACAGTTTGTAAAAAAGACGAAAACTCTGAAACCGTAAACAAATATCTGTCAATTAGCCTGGACATACCACGGATCGGAACATCATCTTTAGATAAGGAGTTGCAAAATTATTTTAATAGTACAAAATTCAATGCTTGTTGTATTAACTGCATAAAAGAAAAAAAAAGTCACGAAGTCAACGCAGAAAAAAAATTGTTTATAAAAAAATGTCCACAAATTTTAGTAATAAATTTAAAAAGATTTTCATACCCAGAGAATACAAAAAAAAGTACACAAATAAATTTTGATCAAATAATTGATGTGCAAGATTTTATGAAAAATATTAAAAATAATGTTTCAACAAGATACAAATTTATTGGCCTGATTGAGCATGTCGGTGAAGAGTCACTTGAGAATGGGCATTACGTCTCAATTATTCGTCGATGTTCAGAAACTTTTGCTTACTGCAGTGACGAAATTATAAATGAGAATTTAACATGGGAAGAAGTTTTAAATGCTCAACCTTACACTTTATTTTACGAGTTACAGGAGACAGTAACTAGTAAATCTTTGGTAATCCCTGATGTGGAATATGGACAAAATCTTAAAAATGTCTTTGTTAATATGAAGAATAAAGAAATACCTGAAAATATTATAAGTGCTCGCAAAAAACAGAACGCCGAGAAAGTTGAAAGTATTACGGAAGATGATGAAAAAAAATTGGACTTTTTTCCGGTAAGCAGTATAATATTAGAAGCTGATTTTTGGGAAGAATATATAATTCCTGGAGCTCATAAATTAAAAGCAGGTTGGGCAGATTTTATTAGAAACAAATTCGAAGAACATTGTGAGTGTCTATGTGCAATGGGAAGTCATTATGTAAATCCTAATCCACAGCGTTCATCTTTTTCTTTTACAGCTAAGGGCAGATGCAAATTTGAATCCTGTTTAACGTACAAATTTAAAGTACAAGGTTTTCTGGTCCCTCCTTATCTTCCAAAAGAACTCACTATTTACATAAACAAACAAGTGTATCATGATCCAGCTGAAAAAGCAAAGCGTTTGGGAATAACAACTATAAGTAGAAAAAGAACAGAATTAGCCAAGGAAGTTGAAGTTTCAGGAGCTTATAATACGCAAGCTAAGTTAGGCAAGAAAACTCCAAGAAGATTTTTAGATGCTTTAAATTTAACACAAGTCCCGACAATGGATGTGTTACATAAAATCTTAAGTCAAAATGTAAAAAAAATTCTTGGAGAAGATGATTACATAAGCTCTCTTGTTTCTATGGCAGATAGATTTGAGAAAGATAAAAAAGAAGTCAATGTTAAGGGGTTTATACAAGATTTAGGAACCCGCCCTTTATCAATTATTTGTTTCTGCGAAGAACAAATAGAAAATTTTTTAAGAAATAAAGGCATATTATGCGCTCATTTAGATGCTACAGGGGGAATCGTTAAGACACCTGAATATTTAGAAACAAGTAAAAAAGTGCTAAACTATAATTTGGTTGGAAAAGGTTTTGACGATCACGGAGAAAGGCTTGCAGGCATGATATCAAATAAACATGATACATCGCAAGTAACAAAGTTAACGTTTTGTTTTCGAGACGCTTTTGAAAAAATGACGACAAGAAAAATGGATTTATGCACAACCGATTTTAGCTTACCACTTGTTGAAGCGTTATGTTTAGCTTTCAACAAATACGGAATGAGAGAATATATTAAAAAAGCTTTCGAATCACCCAATTCTACAGAAACTGTTATTTATATTTGTGCGTAACACACGTTAAATACGGTACGCAGAAAACTTTGCAGCCGTAATGGTTTTGCAACAAAAAAAGAAAAAGTTCAAAAAGAATGTTTCTTAATTCTTATATCAGAAATGATAAACTGCACTGAGTTTGATAAATTTCAGCAAATTTTCAAAGTATTTGCTACTTTATTTGGTTTACCAAATAAACATAATAATCATGAAGAGTATTTTGAATATACGAAAAAACTTAATCCTGAAATATTTCAGATAAAAAAATATGATAATGGGGAAAAAGATGAAGAATGTATTAAAAACGAAGATTCAGAACATGAACAGCATGAGAATGAAATAAGCGATAATGAAGATTCAGAGAATGAAGATTTTATTGAAAATGAAGAAAAAGAATGTATTATTGGTAACATTGAAAATAATAATGGTAAGAAAAAAGAAACTAAAACAGCAGTTAAAACAAAGATATGTTTAAGAGATGAATCCCCATATTATCGCCATTTTTTACAGATGTTTCAAACCATAGAAAAGGAAAATGTTGATACAAATTATAAAAATAATTTTTATAACAAATATCTAATGAAATATTTTATGAATTTCTTATGCCAGTTTATTCCTTTGTGGTCGGCAGTTATTATTCAGCGTTTTGGTATAACTCGTGAAACCAACGCTATTATCGAAAGCTTATTTAAGACAGAGAAATATATTGAACTAAACAAAAAATCGAACATAAGTATGCCAATTTTTATCATCAAAGAAGAAGAAAGAATAATGGATGTACTTAGAGCAAAAGAGTTTAATTTTAATAGCAAAAGAAAGTATTCTAAAAAAAATGAATACAACGAAACCGAAAAATGGTGTGGTAAAAATTCTAAGGTTTTCAAAAGAAAAAATAAATATTTTAAGAATCCAAAATTTATAGCTGAAAGTATGCAACTTCTTGAAGAGACTTATTCTTTAAATAAAACCGATGCTGAAAGACTTAAACGTGAAAACAACTTTGCAAATAGCGATGCAAATAGCGATGTTAATGGGAAAAAAATGAACACTCTTGTTACCGAGTCGCCAAACGAAATTACAATAAAAAAAGAAAACATTGATCACCATGAAAAAACATTAAAAAGAGTTGCACCTGAATTATCTAATAAAGAAAAAGAAATTAAAAAACAAAAAATTGTACCTATTAAAATTGCTCCCGTGGTAGCTATAAAAAAGAAAATCAAAAAAGAAAAAGTTGATCCAGAATATAAAGATACTATTGTTGAAACAAGCCCGAAAAATAATAATAGTTTAATAACATCAGATGAAAGTAAGTTAGAAATAATTTATACAAGATTTTTCGATCACAACATTAATTACCCAAATGGCTTTCCTAATAAGTTAACACCAAAAATGGTAGCATGGAATTTGCTTACTGCATTTCATTTTAATAAACTTAGAAGATATCATTGTACAGAGCAATGGTTAGGTACAGACATTATAAATTCTTTATTTTCCATTTTACAAGAAATAGGGAAGAGTAGAAGAAAATTAAGATTTTACAGTGCATATACTGGTCTTGGAGAAAAAATCATTGAACACGGTTATATAATTATGGGACTGGCAGGGGTACTTAATAACGTAAATTTAGCTTCTCAGCATGTTATTTTTATACCTTTCTACGAGAATGATCATACAATGTTAATAGTTATTATTGTTCCCTTAAAAACAGTAGTATATTTAGACTCAATGCATGGATCATGTTCGCCAAGAATGATTAAAGCAGTATCCTACATTATAAAAAAATGGTTATTAAAAACTCATGAACATTTTTCAGAATGGGTACTATATTCACCAAAAGACATACCCAAACAAATATTGGAAAGCAGAAAATATTCCCCCGTTGGTGGTAATTGTGGGGTGCATGTCTGCAGTTGGGGATATTTAATCGCAACTGGAAGCGATTTCGCATTTGAAGAGTGTCACATGGATGTGGCTAGAAGAAGTATAACAAATATACTTTACTTCCAAAAAATCAACGTCCAAAAAGTTAAAGTGAAAAACCGAATAGATCATAATATTATAATAGATAATGAAACAGATGTTTTGGAAGAATTAAAGACAACGCCGTACAATTTTGATACAACAATAAATTTTTTTAAAGTGATACACGTATTAATAAATCCTTGGAAAAGAAGCGTTTAATTTAGTATAATAAAAAACAAAGATTAATTATAAGATGTATTTAAAAGATGAATAAGATGTAATCATAGAATACTGTATCGTAATTTATAAATTTTAAGTCGGTTATCGTGCAAAATTTTGATAAATTAGTGATCTCTCTATTTTGAGAAATCAGTGTACAAAAGAACAGTATTAACATGAGCTTTTATAGTAGGTAAGGAAACCAAATAGATCTTGTAAGAGCCCGTGTTAAATCTAGAACATCTCTACACATATATCTCAATATTTTGTGCTCGATTTTGTGTAATAACTGAATATTTGACCCACTCCATTAGATTCCCGATCGTCCTTAAGAAAATACAATTTCCCGTATTAATTAATCGTATGTTAAGATGCATAAGAATAATATATTTACTTTTTTTATAGTGTACTGACTGTGATTTTCGAAATTAGATTATTATTGTATGTAGTGTATACTGAATGCTGTGTTTTCGCCAAAGAAGTATAATAATTTTTTTGTAAAAGTATTTATTATGATGGAAATGCGTTATTTTGTAATGTAGTCAATTTTTATGTAAAATTAAGTTACATAAATAAGTAGCTAATAAGTTAAAGCATTCATTGAGACATATTTTGTGTCTTCCTTAAAAAAACGGGCCATGGCTCGAAATAATAAGTGTTTTGCAGCGAATATGTTAACAAAATAATACGAATACTCTTCTTGGTGATTATTACTTATAAAAAAGCATTTTCAGGTTAATTATTTATATCAGTAAGGTATAATTGTATACAGAAATAATTTTCATAGCGTAACACATTACCAAAAAAAAGTATTACATCTAATAACAAGTATTTTCGAAATTATATTATTATTTTAAGTAGTGTATTGTAAGTTTTAATTATTTGTTTAATTCAATTGTTCTCTTATTAAACATTTATATGTTGCATGTGACAAAAATATTTATTGTTTCAGAATAATGTATGTTTAATAATTATGTTTATTTGCATATTAAAAAATAAAAATAATAAATAATATGTAATAAATCATTCAATATTAAAATGCAAAAAAAAATTTATTTCCAATAAATCTTATATAATATTAACTTGTAAAACTGGAATAAAAAATTTTTTTTTAAATTTTCTTGTTAATACTTTTTTTTTAAACTAATATTTTTTTTTATTATTAGCTATTATGCAGCTCTTTCCTACGACTTTTTTTACAAAACCAAATTAAACCTTTGTGTCAAGCGCAAATGTGGAATACCCTTCGAAAAGAATTTTTCTTCAAATCTAAAAAATGTGTTCTTGAAACTTAAACTCACTTCCATCAGGAAATAAAGAAATTGGCAATGCAAAATTTAGGTATTTATATACAAAATTATTAAATTAGAAAATATGACATGTGTCATTTCTTTCATACTTTTTATAAAGACCAAATATTAAGAACTCAAATAACAGCAATGTTAAACTGCCTATTTACTTTTCTTAATTAAAAGAAAATTATGTAAGCAAATATGCAAAAATAATTTTTTTACAGTTTTTTAATACTATATATTTTATATTTAAAAACTTTCATTCATATGTATCATAAAAAGTTTACACTACAAAAAACTTATGGATTTTCTTTTAAAATAAAAACTAGTAAACAAGTCTTACAGCAAAGTAATCAACGTAACCTAAGGCACTCTTATATAAAGTACATAATAAGCCTTTCAGGTATATATAGTTCTAAAAATTTGCCATTCATTTAAAAAAAATATACTTAGTAATTACTAAATATTTAGTAGTTTTTATTAAAAAAATTTTTAATAAAGAAATAAATAAATAGTACTTTTATAATTCAATTTTTCGGTGCTAAAAAATGAAATTTTATTAGTGTTTACTAAATGTACATTATACTAAGTACAATTTAACAGAAATGATTGTTATCGTAACTATAGTATTTTTTCTCAGTGTAAAGTAAGTATAAGACTCAAGCTTTTTTTAAAAAACTATAAATTTTACAACTGTAAACATCAATTCTATAAACAATAATAGTTTTTTATAATTGAAGAGAAAAGATTTTTTTTACTTCCAAATATTTTAGAATCACGAATAAATTCTATATACACTTAAAACTTTTTTCTTTATGTACATCGTTTTTCAGGAAAAGCTTTCAGATTTTATTTAAGAATTTTATAAGTTCGGTTAACGGTTGAATCAGCTGTATATAAATAGCATTTTTTTATTCATAATTTCTGGAAAATTCTGAAACTTTTAATACTGATAACTATTGATCAAGTTATGTATCCTTAAGAGTTAAAAAAAAAACATAAGAAAATGTATAGATTGCAGACGGTAATATTGGCCCTGAAATGTATCTAATTTTTAGAGTACTTAATTAATCAAGACTTTTTTATAGCGCTTCTGATTTTAAAAAGTCTTTGAATATAATATTCAGAAAATTATTTAGCATCGATTCAGTAAACCGAATTTAAATTTCCAACAATAATAACAAATATTTATTGAGTTTCTGACCTAACCTTTAATTTTCAAAATATTGATACATTCGGGAGAAACTTCGAAAATAAAAAACTGTTTTTAGTGAATCGATGCTAAATAATGTTATAGATATAATATTCAAAGGATTTTAAAACCAGAAAGTTTATAATAAAAAAGTCGTGATTAACTTAGTAGCTAAAAAATGGAAGAAATTTAAAGCGAAAATATCTCGGTCTGTAGTGAATAAATTTTCAGGGCATATAATTTGATCAACGACTACAAATATTAAACATTCCAGAAGTTTTGATTTCCACAAATTTCTAAGAAAAATATCCCATTTTTATCAACCTGCTTCAGCCTTAATTTAACCAGAGCAGATCTATTAACAAATTGATAATCTTAATTTTTGGAAACAATGAAATTTTTACATTTTATCTATAATCCAGATGAATTTATCACTATTAAAATCTTCTTCTGGAGGAAGTTTTATAATTATATTAAAGACTATTGTAGGTTTGGTTTAAATTTTACTAGGCCAGACCTTCATAATAAAATTAAAAATATCCATTTTCCGGTAATTTAAAAAAATAAATTATTCTCCAAGTCCTGGTGATTCTTCCATGATTAACACCTTCTTCAAGGAAAAGTATTAAGATTAATTTTTCACATTACGCAAGGGTTGTTTTTATTTTACTCTAGCAAATAAACAACATACAATTGAGAATCGCAATTTAAAAATAAATAAAATCACGGCGATAGTTTAAAAAAAAATTCTTTCTTCAAGTCACAGTAAAATCTCCATAGTTAAAACCTTACTGTAGAGGAATGCTTGCGATAATATTAAAGAATTTCCATAGTTTAGTATTATTCTACAAAAGCAGATGTCAGAAGAAAATTGAGATGTAGTTATTTAGTATTTTGCTATTTCTTTTATTTTTATAACGTTACGGAAACATCCGAAACTTTTCCAAAAAGGGGGTCTTTTGTAAAATTTCTCGAGGAATCCGAAAATTTTGTCAAAATTTTCATTAGGTAACTAGAAAATTCGGAAAATTGAAAATAAGATAGAATAGCTACAAAATACAAAATACATGTTATAAAATAGGATTTTTTTCATAATCTTTAATACAAAGCTGCAACTTCGCCAGCTATTAACCAGAATACTTCCAATTGGTCTCATTTTTTCGGTATACGTATCAACATTTATTTACCGTACACCTTATTTATTTGTTGTTAATTCTCTCATGGTGATAGTCAATAAACCAAATCCCTATTCTTACCCAAAAATGACCAATTTTTAAATTGCTGCCAAAATTCTAATTTTTAAAAGAAACGAGTTCTATAGGTCTCAAAAATTTTTTACAAGCCCTTAGTTTCCAAAAAATTTTTACTCGTCTTTTTATAATTATTTGTTTAACAGATATGATAATTAAAGTCAGAGTCCCATTTTTAGGGTTTTTTAAAAAAAAGTCAATTTTAATCTTTATCTTTAAAATGGTATATCTTAGAAACTATTTAATGAAATAAGACGAAAATTGGTATCCTTATGTAAAATTTTTCGTTGAATCCGAATTTTTAGTCAGATTTTCATTTGGTCACGTGACTTGGCGGAAAATTCAAAATTTGTGAAAAATGATTTTTTAAAAATTGCTATTTTTCAATTTTCGTGCTTTTAAAATAAATTTACCCAAAAAAATGATTTCATATGCTGAATATATATGAAAAAACCTACAATTTGAGACCAACAGGATGAAAATTGAGCTGTCTGCAGCTGAGGCATATAAGCTAGAAAAGGCAAAGCAAGAAAGTTGATTTTCTCGCGCATGCGCAGTTCAAAAAAAATTTGGACCCCAGAATCGAATTCTACGGGAAATTTCCTATTGGGTACTATAAGGAAAAAAAATTTTATTATAAAGTGCGCGTTTGCGAGAAAAATTAATGAACATAAATTTCTCAAAAATTAAAAATTTCAAAAAATTGAAAAAAACAAAAATCGCTGTAAAAAATAGAGGATTGGATCTAAAAAGCTAAAAATTGGGGAAAATAATTTTTTTTATATGTATATGCTTTCGACCAAACATACTTTGGAGTACATTCTGAGACTCGAAAATCCAAACTGTATACACTTCCCAAATATTGACCCATATAGTACCTAATTTTTTCTTATAAAAGTACCAATATCTGAAAATATGGTTATTACTCGATATCTCCAATCTGACACTTAATTTTTTGAACTTTTTTTTCTCAAAACTTTTTGCATAAAAAAATAAAAAAAACAGCAATATTTTTTTGCTTTTTGAAATTAATACCTCATTTTTTTCTGTGGGAGTACTAGTTTTATAATTATACTTTTTAGACAATTTTTTGGTACTGAAACTTAATTTTTTGAAAATTTTTCTCTCAAAATTTTTCAAACAAAATAAAAAAAAAAAGAAATATTTTTTTTCGTTTTGAACGTATCACCTAATTTATTTCTATGAAAGTACTAATACTTGAAAATATTGTTTTTACTCGATATCTCAAATCTAATACTCAATTTTTTTTTTAATTTTTTCTCAAAAATATTTGCATAAAAAAATTAAAGAAACAGCAAAATTTTTTTTTTGGATGTAGTACCTAATTTTTTCCTGTGAAAGTATTCCTCGAAGTATTCATATCTAGAATTATCGTTTTTACTAGATATCTCCAAATGATTCTTAATTTTTTGAAAATTAAAAAAAAAAAATTTTTAACATAAAAAAATAAAAAAAATAGCAATATCGTTATTTTATCGTTTTTCTTTTGGGACGTAGTATTTAATGTTTTTCCCATGAAAGTACTAATATCTATAATTATCGATTTTACTAGGTAAAATAGACCATTAAGAACATTTTGTCATTGTTAATGAGGAACCATAGTGCCAATTACTTGGCAGCTTTTTTTAAATTTTTTACAAAAAATTTAACTTGCGGCAAACGATTTTTTTAAAAATTGAAATGATTGCAAATGAATTAAAAATTAACTTTTTAGTCTTCTAAAGTTTTGAGAGCAAAAAAATAACTTTTTTAAAATTATTTTTACGTTTCAAGCCATTTATAATTGTTTAAATAAAAAAAAAATATCCGCTAGCGGCAAGCGGAATTTTTTTTCAGTGCACCTGTTTTTGCCTTACTAATAAGAAAAAAAAAATACTTATAAAATGTCAAACCCTATTAAAGCATATAATTATTTAAAAATTTATGAGGACGCCATTAATTGAGCCAAGTGTACTACCGTTTTCAGGATCAATACAGAATCTTTTACAAATATTTACGAAAAACACATGCATGAGCATACAGATGGCTCACTAGTAAAGACTTTAGGCTGATACCTCTGATTTTTTTTTCTGAGTAAATTAAATTATGTGTTTATATCGCTTGCTAGTGGTTAGGATTCCACGTTATAAGGAAATCCAGTCGAGAGATAGGCGAAATCCTGACACTATTTGGTTAACACGCATTACACGCATACTAGCTTTCACATTTGTCACAAAAACTTCACACTGACATAACACTGATGAATGGATTCACAGGCGATGTTCTCTATAACACTGATGTTCTCTATAACATTTGCTAAGCTAGGACTTAACATCATAATGGAATATGTTGCATAAACATTCATATAGCTACCAATAGTTCATGGCGTGGATATATGGGGCTTAAAGGGTTCATGTGTTCTTTCAGCGTGAACCTGGGTGTGAACCGGTGGAGTGGGGGCTACTTGAGGTTAATTAATGTGAAAAAAGAAACACCGATCCAAAAAGCAGCTTCCTGCCTATATAGGACCGAACCCTGTAGGATACCGGTGGGTTAGGTGCACATACATATTACTAAAAATAAAAAATTGTTTTGTTAAATCATTAATATTATAATAATAAACTGTATAAAACCTCTTTAATTTAGGAACATACAAAAATATTTATATTTGTTCATTTGAAAATAAACAATCTAATTTTGAATAATAATGATAAAAAGTATTTTTTATTATTTATAAAACTATTATTTTTATTCTTCTTTTCTAATTTTAATAATTGGTAAATTGATTTAATAATTGATAATAAAAAGAAATAAAAATTTTCTATGAAAGGTTAGTTTTAATTTACTATAACTAACTAATTGATGTTCATTTTCTACTCGATTTTCCACAAAACAAAATTTCTTGGCTAATTAAAATTGAAAATAACATAATTAAAAACTTTTCCAAGAAAAATAATAAAACTATTCTACCGTCCACAAATATAAATAATGCTCACAGGGTTGGTAATAAAAACATTTTTTTTTTTAATAAAGGCTTCTTTCACTTTGTTCTTTTCTAAACACTCTGTTTGGAAGCACATTTTTGATTTTATAAGAATCTTAATTACGTACCTAATCCTGTCATACTCTTGTCGTACTCTAAAACTGAGTGTTTATAAAAAAACAAAGTAAAAGGAGCCTTTATTGAGAAACAAAATATTTTGAGTTTTTGTTGTATGTAAATGTATATCTTTATTATAAAAGAATTAAGGAAACTATACTGTCTTTTTTTCTTGGGAGGATCAATATTAAAACATGAAAAACATGATAATGAATTTAAAAATCAAACCCTTCTTTTTGGTTAAAAGGTCAAGGGCTACCATAACACGTAACTCACATGGAGCTTCAGGGGTTAGTTTTGAAGTTTTGTCAGCATGCACAGATAAGCCCCTTCTTTTTACTACATGTATATTATATTATAATATATGAATTTTTCTTCAAATCCAACCAAACAAATGAAGTTTTTTAGCAAAAATACAACTGATACTTTCAGGCCCAATTTCAGACAGGTAGAGTCCAGTGTTTGGATAAAGTTAGCTCTATCCTGGTAAAGGTGTTAGATAAAGTAAATTTTTAATAATTTTAATCTTTTTTGTTGAATATTATCTAGTAACGGTTGTATAACCCTAAATTTTCCAAGCAATTTGTATAAAGTCCAATCAATAAAAAATATAAACTAGTTTAGCTGATTATAAACTTAATTTTTGACAAATGGTCTAAAATATAACTCAATATGACCCAGTAGCTTGTCATGTAGAAATAAACAATATTTAAAATTTTGGTTTTATTATATTGAAAAAATGTAACCATACTCGGTACATTCCAATGGGCAAGAACGCTTTCTAGGCCTAGAAAGACAGCGTTCCTTACTATAAGCTAGGGGTTTATAAGCTATATTGTAAATGATGCAGCTTTGGTGTTCCTAAGGCTGATTCCAGACGGAGCGCTTAACTTCGAAGTTATCTCAAACCTGTGTTCAAAATACATTGAGTAGTATATACATATATATAAAATAACTACAGAGTTAGCTCTAACTGTGAGTTTAAAGCGCTCACTAGAAATTCACTAGATAAAGTTCAACAAAAAAGATTAAAATTATCAAAAACCTAACTGTCTCATACTGGGTGGGTGTGCTTAAATAAACAAACAAAAAATATGATTTTTGCTGGTTTTTAATTCTCTTAAGATAACAGAACTCTACATTTACTTATTTAATTAGCATTTAAACTTTAAAATTTTGGTTCAAGTTTTCTCAGTATTAAAATTAATATGAATTTCTTCATGAAAAATTAAATTTTAAATTGCACTATGTCAAATAAGAAATTTACCCAAATAATTAGTTAAACAATTAAATAATAATTATAATTTTTTCGAACAAACATAAATCTTATATTTCAAAGATACTTATTAGTTAAACAATTAAACTTACGTGGGGCAACAGGATACATGATTAGTATGACCTGCCTAATAAATGCCTTTGATTTCTAATACGAAAAAAGAATCTTTAATTTTCAAGGTAATTTAAATGGACAACCAATTTAAATACACTACTTATAAAATTCAAAACTAATATAAAATCATTAAAATCTAATATTTTATAAAAATAATATTAACACAGCTATACACAAGTTTCGATTATTACATTAAACGTAAATAATAAATAGAGAACAATCACAAGCCACTTTTACTCAAAATATTTCACTCACATACTTAAACTTAAACACGCACACAATGATGTACACAACCACGTACACACATGACAAGTATACTTCATTATATACAATGATGATAATTAGGCAATCTGTTAATCGGTTGGTAACATTGTTTACAATGCTTTACTTATGGGAGCAAGTGAGATGAACAATGGTATAAAAGGGTTGGCATCACTTGCACCTATAAGAAAAGCATTGTAAAAAATGTTAAAAACCGATTACCAGATTGCCTTAATTCTCATCATTGATAAATTATATATTATGTATTATGCCTCTTGTTCGTTACGATTTACACTAACATAGAGCGATTTTACACAGTAGGGGTTAACTTTCCCAAATGTTAACCAAACCAGGATGGAGTTATTTTCACAGGTGGCGTCGCTTGAGAAAAAATGTAACGTTGTTGGTAACCGCGCAGGCGTAAATATTAGCGGCAATCTTAGCTGAGTTTAAATATATTAAATACATTGGTCACTCTACTATAAAGCACTACATAGTTACTAAGTATTCACTAGATTTAAGATGTATGTATGTAAATGTAATATATGTATATTAAAGTCTTCATGGTGGGAGTATACCATGTAACTTCAGCATCTTTTGTTTTTGGAAATACTCTCTCTCGCTTTTGGGCTGTCATTGTAATAAGTTGGATAATTAAAACACGTTATGTCAAATGTTAATTAATATCTTATTATTTGGAGTTTATCCTATTTATTTTATCCAATTGATTTCCTAATCATAAAAGTGCACGTTCTCAATAGAATTTGCCATATATTTTATTGAGGACGCCCGTATCGAAATAGTCGATCGACTTTCCGATCGGAATTTGATCGAATTTCCGATGAACTTTCGATCGGAATTCCGATCGAAACCCCGATCGAAATTTTCGCCGATCGAGTTTCCGATCAAAAAATTTCGATCGAAACTCCGATCAAAAATCAAAATTCCGATCGACTTTCCGATCAAAAAATTTCGATCGAAAATCCGATCAAAAATCAAAATTCCGATCGACTTTCCGATCAAAAAATTTCGATCGAAAATCCGATCAAAAATCATAATTCCGATCGACTTTCCGATGAAAAAATTCCGATCGAAAATCCGATCAAAAATCTAAATTCCGATCGACTTTCCGATCAAAAAATTTCGATCGAAATTCTGATCAAAAATTACAATTCCGATCGAGTTTCCGATAAAAAAATTTTTATCAAAGTTCCGATTGAGGCATAATTTTTAAATTTTCATATAAAACAATTTTCCGATTCTCCAAAAAATATGAAAAGAGGAACTTGCCTGGGGATTTTCGAGGTTGAAAAAAACATTTTAATAAATAAAATTTTTCATTTTTTTATTCCAAAATATTTTCAAATTTCCCAATAAGGCGGAACAAAAAAAATAAAATGTAGAAATATCTATATTACTAATGGTGGTTTTCAAAATTCAGAAAAACGTTTTCAATTATGAAAATTTTCCGATTTTCCAAGATGACAGATAAAAAACGAAAAACCTGAAAAAATTTTTTTTCTCATTTTTTTTTTTTTATAAATAATCAGTTAGCAAAAAAAAAATTTAATTTTTTTGACCAAAAAAATTTTTTTTTTCTGAAACGTTTCTAAAACGTTTAGCTTCCAGGAAAAAAGCGGACCTAAATAACGTTTCTAAAACGTTTTGAAAACGTTCTATAAACGTTTCAATTTGCATTTTGGAAACGTTCTAGAAACGTTTTAGAAACGTTTTGTGCTGTATGTGCAACATTGCGGACCAAAAAACATGAAAGTAGAAACTTTCTACATTGCCTGGGGGTTTTCGGGGTCGAGAAAAACGTTTTTATGAATGCAAATTTTAATTATTTAGCCCCAACATAGTTTCTAATTTTCCAAGATGGATGACCAAAAAAAATGAAAATAAATCTTACAACATTATCTGGAGGTTTTCGGGGTCGAGAAAAACGTTTTTATGAATGAAATTTTTATTTTTTGTGCCAAAATATTTTCCAATTTTCCAAGATGGCGGATCAAAAAACATGAAAATAAATCTTACAACATTACCTGGGGGTTTTCAAAGCCAAGGAAAAGGTTTTTATTAATGAAAATTTTAATTTTTTAGCCCCAACAGATTTTCCAATTTCCCAATATGACGGGGCAAAAAGCATGAAGAAGAACTTTCTATACTACCTACAAATTATCAAGGTTGAGAAAAACGTTTTAACGCAAAAAAATGAAAATTTTCATTCATAAAAACGTTTTTCTCGACCCCAAAAACCCCACCAAATTTCCTTTAGCAAACCACCAGATGGCTAGACGGTGCTTTAAAAAACTCCGAAAGCAACTTCAGCGCTTTCTAATACTCCATTCTTAAATTTGGTGGTTTACAAATAACAAAAAAAACTTTTCGGTGTATTACAATACACAAAAGGTACATTCGGTGTATTACAAACATCTCTATGATTATCAGGTGGTTTAAAAAACTCGAAATTAGTGTTAGGGAAATTAATAACCACCAACATAAATAATTGGAGTATTATAATATAATACAAATTAATATACTATATCAAGTATTTTATATAAATAAAAAAAAAGTTTATATTATAATAAAATACTCCAAAATAATATAGTCAGGGGTATAGTGTGAAAAAAGGTCAAAACTCAAACTGAAGGGTGAAATTGGCCATTTTTAACCCATTCCAACCCTTGGACAAAAATTTTTCCAAAATCATTTAGATTTTAATATTCAAAGGGTCTAATCGATTTTCGTGGGCGCTGATCTCGTTAATTAAGTCTTAAATTATTTTCAACGGGTTCAAAGGTTTGAATTTGTCCATTTACACCCCAAATACCCCAAAATATACATAAATCTAAAAAAGACATTATTAAATTCAATTATATTATTAGGTTTTTAGGTCGAAAATTTCAAAAACAATGTAAATAATTACATTTAACAGGTTCGCCAATTTAACCCTTTCCAAACCTTGATAATTAAATTTTAAAATTTGAACTGATGGCTCAGAAATCAGAAAAAAAGTTGCTCTATTTGAAAGTATGTCGAAGATATGTATAACAAAAAAGTCATAAAACAAGCCTTAAACTAACCTAACCTCATCTACAATGAAAAAACGACACGTCAAGCTTTACAATAGCGTAACCTAAGGAAGTAGGGTATAACAAAAAACGATACGTCAAGCCATACACTAGCGTCAACTGAGGAAATAGGCATTTATAAAAAAATAAAACGTCAAGCCTTACACTAGCGCAACCTAAGGAAGTAGGCTATAATAAAAAACGACACGTCAAGCCTTACAGTAGCGTAACCTAAGGAAGTAGACTATAATAAAATTAGGACACGTCAAGCCTTACAGTAGCTTAACCTAAGGAAAAAGGCTATTATAAAATAACAACATGTCAAGCCTTACACTAGCGTAACCTAAGGAAGTAGACTATAATAAAATTAGGACATGTCAAGCCTTACAGTAGCTTAACCTAAGGAAAAAGGCTATCATAAAATAACGACATGTCAAGCTTTACACTAGCGTAACCTAAGGAAGTAGGCTAAATTAAAAAAACGACATTTCAAGCCTTACACTAGCGTAACCTAAGAAAGTAGGCTATATTAAAAAAACGACATATCAAGTCTTTCACTAGCGTAACCTAAGGAAGTAGGCATTTATAAGAAAATAACACGTCAAGCCTTACACTAGCCTAACCTAAGAAAATATGCTATAATAAAAAAACGACACGTCAAGCCTTTCACTAGCGTAACCTAAGAAAATAGGCTATACGAAACGGCAAGCCTTTCACTAGCGTAACCTAAGAAAATAGGCTATATTAAAAAAACGACACGTCAAGCCTTTCACTAGCATAACCTAAGAAAATATGCTATAATAAAAAAACGACACGTCAAGCCTTTCACTAGCATAACCTAAGAAAATAAGCTATAATAAAAAAACGACACGTCAAGCCTTTCACTAGCGTAACCTAAGAAAATAGGCTATATTAAAAAAATAACACGTCAAGCCTTACACTAGCGTAAACTAAGAAAATAGGCTATAATAAAAAAACGAAACGTCAAACCTTACATTAGCGTAACCTAAGGAAGAAGGCATTTATAAAAAAATAACACGTCTAGCCTTACACTAGCGTAACCTAAGGAAGTAGGCTATAATAAAAAACGACACGTCAAGCCTTACACTAACGTAACCTAAGGAAATAGGCTATAATAAAAAAACAGACACGTCAAGCCTTACACTAGCGTAACCTAAGGAATTAGACTATAATAAAATTAGGACACGTCAAGCCTTAAAGTAGCGTAACCTAAGGAAGTAGGCTATATTAAAAAAACGACATAACAAGCCTTTCACTAGCGTAAGCTAAGAAAATATGCTATAATAAAAAAACGACACGTCAAGCCTTTCAATAACGTAACCTAAGAAAATAGGCTATATTAAAAAAATAACACGTCAAGCCTTACACTAGCGTAACCTAAGAAAATAGGCCATAATAAAAAAACGACACGTCAAACCTTACATTAGCGTAACCTAAGGAAGAAGGCATTTATAAAAAAATAACACGTCAAGCCTTACACTAGCGTAACCTAAGGAAGTAGGCTATAATAAAAAACGACACGTCAAGCCTTACACTAACGTAACCTAAGTAAATAGGCTATAATAAAAAAACAGACACGTCAAGCCTTACACTAGCGTAACCTAAGAAAATAGGCTATAATAAAAAAACGACACGTCAAACCTTACACTAGCGTAACCTAAGGAAGTAGGCTATAATAAAATAACGACACGTCAAGCCTTACAGTAGCTTAACCTAAGGAAAAAGGCTATTATAAAATAACGACATGTCAAGCCTTACACTAGCATAACCTAAGGAAGAAGACTATAATAAAATTAGGACACGTCAAGCCTTACAGTAGCTTAACCTAAGGAAAAAGGCTATTATAAAATAACGACATATCAAGCCTTACACTAGCATAACCTAAGGAAGAAGACTATAATAAAATTAGGACACGTCAAGCCTTAAAGTAGCTTAACCCAAGTAAATAGGCTATAATAAACTAACGACACCTCAAGCCTTACACTAGCGTAACCTAAGGAAGTAGGCATTTATAAAAAAATAACACGTAATTCCTTACACTAGCCTAGCCTAAGAAAATAGGCTATAACAAAAAAACGACACGTCAAGCCATTCACTAGCGTAACCTAAGAAAATAGGCTATAATAAAAAAATAACACGTCAAGCCTTACACTAGCGTAACCTAAGGAAGTAGGCATTTATAAAAAAATAACACGTCAAGCCTAACACTAGCGTAACCTAAGAAAATAGGCTATAATAAAAAAACGACACGTCAAGCCTTACACTAGCGTAACCTAAGGAAGTAGGCTATAATAAAAAACGACATGTCAAGCCTTACACAGGTTATGTTATTTTAAGGCTGTGTCGTTATTTTCTTATAGCCTACTTCCATAGGTTACGCTAGTGTAAGGCTTGACTTGTTATTTTTTTAAAAAATGCCTACTTCCTTAGGTTACGCTACTGTAAGGCTTGACGTTTCGTTTTTTATTATAGCCTACTTCCTTAGGTTACGCTACTGTAAAGCTTGACGTGTCGTTATTTTATTATAGCCTACTTTCTTAGGTTATTTTAGTGTAAGGCTTGTCGTGTCGTTATTTTATTATAGCCTACTTCCTTAGGTTACGTTACTGTAAGGCTTGATATGTCGTTTTTTATTATAGCCTACTTCCTTAGGTTACGCTAGTGTAAGGCTTGACATGTTGTTTTTTTAATATAGACTATACTTCCTTAGGTTACGCTAATGTAAGGCTTGACGTGTCGTTTTTTATTATAGCTTACTTCCTTAGGTTACGCTAGTGTAAGGCTTGACGTGTTATTTTTTTATAAATGCCTACTTCCTTAGGTTACTCTAGTGTAAGGCTTGACGTGTCGTTTTTTTATTATAGCCTACTTCCTTAGGTTACGCTAGTGTAAGGCTTGACGTGTTATTTTTTTATTATAGCCTATTTTCTTAGGTTAAGCTACTGTAAGGCTTGACGTGTCGTTTTTTTATTATAGCCTATTTTCTTAGGTGTCGCTAGTATAAGGCTTGACGTGTTATTTTTTTAATATAGCCTATTTTCTTAGGTTACGTTATTGAAAGGCTTGACGTGTCGTTTTTTTATTATAGCATATTTTCTTAGCTTACGCTAGTGTAAGGCTTGACGTGTTATTTTTTTAATATAGCCTATTTTCTTAGGTCACGCTAGTGAAAGGCTTGACGTGTCGTTTTTTTATTATAGCATATTTTCTTAGGTTATGCTAGTGAAAGGCTTGACGTGTCGTTTTTTTAATATAGCCTATTTTCTTAGGTTACGCTAGTGAAAGGCTTGTCGTGTCGTTTTTTTATTATAGCCTATTTTCTTAGGTTACGCTAGTATAAGGCTTGACGTGTTATTTTTTTAATATAGCCTATTTTCTTAGGTTACGTTATTGAAAGGCTTGACGTGTCGTTTTTTTATTATAGCATATTTTCTTAGCTTACGCTAGTGAAAGGCTTGATATGTCGTTTTTTTAATGTAGCCTACTTCCTTAGGTTACGCTAGTGAAGGGCTTGATATGTCGTTTTTTTAATATAGCCTACTTCCTTAGGTTACGCTACTTTAAGGCTTGACGTGTCCTAATTTTATTATAGTCTACTTCCTTAGGTTACGCTAGTGTAAGGCTTGACGTGTCTGTTTTTTTATTATAGCCTATTTCCTAAGGTTACGTTAGTGTAAGGCTTGACGTGTCGTTTTTTATTATAGCCTACTTCCTTAGGTTACGCTAGTGTAAGGCTTGACGTGTTATTTTTTTATAAATGCCTTCTTCCTTAGGTTACGCTAATGTAAGGTTTGACGTTTCGTTTTTTTATTATAGCCTATTTTCTTAGTTTACGCTAGTGTAAGGCTTGACGTGTTATTTTTTTAATATAGCCTATTTTCTTAGGTTACGCTAGTGAAAGGCTTGACGGGTCGTTTTTTTATTATAGCATATTTTCTTAGGTTATGCTAGTGAAAGGCTTGACGTGTCGTTTTTTTAATATAGCCTATTTTCTTAGGTTACGCTAGTGAAAGGCTTGTCGTGTCGTTTTTTTATTATAGCATATTTTCTTAGGTTAGGCTAGTGTAAGGCTTGACGTGTTATTTTCTTATAAATGCCTACTTCCTTAGGTTACGCTAGTGAAAGGCTTGATATGTCGTTTTTTTAATATAGCCTTTTTCCTTAGGTTAAGCTACTGTAATGCTTGACGTGTCGTTTTTTTATTATAGCCTGTTTTCTTAGGTTACGCTAGTGTAAGGCTTGACGTGTTATTTTTTTAATATAGCCTATTTTCTTAGGTTACGCTAGTTAAAGGCTTGACTTGTCGTTTTTTTATTATAGCATATTTTCTTAGGTTACGCTAGTGAAAGGCTTGATATGTCGTTTTTTTAATATAGCCTACTTCCTTAGGTTACACTAGTGAAAGGCTTGATATGTCGTTTTTTTAATATAGCCTACTTTCTTAGGTTACGCTAGTGTAAGGCTTGATATGTCGTTTTTTTAATTTAGCCTACTTCCTTAGGTTACGCTAGTGTAAAGCTTGACATGTCGTTATTTTATGATAGCCTTTTTCCTTAGGTTAAGCTACTGTAAGGCTTGACATGTCCTAATTTTATTATAGTCTACTTCCTTAGGTTACGCTAGTGTAAGGCTTGACATGTTGTTATTTTATAATAGCCTTTTTCCTTAGGTTAAGCTACTGTAAGGCTTGACGTGTCCTAATTTTATTATAGTCTACTTCCTTAGGTTACGCTACTGTAAGGCTTGACGTGTCGTTTTTTATTATAGCCTACTTCCTTAGGTTACGCTAGTGTAAGGCTTGACGTGTTATTTTTTTATAAATGCCTATTTCCTCAGTTGACGCTAGTGTATGGCTTGACGTATCGTTTTTTGTTATACCCTACTTCCTTAGGTTACGCTATTGTAAAGCTTGACGTGTCCTTTTTTCATTGTAGATGAGGTTAGGTTAGTTTAAGGCTTGTTTTGTGACTTTTTTGTTATACATATCTTCGACATACTTTCAAATAGAGCAACTTTTTTTCTGATTTCTGAGCCATCAGTTCAAATTTTAAAATTTAATTATCAAGGTTTGGAAAGGGTTAAATTGGCGAACCTGTTAAATGTAATTATTTACATTGTTTTTGAAATTTTCGACCTAAAAACCTAATAATATAATTGAATTTAATAATGTCTTTTTTAGATTTATGTATATTTTGGGGTATTTGGGGTGTAAATGGACAAATTCAAACCTTTGAACCCGTTGAAAATAATTTAAGACTTAATTAACGAGATCAGCGCCCACGAAAATCGATTAGACCCTTTGAATATTAAAATCTAAATGATTTTGGAAAAATTTTTGTCCAAGGGTTGGAATGGGTTAAAAATGGCCAATTTCACCCTTCAGTTTGAGTTTTGACCTTTTTTCACACTATACCCCTGACTATATTATTTTGGAGTATTTTATTATAATATAAACTTTTTTTTTATTTATATAAAATACTTGATATAGTATATTAATTTGTATTATATTATAATACTCCAATTATTTATGTTGGTTAAACCACCAAATTTAAGAATGGAGTATTAGAAAGCGCTGAAGTTGCTTTCGGAGTTTTTTAAAGCACCGTCTAGCCATCTGGTGGTTTGCTAAAGGAAATTTGGTGGGGTTTTTGGGGTCGAGAAAAACGTTTTTATGAATGAAAATTTTCATTTTTTTTGCGTTAAAACGTTTTTCTCAACCTTGATAATTTGTAGGTAGTATAGAAAGTTCTTCTTCATGCTTTTTGCCCCGTCATATTGGGAAATTGGAAAATCTGTTGGGGCTAAAAAATTAAAATTTTCATTAATAAAAACTTTTTCCTCGGCTTCGAAAACCCCCAGGTAATGTTGTAAGATTTATTTTCATGTTTTTTGATCCGCCATCTTGGAAAATTGGAAAATATTTTGGCACAAAAAATAAAAATTTCATTCATAAAAACGTTTTTCTCGACTCCGAAAACCTCCAGATAATGTTGTAAGATTTATTTTCATGTTTTTTGGTCATCCATCTTGGAAAATTAGAAACTATGTTGGGGCTAAATAATTAAAATTTGCATTCATAAAAACGTTTTTCTCGACCCCGAAAACCCCCAGGTAATGTAGAAAGTTTCTACTTTCATGTTTTTTGGTCCGCAATGTTGCACATACAGCACAAAACGTTTCTAAAACGTTTCTAGAACGTTTCCAAAATGCAAATTGAAACGTTTATAGAACGTTTTCAAAACGTTTTAGAAACGTTATTTAGGTCCGCTTTTTTCCTGGAAGCTAAACGTTTTAGAAACGTTTCAGAAAAAAAAAATTTTTTTGGTCAAAAAAATTAAATTTTTTTTTTGCTAACTGATTATTTATAAAAAAAAAAAAAATGAGAAAAAAAATTTTTTCAGGTTTTTCGTTTTTTATCTGTCATCTTGGAAAATCGGAAAATTTTCATAATTGAAAACGTTTTTCTGAATTTTGAAAACCACCATTAGTAATATAGATATTTCTACATTTTATTTTTTTTGTTCCGCCTTATTGGGAAATTTGAAAATATTTTGGGATAAAAAAATGAAAAATTTTATTTATTAAAATGTTTTTTTCAACCTCGAAAATCCCCAGGCAAGTTCCTCTTTTCATATTTTTTGGAGAATCGGAAAATTGTTTTATATGAAAATTTAAAAATTATGCCTCAATCGGAACTTTGATAAAAATTTTTTTATCGGAAACTCGATCGGAATTGTAATTTTTGATCAGAATTTCGATCGAAATTTTTTGATCGGAAAGTCGATCGGAATTTAGATTTTTGATCGGATTTTCGATCGGAATTTTTTCATCGGAAAGTCGATCGGAATTATGATTTTTGATCGGATTTTCGATCGAAATTTTTTGATCGGAAAGTCGATCGGAATTTTGATTTTTGATCGGATTTTCGATCGAAATTTTTTGATCGGAAACTCGATCGGAATTTTGATTTTTGATCGGAGTTTCGATCGAAATTTTTTGATCGGAAACTCGATCGGCGAAAATTTCGATCGGGGTTTCGATCGGAATTCCGATTGAAAGTTCATCGGAAATTCGATCAAATTCCGATCGGAAATCCGATCGGAAAGTCGATCGACTATTTCGATACGGGAAATAAGGATCTAAAGTAAGCAGGTGTTTTTTTTCCGTGTACATCTCATGGATACACAACTTATATGGATATAACGTCCTCTATAAGAACCTATAAGTGAGAAATTACTACTGCTACAAAATTTTGTTCCGACTCGCTATCCTTTACTAACTTAAAAGAATATTTTCCCTACTCCTACTATTAGAAAAAGATAAAAGGTCGGAACATATATGACCTCTCTTTTTAAAATTAGCCACATTTTTTTTTGAATGTGATATCCATATAAGTAGTGTATCCATGGTACATCTATCAAAAGTGATAATTGCAAATTATATAAATAGCAATTTGTATTGTAACTTTTATGCATTGTACCTATCCCTCAGCTGTAAGTAAAAACGTTCCATGTATTTAGGTTGTGTTTACAGAAACTGGTTGTTATTAATTTTCAACTAAAAATAATTTTTTGGTTAGATATTTTTTTCGCACATTAAAAAACTTTTTTTTTGGTTAAGATTGTTTATGTGACTTTATTCATGAAAATTAAAATAAACTTGAACTTTAGCATAAACAAAATTAACCAAAAAAAAGTTTTTTGAGTTGAAAATTAATAATAGCTCGTTGAAAAATATTTATTTTTTTGCTGTGAAAATTTTCAGTTATTAAATCAAAGCCACTTAAAATCAAAGAAGCTTTTCTGGTGTTATAAGAGAAAATTTATTATTGGTGAATTGTCGGTTATTTATGAATAAAGCGAAGGATGGGTTGCTCAGTTATGCTGAAAGACTGCTTTTTTTAATTTGCAAATCTTATTTTACTCGTGGATCTAATCAATCTGTATTTCTGTAACGTAAGTTTAAATAAATAAATTTTTAGCAATCTTTTAATTAGTTCTAAAATTTGTTTAAATCTAGATATGTCAAACGATATTGGTTTTCTAAACGAGAAAAACCTTGGCTATTTTGTAAAACATGACTTAAAAAGGATGATTATCCGGAATTGAAATTGAAATCAATATAAGTAATACAGACCATAAAAGATTTTTTAAAGCTTTAATTTTCAGTTTTATTTATTAGCAGCTGTAAAAATGGATTTATTAAAAAAATAAGTGTAATGAGTTTGACTGCAGTGAAAGGATTAAATAATTATTACACTGATTAAATATATATATATATGATATGATTTATTTGAGCGCTCTTATACCTTCGACAGACGTAACGGTACTGACTGCTGTGTGTCGTTACACAACTACATGTCAGTGACACATATACATGTGTACATATATAAGTATGTTTAAATTACATATATTTTATCATCTCCCCTTAATTTAAACTTTCTGAAATTATATAACATTAATACAAAAATTTAATTTATGAACATGAAATAGATGATTTTATTTATCAGAATATTATTTATATATTTTTGTAGTTTAAGGTTAGGAATAGGGTTATGATATTTTTTTATATATTTACATCTGTACATTTTTAATCATAATAAAATTTTTACTTACACATAACAAATTTACAAAATAATTAATGAAGTTAAGTTTATTAAAATCTTATGGTTTAAAAATTTATATTTTTAATTTCTCACTTTACTGTTTACATAATTAGCACATCACATTTTTAACTTTGATTTATTTTAATTAATAAGAAATATATATGACACTTTTATTTTATTGAACACTATTAACTTTATTTAATGAATCACTGAATTTAAATAAACCCAAAAGAGGTAGAAATTTTTTAATGACATTATCTTTTACAATTTTTGTTAGCATGTCAGCGAGCATGTCTTCACTTCTTATGTGTTTAAGAGAAATCAGACTACATAATATGTTTTCACGAACAAAATGACATCTCACAGCTATATGTTTGGTTCGATGACTGAAGTTTCCATTTTCTAGCAAATCTATAGTACCTTGGTTATCACAAAAAATTTGTATCGAGTCATTGTTACATAAGCCTATTTCTAGTGTGAAGCCTCTTAGCCAAAGAGCTTCGCTGGTAGCATCATCCATGGCTTGAAATTCAGCCTCTAGTGATGATTTGGCTGTGGTAACTTGTTTTCTGCTTCTCCAGCTGATACTACCTCCATTTAATAAAAAAACATAACTGGTAGTTGATTTAAAAAGTTGTTTATCAGACGCCCAACTGGCATCACTGTAGCCATGAAGTTTATTCGAACAATCTCTTGAGTATACTAGGCAGAAATCAGCTGTTTTCTTCAGGTACTTCATTACCATGACAAGGGCTTTCCAATGATGAGTATTATATGTTGTATTGAAACGACTCAGATAACCAACTGGAAAGGCTATGTCTGGTCTAGTTTGTTGAACCAAATACATCAAGGAACCAATGGCATTTAGATACGGTATTTTTCTGATTTCATCAAGGTCTTCTTCAGTTTCATTTCCAAGAAATTGTGTGAGGTCAATTCCTGGATCCATTGGCATATCAGATTCATTGCAGCCACCCTAACAAAAATAACCGGCCGGTTTTAGCTGGTAAAACCGGCCGGTTTTTTTACCGGCCGAAACCGGCCGGTTTTGGCTGGTTAACCGGCCGGTTTTTGCTACCGGCCGGTTTTGGCTGGTTTTGGCCGGTTTCGGCTGGTTTCACCTGATTTCATCTGGTATCAATGAGTTTGAACCAGAAAAATAATTTTAGGTGTTAAAAAAAGAAAATTTCCGGGAAAATAAAGAAAATTCAATCCTGATAAACTTAATAACATTCTTTTAACCAATAAACGTCTAAAATGAAAATTAATTCAGTAACAGGGAGTTTTCGAGGTCGAGGAAAACGATTTTATGATTGAAAATTTTCAAATTTTCACCCCCAGCATATTTTCCGATTTTCCAAGATGGCGGAACAATAAACATCCAAAAATAAACTTGATACTTTACCAGGGGGTTTTTGAGGTCGAAGAAAACGTTTTTATGAGTGAAAATTTTCAAATTTTCACCCCAAACATATTTTCCGATTTTCCAAGATGGCGGAACAATAAACATTCAAAAAATAAACTTTATACATTACCAGGGGGTTTTCGAGGTCGAGAAAAACGTTTTTATGATTGACAATTTTCAAATTTTCACCCCCAGCATATTTTCTGATTTTCCAAGATGGCGGACCATTAAACGTCTAAAAAAAACTTTATACTTTACCAGGGGGTTTTCGAGGTCGAGAAAAACGTTTTTATGATTGAAAATTTTCAAATTTTCACCCCCAGCATATTTTCCGATTTTCCAAGATGGCGGAACAATAAACATCCAAAAATAAACTTGATACTTTATCAGGGGGTTTTCGAGGTCGAGAAAAACGTTTTTATAAGTGAAAATTTTACCCTCAGCATATTTTCCGATTTTCCAAGATGGCGGAACAATAAACATTCAAAAAAAAACTTTATACTTTACCAGGGGGTTTTCGAGGTCGGGAAAAAAGTTTTTATGAGTGAAAATTTTCAAATTTTCACCCCCAGCATATTTTCCGATTTTTCAAGATGGCGGAACAATAAACATCCAAAAATAAACTTGATACTATATCAGGGGGTTTTCGAGGTCGAGAAAAACGTTTTTATAAGTGAAAATTTTACCCTCAGCATATTTTCCGATTTTCCAAGATGGCGGAACAATAAACATTCAAAAAATAAACTGTATACATTACCAGGGGGTTTTCGAGGTCGAGAAAAACGTTTTTATGAGTGAAAATTTTCAAATTTTCACCCCCAGCATATTTTCCGATTTTTCAAGATGGCCGATGGTTATAAATATGAAAAATATGTAAAATATGAAAATATGCTGGGGGTGAAATTTTCACTTATAAAAACGGTTTTCTCGACCTCGAAAACCCCCTGGTAAAGTATAAAGTTTTTTTTTGACGTTTAATGGTCCGCCATCTTGGAAAATCAGAAAATATGCTGGGGGTGAAAATTTGAAAATTTTCAATCATAAAAACGTTTTTCTCGACCTCGAAAACCCCCTGGTAACGTATAAAGTTTATTTTTTGAATGTTTATTGTTCCGCCATCTTGGAAAATCGGAAAATATGCTGAGGGTAAAATTTTCACTTATAAAAACGTTTTTCTCGACCTCGAAAACCCCCTGATAAAGTATCAAGTTTATTTTTGGATGTTTATTGTTCCGCCATCTTGGAAAATCGGAAAATATGCTGGGGGTGAAAATTTGAAAATTGTCAATCATAAAAACGTTTTTCTCGACCTCGAAAACCCCCTGGTAATGTATAAAGTTTATTTTTTGAATGTTTATTGTTCCGCCATCTTGGAAAATCGGAAAATATGCTGAGGGTAAAATTTTCACTTATAAAAACGTTTTTCTCGACCTCGAAAACCCCCTGATAAAGTATCAAGTTTATTTTTGGATGTTTATTGTTCCGCCATCTTGGAAAATCGGAAAATATGCTGGGGGTGAAAATTTGAAAATTTTCAATCATAAAAACGTTTTCCTCGACCTCGAAAACTCCCTGTTACTGAATTAATTTTCATTTTAGACGTTTATTGGTTAAAAGAATGTTATTAAGTTTATCAGGATTGAATTTTCTTTATTTTCCCGGAAATTTTCTTTTTTTAACACCTAAAATTATTTTTCTGGTTCAAACTCATTGATACCAGATGAAATCAGGTGAAACCAGCCGAAACCGGCCAAAACCAGCCAAAACCGGCCGGTTTCGGCCGGTAGAAAAACCGGCCGGTTTTACCAGCTAAAACCGGCCGGTTATTTTTGTTAGGGCAGCTAGGTTGAATCTTTCTAGTGTTGATAAAATGTATTCCTTTTGACTTAGTTTGATATAGCGTTCTTTTTTATCTTGAAGGACCTCAATTCCTAAACATTTTTTGATTTGACCTAAATCTTTAATTTTGAAATTTTCTTGAAGGGTTTTTGTGAAAATATCTAGTTGATTTTTGTCATTGTAAAAGATAAACATGTCATCGACAAAAACTGAAACAATAAAAATTTTACCTTGATTTATTTTTCTATAGACACACTGATCATGAATACATTGTTTAAGATCCATGTTCAACAGTACTTGATTAAGCTTGATGTTCCATCTTCTATTTCCTTGCTTTAGACCATAAAGAGCCTTGTTTAACCTGCAAACTAACCTTTTATTTCCACGAGCTTCAAAACCAACTGGTTGTTTTACATAAATTTCTTTGTCGATGTCACCATTTAGGAAAGCTGTGGTTACATCAATGTGTCTAGTGTCAAGGTTAAATTAAACAGCATAAGAAAATAGTAAACGTATGGTGGTAAACCTGACTACTGGAGAGAAGATGTTTTCATAATCAACCCCTTTTATTTGAGAGAAGCCTTGAGCGACTAATCTGGCCTTATATCTGAGAGTACCATCAGCTTCCTTTTTCTTCTTGAATACCCATTTTGTGCCAATTAAATTTGCTCCTGGTGGTAGTTCTGTCAAAACCCATGTGTTGTTTGACAAAATGGAATTAATTTCTTCTTCCATGGCGCATGTCCAAAAATATGCATCTGGTAACTTCATAGCTTCCTCATAAGTTTTGGGATCAGGTGGTGGTTGATGTAATGCTGGTATTGACATGACATAGTCATCATATATGCGAGGAAGTTTGCGAGTTCTTGTTGGCCTTACAGGAATCACAGGATGTTCAATGACCATATCATTATCTTCATGATGAATTTCAGCTGTTGTTTGGAATTGATTTTGTTGCAAATTAGATGCAGTAATGTTGTCTTGAGTATTTAGTTCTTTTGGAATATTTTCATTATTATTTGAATCTACCTTATTTGATAGGTCAACATGTATCTGTGAATTGTTTGGCAAAGGTTTGCTCTCTTCAAATTTAACATCTCTTGAACTAAAATATTTTCTGTGTTTAATGCTCCAAAGTTTATAACCTTTTTGGCTTGAGCAATATCCCATCATGAGGCATTCTGTGGTTTTATCTTCAAATTTCTTCCTTTTGTGTTCAGGAATAAGAGCATGACCTTTGGAGCCAAAAACTTTTAGATGTGATAGATCAGGTGGTTTACCAAACCAACATTCATATGGAGTTATCCAGTTTAAGGATTGTCTAGGTGATCTGTTTGCTAAATATGCAGCAGTTGCAATCGCTTGAGGCCAGAAGTGCTTGTTTACATTGGAATCAGCTAACATTGAACGAGCCTTTTCTAGTAGTATCCTGTTTGCTCTCTCGGCTCGACCATTTTGTTGTGGATTGTGTGGTATACTAGTCTGATGATGAATGCCATGTTTGTTGCAGAGATTTTTTATCTCTTCGTTGATGTATTCAGTGCCATTGTCGCTTCTTATTGATTTAATTTTTCTTTCAGCTTGGTTTTGAATAAAGACAATAAACTGGTTGATTGTGGACGAGACATCACTTTTTCTTTTTAAAAAGTATACAAAAATTGTTCTGGAACAGTCATCAATAAAAGTTAAAAAATACTTAAACTTATTTAATGATAACCTGTCAGCTTGGCAAAGATCCGTGTGAATGAGATCTAGAATATTTGAAGCTCTTTCATGATTTGGTGGAAAAGGATTTTTACAAAGCTTCACATATATACAGGCTTGACAGGTTGGCTTGTCAGATGTTGTGAATGACATTCCAATTGATGAGCTTTTGAGACGACTTAAGGAGTTGTAGTTGAGATGACCCAGCCTGCGATGCCACAAGTACATGTCACAGACGTTAGTAGTTGAAACTGCATCACCATAAGGACAGGACATCACTATGGACTCTTGATTACTACAAATATTGTCGTTTGAATTAGAATTAATTTTTTGTTTATTATGTATTACATTTATTTTATATATGCCATTTTTTACTAAATAAGCATTAAAAATAATTTTTTTGAATTTACTTATGAAGCAATTATTTCTTGTAAAAGTGACATCAAAACCATTTCTTACAATGCAACTTACAGATAACAAATTTGAGGTTATACCTGGTACATATAAAACATTACGCAAGGTCGCATATATATATTTATTTTTACCTTTTATTTTTAAATTAACATTACCAACGCCATGTACTTTTACTTGATTTTTATTTGCAACTGTTATTTTATTTATTTTAGATTCACGTAGATTTTTAAATTTATTTAATTCATGGCAGATATGCCTCGATGACCCTGAATCTAATATCCAGTCTCTATTATTATTTAATTAAATTAACAATATCCAAGATTTTTAATAGCCAATACGTCGCCACAAGGTTTGATGCCATTTGTAAAGGATTCTTAACGGGCCTTACAAAAATAATATTATTAAGTTAACAAATAACGAATTTGAAAATTAAAAATATTCAAATATTTATTTGTATATCAATTTTTTAGGAGGACTGTCCCTAGTTTTCCTCCAGGGCCGTACTGACTATTATTACCTTGATTATTGTTAATTTTAATTAATGGAATTATTTAAAATAATAAAAATGATTACTTACTTTTCTTTTTAAAATGTGCTGCTAGTCCAAAGTAAAATGGTTTTATTTAAAAAAGTAAACTTGACAAAAGTATTTTATTTTTATGAAAGATTTATTAAACGATAATAAAAATGTTTAAATGAGGAAATTTCATAACTATAAATTATAAATTATTAAACTTAAAATTTTAAGAATTATTTAAGATTTAAACAAACTTTTTAATTTCTAAGATTTTAAAACGAAAATTCAAAAGTTAACTACGGCGCGAATACTGCGTGTCTAGTTGAGCTCAATAAAAATATAGAAGGCCCCTTTCAGCCTGTACCTGGGTATTTATGAAAAATTTTGATAAGAATAGACAAGGTCCCTACTCTCTAAATTCTCCCACGCGCTGAACCCGATATGTCAAGCCTCTATTGGTTGATAAGCTTTCCCCAATAGTTAAAAAACTCCTTCCTAGAGAATTTCGTCTATTCTTATCAATCCATAGTTTCTCCCTTAAAATAGAGTGGGAAAAATGATGACTCGAAAAAATCATCCGATATCCAGGTATATTTTTAAGCTGATAGCGGCTAATTTATGTATTTTTAAAACAAAAGAGCTAATTTACATTTTGTATGTGCACTGTAAAAAGGTTGAAAAAAAAAATAATTTTTGAGTTTTCGTTTCATTATCCTAAACTTATACTTATAATTTCCAACTATGGAAAACTTATTTTATTTTATACTTTAGCTTACTTTAAATTGCAAACATAAAAAACTTATTTTAAATAATGTAGCAATTTTCGGTTCCCAAAATTAAGCCATTCCTTCTATAAAAATTGAAATTCCTGACTCAAATAATCGGAACTAAAAATGCCACATAGTTTATTGTTATTTATATTTATTATTATTGATGCTTATGTGATAAAACTTAAGGCTAAAAATTATTATTAATAAATTATTTAGAGTATTTCTTAGACCAATAAATTATTACTCGACAAATAAAAAAAATTTATTTTACCGCTTTTCATAATTTATTAGTTTAAGATTTACTCATTGCAATTTATTCGCTTATTTAATAACTTATCATTATTATTTAAACAAATTATGAGCTTTCCAATTTTCTATTTAAGAAAAAAATGAAAGCTCGCAAGAGTAATGATTTTCCTTTGATTTGGCAATTTTGAAAAAAATAAAAATAGAATAAAAGCATAATTTAAATTTTCCCCTTTTCAAGAGGTAAGTTTGCAAAATCTTTGTTAGTGGGATAATAAAATTTGAAAAATAGGAAAACTATTGTAATAAATTGCCAAGTCATGACATTCAAAAAATTTTCCCATAAAAACTTTATCACGTATACATGTAAGTTAAATTTCATGTACACGGAAAAAAAAATTTTGAATGACTGGACGTTACACAGACTTACAAATGTGCATGTATATACTTCTCCTTCTTCCTCGCTATCCTCTTCTTCTTCTTCTCTGTCTTCTATAAAATCAAAGCGAGTGGCTTCACTAGAACACGCAACTCCCCCTCCATTTCTGTTTGTATTACACTCAGATGCTAGATGACCGTGGCGGTTACATTTGAAACACTTTATGCGCTTCATGCGTGTATTACTATAGTATCGTGGTGGTGGGGCTGGCCTTGAGAAAGATCGGTTTTTGTAATTTGTTGAGCGTGTGAGTAGCCCCTGGGCTATGTCACTACTTGAGTCAAAAGATGATGAATCATGTTTGACTTCTTCTATTATTTTAGATTTGACTAAATCGGATGTGATATTTGTAGCACTCCCGCTAAAACCCATGACCAATGAACTATATTTCTCTGGCAATCCCGCCAACAATAATCCTGCTAACATCCGGTCAGGGATAGAGAGGTCAACATTTCTTAACTTATCAACAATAATATATGACTTTTTTAGATAATCTTCTGTTGATTCACAGTCTTCCAAATTCATCTTACATAGGTCACGCAAAAGGGTGACTTCCCTAATGAAACCTTTATCTTCATAGGCAGTTTTTAACTTTTGCCAAATGGTAGGTACACTGTCATCTTTAGAAAAGTGAATACGTGCACCTGGTTCGCATGATAGCAAAATTTTTGAGCGAACTTCCTGAACTTTATCGGCGTCTGTTTCTAACGCACCTCTTGGTGGAGCTTCAACAACGGCCCACAATTTTTCTAACTTTAAATAGGCTTCAATTGAGCTGCACCAGTCATAGTAATTTTCGCGCCCTTTCAGTTTATCTATCGACTGAAAAAAATTTAATGACTTTCCAGCCATGACGCACTGACTATGAGAAAGAAACACTGGTAACGTACTAAAATGTTGGCACTCAAAAAACACACAAAAAAAAGTCAATTTTATTTATGAAAATGAATAGAGTTACAGCACAAATATATATTTAAACTTCCACTCATAAAAAAAACATGAAATGCTTATGCATTTGACACGAGGTTTTATTATACCACGCACTCACGATAAGAGAGACCGAGAGAGAAAAGGAGTAATGTCCTTTTGGAGAAAATACTGAGTTTTTTGAAAACACGTGGTAAAATTTTTTACTTATGTGTCAATTTAATGTTCAATAATTAAAAAAAATGTGCATTCGCCCATAACCTGTAATGAGTTTGACTGCAGTGAAAGGATTAAATAATTATTACACTGATTAAATATATATATATATGATATGATTTATTTGAGCGCTCTTATACCTTCGACAGACGTAACGGTACTGACTGCTGTGTGTCGTTACACAACTACATGTCAGTGACACATATACATGTGTACATATATAAGTATGTTTAAATTACATATATTTTATCAATAAGATTTTTAAATGTGAAATCAGTTTTCAAGGTTAAACTCGCTCACAAGTAAAATTGAACCTTTTGGTTAAAAATTTATTTAAAAAATTTAAAATTTAAAGTACAATTATTTGATTTGTTACATCTAAATTACAGGCTAAAATTAATTCCTGGAATAAAAAACTTATAACCAGTTTCTGTAAACACAACCTAAATAAATGGAACGTCTTTACTTACAGCTGACGGATAAGTACAGTGCATAAAAGTTACAATACAAATTGCTATTTATATAATTTGCAATTATCACTTTTGATAGATGTACACGGAAAAAAACACCTGCTTACTTTAGATTATTTGTAATATACTCCAGTCAAAATACGGGTTTGGTTGTATTTTTAGTGGCGAATATGAGATTTGCTTTACAATATGTTTTTTGAGTCGCTGAACACGAAAATCGGGGTCATTTCGTAAAGAAATGGGGGCTTCAACCCTAAATTTGCAAAAAACTACCCTAAAATGGGGCGTTTTTTACATAGTTGCACTTTGATCGCTCAGATTCGCACTATACGGGTTTTTTGGGTCGCTGATCATGAATTTCGACTTATTTTTCATAAATAATTAAAATTTCACCCCTAAATTGGCTAAAATTACCCCTGAAAAGGGGGAGTTTTTGCTATTTCGCACTTTGAGCAACCAGGATATAACCTTATAGGTTTGTTGGGTCGGTAATCAAGAATTTCGACTTATTTTTCATAAATATTCCATATTTTACCCTAAAATTAGCTAAAACTACCCCTAAAAGGGGTGTTTTTGCTATTTAGGCACTCTGAGCAACCAGGATATGTCCATATAGGTTTTTTGGGTCGCTAATCAAGAATTTCGACTTATTTTTCATAAATATTCCATATTTTACCCTAAAATTAGCTAAAACTACCCCTAAAAGGGGTGTTTTTGCTATTTAGGCACTTTGAGCAACCAGGATATGCTCATACAGGTTTTTTAGGTCACTGATTAAGAATTTCGAATTATTTTCCATAAATAAATAAAATTTCACCCTTAAATCGGCTAAAATTACCCCCGAAAAGGGAGTGTTTTTGCTATTTAGGCACTTTGAGCAACCAGGATATGTCCATATAGATTTTTCAGGTCGCTAATCAAGAATTACAATTTATTTTTCATAAGTATTCAATATTTCACCTCAAAAAAATAGTCGAAGTTCTGAATAGCGACCCAAAAAAGGTATATGGGCATATCCTGGACCCCATTTTGGGGTAGTTTTTTGCAAATTAAAGTGTGAAGCCCCCATTTCTTTACAAAATGACCCTGATTTTCGTGTTGAGCGACCCAAAAAACATATAGCAAAGCAAATCTCATATTGGCCAGTAAAAATACAACCCCCCCCCCCCCGTATTTTGACTGAATAAGCAAAATAGCTTTGGTGCAACATGAGCAGCGTCATGCGGTTGCAACTCTCTCATTCTGCAGATTTTACATCCACGGCACTTGTAAAGTTGCAAATAACAAGGCGGGCATGAAGGTAATACCCCTTATATTGGCTTTAATTTTATTTATTTAAAATAAATAAATAAATTTATTTAAATTTTTTTAAATGTAAAAATAGATTTATTTAAGCTGATCCTTAGGGTTTGAAATTAAATGTTCTTGAGAGTCTGATTGGAGATCTGGTACTAAAATTTTTTTTCCAAAAGTAAAGTTCTTATTTAGGTTAAAAATGGATCCCTGATAAAAGCTAGGGCCATACTTTACTTTTAAGAATTGAATTGCAAGTTCTTGAATAGAAAATTTTACATCTACAGATAATAATGGTTGACTTTTGAGGTAGACTATCTCCCAAAAATAAAAACGGTCTTTCTAAATAATTTATTAAACAAATGGTTATACAATAATCATTTTTTCAGATTTCAACTGAATAGAAAATAATAACTTAAGCTCAATAATAATTTATATTTTTTTTGTTACAGAAATTCTTAATGATGATCCCAAGGGCCAGTATATCAGATTCATGGTGCAATAAAATTTGTGATTTTTTAATCAATTGTCAATTTACTTGCTTGTTTGAAAACGTTTTATAACTATTTTGTAAATTTATTCTTTAATGATATGATAAAAAATAAATAATATGAAAAAAATACTAAATTTCTTTTATTCTTTTATACGCCAAATAACTCCAAATACGTCAAAAAGCAATTTTTTTGAGAAAAAAAAGTCGAAACCGATGAAACGTCTTGACACTTTTTCAAAACGTTTGGAAACGTTTTATAAATGTTTTGAAACGTTTCTAAAATATTTATGAAACGTTTTTCTGCGGACATTTAAAATGTTTTATAAACGTTTTAAAAACGTTCCAAAACGTTTCTAAAAGGTTTTATATCGTTTCTAAAACGTTTCAAAACTTTTTGAAACTTTATTGAAAACGTTTCAGAAACGTTTCTAAAACGTTTGGTGCTATGTGGGGAATATATAAATGTATGAGTCGTGTATATGTGATAAAAAAATAATATACCACGCACTACGAAAAGAAAAACGTGTATTTGAAATTTTATTTTGCAGGGCAAAATAATATTTCTGGTTTATATTTTTATAAGCAAAAATATTTTTTTTAGTCTTCGTTTTAATTTTAATAGATACAAAAGATTTCAGAGCTAGTGTTTTAATAGCCAAGAAATCAAATATTTTACGTTAAATGTTTGTAACAAAAACAAATTTTATATTGTTATTAATATAATTAAATTTTTTTTTTTTTTAATTTAACATTTTTTACATGATTTCAGACCGTATAAAGTGACGAACGCAAGTGAAGAACACAAAAAAATTTGCTCGCCCCATAGTTTTTTTTGAGTTGGAAGGCTCAAAATAACATTTTTTCAATATTTGAAAAAAGCCAATTTCTGAAATTTTTTAAATAAATTAAAATTATTTTTAATTATGGATTTATGTTTTTTTAATTGTTTTGTAATTATAATTTACTAAATAAGTTTATTCAGTAAGTCAATTCATACAAATTTTCAATTTTTAAGGTCTCAGAACAACTCAAATGTTAAATATTGGAAGTTTTAAAAAATTCACGCAGCTTGGGATTTTTTTATCTGATTCAAATGATGTTATAAACTGGATTTAAAGACGTATTCCATAGTAATTTTTCCGGTACAATCCGAATTCGCTATTTATTTTAACATTTTAGCACGCTTTTTAGGAGAAAAATCCGTATTTTGTTTTTTATGGTTTCAATTTTCAAGGGAACAATTTTTTAAAGTTTCGCAGATTTCAAGAAAAAATTTTCTGAATAATATTTACAAGAGTCACTAATACTCTCTCAATATTCATTTATTTAAAAAAAAATTTAAACATTTCAAAATTTTTTAAACATTTTAAAAATAATTTTTTTAATTTATTTAAAAAATTTCAGAAATTGGTTTTTTTCAAATATTGAAAAAATGTGATTTTGAGCCTTCCAACTCAAAAAAAACTATGGGGCGAGCAAAATTTTTTGTGTTCCTCACTTGTACGTCACTTTATATGGTCTAAAATCATGTAAAAAATGTTAAATTAAAAAAAAAATTTTTTTATTTTTAATTTACCTCCCAACAACCCCCAAATCAGGGCGGTTCTCCCCGAGAGCTACGGTTTTAATTTTAAAACAAACATTTTCTGCCTCAGGAGACCGTATAGAATCAGAAAATACTAGATATTTTTAGTGGAATTGTGGTGAAACTTTTTTCGTGTTCCAGACCACTGTGTGATTGTTAATTTAAAAAAATTTATTACTTCTAATTTTTTAAATAAAAATTCTAATAAAAAATTTTTTTAAGATATAAAATAGAATTTATTTTCAATAGTATAATTTTTACAGAATTATAGTTAATATAATAATATATCAGATATATACAAAGAGTACATATTTAATATTATTTAACTTTAAAATTCAGCGCCTTAAAAAAAGCAATATGGCGCATTTGCCTATACTAAAATTTTTTCGACTCGATCTTTCTACTGACGCTACCTGTGGAACAACATATATATTCATTGAACCAAACCACGAACAAATTTATAGAGAAACGTTTTAAGCTTTTTAAGTAAATTTCATAAATTTCATAATTATTTTTATTTGATAACTTATTTGAGATTAACTCAAACATTGCCACTGCAACTCACAAACACACAGTTGTAACGATTATCTGTTCGTTCCCGAATTATCTCGCACAAAAAGAAACATAATGATTTATCATATGATTTACCATAAGGTATATTATTGACCTAAAATAATTTCTTTTATCTCCAAGAGACCTTCGGGATGAAAATGGACCCTCCTAGGAAAAGCTGATATCCTGGAGGTGTAATTTTCATTTTTCACCCCAACATATTTTCCGATTTTCCAAGATGGTGGACCAAAAAAACAGGAAAAAACGACTTTCTACGTTACCTGGGGGTTTTCGAGGTTGAGAAAAACGATTGTCTGAATGAAAATTTTCATTTTTTCACCCCAACATATTTTCCGATTTTCCAAGATGGCGGACCAAAAAAAACAGGAAAAAAAGACTTTCTACGTTACCTGGGGGTTTTCGAGGTTAAGAAAAACGATTTTTTGACTGAAAATTTTCATTTTTTCACCCCAACATATTTTCCGATTTTCCAAGATGGCGGACCAAAAAACGACTTTCTACGTTACCTGGGGGTTTTTGAGGTTGAGAAATACGATTTTTTGACTGAAAATTTTCATTTTTTCACCTCAACATATTTTCCGATTTTCCAAGATGGCGGACCAAAAAAAACAGGAAAAAACGACTTTCTACGTTTTCTGGGGGTTTCTCAGGTTGAGAAACACGATTTTTTGACTGAAAATTTTCATTTTTTCACCCCAACATGTTTTCCGATTTTCCAAGATGGCGGACCAAAAAAAACAGGAAAAAAGACTTTATGTTTATATCTTATGAACGAAATTTTTTCTAAATAATAATTTTGTATTAACTTATTACATGCTTCATAATGGAAAGTGAACCCTGGTCGAAGTAACCCATTAAGTACAATTAAACTACAATACAATTAATTACAATTACAATTCAATACAATTAAATACAATAACGATTTTTATAATTAAAAGACAATTATAAAACATTTAAAACCTTTGTGAGGTTTAATTAAAGGATTTAAGGTAAGTTACAATTAATTACAATTATTTACAATTACAATTCAATACAATTACTTACAATTACAATTCAATACAATTAATTACAATTACAATTCAATAAAATTAAAAAAAATATTATTTTTGAAGTTCACAATATTTCTTGCACAAAAAAAACCATGCAACGATTTATTAAAGGAAAATTTATTAATAGAAAAAAGTATTTTCCTATTTTCCAAGATGGTGGACCAGAAAATATGGAAAAGCAACTTTCTACATTACCTGGGGGTATTTAAGGATAAGAAAAATATTTTCATGAATAAAAATATTCATTTTTCACCTCATTACATTTTCCGAATTTCCAAGATGGCGGACCAAAAAACATTACAGATCTTTTTACGTGAGCTAGGGGTTTTTGAGGTTAGGAAAAACGTTTTTATTTATAAAAAATTCATTTTTTCACTTCAAAATTTTCCAAGATGGCGGACCAAAAAATATGGAAAACAACTTTCTACATTACCTGGGGGTATTTAAGGATAAGAAAAATATTTTTATGAATGAAAATATTCATTTTTTCACCGCATTATATTTTCCGTATTTCCAAAATGGTGGACCAAAAAACATAAGAGAACTTTTTACATTAGCTAGGTTCGAGTTTTTGAGGTTAAGAAAAACGTTTTTATTTAGAAAAAATTTATTTTTTCACACACAAAAAAATCCCGTGCGGCGTCAGCCCGAAGCTGGGTTGCTGCTCCATAGATTGCAATGCTTTTGTTGCATGTGATTTCAGACCTCGTGAACCCTCGTGCCGTAAGAAAAATGCACGATTTCCGGGCTGCCAGAGCCCGGAATATTAAAGAGCTAATGCGCATGATCATACGAGAGCACGGTAGTATAACGTACCGTGTAATAAAAAATAAACATTTTTTACTGGCACGCACGTTGTAATAATATTTATTTGTTGGTGTATAAGATTATAAAAAAAGTCGAAAAATAAAATAAAATAAATATGGAGAATTTTTTTTCTAAATAAAACGATTATTTTGTCTGTAATAAATAGACAAGATGATATAAATTTTTTTAAATTATATACACATTTTAATTTTATTTTGTCAATAATAGTTTATGTACTATTTTTTTTATTTACAATTATAGATAACGGAGTAAATAATGAGAACTTGTATGCTTTAGAAAGTAACACATACAGCACAAAACGTTTCTTAAACGTTTCAGAAACGTTTTCAATGTAAACATAAATTGTAAACAGAAACGTTTATAGAACGTTTTTAAAACGTTTTAGAAACGTTTTTTAGGTCCGCTTTTGAACGTTTCTAAAACGTTTGTAAAACGTTTTTAGCTGTAATTTTGTTTACAAAATGCACTTTCAAAAACTGCATAGAATGCACTTGGAAACGTTTCAGAAACGTTTTAAAAACGTTTTTTACACGTGTACATGCATAATATTACAAATTAAAAGAAGGTGAAAGAAAAAATGAATAAATTTTATCTGAAATTTATAGCTTAATAATAAAATAGGTATATTAATTTATTAATTTATCCATATATTTTTATTTTTGAATAATGCATTATAATTATTATTATCTTAATAATGACAGTTGATTTCAAAAAAAGACAAGAATAAGATTTATGAAAATCCACCTAAAATTATTGATATCCAAATGCTCATTTTTAATCAACTAAAAGAAACATGAAAATATAACGTTTTAATAATAATCTATGTTTTTACAGCATACATAAATAATCAAATAATTAAAACATTTAAAAAAATTGAACTTCTTTACTTTTATTTAATCTTTTTTTAATGGATCTTTAACAATAAAAAACCAATTTAACTACTCGATTGAAAAAAAAAGAAAAAAAATGAAACGATTATCGCAACAAAATGTTTCATTTGAGTAAAATTTATATGAATTTTATAAATTTTTATTTTAATAAAATGGTTAAAATAGTTATGGTTTTGAACAAGATTCATAAATATAAATATTAAGATTTAATTATTTGTATGAATAAAATTCAAAATTTTAATCGATAAAAAAAAACTAAAAAATGATTATGCTTCTTCATGATCAATAGATTATTAATTAAATCAAAAAAAAAAAAAAAAGAAACTAAAAAATGAAATATGATGCCTTATTTTCTTCTGAGATTTTCAACCTCGTGCTCTGTTAATTCTTACTGCTCTGTTTAACCTTCGGTTTCTTGCAGAGTTTAAACGATTTTGAGCTTCTTTCAAGTAATTCTGAGTAGTTTTGATGGCTTTTACATCTGAGTAAGTAGGGTCATAGTATCGTACAACGCCTAATAAATAAAAAAAATTTGTTTATTCAACAAAATAAGAAAACCTTAGTGACGGTATTAAAACTCAATAGTTTTACCCTTTATTATTGGCCACACAGCTAAATCTTGGAATGCTTTTTTAGCATAAAGCGGCTTCTTTGTTCTGCCTTCAAAATTATACTGGACAGCAACAGAATCAGCTATCAATTCTCTTAATATGCGTCTTAAACGCTTATGTCCATTTTCTCCACCAAATCCTGATATATGTTGTATCTATAAAAAAAAAATCAGTTGTTGGTCATTGTCATTTACTAATACTTTCTGTTTATAAACTTACAAATTGAATTTTCAGTTCAGGATCATTATTCAAATTAGTATTGAAGTGTCTAAATTCTCTATCATCATCAAAGGTAACGAATCTGTAATTTGCTATTAAATTTTCTAACTCTTGAAAATCTTGCACCGCATTTAATTCTCTGTTCTCATTGATCGTATTAAAAGTTCCGATTATTCCTATACAAAAATCATAAGTTATTGCTAGTTATAGTACAATGTAATTTATTACAAAATTTTTAAGTATACCTTGTATGGAGTTTCTTGAAGCTAAATTTCTGATTTGTTGCATAAATGGTGTTACGTGGTTCCTACGAGTAACCAAATTTTGATTAACTTGTTGCTGATGTTGTTGCAAAGGTACTTGACGATTGTGTAAATTTTCTAGGTCTACAGGTTGTTGTAATGGTGGGTTCAATACAGGATTTAATCTTTGTTGATGTAGTGGTTGTGGTATTCCACGATTATTTAAATGTTGGAAGTTTATAGGTTGTTGATTTAGTGGATTAATGTCTAGATTTAACGGTTGTTGGTTTGGTGGCGAAGAAGGCTGCTGTAAAGGAACAGATTGGGATCGTTGTACTATAACAGATCGTTGAAAATTTTGAAGAGGTGATTCCTGTACTAAAGATTGTTGCCCTTCATTATTGGAAACCTGTTGTAAACCATTAGCATTTTGAGTAGCAATTTGATCTTGAGTAAATGCATCAGAATCTTGTAAAACATCTGGGTTTTGCTCATTATTGTTGTGGCAACCTGTAATATCGACATAGCAACGTACTTTATACTTAACACTGTATTATATATATAACACAATATTATATTATATCATTTAGTATATAAGTTGTACTCCTACAATAATGATGTATATTAAGACCTAATAAAGATATATATATAAAGATAACACATGGCGCAGTCGGTAGAAAAATCCAAATGGATGGTGCAACCGTATTAAAAATTTTAAAAGAAGAAGATTTAAGTGACAGTGAAAAAGAAAATTCAGAGAGTGAAAATAAAGAAATAAAAATTTTAAAAGAAGAAAATTTAAGTGACAGTGAGAGAGAAAATTCAGAAAGTGAAAATAAAGAAAATTTAAATGAGAAAATAAAAGAAAGTGAGGAAAATAAAAATCTAAGTGATAAAAATAAGAAACAAAAGTCAAAAATGGAAAATTTAAACAAGCCTATCCCATTCTCATTAGAGGGAAATGTAGAAGAAAATTGGAAGAAATTCAAAAGGCAATATAAAAATTTCATGCTAGCATCAGGAAAAACAGAAGAAAGTAAGAAAGTCCAAGCAGCAATATTACAAAATCTAGTTGGTCCAGAAGCCATAGAATTACTGGACACATTCAATTTAACAGATGAGAACCTAGAGGATCCGGAGAAAATATTGGAGGCTTTTGAAAATAATTGCAAGAAAGAAATAAATGAAACATTTGAAAGGTTCGTTTTTGCCCTGGTGCAAATGTTAACGTTAAATTTAACGTTAAAATTTAACGTTAAATTTTAACGTTAATTTTAACGTTAATTTAAGGTAACTTTAACGTTAATTTAAGGTAGATTTAACGTTAATTTAATGTTAAATTTAACGTTAAATTTAACGTTAAAATTATCGCAGAAAATTAAAGAAAAAAAATCTTCATAATTTTGCTAATCCAATTGTACTTATTATGGAAATTACCCTGATGCTTCTAAAATTTAGCATCATTGATATTTTTTCACAACTAATTTTTTTGATCATATTAATATTCGTTCTAACATTAAATTTAACATTAAATTTATTATTAAATTTAATGCTAAAATTTAACATTAAATTTAACACTAAATTTAACGTTAAAATTCAACATTAAATTTAACGTTAAAATTCAACACTAAATTTAACGTTAAAATTCAACATTAAATTTAACATTAAAATTCAACACTAAATTTAACGTTAAAATTCAACATTAAATTTAACATTAAAATTCAACACTAAATTTAACGTTAAAATTCAACATTAAATTTAACGTTAAAATTCAACATTAAATTTAACATTAAAATTCAACACTAAATTTAACGTTAAAATTCAACATTAAATTTAACGTTAAAATTCAACACTAAATTTAACGATAAAATTTAATGTTAAATTAAACGTTCAAATCCGATATTAAATTTAACGTTACTTTTAACGTAAAAAAAGCATACAACATAACAACCAAAGTTTTAGAAACGTTTTTGAAATAAGCCTTTATAATGTTTCAAATGTCCGTAGAAAAACGTTTCCAAACGTTTTATTAATATTTCAGGATGTTTCATCGGCTCCGACTTTTTTCCCTTAAAAATTGCTTTTTGGCGTATTTACGGACATTTGGTGAAAAAAAATTAAAAAAATTTAGCATTTTCTTCATTTTTTTATTTTATTAACAGATCAATACATACACACAAACACAAAAAAATTGACAATTTATTAAAACTTTGTTTCGATCAATAAACTACAGCTGGTTTAGTAATTTCTGTAAATAAAAGAAAATATAAATTTTTTAGCTATTATTCTCTATAAAAGTTTAAGTATGAATAAATTGCATTACCTCTTTATTTTTTCAATTATATTGTATGATCGTTTTAATTTTTTGAAAATGTAGTCTGAACCTCAAAAGTCAGCTATTATTAACTGCAGATGTGAAATTTTCAATTTAACAGTTTCGATCAGAACTCCATCATTTCCAAAAAAAGTTTTATACCAGATCTCCAATCAGACTCTCAAAAATATTCATTTTTTCTTGAGAAAGTAAATTTCCAATCTCTGAAGTTCAAAAAAAGTAAAAATATAGTTTTTTACACTGTCAGATTGTTGCGCTCAAATTTTTCTTAAAAATTAAGCAAATTCTTAAAAATGGGTAATTTAAGGGACAGTAAATGTTTTTTTGAAAATCAAATTTTTTGTGTGCGCATAAATCACATCATATACACTGTGAAAATTCTTGTCCGGGTAATTAATATCTGGGTAGTAATTTATGCTACCGAGATAAAAAGGTTACTACCTATATAGTAATTACCAGATTTTACACTATATGTATCAAGAGTATCAAGTATGTGTAAAAAAATTTTTTTTTCTTTGAAATCTCCTCTTTAATTTTTAAACGCGATCTTCTCGAAGCAGGCTTTCTTAAATTGACATGCAAGTTCGGGCGATAACTATTCCACCGATTTACTTCAAGTTTGATGAGTAGTTAAAAAAATATATTAACATGGAACATGTTTATAGGGAAGGAGTACTTGAGACCTTGAAAATTAAGGGGGGGGTAGTCAAATTTATCCTATTTAAGTGGGGGGTAAAATTTGTCCTATTTAAGGGGGGGGGGGTCAAATGAGACTTGGAATAATTAAGAGACTTGGAAAAATCTAGACTTCAGGACTTAGGATAATACACGTTTATGGACTTAGAATAATATCGATTTAGGGACTTGGAATAATTCAGGTTTAGGGAATCAAAATAGTTTGGGTTTAGAATCTTAACAGCTAGTCAGGTGATAATTATAAATTATAAAATTAGAAAATTGTATTGTAATGTCTGTAAGATTTGTATTATACTTAGTCCTCAGCTGTAAGTAAACATGTTCCATGCATTTAGTTTGTGTTTACACAAACCAGTTATAAGTTTTTTTGATGGGCGGACTTCGAATTTTTTTTTTTTAAGTTCTCGAAAAGTTTTTACAGCCTAGGGCCGAACTTAGCTAAGTTAATACCTGAATCAAAAATAATCTGTAATTCCCTCAAGGACGCACTGGCCAATGAATTTCCGAGTCATGCTATATTTGCATTTCTACGAGAAAATACGTTTTATGAGCACCAAAAATGAAAAAAAAAAAATTGAGTAGGCCGCGACTACTACCATGATTTTCTGGTAGTTTTTACCCTATAAAATGCAAAAAAACGTGAAAACGGAATCGGCAATAGATGCCAAAAAGATTTTGCCACTGATATGTCAAAAACCATGTTTTTCGTATCTGAGCTACCCCAAATTTTCAAAATAACTTTTTAGGTAAATAAAATTTAAAAATCTAGATAAAAAAATCTGATTGCTAGTAAGGAATTTTTCCAGAAGAAAAAAAAAATTTCTTTTTACGATGAAACTGAACAAAGTTATCGTCAATTTAAGATTTTCTACAATCAGATTAAAAAAAATTATTAACATGGAACATGTTTATAGGGAGGGGGTACTTCAGAACTTGAAAATTAAGGGGGCGGGGGTCAAATTTGTCCTATTTAAGGGGGGGGGTCAAATAAGACTTAGAATAATTAGGGAAGTATATATAAATAAATAAAATACTTTTAAAAGACTTTGAAAAATTTGGGCTTAAGGACTTAGGATAATACAGGTTTATGGACTTAGAATAATATCGATTTAGTTATAATTCAGGTTCGACTTGTTATAATTCAGGTTCAGGGACTTATAATAATTCAGGTTTAGGGAATCAAAATAGTTTGGGTTTAGAATCTTAACAACTAGTAAGGTGATAATTACAAATTACAACAATAGAAAATTGTATTGTAATGTTGAGTATCATTTGTATTATATCTAGTCCTCATTTGGAAGTAAACATGTTCCATGCATTTAGGTTTTGTTTACACAAACCGGTTATAAGTTTTATTTTACGATGAAAATTAAGCTAGTTATGCATATTTTATGTTCAGAAACAGACTTAATTAAACAGGATTTCTATCATTTTTAAGACAAATTTCAGCAATAATATGCATAATATTTGCTTGATTTTCATCGTAAAATAACAAATTTTTTTTTTAAATCATATTATTTTTCCCTGAGTATTCATTTCTTTAAGGGGAATTTTTTCTTTGAAAATTTATCTTTAAAAAATTAAGGATTAATTTTCAAAGAAAAAATTCTCCGAGCAAACAAACTATAAAAAGACCCAAACCCACAGTTTTGAATCCACCAAAGTCTGGTATAACTGGTTTGTGTAAACACAACCTAAATGCATGGAACATGTTTACTTACAGCTGAGGACTAAGTATAATACAAATCTTACAAACATTACAATACAATTTTCTAATTTTATAATTTATAATTATCACCTGACTAGCTGTTAAGATTCTAAACCCAAACTATTTTGATTCCCTAAACCTGAATTATTCCAAGTCCCTAAATCGATATTATTCTAAAAACTACCAGAAAATCATGGAAGTAGTCGCGGCCTACTCAATTTTTTTTTTTTCATTTTTGGTGCTCATAAAACGTATTTTCTCGTAGAAATGCAAATATAGCATGACTCGGAAATTCATTGGCCAGTGCGTCCTTGAGGGAATTACAGATTATTTTTGATTCAGGTATTAACTTAGCTAAGTTCGGCCCTAGGCTGTAAAAACTTTTCGAGAACTTAAAAAAAAAAAATTCGAAGTCCGCCCATCAAAAAAACTTATAACTGGTTTGTGTAAACACAAACTAAATGCATGGAACATGTTTACTTACAGCTGAGGACTAAGTATAATACAAATCTTACAGACATTACAATACAATTTTCTAATTTTATAATTTATAATTATCACCTGACTAGCTGTTAAGATTCTAAACCCAAACTATTTTGATTCCCTAAACCTGAATTATTCCAAGTCCCTAAATCGATATTATTCTAAGTCCATAAACGTGTATTATCCTAAGTCCTGAAGTCTAGATTTTTCCAAGTCTCTTAATTATTCCAAGTCTCATTTGACCCCCCCCCCTTAAATAGGACAAATTTTACCCCCCACTTAAATAGGATAAATTTGACTACCCCCCCCTTAATTTTCAATGTCTCAAGTACTCCTTCCCTATAAACATGTTCCATGTTAATATATTTTTTTAACTACTCATCAAACTTGAAGTAAATCGGTGAAATAGTTATCGCCCGAACTTGCATGTCAATTTAAGAAAGCCTGCTTCGAGAAGATCGCGTTTAAAAATTAAAGAGGAGATTTCAAAGAAAAAAAAATTTTTTTACACATACTTGATACTCTTGATACATATAGTGTAAAATCTGGTAATTACTATATAGGTAGTAACCTTTTTATCTCGGTAGCATAAATTACTACCCAGATATTAATTACCCGGACAAGAATTTTCACAGTGTATATGATGTGATTTATGCGCACACAAAAAATTTGATTTTCAAAAAAACATTTACTGTCCCTTAAATTACCCATTTTTAAGAATTTGCTTAATTTTTAAGAAAAATTTGAGCGCAACAATCTGACAGTGTAAAAAACTATATTTTTACTTTTTTTGAACTTCCGAGATTGGAAATTTACTTTCTCAAGAAAAAATGAATATTTTTGAGAGTCTGATTGGAGATCTGGTATAAAACTTTTTTTGGAAATGATGGAGTTCTGATCGAAACTGTTAAATTGAAAATTTCACATCTGCAGTTAATAATAGCTGACTTTTGAGGTACAGACTACATTTTCAAAAAATTAAAACGATCATACAATATAATTGAAAAAATAAAGAGGTAATGCAATTTATTCATACTTAAACTTTTATAGAGAATAATAGCTAAAAAATTTATATTTTCTTTTATTTACAGAAATTACTAAACCAGCTGTAGTTTATTGATCGAAACAAAGTTTTAATAAATTGTCAATTTTTTTGTGTTTGTGTGTATGTATTGATCTGTTAATAAAATAAAAAAATGAAGAAAATGCTAAATTTTTTTAATTTTTTTTCACCAAATGTCCGTAAATACGCCAAAAAGCAATTTTTAAGGGAAAAAAGTCGGAGCCGATGAAACATCCTGAAATATTAATAAAACGTTTGGAAACGTTTTTCTACGGACATTTGAAACATTATAAAGGCTTATTTCAAAAACGTTTCTAAAACTTTGGTTGTTATGTTGTATGCTTTTTTTACGTTAAAAGTAACGTTAAATTTAATATCGGATTTGAACGTTTAATTTAACATTAAATTTTATCGTTAAATTTAGTGTTGAATTTTAACGTTAAATTTAATGTTGAATTTTAACGTTAAATTTAGTGTTGAATTTTAATGTTAAATTTAATGTTGAATTTTAACGTTAAATTTAATGTTGAATTTTAACGTTAAATTTAGTGTTGAATTTTAATGTTAAATTTAATGTTGAATTTTAACGTTAAATTTAGTGTTGAATTTTAATGTTAAATTTAATGTTGAATTTTAACGTTAAATTTAGTGTTGAATTTTAACGTCAAATTTAATGTTGAATTTTAACGTTAAATTTAGTGTTGAATTTTAACGTTAAATTTAGTGTTGAATTTTAACGTTAAATTTAATGTTGAATTTTAACGTTAAATTTAGTGTTGAATTTTAACGTTAAATTTAATGTTGAATTTTAACGTTAAATTTAGTGTTGAATTTTAACGTTAAATTTAATGTTGAATTTTAACGTTAAATTTAGTGTTGAATTTTAATGTTAAATTTAATGTTGAATTTTAACGTTAAATTTAATGTTAAATTTAATGTTAAATTTTAGCATTAAATTTAATAATAAATTTAATGTTAAATTTAATGTTAGAACGAATATTAATATGATCAAAAAAATTAGTTGTGAAAAAATATCAATGATGCTAAATTTTAGAAGCATCAGGGTAATTTCCATAATAAGTACAATTGGATTAGCAAAATTATGAAGATTTTTTTTCTTTAATTTTCTGCGATAATTTTAACGTTAAATTTAACGTTAAATTTAACATTAAATTAACGTTAAATCTACCTTAAATTAACGTTAAAGTTACCTTAAATTAACGTTAAAATTAACGTTAAAATTTAACGTTAAATTTTAACGTTAAATTTAACGTTAACTTTTGCACCAGGGTGCTAATAGAATAAGAAAAGATGATGAAACTATTGAAAGTTACGTTGAGGAATTGAAAAAACTAGTTAAAACATGTGGCTATGACTCATTGGAAGACAGCATGATACGTGACAACATAATTCGAACGATGAAGGATACCAGACTCCAACAAAGTATTCTAAAAATAAATAAACTAACTCTTGAGGATTTGATAAAAAATATAAAAACGAATGAAGCAAGCAAAGAACAGTCGAGAAAAATACAAGAGCAGACCAAAACAACTTCATCGGTTGATGCAATACACACAAGAAGAAGGAAAACAACAAAATACGAAAATAGAAGTGAGCGCGCGCAGTATCCCGCGAGGGAGAGGAAAAGAAGCGAAACAAGGAGAACATCAAAACCAACAGAAGGCGGGTATGGATACAAAGAATTCAACTGCGGAAGGTGTAACGGGCGACACCTACCGAGGCAGTGCCCAGCATATGATAAGAAATGCTACAGATGCAATAAGGTAGGTCACTATGCAGTTGCCTGTAATACCAACAGTAGAAGAGTCGATAACATAGAGTCCGCAAGTGACTTATCGGAAGAAGATGATACCTTAAGTGAAGAAAACTTCGTTATCAACACACTGACGGTAAATTCAATGGATAAAGAAAGTAACCTTAAGAAAAAGAGTACTTGGATAGAAAGAATAATAGTAGGAGACAAGAAGATTAAATTTAAAATTGACACTGGAGCTGATGTCAACGTACTACCAAAGAAAATATACGACAAAATCAAATATAATAGTAAAATAAGAGAATCAAAAAAGAAGATAACATCTTACGGAGGATTTGAAATAAAAATCCTAGGTGAAGTCAAGATGCCATGCAACTTCAAAAATAGGATGAGCAGCCACAAATTTGTAATAACTGAAGTGGACAAAATCCCAATCATGGGATTGGAATCTTGTGAAGAACTGGTAATCGTCAAAAGGGTCAACAATATCAAACAGACTCAAAAGGTAAATGAAGAAAAAGAAATATTTATCAAAAAATACAAAGAATGTTTTACAGGAACAGGAAGATTCCCAGAGAAAGTCAAAGTAACCATCAATAGAGAAGCGAAACCAACAGCATATCCTCCAAGAAGAGTAGCTGTACATACAAGAGAAAAACTAAAGAACCAACTAGTCCAACTAGAAAGAGAAGGGATAATAGAGAAAGTAAAATATCCAAAGTCATGGGTGAGCAATTTAGTAATAAGAGAAAAAGATGATGGATCATTAAGACTTTGCATAGACCCACAGGAGTTAAATCAAAATATCAGCAGAAGTTTTTATGAAATACCATCAATAGATGAAATAGCCGCCAAATTGGAAAATGCAGAATACTTTACTGTGTTAGACTTGAAACAAGGATTCTGGCATATAGAGCTAGATGATGAATCGAGTGAAGCTTGCACATTCTCATCTCCATTTGGATGCTACAAATTCAAAAGATTGCCATATGGAATCAATACGGCATCAGAAATATTTCAAGAAGAAAATGAGAGAATATTCAAAGGTCTAAATGGTTTAAATATTTATATAGATGATTACGTAATATCAGGCAGAACTGAAGAAGAACATGACAGAAACTTAAAAGCATTTATGGAAAGAGCAAAACAAGTGAATGTAAAATTTAAAAAAGCAAAAGTACAATACAAACAGAAAAGTGTAAAACTTTTATAGGCTACATATTTTCCAAAGAAGGAAGGAAAATAGATGAAGACAGAATCAAGTCAGTAATAGCACTACAACCACCAAGAACGAAACAAGAATTGCAACGATTTTTAGGTATGGTTAACTACATGCAAGATTATATACCTAATTTACCCAACAAAACTTTAAATATGAGACAGTTACTAAAAAAAGATTTTGAATGGGAATGGAATGAAAATCATACCAAAGAGTTTGATCAATTGAAGAAATCATTAACAACGGCACCAACGCTACAAGGGTATAATGGAAAGAAAGAAATAACCATTCAGGCAGATGCCTCAAAAGATGGCATTGGATGTTGTTTACTACAAGAGAAAAGGCCAGTATTTTTTGCGTCAAGATGTCTAACAGATACAGAACAAAGATATGCCCAGATAGAGAAAGAGATGCTGGCAATAGCATATTCAACAAAGAAATTTCACAAGTTTATATATGGAAGGGATGTAAATGTACAAACTGACCACGAACCACTTGTCAAAATATTCAAAAAACCAATCTCAAGAATACCATCAGTTAGATTACAAGCACTACGAATGAAAACTGCAAAATACAGGCTAGAGCTCAAGTATATCAGAGGCAAATATATGTACATAGCAGATACATTGTCAAGAGACTCAAAAATAGATACTGGAGAAAAAGAATTTAAATTGGACAAGTACATCCATAGCATAGTAAACCAGATGGCAATATCAGAAGAAAAGAAAGAAGAATTAAAAAGAGAAACAGAGAAAGACAGCACGCTAAAAAGAGTAATAGAATACTGTAGGACTGAGTGGCCAATACATATCAAAAAACTAACAGAAGATGTAAAACCTTACTGGAAAATGAAAGACGACTTACATGTAAGTGAAGATCTATTGTTCAACATGGATAACGTAGTAATACCACTAACGTTAAGAAAACTAATGTTGGAAAAACTACACGAGGGACATGTAGGTGTCACAAAAATGAAAGCTAGAGCCAGACAGCTGATGTACTGGCCAGGTATAACGACAGAGATAGAAGAAAAAGTAAAAGGATGTAATAAATGTATGGAACATTCTAATATCAACAAAAAATTACCACTAATACCACATGAAGTACCAAAGGAAAGGTTCCAGAACATATCTGCTGACGTACTAGAATATAATTCAGAAAATTACTTAGTGATAATGGATGCGTTTTCAAAATGGCTTGAAATTATTAAAATGAAAAGTAAAACAGCAGGTAAAATCATAAATAAATTAACAGCGGTATTTGCGGTACATGGAATACCAGAAAAGTTAACAGCTGACAATATGCCTTTTGCATCAAGAGAATTCCAGGAGTATTCAAAGAAATGGGAATTTAAGATAACAACGACCAGTCCAAAACACTCTCAATCGAATGGACTAGCAGAGAAAGCAGTTGGAATAGCAAAGAGTATCCTAAAGAAGTCTGGGGCAACAACTGAAGAAATACAAAAAGCATTGTTACATTATAGAAATACTCCAGTAGCAGGCTTAAAGATATCTCCATCCCAAATACTATTTAGCAGGCAAACAAGGACTCTATTACCAATATCAAGAGAAAAATTAAAACCAGAAATACAAACGGACATCAGGGATTTGTTAAAACAAAACCAAATAAAGAAAAAGAGAGACTATGATAAAACAGCAACCAAAGACAAAGAAATATCATATAACACCTCAGATGACATATATATTTATAGAGATGGAAAATGGCAGCCAGGAACAATCATAGCTAGTCACGAAACACCAAGATCCTATATGGTCCAACCAGAAGGTGGGCAGGTTATAAGAAGAAACACAAAGTACATTAAAGAGAGACAAAGTCTCCCAGAAGATAAAACAACACCAGATAGCTCAAAGCATTCAAAAGAAACAACAGCTACTGATAACAACCAGCAAGAAGAAAACCAAAAATTAAGCCAAAACAAAGAGAAAGAGAAGGAGGATAACCAAAAAAGAGGACTAAGAGATAGAACCAAAATAATCAAACCAAGAAGATATATATAAAAAATTAATATCATACTTATAATTAAAGAAGGGAGATGTGGCAACCTGTAATATCGACATAGCAACATACTTTATACTTAACACTGTATTATATATATAACACAATATTATATTATATCATTTAGTATATAAGTTGTACTCCTACAATAATGATGTATATTAAGACCTAATAAAGATATATATATAAAGATAACACAATTGTCTCTTAATGAAAGGAGCCTTTGTTGTTGATTGAAAAACTCTCGTTCAGCTGGAGACATATCAGGATTTTGACGGTTTGTGCCTATAGTTTTCTGTTGATTAATATTCTGTCTTTCAGTGTTAAAACTTTCAGGTATTTCAGGAAACTCTTCATTCTCAGAGGAATCGTCATCATCAATTCTTATTGAATCACTTTCTTTTTCAGTCACTCTTGTGGATTTATTGCAGGCCCTGAGTCTTTTTTGTACTGGAAGATCTTCAATGTCTTCAATAACTCTTTCATGTCTTTGGTGCCTGAGAGAACTATCTTGCAATTCAGCGTGTGCTTGTTCAACATCTGATCTTTCTAAAGATATGTCTGCTAATTGTAAAGACTCTAGGTAATTGTCTGTAAAATAAGTTTACATAATATTATATTTCAGTAATATTTATATTATAAAAAATAATATATTTACATATTAATTATGAATAAATAAGTAAAAATTACTGCCATCGTAAGATGATTAATTCAAATTAAAAATAATGTAATTAATTTGAAACAAGTGAAATTTTAGTTACTATTTTTATTTATTTAAAAAACTGCATAAAAGCTGTAGTAAACTGCGTTATGATATATATAATTATAACTGTTTGATATTAACAATCAGCTGACAGAATATGTGTGCGTCAGTGTGTATATACAGGGTGGAAAATAATTGCCGCGGTTATTTACATAGCTTTTATATATACTAGCAATGTATAAATCCGCGGTAATTGTTTTCCACTCGTTATATAGGCACGTCCAGGCTAGAACGAGCAGCCGAAAAATAAAAAATAAAAAAATATCGCCTGTGGACTTGTCTTCCTTAGCAAGTTTTTTTGTATTTTATTTATAGTATACGTAACACGCACTATACAAAATTTCTGTTTTAAAGAAGAAAAGTCTGCAGATACCCGCACGACCGACTTGTCGGGCGCTTTATTTTGTATTTTGTATAGTCGGTGCCAGATCAAAGACAAGTATTTGTTGCATTATTATTTTGAAAAAGATTGAAACAATTTAAAAAAATTACCTGGAAATTTAACTATTTTATAACGATTATTGTAAATATATCTTAAAAATTAAAATTTTTATGCAAAGTAACATTGTTTAGTACATATGCGTTGAACTTTTGTTTACGCGCGTCTCTTTGAATAGATTCTAGGAAATAGCAAAAAATAAAATATGAAAATTTAGCCTCGTCAAATTATATACTTTTTTTGCTCTCAATTTCTCTTAATTAATTCTCGGAAAAAAAATTCATAAAAAAATAATAACAATTTTTAAAGTTTTTGTACTTACGAATCGCACCAGATCGAACCTCTACAGGAACTTTCTCCCAATTTTCGTTCGGATTAACTTTTTTTTTAATTAATCTATCCACACCCAGCTTGAACGAGCGAAAAGTCGAAAAAAATGACGACAAAATCTGATACAGCAAAGTTTTCGGAAATAGTTTGTTATTTTCATATTTCCATAGCAGTAAGTTGGAGCTGATCGTCTAAAAAATTTTTAGTCAATTTTGTGGGTGGCTGAGAGATCAAAATCCGAAAATTTGATTTTTAACAATAAATCTTTATTAAATTTAAAGAAATAGATGAAAAATTTGGATTGCCAGGGAAAAACCACTCCAGAAGAAAAAAAAACTTTTCTTTTTACGATGAAATTTAGCCAAGTTATCGTCAATTTAAGATTTTGCTTAAATTCGCCTTAAAAAAGATTGAAATTTTATTGAAAAAGCCTGTTTCTGAACTTTGAACATGCATTACTCGCTTGATTTTCATCGTAAAATAATAATTTTTTTTTTTTAAATCCATTAATTTTTCCCTAGCAATTCATTTCTTTAAGAAAAAAATCATTTTTATTGACCAAATTTCAATTTTTAGGTCAAAAATTGTGTTAAGTAAATCTCGCTACTTACAGTTTTCAAAGGCTTTTGACATGAAAATTGAAATTCGGTACATAAAAATGATTTTTTTCTTAAAGAAATGAATTGCTAGGGAAAAATTAATCGATTTAAAAAAAAAAAATTATTATTTTACGATGAAAATCAAGCGAGTAATGCATGTTTTTCAAATACTTTTTTTTTTTTTTAATTTGGATGCAATACTTCATTCATTTCCATGAAATTACTTATATTTGAAAATATGATTTTTACTCGATATCTTGAATCTGATAATTAATTTTTTGAAAATTATTTTCCCTAAATCTTTGTAAAAAAAAAATACATAAAACACAAAAATTTTTTTTCTTTTTGGACGTATACCTACTAGTTTTAGAAATTTCGTTTAATGTAATTTTTTGTATCCGATTACAAATTTTTTTTTATTTCATATAGATTAAAACACACCAGAAAGAGTGATGGAAATCCTGCCTTTTTTTTAACTTCCTTGAATTTATGTATGCAGCTTAATGAAGTTATAAACAATAATAAACAGACTAAAATTATTAAATGGTTATGTTAATGAATAATTATTATCTAATGAATTATATTAGATTTTATTTTGAAAAAAAAATTTTTAATTGAGTTCAATAAATAAATTTTCTTTTAACTTTTAAAAGTTAATAGAAATGTATGTATGATTGCATAGTTGTAATCGGTGATATCTGTGGCACATCAAAGTATTAAACCCATTGTTTGAGTAACCTTAGTGCCAGCTAGTTGGCAGCGTTTTTTTCAAAATTTTTGACATAAAAAAAATAAATAAAACACTATTATTTTGGTTCCTCAATGAGGAACCATTGTGTTAGGTCAAATTTTGATTTTTAATTTTTTGGCATATAAGCACGTTTTGGGACCCCAGAAAGCTAAAAAACCGGTTTTTAAAAAAAGTCTGTATGTGTGTGTGTGTGTGTGTGTGTATGTACGTATGTATGTACGTATGTATGTATGTATGTAATCGGTGATATGTCACAAACATTATGGAATTAAGACCTAATTTTTTTTTCAAAAATTTTTTCACCAAAAAAGCTCGAGGTACTTTTTTTTTTTAATTTGGATGAAATACCTCATTTATTTCCACGAAACTACTTATATTTGAAAGTATGGTTTTCACATGATATCTCGAACCGGATACTTAATTTTCTGAAAATTTTTTTTCGAAAATTTTTTTCACAAAAAAATACAAAAAATACCAATTTTTTTTTCTTTTTGGACGTAGTACCTAATTTATTTCCATGGAAGTACTAGTTTCAATAACCTCTATAAAAGTAATTTTTTGGACCTGATACTTAATTTTTTGAAAATTATTTTCTCAAAATTTTTGCCGCCAAAAAATATAAAAAATGCTAATTTTTTTTATTTTTAGGATGTAGTACTTAATTTATTTCTATGAAAGTACTCATATCCAGAATTATCGTTTTTAAAGGATTTCTCCATCTTATACGTAATTTTTCGATTTTTTTTTTCAACATTTTTTGCATAAAAAAATTAAAAAAACAATAATTTTTTCTCTTTTTGGACGTAGTACTTAATTTATTTCCATGAAAGTACTTATAATTGAAAGTATGTTTTTCACATGATATCTTGAATCAGATACTTAATTTTCTTAAAATTTTTTTCCTAAAATTTTTTTCACATAATTTTTTTCACAATTCGTGTATGAATTGGTCACACTGATTTTGTCATGCATACGTGATTTATATTTTTTTATTATTGGTATTAGCAATGTAACATAAAGAATTTCTCTATCAAATTATTCTCGCGCGTTATTTAATTTTTACTATTACAATTTATCTTATTACAAGTAATCAATATTTGCATTCAGATACGATATAAATTTTTTTTAGATAATTAAATTTGAAAATAAAAATAATAAAAATAAGTAATGATTTTTTTTTGAGATCATTGATCCTGTGTATTTAATAAATTTAAATAAAAATAAAAATAATATTGGTTTTTATTAACGATCGATAATATGTGAAACCTCATTATAAATTCATTGGAGTATTTTGTCATCCTATTAAAAAAATTTTACCTTTTAAAACAAAAAAAAATATCTATTTGTATTGCAAGGGACGAAAGAGAATTATATCAGACGAGTTGACGGGAATGGTCGAGAGGTATACTGACAAAGATGGCACGAGCCGAAGGCGAGTGCTGTCTTTGTCAGTATACCGAGCGACCTTTCCCGTCACGAGTCAATATAATTCTTTCGTCCCCTGCTATTCACATGGGTTTTTATTTTCAGATGTAAATATGCTGCATTTGATGCAAAAAGAAAAATAATAAGAATAATTAAATCAATAATTTACATATACATTTATATTGCATAATATATGTGCGTGGATAAAGAGACAACCTTCAGTTCCCTAATCTTCTTTCTCACTCTTTCTTTTCCAGACCATATATTTAACAAAATTCGATTTTAAGGCATACGAATCATTAGCGGGTTGGCAGCGTGTTAAGATAGTACTATAGAGGTCCCCGGTTCGAGACTCACTGTGGCAGATACTGTTTTTTTTTTTAAGCAATAAAATATTTAATTTAAAATTAAAAAAAAAAATATGCTATAGTTTGTTATAACTACTGCTGAAAGTTGTTACTTTCTTCCCTAGAAAAAACAAGAGATTGAAAAAAAAATGCGACTTTCAAGCATAGATTTGCGGGCAGAAAGTGTAGCATATTTACATCATGAAATGAAAATGTATTTTATTGAGTTAAAAGGGTTCTGGTTCAATTATGCAATATTTTTTCTTAAAATATATAAATTTAGCAAATAATAATAAATAATGGTTAAAATTTTATTGGTTCCTCAATGTGTTAATATAAATGTACGTATGATTCCATAGTTGTAATCGGTAATAACTATGGCACATCAAAGTATCAAACCCATTTTTCATTGTTTGAGGAACCTTAGTGCCAGCTAGTTGGCAGCGTATTTTTTTTTTTTGGACGTGGTACCTAATTTTTTTCATGAAAGTATAAATATCTAGAATTATATTTTCACTCGATATCTCCAATCTGATACTTAATTTTTTGAAAAATTTTCTTTTTTTATTATGTCGGTAGTTCTTAGCTATTTTTACCCAATCTAAGATCGATATTTTGAATTTAAAATATACCAATTACACTGTGTTTAGTATGTAAAAATATGATTACTGGCCAATTTTTAAGGCTCTAGGTAGCTTGGTTGCGATTTGGCAGCTGTTTTTCCAATTTTGATTTTTTTCGAATTCTCAGCCACCCGTTTACTTTTTATTTTCTGGACGCCCTAAATAAGCCTAAAAAACATTTCTATTTAACGGTAAGAAGTAAAATTTCCCGCCCAATCTGAATCTGCCTATATTTTTTCGGAAAACCCTCGGGAAAAGCCAGAAAATTTGTAAAACTAAAGAAACTTTCAAATACAAATTTCCAAAAACCGTCACTTTTTTTTTCTTATTTTTTTTAAATATGTTTTCCCATATATTTCATTGTGGTAAACTCTTTTTTTAACCCATTTGCCTTTTAAGTACTTAAAAATCAATTTTAGGCTCAAAAAAATGATTTTGAAAATTCTGCTTTTTTCTGAATTTTCCAATTTTCTCGCTTTTCTTGATCGTAAATAAAAATTCAGACTTGATTTTCGGATTCTTCAGAAAATTTTACATTGAAAACCCTTCTGTGTAAAATTTTGCATACCTCTGTGGCGTCCAGAAAATAAAATGTAAACGGGTGGCTGAGAATTCGAAAAAAATCAAAAATGGAAAAACAGCCGCCAAATCGTAACCAATCCACCTAGAGCCTTAAAAATTGGCCATTAATCGTATTTTTACGTACCAAACACAGTGCAATTGGTATTTTTTAAATTGAAAACATCGATCTCAGATTGGGTAAAAATAGCTAAGAACTACGTGTATCTTAGATAAGACCCTCAACCCACTCTTGATTTTTATCAAGAGGGGCAGTCGGTCTTATCAAAGATTTCAGTGCTTAAATACTGGAGTTTTTGCCTGAGAAAGGCCTTCTCGAAGTTCTTCTGAAGCGGTTCGGAACTTGGCTCGCGTTAAAAATGATTAAAAAAAGAAAAAAAAAAAATAACTTTGAACTTAATTTTATTTTAAATTAACATTATTATTTAAAAGTGTTCGTAACTTTTAACTTCCTCAACTTAATTTAATTTTTAAAAATTTAAAAGTTTCTCTTTTTAAATAAAACAAACTTAAAAAAAAAAATACTTAAAATAAACTCAGTTTTATTTATTGAAGCCCAGTTAATGTTCATTCAACTTTGTTTTGGACATCCAATTGAAATAAAAAAAAGTAAGTACATATTTTATCTTTTACAAGAAAAAGTTAATTCAATTCACTATTTTGAGTAACTTTTTCTGAACACCAAGCTAATTAACAATCCCTGGAAGGCCTGGACAACCTTCCTAAAATCAATTTAAATTGTATACATGAGCTAAAACTGATTGTTACATGGCATCCCTCGTGGGCGATCGTTAATTAGCTAAAATTTCAGAAAATTGCTCAAAATCAAATAATTTTATTTTTTCATTTTTCTTCAATTTTATTTTTCTTTCAACTTTTGTATACATAAAAATATTGCGAAACTATAGTTTCTCAAACAGATTCACTTTAATAGTGAGCTAAAGAGTTAACAAGTTTATGCATATTTTATTTCTATTTTCCACTTTACTTTTGCATGACTAATAAAAGTTTAAGCCGTTCAAGTTTTTCTTTGACAGTAAAGTACGGATATTATTTTAGTGAAATTTACATTTTATATTTTGAAATTTTAAGGGCGCTTTCCCGTTCGCATTGGGCTCTTTCCCAACTGCAATATTTTACATTTTATTTATTTGAAATTTTATGGGCACTTTCCCGTTCGCATTGGGCTCTTTCCCAATTGCAATATTTTTATTTTATTTTTTTTGAAATTTTATGGGCACTTTCCCGTTCGCATTGGGCTCCTTCCCAATTGCAATTTATTATTTTTGAAATTTTAAGGGCACTTTCCCTTTCGCATTGGGCTCCTTCCCAATTGCAATTTATTATTTGAAATTTTATGGGCACTTTCCCGTTCGCATTGGGCTCTTTCCCAATTGCAATATTTTTATTTTATTTTTTTTGAAATTTTATGGGCACTTTCCCGTTCGCATTGGGCTCCTTCCCAATTGCAATTTATTATTTTTGAAATTTTAAGGGCACTTTGCCGTTCGCATTGGGCTCCTTCCCAATTGCAATTTATTATTTTTGAAATTTTAAGGGCACTTTCCCTTTCGCATTGGGCTCCTTCCCAATTGCAATTTATTATTTGAAATTTTATGGGCACTTTCCCGTTCGCATTGGGCTCTTTCCCAATTGCAATATTTTTATTTTATTTTTTTTGAAATTTTATGGGCACTTTCCCGTTCGCATTGGGCTCCTTCCCAATTGCAATTTATTATTTTTGAAATTTTAAGGGCACTTTCCCGTTCGCATTGGGCTCCTTCCCAATTGCAATTTATTATTTTTGAAATTTTAAGGGCACTTTCCCGTTCGTATTGGGCTCCTTCCCAATTGCAATTTATTTTTGAAATTTTAAGGGCTCTTTCCCTTTAGCTTTAAGCGGATCCAATTAGTATAAGAAATAAACAAGTTTTAAGAAATAAAAGAGAAAGTCAAAGAGATAGTCAACAAAAGCAGGGAAGGCCTTTAATTTTAGTTCATTATCGTTTATCTTATATATTAAATATTTCTAAATATTAATCATTAAAATTTTACAAACCATCCTAAATACGTATAAGATCTTGAGCTCCAGAATAGTATTTATACTGTAAAATAATTTTTTATGCGCATGTAAGTTATATAAGGGATATTATTAAGTAAAATATAAGTATAGTGTAGAATTAGGCAACAAATTTTCTTAAATTCTTAGTTTATGTCAGTTTCATAAAATTTTGAGTTCTGGATCAAAAATTTTATACTGTAAAGTAATAATTCTTAGTACACATAAAGAACTATTATTACTCACTTATGTTTAAGTATAAGCGTAGTTAAGAAGTAATATTTTAAATTAGATTTTAGTCAAAAAAAAAGGGATTTAAAGATGTATAGGAATTTCTTTTCAAGATATGCAATTTAAATTTTGTTTACAATATTTTATTACTATTTTTTTTTATATACTTTAATAAAATTTACTTAGTTGTCAAATACCATCCATAGATATCTAGAACATAATAAAAATCCTTACCTTTATTTTACCATTAATTATCAAACTTAAATTTACTTTACCAAACTCTTCGTTTTAACTATTTTTAAAATATTTTAATCTTATAAATAACAAATCCTTTTATATTGCACACTTGTAAAATACTTTTTCGAAATTTCTCACTAAAGTTCCTAACATACACTCCAAATTACAAGTTTATAGTAATGAATTACAGAACTTATCAAGAATTTTTTTTTATTTTTAATTAAAACACTTAATAAACCCTCTATTCAGCCCAATGGAACATAAATTACAAATATACAAGTAAATTAAACCTAAACGTAAAAATCTTGGAACACTAATTTTTCATACACAGATTTTATTTGCACTAAAAATTTTTTTTTTCACTTTACACTTTTCACATACTTAACACTATAGTACATTAGAGAACGGCAAAAATTAATTAAGTTTGGAAATTAGCGGAACAAAAATCACTGTGCTTTAACTTAGTACACCCAATTCACAGATTCATTTCTTGAAAAATTGTAAAAATAAAATGTATAAATCTTTATTCATCCCCAGAATTCAAACCTGAAAGTTGTAATATAAAATTTAGTAATAAATAGTTATACTTAAAAGGCTACATTACCCGAATAATACTGGAAGTTGTTGTCGCCAGGCTATGCAAGGCTCGGAATATCTTTTAATGATTTAAACTGAAATAAAAAAAAAAAAGTTGAAAATAAGTTCATAAGTACATATTAAAGAATATTAGACGTTTTAATTAAATAAATCTTACCTAATTTAATTTTCCACCCCGCAATTCTTAAGATTTGGTATTGCCTGGTGCACGCTCCGATTCCAGTATACAGCATTTAGACCCCAGATTTGGTTATAAAAAAAAAATAACAAGTATTAGTATGTAGTAAAAATAAAAAAAAAAAAAAAAAAAAATAGTTATTAAATTAAAATAGAACATAATTGCTTACCTTATTTAGCTTTTACAAACCATTAGTTGATAACAAAAACAAGAAATTGGAATAATTATTTTTAGTTATTTTTGTAATTTTTCTTTTTTTTATTTTAAAATTTAGAATTTAATTCATTAAAAATAGTAATAAATTAATTGTAAATAATAAATTTTTAATTAAAAATATAACGATAAACAAACTCATGTTAAGATTCTCAACACAAACTATTTAAAAGTTAAAATTTTCTAAGCACGACAAAAAAAATATTATAATAAAGTTTGCCGTTTTTTTTTTTCCTTGAAAATTTTGATAAGAGAAAATAAAGTGCCGCCAAAAAACCCTAGGTTTGTGGCGTCTCTACAATCTCTGCATATGAAAAATCAAAGTGGGGAGGGATTTTACGCAAGTGATACTGCAAGATTTTCTGGGTTCTAGTGACTACACCCCAGAAAATCCTGACAGAACTATCATCATTATATATAAGAAAGCGGGCTTTAGACTCGATTTAAATATTAAAAATTTCTTTGCCGAAAAATAAAAAAAAAAAAAAAATAAAATAAAATAAAAAAAACAATACTTTTTTTTTAATCTATGCTTGACCATATGTATATAATAACAATTTTAAATGCTTTGGGAAAGGTACTAACAATTTATGATAAACGCTTATTAATACTTTTATCCTTAGATAGTATGCACTTTACAAACTTTCAAACTCTTTTCATAAAAAAAAAAAAAAAAAAAAAAAAAAAAAAAAAAAAAAAAAAAATCACTAATACTATTTTTCTTACAGATCAAAACTGGAAAAATATCAAAATTGAACTAACAATTATACATTTTTTTTTAAATCTTTAATAATCTAAGGTCAATTAGACCCATACTTCATAAAATTTTAATTGTGTATCGGTATTTGATGATTGAATAAGTATCATAACTGTTTTTCACTTTTTACGAACTTAATGGTTTTTTATATTGCAACAAATGAAAATTTCTGTGTAAATTTGCTGTAATCTAAAAATATAAAAGTTAACAGAAATAAAACGAAAACTCATGATTTTAATTTTGCTTCATAACTAAAATCCATTTAGCAAAAAAAAAAAAAAAAAATATTCATAAACTGTTTATATAAAATTAATAAAATAAAGTAAATTAAGCTTATACATAGTATCTAAATAACATTAAGAAAAAATAAAAGAGTTTAGGTCTTGATGAGTTGATGAATTACATGTACAAAAAAAACACGCTAAATAAGACTACTTATGAAAAGGCCCATATATTATATAAGAAAACTTAAGCTTTTTTTTCTTTTTCTGGAATTTTTGACTTCATAAATACATTCATATTTAAAAAAAAAAATAAAATAAAATAAAATTTAAAATAAAGTTTGTTTATAATAATATAGATACTTATGTTTGTGACTTGTGAAAATTATTTTTTTTATGTACTCCTTTTCCTTTATAATAAAAAAAAATAATAAAGAAATTTTTGTGGTAAAATCACTAGTACGAGTGAGAATATGAAAAATCAAATTTAAAGAATGAAGTTATATGAAGTTAAAAAGCAGCAACCTTATTTAGACATCTATATGAAGTTCTAAATTCTTTATAACGAGACTAAGAAATTTTAAAATGTAGAATCATTTCTTTTACTTCAGTTATTCAAAGTTCAGAAAATAGAATAAATAAATATAAAAATAAATAACAGAATGGTATTGAAGAATGATTGTGAAGAAAATTATATCTTTATGATCAATTAATGGTTTTGAGTAAACAGCTATGTAAATGAGGACAAAAGAAATTTTTTTTTACAACAAAAAAAATAATTACAAAAACAATAAAAAAAAAAAAAAAAAAAAAAAAAACGAAATAGAAGGAAACAAATTAAGTATACTCAGATTACATAAAATCCAACTATTCACAAGTTCAACCACTCGCATATTTTCGTTATCTGAATATCGATAACGACTTATTAAAAATGTCAAAGGATAAAATGAACACTAATAATCAAACCTTCCAATTCCCAATCTTGCTATCTGAACTTTTCACATCCAATCCTTATTCATGAATAGTTTTCACAAGTCAAATTTAAAAAAAATAACTCAAGATAAAAATTAATAAGTGGTAAAAGAATTTTTAGAAGGAAAAAAGTTTTTTCTGTTTTTACAGGATTATTATGGTATATGGAGTTTTCCTTTTCTCTTTATTTCATTAACAAATCAAATCTACATTTTTTTATTTTGTAGTTACTAATTTTCCATCAAAAACAAGTGTTCAGAAATTTTGTAGTTCATCTTCTTAAAATCAGTAATCTTAAGAGAAGTAAACAATAGAAAAATATTATGAAAGTTAATTTAAAAAAAAAAAAGTCGTTAATTTTTTTTTGTCTACTTCCTGTTATTAAATTTTAATCTCTAAATAAGAATTGAACATTGTTAATTTATTTTTAAAACATTGCATTAAATATTTTATCATTTTATACATAGTACATGAGCAAAATTAAAATCTTTTCTATATAAGTAATAGATTACTTTAAAATATGTAAGCATTGAAAATTATAATAATAATTATTAAAATTTATTCCAATCAAATTAAATAAGCTACCAGAAATAAGCCAAGTTTACAGCAAATTTTGTTTGAGGTTCCGGTTTATACTTTCATGCAGGTTGTGCTAATTGGAAAGGGCCCTTCCAGTTATCACAAGTTTGTGTGGAAATAAACAGGAACCAAATAAAGTAGGCTTTGAAACAAAAGTACAAAAATAATTATTATTGATTCAATTTTCAATGATATTAGACCATAAAATGTAATAACTTAGTTAAAATAAGCTAAGATATTTTCGTAGATTTAACCAAACTCGTAACATCTTACTAAGCCATTAGAAAGCAATGATCTTGAAAGGAACTCTAAACACTTAGACATCGACACCGAGGAGAAGGAAATATCACATAGTATATATTTTCTTCAAAAACAACAATACCTTACTATGAAGAAGATGATCAGATTCTATCAAAAGGATTGAATAACGAAAGCCTGGAATCCTAACATAGAGTCTCAACACATTTTTCTGCGAAAGTTTAAATCAGTATCTATTGCCGTGAGTAATGGGTGGGAGAGATTCAGACAGAATTGTGGTAATGTCGACTGACTGAATAGCCAAAAAAATAAGCAAATAATGATGAGGCAACAAGTATGGGATATTGTTCGAATAATTGGCTGGTGTAGTGTTTATTGTATATAGTGTTAGTGCAGAAAAAAAAAAAAAAATTATTTTTGTAAATAATTTTTGTGTGTGTGTGATTTAAAAGTATAAAATATTATGTATATTTAACATATTTTAAATGGACATGATTAGAGACACTTTAAGTAATGTTGTAAATCTAGAGTTTAATTAAGTTAAGTGAGGAAATAGTTTTAAGCATTAAATTGTTACACAAGTAAGTTTAGATTTATGTTTAACGTTGGTAAAGCATCTTTGGAAGCATTACCAACATTCTAAGTGGGGAGGTGTAACGTCCTCAACCGCTGAGAATGTTTTTCCGTGTATGTAGAAAAAACGGTATATAAAATTTTTTCCGTGTATACAAATTCGAATTTGTTGAATTTAAAATTTTCACGGAAAATTTAAAGACAATCTTTTCCAGTTATTCAAGCTAAATTTTCTATTGCGAGAAAAACGATTTTGCCTTTAGTTCCATGGAATAACTGGAAAAACCTTAGTCAAGGCCATTATTTCACTTTCGAGTTTTTATTTTTTTATTCTACTTTAGAAACTAAATTTAGATTTAAGGAAAACTCAAGGGATGAAATTATTAGCCTGGAACTACGTCAATTAAGCATAATTTTAAGCTACCTTTATAAAAATTTACGTTTAGCATAATAAATTTTAGGTTTAATTCTCGTAAATAAATTGCTCTAAAAAGCCCATAATTAGCTTAAATTAAAAGAAAAAGGGTTCAAAAGTAATTTATTTATGAAAAACAAAGAAAATTAAGTTCAAGTAAAACAATGGGTTTACTTAATGACTTAACGAAATTTTATTTTGATAAAGTCAGACAAAGACAAAAGTATTCCTATAAATATCTTATGTAAAAACCATTGTTTTGAAATATCACGTTTTGTCGACTCATTAAAAATTTAGATAAGAAAAATAACATCCGATCTATGCGTGATAATGAGTCGACAAAAGAATTCCCCTCTTAGACAAACTCTAGGAGTAGTATCTTAGATAAGACCCTCAACCCACTCTTGATTTTTATCAAGAGGGGAAGTCGGTCTTATCAAAGATTTCGGTGCTTAAATACTAGAGTTTTTGCCTGAGAAAGGCCTTCTCGAAGTTCTTCTGAAGCGGTTCGGAACTTGGCTCGCGTTAAAAATGATTAAAAAAAGAAAAAAAAAAAATAACTTTGAACTTAATTTTATTTTAAATTAACCACAGGTGTAAATGTTTACTCATTTTTGTACGTACTTTTATACGCATTTTTTTACTCATTTTTTCACTCATTTTTTTACGTATTTTTTTACTCATTTTTTTACGTATTTTTGTACGCATTTATTTCGTCACGCATTATTTTATTAAAAATCTAATTACTTTTATTTTAAAAAGTAATTAAGAATGTAATGTTACGTATCCTGAGGATTTATCCAAGGGATACGTAAATATAAATAATTATGAATATATGAAATATAAGTTTATCCTGGGGATATTGACTGCCCCAGGTATTTTATATAGTAAGTTGGTATGGTTATTATTTGGTTGGTTTATAGTTGATATATTTGTAGATGAGTTCGGGTTCGATCTAAGCTGGATGAACCTAACCTGAGGTTAAGTTCTTAATTACAGAAGGAATTGTCACAATAATAACTGATAACTGATTTGATATATAACTTTCACTTTATTGATTATAAGTAAATAAAATAAAACTGTCTAAGTCTTTAAGTCAAACGAATTATAAAAGATACTTAATAACGAGAGTCAATACTCTAATTAATGATGGTTATGATTCTAAAGAATGCAATTTGGGCGCCTGAAGGGCAATATATAATCTAAAATGAATCTGCCCATATTGCGAGATTTTGGGGGAAACGTCCAATACAAAAAAGCGTCGGTCTCGTCACGTCCAATTAGCGAAAGCGTCCATAACTATTACTAAGAATCGCGAGGTGGGATTTATGCATTTTATAACGCCTATAAATCCCTACTAATTTATGTCACAGTTGACTTTTGTCCCGCGCTATTGTGCTAGGTCAGCATCAGCGGAAATGCATCTGCGGGTTCCTATATCGTCTGGGAACGTTAATATGAATATCGGATGTAGGTTTAATATTTATATATATATCGAATGTTAGGCATATCAATTTTGACCTACCATACGTAACATCTCCCTCCGTTCATTCCAATCGTCCCGATTGGGTCAGGTGGGGGAGATGGGGCTGAAGGCAGGGTTTCAAGGGGGTGGTAATTATAATTTTAAAATTTTCTGTCCATTGTCTTTGTCAATACATAAGATTATACAATATAAGTTCATAAAATTAACTTTTGATTATAATTATTGATTCTATATAATTTTAAGGTATATGCTTTATGATTATACATAATATATAAATTGTAAAATATTAAAAAAATTTAAAATTATAAATAATAAAAAATAAAAAGATTTTTAAAATGTTTAAAATTATTTGGATTTATATAAGAATTCTAGAGATTATTTGTTAAAATATATATGATAAGCAAAATAATAAATTTTTGGATTCTTCAAAACGATTTCTTATGGAAGGTGCCAGTTAGTTACTTGGATTAATCTTCTTTGATGATCAAGTTGTTTATATTGGTGCTGGATTTTTCTAAGTTGGAGTTATCTGAAATCAATCTAGAGAAATTAATTTAAAAACCCCCGAGACATTATATACCCAAAACTTCGAATGCATAGGGATAGGTGGTGATATTCGAAATAGTATAAAATAAAAATTTAAGATTTAAAAAATTTTTATGATTTTTTTTTTTTTTTTTGTTAAAATTTTGCTTTTACAAGGTTATTTTTGGTTTAAAAAAAATGTAGAAATTAATATCGGTTTGCCTTCCATTCTATAAAAAAAACGATTGGAATTTAAATTTTAAAACTACGCAATTTCTGGTCTAGAATTTTGTCAATTTTCGTAAAATTAAATAGGGTTAAAACCTACAATAATTTTAAGTTATTGGTTTAATATAACTTTTATATCAAGAATTTATCAGTTGATAGGAAAAAATAATAATTTAATTTTTAAGTTATAAAGATTCAGCAATTTTTATGATTTTGAAATAAAATTTTTCAATTTATAGTGGTAAAAATGGCAAAATTTTTAAAATTTTGGTGTAATATAGTTTATAAAATATGAATGTATCAATTAATAAGAAAAATTATTGAATTGGTTTTAAAAATCATACAATTTCAGCAAATTTTATGATTTTTGAATAAAATATTATAATTTAAAGGGTTAAAAATGAAAAAATTTTATAAAATTTTGATGTAATTTATTAAGATTTTGATAAAAATATTGAAAAATCATACGATTTTCGTAAATAAATTGAAATAATGTAAATTAAATAGTTAAAATTGAAAAAGTTTTATGAAATTTTGATGTAATTTATTAATAGTTTATTAAAATATGGAAAAAATCATACAATTTGGGTAAATTTTATGATTTTTGGATGAATTAATATAATTTAAAGGGTTAAAAATGATAAATTTTTTAAAATTTTAGTATAATTTAATTTATAAAACAAGAATTTATTGGAAATATTGGAAAAAATCATACAATTTCGGTAAATTTTATGATTTTTGAATGATTTTATAATATTTTAAAGTGTTAAAGTTATAAATTTTATAAAATTTTAGTGTAATTTAATTTATAAAACAAGAATTTATTGAAAATATTGGAAAAAATCATGCAATTTCGGTAAATTTTTCGATTTTTGAATGAGTTAGTATAATTTAAAGGATTAAAAGTGATAAATTTTTTTAAAATTTTAGTATAATTTAGTTTATAAAACAAGAATTTATTGAAAATATTGGAAAAAAATCATACAATTTCGGTAAATTTTATGATTTTTGGATGAATTATAATAATTTAAAGGGTTAAAAATGATAATTTTTATTAAATTTTGATACATCGATATAATTTAATTTATAAAACAAGAAATTTATTGAAAATATTGGAAAAAATCATACAATTTCGGTAAATTTTATGATTTTTGAATGAATAATTATAATTTAAAGAGTTAAAAGTTGATGTGTGTGTTATATTTAAGTTGTTAAAGTGTTTTAATTATAAATTATGGAAAAACAGGTAAGATTTTGTTATTATTTTATTTTTATCAATTAGTTTCAGTTCAATTTATTGTTTTAATATAAAATTTATAGTTATTTTATATCGGAGCGAAAGTTAGGTTATATTTTTGTTATGTTTGTTTTGTTTGTGTATGTGAGTAAGGTATATAGGGTGTTGGTTGGAAAAGAAAACTACAGAGGGAACAATAAAATATATTTATTTCTAGGGATAGCGGGAAAAATGAATTTTTGTGAATTAGCGGTACGGGAGGGTTTTATAAATTTTCTGAAGTTAGCGGGACGGAAGGTTTTTTATAAATTTGTAATGTTAGCGGTACGGGAGGCTTTTTATAATTTCGTAAAGTTACCGGTACGGGAGGCTTTTTATGATTTTGTAAAGTTAGCGGTACGGGAGGCTTTTTATAATTTTGTAAAGTTAGCGGTACGGAAGGGTTTTTATAATTTTGTAAAGTTAGCCGTACGGGAGGCTTTTTATAATTTTGTAAAGTTAGCGGTACGGGAGGCTTTTATAAATTTTCTGGAGTTAGCGGGACGGAAGGTTTTTTTATAAATTTATGATGTTAGCGGTACGGGAGGCTTTTTATAATTTTGTAAAGTTAGCGGTACGGGAGGCTTTTTATGATTTTGTAAAGTTAGCGGTACGGGAGGCTTTTTATAATTTTGTAAAGTTAGCGGTACGGAAGGGTTTTTATAATTTTGTAAAGTTAGCGGTACGGGAGGCTTTTTATAATTTTGTAAAGTTAGCGGTACGGGAGGCTTTTTATGATTTTGTAAAGTTAGCGGTACGGGAGGCTTTTTATAATTTTGTAAAGTTAGCGGTACGGAAGGGTTTTTATAATTTTGTAAAGTTAGCCGTACGGGAGGCTTTTTATAATTTTGTAAAGTTAGCGGTACGGGAGGCTTTTATAAATTTTCTGGAGTTAGCGGGACGGAAGGTTTTTTTATAAATTTATGATGTTAGCGGTACGGGAGTATATGTTATAGAAAAATGTTATTTTGTAAGTAAATAAGCATGAGAAAAAAAATTCAAATTTTACGTCACTAATTGTATTTAAGTCGAGATTTTATTCATGAATATAAAGTATTTTTACAATGTTGTCATATAATGAAAGCGTGAGTGAGAAAAAAAAATGAATCTAATATTTTTATTATTCGTTATGTGTGTGCATGCTTTCCTTCCCTTTCTCCTTTCTCTCTTTATTTTTTTTTTGTACGTAAATATTTATTTTTAAATTTATTCATTTATAAAAATTTTGTATTGAGAAATTCAAATGGAGCAAGAAAAACAGAGATATGAAATTGTTAAGACAATAAAAAATAAAAAATTTTTAAACAATAGTTTTCATAATATTTATAAACAGGTGTATGCCTGATACCGGAATGACAAAAAGGTTGTTTGAAAAAAATTTTGCAAAACTTTATGATATTTACAAATCGTAGGAGAAAGAGAGAGGCCAATTTAATAAAATTTGATTAATTTGTTATAGAAAAAAAACTTTCCTGCAATTTTCATATACCCAAGTTGAGTGTCGATGTGATATACGCAAATATGTGGCTTGTCTCAGATTAAGGAACGCTATACAGCGTTGGTGAGTTAGTTAATAACAGCACCAGTTTAGAAAAGCTCTGTTTTCTTTTGATATCGGCTTCAGGAAACTAGGATAGAGTTAATTGGTGTTACAATTAGTCGGTTATACAGCTTCTCGTCTGGTTTATAAGCTCTCAGAAGCATTTTTTTTTGTTCATACATTCTGGATTGCCAATTTTTTTGCATGTATATTATTATTTAATAATATTTCCATTAATCATTCTTAGAGTACAAGCGATTTTCATAGTTGAGAACATTGCTCGTCTATGAGAATTATGTATTAATTTATACAGTAATGCACATTTAATTTTGCGTTTCTTTGAAGTTGAAGTGAGATCTTGGTTGGGCAAAAAAAAAAAATGAATGTTGCAGTAGTATTGTAATAAAAATTGTATATGTGTTAATAAGTTGGTTATCCCCTCTTTCACTCCATGTGATTTAGTATAATTTATAAAGTGCAATTAAGCAGTCTTTAAGATCAGCTGTTTTGATAATATTATGTCATTTCAGTCTCAAGGCCAAAACCGTATACAAACAAAGATTATAAAAATTTTATCTCTATAATTATGAATGTGATTCACGTCTCTGGTTGTCCGGCAAAATTTCTCTCTCTCAATTTTTCATTAGTTAGTTATTTATATATTTTTTTTTTTATTGGAAAATTTTGTTATTAATTTTTGTGTTAAGGAGAAAAGAGAAAAAAAATACACACAAATGTATATGTATGATGGTAATTTAGTAGTAGTCTTATTTTTTTATATCGTTGTTTTTTAATTTAACTTCATAATCTAAGAATTCCAAGGATTGTATAAGGATATTTGTGCAAACTTAATTTATATAAATAAATATATAAAGAAAAACTCTATAAAATACTTATTTAATCCAGTTGTCAGGGGTGGTCTTTTTTTTTTTTGTAAATTTTTTTATAAAGGCACGATAAAAGATTACGTATTTGTTAAATCCAAAGTAATTTATGATAGGATATATTTAGATTATGTTTATGATTAGTTAATTAAGTGATAATTGTAAGCTAATAATAGTTATGTATTAGGTATGTATATAGTAGATTTATAGTAAATATGAATATATTGGTTAGTATAAGAAATTACAATTATATATATGGGTAAAAATAATTATCAAAGATCATAATCTGAATATAGTTGTGAACCTAAAATTTTTTTTTTTTTTTTATATTTAAAAGATTTTTATAGAATTTGCATGTGAAAAAAAATTATTTAAATCTGTCAACCTGTGTTTTTCACTGGGTTTTCACAGATATTTAAGAAGTCTTAGAGAAATTTGAATTAACCTACTAACATCGTAATAAACGTTTTGAAACTAACTCATGTAAAATTTTCTGGGAATACGTAAAACTTTGATATAAAAAAAAATATAATAAAATATTGTAAATCATTAATACTTATTCATATGTATTATATTTACCAGAACTTTAAATTTATCAACTATAAAATTTATCACTTCATGGTTAAAAAACACTTTAATTTTAAAATCTTTATACTTTAATTTTAAGTTATTTCTATCTTTATATAATTTTCGTCATTTTCGTTCTTTATACTTATATACTATTATTTATTTCAAAGATTTATTTCATTTTTATTTCAATATATTTTTATTGTTATAGGTTGTCTATTATCGAGGAAGAAAATTATATAGAGACTTTTCATGTTTTTCTTTTGTAAAAAAAAATTTTCTTTGAGTTGGTAAAAATTATTATTTAATTCAAAAAAATTTTTAAATAAATTTTCGTTTATCGTATCTCTATTATCATTCAAAAAAGGAACAAATAAAAAACATAATATTTTGACATAAAAAAAAATTGTATGCTAATTGTCTTTCAAAAAAATTTTTATTCATTAGTTTAAGTAAAGGTTTGATAAGATGGAAAATCATAATTAAGGTGTATCTTAAATATGTGTATTTGATTGAATATGTATGCTGTGAAAAAAAAATACTTAGTAGTTATATTTTAGATATGAATACGATGTTTTCGGTTAATTATGGTTGTAGGTGTATTGTTAGTAAATGAGTTTCTAATCCAATTAGGTTCAAATCCGGACGATAGATTAATAATTTAAAGTATTAGGTAAAAAATATGGCTAGTTATATAAAAAAAATTTTTTTTTTGTTTTTTTTTTTGTTTTTTTTTTGTTTGTAAATTTTTTTTAAAAAGAATTATAACTATTAAGATTAATTAAATTAATTAAATCTATTAAGAAATGTTATTAATTTACTACTTTGTCCAGTAGATAGTAAAATGGGTCGATCCTATAAAATCTTTGGCCAAGGTGGGGCCCTAGGTGGGCGTACTGCAATAATAGAACTAGGATAGTAGAACTTGGGCGGTTTAGGTAACCAATCAATTGTACCCTGACTGATAAGCCCTGTCCAATTTTTCATATTAAATTTTATTAAGTCCAGTGCTAAGTCCCATTTTTTGGAAATAAAATTTCTTATAAATATGTGATACAAAAAAACAAACAAAATTCTGAAAAATTTCTGAAAATCTGATTTATCTTGATAGGTTTGCGAATCGTCTAGTGAGGATTTTGGAGCCAGTTTTTGTTTTTGGATGATGTTTTTCAGCGTATATTTGGTTTCAGTCTGTTGTACATCATCTATTTTGGATTTGAATTCTTCAGGTGGAAATGGTCTAGGTTCTACTGTCGCTTTTTCCAATATATACGCGGTTTTGGTTTGAAGTACATCACATGTAAGGTTTGTTTCGTTTTGTTGTACCCAGATGCCAACCTTTTTAGAGAGAGGTGTTTCAGTTATTTTGAGTTCAGCGATTTCTATTATTTCTTCTTGAAGTGAAATTTCATTTGTATTAGCATAATTTATATTTTTTTCTTTTTGAATGGCATGGAACAAAGACATGGAGGTTTCGTTCAAAGGTGATATAAATGTATTGATTTGTTTAATTTTAGTAGGATCTGCGTTCAACGCTTTTAAAGAGAGCACCTGAAAAGCTTTATCCCACGTTTTTGGGATATATAATTTGTCGGAGTTAAAAATTCGTATTAAAGTATTCATTTTATATTCTTTGGCAAAAATGTGTACGCAATCGCTATCTTCCCATTTTTTTTTCTTGTTTAAAATGTGAAAGATCCCGTCAGGATTTTTGCAATATTTTAGGGGTTTACTTATTTTTAAATTATTGTTATATTCATTGATACACATATTATTATTTAATAAAATTCTAAGACTGAAAAATAAACAGTCACTATAGTTACTTACATCTAAATACCTAAAAAATTGTTCGTAACTTTCACTACATTTATCTATTTTGTCATAGCGATTGAATACGTTTGTATCGATTATAATTTGTTTATCCTTATCTTTTTTGCTTTTGTTAGGTGCAAATATCAAGGCAATATTAGTTTTATTATTTTCATTGTCAACTTTCATGATTTCAGTGTCGTTATTTTCTAATTGTTCAATAATATTATCTATACTTAAGCTTTTTTTGTTCTCAGAATTTATACAGATTCTTTTTTTGTGAATTATGGTTTCTGGATCTTTGTCTGTAAATTTTACGTCAAGTGATGCTTCAAATAAAATTTTTCCTTTGATGGAGTCAACAGTAGCTGGGTAATTTTCTGTAATCGTTTCCTTATTGGTTGCGGGTTGTGATTTGCTAATTGTTGTTTTACATTTTTTTGAATTAATTTCGATGTTTTTATCGGAAATAGAGTTTCTTAATGGACTGAATTTATTCATTTTATTATTTAATATATTTTTCGTTATTATTTTGTTATTATAATCGGATAAATTTTTATTTCTTGTATTTCTTTTTCTTTTTGCCATAAATAAAGGAGATTTTGAATAATTTTTTAGAGGGGGGCTATCATTTTCAGAATCAGATTTGTTTTTAAGATTAAATGTAACTATTCTTTGTATAGGATTAGGTTGTGATTTTAGTGAAATAATTTCATTAGTTTTTAAAGGTTTTTGAGTTAATTTTGATTTTTCCAAGTTTAAAATAGGGATTTTATTATTTATTAAAAAGGGGTGGGAAATTTTTGGTATAGGGGTTTCTCTTGATTTTTCGATAGTTGAGCTTAAATTTTTATCTGTTTCAGGGATTGAAGTAATTTCTGTTATTTTTAAGGGTTCAAGTGTTTGTTTTACTGTTTTAGGGTTTAAAAAAATTTTTGGTTCTAAATTTTTAAAGTTAGTTGAAAAAGGAAAAGAATCTTCTCGTTTAAAAGTTAATTTTGATTTCTCAATGGTTAAACTAGGGGTTTTATTAATTGCTGGAAAATCAAGAATTTCTTTAGGTTTTTCAATACTTAAGTCTAAATCAGATTCGGTCTGAGGGATTATTTTTAATTTTTCAGAATTTGTAGTGGATTTTATTTTTGGCTTAAGAATTGATTTCGGTTTTTCAAAACTAAAATTTATTTCTGGTTTAGTGGTTAATTTTTCATTATTTGAAGTAAAGTCTTTTTCTAGGGTAGTATTTGAAAAAGGACTAAAATTTTTTGTATTATTTGGGGTTTCAAAAGGTATTGTGTTTGAAACGTTTATTTTATCATGATTAAGGTTTAAATTTGAAGGTAATGTTCTATTATAAAAGGTTTTCTGAATTGCATTTTTATAAAAAGTGTCAGAATCATAACTTAATTTTGGCCCAAACTCACTCGAGAATGGGCAGGTAACTAGTTTAAATGTTTTTCTGATTTATTTTCAGCAGTTTAGAAATTTTTTGCATTGTTAGAAGGGTTATTGGGTTGTTGAATTGGATTATTCATATTAGGAGGAAAATTCTGATTATTTCCATTTTGGATGTAATTTGGAGCAACATTTTGGCTTTGGTCATAATTTTGGCCTTGGTTAGAATAATTATGATTTTGGGGAGGGAAATTTTGGTTTTCCATCATATTTTGATTTGAATAATTTTGATAAAAGTTATTAGGATAAGAATTATTTGAAAAATTTTCTCTGTTAAAATTACGATTTCTATTATTACCGCGAAATTGACCGCGATTATTGTTATAGTTTTGGGGATTATTTGGGTTAAAATTTTGATTATTAGGGTATCCATTAAAATTTTGATATGAATTAAAATTTTGTTGATTATTTGGGTATTGATTAAAATTTTGATTAAATGGGTTATTTTTATAGTTTTGATCTCTTGTATTATAACTCTGATTATTATAATTATAACGATTATAATTGTTTCCTCTATTCGGTTGCCACCAAGGTGGTGGATAATTTTGGGGGTAATTTTCAAAAACAGGAGTTAAAGTTGTAATTGCAATACGTATCCCCCTATTTCCCATATACGCAATACTTCCGTATTCGCGGATTCGGTATTCGCGTAGGTTTTTTGGAACGTATCTACCGCGAATAACGGGGTTTTCCTGTATTCATCTTCGGTTACAGAGTCTCAAAAAACATAAGAATACACATTGAGTTTTAATGTTCCTAATAAAAATATTTTTAACTCGTTTGAGGGGGGGGGGTGAATGGGGCGCATGGGGTGCTTTACAGGGCCAAACATTGGTAGAAAACATTTTTAATATTTATTTTCATATTAAGAATTCATATTAAGTTTTAATTTTTTTAATAAAAATATTTTTACCCGTTTTGGGGGGGGGGGGTATGAATGGGGGCACTGGTGTCGTCTACAGGGTCAAACGTTGGTGAAAAACATTTTTTTTATACATTTTTGGTATAAGCGTCCCAAAAAACATGAGTATATAGTTCAATTTTCATTTTTCGAAAAAAAACAATTTTTTTTACTTTTTTGAGGGGCTTATGGGGTTGCTAGGGGCAAATTGGCTAATTTTATTGCATTTCTTTAGCCATATTCGTTTTGAGCACCACCAAAAACCCCATATCAGGGGGCCTACCCTCTGGTACATGATTTTTTTTTGTGTGCCTCTGTAATAGTGCTATGGAGCTTTCAAGCTCCGTAGCAGCTAAAGTTGAGACTTTGGAGCTTTGTGTCCATGGAGACTTTTTTTCAGGATAATAAAATCTAAAACATACAAAAAATTCACCTAATTTGAGCGAACGGCCATTTCCTATTCATTTGTGCGGGGCCCTTTTTCGAAAAATCGCAAAATTAAAAACAAAAGTTATTTCAGTTTTTTAAGTATTTGAACATGTTGCCCCAAATATTTTTGAGCGCAGATGGTCGCAAATAAAAATTTGTTTTATTTTTCATTAGTTAAAAAAAAAATAGAATGGGCATATCTCTCAAATTTTTTTAAATCGCTGACAAAGTTGAAATTTAAGAAAAAAAAAATTTATTTTGGACGGTTGATGGTCTACCAATCAAAAGGATGCACTAAAATCACATCCAAAAGTAATTTTATCTGAAAGTATATCGTTTAACCTTTTGAATGAGAGGTCGCAAGATCATTTTGACAGAATTGTTTTACCACGGGAGTATCAGAAAGACGACTAAAAAGTCGCTAAAAATTTATTTTTTTTTTGTCATTAATAGGCTGCCAATCAGAGCTGAAGGCATCTGGAGGTCTGAAAACTTCAGGATCCTATTTTTTTTAGGTGTACTTTGACCTAACACAATTAGTTTTTAAATATCTTTCGTGGGCCGATTCACTATATAGATCCGGGCATAACCTTTTTTTTAAAAGTAGTCGATTACAAAATACGCTTAACCACTGATTTTTATTGAAAAATTACAAATTTTTTTATTTTTAATGAAAATTTAATCATTTTTCGGCAATGAACTATTTTTTTCCAAAAGTTTTTGTACAGATTAATTTTTCTTTTTATCTAAAGAAGATTCATTCGTCAAAAAAAAGGATGAGAGAATGTAATAAAACGTTTATAATATTGAGGTTTAAACATTTAAAGCTAAATTCTAGTTATTTTACCTTTGTCGCTAACTTTATTAATTTTTAATTAATAAAATAAAAGTGGTATTCTAACATTTCTTTTATAGAAAAATTGGCTTATACTTTAAAAAAAGTAGGTTGCTGATGGCAGAGCGATAAAATTTAATTAATCTGATAAATAATTACTTAAAGGTTAAGCTATATATATCCATTCAATATTTCCTCCCGATTTACTTGTTTTTTAATACTTAATTCCTTGCACCAAACTTGCCGCAAACTTGCTATCCGTTCAATATTTCCTCCCGACTCACTGTTTTTTTAATACTAAATTCCTTGCAACAAACTTACCGCAAACTTGCTACTCATATATTTATACAATTTCTTGCAGCAATATTTAAGAAATATTCGGACGCATCTTTGAGCAAACTTTGTGTAAATAGTTTTAACAGCAAGCTGTGTTATCGGGCGGAACATGCTTACATTTCCTTTCGTTGGCTGTATAAAGGAAATTACATTCAGTAGAAATGACATTTCTATTATCATCCAACTAAAAAATAAGATTAAAATAAGATTATTTATCTACCTTGCAGTTTTGAGGTTTGAGAAAAACATGTTTTTGAAAAGAAATATAACCAAAAGTTTCATTTTTATGTTTCTTAGTCAGCCATCTTGGAAAATCGAAAAATACGTTGGCGTGAAAACATGAAAATTTTTTCAATAAAAACTGTTTTCTCGAACTAGAAGACCCCCAGATAATTTAAAAGATTCATTATATGTATTTTTACCCGCCATCTTGGAAAATTGGAAAATATGATTGGGTGGAAAAATGAAAATTTGTATCCAACCTTCAAAATCCCCAGGTAATTTAGAAAGTTCTTTTTTTATAATTTTTGTCAGCCATCTTGGATAATTGGAAAATATAATAAGGGAAAAAATGAAAATATTCATCCATAAAAACGTTTTTCTCACTCTTCAAAACTCACAGGTAATGTAGAAAGTTCTTGTTTTATAATTTTTGTCAGCCATCTTGGAAAATTGGAAATAAGTAAAACATTTGTTTATTTTATGTGTCCGTTCACTATATAATTTAAAAAAATAAATTAAAAACAATAAATTTTTTATAAAAATAAAAATGATGACACGAAAATAAAAAAATTTTCATAAATCTTTGAAAATGAGATTACATATCTCGAAACGCGTCAGTTTATAATAATTGACTTGTCACTACTATAAGACGGAAAAAATAAAATTTTTATTTTTATAAAAAATTTATTGTTTTCAATTTATTTTTTTAAATTGGAAATTATAATGTGGTGAAAAAATGAAAATTTTCATCCATTTAACGGGTTTCTCAACCTTAAAACTGCCTGGTGATGCAAAAAGTTCATTCTATTTTCCACTCCCGAACAATTAAATAAAAAAAAAAATCTCGAAGTAAAACCATAGACATATATTAGACTAATATATGAGTCATTCTGGATACCGTGTCATGGCCTTGCCAGGTCAGGTCTCCCGATCGGGCTGATTTTTTCACCACTTTTTTATGTATACAAAATATGTTTCCTGTGAAATTTTCAGCCCTCTAGGCGCTCAGGAACCCGAGTTATACCCAAAAGAAGCTTTTTAGATTTCTCCGATTTTTTCAAAAAAAAAATTTGAGGTCAGTTTTTTGAAATTTTGCCCCTGGGCGGCTCAAACTGCTTTTTTCGGCTTAGAGCGAGAGATTTTGAACTGCCCAAATTCAACAACTTTTATCAGGCTCAAACCTGGATAGAATTGGTCTAAATACTATATACTTTGATGTGGTAAATGACGCTGGGTGGTTATATGCCCTTTAAAAAGCGCCAGAAGCATAATAATGGCTTTTATAAATCAAATTTTAACGTTACAATCTTATTTTTTAAGCGCCTTATAGTATTTTTTAATTATATTTAATTATACTTAAATGACTTTTTTATGCTTTCTATACATAAACTTGATATTTTTTAAAGATTTTCAGTCCATTAATTCACGCGTCTCCATTAAAATGCGTATCTATGCGTAAAATATAAAATAGGGTTTATTGGCAATTTTCAATGAAACGCTTAAACCTCACAAATTAACCAAAACACTTCTGGTTCGTCTCATTTTTTTAGTGTAAGTATCCCCTTTAAAATGCCGTAAACCGCAATTTTTTATCACTAATTTTCTCATCATTGTAGCCAATTAATCAAATTTCCGTTTTTGGTTAAAAATGACCAATTTTTAAATTGCTGCCAAATTCGTAATTTTTGACAAAAAAGGGTTTTATATGTCTCAAAAATTTTCTTCAAGCTTCCGATTTCCAAAAATTTTTTGTTTGTCTCATTTTCTTGAGTCGTTTTTAAGAAATGGCTCTTCAAAGCTAACATTAAAAATGAGCTTTTTTGAAAAATCATAAAATTGGGGCCTCGACTTCAAATTATCATATCTGATTAACAAATAATTAAAAATGGTAGAGTAAAGAATTTTCGGAAATTTGAAGCTTGTGGGAATATTTTGAGACAAATAAAACCCTTTTTTGTCAACAATTACGAATTTGGCATCAATTTAAAAATTGGTCATTTTTAACCAAAAATGGAAATTTGATTAATTGGCTACATTGATAAGAAAATTAGTGATAAAAAATTGCGGGTTACGGCGCTTGAAAGGGGATACTTACACCAAAAAAATGAGACCAACCAGAAGTGTTTTGGTTAACTTGTGAGGTTTAAGCGTTTCATTGAAAATTGCCAAAAAACCCTATTTTATATTTTACGCATAGATACGCATTTTATTGGAGACGCGTGAATTAATGGACTGAAAATCTTTAAAAAATATCAAGTTTATGTATAGAAAGCATAAAAAAGTCATTTAAGTACAAATATAATTAAAAAATACTATAAGGCGCTTAAAAAATAAGATTGTAACGTTAAAATTTGATTTATAAAAGCCATTATTATGCTTCTGGCGCTTTTTAAAGGGCATATAACCACCCAGCGTCATTTACCACATCAAAGTATATAGTATTTAGACCAATTCTATCCAGGTTTGAGCCTGATAAAAGTTGTTGAATTTGGGCAGTTCAAAATCTCTCGCTCTAAGCCGAAAAAAGCAGTTTGAGCCGCCCAGGGGCAAAATTTTAAAAAACTGACCTCAAATTCGGATTCAGCGGGAAATTTTACATTTTTTTATGGCTGGGTACTATTTTTTTTAATCATCTAGTCGATTTTAAAAATTTAAAAAAAAAAAAAAATTTTTTTTTGAAAAAATCGGAAAAATCTAAAAAGCTTCTTTTGGGTATAACTCGGGTTCCTGGGCGCCTAGAGGGCTGAAAATTTCACAGGAAACATATTTTGTATGCATAAAAAAGTGGTGAAAAAATCAGCCCAATCGGGAGACCTGACCTGGCAAGGCCATGACACGGTATCCAGTATGACTCATATGTCTATGAGTAAAACACTCACTCAACCTGATTGAGAGGGAAAAATTCATTCTCAGCTAGCTCTCACGCGAGATGGTGGCCCGTAGACCCTGTCATACAAATTAAACGATCTTACACCGTCGTAGTTAACCCTTGGTTAACTTGACCAAATGTTAACTTAACCGCGAGCGAATTGACAAAGTCCCGTTTACGCCGACCACGGTTAGCTTAAAAAATTAAACATTTGTCAGTGTAAACAGGTCTTTGTCCATTTGCTCGCTGTTAAGTTAATAACATTTGGTCAAGTTAACCCGGGGTTAACTAGGACGGTATAAAATTGCTCAATAGTAGAGTTTCTTAATACATGATTTGTAGGAAATTAGGCACTTTTTTGGGAATGAGTAAAATCACTTAAAACTTTTTGCATTTTGGCCCCAATAAAAAATGTTACATATCAAACTTCTTTGGTCAGACCCCCGAGGGGGGTAGATTGCCCCTTTTTTTGGGGTGAAAAAAAAATTTTAAAAAAACGCCACAAATCGATTAATTTTTTGATTATAAAACGAAAATGTGAAATAACACTTTTCATGAAAATGCATCCCTTGCCAGTTACAGCCCTTAGAAATTTGATATTTTGAAAATGATGTCTCTTGATCGGCGCGAAATTTAAAGAATTTGAAAACAGTTAAGATTATTATTAAAAAAAAGAGAACAAGGCTTTTCAAAAAACAAAATGTTTTAATTTCTAGTTCAAAAATAGTAAGTATTAATACGTTTTATTGATTTTTTTTTGAATACTGTTATTTTTGTAATTTTTGATACTTATCTATAACTGCATTTATATAAATACATTTCTCTTCATATAGTATTAATTATAACAATTAACATAATCCATTCTAAGTAGACAGTAGATTTCCCTTCTTTCAAAATTTTTTAATATTTTAGAAAGTATTGAAATTTCCATATTTCAAATTAACATGTTAATATAAAAAAATAGTCATAAAAAATGTAAATTTTATAACAATACTAGACTATAGCGGGCTCACGTTGTTCGCCCGCATTATAATTTCCCCTTAGCTTTATTAAAAAAATATCAAAGAAATATATAGGTTATAACCTATAAAGAAAATAGAAAAATTCAAATTTGTAAACAAACAATTTGATTGGTCTTTATATTGTCCACAAGATGGCGGCCCCCATAAAGCCCATTAATTTTTATATAATAGATAAATAAATATGTAAAATTCATGTGTATCCAGATTTATTATATACTACTACATAAATTATTCAAAAAATTTTTTTTTTAATTTTCCGATTTTCCACAAAAATTTTCCGACTTTCCATAAAAGTTTCCCACTATCAATAACAAATTTTTCATAAGAACCAATATACGGCAATAAATAGTCCAAAATTCTTATTATTATTTTTTCAAATTCTTTAAATTTCGCGCCGATCAAGAGACTTCATTTTCAAAATATGAAAAGTGTTATTTCACATTTTCGTTTTAAAATCAAAAAATTAATCGATTTGTGGCGTTTTTAAAAAATTTTTTTTTCACCCCCAAAAAAGGGGCAATCTACCCCTCTCGGGGGTCTGACCAAAGAAGTTTGATATGTAACATTTTTTATTGGGGCCAAATGAAGCGAATGCAAAAAGTTTCAAGTGATTTCACTCATTCCTAAAAAAGTGCTTACTGTTTGCATTAAAAAATTCTACTACAATGATACCAACTTAAACACCATTATGCCATAAACGCAAAACTTGCTTTAATTCTTGCGTTTGCCGTTTAGGGCATCATTTTAGCGAATTTAAGTAGGCTTGTCTCACTTGCACACATTAGGAAGCATACAAAAAAGTGTTTCCAACCCACATTTTTGATGCCACAAACGGCTTCCTTGCGTTTACAGTATATTATTTGTAAATTTTTTATTAAAACCTGTGGTCAGAGTCAGAAATGATCCCTGGCGTGAAAGCGTCCGCGCCGCTGTATATTTATATTAAAAGAAGAGTTGGTGCATGTATTCAAATTTCTAATCATCAAAAAATTATGAACTTTAAAAAAAGTAATTACTGTCAATATTTAACAAATTATAATTTTTATATTTTTAATTTTTACAAGAACTTGTGTACAGTATAGTAAGAAAAAGAATGGGTAGATCACATTCAAGATCAAAGTCTCCTAGCAGAAGACGTCACAAAAGTAAGCATTCCCATAAACACAGATCGAAATCACGAGATAAAAGATCTGATAGTAAATATTCTGATAAACAACGTGAAAAATCTTCAAAATTAAGGTACTTTTTATTTGCAATTGTATGAGATGATTCCTGATAATATATTACTATAAATTCTTTCTAATCTTAGGGATTCCTAGAATAATCTTTATTTTGGAACCCTTTATTGTTTAATAAAATTCTTTTTAATTTAACCTACTTTAAATAAGTCTAAGGTTGTTTTGACCGTGTGTAAAAAATATTACAGCTATTTTGCAAGCATTGGGTAACAAGTTTTGCAATTTAATTTAACCCTTTTAGGATGAGCATTGCTCTAGTTAGTACATGAAACATTTTCTTGATCAAAGAAAAGTAAAATATATAAACAAATGTTTTGTTAAATTAGGCTGACTCAAAAATCATTTAAATTGAAGTTCATATAAACTCGTTATACTTAATAAAATTCCAAATAAGTCAAAAAATTTTGAGAAAATTCCTGTCCCTAAAGAGTTATTAATTTTATATAAATATCTTATAAATTTTATGTGCTTAAATACAAAACAATAATACATAATATTATTATGCATAATATTTTTGAAAGTCCAAATCAAATGCACATATGCAGTTTAATTAGCAAAAAAATTTTACCAATAAGCATGTGTATTGATAATATTTAAAACCTAGATGGAAAACAACAATTATAATGTAAATCAAAAGTTATTTTTAACTTATTAATTAAAAACGTATAAGTTTACTTGTTAAATGTAAAAAATTACTATAAATTAAATTATACGTGTTTAATTAATAAGGTAAAAATAACTTTTGATTTACATTATAATTGTTCTTTCAGATCTTAAAGGAGAGTATACAACTCTCAAAACGTAGATGTAATATTAATAGCATTTTTTAATAAATAAAATAGTTCCTATCAGATCATATAGAAAAGTCTTTTATTTCTTACTAGGCACTTTAAACTTGTAAGCGTTCTACACACGCTAAAGACTCCCAGGTAACTGATGTATCAAAGATAGACTCTGTTTGCCGTGATTTTAGAACTTTCTCTCAAAGATGAAGCAGATCAAAGAAACCAAAAAGTAAAATCAAGGCAAACAGGATCCATCTTCGGAGAATTTAAAGTGCGTAGTAAAAAATATAAATTATGTATTTTTAAGTTTATATCTATTTAATTAATTATAAAAATTTATAAAAATTTGTGATAGTCTGATAAATATGTAAAAATTGTTCAATATTTATATAACTAGTATTAAGCGCGCGTCGCGCGCAAAATTATTTAAAACTATCAACCTTAATTATTTTCTTAAATACCAAAATTTATTCTTACTTTAATTTTTTTATTCATATCAACTACTCGACGTACTATAACTAACCTCAAAAATAATAAAAATATAATATAAACAATAAAACAATTAATTTTAACCTTTTAACAATGAAATTTATATGAGCCGCAATCAGAATGACTCTTTAGCTATAACAATGTACATAGTTACTGCTGCGATCAACATGTCCTTTTTAAAAAAGGATTAAATAAATTTTAATTTTGTATAAAAAAGAATTAAAGTATTTTCACGAATTTTTTTAAAATCTTAAATAATTCATTTCTATCTAATTTAAAATTAGAAAATAATTCACTATTAGCAATAAATTTTGAAAAACATTAATGTTTTTAAGAATTTGTTGTTATTTATCTATTATAAATAACATAAATAATTTTTTAACGAATAAAAAATATACTATAGAATATTCTCATTTGAAAAATAATAGTTCTATCTCAAATATATGCTCAAGTATATTCTCAAGCATGTTATCAAGTATATTTTTGAGATTATACTGTAGAATATTTATATTATTGGTAGGGTAATTTTGTCCTACAGTTTTAGCAATTTTTAAGCTTTTTATCAGTTAATTGCACATTGTCCTTATACACTTGGAAGCTCTGCTATACTTTTTTTTCTACTCATGAAATGATATAATAGCCGAGAAAAAATTAAAATTTTAAAAACAAAAAATTTAAATTTATAAGGTTTAACAATGAAAATTTTAATTATTCAATTATTGAAATGCTTATATAGTTTAAAAATGATGGCACTGTCCAGGTTGATTTCTCAAAGTTTATGCAATATTTAACTTTATATGTGCATTTCTACGAGAAAGTACTTTTTATGAGCACCAAAAATGAAGAAAAAAAAATTTACGAGGTCGCGACTGCCACCATGATTTTCTGGTAGTTTGAACCCTATATACACGTACAAAAAATATAAGACAAACTAAACGTATTACGTTACTGAAATATGATTAGTATTGTAAGTTGTTGAATGGAAAGATTAAACGTTGAATTGTCAAATAAAAACATTAGACCAACAAATACTTTGTTGATTCAAGCACAATTAAAATCGTTAAGTTAACCACTTAAATCTTTGTTGAATCAACATAGTGTTAGATAAACCAACAACCTACAACATTAATATGATTAATTTTAATAGTTAGGTCAATGCTTTTTCTTTTATATTAAAATATTTATTAATTCTTTCTCTTTCTATCCTTTTATGTATTTAACACCGCGGCCGGCGACAAGTCGAAACATGTTCTTCAGCAGCGGCTTTTGTTTATATTATTATTCATTATTATTATAATAAAGAAATGGAATTTCCTAAAAATTATTTATGATAGTTTTATCTTTTATTTTTAAATATGCATTTCGCTGGGTATGAATAATTTACTCTGCATATAATTTCGAAAATTATTATCTGTAACAAATAGTACTTAAAATTTTTTTATTAAATCGAAGTGTCCTGTTAGCAGAATGGATAATCTCGCTGTCTCGGAAGCCGCGGAACTCGGTTCGATCCCAGTATCAGTCAAAATTTTTCTTCGGTTTTTTTTAACAGATTTTAAATTAATAAATATTGTATTGTATTGTATTTGTTTATCCTCTATACTAAAGCCCCATATACGGGAACTGTTGATAGAGGTCGCCAACAATTACAACTGCAGTCACACCACCGCACTGTTTTAATTCATTTCTCAAAAGAACCGCTATATATACAGATATACAACGAATTCCTTCTTGAAACTATTATTTTTATCTATTCAAAATCAGGGATGTGATTGCACTTTTTGCAATTGAAGGAGAGCTGTAGGATTAATAAGGGCGGGATAGTTTGTGTTTGGATGTGGGACTAGATGCGTCAGCAGCCGACTTCAAGGTGTTTGGGTACTTAACTATGCATTCGCCGAGACAGAAGGGAAACTGCTGAAAACCTTCTGTATAGTTAAGCCGGCTGTGTTTTTCCTCATCATGCATTTTTTTTTTTTTAATGCATTATGATGTAAAACACATCTTAAGCGTGATGGAAATAATTTTAAGAGTTTAATCTTTTCAGAAAAAAGACTTAAAATTATTATTGGCGGCAGCGGAATTTGAACCCGGGACCCTTAGGACGCCAGGCACAAACGCTAACCCCAGAGCTATACACCGCTCTCTAAATTAATAAATACATAAGTACATAAATAAATATAAAAAAAATAATTATCAAAAAAAAAAATTATTAATAAAAAAAAAAAAAAAAAATACCTAAATAAATATAAAAAAAATAATTATCAAAAATTAATAATCAATAAAAAAAAAAAAATAATAATAATTTTTTTTAAACAAAATTTTCACTCTGTTTGAATCAACTAAGTATAACTATGACAATTCAACAAATACTTTGTTGGCATATTTCAACAAAGTTATTTGTCAATACAACTTAGAATTTTGGTTCCTCAAAGAGGAACCATTGTGATAGGTCAAATTTCGATTTTTGATTTTTTGGCATATAAGCACGTTTTGAGACCCCAGGAAGCTAAAAAACCGGTTATTAAAAAATGTATGTATGTGTGTGTGTGTGTGTGTGTGTGTGTGTGTAATTGGTGATATTTCACAAACATTATGGAGTTAAGACCTAATTTTTTTTTCTATGAAAGTACTAGTTTTAGAAAGTTTGTTTATAGTCATTTTTTGGATCTGATACCGAATTTTTTAAAAAATTTTTTCTCAAAATTAAAAAAACAAAAAATTAAAAAACCTACAATATTTTTTTTTTTTGGGTGTAATACCTCATTTAATTCCATGAAAGTACTAATATCTGAAAATACTGCAACCGGCGATATTTCACAACCGTTATGAAATTAAGACCTAATTTTTGGTACTTTTATTTTTTTTTTAATTTGGATGTAATACCTCATTTATTTCCACGAAAGTACTTATATTTGAAAGTATAGTTTTTACTCGATATCTCGAATCTGATACTTAATTTTATTAAAAATTTTTTTCCTAAATTTTTTTCACAAAAAAATACAAAAAACACCAAATTTTTTTTTCTTTTTGGATGTAGTACCTAATTTATTTCTATGAGAGTACTAGTTTTACACAGTTCATTTATAGTAATTTTTTGGATTTGATACCGAATTTTTCCAAAATTTATTTCTCAAAATTCGAAAAGTTTTTTCTCATTGTTTGAGGAACCTTAGTGCCAGCTAGTTGGCAGGGTATTTTTCCGTGTAGAATGCAAAAAAGCGTGAACACGAAATCGGCGATGGATGCCAAAAAGATTTTGCTACTTATATCAAAAACCGCGTTTTTCGTATCTGAGCTACCCAAAATCTTTTTTATTGACCAAATTTCAATTTTTAGGTCAAGAACTGTGTTAAGTAAATTTTGCTATTTACAGTTTTCAAAGGCTTTTGGCCTAAAAATTGAAATTGATACATAAAAATGATTTTTTTTTTTAAAGAAATGAATTGCCAGGGAAAAATATAGTTCAGGAAATAATATCCAAAAATCCTTTAAACCCCCAATTAATTCTAAATATAAAAAATGGTTAGGATAAAAGTTTTGCGTATTGATATGTACAATAAGGGGAATAAGTTTTTTCAATTCCCAGGGGGTAGCTAATTGGGGAAACACCCTTACATTTGCAAAAAGTCCCCCTAAAAAGCTTTTTTTTATGTTTTCGATTTTTGAGCGGCCAGATTTGGTTCACATGGGTTTTTTTGGTCGCTTAACAAGAATTTCAGGGAGTTTTTTATGAAAAATTAATATTTAACCCCTAAATTAGCAAAAATTACCCCTCAAAAGGGGTGTTTTTGTTATTTTCGTACTTTCAGTAATCAGATTCTGTTCATATGGGTTTTTTGGGTTGCTGAACAAGAATTTCAGGGAATTTTTTATTAAAAATTAATTTCTCACCCTTTAATTAGCAAAAACTACCCTAATGTGCGCGATCAAGGAATATAACTTTTTCTTTAATATCTAAAAATCCTTAGATTTGACAGAAAAAGTTGAATTTATGAAAAATATGACTTAAAATATTTATTATTAGCAATATTATAAACAATATTAAATTGTTTACAGATTGTTTAAACAAAAAAATTTATCTGTATTAAAATTTGAATAAAATTGGTAGTATGAGATAATTATTTGGTTACTCAAATGATGTTTTTTTATTATAAAATTTACTGTTTAATAAACAAATATTGTTTAAATTAATTTTAATTTGTTAATAAATCGTTTAATTTTAGGAAAATTTATGTAATATTAAGTGTGGCACCATTATTCACATGTTTTTTTGGGATGGCAAATTCGTGTGTGTAAAAAAAATATGAACGTTAATAAAATAATTGTTTAAAAGAGATGTTAATTTTTCATTTATTTATAATTTGTTAATAACGTAAGTAATTTTATATTTTTTATGCAGTTTTTAATAAATATTAGTAATTTTTTGTGGACAAATATGTATTAAGTAGTTTAAAATGATTTATGCAACAGGTTTATAACACAAAAAATTACTAATATTTACTAAAAACTGCATAAAAAAATATAAAATTACTTAAGTTATTAACAGATTATAAATAAATAAAAAATTAACATCTCTTTTAAACAATTATTTTATAACGTTTATATTTTTTTTACGCACAAACAACGACATATTATATACTAACTCTCGATTCCTTTATGTCTCCTTCGGTATAAGCAGAGGTTAGATATACGCGACGCAAGCGCATAGCCTCGGAGTAAAAGATCATTGAATACATACCAACAGGTTTCTGAACGTGTTACATTTAATCGATTTTTCCATGGGCGATGGTATCCTACTGAGTTCTTATTTACATGATCGGATTAAGAAACTTCTTAAGAATAAAATACAAAAAAAAAAAATCGATATTCAATTTCAGTTTTAAACGACTTAAAAAACTTTTTGAAGAAACCTGAAAAATTTCATGCATGGAACTAAATGCAATTTCAGCGTATACGAAAAAATTCGCAATCGCAAAAAAAAAAATAAACATACCATCAAAATCTCCATAAAATTGCGATTAAAATGAGACCTAACTTACTGTTGTAAAATTTTTCTTCAAATAAATATTCTCAAAAGAAATTCAGAGTCAGAAAAAATAATTTTTTTTTCTGACTGGCCAAATCTTTCTGTTGTAATATTGGAGGGCGTATAAGACATATTTAGATTCCGCAAACTGAAATCTTTTCCTGATGATATACAAAATAACAACTAAAAAAAATTTTTTCTAAATTTTTATTCTAACCCCCCCCCCCCCCAAATTGGCCATTAAGTTAAAAGAAATTTGTTCCAGCTGAAATTTGTCCATGTGGACAAAATTTAAGAGACGATTTTTTCACAATATTTTTTTATTATTGACAAGGGTATTAGCAACCTTGTGAAGAATTTATTTTTTATAAAAAAAAATTGTACGTTTTTAAAATTCAGTTTTTTTGGACCGAAAACGGTATATTTTTATCATATATACATATCAATAATGCGCGTGGAAGTCAATTTAAGGTACACTTTAAATTTCAATTTTCTCTGGATGGGTAGATCGTACGGAAAGCTATAGGGACTCATTTGATAGGGGATTGGATTGGCCTTATTTTGCATTAAAAAATATTTTCTTATCTTTAATAGTTTGCGCGTAATTTAAAAAAAACTAAAAAACCTAAACTGAAAATTGATTTGCTGAAATTAGCTACCCCCTGGGAATTGAAAAAACTTATTCCACTTATTGTACACATCAATACGCAAAACTTTTATCCCAACCATTTTTTATATTTAGAATTAATCGGGGGTCAAAAACTATTATTTCTTGAACTAATACATCGGTTTAAAAAAAAAATTATTATTTTATGAAAATCAAGCGAGTAATGAACATGCTGTAATCGAATTTCTCGGCCTAATTTCAAAATAATTAATGGATCCAAAAACTTTGAAATTTGGTAAAAGTATTATTATTTTAAAAAATTTTAAATAAATACATTTTAAATAAATATATTTCTATAAAATTATAAAACTGGACCCAAAATCCGAAAAATACTATTCTCCTTAAAAGTTTTGATTAATTTTTTTTTTACTGCGTTACTTGGTGGTTTATCCGTTAAAAAATAACGACAGAATTTAATAAAATGTGAATAGTATTAAATTTAAACATTTTTGAACTAAAATCGACTTATTTTTACCTATGTCGTCGACTTAATTAACTTTTTATGAATAGAATAAAAGTGGTATTTTAACATTGCGTATTTTTAATAAAAAACTTATAACCGGTTTGTGTAAACACAACTTAAATGCATGGAACATGTTTACTTCCAGATGAGGAATTATAATAAAATTTTCTATTTTTATAATTTGTAATTACTAGATGTCAAAATTCTAAACCCAAACTATTCTGATTCCCTAAACCTGTATTATTCGAAGTCCCTGAACCTGAATTATTCCAAGTCCCTGAACCTGAGTTATTCCAAGTCCCTAAATCGATATTATTCTAAGTCCATAAACCTGTATTATCCCCTTAAGTATTAAGCCCTTAAGCCCAGATTTTTCAAAGTCTTTTAAAAGTATTTTATTTATTTATATATATTTACCTAACTAGATAACCGTGAACATGTATTAGACTGAGCGAAGCCACTATAAATTTCTAAATTTATCTAATTATTCCTTATAAATCATAAAATTATGATTTAGTGTAGAAATAATTATAATCTTTTTTATAATAAATTATAATATAAATAAATAAATGCGTATAAATTTAATAAAAAAAAACATTTTATTAAATTATTTCACGTATAAAATATAAATTTTTTTCTATACATTGTGTGTTGATGTTTTAGTGAATATCATTTTTTAATTTGTGTAAAAACTTTTGTTTATCCTTAAAAGAAGCGCATAGTCGAATAGAGTCGTATCTATATTTATTATAATCTTTTATTAAAATTAAATCGTTAATTGATTTAACTCTACTTAATCCTGCGTAAGTTATGCCTAATTGTTTTTGACTGTCTCCTATATGGAGAAACATTTTATGCATAGTCTGTCCTTGCAAATTGTGTATTGTTATCGAATAAGATAACATAAGTGGAATTTGTGTCCTGCTGCATTGTATTTTATTATGCGTACATGTACGGGTTAGTAGAATTATCGGAAACCAATTTTTATACAAATATGGTCCTCTATTGTCAAATTCTACCAGGATTGCTTCTCTGGTAATTGCGGCGGTGAATCAATGTCAGAATAAATTATTTCTCTGACATGACCTAAAGTACCATTGATTAAACCTCCAGCAGTCCATAAGTTTGCCCTTAGCATAATACGACAATTTTTAGTTAAATATAGGATATTTTGTAATCCTGAAGCTTTTTCATCCGAACAATGAATTGCTATACTGGGTACATTTGTACCTACAATGCGAGCTACTGGGTTTCTTGTGTTTTTTAAATATTTTTCGTTATTTGCATCTGCTTCTGTGCATTTTGGGTATAAGTGTATTGCATTCTCAAATAAATCTAATTCATTTTTTGGTATTATGGTTTTTCGTCTGTTATGTATGCTTCATAATTTTCTTGTGACAATTCTGCGTTTGCAATTTATCCAATAATTTAGAGTATGGCGTTTGATTACCTTTTTGTCGGTGTGCATTTTTTAAACAGTAGTATTTCTGAAAAGTAGTATTTCATTAAAAACAAGTTTTCCCTGTGATTGCATTTTGTCAGTATGTTTTTTTGTTATTATTTTGTTATCTAAAAATTGCTGTATCTGTTAATTTGTTATAATCACCGAATAAGTAAATTATTAATCCACCAAATGGTTCATCAATTTTATTTTCAAAAATTTCTCTAAACCGTGATTCTATTTGGTATTTAAAGTGAACCTATTAATGAAATTTATGTTAGCAAACGGGAAATTTGAAAAATTTTTTAATTTCAAAAATAATTTTTAATTTTTTGTGTTATTGAGGTTTATAATTTGCAAAGTTCAAGTTCTGACACACCTACTGGCCTAAAATACCAAATTATTTTTAGTAATCTTTAATTTTACCCTTTAAACTAAATATTAGGACTAGTCCCAAGTTACTAGATTACCAGTAACTTTTCATTACATGAAAAATTTTTATATGTTACTGATTTATTAAAAATTACAGCAAATTTTAAGTTCTGACCCTGGTTCTGACACACTTTTAGTAATCTTTAATTTTACATATTCGAAAAAAAATTAGGACGAGTCCAATAAGTTACCTGATCACTATTTAGTTAGAAAGTTAAATTATATTAAATATTTTATTTTAGACTACATATTTTAATTAAGTGACCAGAAAAAACCCTGCAGGTATAATTTTTTAATATAAATGTGATAATAGTCAAAACTCACTTTTGAGGTAAAAATATCATGAGTTTCCGAGTTTTCCGTTTGATTTTATAAATTGATTTTCCTGGATTATTCATAATTTCTCGGGAAATCGAAAGGGTTTCTATTTTTTTGTAAAATATTTCAAGTTTAATATCTTACAAGAACTATTTATTAATTTCAACGATACATAAAATTAAAATTTATTTTGAGATAAAAGTATTAAGATTTTTCGACTTTCCCGTTTATTTAAATAAATTTTCAATTTGCTGATAAAAAATATGAAATAGGTAACCAAAAAAACTCGCAGATACCAATAAGTTAGGTTTAATATTGGGTTTAGTGCATCACGATACGATACGATATCGATATTTTAAAATTATCGATATCGTCTCGACAGAACTACTATAAATATCGTATCGTATCGATCTCGACGATATTTTTCAGAACATGATATCGTATCGATATCGTCTCGATATTCGATAAAATATCGACATACAAAATAAAAAGCAATTTTTTTTAATTAAAAAATAATGTGACCGACCGTCTTTTGTTATGTTTTTTTTTTAAACATACAAAAATATAATGCGCCAAAATATATATAAAAGAGTTCTTTCTATTTAATTTATATGAAAACCAAATATTATAATTTTTAAAAAGTTGGAATTTTTAAAAATAATTTTCTAATTTTAATTTAACTCGATGTAAGAAAACGATAGAATGTTTAGTTGACCGAAAAAAAATCAAATTTCCCAATGAAAAAAAAAGTTCAATTAATTCACTATGTAACCCCTCCAAATGGGGGTTGTTCAATAATTATATAGTTTTCTAATTTCGAGCACTTCCTACCCGCCTAATCTCTCAATTGGAACAAGGAGATAAGCCCTTGAATCGCAAAGGTTTTAAAATAAGTATCGAGGCTGTGCCTCTCTTAAAAATCTTTTTGAAGTATACTAAAAAAAAAACTTTGATTTTGAATTGTAAATTGTGGTTATTTATAAATGTATTTTCATCTTATATGTTATCAACAAATTCACCAAATATATTTATGTTTTTCAGAAAAGCTAATTTTGTTTAAATTATTAGATTTTTAAAAACTTGCAAATTGTTTTGAGAAACAGAGGATACACCTTCTCAAACATACATTCATATGCACACAATGGCAACATAAGCATATAGTTGCACCGAAATGACCTGGGGACCAAATTTCTCCTTTAATTGGACAATTTAAAGATTTCCGTTTTTTGACGTTACAAACTTATAAGGCACAATTTCATCTATGTATTGCATACATAGAGTGATCGTGCCTAAAAATATTTTTAAACAATAGAAAACCGGTATAAGGGTATAATACTTGATATAATACGCATACTTATATTTTTTTAAATAATATGCATAGCTAGTTGAATAAATAAATTAATAAATTCACAAAAAAGCGATATCGATAATTTCCGATATTCTCGGCTTTGAATATCGGCGATACGAGAATATCGGCGATATTGCTAAAACATAATA